>JAVLUX010000001.1:33328904-35728904 GCA_032164185.1 Moxostoma hubbsi | reverse complement strand
CTCTGAACGCGAGGGAAAGGCCCGATAAGGTGCTGGCTCACGACTGACAGCTGAGGTGTCGGGACCGCTATCTGTGGGCTATTGGGTAGAGAGCTGTGAGGTTTGGGCATTTTGGACTGTTTGTGTTCTTTGGTGGAATTACGGGAAGGGGCGGTGAAGTACAAGCCTGATTGAGAGGAGCTGGAAGAGGGACGTTTACTAAGTGTGGTCTTTCGACTGGGGCGGCGCTGAAGCCCTGGGGGAGGAGGAGGTTTAAAAGAAGGAGGGGAATCTGAGGTGGTATGTACCTCATCCTAGGATGAAAGAGGAAAGCGTTAGTCAAATTTCAAAATACACTCCAAAGGAGATCAATAGAACACATTGAAATGGTTTGGAAAGATTTTGCATTTACTGTAAAGCGATAGTTCACCCAAAAGTGGAAATTCTGACATAATTTACTCACTCTTTCTTGTCATTACAAACCCAATTGGCTTTCTTTCCTCAGTGGAGCTCAAAAGGAGATATTTTGATGAATGTTAATGCTGCTGTTTTCCTTACAACGAAAACCTACAGTGACCATAGGCTGTTATGATCCAAAAAAGCACAATAAAAGCAGTACAATCGACACATACTATTTATTTAAAGATTTCTGAAGCCATATAATAGCTTTGTTTGAGGACAGGCGAAAATGTAATTTGTTCTTCAGATTGAATATCCCATCTGCATTATACTCGTAAATGTCATTTGCTCACGTGCATATTCAAACATGGCATGTCACGTTAAGTTACAAGGCAAGCAAGAATGTTGTTTAAGAGGGAAAGGGAAGGTTATCAGAGAATAACAACTTAAATTTCAGTCTGTTCCTCACATATAGATATTGTATGCGTTCAACAATTTAACAGACTAAGAATTTAGTTCACGAGTCATATGGACTATTTTTAGTGACTTTTTGTCCTTTTTGGAGCTTGACAGTCCTTGGATACTGACTTCTTTTGTTTTATGTAAAAAAAAAAAAGGGTTAATATTCTTCAGAATTTCTCCTTTTCATTCCATTGAAGAAAGAATGTCAAATGAGTTTGAAACAACATGAGGATTTACATTTTTGGGGGTAACTATTCCTTGAATATCACAACCATCATTGTACATTAATCACTATGCATCTTAATCACACACACACACAGCACACATCTATACTTACACATATAAAGCATGCGCACAGCAACAGTGTTTCTTGGAATCACAACACCACATTTACCCAGAAATTACTGCTTTGAAGTCTCAGGACAAAATTTCTCTCAGAACAATCGGTTCATTCAGACCAGCAGGCACAAAAAACAAAAAACAAAAAAAACAAAACAAAAAGGATATGGCTGAACTTAAATTAAGGCTGAACAAGGTGAGCGAAAGCCAGATGGATGAGGTGTCAGTGCCATCAGAAAGTAATCAAACCGAAATGTGAGCTGCTTTTGTTTTTATCTGGGCTTGAAAATACTCCAGAAACTTTGTTGCACGCGCTTCTGACTAGTTGCCGTCTGATGTTGTGGAATTGCCTGATAGAGAGTTTCAACATGAGAGGGACCCCAATCTTCCCTGGCCATCTCTCTCACAACAGGCAGCCGACACAGATGGTGTCATCAGCTCATCTCCTCTCTTTGCCTCTCTTTATAGCTCTCTTTCACTCTGTCTGGAACAACAATCAGCTGCCTGTGTATCCAAGTCATTACAACTGTTTGTGAGCACACTTTATCGTAATAACCATACAAAAGCCAACCATACAAAAAGCCAACTTCACACTGGTCATCTGGTGATTTCAAGGTTTCCCCAGTGAATCCAATTTCCCTTGGATCTCAAAGCAATTCCATTGACTGAATGAACTTGCTTTGTGTAAAATAAAAAAAAGTTACCAAAAATAAAAAGCTGGTGCTCATCTGGTTTAGCTGGTTGGCCAGCTGGTCAACCAGCCTAACCAACTGTAAAGTTCCCAAACCCTCTAAAAACTAGCAAACCAGACCAGTTTGGAAAAAAGCTAAACCAGATGAGCACCAGCTTTGCTGGGCTGGGAGACCAGCAAGACCAGTTTAAACCAGCAACTAGGGTTGAGAAGCACTCCTGCATAGGTACTACAAACAGCCACTCTTTGGAGTCCAAGGGGGATCACATTCAGCAGGAGGACTCAATATTTCTGCTCCTCAGCAGACTCCAACACTCCAAACCCTTCTTGACTGCTCTCTTTTTTCCTCTCTCTGCCTTATATCTTTCCTATCGTCTTCAAACTGAAGAACTTACCAACGAGACGTCTGGCAGGGCATTGCTATGCTCCAGGGACTGTTCCCCGTTGTTCTCCGCCATACCGTCGTTCTGGAAGAAAGAAAATAAAAGATAAAAAAGAGAAGTGACTATAAACAAATGAAAAATCAGCTGTGTTTTTATCCCCAAAACAAATGTTTTCTCCAAATTCCATTTCGTTGAGGGGCCATTTCACAGAGGGGCTTCACAACATGAGTGCACTTACAGTCATTAATTTCAATCTCTCAGCCGGACTCATTTTCTCCATTCAACACACGTGCTGTCTCTTTCATATGCACATACCACACAGTTAAAATAAGAAAGCCCTTGATTTTGCATGTGCGTGTGCTCAGCTGTCATAAGAGGAAGATTTTGTGATTACACGTTCATGGCTCATTGCGTTAATGCTTGTGATTCACTTCATTAAAACTCCCCCCAACCAAAACAAAAGCCTCACCAATTCACTATATCTGCTTGCTCACCACTTACAAAGGAGATACTTATGGGCTAATTTGTTTGCAACGACATCTACAAATAGTACGTTGTGTGTGTTTCTTAGTGGTTAGTTGCATGGGGTTTGGCTGTCATTCTGGGGACATTTGTGCTTTTTAGGTGTACGATTGTATAAATATTATTACCATAGATATTGCTAGGAAGAGGGGATCTGATCATTCACAAATGCCTCCTCTAGATTTATAAACCACTTATACACATGTGCAGCAGATACAAGGTAGGAATTTGAAGATATGGAAAAAAGTACAACTTTTTTAAAGGTTATGGTCCAGGTGTAAAGGAAATAAAGCTCTATTGACAGCATCTGACAGATAAATAGAACACAAAGAATGATAACAGACAGACAGATAGAATACGAAGCGTGATGACAGACAGACAGACAGACAGACAGACAGACAGACATATAGACACAGATATACAGGCACAGATAGATAGAATAGAGAACAAAGCCGGATGACTGACAGACAAACAGACAAAGATAGACAGACACACATAGACAGATAGATAGAATAGAAAACAAAGAGTGATGCAGACAGGCAGGCAGACAGACAGAAAACAGATGGACAGACAGACAGATAGAAAACAGATGGATGACAGACAGACATACAGACAGATAGATAGATAGAAAACAAAAAGTGATGACAGACAGAGAGACATACAGACAGATAGAAAACAAAGAGTACTGAAAGACAGACAGACAGTCAGAGAGACAGACAGATAGATGATAGACAGACAGACGGACAGACAGATAGATAGATAGATAGAATACTTACAGACAGATGGAAAACAAAGAGTGATGACAGACAGACAGACAGACAGACAGACAGATAGATAGATAGATAGATGAAATACTTACAGACAGACAGACAGACAGACAGATAGATAGATAGATGAAAAACTTACAGATAGATGACAGACAGACAGACAGACAGACAGATAGATAGATAGATAGATAGATAGATAGATAGATAGATAGATAGATAGATGAAATACTTACAGATAGATGGAAAACAAAGAGTGATGACAGACAGACAGACAGACAGACAGACAGACAGACAGATAGATAGATAGATAGATGAAATACTTACAGACAGACAGACAGACAGACAGACAGATAGATAGATAGATAGATAGATAGATGAAATACTTACAGATAGATGACAGACAGACAGACAGACAGACAGACAGATAGATAGATAGATAGATAGATAGATAGATAGATAGATAGATAGATGAAATACTTACAGACAGATGGAAAACAAAGAGTGATGACAGACAGACAGACAGACAGACAGACAGACAGATAGATAGATAGAAATACTTACAGACAGACAGACAGACAGACAGACAGACAGATTGATAGATAGATAGATGAAATACTTACAGATAGATGACAGAAAGACAGACAGAGAGACAGATAGATAGATAGATAGATAGATAGATAGATAGATAGATAGATAGATAGATAGATAGATGAAATACTTACAGATAGATGACAGAAAGACAGACAGACAGATAGATAGATAGATAGATAGATAGATAGATAGATAGATAGATAGATAGATAGATAGATAGATAGATAGATAGATAGATAGATAGATGAAATACTTACAGATAGATGGAAAACAAAGAGTGATGACAGACAGACAGACACATAGACAGGCAGACAGACAGACAGATAGACACACAGATGACAGACAGATAGACAGACAAATAGATGAAAGACATACAGACAGACTGACAGAAAGACAGATATAAAACAAAATGATGACAGACAGACAGACACATAGACAGACAGACAGATAGAAAACAAAGAGTGATGACAGACAGACAGACACTCAGATGACAGACAGATAGACAGACAGATAGACAGATAGTAAAGATAGACAGACAGATAGATATAATCTGTCACATTCTTCCGGTCCTTCCTTCTTTTCTCCATCCTTATTCAAACCCAAGCTAACATAGCTTGTTATAAGCTTTGCTCAGAGAACGCCGGCATTCCTCTGTGTTGGTGCAGGTCCTCCACATTCCCACAATCCCCTGCTGTGTGCTAGTGTAGCATAAATCAGGATGCTCTCTCTGGGGGTCTTTTTTGTCTGAGGGGGCTTATCTGCTATGACAGTTCTGCAAATGGCTAATGAGGTGCTGTAACAGTTTAAGAGTCGAACATTTAATCTCTGGTGTTCCAAAGGGGAGTAGTCTGGTCCGCCGCTGCTTTGTGTAATTACTGTAGCCAGAACCGGCAGACTTACAACAACACTGATCCACAGAGGGAAAAAAAAATGCTTGCATACAAATGCATTCACTCATTTCCAAAGCACGCACACACATATAGAGAAACACACTTGGAAATGACCCGTGATGAAGAGGCACAAATAACAGCTGACACATTTTTTTTGATTTGCGACAGACATTCGGACATGCTGATGTCTGATCACTGCAACCCACATACACACAGACAGACATAAGTGAGTCATTCAGAGAGTAATCAATCCATGCAGAGAATGCAGAACAGGTTACATCTGTGTGTGTTTAAGTGTGTGTAAATGCAAAAAAACAAAAAAACAAAAAAAGTCACAGCACAGCAAGCTGGCAATACGAGTGTCTATGTTGATGTCTTTGCAAGAGAGGAACATTCAAATCCAAAAACACTGTGAATTCTCTAATTATGTGTGTATGTTTATGCACATACCCTTGTAGACATGTATCATGGTAACCAAAGTGTCCTTTCCACCAAAATACCATAATGCTCATTTTTAAGGTCAGTGTTTTCTTTGAAAAAAAAATAAAATAAATAAATAAATAAATAAATAAACAATATATATATATATATATATATATATATATATATATATATATATATATATATATATATATAGTATTAAACTCATCCTACACTATATGAAAGATACTAAAAGTCAAAGCATGCAGTTTGTTGTGAAGAGGTCTGCTGTTACTTTCCTATACAATCAGTTTCAATTTTTGCCTGGCAGATTATAAAATGTGTGGGAAAAAAATCCCATAGACTTACATTGAGGAGGGATGGCAGTTATATAATGTTAAGGACAAGTCAAGTCATTTTAATTTGCATACTAATTGTTTCAAAGCAGCTTTAAACAGAAAATGAATCTGCAATATCAGTAATGTCTTTGAATCATCATTGTACAGTTTGATAAAAATGTGATGGTAAATTTTGTCTTAAAGTTAATAATTAAATTAATAAATAAATAATAATTGAATTTAGAACCATGTTTTTAGAAATTGTATTTAGCAACCATGCAGAACACCCTAGCAACCACCTAGAAATGCCCTAGCAACCACCCAGAACACCCTTGCAACCTCATAGCAGTGCAGCCCCAGGCAACCACCAACAACACCCAAGCATTGTGACAGGAAGTTTTGGGAAGAAAAGCACCTGTAGTATCTACAGTTATTATTACTATTGTTAAATCATAATAAATTAGTGTGGCATCTCCTTGAAACAGTGTAAGAAGCATTTATAATTATGTTATATTGTATTTATTTTTTGGATTACATTATATTATATTTACATGACAGCATGGGCCAATATTAAGTTACCAGTTTAAAAGAATATTCCGGGTTCAATACAAGATTTGCTCAATTGACAACATTTGTGGCATAATGTTGATTACCACAAAAAAAAATTTCGACTCGTCCCTCCTTTTCTTAAAAAAAAATAAATAAAATAAAAGCAAAAATCTGGATTACATCCGAGGCATTTACAATGGAAAATAATGGGACCAATGTGTAAACGATCAAATACTTTGTGATTCAAAGTGTAGCCATGAAACGTAAACAATATGCATGTCAACATGATTTTATTTGTGTTTAAATTGCTTACTAACCTTTCCTGTGTAAAGTTATATTAAATTTTACAACTTCGTTGCCAAGACGACATAACGCTGTAAACCCTGAAACCCTAATTCAATAGTAAAAACCAGGATTTAATCAACGTTTCAGCCTAAATAATACACAAGTTTTAATAGAATAAAATGCTTTAATAAAATGATAAACTTTACAAATAAATATTCTGTAACACTTTACAATAAGGCTCCATTTGTTAACATGAACAAACAATGAACAATACTTTTACAGCATTTATTAATCTTAGTTGATACAAATTTCAACCAATACTAATATATTTTCAAAATCAAAAGTTGTAAATGGTATGCACTTATATATCGCCTATTTAACCGTAGCGGTATTCAAAGCGCTTTACACTGTGTCTCATTCACCCATTCACACACCATTGGCAGCAGACCTGCCATGTAAGTCACTAGCCTGCCATTGGGAGCAACTTGGGGTTCAGTGTCTTGCACAAGGACACTTTGGCATGCGAAGTCATGTTGGCTGGGGATCGAACTGCCAACCCTGCGATTAGTGGACAACCCGCTTTACCAAATGAGCCACAGCCGCCGCAAGTAACTAACATGCACTAACAATTAACAATTGTATTTGGAATCTTATTGTAAAGTGTTACCAAATATAATTTTAAATGTGGTGAGAAAAACAGCAGAAATGTTTTGTATGGTATTTTGGTGGTTACCATGGTAAATTATTGTAAGGGAAAGTAAAAGAGTGTTTAACATACCTCCATCATATCTATCAGCCAGAGTAGTCTTTCCTAGTTTATTGAGAGGGACAGGGAGTTGGGTGTTAAACTGTGTCATTTACACAGGGAGCTAGCAGACTTTAAAAGCTGGCAGGAGACACATCTCCATCTGTCACACGAACAACACTCACACCTCTGAGACTGTTCCACACAACTCTAAACAGTGCCACTTTCAAAACAAGGCATAGATGAGCTGAAGTGAGACACAGCTAGACAAAGTAAGACAGGTGGACAGACAGGTCCATAGTGGTGAGAGAGAAATACTTTATTTCATCCCTTGGCGACTTTAGAACACTTCATGTTATATACTAATAATCTGCACAGGTGTCCAACAATCCAGTAAACAGCCTTCCTTTCTTCACATACACACACACAAACACAGAAGAACACAGCCATCCATACTTCCCTTTTAAATTATATATGCAGACATTGCCCTTAAAAGAAGGAACAGTTCATTCATAAATGAATAGGACTGGCTTCCTAAACACCAACAGTCTCTTTTTCCTCTTACCCGTGCAGAGCTGAGGGTTGTGTTGGTCATGTAGCTGGCTGAGGAGGAGGCCAGTGTGTCTGGGTATGACACCATGGAAAAGGAGTCTTGAAACCCAGTTTCGCCTCCCTGTCTGGCCTTGAGGGCTTCAATCTCTCGTCTCAGCACCAGCCCGTCAAATCTCTCCACGTCCTGAGGGGTCACCAGCCCCCTGACCTCTGAAAGTAGAGAGAACTGCACATACACACATAGAGAGGAGTAAATATGGATGAGCTTTAAATTATGTTGATTACTTTGATCTTTGGTGCTTTTATTTGATCACAAATGTATTATAGAGGCCATTCTGGATGCATATCAACAGACAATCACAGTCTTGGAATACTTTCATTATAATTATCATTGGAATATTTTATTGCTCAGAGGTTGTTCTTTCATAGACCGAGAGCCTTAGTAGAGTTCTCAATTATGTTTCATTTAATTGTCAACGTTGCCCCATATAAATGATTTCTCTTCAAATTCCTTAGGAGAAATAAAAAGAGAAACAAATGAGACAATTTTTGACAAAGTAAGCGTATAAAGCAACAACACTGTGCATAATATAACTGATGAGATTTGTCAAGTTCACGTTGAGATTCCTGATTTTTGTTACAGACACCTGTGTCTCTGTAAATCTGAGCACAGTGTAAGATGTTGCTGAGATCTCTACAGATGCTCTAGAGGAGACGAGTGAGATTACCTGAGTGTTAATCTCAGGAGAAGAAACTGATCAGAAATTTTAAAGGAAAGGTTCACCCAAAAATTGAAATTCTATCACCATTCACTCACCCTCATGCCATCCCAGATTTCAATTATTTTATTTCTTCTATAAAGCACAAATTAATATTTTTAGTTGAATATCTCAGCTCTGAAGGTCCACACAATGCTAGTGAATGATGCCCAAAACAAAGCTAAAAAAAAGCACATAAAGGCAGCATAAAAGTAATCGATAAAACTTTAGCGGTTGAATCCATGTCTTCTGAAGTGATCCAATCGGTTTTGGGTGAGAACAGACCAAAATGTAACTCATTCACTGTTCATCTTGCCATTGCCATTGCAGTATCTAGGCACGATCATGATTTCAAGCTCAATTACACTTCGTAGTGTAACAGAACGCAAGGTGGAGCAAGGAAGTGGAAACTGCTGATGTCAAGGTTTATAGTGAAAAAGGAGTTATATTTTTGTCTGTTTTCACCCACAAACAATTATATTTCTTCAGAAGACATGGATTAAACCACTGGAGTATTATCGATTACTTTTATGCTATCTTCATGTGCTTTTTAGAGCTTCAAAATTTTGGTCACCATTCACTTGCATTGAATAAACTTACAGAGCGAAGGTATTTTTCTAATTATCTTTGTGTGTGTTCTGCAGAAGAAAGAAACTCATACACATCTGGGATGCTGAGAATGATGAGAATGTTTATTTTAGGTTGAACAACCCTTTTAAATGAATTCTCCATTAGCTCTCCATTTAATCTCATTGCTGTGAAGAAACAACTGAGATAAACCGATTTCATGTGTGATAGATATTTTTATAGGAATATGTTATATTCTTTATAATCCAGTAACAGACCAAACTAATCTAACATGTTTTTTAAGCTATAAAATTATGGGGACGCTAGAAATGTCCTCATATACCACATTTATAACATAATACCCTTGTAATTACTAGTTTGTAACCTAAAAAATGGTCCTCGTTAACCACATAAACATGTGTTTCTGCACCTTGGCATGTGTATTGAGCAGCTCAAAGAGGGCCATGACGAGCTGCTCAACACCGATGTGGCCGTCGCGATACTCCTGGATGTAGTAACCCATGGTCTGCCTCTCTGGCTCAGTCAGCAGGTGTCTGGCATGTTCCTCCATCATGGCCCTGCTCTGGTTCACCAGACTGGACAGAGTCACCTGAGAACCAGCTACACCTTTATAAAAACCAGCCTGTGAGAAAGAAAGAGTGTTATTTTTTCACCTTTTCTTTTCTTGTCACTACTTTTTTAGTGTGTGCTTGTTTATGCATGTTCATGCATTGGCAACATTTTATGTAAAACAATCATGGCAATAGAATTTTTTTTAATTGAAAACGTGAGAGAGACTTAGGTCAGAGGTAAACCATAGAGAATGAGGAGGAATCAGATTAAAAGGGTTTTGTGTGCATTGTGTGTATATACACCTGTAGCAGGGCTATAAATAGATGCGTCACAGGTGTATCGTCAGGTATTTTGTCTGAAGAGTAGACCTGGGGCATCCCAGTGCGGCAATGAAGCGCAGCATCTCGTTCCTCTTTTATCAGGGAACAGGGGTTACAGTTAAGTAACCCGAGACGTTCCCTGTCAAAAAGCTACACTTATGATGCTGCACTGAGTTAGCGCTTTGGGAACGAGAATACCCATGCCGCCGCACTGTGGATGTCCAGACCCCTTACGGTTGTGTAGTGTGCTCACAAGAGCGCGAGAGGTCTCTGTTGCGGCCCCCATGGCAAACGAATAGTTGCCCTGACTTACGCCACTGGCTAGTGCGGTGGACATAAGTCTGAAGGTCACGGACTAGACAAAGTCTGTGAAGTCTTTCCTGCTTCGGCGTTGTAAACGGCTGGGAGCAGAAGGCTTCGAGAGTGACCGGATGTAAAGCCGAGAAAGGAACCTTAGGTTGGTAGTCATGGTGAGGGTGCAAAATTGCTTTAGCCATTCCTGGGGCAAAATCTTCAAATCTTCAGCATCTCGTTCCGCTTTTATCAGGGAACAGGGGTTACAGTTAAGTAACACAAGATGTTTTTTTTTAATTTTTTTTAATTTAGTAAATCTTTGGTTGTCTTCAAAGAATTGCATGGTGTTAGCGATAGCGGTCATAGGGTTATTATAGATTTGTGTAAATTGTAGCGGCCAAATGAAGAAAATTTGTGGCACTATAAACAACACGCAAAGAGCATGTTACGAACCGAATGCAACACATCTGTTCCATAAGCATGAGATGAAATTTGTGGAGTGCCTCACGTGTGCTCAAGGCAGAGCTACACAAGATCAGCGTGTGCAGACAGTTTAATTAAATCGCAGCTCTCGCACAAGGTCATATCTTAGTTTTCGACCCTATTTCGATTGATCACTCAGCCCCATGCAATGCAATAGAAAGACATGTTTGCTTTGTTTCGTAGCACTCCCTCTTTTTTATCTCATCACATTCATTTCAGACTGCAAGCTCTCAACTTGGATATCATTCTTTTGCCGTGACACTAGAGATTCAGTAGTGGCATAGTGCTGGAAAGTGGTCCAGGAAACACTGGTTCATGCTAAGCATTTTAGTCTTTTGGCATTGAATTGCAAAAAGCAATCCATGAGCTTTCTATAAATCTATTCTCTCAGCCTTTTTTTTATTTGAATGTTTCCAGCTGAATTAGCAGTCATGCTGAACAGTCAATGGTCTCGCTGGGTGGAGATGTTTGTTGGCTGTCTGGTTTACAGGTGCAACCAAGCAGCACTAGTGTCTATGTTATCAAACAGTCAAAAGACACAAGTCTTTGAACTGAGCTCAATCAATACAGACAGATACAGTGTGTTAGAAGAGTGAACGCTGAACAAGTCAGCTCTGACCTAAACTATTCTTGCACTTATTCTTTTTTGTTCTCTTTAGAACAAAGCATGTTGAAATGTTGAAACAATTAGATAACCTCCACTGTAGAGCACTTCAAGTGGAACTAATGCATTTTCGCTGCATTATATGGCAGACCTTTATTTTCACATTATTTCGGAGGAAAAAAGCCGTCACCACTGGATGGGCGTGAGGTTTAGGGGGGTGAATGTAATGGAAGCTTGCTGGTATGTGATAGCTGGTATGTGTAAACCTAAAAATGTGTAAAAATGTGCAATGGCAACTGACACTAGAGACCGTAGCCTTTAGCCTCCTCGTTAGTGTGCCCGCCTCCCATGCGGGAGACCCCAGTTTGAATCCTGCTCAGAGTGGGTCGAGCAGGACCGGAGACACTAGCTACCAGTCAAAAGTTAAGTCCCACTTGACTGAATTTATGTTTTTTAAGTTAAAACAAATTTTTCAAAAGGCTTATGTTTAATCGCTTGAAGTTAGTTTTGCAGATAAACTATTTATAAATTGTGCCTATGTTCCCCTAATTTGCATCCAGTTTTGAGTGAATTTCCAAATATTTCTTCCAAAAAAGTTCTAAAAGAATGGTTAATTGAGTTCTGCTAAGGAACTGGAATCAAAACCAGAATCATTAAAATCCTTTTGATTCCCATCCCTAATAAATAATGAGAAGATGTGTCCAAACCTTTGACCGTTTATGTAGTTCAAAACTAGTAGCCACAAGTAGGCTCCAGAGTCTTTTGTTCTCCATCAGTACATCACAGATGACAACCACAAAACAGCAGCAAGTTTCAATTTTGTGCTCTCCTGAAATAATATATTACCCTCACCAATGCCAGAGTACAAGAGAGTAAGCTTTAGAGTATGATTTATGTCAACCATAGAGTTTAATTCCTTTTCCCTTCTTTTTATTCTGAAAATCCATTGATTTCATAGACTCCCTCAGTTACACACTAATAGTTTGAGGTCAGTTTACTGCTAAACTCAAATTCATCTTCAGCTGGAGAACAAACGGATTCTAAAGTCCTGCTGAGCCCAACCACTGCAGCTGAGATAAATCCAGAAGCTGATCCATGTTACCTCAGATGATAACAGAAGTATCTGAGGTTCTGAAGTTCAAAAGCTCTGCCCTCAAGAGCACTCTGCGATATCAGCTCTGCTACTCAATGATGAAAAGCAAAGCTTGGGCGGACACTCACCCAACAAAAGTTGATCAAAAGAGCTTGCATAAGAAATTTACAGCTATCATGATTTCATAAGAATGATATTGCCCATGATGAGATCGATCCCACGCCAAAAAATAAATAATATAATCCCTAAACCACTCATGCATTGTCTTGGTTGTGTGCTTAGGGTCATTGTCCTGTTGGAAGGTGAACCTTCAGCCCAGTCTGAGGTCCTGAGCGCTCTGGACCAGGTTTTCGATAATGATTTCTCTGTATTTAGCTTTCTTCCACCCCGACCAGTACCCTAGTTCCTGTCGCTGAAAAACAATTCCACAGCATGATTGTTACATCACCATGCTTCACAGTTGGGATGGTATTGCACAGGTGATGAGCAGTGCCTGGATTCCTCCAGACATGATGCTTGGAATTGAGGACAAACAGGTCAATCTTTGTTTCATCAGACCAGAGAATCTTGTTTCTCACAGAAACAAGATTCAGAACAGAAGAGTCCTATAGGTGTTTTTTTGCAAATTCCAAGCAGGCTTTCATGTTTTTTACACTGAGAAGAGGCAGATCGGTGGAGTGTTGCAGTGATGGTTGTCCTTCTGCAAGTTTTTCCCTTCTCCACACTTTGGAGCTCAACCAGAGTGACCATCGGGTTCTTGTTCACCTCTCTTACCAAGGCCCTCCCTTACCAAGGTTGTTACAAACTTCTTCCATTTAAGAAATATAGAGACAGGAGGGCCAGGGTAGCTCAGAGAGTACTGACGCTGACTACCACTCCTGGAGTCGCAAGTTCAAATCCAGTGACTCCAGCCTGAGTGACTGAGTGACTCCAGCCAGGTCTCCCAATTAGCCAAATTGGCCCGGTTGCTAGGGAAGGTAGAGTCACATGGGGTAACCTCCTTGTGGTCGAAATTAGGGGTTCTTGCTCTCATGGAGGCCACTGTGTTCTTAGGAACCTTCAATGCAGTCGAAATGTTTTTGTAGCCTTCCCCAGATCTGTGCTTGACACAATCCTGTCTCTGAGCTCTGCAAGCAGTTCCTCTAACGTCATGGCTTGGTTTTTGCTCTGATGCATTTTCAGCTGTGAGACCTTATATGGACAGATTTGTGCCTTTCCAAATCATGTCCAATCAATTGAATTTGCCACAGGTTGATTCCAATCATAGTGTAGAAATATCTCAAAGATGATCCAGAGCAATGGCATGCTAAATTTGTACTTTAAAGTATAATAACAAGGGATCTGAGGGACTTATGCCAATGAGATATTTCATTTTTTTCTTTTTGAATTTTCAAAGAGTTTTGCTTTGTCATTATTGGGTATGGAGTGTAGATTGATGTGAAAAAAAAAAACATTTAAAACATTTTAGCAAAGGCTGCAACATGTGAAAAAATTAAGGGGTCTGAATACTTCATGAATACACTGTATGTGTGAGAATGTGTGTGGGTATGTGTTTCATGTACTGTGATGTAATAATACACTGACTATGTCTAAATACTAAAACTTGAGCATTTTGTTTTAATCTCATTCTGCTCCATCAAAATGAATCACATTTATGTTGTCACATATTACCTGAGTCTTCTGAAACATAAGGCCAAAGGCATTAAGCTAAATAATTAGATGATCAAGATCAGTGTCACCTTAGTCACATTAATTAAAATGATAAATGTTTGGGTACGGGAGCTGCTGTCCACTACAGCTCCATAATCTTCATTATCGGCCACAAGCGAGCTGGAGTTTTAATATGCTGACCGTAGACATTGACATGGGTGACTAAGCTTTTCAAAAGAGCACCAAAATTTTTTTCTCTCTCTCTCTTTTTTGCACACATTTGCACACTGTATTACCACCATGTCCATCTTACATGCAGCCTACATTGAAATTGGAGCTCCATTTCCACTCTTGTGCTACATTATGTCCTGCAAAGAACACGTGTCTCCCAGAGTGCTGATGGATTTTTACTCCTCTTGCAGAACAGTGACTGAGCAGTGCAGTCTGTAGTTGATGTACTAATGACTCACAGGAGATAAGCTCTCAGTCATAAGCAAACCTTCTTTTCTGCAGACCAAAGCAAACATAAAAACAGCCTACGAGTGCCTGCTCAAGTGTTGTAAGTTACCTTCACATAAATCTGAGAATGTTGACATTGTGTTCCGTAATAATATAGTAGAAGATCTGGCTGGAAAGAAATTGTAATTTACAGTCAGAAAAGCTCTTCTGGGCTTTTTTTGTCCTAACGGGTTTTATGTACATCAAAGATGTTCTGAAAAATGTTCAAAATGGTTTCATATAATCAAATTGTACATGAATAATAATTCATAATTCCTTAATTTTTTTTCTAGGCACTCAAAGCACTTTACATAGTATAGGGGGAATTTCCTTAACCACCACCAGTGTGCAGCATACACCTGGATGATGCGATGGCAGCCATAGTGCGCCATAATTTGGCCAGGACACCGGGGTTATACCCCTACTCTTTACGCGAAGTGCCCTGGGATTTTTCATCCAAAAGACCCCCTGCTGGCCTCCATAATTCCACTTCCAGCAGCAAACTTCGTTTTCCCCAGGAGGTCTCCCATCCAGGTTCTGGCTCAACCCTGCTTAGCTTTAGTTGGCAACCAGGCAAAAGCTGCAGGGTGATATGGCTGCTGAATTTTCCTTCATCGTTTGAAAGGAAATAGTTCAGTGTACTACAAAGAACTTGCAAAACATCAGAACTAAAAAAGTACTCCCCTGTTCCTACAGGCACAGCACCAACAGACGTACCTCTGGGAAGAAACCGGTTTGATATTCTGTTTTAAAAAATCCATAAATTCTTTGCACGTCAGTCCACATATGTAGAAATTAGGAACGCATTCCTTCAAAAGTTTAAAAAACATGTTCGTAATTTTGAATAATTTCCAACAAAAACACATCTGTGGGTCATTTCGCTTCATTTGAATATAAAATTTGTTATATTTTATTTTGTTATCACTGAAAATTACGGTTCTATTCATTAACATTAGTGAATGCACACCTATATATTTACAGTGCATTTTCACATTGAAACTAAATGCATTCATGCAAATGCTGAAAAATATTGCTTTCAGAGGATTTATATGGAGTTAGGATGAAAATAAGGTGCATTTTGAACTGTTCAGAGACCAGTGCAAACAGACAGCACACTGAAGGTTAAGTCATTCACTATATAGGGAGCAAGGAAGCAAGGGTGCATCCTATAGCTTTCTATGAATTCACTCCTAAAATCCAATCAGCATTTTCAGTTTCAGGCTGCAGATGATATTTGGACCACTCAACATTTTTAGCAGACATACGTGATAATCAGTACATAGATTCAGAATTTTATTATGCAAAATTTTATTTTAACATGGTTGGCACTGATTGGATGATGCTGGTCATTACTTTTAATCAGAATTATTTATTCAGCTTTATAGAAAATCAGCTTTAATGTCTATAACATCTCAAAATCATGAATAACCAACACTCCTGGACACATAATAAACTATTTGATGAAAAAAAAATGGGACTTTCTATAGCTTGGTGTTATCTAACATTTCACAGCTTAGTCCCGCTGTCCACATATGTGGATATCAATTTTTAGAAAAACTTTTTGCTCAAGAATTTTTTATTTTATTGTTTATTAGGTGCTACTATTTACAAATCAAAATGGGAAATGGAAAATGCATGCAGGGGTCTCAGAATGTTAAGTGTACAGTGGAATAAACAGCTCTTTTCATTCTAAAGGGGGTAGCACACCGGACACTTCTGGCAGACAACATGGTGTGTTCTAAAATTCGAAGCAATTGTTTTCTATGAATGTATGTACACCGCCAGTGGTGCTCACCTACAACTCCGGAGGGTGCTCAAATTTCTGCTGCGCCATGGAGCACAACTCGAATATTTTCCATTAAATTTGACCCAAATAGTTATCAGTGGACATACAGTTGAAGTCAGAAGTTTACATACACTTAGGCTGAAGTCATTCAAATAAATTTTGTAACCACTCCACAGATTTCATATTAGCAAACTATAGTTTTGGCAAGTCGTTCAGGACATCTACTTTGTGCATGACACAAGTAATTTTTCCAACAATTGTTCACAGACAGATTGTGTCACTTATAGTTGAATATATCGCAGTTCCAGTGGGTCAGAAGTTTACACACACTAAGTTAAATGTGCCTTTAAGCAGCTTGGAAAATTCTAGAAAATTATGTCAAGACTTTAGGCAATAAGCCAATTAGCTTCTGACAGGAGCTGTACTGAATTGGAGGTGTACCTGTGGATGTATTTTTAAGGCTTACCTTCAAACTCAGTGCCACTTTGCTTGCCATCATGGAAAAATTTAAAGAAATCAGCCAAGACTTCAGAAAAAGAATTGTGGACCTCCACAATTCTGGTTCATCCTTGGGAGCAATTTTCAAATGCTTGAAGGTAACATGTTCATCTGTACAAACAATAGTATGCAAGTATAAACACCATGGGACCACGCAGCCATCATACCACTCAGGAAGGAGACATATTGTGTCTCCTAGAGATGAATGTAGTTTGGTGCAAAAAGTGCAAATCAATCCCAGAACAACAGCAAAGGACCTTTCGAAGATGCTGGAGGAAACAGGTAGAATCAACATAACCTGAAAGGCTGCTCAGCAAGGAAGAAGCCACTGCTCCAAAACCCACATAAAAAAGCCAGACTACAATTTGCAAGTGCACATGGGGACAAAGATCTTACTTTTTGGAGAAATGTCCTCTGGTCTATTGAAACAAAAATTGAACTGTTTGGCCATAATGACCATTGTTATGTTCAGAGGAAAAAGAGTGAGGCTTGCAAGCTGAAGAACACCATCCCAAGAGCATGGGGTGGCAGCATCATGTTGTGGGGTGCTTTGTTGCAGGAGGGACTGGTGCACTTCACAAAATAGATGGCATCGTGAGGAAGGAAAATTATATGGAAATATTGAAGCAACAGCTCAAGACATCAGCCAGGAAATTAAAGCTCGGCTGCAAATGGTTCTTCCAAATGGACAATGAACCCAAGCATACCTCCAAAGTTGTGGCAAAATGGCTTAAGGACAACAAAGTCAAGCCCTGACCTCAATCTGATAGAACATTTGTGGGCAGAACCGAAAAAGCATGTGACTCAGTTACACCATTTCTGTCTGGAGGACAGTTTACATAAACTTCTGACCCACTGGGAATGTAATGAAAGAAATAAAAGCTGAAAAAAAATCACTCTCTCTACTATTATTCAGACATTTCACATTTTTACAATGAAGTAATGTTCCAAATTGACCTAAGACAGGGAATGTTTTCTACGATTAAATGTCAAGAATTATGAAAATAGTGAGTTTAAATGTATTTGACTATGGTGTATGTAAACTTCTGACTTCTGACTGTATATTATTTACTCTAGCCTTGTTCATTCTTTAAAAAGGGGAAAAGATTGCTAACGTTTGTGTGTACTGTCTACCACGTGAACCGCATCGACGTGTTCTGTGTTTGATACCTGTGCCGTGTCCTAGCCTTGACGTGGTGTGGTTCTTCTCGTCCGGTGTGCGACCGCCTTAAGGGTCAGATAGAGAGTGAAACATGGTCATATAAAAATAAATTATGACTGTTTTTGGTGCAAACCCCTTTACCAATATTAGAGTGGACAATAGAATGAAAACAAAAACTCCATACAACTGCTTTAATGTTCTTGTTTTGCAAGTTTATTGTGTTGTCAACTTTAGTTTACATTGCTAATGATGATGTGTTGCACCCCCCCCCCCCCCCCCATTGCCACTACAGTTCTTGTCCCAAAATGGAAATGTCAATCTGCAAAATTCAATTAGCTCTAAAATGAGCACAGCTGAAATGTGTTTCAGCTGCTATGAGTTGGCAAGGGGCGGTTGGCTTCAAACAACGCAAGCCTCTCTTGAGACATAGAGAAATATAACATTAGGCAATGGATATAAGTGCCTAACTCAGCAAAAATTCCACAAGGTCACTCAGCAAGGAATTCAGGCCTGCAAATGGGCAAAAAACGTCTGTAAGAAACTTTTGAGGCAGAGTAATTGTAACATTGCAGTGGGTAAAGAAAAGCATTTGCATTTGTTCACTCATCCGACAGAGAGACCCCTCACAGTCACAGAAAAGTTGTGAACCCATAGCACTGTTTGACTCATCTCATTTTCATGAGCTGCGTGAGTGCTAAACTAGCCAGAAAGTGTAAAATACAAGCAGACTTGAACCCACACTATGCCATTAGAAATGACTTTCAACTAAAATAAATGCCACTGTCATAAACTGAGTTTCTGTCAGCTTGCTATGCTAAAACTTGCAGTTTTTAATATTTCTGAATCAAAAGTACGTTCTTTCTTAATAACGAACCAAACAACTAAGCGGTGTCCCCTAAGCAAGCACATCTTATTCATTACTTACCTACAATTAATCAAAACTCCCTCTACCAAGCTGTGTACTATTACCTACCCAATTATTAAGTGTTTTAAAGGTGGTTTTAATGTATACTGATGAAACATAATGAGGCATTTATGTGATTATTAATTTACATGTCAGGTCAAATGCTGGAAAATTTTCCCAGTCGAATTGCTGGACTAAAAAAAAAAAAAAAACTTGTTACATGGCCACTGAACATCATTCATACCCATTTATGTAAAATGTTATGTTATGTTTTTAAATGTATGCATTTTACTGCAACAAATATGAGGAATTTTTGTAAGTATAATGTTACTGACAGTAATTACAATGTTGTTACATAGGAAGTAACTCATTTGTATGTTTGCAGATAAAAATTAGAAGTTTATGTCCACATACAGTATCAGAGGTTATTTACGGCTGAATCTGCACTTATCGCAAAAAAACGCATTTATGTTGTGCGAAGCATTGCAAAGGTATGCAAAATGAGCAGCTTACTTCAAAAGCTCATAGCCTACAGATATGAGCACACACATTATCTGTCAGTGTCCTTTACCATGTCACTCCCTCTGTATTCAATCAGCCCTGTCATATTAAGTGCTGTAAGTGCTCATGCAAGGCTTCAGCTTTTTTTGGAGGCGGTTGTTTTGTGCATAAACCTTGATTAACTGCAGAGGGCCTTGTAAAACCCTGTTCTTCAGGTGGGTCACCTTGCCCTTTTTCTTTTCATCCTGGTTTTACATCCTCCTCTCTTTTATCCATGCAGTATTTTATTTATTCTCTATCTTCTATTTCTTTTTCTTTAACGTATAAACTAGATTTATACCGTCTTATCCATATTTATTGTGCTTGCAAGGCAGCACTGTATCGATACTTTTCAAACATTCTGGTTAGGGATAGTCCTCCAAAAAAAAAAAAAAATAATAATAATAATAATAATAATTTATATATAAACATTTACTCCCCCCAATGTTGTTACGAATCTGTTAAATTTTCTTTCATAAATGGAACACAAAAGGATATATTAGGCAGAAAGTTAGCCTCAATCACCATTTCTTTTCATTGTACGATAGCTATGGCAAATCTCGTTTACATAGAACCAAAGCTAAGAACTAAACTTACCTAAAATGTATTTTCATCATTTCCTTCAGGAAATGCAAATATGGTCTTTCTTTTCAACCTGCCCATT
The DNA here is from genome assembly GCA_032164185.1 of Moxostoma hubbsi. Lineage (NCBI taxonomy): Eukaryota > Metazoa > Chordata > Actinopteri > Cypriniformes > Catostomidae > Moxostoma > Moxostoma hubbsi. The sequence goes on along the minus strand of JAVLUX010000001.1, from coordinate 35,708,598 downwards.
ATATCTCCACACACACACACACACACACACACTATAGACACACACTGTGGGCTGGTACGAATGTTAAGTGCATGTGTCCTTTTCGAAAACTGGTGTCTGAATACAGATGACCGTGGATACCATATGCCTAGGGGGATCAAAGCCTCCCGGCAGCGACACCCTGACACTCTTTTTACACAGAGATACAAAGTGACACTTCTCAAACCAAAAAGGTAATTTACAGCGATACCACCTTAATCTTTCATCCCTTTCTTTCCACCTTTGCCCTTCCTGTGTCTTTCAATTCTCTTTCCTCCTTTCTACCTCTTCTCCCCATTACGTCCACAATCTCTCCCATCAACTCTCTTTGTGGTTGCAGTACAGAGAGAGCATACAGGAAAAGGTGTGTGATTGCCTAGCGAGTCAGTGCTACAATGCATCCCTGAATATTTTTATTTATGCCATGCTGGCGTGCATTTCAACCTGTTCCCATATCAACCTCACAGTTCGTCAATAACGGTAGGACTCTGTCCAAATATGCAATTATTAGTAATTCTATCCCCATTTCTCTTTTGATTAGCCAGTCGAAGATAGGAAAGAGCACAAGGACATTCTTTAGGTCATCAAAGCAATGCAAATATACAGAGTCTGATCTATTGTGCTTTTCCATTTGCATAAAAACAATATAACCTCACAATGGAGGACAAAAAAAGGGAGGGTCTTTGAACAGGAGAAGTCATGGAGAAAAAGTCCTGGAGGCATTTTGTGTGTTATCAAGAGCATCCTATATATAGAGAAAGGAGATTACTCTGAATATAAAAATGGTTATGACTATGAACATACACACTCCATATTGTGACATATTAATTTAGTAATTTATCAGTTGCATTTTTGCCCTGGACTCCCTTAATTTTTGACCCTGGATAGCACTGTGTGAGGGACAGGGTGAGAAGAATCTGTGTGAAAGGGAATAAAGAATTTGATTTTATGAGACCAGGTTGGTCCACTTTTTTTGCCGTGTTGTCAAAGACAAATGGAACAATTTGTGGTGCTATGTGATGAATACTAAATACAAACACTGTACTAATACATAAACAATATAAACTAAATAAAAACTATTAATGAGATATTAAAGCTAAAGCTAAACTGAAATCGATTATTATAATACAAAATAAAATAATAATAAAAACTAGTGACATTTGAATAAACAAGGGGAAAAATAAAACTCTTTTAAAGAGAGCTCTTCAAAAATCACGACTGTGATCTTGCTCACTTTTTCAGAAACGGTGTCAACCAGGCCAAACGGGAGGGAAAACTGTGTTCAAATAATGAAACAAGCAACTCACCTTTCCTGATGCTGATGCTCCCTGCTCCAGAGAGACGCTATGGGAGAGAGGTAAATATGAAGAGATCAATATGTATTAGCTCAAAAACCTCTTCAAGCTTCCACAAATATATTAGGTTCTGACTTTTTATATATATATATATATTTCATCATGGGCTTCAATTAATTAGAACAACATATAGATGTTTTTCTCAGATCTAATGGTGTATAATGGTCTATTACTTTTGTGAAAACTTTTGAAAACAAGTATAAGAACAGAATTTAATTTATGTAATTAAATATCATTGCTAGTGGGGAAGCTTTTGAACTGAACTGTAGGATGTCATTTTCTTTTTTTAATTGAACATGTCGGCAGGGCTGGATTGGTAATCTGTCATACCGAGCACGTTGCATGTGTGCCTGCATTTGTTTTATGTTGTTTTAAATTTTGACATGAAACTTTCTTTACTGTTCAGCCAATTCCCGCCTCCTCCTTGCACATCCTTGAACTGTTACAAGTGGGTTTCACCAAAATTAAATCTACAAATAGTGATACCGCAAACATTTAATTTTACAGCTTTAAAAGTGCTAACAAATTGCTACATAAGGACTACAAGATTGTCTGCTCAACACATCATTCGTAAAGCATAAACAACCTTATTTTACTAATAAATCAAAAAACGATTAGAAATTCCAGAGGGAAACCATGTCGAATTAACCTTCTGGGTTGTCCTCAAAATGTACAAAATGACTAAACAGCTCAATAGAATAGGCCTTGGGGAGCCTTTAGGGAAATCATAGTATGAAATTTGGAGGTGGCAGGTTCCCCTTGATCATGCGGGGGGTCCTCACGATCGTTTTCACCACACATTTCATACAGTGCATATATAGTTTTTGCGAGTGAAGTCTGAGCAACCTGCCAAACTAAGAATTATGTGATTTAACCAAGCATATGGTTGACTTTACGCAACAGAGCTACACAGTTATATCTTGATCATTTTCAGCCGTTACAGTATATACAGTTTATATACTCAATCAATATTTAGATATTAGCTCTAAAATGGATTAAAAGGGTGATTTAAAAAAAAGTGTAATTTTTTTATTAAAATTTTTTTAAAGCAAGATGAAAATTACAGCAAAAACATAAAGGCATGTTTTTCACCCTGTTATTCACTAAATCAGGTTTACAAACTTTCTGATTCCAAGAACCCCCAAATATGATGAATCTATTGCAAGGGACCTCACATCCTAAAATATAAAGGCAACTTTACATGATCATGTATAAAGCTTTTTAGCTATGTGAGAAAACTAGTATGAGTAATTTTCTAAAAACAAGATTTAAGATGTCATTATCCTAAAGCAAAAAATGTAAAATATAGTAGGAATGTCATAAAACATCGATACATTGATTATTTCTCAGCACGTTATTTTCTCAATATGTGTTTGAGGCATTGATATTTTACCTTTAGCCGACACTTAAATTAAATGCAGAATTTGTGTGCTTTCTAATTCATGGTCAGTTGGCCATCTGTTTAAAATATATTATGTAATAACTTTGGGAGACCACAAGGGGGTGATAAAAAATGTTCTGTATTTCATACTGCAGGTGGCAGTCCAAAGTTGTGAATCTAGTCACCATGCCCACTAAAGTTACAAAGGTTTTTGTACTTCTTCAAGAATTAATAAAAAAATAATAAATAAGGAAATAAAGAAATAAGAAAGAATAAAGTTACGTTGATGAGCTTGCAGGTTAGTGCATGAAAGTGGTAGGGATGTCGATTTAACGTGTTAATTCAGTGCGATTAATTTGACCAAAAATAACACGTTAAAAAAATTAACGCAATTAATCGCATGCCCACGGAGCATAATAAGGAAGATTCCTGAGAAATGGAAGCTTGTAGTACCAACTGTTTACTCCAGAGGGCAGTAAGTGAAATTTCAGCTGTATGAGAAATGCAAAGTTTATACAGTGAAGAAAACACTTCAGTAGGCAGAACAACAAAAACATGCTCTATGTTCTTGCGTTCAAAACATATAGTACCTTTTTTGTATACAGTAGTTTCTCTCACTCACCCTGTAACACTGCTGCTAGCCGAGCTCTCAGTGATCTGTGAGCTGGCAATCCACTTGGTCTCACCAACTACGGTTCGGGCATGCGGCAGTCGCCCGACATCTTTTACCGTCATCATCAGGTGGTGTGAAGACTTTAGCACTCGTACAGCCTCGTCATGCGGGATGCTGAGGAAACTCCGCCCGTTCACCTCCAGGATCTGATCCCCAACCTGTGGAGAGGACGGGGCAGAGAGAGGAGAGGGTGGATGGGCTGGTGCCAGTAGTGCAGGGCAGCGGGTGGAAGGGTGGCGTGATGGGGGCGGAGTTGAGGGTAGGTCAGCCTGGACATCCTGAGGTCAAATGTTAGTGCATTGGAAGAGTGGTGTGGTCAGGTCAAATGTGTGGAACAACGAAGAAGTTTTTGGTTTTGATTAGATTAGACACAAAGAAAGCTATTTTGATTAATGAGATTAGGCCATACACACCCATTGGGCAGTGGTTCTCAACTGGATTTGCTCTGGACCCAGATTTTATATTGGACAGAAAAAGTGGCCACCCAAAAATGTTTGGCGTACAAAAGTATGCATACATTTCCTGAAAACAAACACTGGAAATCATTAATATTTCCATTAACTCTCTAAGCCCAAAAATATACAAAATGACTAACATGACACTGGCCAAACAGGAAAATGTATAATTTTGTAAATAATTTCTATCATTCCCAAATTTGCATTTTATTGTTTGCATTTAACATATTTTTTCCTTAATGTTAGCAACAGAATCAGAACAGACCTGTGACCCACCACTTCAAAAACATTGTTTTCCACATCTGTTTGGCAGTTCTAACTTGCTACCTAGTCAATCTCATCCGCTCCATCCATTTATCCTCCCACTCGTCCAATGTGCTCTTTATCTTTTTCCCATGCACCCTTTGCTTGTCAATCATATATAACTGTTTATAACAAGTCTTAACAAAATAGGTATCATCCCATCACACGAGCAAACTGGCTCCATTTCTCTCTCTCTCTTTCTCTCCTTTGTTTTTGTAACTATCTCTCAAGTTCTGTTCCAAAACTGTAAAATACCTTGCTGTTTACTGCCTACACTGCAGCAGAGTTTGCCATTAGCATGTTGCTAAGGTATAGTGCAATAAAAAAAAATAATAATATAGCAAATATAAAGCAACTGATATGTTGTAGTATGTACAACATGAGGACTCAAAGCTCAACAGCAGTACAACTCTTACACAAGTTTAGGTGTGACTTGAGAAGCACTCAGTTGGCATTGCTCAACAATGCGAAAGAGATAAACAAAAGTGCTATTGCAATCTGTCTTTAACATAAAGCATCCATTTGATTACTTTAGTTTATAGTTTTTAGTTTAGTCTATTTTGCGCTCATCATGGCTCAGCGGTTAAGGCTCTGGGTTACTGACCAGAAGGTCAGGGGTTCAATCGCCAACACTGCCAAGATACCACTGTTGGGCCCTTAAGCAAGGCCCTTGACCCTATCTGCTCCAGGGGTGCTGTATCATGGCTGACCCTGCACTCTGACCCCAGCTCAGCTGGGATATGTGAAAAATAAATAATTTCAATGTATATATGCAGAAATATATGTATAATGTGTGTCAACTTATTTAAAAACACTTTTAGATGGTTGCAGAACAGGCATACCAATACAGAAGTCAGCACACATAATACAACATTGCAAACGCAGTTGTAAAATTTGCAAAATTTGTTATTAATTTATGTTTGATAACTTTTTGCCAGGTGGGTCTCAGGATTATGTGACCAAATTTGGGAAAGATCTGATGAAAGCTGTAGGACTAGTTTGAAATGGCAGATAAGAATAAAAAGTAAAAATGGGAGACATGCAATATGGCAGACTTTGGAAAGATGGGTATCATTGTTTTCAGAATGACGCAAAGATTCAGAGTCATGATTTTATGCCAAGGATTTTTTAAAGTTATATGAACTTATATACGGAAGATCTTTCAAACACTAGGTGGCGCTGCACCTGAACCGCTCAGGCTAGTTAAGAGCATGGTGCTAGGGAGGACAGACATCCAATTTTTCCTGTGACAGTCCCGTATTAAAGCACTTTTTCTAGTGTCCCGACTTATTCTGAAAAATCGTGTTTTGTCCTGTATTTTGAATCTCAGTCAAATTAGTATTCTAATCAAAGGTAGCCAAGGATACAGCTTGTGAAACCAATAAAATCATGATTTTGAAGTACATGAATGGATTAAACTATCCAATCACAATCCCCTATCAATAGATGTCAAGTTAGTGAACTGATTGATGAGTCAGTTTGAAAGAGCACACAGATGAAATTGCAGCTGGAAAAATGTCAAGGAAGCATGCATTTACATTTAATGAGGATCTTCAAAAAAAAAAAAGAGTCACAGACAGAGCCTAGTGAATTGAGGTGTGAGATTTGTGGAGCTAGCATTTCCTTTGCCCATGGAGGCCACACATCCATCGCGCAGCATTTTCATACAAAAAAGCATGTGGATGCTGATAAAAGTAAGAGTGACACACCAAGTGTTATAGTGATTGTTTTGTGAAGCAAAATTATGAATCTGACAAGGTTCATGTAAGTGAAGAACTTTTGCTTATCATTCTGTGTGCACGGGCTTTGTCCATTTATGACCTGAGAAAAGTCTTGCAGGCCAGGCTGGAGGAATCATTCATACCCTCTGATATTAAAAAGCAGTTGGTTGCCCTGGTTGAAGCTGGTGACATGCAAGGGGATGATTTTTTTTTGTGTGCAGTGAGGTACTTTTATTCAGCATCAGTGGATCATCTCCAAAATTGGAGCCGCTCATTGGAGAACATAGATAAACTTGAGTGGGCCTGACTTAGAGACATCCCAGAGTGGAAAGGCATTCAGAGCAGCCTCTAACACTTCTACTTCAGAATCCCCCTCACTCAGTTTGATTGACGAAACAACGCTCTTTGATGAGTGGGCTTGCACGAAAAACATTTGGAACAAGACGGTGTCTGAGATGGACAGACGTTTTTCGTGAGCTGGAGAGCAAGACCATCAACTTCGGAGTCTTAGCCAAGGTCGTTGAGTTTGTTTAATGCCTGCCTGGGACATCTGCATCTGTGGAGCATGTATTCTCAACAATGAAAGCAGCATGGACACCAGATACTGTAAATCTTGAGTCAGTGTAACAGTCATGAAGACAATACTTTTCATATGTCTTAATTTTGGATTGAACTAATCTGCATTTTATGATAAACTCTTGAAAGACAAGTGCACATTGCCTAAGACAAGTGCCACATTGCCATTAAAATGGCAGACAGGCCAAATGGCCGATCATAACAAATTGGTATCACTGGATTCTGTATAACCCTTGATTGCGTACATTTGATAAAATCCTACAAATGGTTATTGCCAAAAATAGTCATTTTTAGCATAATTATGCAAGCTACCTTTTAGAACAGCCTTCATTTAAAGGGCAATTATGCTATAAAATGCTGCCTTGGTAGGCAGCTTTCTAGCTTATCTAACAGAGCACAGCCCCCCACCCCACCCCCGCGCATCCTGAAATGTCGAGGTTAATTAAGGAGGCTCTGCAGTAATAATAATGTTAATAAATGATGGTGTTGACCAATTTGGACATAATACGACTTTATTTTCCCATAGAACATGAAAGATATTTGCAATCGATGAGGCTGATATAGGAGCACTTGCTTTCCCTAGCGAAACACCCAATCACTAGCTCATGTGTTTATCTCCCTGTGTTAGTCTTCTGTGTATATCTCCAGGCTATTCCAATAATGTGTAAGGTACAAGATTGAGAGAGAGGACTCTTTCAGTGCTAATTTGGTCTTAAAAAGAGCATCTTGTGAAAATGTGGAATAAAAATCTATGAATATTAATGAAATATGAACATGGAATCCCCACGACTCCCCCCATTCTGAGAGAGAAAATCTCCCACAGCCATCTGCACCCCCGGCATGTGGACCACCTTGAATTTAAAGGGCTGAAGTGCCAGATACCAATGAGTGATCCGCGCATTGGTTTCCTTCATGCAGTGGAGCCCTTGGAGCAGGGTGTGATCTGAACAGAGGGTGAAGGCCCTCCCAAGTGATCTCAGGACGGCCCTCAGACGCTGGATATGCCGCTGCCAATCATTGCTATAAATAATAATATCATCCATGTAGGCAGCTTCATATGCATAACGATTTGGTGTGAGCCAAACGGAGAGGAAAATGCAGTTTTTACTCGGGACATGTTAGTCAAGGTGATCTACCAATATTCCTTTCATTAAATCCAGTGGCAAATAAAAGCGAGCCACACCTAACCGATCAAGCAGTTCGTCAAAGCGAAGTATTGTGTACGCATTTAATTTAGACACCGCGTTAACTTTTCTATAATCCACAAAACCGGACTGTCCCGTCAGACTTTGGTACCAAAACCACCGGGCTGGCCCAGTCACTGTGGGACTCCTCAATCACACCCATATTGAGCATGGCTGTGAGTCCCTCCCATACAACTTTTTTCTTGTGTTACGGTAACCGATAGGGGCGGGAACATACCAACACTCCTGGAGTCGTCTCAATGTGGTGTTCAATGAGGTTTGTACAACCGGGTAGAGAAAAAACATGTCGGAAAACTCCTATTGCAACGTGGCAAAATTTACTTGGGACGATGAGATGTAGTCTCCTCAGGGAGGGGTTTGATGGTCGGTTTTGATTCCTCCTCCGGACTTAACTCTGCCCTCTCTGGGATGACCATGTACCACCTCTCTCCATGGTTTTAGGAGATTCAGGTGGTAAATTTTACATGATCCATTTGTTTAACCTCATAGTCGACTTCCCCAACTTGTCGTGTGACCTCAGAAGGCCCTTGTCACTTGGCTAACAATTTAGAGCTTGATGTGGGTAATAACACAAGGATACGTTATCTCCCTGTGAAAATTTCCATAGCTGAGTACCACTGTTATACAGCCGGGACTGCCATTCCTGGGCAGTTTCCCCAATGTGTGGAGTTTTGCTCTCAGGTCCAAAACATATAGAATTTTGTTCTCTCTGAAGGACCCTCCTCCCAATTTTGCCTTAGAACATTCAGGATGCCCTGAGGCTTATGGCTGTAAAATAATTCAAATGGGGAAACCCTGGTGGAGGCTTGCGGGACCGCTCATACTGCAAATAACAGGGGTTCAATTCACTTATCACAATTTCGCACATATTCGTGTACAAACTTCTGAACCATATTTTTAAGGGTCCAATTAAATTGCTCGACCAGGCCATACGTCTGAAGATGGTCAACACTGGTGTGGATCGTCTTAATCCAGAGTAGTTCATAAAGGTTGCAGAGTACACGTGACATAGACATGGTGCCTTAATCAGTTAGGTTCTCTTTCAGAATACCAACTCGGGAGAAAATTTTAAAGAGTGCCTCCACAACACTGCATGCTGAAATGTTGTACAGGGGCACTGCTTCTGGGTATCGCGTTGCATAATCCATCAAGACTAACACAAAGTGATGCCCCGTGCCATCTGTTCTAATGGCCCAACGAGATTCATGGCAATTCTTTCGAAGGGGACCTCAATCAATGGAAGAGGGTGCAATGGTGCATTTGGGTGGCTGGTGGATTCCCCAACTGACATTCGTGACATGCAGCACACCACCTGGGTATATCCAAGAGAATGCCCTGCCAATAAAAATGGGCCATGAGACAGTTCAGTGTCTTATCTTGACCTAAATGTACTGCCATCTGATTATAATGAGACCATTTCCTGGTGGCTTTATCTGGTTTTGACTGAGTGTCCTGTGTCACTTGATACAACATATATTTAATAACTGAAGAGTATGGATAGGAAAGCACAACTCCTGGCTGAAGCTTTTGACCATCAATTACACTCACTAGGTCAAAGGTGTGCCTGAGAGACTCACCAGAGGGAAGTCCCCCATGGGGTTTGCCCGGAGGACTGGAGAGGTGGGTTTCCCTGATGTGAAGCTGACGTCGATGGTTCAGGCAAAGCCTCCCCAGCCAGCACTGCACAAATCCCACACTGAATTACAATATTGAAGGACCCATCCACACACATTCCCCTAAGTAATATCAGAAATGCTGGCCAATTCGTACCCAAAATCAGCGGATGGGTGAGGCGGGACTAACCACCACCTCTATTCTATTTTTTTCCCTTGGAATTGAACAGTAACAGGCACTAAAGGGTATTTGAGTATATCCCCATGCACACACCTCACCTTCACTCGGCGTTCTGTACCCAAAGACTCACCCAGAACCAAGATTTGGTGAATTGATGTCTGATTACAACCCAAATCCACCAAGGCTTGGTAAGTACCCCCTTGGATTCTCACTGGTATGCGGTACATCCCTGCTCGATCGGTGGCAGCTTGTCATGTGTCGGGAATCCGGACCCACGTCCCAACATCCATCACCATTGATTCTGAATATGTCCCAGTTCCCCACAGCACCAGCACACCGACCCAGACCTTACTTCCCCACTTGTGGCCCCAAATTTACCAACAGGGACAATATGGGATGGGGAGGGGGAAGAGAGAGGGAGAGAGAAAGAGAGAGAGAGAGAAAGAGAGTGAAAAGGAATCGCCATCTCCCTGATATGGTGCCAAGTAGTTCTCTACCAGCTGGATGGCCTCCTCCAGTGATGCTGGATGGTGGCACTGGACCCACTCTGATGTCCCCTTCGGTAGACGGGTTACGAACAGCTCCAGTACCACCAGGCTGTCGACTCTATCTGCTCCGTGGTCCTTAACCAGCAACCACCTCCAACAGGTGTCACGGATCTGTTGGGCGAAGGCAAACGGGTGGCCGCATTCATCAAATGTCAGTGCCTGGAAGAGCTGATGGTGCTGTTTGGGGTTCCGACCAACCTGTTGCAGGATGGCTCGTTTCAGGTCCGAGCACTCAAGCAGACTTGCGACAGGTAGCTGTTGTGCCACAAGCTGAGCCTTCCCCCGGCAACAGTGGCAACTGATGGACCACCCACTGCGCTCGGGACCACCCCGACCCCTCCAAGGCATGCTCAAACAGTTCTATAAAATCTTCAGGGTCATCCTGTGGTCCCATTTTCTCCAGCGTAATCTGAGGCACAGCAGGCATGGTCAGGGTAGCTGCTGGTGTACCACCCGTCGGCCCTCCGCCTGGGCTTGCATCAGGGCCTGGAACCGTTGTTCATGTTCTGACCGCAGCTCCAGGAGGACCTGATGTTGCATCTGGTGGATGTCAACAATGGTTGGGACGATTTTCCCAGACCTCACTCTCCACAGATGGGCGTTCGATCACACCCGCCTCCACAGGGTTATATACCGAAGCCACAGAGAGCACAAAATTCCAAAGCCGAGGTAATCCATGCCACCATCTGCTATTTAATCTCATTTGAACACCTATGCATCCTTTGACCTGAATGGTCCTGAGTTCACACCCTTGTGGACATGATTCCTGATAGTTCAGAAGGCACATGGACCCATTATATTAGGGTGGTTGTAACAAGGAATTTAGATGGGCAAGGAGGAGGCGAGAACCGGCTTGACAATAAATAATAGTTTAATAATAAACTTAAAACAAAAAAACATAAATACACACATGACGGACATGTCCGTAAATGATCTCTCTCTCCAGCACCATCCTCTGCGATCGACCTTTATCCCTCTCAGAGGCTTGATTAGCCTAATATGGCACTGGGTGTGTAGGATCACGACCCGGCCCCGCCCTCCGCCCTGCCAAAATCCTCGTTCTTTCAGGCTGGGGAGCCCCCGGCCTGACGTACACCCCCCCGCTCTTTCCCTGGGGAGGGGCGTGCCTTCTGGGTGGGGTGGGTACTTCCTCGGAGGCTTGATTAGCCTAATAGTATGTGTAGTACATAAACCCCCATTGTGTGTAGGATCACGACCCGGCCCCGCCCTCCGCCCTGCCACAGTGGTATTATCATGACAGTGTGAAGGTCAACTGTCCTCATCTTTACACTACTTCCAGTCTCTCTTTTTTCCATCCATCTATCTCATTTCAATTTATTGCATTTAGGGATTCCTGTCAGTAAGGGTGAGTTGGGAGCACAAAGAGAGATGCTTGGCATTTGGAAGGAGTCCCATTCAAACCATGGCATCCCTTGACTTTTCTTCCTCCCTTCTTTCTCCATAGCAATAGATGATGGAAGAGAAGAGAGATGAGAAATCAACTGGGCAGCTTGTTTTCCCCTGTTTGGCTTCAATTTCCGGATAGCAATCAGGGATGGTGTCTAAATGCACATGGCAATTGTGATTCATTACAAATCCAGGTTTGTGAGAGGAAAAACATCTGCTCCAAAGTTCCATCAAGATGCCAGAAAGCTGTGCATCACTCTTTCCTCATTTAGCAAAGTAGTTTAGAGGTTGCTGCTCAAAGCCAAATACATATAAATATCCATGTCTACAGATATTCTATCAGTCACTCGCAAAGTTTTCCAATTTGTTTTACTTTGTACTTACAAATTACACAGAATTGCTTTAATATCTATGATCCGTAGTTAGATCTCTCCTCACCTTTGCCTGGCGTGCTTTTCACCCTAATAATATCCTATAGCTTATTTTTTAAGAATTTGGAGCTGTCAAGGTCACTCATATTGAGTGCCGCGGTCTTCTCTATTCAGCTGTCCACCCAGTGTCAGATAAATCCAATTTACTTGGTCCTTGAGGAGTTTTAAAAGGTCATTTGCTGTAAAACCTTTTGCACAAGGGAGTAATACATTTTAATTCTATAACTGTGTTATTTGCTGATTTTTTTTCATGGAGAATATTGCCTTGTATATTAAAAGACTTCTGATAATGCTCTTCTTTTACCATGAGACACTTATCCAACTCCCACTATCCTTCTACACATGTAAAATCTTTTTGAGAAAGTTGTTCATAATAATAAAAGTCCCTCAGGAATAATAAAGCCTTTTAGACTTTTAGAACATTTTTACTAGTTTGTAATGCATTTTGAGAAGGTCACGCCTCTGTCCAACTGGCAAATATGGTATTTTTACTGAGGCATTGGCAGAAGGGTCTGTACTTTGGTATATTCTTGCTATATGGCTGCTCTTGTCTCTGTGTGTATTACTCAAACTTTGAATTCTCCTGGTGTAACCATACGTCTTAAACGCTCATTAAATACAATGATAAATGAATGAATGGACAAGCTAAGCACCGCTGTGTCCATATTCAGAGCTGTTCATCAAAGAGAATGAGAGAGAGAATGATAGACAGAGAGAGGGGAAGAGACAATGACTTTAGGAGTAGATATAAATGAAGGAATGGCATGTTGGAAGACCTTAGGAGTTTGGAACATTTACACATTCAGGTAAGTAAATCATGACTATTGTAATTTTTGGGTGAATTTAAGGAACAAGAGAAATTGCTTCTGTTTATAGTTTCTTCAAATTGAAATGTGACTTATAACAAGGTATTCGTTAAAAAAAATCTAGCCTTTTCCTCAAGTTAAATGTTTGAATCCATATGCAAGAGAGAGAGAGAGAGAAAAAAAGACGGAGAAAGATTTATTTTATGACAAATACTTCCAAGTAACGGTGTTTCAGGCCTCAAGTCCACAATATTAGCTAATGCTGGAGCAGTTCTTCAGAATGCCGAGTTTCAATAAAGCCTCGCTGTAAAAATAAATGAAGTTCTAAAAATCCTGTATCCTTTTATGGCATTAAGCAATTTGACCATTACAAACTACAATGATGCTCCCATTAAAGTGTTTTACCATCTTACAGCCAAGAAGTGCTCTAATTGAATTGTTTATTCTCTATTAAGTAAAGTTATTCAAGCCCAGCACATTCCCAAATGTTTTACTATAAAGCAAATACCACATACACATACACACAAAAGATTACAGAAGAAAACAAAAATAGAAGCAAAGGCTTCAGTGAATGCACACTGATTAACTCCAGCTCTTCTGAGGTCAATGGGGGTTTATGTACTCCGTAACACTGAGGATGTGACTCTTGCATCCAGACATAAGTGAGCCAAGGGACCACTCAGTGAACAAACCCCATTATTCCATACAAATAAAACTCTCAAAACTGCATCTGCCTTTAAGACCTTTAACATTTTAGCACCTCTGCGTGAAACTTCCAAAACCCCAGGGTTTGAGATAAAGAAAAATTGAGAAATTGAGAAAGGGCCACAGATGTTGTTTGCAAACAAGTGGCAGTTTTGTTTGTGGAAGAGAATGTTACCGTGATCATAATCGCTCTGGAAACAGGATTAAATTCATCCATCATAACTGTCCTATGTTACTGATAAGCACATTCCTCCGTGGCAATGTAGAATAATCTTCATCCTCATCAAGTCACTTGATATCCAACAGTGTTTATCCTTGTTTATAGTAATTTTTTTGTGAGGAAAAACTTTACTGTAGGCTGATTCACATGAAACTTCAGCAAGGGATCTAAGGTTGTGATCTAGTCCATTTGGCCCATTGCCAACCATAAGTAAAATCCGCTCATAAAGTAGTACAATAATGGATATTTTTTATCTGCTTTTTTTCCATAAAAAGTGTTTTTTAATTACCATGTGTGGACAAAAAATGCTGTATTTTTTTTTCTTTTGAAACACTTTTAAAATAATTAAAAAGTATTATTCAATAGTAATATCTGCAAACATTTTCTATGAGTCGCATAGAAATAATTGCACACATGTTTTACATGGATCATTGCATCAATCTCAAACCACTGATGATCAAAAACCACCACCACAACAACAACAAACAATTGTAAGTCATGGCATCTGCTCATATTATCACTTTGTGTATTGCATGCAACATGTTTACTATAGCTTCTTCCATCAGCAATGAGGGATTCACATGTGATAAATGTAAAGAATTAGTCAGGCTGACAGAGAAGGTAAATTAATTAGAGACACACATCCAAACACTAGTCAATGAGAAATAGAAGCCGGTAGATACTGTTTCTAGATGTGGGTAGTTGTTACGGTCCATTTTGGGCTGTATCATTTTTCTTAACCCACTTGTCATGGCTGGCTCGTTAGCCGCAACAATAAGGCAGACTAAACATTGGATATCAGCTTAAAAGTATATCATTTATACTAAAAAACATAATAAAAGATTGAATGGTAACAAAAGAAAAGTATAACCAAACAACACAGGTCTGGATCAGGGAGAGGCGCTTGCAGACTGGCAGAGAGCCAGAACCCTCAGTCCTGCCCAGGGCTGGATTTGTAATCTGGCATACCTGGTGGGCCGATCCGAGGTGGACTGACCATCGGGAGAACCAGGCAGGCTGGTGGGCCGAGATAAGCTGAAATGAGCCGGCGTGTTATGCAGAACGGGCCACAAAAAGGCGCCGTTATATGCAGAAAAGGATTATTGTTAAACTTATTGTTCATACAAAATCATTTTGTTTAATCATTGACCCACAACACTTGCTTAGTTTACTAATTTTAACCACTAATAGTTTTAAACATAAATAACAAATAATGGCATTATATTAATTAATTTCTGTTAAAGCATAATTTCATGTACAGCTGCTTTGAAACAACCCCTGTTGTGAAAAGCCCTATCCAAACAATTTTGACTTGACTTGAATAATTAGTATTGCTGCTAAAAATGAATTATGATCGCATGCAGTGCATAAATACAGTGCACGCTGTTATCTGCAGGGCATTTAGGTGTATTTGATGAATTTTCCACGGTGTTAAATGTGTTCTTGCATGTTCCATTGCATGCATGTGTGAGGTTATGACATATGTGGCATGATAAATGCAGACGAATCTGCTTTCATGTTTGTGGACGCTTAGCAGCACTGGGGCATTGTAAACAGAGCTTGCTGACAAACAGGCACCCAGAAAACCATCTTCCATCTCTCTTCAGAACAGGCATATGGCCCGAAGATAAAATATCCAACTCTGTCTGTATTTCTTTCCATGGACTGCATCTGGATCACTTTAAACTGTCATCTCATCTAAATCCCATCATTCATCTAAAGGCAGCACACAAAACCTAAAAAATGTCTGAAACTTCCTCTGACATCATAATAATGATATTTATCTGAAATTATGGTAAAATTGCTGAGATGTATTGCTGTGTGAAAATGCAGGATGTCTGGTCAAATTGTACAGCGGTGCATAGAGAAATAGCTGGAGCAAAATAATCACACACACACTTCACAGCGGACTCCAATAATTTTCACACTCACACACACATGCACGCACGCATGCACACACAAAGAACTGCTCAAATGATAGAAGTGGCAGCTAGATCGGCTGGACACATTTGACAGGTTCTACAAATGGTGTGAAACAACTGCATAAAGGTATGTTTTCACTTACAATGTTTGACTAAATTAATTCAAGGAAGAATAATATTTGTATATTTGATTTGCAATTACCAATATATCAATACACATTGATAAACTGTAATGTTTATCTACATATTATCCAAAAACATTTTCCACATATATAAGACCTGCACAAACAATATTTAAGAATTTAGTTAATACTATTAACCAAAATTTTTAAGCTCAAAGAGGCACATAAATGGCACATAAAAGTAATCCATACAACTCCAGTGGTTTAATCAATGTGTTCTGAAGCAATCCAATTAGTTTTGGGTGAAAATAGACCAAAATATAACCTTTTTTACTATATATATATCTTGACATCAGTCTCCTTAGTGATCATGATTTAGAGCTTGATTACACTTCCTTGTGCCAACTAGTGCTCTGCGCATGTGTATAGCACTAGGACATGTAATCAAGCTTGAAATCACGATCGCGAAGGAGACTGCAATGGCAATGAAAGATGTACAGTGAAAAAGGAGTTCGGTTCTCACCCAAAACCGACTGGATCACTCTAGAATACATGCGTTAAAACACTGGAGTCTAATGGATTACTATTGTGCTGCCTTTATGTGCTTTTTGGAGCTTCACCTTTTTGGTCACCATTCACTTGCATTTTATGAACCAACATGAACATTTAATACTTAAAATAATAATAAAAGAGTAAAAAAGTTCTTATAAAAGAGTTATAAAGAGAGAAACAAAAGAGTGATACAAGAAAAAATTAAAGGATGGGGTAAATAAAGGTGTTAACTATACCTTCAATCCCCCACACTTGGCTGCAGACCCCCGATCCACGCCCGTGATGTAGATGCCCAGAGAGTATTCAGCTCCCCCGCGAATCATGAGGCCCAGAGAACGCCCGTCATCCAGCACCAAATTCACCTGAAAAAGGGAACACGTTGATTTGTGGCTAATTAGTGGATAATTTAACAAACTATTACACTAGAGCAGGCACAGAGTACAATACAGTATATTGTGACATTATCAGTTATGTGCAGTTATTAATATTAAATAGACAACAGTTAGTTCCAGTCCTCGAATCTGATTGGATGAGAGACGTTCCATGAGCACTTATGGTCTGACACCATCAGCTCCCCGATGCTTCACTGTGTGTGTATCACTCCGCCTGTGTTTGTACTGTTCTAAACTAAAGTGTAAGAGTAGTGTATATATGTTAAGAGTTACTATATAAGTGTCTCTGACATGTATTTTTTATTTTAATTTTTGACATTACATATGTTAGCCAGCAGGTGGTGGCAAAAGATCATTTTTGTGTGTAATAAGAACAGTTGGTGATGTAAAGTGAATCCGTCAGTCATTGTTTACATACAACAGCTCTTCCTGATCGCTCGTATTACTACTACACGACTACAGCTAGAAAATTGCTTTCAACGGCTTTAAACTAACAACTTCAGCATTACGGTTCATCACAGCTGAGCGATACAACAGACAGATTAAGTACACAACTCACGGTGCTTACCTCTTATTGGAGTTTCCACATTGGAGAAAAAGTACTGTTCAAAATGATGGAGGACATTGCGGTTTCTATAGTGAAAGACTCTTGCGCACCGACTAACGTGAAATAGGGAGAATTACCCCCGCTTGGACGGCTATTTTTCCATTGAAAAAGCTGACCTTCAGAAAGCTGACAGCATCTCTGCTTGGTTGTGGCAACAGGTGACCACACATGCTCCGTGTCTCTCTCTCTCTCTCTCTCTCTCTCTCTCTCACACACACACTCACACACATAAACACACTCACACACACACATCCATCCTTGTTTATCCAATAACTAGGTAGAAACAGCACAAGCCATGATACTATTTCTGAAGTGACATTTGTGAGGCTTGGACGCATGCGTAATTAAGTAGTTCCATGCACAAATGCTTTTTATGACTGTACTCACTTTTTCCTAATTTTTTAAACCTCTGGCAAATTTCTATACTAGAGTAGGGATGTAGAGTAGGGATAAAATGATTAACTTAGTCCATATAGCACGTTTCCTCGTGTGATATTGCTTAATTATAATTATAATGTCAGACAACCGATATTTTCACAAAATCCCTACTCTAGTGTTTGAATGTGCAAGAGTCTGCAGTAAAATATCCAACACGAGATGGTAAATATCAACAACAGATACTAATACTACATAAAAATTATTCAAAAGAAACACTAAAAATGACTGATAACTGATAGATGATAGATTTGATTATATATCAGGATCTGTTGATATAGGACATATATATCAGACAGTGTTGGATATTTTACTGTGAACTGTCACAAGCTTATAGTCTAGAGTAGGAATGTAAAATTTCAGTTATCAGCCATCATTAGTAATATTTTAATGTATCAATATCTGTTGATATTGGATATTTACCAGCTAATGTTGGATATTTTACAGAAAACTCTCACAAATTAATACGCTAGAGTAGTGATATACAATATATTGTGACAATATCAGTTATTGGCGGTT
Source organism: Moxostoma hubbsi (assembly GCA_032164185.1). Classification (NCBI taxonomy): domain Eukaryota; kingdom Metazoa; phylum Chordata; class Actinopteri; order Cypriniformes; family Catostomidae; genus Moxostoma; species Moxostoma hubbsi. Next base: position 35,690,451 of record JAVLUX010000001.1, on the reverse strand, counting down.
TGTAATATTTATGTGTTAGTATCAGATGATATTGGATATTTATCAGCCGATGTTAGATATTTTACTCTGGTCTCATTTCCTGTTATTCAATAGGGGTTAAAAATCTAGAAAATAAAAATCTAGTGCAAATTTAAAGGCATAGCTATAGATTGTCTTTTGTACACATACACAAACACATGTGCAAACAAACATGCAAGTCCCTAAAGCATGCCACAAATAGCTGAAATATTTCAGCAACATGGATATTAAAATAATTCTCAATCACAATGCACACACAAAACGTGTTATTAAAATTCACCTCTCAAACAAAGAGCAGCTATTATTGTCTCACAACTATAATTTCTGACTCTAACAACCATTATGCCTCTTACACCCTGTACATCCATACTTAAGAATGATTGTAATAAACCAGCAGAAGAACTAATGTAACTCCCCCTGCCCTCTTGTGATTAGAATGCATCATGGAATCCCCACAGAGCCAATCACACTGTTCTGCCCACAGGGTAACTAGAGCGCCTGTGCACTGTGGGAGATCAATGCAGCAGTGCAGCATCTCGTCCAAACACCAGCACCCATCAAAAGCACCTTCCACCCACTAACACGCTTCTGACAAAGTAAGCACTAGCCGTCCCTGAAAGGTCAGGATGTGTAGGGCAATACAGCATTTCTGTGTGTGTCGTTGTTCATAATGGAACACATTTATAAATGCAATGTGAATGGTTCCTCTTTGTAAAATGCACCCTGGTGGCAAAATAGATTTTGGCTTCCAACATAGCTTTCCATGCTTACTGTAACTTTTGTTCTTTACCCTGGAATTTATCAGAATTACCCTGCAAATTGCTTTGCCGAGATGTGAGAGTGAACAAATGGGCTATAAATCAAGACGGAGATTTTTGCTGCGCTGAGCAGTACTGATGAAGTTGGCATGCTACACTTGTGCCCTTGCTTCCTCTGTAACGCATCCACCGTCTGCTGGGCAGAGGGAGAGCGCACGCTCCCCAATAGCCTAGGGAGATTTACACCTAGGTGAACAGCTCATAAAACTTTCCCTATAATCACATTTAACAAAATTTGGCACACAGATGAGAACACAGGACAATATAGTGGGATGAGTTACAGTGCTTGGGCAAATTTGGAGGAGATGATTAGGACCAAAAAAGTCTATATTACTTGGAGAGGGCTATCTGTTAGCATTCCCATTTATATCAGTGGAAGCTGCTTGACTGGTCTATGGGAACAACAGAAGTTTTTGAGCCAGTCACCAAAGCCGGAAAATCTATTTGACAAATCACTTTGGAGCTGAAGGAAAATTGAAAACACGCAGTCCCAGACCTTTCACTTATGACTGTCCTTGGTTGTGAAATGAAAAGAGACCACCAAAAATAAATAAATAAATAAATAAATGAAATAGCACTGACAAAACTATGGAGCCCTTTACGGGGAGGTAGTGTATTTTCTGAAATAATTTTACGTTACCTCGCAGACGTTTTGCAGTTTCTCACAAAATGTTTTGCGCTCCCTTGCAATAGTTTGCATTTCCTCATAATACGTGGTGCGTTCCCTCTCAATACATTTTGCATTGCCTCGCAATAGCTTCTCGATCCCTTACAAAAATTAAAGGGTTAGCTCGGCTAAAAAAATTTAATCATTGACCCTCATGATATCCCAGGTGTGTATGACTTACTTTCTTCAGTAGAACACATTCAAAGAAAAATATCTCAGCTCAGTAGGTCCTTAAAATACAAGTAGATGGTGATCAGACTTTTGAAGCTCCAAAAATCACAGACAGCCAGCATAAATGTCATTGATACGACTCCAGCCCTTAAATGAATGTCTCTTTAAGTGACACGATCACTTTTGGTGTGAAAAAGATCAATATTTAAATACTTTTTAACTATAATCCATTGCTTCTGGTAAGCAGTGGTATGCGAGTGTGATGTAATCGCGGTGGCATGTGAGACACGCAATATCTGACACACGTGGGACAAAACCGGAAGAGCAGCGCTGTTTACAACGGAGTAGGAGGAACGCTATACAGAAGCATCAATGGTTTTGGTTTAGATCTGTAGTTATCAGTTTCTTTACTCACCATGGTGCATTTGTGTGCTTATCCTGGATGTCTCAGCCAAGAGGAGAACGTGAGATTACGTCCATAACATGGCAATGCGAATACATCACACGAGAGACCACGTAAACTCCACCCTCTCGTGAAGCTTACCGGAAGGTTACTTAAAATATCGATCTTTGATCTTTTTTGCACCAAAAGTGATCATGATGCTTAAGAAAACATTAATTTAACCACTGGAGTCGTATGGATGACGTTTATGCTGACTGTCTGTGATTTTTGGAGCTTCTTATGTCAGATTAACATCCAGTTGTATTTTAAGGACCTACTGAGCTGAGATATTTTCTATTTATCTTAAAATGTGTTCTGCTGAAGAAAGAAAGTCATACACACCTGGGATATCATGAAGGTGAGTAACTGATGAGACAATTTTCATTTTTGGTGAACTATCCCTTTGACCAATGTTTTACAACAGTTACCACAGTTGAATTTCTGCATTTGTAGTAAAGCCACTGTACATGTGGTCATGGTTTTACTACTGTAACCATAGTTCAACCATGGTGTTTGTAGTAAAACCATGGTAAAAATACAGGAAAACCAAAAACATGGTTACTACGGTTTTACTATAGTAACAGCCAGGTAGATTTGTGGTACAAATATGATGTTTTTTTAAATCAGTGATTCATACCAAAATAAAATAAATACAAATAAATAAATAAAAAAGAAAAAACATGTCCTTATGAACATTAACGTTGCTTATACAGAAGTAACCATGAATGTGTTAATAATAATGTATTATTATTATTTTTTTACATTTTTTTTTTGTAGAAATAATTTTAAAAAGCACGTAGATGTACCAAAAATGTACCATGCTACAGTAATATCGTTACTGTAGTAAAACCATGGTACATTTTGTGATTAGCGTGGTTTTACTACAATCACCATAGTTACATGGTTATTGTAGCAAAGCCATGGTTCATTTTCATAACAATGTGATTGCAGGGAACCCAAAATAATTACGAGGGAAGACAAAACTTATTGCAAGGAAATGCAAAACTATTTCGGAAAACAGAACCCGTCCTTGTACTGTAGACAATTATTTTTATTTTAACGTTGCCTGCACAACATTTTTATTACAATACACAACTATTTTTGAATGACCAATGGAGGATGACCCTTTTTGTGTCCAGATCGCATAGCTATGGCACCTATCAGCCTATACCATGCTAACCAGCTAAACCCTGACCCCTTTCTGAAGACCGTAATGATATAAACCTACTAAAAGTTTTCAAAGAGACAAGAAGGTTCTCACATTTAAAAGGAGGCAAAATGGATTCAATTTGTTTTCTGTGGTCAAAAACAAGTGTAGAGTGATTGATTGGTTAATTTGTCCAACCATCAGTGAGCGTTCACAGGACCCTAGGCAAATAGAAAATAAGGTGCAAACAAAATGATTTACCTTACCCTTCATTTACTTATATATTTATTTAATTTATATGGTTTAAAATTCATAACGGAGCACTTGCGTCCAACTCCAGACATCTCAGTTTCGTTCAGGTCTGATGGAGACTCTGTGGAATAGACTGATGTATTGGGTGCCGCTTAATGTTTCATACATATTCAATAATTGCCTGATTAAAAGAAGCCCAACATGCTAATCCTCTGGTTTGTATTCACCTCTAATAGACGGTATTGTTCAAAATGGAAATGCACCTCCGTCAGGGGTTTACGTGTTTACCAGTAAGATTGTTATAAAATGCAAATAGAAGACACACACACAAAATTAACCCATACATACACATACTAATATTGTTACTACTATTAACAAGTAATTTTATCCAAAGTGATTTGCAGTAGAGTAACTACAGATGGTGGGTTGTTGTTTTCTGAGGGATTCGAACCAAATTGGTTACCATACCAGATCTGTGTGCAGAATATACCCAAAACCAGTAACCGTAATTTTGCCAAGTAGGACATTTTCCTGGATCAACATCATTGATGATGGTGGTACAACACTTATATCAACCAATCAGAAGATAGGGTGTATGACATCACATGAACATACCAGTAAATGAGCCAAAATTCCAACATTACATGGTAATGAAAGTTGTTTAGCAAATGCTTGCAGAGACAGGTGTGTAAAAAAGGTGTTGATTAAGGGACATATCTTACTTGGCGAAATCACAATGACCATGGCAACTATACCAACTCTCAAAACCACAAAATTCTTACCAGTCAATTGGAAAAATGTCCCAAGTGAGAACTCATGAAACCAATCCAGCAACTGGCTGTAGTTTATAAATCCTTGTCTAAACCCACCCCAAAATACGCTACTACCCATTAGCTACCGGAGATGATCTAAAATAGATTAGCCCTTAGATGTGTGAGAGTGACAGTAGATAAATTATGACTTTTGGAAAAGGGCAGCAGTCCAATAGCATGCTGATGTCAAAGAGATTATAATCAGCTGGCATAGGCAAGACAAAGAGCCTTGGTTTACGGAAATAACGCCATATGCTGTGTATCATGACAGACGAGGCTAATTCTTCATCTGCAACAGCTCTTATGCACCAGTGAAATCTCATCTCCATAATAATGACACACTCAACCTATACTGAAGAAGAGCTCTTAAATTTCACAAGAGCTGAAAATCGACAACCATTAATTAAAGCTGATGAGCTGTAAACAATGCAAACTTTTACATCGAGTGTTTAAACTCACTTTAGCATTTTCTTGAAGAGCTAAACTGTTTATCATGACATGGGAGGAAACATATGCTAATTATCAGAAGTACTCCATCCATACAGTTTTTGAACAACTATGTCACTTTCACTAGAGTCAAAGCACTAACAATTGAAGCCCAGCATGCGAGCGGGCATGTGCATCTATCAAACTGTTCCGAAAGTATAACAATAATACTTAAACTATATCATATGTTAGATTGACACTGCTGTTATAAAATCGGTTTTACAATCTTTTTAATACAGTTTTTCATGTCCAAACTCTTCAAATATAGTGTAACATCAAATAATGTCCCTGAAAATCAGTGTTGTAGTTGTTTTATGAAACAAAAAATCCTGATATCTGTGTTAAAATATCTATACGTCATGGTTTATTTTTCAATTATTGTTATTATCATGTTTATATTTTCAATTGAATTTATGATCTTATATGACTTGGTATTTTTCCACCTGTTGTCGGGGAGTGATTTTAAAGTCATTGCAAAAGGGGCCGGTGGAATAAGTTGAAGAGGCTAAAATGTTTGGATTTGGATTTTTTGAACACTTCGTTATTTTGATTATATTTTTGTTTTTGTTTGAAGTGTAATTTGAATTTAGAAATATACATTTTTTAATTTAGTCACGTTTCAATAAATGAATGTAATTTTTCTAAATACAAGTCGACAGGTATTGTAGAAGCGAAGTGTGTGCCAATACAATCACTCTTACTAGCCATGATTTGTGTGTCAGCAGATTAAAATAATTAAAGTAATACTTACATTCTTTTATAATTTAATGGAGCCTACATCCAAATTCTGGTGAGAACCACATTTTCCATGTGTATAAACGAAGCATGTCACTGTTATAGAAATATGCCTGACATTCATCAAGGACGCAGTTAATACACAAAAGAATGTAATTTTCTATGCTTCTAATTCATTGCATACAATCCATTTACACCACCAACTGCTTATGAATGTGCTGTCTTTTTTTTATATCGCTGGTGCCGAATGGACTATGTAATAAGACACAGACAATGCCATTACTGGAGAAAAATCTCAGAATTAAACTGCACTTGACCCGGCCCATTAGTGCATTGGACACGTGATTTCACCAAACCCACTTGCGCCTAGACTTAGCGCGTACTTGGTCGAAAATACCAAAACTTCATGGCCATGCCCACAAACTTTGCACTTATAATTTATGGCATAGCATTTCACTTTGTGCTCTTAAAATAGAGACCATAACGAGAAAAGGGAGTTTTTGAATCTTTGGTCTGTTCTCACCCAAAACTGATTAGATTTCTTCTGATGAGTCAAAAATTTTCCTTGTGGTAATTGACAGCATGTCTATTAAGTTGCAAATAAGACATATTAAGGATATAAAGTTTACTTTAAAAACTTAAACTTTAATCCCATACAAATCATTTCACAGTAGTTATAGGGTGCACATTTACAACAAACATGGGGCCTGAACTTTTTCCTCACCTTTTTCTCATCGCCATCCTGCAGAAGTTGCATGTGACTGCGGCCCTGACTGTTGGATCTGCGCAGGGTGGCACTGCGATGCTCTACCAAAAGGTCAGGGGGCGGGGACACACTTCGGCCCTGCGGATCCACCCAAGTGTAGACATGATTTGTGACATAACCGCCCGGGATCCGGCCCACAGACTGGACTGACATGGAAAGCTTTTTACTGCCCTTCAGCACCTACGAGAGAATTTAAGAAAGTTACAATCAGGCTATGTTCGGCATGGAGTACTGGATTACTACTGAGCATGCTGAGCATTATACAATCTATCCTGCCTACAATTACATAAACATTTGTAAACAGTCTGTATTAGTCTACAATAAACATACCAAACAGCATATGCTATATTGTTTTAACATGACCTCACTGTATTGGATGTTTTATTCAGCTTGTAAGGGGGGAGGTGTAAAATTGTGTCTTTTTCATCTATATATTTTATTTATTAAAATCTCTTAAAGGAACATCTCTGGTTGTAATATTGTCAATATATGTCATGTCGCACAGTTGGTCATGAGACATGATAAGAAATAATGAGATTTGATTAGATCTGAACATAGATCTGAACAAATTTATTAATGATTTGATTTGAGTGTGAATCACAAATTACATTTCGTTCTGTCTGTCAAACATTTGGAAGACTTCGAATACAGCAAATTATTGGTTTTATGTTGTTTTGTTATCTTTAACGAGCTTAACAGAGTCACTTTTTTTTAGTTGCAAATAAACAACAAAAAATTAAGCATAGTTTGGTAATTAAATATGCTATTCTGAACATAACCTTAGTCTACTGTGTATGTTATGTGATTGGACATAGAGAAAGTTATAGGAACGTCAAGGTTCTCGTGTGAAAATGTTAACTTTTCCACTCGATATGAAAAAGTGCTCCATCGACCATGCACACATAACAGAAGCCCCTAGAAAACAAATAAACACACACATGGGCGGAACTCCACTGTGACAGCATAAAACTAACAATGGAACGTGGCGATGAACTGGAAGCCCCTGTGGTGTGCGCCTCATTGGCCACAGATGGCCTGCTATGCTTATGATCACTCGGCAGATCAAGTGTAGCACTCGCACTACGGGACACCACAAATTCAGCTGAGTGTGAAATGACACAGTTCTCACTTCTAAAACACACACACACACACACACACACACACACACACACAATGCTGGCATTAAACTTCACATTAATTCACTCACTGGCATACGGGACTCCCAGCAGCCCCTATGGACCCAATGCAGGACCCCCTAACAGCGATATGAACCAAATCATAATTGTTAAATTTGCCTATGTAGATTGATTTTTACCCTGTGTAGAAGCCACCATCAAAGCAGCAAATAAAGATTGTTTACACAGATTTTCCATGCTACAAAGTCTGCATACATGTTTTAACATAGAGTCACAATTGTGTGAAACAAGGTATCATACGCTCAAGTGCTGATTATTGATTTGCCGAATAAATGATGCATGCCAGTTGTCGTGACGGAGCAGCTAAAGACAGTGTGGGAGACTTTGTAAGCTTGAGCTTTGCTGTAATGCAAAGGAAAGTTTACGGAAAGGAGCTCAATTCTAGAATCATGGAATGTATGTCACAGTCAAGCATTTATTTACTGATTCTAAGGGGTCATTCATACTAAATGCGCTTTTGCATTGATCAGTGATGTTTTTCATTCGTTTTTCTATGTAAACATGCACCAGATGGACGTCTTTGTCTCTCTGTTTTTTTCCCAGCATTTTGCAATCTAGAAAGATCAACTGAAAACATTTCAGCACAGAAAAGGATAAGTAAAAGATTAAAGTATTTTAGAGAGGGCTATGTTGCAAATTCACAGTCTTTTGTCTGAAGTTTAAGTATTAAATATCCACGTATATCAATCAATCAATGAATCAATCAATCAAATCCCTCTTGGTAATAGATTTCTATGTTAGTTTTATAAACATTGTTAAAGAACAGTCAATTTCATATATTTTTTTGTTCACAAGTTTCTAGACTGGGGTCTCAAATTTCATTTCACCAAGTTGTGGATGGGATTCAGTCCCATGGTTAGGTAGTTTCGGTCCCCGGGCATACATTCTGTTTGCTATCTCTGACCTAGTTCTGCTGAATTTTTATTGAGTGCCAAAACGCAATGGTCCAAATTTGAAGTGTAACAAAATAAAACTGCTTATTTGTGACTCATCTTCCAAAAAAATTCCACCAGAAAGAAACACCAATAAGGCTCTTCATCATTAATCCGGAAAAAATGCTTCAAAGCTCAAAGTTGGGATTTATTCCCCTGCAGTTAATCTGGTCCATAAGCGTTTGGTTTTGTCTCTTGCCTAGGCTGGGATTTGTTTTTTGTTATTAAGTAAATGACAAGTTGTTCTCTGGGAAAGAGGAATTTAGAGCAAAAACAAATAAAATGCAAACAGATGGGAATGACCAGAAAATTAAAAATAAAAGAGTATAAGAGGATAAAAGAGAGGGAGAGGGAGAGGAGGAGGTTAAGAGATGAGAAGAGAAGAGAAGAGAAGAGAAGGTAAAAACAGCTCAGTCCTTGCTGTGAATACTAATAAATAAAAGATCGCCTGGCAGTGAGGATCTTAATGCACCATCGCTGCTCTAAAGTGCTGACGGTGACACTGCCTGATGGAGTGTGTCAACAAATGAGTGGTATATGGAATAATGTGGAGGAGAGAGAAAGGTAGATGGAAAGAAAGAAAGAAAGAAAGAGGGAGGAAGGACAGAAAGACAGAAAGAAAGAAAAGAAAAGTAAACCAAAGAAAAGAAATGAAAACAAAAGAACATAAATGAAAAAAGAAAAGAAAAGAAAGGCATATGATTGTGTCACCTTTGGAAAACAAATAATGCAATGTGTGAAAATGCGTCAAGGAATAGCTCCAAGCAAGAACAAATGGATGTAATGGAATGAAAGTTTTATAATGCAAAGAGACTTGATAAATGCTGGAAACCCCACCTTGAACACAATCAACACGAAAAAACATTCACATCTGATTTACTTCCATAATGTGACATAATTCCAAGAGAAACAAAGTAATTCAATGAGAAAAAAAGTTATTTTTTTCTCATTGAGAAAAGCAGGACTTAATTGTATTTTTACCAGAAATTGATTGGATTTTGTAAAGTGAGAGATCCCATGATGCCAATTTGTTAAAACACTGCAGAAATTGCTATTTGGGTCTTATTATCAAATAGCCCACATGCCTATAGCTAAACATGAAAGTTGTATCAGAAGCAGTGCGAGTTTATTTCATTTGAAATAAAGATTACAAAGAGAAACATTTTTACTTTAAAATAACATGTACTGATGAATTGTGCATAAATAAATGAACAGTTCACTCAAAAATTTTAATTCTCACATAATTTACTCACCCTTATGCCATGCCAGATGTGTATGACTTTCTTTCATATGCTGAACTCAAATAAAGATTTTAGAAGAATTTCTCAGCTCTTTTGGTCCATACAATGCAAGTGAAAAATCACACAAGTCAACATAAATGTAATCCAAGACTCCAGTGGTTAAATCCATATCTTCAGAGGTGATATGATAGGTGTGTGTGAGAAACAGATTACCTTAATTTTATTCTTTTTTGTTTTTGGTGATTCTCATTCTTTATGCATACTGCCCCCTACTGGGCAGGGAGAAGGAAGCGTTACTTTGCAAACCATTTAATGAGAAAATATAAGAATAATATTTGTTACAATTGCATTTTTTTTGTTTTTGTTTTTTTTTGTGGTGAATCTGCTGAAATGGTTGTTAATCTTTTTTTGGCACTGTCCATTTACAAAAAAAAGCTTTGGCATACATTTCAGGATTATTAAAAGTGTTTTGGGAGGATGGGATATTAGCCTTTGTGGACTTTGACCAATCTAAAAAAAATGATATTATCAATTTGCTTCTGCTGCTTGCTAAGTTCCACATTCATAAATCAAAGTATTCAAGCTCTAGACCTCTCTTTGTTGTCTTTTTCAAAGAATTTGAGCAATACCTTACATTGGTTGAATTGTCTAAGAACAAAAAAAAGCTGTGAAAACATCGTCTGTTTGCAGCTCTTCCTATTTTTTATATCTTGCAATCCTCTAAAGTTTATCTATTTTAAATTTTAATGTATTTATTTTTAAATTCCCACATTTTTTATTCAGTTTTTCTATTGTCTGAACATTGTTAAAAAATGAATTAAGAAAATTCATAAAATTACAAGGTGTTATTGATCAGGCCAAATATCGAGGATGCATCGGATGGTGACTTGTGGGCAATAACCCGAAGTCATAGCTGTACGGTATGCGGTGGTAGACGATGGACATTCATTGTTGTTTTCCCTCAAACGTTTCCCACTGTAAGCTTGCGACATTCTGACGACTCATGAGAGTCATCATACTCCATAAATGTTTTTTTTCGTTGTCATTTTAATAAAGTAAGAAACACATGGAGGAAATGTGTGTTTCCAGACTTTATTCATTAATGCATCATTAGTCAAAACCTCACTGGTGTGATGATGATGATAATAATATCAATTTTTGTGATAACACCAGTAATTCTCTCACTGGAGTCAGATGTGCTGTGATGGTTATTTGCGCAACAGGAAGATTGTAGCACATCTCAAAGCTCGCAATATATGTTATGTCCTCCTGTCCTTCTGAGTTCATTCTATGTGAGCGCAGCGTAGTTCTAGCGGGAAGACTAGCAGCTGTACATCATCACACTATTAGCTGGGTAATTCCTAGCCAATCGCAGGTAAGCCATTGCTTTATAAGTCTGCTCCCAATCTATCACATTGCTGTTTCAGTGCGCTAAGATGGCAACCTCCACCACCCCACCACCACCAGTTGAGCCCCGTCCCACACGGGGGTAGGCTCCTCGCCCCTGCCTCCTATCTCCGGCAGGATATGATGGTTCCGAGTACAACTCCCTCGGACCGCCGGACGGGGCCTACGCCAAAGAGAGACATTACTTTTCTGTTCTACATTCATCAAATAAATGGCATCATAAACCTCACTCAAGCCTGCGTGTCTTCCCGATAGAATAATAGGTTGTTTGGCAAGACTGTTCTTCATAAGAATGCAAGTCTGTTCTCTGCATTCTTAGCATTGAGAAACACCCAATCGGCAACAGTGGGCACTCAACACAAAAATGTTCCTTCGCTGAAAAGATTTGCTGATAGTTATTTTCCATGGCATCAGAATGTCAATGAAAACCAGCCTAGGGGTATGTAGACCTACTGTACATTTTGGTCTTAAATTAGACTGATCAAAGTTTTTATGCAACTGACTAGACCAAAATTTTAGAATACAAACTTGTAAGACTAGTATAAAACAATTGAATGCAACCAGCCCCAGGAATTTGTATTTAGAAAGTAAATAGGGCCTGGTCCACCAGCTAATCTCAGGCTGGGCCAGCATGGAAATTCATGCTTATCTAAGATGGTCTTTTCAGCAGGGAACACATACACTTACTCAAAGCTGAGCATTCTGTTTATTTATTGTTGTTGCCAGTGGGACCAATAAAGCATCTGAGAGCAGAATGAGAAATCAAGCCATAAATGTATGAGCTTGTGACTCTGAATGTGTACTGACCAGCTGCCACAAAAGTGCAGCATGCATACATAAACAGACAATCTGTAATCATTGCTTTGAATTAGCATAACAAAAAGGGGCCAATTAGATGATCACAAAGGGTAATTGGGTCTGGTGTGTGTTCAGAATGTGATTACACAGATGAGCAGGAATTGTGCAGGAGACATTTGCATGTGATTGAATGGTTTTGGATGGAGACCATGAGGACAATGGTTCTAAAATCTTTAACAATGAATAAGGTACAATCAGTTGGGCCAAAGATCAGTCAGTTCTTAGGGTACAAATACACATGTGCATGAAACTACTGTATGTGTGTATGTTAGATTGTCCTGTGAAACATCTAGTCCATTTTGCATAAGCGTGTTGATTTTTGGTGAATTCATGGAGCAACTGGTATTGAGCTATAAAATTAACATTGATAGTATAGCTCAGATAATTATGCCTTTAAAGATTTTGAAATGAAATCTCTGACTTTTGATTGCAGACTTCACTACAGTCTCTTGGCAGATCTGAGCACAGTTTATGACATTGTTGAAGAGGACTCTAGAGGAGACAAATGTGAAATTACTAGGGTCTGTTTCTGAGGAGAAAAATCTGAGAAGCAAGCAAAAGTGTATTTGCTTCATTTAATGTCATTAAGGCATATTAATAACTTTTTAAACCCCAGGTTTAGGCCACGTTTAACCTTAAATTTTTTAAAGGGGATTAGTTTATATTTATTTTCATAATCCCTTTTATAATCCTGGGTTATTCAATGCCAATGATTTGATTCATAAAAGTAATCCATAGGACTTCAGTGTTTTAATCCATATTTTCAGAAGTGGTATAATTGGTGTGGGTGAGAAACAGACCAATTCTTTAGTCCGTTTTTGCTAGAAATTCTTCTCCCTGCCCAGTAAGGGGCGGTAGGCATGAAGAATGTGAATCACCAAAAACACAAGAAGAAGAATGTGAACTTTTTCTCATCCAAATCAATCATATCACTTCAGAAGATATGGATTTCACCACTGGAGTCTTATGGATTACTTTTATGCTGATTTATGTGATTTTTTTTGGAGCTTCAAAATTTCGGCACTTATTCACTTCCATAATACGGACCAAAAGAGCTGAGAAATTCTTCTAAAAATCTTCATTTTAGTTGAGCAGATGTAAGAAAGTCACACACGTCTGGGATGGCATAAGGGTGAGTAAATGATGAGAGAATTTTAATTTTTTGGGTGAACTATTCCTTTAATACTTATAAAGATTATGTCTTGTGGCTATACTTTTTAACATGGTGTGTATTTTAAAGTTTATGGACAAGCCCTAGTACCTCCCAATGGACTAGCCCCAGTAACTCCAATGTAAGTGCCTTACCTTATCCATGATTCTTGTTTTTTTCTTCTTTGTAAGAGAGGAACAAGTCATTTTTGTAGTTGTTGTTGTTAATTATGCCACAATAGTTGTCTATTGAGTTTAATTTATATTGAACCCAAACATTCTTTTAAGGAGTGTCACTTGCGCAAACCTTTCATTTTCCGTCTACATCATTGCAATGCCATCCCCTTTGAAATCATTGGATTTGCAAAGTTATCTGACACAGAATAAATTATAGTGTGTAGGTGCCATAAATAGATCTTATTTGTGAGTTAATATAAGCATATAACATTAATTGGTCACTTCTGTGTAAACATTAACTGAAGAGTCCGACTCCTTCAGTCTCTCTATTTTAGCATCCATACAGACCATCTGCCTGTGCTGCCCATTACTGAGTTCTGCACTACCTCGAGGCATTAGTGCATAAGCAAAATCTCTTGTCCTAACACAATAACAAGACAATCTCTCTTTCTGTCCCTTAAACTCTGAGCACAAGAGCAAGAAAGCCCAACGATTTCAACAGTCCATCGCTAAATTGTACCAAACAATGCTTAAAATTAAGCAGTAAAATGCCAAACTGTAGAAACATTAGTTGAAGAATGACAGGTGCTGTTGGCGTTAAAGTATGACATAGTTCGACAGCTCTGGACACCACTGACATCCTTCAACATTCCTGGCCAGAGCTGTGGCATGTTTGCTTGAGGGATCGTTCAGACAACGGTGAGTTGCTACAGCAAACCGTTCATCCACTCAACGAATCTCTCTTTCCACCTATTACTCCTCTCTGCTTTCCAACTTCTTGTCTCATCTCTCATTTTTATTTATGAGTTATTTAGCAGGAGTTGCCACTACGGTGGTTGACAAGAGAGATGGAAAAGGGACAAAAGAGGGAGAGAGACAGTGCTTGACTTCAGGGCAGAGTTTGTGCTTGAATCAGGGGGCAGATTAAGGGGGATTTTTCACTTTTTGACTGAAACATGAGAGGATCCTTTGAGCGGTTTTGCAAACAACAATAACAGACAATGTATGGTGGGCCAAACAAATGTAGAACCAACAAACAACAAAGTCATCTCTCTGGGCTTGTTGAAGACGTCTATGTCAGGCTGAATTACTCCAGCTGAATCAAAGCTGACAGGAGACAGGACAACCATGCTAATGCTCTCCACAAATGTGCAAAAATGTTCTGAATCAAACTCTCAAATGCATGCAAATATTAAGCACGTCAAAGCACAAATAAGCAAAATAAAATCAAGCAGAATGCACGCTTTCACATTTATGCCCCCAAAACCATACCTTCTGCATACAAAATTTGTAATTAATCTGGTTTTATGTTTAACTAATCCTTTTAACCTACATCCCCATCATTCGAACACAGCCCTCAACCTATCCTTAAATTCATAGTTCCCAAAAATATAAATTCAAGCCAGGTATCATGAAATTTACATGAGTATTGCAATGTTTTTGCAAAAACGAAATGACGTGCTTCATTACATGATTGGCTGCAGTTTCCAAGTGAAATGTCCAGCAGGGGGCCCCAAAACCGAGTGAAATGAGTTTGTAATCAATCAAGGTTTTTTTTAGATGGTAAAGAATTAAAATGTACCTCCCTAACCTAAAACTTTACCCTAAAACAAAAACAGACCCATTACCAACACCTAGTCCTAATGGCAACTGTCATTCTGATTCACTTCTATGTCATTTTCACTTTTGTGGATCTTTGACTGGACTCAAACTGCAGTTGCTAAGTTCAAAGTCCGACACTCTATCAGGTGAGCTACCAAGCAAGCTAACATTGTAAGAATAAGTGTTGTAAATATATTATTTTTCAAATCACGTGTTAAAGTAATCATTTGATATCATAACATTGGGGGGGTGTAGAAAGCGGAATGTAGACAGCCGCACATAAAAGTCAGTTTGCAAAAAGTTATATAGAGTAACGTTCATTCTATGAGACCATGTTGAAAATTCAGTCATCGTTTACTCACCCTAATGTCTTTCCAAACCCATTTCACACTTTCATGTGAGAATCTGTGACTTTTGATTTCACTGTTGTCCAACCTGGCAAGATGCATCTTGAGGCATCAGGTTTGTGCACAATTATGAATAAGATTTGAGAGCTTTTTCTATAAATAATTTCTTAAATTTTGCTTGGTTGCTCAGGCAAAGAAATCGTGTGGCTTCAGAAGACTTGGAATATAGTACACTAGTCATATAGACAACTTTTACGATGCTTTTTTGCCCTTATGGCACTTTGGTTTTATGGGAAAAACAGTAAAAGCTTGGACATTCAGCTAAAACATGTTCCACATAAAACCCTAACCATAAAATCAAGCCTGATCTCATGGAAACTGTGTGAGTGTGGAATCATTTTTGCAAAAATGATATTATTTTGATCATTATATATATTGCGGCAGTTCCAATGTGAAACATCCACCAAGAGCGCTAAAATAGGCGCTAAATGCGAGTTAAACTTTCTCCCAGACAGATGAGGCTTTAAAGGTTTATGGTCTATCAAGATTTACATCAACAAAACCTACTACTCAACCCTAATCTTCACACCTAAACCTAACTGATAGTGTCATAAAAAGCAAACGTGAAATGAAAAATTTCTGAAGCAACCACAATTTTTTGAAGCTTCTATGAGCCTTTTGGCTCACATGTTAATTCACAGGCTCTTCAGGACTCATACCCCTGCCCTTTGTATCGCAGCGCTCTATCAGTTGAGCTACTGCGCAATTTGATTGCATTTGCACCAGCTTATAAATGTGTCATCTTGCAAGTCATGCACTATAGTAAAAGTGTTTAGATGTCACAGGATGGAAATATTCACCAATGCTCTATGTTTATGGTGCAGAAACAGTATAGTGGAATGTAGCAGTTCTAGTGGTTGAGGTGAAGTAGTATTCTGTGCTATGCATCATTGCTGCAGTGTCTCCTGCAATCAACTTCATCCAGGCACCAACAGTGCTGTCATGCTAGGTGATATGTTCTACGACTTACAGGGACCTCAAACAAACAAAACAACACAGTAACAAGATTACAGACAAACTGCATTAAAACACATGACCTTCACACAACCTGTATACAAAACATAAAAGCACTTAAAACAGAATGCATTTATATTAACATTTGTATTGTACGAGAAACAAAATCTTCCTTCCACAAGCTTAGTTTCAGAAATCCAAACTTACTGACTAGAAAACAGTGTAATTTGACCAGGGAATTTAGTCCTTTTGGCCAAACATAAATATGATTTCTTTTCAGGGATCATATTATTGTCTTGTCAAATGTGGCCACTGGCAGTGATGTATTATACACTTGGTTATGGAATGATATCTAATTTACTCTCTGCCTCGAAACAGAGAGATAGAGAGAAAGTAATATGGAAAATAATCCCCAGGTGCCCATGACCGTGAGAGGTGGCATGGCAAAGTCACTGGTAGTCTCAAGCAGTCTCAAAATAACTTGTAATAATTTAAACAAAATGGCAAAATCGTATTGTCATACGCTCTTGCAAAATTATGTATTCTTTTTCACCCCAAAGAGTCCAACCAATCAACAAACAGAATTTTAAATTAATACAATTTTAACTTGCCTCTTATCAATCACTTTATTTTAAGGAAACATCAGTGAACAAATTTGGTTACTTATTCCATATTTATTTAGGAAATACAAATGTACTGTATGTCAATAACCTGTAATACACTTCCCTCGTATTGTTCCAAACCTGATGTTCTCTTTCTTCCATGGTACGCAAGTTATTTTCCTTTTAAAGTCATGGTTAGGTTTAGGTTTCAGAATAAACTTAATAACATTGTTTCATTGGTTCTTTGGCTTTTATATTCCCATTTCCTGTGGGAGTAAATGTCTTGTGTTTTTGTATGAGCCAACTTGCATGATTTTGTTATCTCGTACTATTTTACGACTTTATGTCTTCCATGGAAGATAATCTTCCTCTCCACAGTAGCTCCCAAATTTCATATTCATAGGTTTGAAGTCAATAATGGCAAATACCATTAGTTTTCGTGTTTGAATGCGTGAAGTGCAAACGTCAACTACAGTGGAGGGCAAGATTTTCCGTGAATTACGACTTCAGAAATTTGAGTTCGTTTCTCGCACAAAGCTATAGTAAGGGTTGGGATGTACTCACTTTTCCATTTTTGGAGTTTGACAGCACTTGTTCGCTAAACTCTTGAAACTATACAGATAAAAACAGGGTGAACATTCAACATTTTTCCTTTTGTTTCCCATTGAACTGTTTTGGGTAAACTGTTCCGTTAAAGGAATATTCCGGGTTTAACACAAGGTAAGCTCAATGGACAGCATTTGTGGCACACTCAAAAAAATATTTTAGCCTATTTTCAAGATGTATCCATTTAAATTAAATGTGAATTAAATCTGACATCTTACATTTTCTTCAAGACTATTCAATTCAATTTGATGGAAACTTGTTATTAAATTGAAATGGATACATCTTGAAAATAGGCTAAAATATTTTTTTGAGTGCATAATGTTGATTACCACAAAAAATCATTTTGACTTGTCCCTGCTATGCTTTAAAAAAAAGCAAAAATCGAAGTTACAGTGAGGCACTTGGATGAGGCACAATGGAAGTGAATGGGGCCCATGTTTGGTGGATTTAAAGGCAGAACTGTTAAGTTTATTGTTTTATCAAAGCACTTATATTATTTCTTCTGTTACAATTTTTGCAGGCGTAATCAGTACTAACATCGCACTGCGTCTTGAGTATTTAAATTAAGTCATTGTCATTCCTTTCAGCACAAACACACTTCCTTTCTATGTAAATTAGACTAATTGTATTAGACTAATTGTGTGATTGCGCTTCAATCACAGATTGTGCTATTACCTCCAAATGAAAGAAGGTAAAAATAATTTGACTTATTATTAAAATGTTTGTGAACATTTTCAACCAAACATATAAGCAGTAATTAATGAAATAATCATTAAATGATAGAGAAAATCTAGTTATAACTTGGCATATATCCGGATGCATGGTGTCGCTAAGCGCACATTCGGCATCTTTAAGAGATGATCCAGGTGTCGGGATCTGCATAATTTCTTAATTGAATCGGGTGCTAAACCAGCGCAGAGAGCACATTCAAAAAAACAGCACCTTTACCGGCAGCAATTCATTCTTATTGAAGAATATTCATATTTATATTGTTTACGTCTTGTGGCTATACTTTTAACATTTATGGATTGGCCCCAATCACTTCCACTGTAATTGCGTTACTGTAACCCAGATTTAAGCTTTTTTTTTTTAAGAAAAGGAGGGACAAGTCTAAATACATTTTTGTTGTCATCGACATTATGCCACAAATGCTGTCAATTGAGCTTAACTTGTATTGAACCAAGAATATTCCCTTAAGACAGCTTTCCTTGTATTTTTAAAATGCTTTGCTTGATAATCTCATAAGAGCACGCCTCAAAACCCTTCTCTGCATTTTAGAACTATCTTGACAGGTTTCCACAGTTAGGTTCACCTCCCTGTTCTCCAGCCATCACTGTGCAGGTTACCCGAGTTCATTATTTGTGGTCTGGAAGATAAAGAGTGACCCTGGGAACAAACTGTGTGAGTGAATGGCTAGATGGGAAGCACTGTTGACCCTGGGCACAAAACCATTCATCTCCTCTACAGGGTTTGAAGTGGGATCAGATTCTTTTTTTTAATCACTTTTCTTTCTAATAAGATGGGGAGTAGAGGAGAAGAGAGAAGGAACAGCACTGATTTTGATAACACTTAAATCAAAAGAAATAGCATCAATCAGGCTGCAAGTGTTTATCATTGCGGGAACTCTGCCTTGAGCAGCCCAATATATGCTGCATTTCAAAAATGTGCTTCTCGAGGGTCGAAACAGCTCTCTGGGGAGCAGAAATCTGTTATAAAACACTTATGTGGCTGGGAAAAAAAATTCACTGGAAATAGTTGTGGATTTTGCTATGTGTAATCATAATGCTAATCTTCATAAATCTTCAGGCCTAATAAACTGATTAAATCACTCACTGAAACACCCCTTTCACACCGTCCTGAGACTCTCTGTAATTGTGCTGAAAGCTAACGTGTGTATTTTTTTAATGTCAAAATACATAATGTGCCCTATAATTTAATGAGTAGATACTGTAAGTAAGCCATTTGTAGCAGTGATAGCCAATAACACTTATTCTCTTTTTGATGTTACACCAAGTACTATCAAAGTTAATAACTTGCATGCTTGTATTAAATAGAATAGAGTTATTCCTCTGATTTTAACCTGTTGATGTGCTCCCCCTTTTTGAGCACAAACCATGAAAATGACATACCTGAACTTAAATGGTTGTATTTACTGGACCCTTTGGAGTATGGATACAGTTGTAGTATCTTTTGAAAGAAGACACTTTGGGCCTTATTTCCCAAGTTCTCAGAATTCTCAGAATGAATATATGTTGTTATTTTTTAAAATTAGAGAAGCTGAAGTTTATAATAATGGAAATATTTTGTGCTGAACATGTATTTATAATACATGATTTTAAAAGTGCCAAGACAACCCATAAATACAATTTTCTCAAAGCCAAAAGTCTAAAGAAGTTATGTTTTAAATTTGAAGATGATCTAACAAAAAATGGGGTCCTTCCAAGGTTTTTTCTCTGTAAAATCGCTGGAAGCGTACAGTCAAATTAAAGCTCTGCCTTTCAAGACGACACAAAATCTGACTGCACTGCTTGGCAATTATGAATAAAACTATGCCACATTTTTAAAAATAGACTTTGGAGACAAGCTCATTTTGTTTATGAGACTCTAATATATAAGATAATATACAGTTTTACAACATGAATGCTGCTCAGATTGCATAGTTTGTTGAAGAACGATGACGAAAGGTAATTCTTTCAGGCGAGATCTCATGTAAACAATGGAAAATATGTCAATATTTCTCCGATTTATCACTTTGATGGACAAAAAGTGCTATTGGATGTTTTTCAATGAACGCTTGTCATTGACAACTGACCCAAGTGTGGCGAACTGGATTCATCTGGCGATCGTGTTTTCATAACAAATGTATGAAGTCCCGTTTTGATATTGCATGTTTTCATTTGTACTCCTGGCACAAATAACTAAATTGCTGTTTCTGGAGGATTGGTATCATGAAACAGAGATCGGATACCAATGTTGAACCCTTAGACCTTTGAAAAGATGCGCAATTTGTTAACATTCCTTACATTTATAGACAGTAAATTATATATTAAACATAAGCAGAGTGACGTCACTACCGCATGCGGATGATAGCGTATCAACAGGTAAAAAGAAACAAATGATACAAATATAATATTTTAATAATAAAAAGAAATATTCTCATTTTAGGTGTTTGAAAACATCATATAAAACGTTCAGCTTGACAAAACACACATTTCAGTAATTAAACTTTTGGGACCTTGCGACAACTTGCCCCGGTCTCCCGTTTACACTGCAGCTTTAAAGAGTTATATCCTTTACTGTAAGCATTACTTTACCTATGGGTTTTTTTCCTAACAGCTTGTTGTCTTTCTCTCAATCTTTCTTTTTTTTTACATTTGTTGTTTTTGATGTTTTTTTCTAAAGTAATGTGATTTTCAGTATCCTCTGAGGAGGTACATGAATTCAGAGTTTGTGTTGATTTGATTGTGTGTGTGTGTGTGTGTGTGTGTGTGTGTGTGTGTGTGTGTGTGTGTGTGTCTCAGGAGAGTAGATATAGATAAAGTGTTGCCTGTGATTTGGATCTACACTGCATCAGGCTGCTTTCTCTGGTACGTTCAATGGTCATCTGTGCGTAAAATTAACTCCACCTGCATCTATCCCAAAGGGAAATCTCACAAACAGACTAACACAAACTGACATCAACTTTCAATTGATGCCCTTGTGTCAAAAATACTTTTAGTATTTTTTAGTACAACTCTGGTTGTAATGACTAATGCAGCATTCACTTTCTTTGTATGTTTGAGTGGAAGGGAAAAGTATCAAATAACTGATGTCAACAGAACGCAATAAGAATTGTGTTGAAGGACAGTTTTGTTTTCTTACACCTAAAGCATATATGCTAAAACCACTTTGAAATTTGTTCAGCAGGATACTAATAATTTGTTTTTATGTATTTTATATTGGCAAATTGTTTTTCTTGGTTGTGAAGGTTAAAATAAGCTTACAATATTGACTTTTACAGTTACAATTTTTATTCAGATTCTTGAACCGATTAATTCGACTCTGCCTGTTACGGACTCGGCCAGGGCTGGACTGGGAAGAGAAATCGGTCTGGGATTTTTACATAGCAACTGGCCCAAAAATTGTTGAGGGGGAAGTCCTTTTTCGTGTTCGCTGTCCTTTTCTGCATATCTCGGCGCCGTTTTTTGGTTCATTCTGCATAACGCGGCGGCTCATTTTAGCTTATCACGACCCTTTAGTCTCGTTTTGCAGTCGACCCCACCGGCCCGCTCGGATCTTCCCATGGCCAGTCCACCCCTGTTCGGCCCCAAAATGCGTTGCCCCACTGGGAAAATGCCGGTATGCCAGATTACCAATCCAGCCGTGGATTTGGCCCCTTTTGGGCTTGATTGTTTAAAGACTCAGACTTGACTAAGTTGGACTCGAACCCAACACTACAACTGTTATCCCACTGTTCACAATTGTGACCACTTGCATGTTTACATGTCCTATGAGCCTGAGTTATGAGTCTTTTTAATAAATCACCGATTTATATTTAAACAAGATATGTACTAAATGTGGTAGTTTTCTATTTATTATAAAAAGTTTTACATGCTTGCTTTGATACAGACTTGATCTTTTAAAGGGACACAGTGGAATTAAATTGCTCTTATGTGTCTATTTACACCGCTCATGTAACGTTCGCATGAAATCAAGGCTGTCTGCACTGTCATTTTATAGTTTACAACTCTGTAAAATACATTAACTAATTTAAGACCCTCTAAATTTCAAGCTACATAATCCGTGGGATTAAATGTGTTGAACAGCAACCAAACCAAAATCCCATATCTGAGCTTTTATTTGGGATGAAGGCAACTAATATCAGACCATGCCTAGCCGCAAGCTTCAGATGTTACAATATACATAGCCTAAATGATAAGGTACCATCTAGTTTAGATGTTTGAACTCTTGAAATGGGCATAGCAATGCATGAGGCCAACTAACTACAATTCCAGACTGAATTACAAACATCACATTCCGAAAGGTGCCAAAGAGAAATGACACTTTCTATTGTTCAGTCTCCATGGTAAGATTGGACCAAACTAATTACAATTAAATCATACTTTTGAATCATTTTTCAAATAAAACCATTATACAATTCTTTCAACAAGAAAAATATAAATGCATTATATAAGCTAAAGAAACAAGCAAAAAATAAATAAAAACATCATTATGCAGAGTCCGACTCTCTGAATGCCAAGCAAATTGCTGTATTGTGTCCATGAACATCTACACGGGTCTATAGTATTAGTGTAAACGCTGACAATAACCTTGCCTTAATGTAAAAAAAGCAGCCCAAGTAAAGCAGGTTTTCAGTGACTTCCTGGAACACACCATGATCCACTGCAGGTGATGCATACACCCAGCCACGTTGACTTCTCAGAAACCCTTATTTTTATTTTTTTAACACCGTGTGCTTGTGAGAAGTGTTTATGTGGGGCTGTAATTGTGCTTTTGGGCTCCCTGAGTATTATTTCTTTTTCTGAGGGTTCAGCCAGTCAGATTGAGTGCCTAAAGATTGACTGACTGTCTGGATCACTTCATAAGTGTCTTGTCAGTGTCACTTGTGGCCTTTTCAACCGGGCCCAATTATGGTCTTCCCACCGGCTTGAGAAAGGAGCGAGCAGATGTGCCCAAGTCATGTGCGGCTGCACTAGGCCCATTAGTGGGGAATCAAATCACACACAGCATACGGCAGCCAAATTTAATTATATAACAGATATCTGCTATATGTATCAGACACAGTCCGATACATATGTCCACCTACAGGTGCAGACAAGATGCCACAATCCGCTTTAGACATACACAAACTAGCTTGGTACGGACTTATTTAATTGCATAAAGAGGTGTTTTGGTATAGTTCAACCTACATTATGGGTGTGTGCCATTCACCATTGTTTAGAGAATACCTTTTAACCTCCTGAGACCCGAGTGTGACTGCTGTGGGCATTTTCCATTTTTCTCTCTTAATTTTAACTAGCAGCACATAAACTAGCAACAATTACAACAAAAATAATGAAAACAAAGAATTCTAGAGCAAATAGTTTAGCTAAAAAGTATGTCCACATATGTGGACAGTCGGACTAAGTTTTGAAATTAAGTAATACCAAGCTATAGAAATTAATATATATTTTTTTTTATTAAATAGTTTGTCCAGGAGTTTTGGTTATTCATGTTTGAGATGTTATAACCGCTGATTTTTCTATAAAGCTGAATAAATAATTCTTATTCAAAGTAATGGCCAGCATCATCCAATCACTCCCAACCATGACAAAATAAAATATTGCATTAAAAAATTCTGAATGTACTGATTATCATTGTCCCATTTCTGCCAAACATATTGAGTGGTCCAAACATCATCTGCAGCCTGAATCTGAACTTTTGGTTGGATTTTAGGAGTGAATGCACTTACCTGCATAGAAAGCTATAAAATACACCCTTGTTCCTTTGCTCCCTATTTAATGAATGACTTAATCTCCCGTGTGCTGTCTGTCTGCACTGGTCTCAGAACAGTTCGAAATGCACCTTATTTTCATCTTAACTCCATATAAATCCTCTGAAAGCAACATTTTACAGCATTTGCATGAATACATTTATTCTGAATGTGAAATTGCATAGAAAATATAGGAATGCATTTACTAATGTTAATGAATAGAACCGTATTGTACAGTAACAAAATATCACAATCACCACAGATGTGTTCATGGTGAAAGTTATTTAAAATAAGTTTTTTTTTTTCAGCTTTTGAGGGAATAAGGTTGCATTTTGGGCTGATCAAACGAATCAAAGAGACGCTACTCTTTACAACAATGTTTCTATAAAATGCCCAAAGTGTGAATCATAAAATGTTTATGGGTAATTCCAATTCAATATGGCCAATTTAATTCGAAATCCACCATGAATTGATAGGAAGACAATTCCAAAATTTGCCCAAACCTGAGCTACATATGCACACTCAAACATACACAAAGAGACATCACCAAGGTAATGTACAAGACTTGGTGAGATATCTTCCACATACTCGAGACTAACACCGCAACCTCACCCAGCAACACAAACCGAAGCAAAAATATTTCCAAAACGGCTGTGGGCTCAACTCTGACCGATCACAGATCAATTTCCTTCCCATCAAGCTCTTCTCAAAGATATAAAATGAAAGTTAGAAAGAGAGAAAGGGAGAGAGATGTACTAGCTTGTTTACTTTGCTCTTCCATTACATGCTCCATTCCCCAGTGGTGCTTTAATTTTACGATCAATCCAATGGCGTTGCGGCGCTCGTCTCTCCGGGTCTGTCTGGTTGATAAAGCAAAGCCCAGCTTATCAGTTCAGCCATCACACACACACACACACACTCAAATACAGTCAAAATACACATCAGCCTCACCAAATCAAGCCACCGATTTAATCGCCAACAGCTTAGGCCCTCCACAAATAAAAATACGGCAGGGTTTACTGGGTAATTACCACTCTCTGCTTACCTTATTTTGACCCCCAACCTCAGTGTTGTGAACAGTACTCAAAAGACTGTTAAACACTGTACAGAAAGGTTAGTCAGTTTCATATCTGGTCAATAGATGTGAGTTAATGAGAGTATGCAGTATGATGATCGAGGGAATTCACCCCTTAGGATTTATGTGGGTGCATATGTTTATATTTTCACATGCTGTACAGTACATGCCTACATTTGAATGAACAAACAGATCTGTAACCATCTGTATAAACCCCAGTGACAAACTTTAACCAGGGCTTGGGGCAAAAAATGCCACCAAAAACAACACAAAATACACTGAATTTTAAAGTGCATGCAAAAAGTGCTATTATATAGGCCTAACGCACTGTTATCAAATATTAATTTTTTTCCCTATAATATTCTATTCTAGTCTTTTCTAGTCCATCTTATTATTTGTTTAGAATGGGTTTAGTGCCACTGCAGACACTGTAGTGACCTTTATCTGCCAGATATCTGTATTCACTGTCTCAGAGGTTGATTGTGTAGCTAATGTTAAAAAAAAAAAAAAAAAGATCTGACAACAAAGAAAATAATCCCAACAGGTCATAAACAGTGATTACATCAGAAGACGGCAGATATCTATATATTATAATGTAGTGAGCAGCCAATTATTTATTTGTTCTTTTTCTAAAAGAGTGTTGATCTCGATTAATTCGACTCGTCCAGGGCTGGACTGGGAAGAGAGTCTGTCTTCCACTGGCTGTACAAACAGATAGTCCTGCCACAAACTCACGTTATTGGTCGAGAAAGTGTTGCTGTGTTGCTGGATCTGCTGCTCAAACAAACAAGCACCCCAGAGCCACAGTGTTACACTTTTAGGTCAAATAAACCTACAAATGGCTTACTTATAGTTGAACATTACAACTGTACACACTACAACTGTAATAAAATAAATATATATTCTGACAATGGTACACCATTCAAAATGATCCAAAAATGTGGAAATGTACTGCATTATAATACAAAAAAAAAAAGTCAAACTACACCTACTTTTTCCACTCTGCAAAGCAAAATCCTCCTGGATGTCCAGGAGAGCGAGTTTCATTGACAGTAAGAGCTGAGTTATGTAGTGTGCTCATCACAGGAGAGGAGTACCATACAGCGAACTACAGGTTCTGCCAGAATCTGCCTTTTGATCAGTGAGGAATGTTCTGAAAGAATATTCTCTCGCAGAAAAATTCAGCACTGAAAATGACCATTTCACCAATTTAATTCACATGTAGGTGCATTGTGCACTAGCACCTGCACTAGCTTATAAATAGTTTTGGTCTGAGAAGGCTGTACTGTATGTATGTTTCCTTTAACAATGCATTGTGTCAGGACTGCATGTGTGTATGTACTTAGCGTGGGGGGAAATAATTGATCCCAAATGCTAAAGCTTAATTTGACAACTTCTGCTTGGTACTGATATGGAAAATCGATTCATAAACAAAGCAGATTAAAAATCATAAAAAGTGCAAATCAGAAGAAGGAATAGGGTTGGTCTATAATAATTATAACAAGCTTTATATAAAAACAACAGAAGTCTATGGTACAGTATGTCCATTTAGTCAGCCGGGTTTTGCATACATTGTGGAGATCAGCCCCCGTTTCCCCCATGAGGAAAATGACTTCGTAAACATACTCCAGTGTCTAAATAAAAATTTCGAAATGCAGAATGGTTTCCAGAAGTAAAACAAAAGTCAATGGAAAGTCCCCACCATGACAAATGTGTTTATGTGTGAAATGGCAAAGAAATACCAGGTTGAGAAACAGCACTGTTTTGAAGCACACTATTATAAGTACAAAGCGCAGAGGAGCAGCAGGCTCTGGCCCCTAGAACAAAATTAATCAATAAGCGTTTAAGGCCATTTTCGTTTTTGATTTGTCCTCACTAATGCAAGCCATTTTCTAAGGCTCAAGGCCGGGTTAATATTTCTAACCTCATATTCTCTCTCTTCCAAGGACAATCACTGGAATTTCACTTCAAAAGTACAGTTTTCGAATTCCCAATTACAAACAGACAATCCATGTCACAAGTAACATGCACACACGCATAAACACAGCCAGGCTTGGGGAGTAACGGACTGCTTGTAACTGCATTAGGTAATCGGTATACATAAATTAGGTAACTGTAATCCATTACATAAACCATTGTAATCAGATTACATTTACATATTCCAAAAAATTGGGATTGCTCTCAGGATTACAAATGTACATTTCTGACAAAAGAAATAGTGAATTTTGCTTTCAAAGTCATACTGTTGGTTTAGAGTAAGTGATGGTTTAGATGTGCGTTCTCTCTCATGACTCACTTGAGTTGCATGCGCAAATTACACCTCTCTCACATCAGGTAATAAGAGCCACATAGACATCACATTAGCTAAAATTAGTTAAAATTAAAATTAAAGTGAGTTAGCCTTAGTGCTCAGAGAGATCCAAGGCCCTCATCGTTTAGCTGACAATACTGACACGATTTGTGCATCATTGCTGTTACTGCATAGAAATCCCGTTTGCAAGGTTGCAAATGCAAACTGACTATATAAGCCAGGACGTCCTGTATGTTGTTCTGTTCTGCTTTCGAAGCTGAAAAAATTAACCCCCTCCCTCAGGTGAAAAAGTACTTAAACCTTCATTATTTAAGAAAAAAGTTGAGAAAACAACAATACAAAAATCAACTGAAAATATACCCCAGGAAAACCTGCAATGACTTTCTCTCCTTTTTCACCTCTCATGATTTTGCATCCCTAAGCATTATTAACAACTCCAAAGTGTACACACACACACACACGCACACACGCACACACATACACACACAAAGTGTATTTGGTAAATACCAAATTAATTGAAAATGTGTTTTTGTGATAATGTATTTGGAAAGAAAGATCAATGAAGAATTTGTTGAGAACAGATCAAACGTCTGAGTGAGGGAGACATTCTGGCAAATGTAACATGGTTAACACCGAAAGTAATTAGGAATAAATTATTGAAAAGGCACACTAAAAGTTTAAACATGTTTTGATCTATTCTTTTTGGAATCAAAACTTTATTTCCCCTTTAAAATCCTCCTTAAACAGAAACATAAATATAGAAATCAGCCATAAACTGTTGGCTGGTTATGTTTGACTTTAGATCATGAGCAAGCAGAGGAATGACACTCTCCAGTATTTATGACAATAATAACGATGATGATGATGATAACGTGTGATCTAATTATTGAATACAGTCTGAAGTTAGGGACTAGTCCAAATTACTATTGCCTATACACACTAAATGCAATACTTGGTAAAATTACACTTTGCAGTGTTTTTGTGGTGGTGGCGTAGTGGGCTAAAGCACTAAACTATTTAGCAGAAGGTTGTCGGTTCAATCCCCACAGCCACCACCATTATGTCCTTGAGCAAGGCATGTTGCTCTGGGGGTATTGTCCCTGTAATAAGTGCTTTGGATAAAAGTGTCTGCCAAATGCATAAATGTAAATGTAAATTTGCTTTTATGAGAAATGTTCTTTATCTGTAGCAGACAGAGAACTCTCCTGATTTCTTTAAAAATACTGAGTTGTTCTACAATAACAGCTCATTTCTCTTTTCTTGGTAGGGTGCATTGTACATGTTTCTTTTCCTTAGATATAATAACAACCACAACAGTACTTTTAATATTTCTCAAAAATGTTCTGTTTGTATTCCAGGCATTATTTAAAGTTTTAGAGATCAAATTGATTTTACCTTGACTTTATTTACATATGTGCTCTTGTGGTAATCCAAAAGTAACCTGATTACATTACTTTTGTATTGATGTAATTTGATTACTGATTACATTTATTGTTAATATATCAGTAACATGTAATGGATTACATTAAAAAAGTAACCCTCCCAACTCTGAAAACAGCGTAACATTAAGTAAGCCAGTCAAGTGTAAAAGAGACATGATGGACAGCTCAAGCAGCCAATGAGTTTCTCTTAACCCCCTTGAATCAACTAAATTACATGCAATTTATTTATCCTTTAATAAGCTCACCAGTGGCTTGTAATAGCAAGGAGAAAAAAAGTATTTTCTTGTGCATCTTGTTGAGTATCAAATATTAGTGATCAAATGGAGTGGGAAGGATTTCACAGTTACAACATTATTACAATATAGTACAGAATTGTATGAGCTCCAATACAAGTACAGTGATTATGTTTTTTGGACCCATTTCTTAGGGAGAATTTACTTAGGTCGAGTTCTTGTGCGAATCCGAATGTGTACAAAAAATAACCAAGGTGCTTTAAAGGGGACGAATTTAAATAAGCAACTTTTCCAAAAAGGGTTTTATTGTGTAAACTGTCTAACAGATAAAGAACTCCACACAGTAAGCATGCTATTTAAAGCTGCTAAAAATATTAAAACTAGCAAAAAATTGTTAACCGCACTTATCAACTAGTTGCCTAGTTGATCCATCCTTAATTGTTATACACTTGGATAATTTTATTTTATTACGGGAACGTTGCTTACTTACAAAAAGCATATTTCCAAAATGTGGTAAAATCTAAAATGAACCCACAAGACCAATTTGAAGGCAGATAGGGTGTTGTTAATCTGTGTAACAATAACTTTTGTCATCTGAATGTTCATTTCTGTGCTGTCAAATGAGAATTATAGAAGCCACATGCATTTAGTTATATGTACTACTGTAATAAATTCCTGAAGCCTTAAAACGAACCAGCTGATTTACAGTTGCCTAACAGAGTAAGAAAACATTTGGGAACACTTCACAAATGCAAAAAGCGACATCTGGTCTGTTTCATTAAAGGAGGATGCATTTGCTAATGCCTGATATTAGAAGTCACTTCCTACCTGCACTGTTGTTGCCCACTCCATCTTATTGTGGCTTAGAGTGAATAATTACAAAAGGAGCAATGGCATAAAATAAGCACTTCTGGACTGACAAACAAGCAAGTGGGTGGTTGGATTAACAGGTGAAGGAGTGGATGGGCATAGAAATAGAAGGATGAGTGAATCGATGGAAGGACAGACGGATGGATGTGAAGTGGCACTGAGCTGTGTGTATACACTAGTGTCTGAAGTGTTTTGAAGGAGGGCTATGTGTTATTCCCACTACATGGTACTTTGAGGGATAGAACGAGTGTTATTTATAGGGAGAGCAGGGACTTGATTGGGAAGGAATGGCACAGATGTCACAAGAAGGGTGTTTGCTTATCACAGCTGCCCAATAATGACTTCTTGACCCCGCGTTATTTCTGCACTTCTTCCTGCCTTCTCTTTGCCTCACTTTCTCTCTCTTTCACACACACACACACACACACACACACACACACACACACACACACACACACACACACACACACACACACACTCCAAAGAAACTGCCATGTGAGGAGGTAAGGTGGGCAAGGAGGAGGCGGGAACTGGCTGAATAGTAAACATAAAGTTTAATGGTAAACTTAAAACCAATATAAACAAAAGTGCAGCACCGGCCTTGCTCTATCACAGCCCAGCCACACCCTCCTCCTCCCCTGCCCGATATAGGCCGGGGCGCCACCGGTCTGACTAATCCATCTCTGGAGGAGACGCTGCTCTTCCGTTCCTTCTGTCAGCCTGTGGCCCACCCCACCTCCTGTGAACCTGGGGGGAGAGATGAGGGGAGGCGTGGGGAGAGGGAAAGGGCGAGCAGAGACACACAGAGACAGAGAGAAGAACTTGCACGCCGGCTCCCGGACGCGCTATTGACTGGTCCTCAACTGCTCCTCTGCTCTCTGGCGGACACCAGCTCGCGCTTCCTCGGGTGGATGGCAGCGATTCCTCCGCCCCCTGAAGGACAGAACCGCTCCCTTCCTTCTTGGCAGACAGCCGCGGTTCCTCCGGCTCTTGGCGGCCAGCAGCAACCCATCTCTCCCCAGGCATATGGCTTAAAAACCATCATAAACAAACGTCCAGCACGGCCAAGTGTATATCTCTCTCTCTCTTGAACCCACACCTCTGGCCACCCCTTTTCTCGCTCTCCCACTGATCAGCTGATTCAGCACCGGCCGTGCTCCATCACAGCCCAGCCACGCCCTCCTCCTCATCAAAGTAATCAATTCAGAATCCTTTCTCGGTAGTCTAACATGATACAACACCCAAACAGTGAAAACTACTCAGGAACTGTAATAATTGATGCAGATACTGATCTAGAATCATCATGTATATTCAGTCACAGTTTCAGGCCTGTTTCACACATCCTGCATCCATGGCATGTAAGTGGTGCTACAGCGTAACTGCAACAGCAGGCTCTCATGAGTGCCTGTACACTAAAGTTTCTATCCAAGGATTTCTTTGTGAAAAAAGGGTTAGCGCATTAAAATGTTTATAGCTGACGGAAATGCAAATTGGCGATAATAACAAAGTGTCGACATAATATATTTTTTTTTTACTTGGTTACATTTTATGTTGATACTTAAAAAAAAAAAACTAGTTTGGAAACACTTTTGTTGAGAAAAATTACATTAACATGAAAAAGTTTGTCACATGACAGAATTGACATTGCATGTGCCCTCACAACAAACAGCATCGTGGAGAGGTATACTTGGACTGATATGACGACCATCACTGAAAACAACGTTATTACCTCTATTTTTATGAAAGTTTTTCCAGACTTTTAAGTACTGCGCGTTCCAGAGTGGGTAAAGATTACAGCATCTTCTACTAAAGCCAGCATTACACTAGCTGATCATTCCTTTGATTTTCAGGTGTAAGCTCCATTGACACAATCAGCAGCCAGCAGGTGAGAGAAGGACCATGCATTACACGTTGTCTAAACCAGATGCGACGCGAAAAGATTCCAGCAACAAGCAATCTGTCTGTCCACACCAGGTGTCACACAACATTGCGATACTCGTACACTAAAATTAGGATATTTGACAATAAATGTGAGCGCAGCGTAGTTCTAGCGGGAAGACTAGCAGCTGTACATCATCACACTATTAGCTGGGTAATTCCTAGCCAATCGCAGGTAAGCCATTGCTTTATAAGTCTGCTCACAATCTATCACATTGCTGTTTCAGTGCGCTAACACGGCAACCTCCACCACCCCACCACCACCAGTTGAGCCCCGTCCCGCACGGGGGTAGGCTCCTCGCCCCTGCCTCCTATCTCCGGCAGGATATGATGGTTCCGAGTACACCTCCCTCGGACCGCCGGACGGGGCCTACGCCAAAGAGAGACATTACTTTCTGTTCTACATTCATCAAATAAATGGCATCTTAAACCTCACTCAAGCCTGCGTGTCTTCCCGATAGAAATGTAGAAAAAGAGCAATCACAGATGGAACAGTATGTATATTGTACGCAACTAATTTTCTCACATAAGGGCCATAACGCGTTCAACGGCAAGCCCAGAGCGATAAACACACAATCACACACATGCACAGGGAAAAGTTACTTTATGAATCACCCTTATTCAGTCTGTTACGATTATTTATGCTTATGCGATACTCCTGTTGTTATTTTGCCAATCTCCACGTGACAGGGAAGCAGAGAGAAAGTCAAAAGGAGCCAGTATGTCTCTGCTCTGCCATTCTGAATCGGTGTGTGTGTGTGAGACAGAGCTCGGGCTGAAGAGAACGAGACCTCGAGCACAACATTTGGTAGGTGTGTGACACCCTCGGCCAAAATCAAGTTTTATCGCATCATGTCTGGTTAGGATACGTTGTTAGCGTCTGCCAGTGGTTGTTAATCACTTGACTGTCGAGTTGCTGAGTTAATGACTTCCAAAACTGAACAAGCACATCAGACTTGCTTAAAGTCGTTGTCAGCGAAGCAAGCTATTATGTTCTCTTCAAGTGACCAAAGAGCTTTTTCTTTTACAGAAGAACTGACAAGACATTAAGATGATCTGAAAGTTTTCATCGCGATCAGCTACTTATCATCACAAACTCTGATTCTAATAGATAGCGTTTTTCCTGTGTTTTTCTCCTACACTAAATTAATAATAAAATCAGAAAGCAGAGACACTAAAGCCTATTTTTGTTGAATGTCATTTCTTTACTCACTGAAAGCTGCATTTGGACGTATGTTACAATAAGCTTTGAGGCAATTAGTACACAATCACACACTTTCACAAGGTAAAGTTTGCATACTAAATAACTCTATTACAATTGTTTATGCACACACATTACCAGTGTCACCCCCCCACACCATTGGGTGGACTTTTCAGTTGGCCCCTTTTGCACCGTGTCTGAATATACAACGAACTTCAAACATAAAAATACCTAAAAAGGACATTGGATGATAATAGTGCCATACAGTAGGTTTAAGATAATCAAATCACAAAATAAGATGTGCCCCATGTGCATGCAGTCTTCATACACTAGTTTCTTTCCCCTAAAAACAAGAAAGAAATCAATGAGTGTCAATCGCTCTGTAGCAAATTTCACCCCAGCAGAAGTCTTGCAAGTACATTTTATTTGATTATTATATTTAGCCTAAAATGAACAAATTATTAATCCTCTTTGTCTTTGTTTTTCCTGATTTTTGTATCTAATTTTATTTTAGTCTATATTAACAAAAGGGAAGACAAAAGAAAATTGAAATAAAATGGCTAATATTAACTGCTTGTCTTCATTACGAGGAAAAAGAGACAATGTTAATTTCAGCGCTAAAAGGGAATTGTTGTCCAAATGCCGCCCAAAATATGATTTAAAAGACCTTTTCACTCAAAGGATATATCATGATGCTGTCATCAGAGGTTAAAGTCTGATTTCAATAGATAAGATGTAACGACTTTTACAACCAATTTGTGAAGATTCTCAAGGTGGAACTCATGGAATTCATGTTCAAGTAACGGTGGGAATACATGTGCATGTGTTCAGGACTATAGGTCATAGCAGCTGCATAGCATTATTTCTGGTTAGTCTTATATATAGGTATGATTTGGTGAACTGAATTGACTGCCATGAAGGATTAGCTAGATATATTGTGCGTTTTGAATTTTGACTCCCAAACTGTATTTCAAAAGGTTCTGGGCTGATCTGGGCCTCAATAATGAAATCTTGATCTTAGCGCTTATGAGCATTTTCTAAGAGCAATTTTACAAACATTAAACATATTTTTTCCCAAAGCACTTCCCTGCACTTACATAAATGCGTGAGGATGTGCTTTAAGTGCTTCTTGAGTTGCTCTCCGTGTGCAAGGTGCTGAAATGTGACCGTATCGTGCTGCTCGTCAGTGTAACTTCATTATATTTGTGTGTAACTTTATATGTTTATATACATTTAGACTAATTAATTACACAATTACCTATTGTTTTGCAATAATTTTGTTTAGAACAATCTATTTATTTTACACAATCACTGCTTCGTTGATCAGGTGGGCATTTTTAATATTTCTTTTTCACAAATTGCTCAGTAGGTCGAGATTAAAGTTTCTAGGACCAGTGAAGACAGCGGAGGCCCTGTGTAGGGTCCTGCCATTGATAAGCATTAATTTAATTTAACAATGTTCACCGTTCACTGGGTCTTATCATTCGCAAAATATGGCCACAAAAGGTACACAATTTTCACTATACAAAAAATTCAGTATGGAAACTGTTCAAGGGCAGATTTCTTTTGCCATAAACCAAAATTTTATTGAAAATGTATTCTATTTTTAAGGATGACTTCATGATGCACAGCTACATTTTATCAGTAAAATGCCAATTGGCTGGAAATGAGTACGAGACAACAAATTTCCAAAATTTAAAAGCTTTTTGATTGTCAAAAACAGATAAGAGCACAAAGTGGATGGAAACTTCACCAAATGAAACTGCATAAATCATGAAGGTTTTCAAACCGGATTCCCAAATCTCACCCTGCCTTCCATCAGTTGGACAAACAGATAGTCCTCCCCAAACGTACGTCAATGGTTGAGCCGATGTTGCATGTCAGGCCATTTGGGATTCTCAAACAAACACAAATATAGATATAAATTATCAATGATTTGAAAGTGCCACAGAGCCAAAGTGTTTACACTTTTAGGGAAATCAGCCAACTAATGGCTTACTTAGTTGTCTGTCCATATTAATCTGGGAAAGAAGTGTATTTTAACATAAAAAAACGACACACTTCAGATTTAATTGTAGCGACCATAAATTATAAAATGGTTCCTGGGAGTGGGCAATTAATAATTATTATAGACGTGAGAGTTTTAATTTAATTTACACACATATCACAAATGCATCCAAATGGTTGTTAATCTTCACAGAACGAAACCCAAACCAGAATTAAATAACTTTATATAACCAACAAGAGATGCTGTTTTCAGAAAATGTGAGGAGGGCTCAGATTTGTAGGTCTAGAATTGCCAATGGATAAAAGGGAGCTTCTAAATATCTGCCTTGCACAGGAAAGTAAATTCAGGATAATTTATTTCTGTATGCGAGTAACCTTTTAGAAGCTAAAGCTGAAGTGTATAATTTCTACACCATTTTCAAATGTAGTTTATAATTTTTCAAGCAGGATTTCCGAACATTTGCCCATCTTCCATTTTTCGGGCAAACAAAGCCAATGCTCAAACAAACAGCAATGTTGTGATAGCACCACAGAGCTATTACTCGGGAAAATCAACCAATGAATGGCTTACCTATTGTCTACCATACATATAAAGCTAGGATACAAGACATTTAGAGAACAAACAAGAGATTCTGTACAATAATCCAGTTCTGTGTGAGTTAATGAGTTAATGAGTCCAACTCCGTTAAAGTTATAGAGCATTGTTACAGACGTGTGTGAATGTTTGCAGGGTTAAGATTATGAACACAGCAGCCATATAGGGGCCTGGGTAGCTCAGTGAGTATTGACGCTGACTATCACCCCTGTATTCGTGAGTGACTCCAGCCAGGTCTCCTAAGCAACCAAATTGGCCCAGTTGCTAGGGTAGAGTAACATGGGGTAACCTCCTCGTAGTCATGATTAAGTGGTTCTTGCTCTCAATGGGGTGTGTGGTAAGTTTTGTGTCGATTGCGGAGAGTAGCATGAGCCCTCCACATGCTGTGAGTCTCAGTGGGGTCTCCACGTGATAAGATGCGCAGATTGACAGTCTCAGAAGCAGAGGCAACTGAGCTTGTCCTCCGCCATCCAGATTGAGGTTAGTAACCGCGCCACCATGAGGACCTAGTAAGTAGTGGGAATTGGGCATTCCAAATGAAAAAATTTAAATGACCATGTATTGCATGACATTATCATAAATTTATTATAAGAAATACAACTTAAATGTGTTTTATGTCCGTTATACAAGGAAAAAATATGTTATTTTGATAAATTCTATTAATAGTAAGGTATGTTGAGTAAAAGCCATTTAATCATCCTCATTTGCTATGCGTGGCGCTCGCCCCTCATCCTTAATGTTAATGAATGGAGATCTGGAGAATGTCATGTGTATGCGCAACGAGCGTTCAATGATGTCCTGAGGGGCTAGTTTGCCTTTGCCCCTGAGCCAATCAAAAGCTTCGGTCATATTTATGTCAAGCTGTTGATATGAGCATCGGAAGTTACCAGGTGCAGAGTAGACCTGTGTAGTGAACTTCATTGGTAAATTTTAAAAGCTAATTTTATTTTAATGTGGTGCTGGTTGGATTAGTTAAAGTGCACCGTTCATCGCTTAAATGAATTGTATGCCATTGCATTGAAGTGTTGTGTTGTTAATGCATTGGTTTATATGAGATTTCAATGACTGCTAAATATTGTGAGTCTGTCATTTTAATTAGTTTTGTTATGCTGTTCATTCAAGTTGGTGATATAATATACACACCCTTTGACGATTTACCTATTCGTGGTTTGCTTTCTTGGCCACTTGAGCTTTTTGACGTGGATGTGCACGTCTTAGTGGTGTTTTGTGCTGAGATTAAATCATTAGGGGTGTTAGTGTGGCATCATGTTCAGAGGTTGTAAAATTTCTATCATGATCTATTTTTATCATTTGATAAGTTCTAGGGCATTGAAGGACATAGCATCCATTATAATGGCACATAAATGACAGTAGATAGGCTTTCATGATATATTTTTGGACTTCCCTTGTTTGAGTCTAGTGAAACCAATGAGTTCTAGTGTTAAACTTCTACCTGTCAATCAACCGATGTGCTATATAAATTAGCGCATACACACGTACAAGTTCACCGAACTTCATAGTCCCTGTTGTGAATATAAAGTGTAACATAAAATCCCATCTGTGAGGCTCAGTTAACAAAGTTACTCCACTAAAATAACAGACAATTCTGCTCCAAGCGTGATGTTTGCGCTTTTATTAAATGCATACATAATTGGCTTAAATGATGTGCTGCTTTTAATGTGTTTTCTTTTTGTTGTGCAGTTGGCACTTTATTATCATGTATTAATACACTGAAGTAATGATTATGCAGTCATGAAATCAGATACACTCTACTCAAAATCCAAACACAAAAGAGACGCACAATTAGACTTGCCACGGTATCATAATTATTCACACCAGTGCAGTGTTCATTTTCAAACAGACTAACAACTGTATTTCCGCTGGTTGGATGCTAGGTGGTACTATGGTGTCATTTTCGTTAACCAATATCATACACAATAACGCAAGGCAGCTTGATTCCAAATTCAAATGAAACTGGTGTTCAACTTTTTTGAACAGTTGTGAAGGGCAACATCTCTTTGGCAATGAACATAATTCCATGCATTCTCTACTGTCCGAGTATTTCGTTGTCCGGGCAAATACATCACTTATTGTGGGTTGTTGCGGGTTTAATGTTGGAATTGTATTATGTCCCACTTTTGTCCCAGGACCCAGTTTAGCTGCTTCGGAAGGGTAAGGACTTTTTTTGTTCCCTCCTAGGGCTAGGCGATATGCAAGACATATTGTTCACGATATGTTTATCTAAAATATTATTAGGCAACTATTCTTTATTTAAGGCTATTCTGTTCATTAGGCTATAATATTGATATTGGAAGTTCCATTCATAATGTTTCCCCCTTTAACACGTTATAAAATTTCACACCGGTGTTGTCCCTTCTACCGAGTAAACCTGGTAACACCACACACCATGGCAAGCCCACGCACAATATCAGGTGTAAATGACGATGGTGACAGTTAATACATTTAATAATATCTAATATACATATTAATTCCAGGGAATAAACTGGGCACATGCACAGCAGGTAATGTGAAGGCATAGTGTGAAGTCAAAACTGATGCACTAGGTTAAAATATTTTTCTAGTTTCTTTTGAATCTGTCAAAATGACGAACAAAATTTGGAATTATTCATCAATGTTTAAAATATCGGTGAAATAATTGATTAAGTGATTGTTTGTGCCCCACACTAAATAATGACCCTGCAATGCCACTGTAACACAGAGAATGTTCTTCTTCTTTTATAGGGGCCATGCTGTCCAAAGCAGCACTTCTGTGCTTTAAGATGAAATAGAGCAGAGCCATTATTTCTCCTTAGGAGCTAACACATCCTTTCCTACAAAGAGAACGAGTTGGGGAGAGCATACGAGATTGTAAGAAAAAAGAGAGGAGGATAATTGAAAAGCCTGATTCCAAGGTTAGACTTAATCCTGTTTAATTAACTATAATTCCTCCAGTGTTTCATCAAAGCCAGTGAGCAGAAAGGCAGAAAAAAGCTGGAATGACAAATTGTATGTCATTTTAAAAGCTCCTTCCCTGCTCTCCTCTGGTTTGGAGAGGCACCTGTGGGGTGCACCTGCTGTT
Organism: Moxostoma hubbsi; assembly: GCA_032164185.1. Classification (NCBI taxonomy): domain Eukaryota; kingdom Metazoa; phylum Chordata; class Actinopteri; order Cypriniformes; family Catostomidae; genus Moxostoma; species Moxostoma hubbsi. The sequence goes on along the minus strand of JAVLUX010000001.1, from coordinate 35,651,783 downwards.
GTGGATATTTCTCTTGTACCTCAGAGCTCTTTACGTGGGCTGCCGTGCCGCTCAAAGTGCCTCTTAACCTCGCTGCTGCACCTTCCTTCCCAACATGCACCACTCCGCCTGCCCGTGTGACAGTAAGAGCGGTGTTCAGGTATCGGTGGAACTCTGGGCTCTCTATTTATATTAGCTGTACTCAATGTTCTTTACTAAGGAAAGGTAATGCTTCAGTGTCTCGCCCTCTCTATATTTGTGAAAAGCTAAAAAACAACAACTATAGACTACAAATATAGCTTTAAGTTTGACAGCAAAGTCTACAAGTACAAATACATACATATGTATGCCGGCTGAGGACTTGTAATTGTCATGATTATGGGGGCGTTCATATGCAGTCTCTTCGCTTTTTAAAAAATATTTGGTGTAAAATGCATCAGATGGACATCTCACAATGCATATATGTGGCTAAAGGTCCGTTCACAAAGAATCCATTGTGTATTAACAGCATTGAAATGCTGTGCTAACACGTCCCTTCATATTGGAGTGTTGCTGTAATTTTCCAGATGCATACTCAGCACGTCACCAGTCTAGAGGTGCATTTCAATGTCAGACAGACATTTTTGGACAATGCATCAGATCTTGCTACTTTTGCAGCATCTCATGCCATGGGCATTGCATAGAGAGGGATAAAGGCGGGATAAAGCCGTTTACGGGCAGCTGTCCGTCCTGTGTGTGTGTTTGTGTCTTTTGGTTTATTTCTTCACGAAACTATTATTTACATTGTCAAGCCGGTTCTCGCCTCCTCCTTTTCATTGTTCCCTTTACAGTCATGTTCACGTAAATTTCTTAAAATCATGCTGTTTATGCACCTCCACAGCCTCATAAATAATGCTCAAGTACCCCTTCAATGACTTCAAACCATAAATGCGTTCCTTCCAGCATAGTAGCTCAGATTCATTCAGCATGTATACACTTAAATCTGACCACAGATGGACTTCTGCGTCGTGCACGTGCTCCAAAAGACAGTTTTGATCATTTTCTTTATGCATTGTGTCATGTATACATACTGTAGGTGGACTGATGAATGAACACTGTAGCTTGACTACACAAAAACCTTCTGTAGCTTTATTATAACTGCTTTATATTTTTACTGTGTTACAATGTATAATTTATCTTGCAAGCCGTGTTTGTGGATAATTAGCAAAACCTTGGGCATTAAAAAAGGACCCACGTTCCCTGTTCTTTTAAATCTCTGGTTCTCAAATCTGCATGCCTTGCCATCTTATTAAATCCTCTTTATAATCTGCAGTCCATCACACCATGCCCATTTCTCCATATAATTCGTCCTCCAGTGATCCTCCTTCACAGAGGAGCTAGTGATCTGCCTCATATCCATCTCTCCCTCCATTCTCTTACTGTCTCATCCATCACAACCTCTTATAATGCTCCTTCTGGCCTTGAAGGAGAGAAAAGTGGGAATAGAGGGGCCAAGAAAAGAATAAAAAAGAGGAGAGAAAGAGACCTACAACAAGAATAAACCGACTGTGTGTGTGTGTGTGTGTGTGTGTGTATATATATATATATATATATATATATATATATATATATATATATATATATATATATTGCACAGTGTACAGATGATGAGTGGGATTGGATGCTTGTGCTTCCCCAGTCTTGAAAAGCACCAGACACCACTGATGGACGGCCATTTATAGGCTGTGGGTGATGATGATCAGTCAGAGTCAGAGCCTCTCATTTGCTCAACTTTCTGCTTTGCCATTTATGTTTAAACCTCTCCCCCTTCTGTTCCATAAAGCATAATTTACACCAGTGAAGTTGTGTTGAGAGCCTCCCACCTGAGTCCTGCCACACAGCTTTTCCCTGGTCTCCTTGGAAATATCCTGTCACATACAGTGGAAACACGGATACATGGCGTGATGGCCATCAGCTGAAGTGAAAGGGCTCTCAGTATGTTCAAAATGTGTTTACTGTATACCACAAGAGCAAACACCTTAACAGAATCTTGAGGTGAAAAATGTCATGTCTGAAATCAAAGACACAGGCCCAACCAGCTGTGAGGTGAATCACAACATTACAAACTTTGATTTGAACAAAAAGTATGGTGTAGTATGTGGTAAGTATGGAGTGTAGGTAGTAATATAACACAAAGAATAATGATTTTTAAAAAAAAAAATTAAATATTAAATGCATCACAGTCTCTGAAAAATTCCCATAATCACTAAAGCAAAATTAGACCAAAGGTAATATTTTAAAACCACACTAAAAGCAACCTTTTCTTTGTGAACCACATAGGGAAACACATACGTACTAAGAGCTTTAATCTTTAAAGAGAATTATGTGCAACACTTTGCTTTTTTACTGCAAACTTTGAGTTTCAGAGGTGCCAAAAAACAAATTTACTCTCATAAAATGAATATTACTATAACTCAAACTGACTTTTACATGCCGAATTCTATGTTTTGTCACAGTTGCCTGGGGAAAGGAACACTAGAGGTGCTACAACCACTGTGTGTTTTAATCACTCACACAAATCATGACTGCATTGGCCAATTAAGACTTTATAAACACTTATTTTTTGCAATATTATTCACACACTGTTTTGTTATGATATTGAAAATGTTTACATTAACACATCATTTGAAAAACCTACATTATAACGCTTGTATTACAGACTCATCTACATTAACATACTTATTAGCTTCCGTGATAGCTCACCAGATACTTCAAAGTATACTTCAACGCTCTATGCGGTTCAAGACCAGTCAAGCACACAAGCTGACACGTGATAGTGTCATAGAAGCGACACAAGATGACATAGTTGCTTCAGAAATTGTGCTTTTCATTTCTCGCTATCTTTTTGGACACTGTTGGCTAGGTTTAGGAGTTGGTTAAGGGTAAAGATGTCTGTTTTGAGTCCACCCCTTGTGTGATTTTAGATCACTATTGTTTGGGTTAACGTTTTAGGTTAGGGGTGTACATTTTACTCATTAAAACCCCCATCTAATAGTCACCTTAGAAACCTCATCTGATTGCAACAGCATTTCACTCACTTTTGGCACCCCCTGCTGGACATTTAATTGGAAAACTGCAGCCAGAGGTATTACACGATTGACTGCAGTTTTCCAATTAAATGTCCAGCAGGGGCACGTAATTTCTCTTTGCAAAAATGTTGCCATGGTCACGTAATGTTCATAAGGTTACAGTTCAACCGTTTATGTTGATTGTGTTTTGGTGTCCTTATGGCTGAGCTCTGACATTCTTGTTTAGTGTCTAGTCTATGTGAAAGTGCATGGCTCGTCATTTTGGTGCTGTCATGCATTCTCTTGTCTTGTTGGTTATTGGCATAAGTGCATTGCTCTTTTCATTCTTGCGGCATGTTTGTGTTTGTCTTTCGCGACCTTGTTCGTGCTTCTCGTTGCACTCACTTTGTGCTGCGCATCCAGGTCACGATTCGATGTCATGTTGTGCTGGGGTTCGGCTGCTTCGGTCTTGGTGCCTTTTTATTTGTGGCCAAAAATGTCCCGTCTTGTCTGTCGTTTGGCATGAGCACATGTTGCCTTTGTCTCTGGCAAAATGCGCTTGTTTCATTTGGTTGTTGTGCCTGTGAGAGCTTGTGGCTTTGTTTAGTTTCTGTATTGCCACATGTCTCTCAGTCTTGCGTCAGACCCCGCCTCCTTGTCTGCTCATTATGTTATGTTAACCTGTTTAATTTCTCTCCCTTTATTAGCTCCTCGGGTTTGCTGTCCTGTGCTGAATTGTTTAACTCATTTGTTGGTTTCCTTCCCTGTCAGTTCAGTTCGTTGTGTATTTATTTTCAGTTGGTTTTGTGTGTTCTTTTCTCCCTCAAGAGAGTTTGTGTTATGTTTGTTTTCTATTTTTAATAAAAGCTCAATGAAGCCATCTGCACTTGGCCCTTACTTATAAAACACCATTCTGTGACACATAAGACCACACTGCAAAAAACAGCTGCAAGGAAGCACAAAAAAATTCAGAGCCTATCTTCCTTCCGCACGGCTTTGATACTTCATACATCCGGATCTGTCAACAGCTGGGCAGAAAGAACTAATATGCATGAAAAATGAGAGGGATAAATACACTCTTATGTCTCGCAATCATTCCTCAAAACTCAATTCAATGCTAAAGCTCCTTATATAATTGACAAATATTAGACAGAGGTAGTTATGTGCTGTGCTAACGCTTCCTTACGCAATGTAGCTGTGAATTTTAAGCTTTTCACTAAAAAAGGAGATAGAAGGTTAAGCTTACTCAGAACACCATCCTGTTCAGACCCATGCAGGTAGGTTAATCTAGGTCAAAACTAAAGTCGAGGTTTACAACAAGGCCTCCTGCCCGGCTAGAATGTTGAATGGAGGGGAAGAAAGAGAAAACTTGTCAGAAACAACACAAAGCAGACTAGGGGTGCACTTCAAGAACGCTTCGCTGATTTAAATAAGTCATAAATCTCAAGTTTCACAATCTATAAGAAGAGCTTTCTAAGTAAGTAGCTTTTTAGCTGACATTTTTATTAAAACTTTTAATAGCTAATTTTACAGATGAACAACTGTGCTGGTCTACCAGCTATACCAGCACTAATCAGCATAAACCAGCCTAGACCAGCTCGGGAAGGGTTTTTTCAGTAAGATAGCAACACTGATATCACTGGTTTGATTGCCAGAGAACAAACATACTGATAAAATGTAGATGTTGAATGCACTGTAAGTTGCTTTGGATAAAAGTATCTGCCAAATGAATAAATACTGCATGAAATATATATATGCTATATCACCCATTGTGCAATATGATATGCTATAAACAAATTGTGAACAATGAAATGCCATAAATAACCAACAATAATATAAAAACACAGAATCTCTATCAAAAACATCCAAAAACCTGCACATATGGTTCATGTTTGACTAGATCGGTCAGGCCAGTTTATTATCAACTGTACACTGTCTGTATCTGTCAGAAACCCCCAACGTTCATGAAGAACATATGAGCATGTCGTCTCATGATTCTGAGAGGCAGAGCAATTATATCACTTATCAAATTCCTGCTCCCTCATTATACTGCCCTTCTGTCATAAAGCTCGGCAGCCCCCTCCTCCATCCTCCTCTAGCCAGAACATTCCCCACAGATGCTGTTATTTTCCCTGATTCAAGTGCATTAGGTACAACCAGCCCGTGGAGTGTTCAAGGAGTTGTGCTCTACGGTGACCAGTTTTGGGGAGTAGCTACCTGAAAAGTAGCATTCATATATATATATATATATATATATACAACATATATATATATACATACAGGTGCTGGTCATATAATTAGAATATCATCAAAAAGTTGATTTATTTCAGTAATTCCATTCAAAAAGTGAAACTTGTATAATGTAAACATTCATTCCACACAGACTGATATATTTCAAGTGTTCATTCCTTTTAATTTTGATGATTATAACTGACAACTAATGAAAACCCCAAAATCAGTATCTCAGAAAATTAGAATATTGTGAAAAGGTTCAATATTGAAGACACCTGGTGCCACACTCTAATCAGCTAATTATCTCAAAACAACTGCAAAGGCCTTTAAATGGTCTCTCAATCTAGTTCTGTAGGCTACACAATCATGGGGAAGACTGCTGACTTGACAGCTGTCCAAAAGACGACCATTGACATCTTGCACAAGGAGGGCAAGACACAAAAGGTCATTGCTAAAGAGGCTGGCTGTTCACAGAGCTCTGTGTCCAAGCACATTAATAGAGAGGCGAAGGAAAGAAAAAGATGTGGTAGAAAAAAGTGTACAAGCAATAGGGATAACCGCACCCTGGAGAGGATTGTGAAACTAAACCCATTCAAAAATGTGGGGGAGATTCACAAAGAGTGGACTGTAGCTGGAGTCAGTGCTTCAAGAACCACCACGCTCAGACGTATGCAAGACATGGGTTTCACCTGTCGCATTCCTTGTGTCAAGCCACTCTTGAACAAGACACAGCGTCAGAAGCGTCTCGCCTGGGCTAAAGACAAAAAGGACTGGACTGCTGCTGAGTGGTCCAAAGTTATGTTCTCTGATGAAAGTAAATTTTGCATTTCCTTTGGAAATCAAGATCCCAGAGTCTGGAGGAAGAGAGGAGAGGCACAGAATCCACATTGCTTGAAGTCCAGTGTAAAGTTTCCACAGTCAGTGATGGTTTGGGGTGCCATGTCATCTGCTGGTGTTGATCCACTGGGTCTAAGGTCAACGCAGCCGTCTACCAGGAAGTTTTAGAGCACTTCATGCTTCCTGCTGCTGACCAATTTTATGGAGATGCAGATTTCATTTTCCAACAGGACTTGGCACCTGCACACAGTGCCAAAGCTACCAGTACCTGGTTTAAGGACCATGGTATCCCTGTTCTTAATTGGCCAGCAAACTCACCTGACCTTAACCCTATAGAAAATCTATGGGGTATTGTGAAGAGGAAGATGCGATATGCCAGACCCAACAATGCAGAAGAGCTGAAGGCCACTATCAGAGCAAATTGGGCTCTCATAACACCTGAGCAGTGCCACAAACTGATCGACTCCATGCCACACCGCATTGCTGCAGTAATTCTGGCAAAAGGAGCCCCAACTAAGTATTGAGTGCTGTACATGCTCATACTTTTCATGTTCATACTTTTCAGTTGGCCAACATTTCTAAAAATCCTTTTTGGTCTTAAGTAATATTCTAATTTTCGGAGATACTGAATTTGGGATTTTCATTAGTTGTCAGTTTTAATCATCACAATTAAATGAAATAAACATTTGAAATATATCAGTCTGTGTGTAATGAATGAATATAATATCCAAGTTTCACTTTTTGAATGGAATTACTGAAATAAATCAACTTTTTGATGATATTCTAATTATATGACCAGCACCTGTATATATATATATATATATATATTGGGTTGGGGAGTATACGGAATACATGTAGAGGGATTATGTATTTAAATGCTAAATATTAGTAACTGTATTCCACTACAGTTACAATTTAAATAATTGGTATTTAGAATACAGTTACATTCAAAATGTATTTTGATTACTGAAGAGATTACTTTGCATTTTATTGTCAGTTGTTTAATTTAATATTTAGTCCTTTCAGTTGGAAAACATTTATACATATAAATGATGTGATCCAAAGTGCATTTGAACAGCGGTGAAACACTTTCTTATGATGTGTTACATTCATACAAGCAGACAGAGAAGTAAGTTTCAAGTAAGTTTGGAGCAGAAGAAATAGAAATAAACCTTGTGTAAATTGTTAGCTTTACGCTAAGCTAAAATGCTATTTCTAGCCATTTAACATGCACATATTACCAGGCATGATCATAATTTTTATCAAGACAATTCACGTTGGATCATAATATCTTTTTTTCTAATAAGATATTAGATATTTGAGATATAAAATATACTATTAAGATATAAGATATTTGATATTAGGGCAAAAATCATATTCTTGATCATTTTTAAATTGTTTTCCTTTAAAAATATCTAGAAATCCTTGAAACAAGATCAATCTGATTGATCTTGTTTTAGAAGCAACACTGCATAAGATATTTAGGTTTTAAAGAGAATATATTTTTAACATGTTTTTTTTTCTTCTTCTTACTGTACTGGCAGAGTTTTTATAGTCAAAACAAGTGAAAAAAATCTACCAGTGCTGAAGAAGTAATCCAAAGTATTTAGAATATGTTACTGACTTTGAGTAATCTAACTAAATATGTTACAAATTACATTTTACAGCATGTATTCTGTAATCCGCAATATATATATATATATATATATATATATACACTAGTAAATATATAACTTGGGAAGCGACAGTTTCAAAGTAGATTCCCAAAAACTGTAGTGTAAAGGTCTGAATTTAGGTATCCCAGAACAAGATGAATATCATCTGCCTTTCATCACTGATCTGAAGGCTCACAACGAAGAGAACTCATTTTTCCAAACATTCTGGAAAACATTAATCTCAGAACAAAATCAATTATGTGGACCTGGTGCAGATTAAAATCCTCAAGCTTCAGCCGCTCCATCATAATCCAGGAAGTTATAATAAAACATAGCGCCCTGTTCTGACCCTGCAAACATCACGGCAGTATTAATATCTCCATATGCCTGACCCCTCCGCTGAATCATTTCCTTCGTAAAGGAGAGGAAAACAGCCAGCATTTGGAGAATTAAATTAAATTGTCCTCTTAAAAGCACTTCCTCACTAAAGAACGATTTTAATAATCCGCCCAAAACATCTTAATTATCTCTCTAGATCTAAATCCTCTGTCACCAAACAATGTGTCATCTTCTCTTCTGAATAGCATGCTTTCAAACCTGCCACAAAATGTTTTAAAAAGATAACAGACCTGATCCTTCTGGGAAGACGAGTGCTTTAAGCATTAATAATTTTTAATTATTACTCTATAAAAAGTCCCAGTACGTCAATGGATTAGAAGTTTATATTACATTGATCTGACTGAATATTCCAGCCATTCATGGTTATAATCAAATGCAGCAATGTGTAACAGTGAATTCATTCTAAATAATAGCACCATAAACACCATAAAATAGTTCTGGAAATTTTGCTACATATTTGCACATACCTGGACAAGACATGACCGAGACAACAAGAATTACATTTCTATGTTTATACATATATTTTTATATATATATATATATATATATATATATATATATATATATATATATATATATATATATGTGCCCACCTCATTTATATAGATAGATAGATAGATAGATAGATAGATAGATAGATAGATAGATAGATAGATAGATAGATAGATAGATAGACAGGTAGATAGATGCGGTTAACGTGTTAAACAAAAAAATATTCTTCTTTTGGCAGCTCCAATTAGGGGTGCCACAATGGACCATCCGTGATCTGCATATTTGACTTGGCACAAGTTTTACACCAGATGTCCTTTCTGATGCAGCCCCCAGTGGCTGGGGGACTCTCTCACACCTACAGGGCAATTTTAGAGTCTCCAATTCACTTAAACTGCATGTTTTTGGACTTGTGGGTGAAACCAGAGCACCTGGAGGAAACCAACGCAAACACAGGGAGAACATGCAAAATCCACACAGAAAGGCCCAGTTGGGACTCGGACCCGGGACCTTCTTTCTGTGAGGTGACAGTCCTAACCACTGAACAACGTTAAACAAAAATGACTATATATGTTACATGTGGTCTGCCACTGCGAGGATGATCAGCTGTCCTTCCTGTCTCCCTGTAGCGCTGTCTTAGGCGTCTCACAGTAAGGACATTGCAATTTATTGCCCTGGCCACATCTGTAGTCCTCATGCCTCCATGCAGCATGCCTAATGCATGTTCACACAGATGAGGAGGGACCCTGAGCATCTTTCTTTTGTTGTTTCTCAGACTCTGTTGAAAGGTCTTTTTAGGATCCTAAGTTTTTATAACTGTGACCTTAATTGCCTACCGCCTATAAGCTGTTAGTGTCTAAACGACCGTGTGGCAGGGCGGAGGGCGGGGCCGGGTCATGATGATACACACCTGGTCCGTATCAGGCTTATCAAGCCTCTGAGAGGGATAAAGGCAGATGGTGTTGCGACGAGAGAGAGATCATGTCATGTGTGTGTTTGTCCTTTGTTTTAAGTTTACTATTAAAATATTATTTATATCATCCAGCCGGTTCTCGCCTACTCCTTGCCCGTCGAAATCCCTTTACAGACCGCTCCACAGGTGCATGTTCATTAATTGTTTATGGTTAATATAATATAATATAATATATATATATATATATATATATATATATTAGTATGCATGTCACTGTGAATGTTGCAACAGATGTCAAGATTTTCATGATTTATGAAAGAATAAAATGTTTTGGGTAAGCTATTCATTTAAAAGCTAGAACAAAAAACGATGTGTACCCTAGTCTTCAGGCAGCAGACTACGTTTTGGAACAGAGTAACAGACTCCATCATTCTGACATATTGCTATTACAATTTAATGCCCTGTGTTTGCAAACTAGGCACTGTTTTGGTGCCCTCGCGCCTGAAAGGTGCTGGTGACTCAACCTAGCACAAAAACACACTGTAGTAAGAGAGGGTCAATTAGCAGATGCATCTGTTGAACAGTGCCAGCCATAAAGCCATCCAGCAAATCAGCGAAACAATGTCCTCTGGCAATAAAATCTGATCGATAGACCCAGAGCTGATGATTAATTAAGAAGTCAAATACATACAGACAGATGAGGCAGATGACAATGCTGGATAGAACTGCGATAAAAGAGAAAAATTACATATTACATATAACTACTTATTTGTAAGTCAATTACCACCATTCCACCCATGCAGAGGTACATGTAATCCATTATATTTACTTAAGTAACTTTAAAAAAAAATATATATTTTAAAGTAGGTTTAAAAGTGGGTACATTTTACTCTCGCTAAAGTATATTTCGATTGATTTTGTTTACTTTTACTTAGTTACAATGCGCGGCATTCCTGTTGTTACATTAGGCTACTGGGTTTAATTTTAATTAATGCGTAATTTATTGAGAGATTATTGATTGGGCCTTTTACGACAGCGGCAGTTCACAGCTGCGCACGCTGTCACAACTGTCACTCAAGCCTAGTCCATCACTGCTGCAGCATCATGTTCTTCTAAATAAGTGAAACACTTTCTTCACTCTGCACAGTAAAAATATAATAGTTTCGTCATGCAGTGCCCTCATTTAATACCAAGCGGATAAGTCAAGATTAAAACTGCAGCTCCAATTTAAGGCAGCACGCAGAGGTGAGTCATGGCTCTAATAACGCAGGCTTTTCTCAATCATGGTGATGGTAATTTTCAGGGTGATTCTGTAAACATGGGCTCATGTGACATCAGTTTTTAAGTGTAAATGTTTAAATCTGCAGCAATATAACAGTGCCCTTTGTCCCGGATCCCACATGGCATGAGCAGTATTTACAAATTTAACCCGCACCCTCGTGGGGGACTGGAATCTATGGCAGCTATGGGCTGATTAACTCTATAAATCCATGTAAACATCCAAGTTAAGTGTAAATGCCTTTTGCTCTGCCGTTCACAGGATTGACAACTGGAGCGCGAACAGACATCATTTCTGCAAATGCGCTGTGAGAGATGTGCGGACATGAGGTGATCGTATTGTGAAGAGAGTGTGGTGTGACCGGGGTTACAGGCCTTACGCAGGCTGCTTACTCTGCGTTTAGGGATCGGTTCAGTATTAATTATCTAAACTTGACACTGAAAACTGTAATTACACTGAACTAACAACTAAAAGCTATCAAATAGCAAAAGTATGCATTAATAAAGCATGATCTTGCTTTGGTTTATATTTCAGCATTATATACTGTATAATGTCCCTGTGGGACATTCGTCACGTTTTCACCGTAATAATTACTAGAAAGTTTTCCAAACCTCTATCCTTATTGACAAATTTATCCAGATCTGACAAGAGCTCTTAAAGGGATGGTTCACCCAAACAATTATCATGTACTCACCATCATGCTATATGTGTATAACTTTCTTTCATCTGCTGAATTCAAATGAAGAATTTCTTTTAAAAAGAATTTCTCATCTCTTTTGGTACATACAATGCAAGTGAATGGGTGCCATTTTAAACATTTTAAAGCTAACAAAAAAATCACATAAGTCAGCATAAAAGAAATCCATAAGACTCCAGTGGATAAATCAATATCTTCAGAAGCAATATGATAGGTGTGGGTGAAAAACAGATCACTTTCACATTCTTCTTCTTGTGTTTTGATCAGCATATCACCCCCTTGCTGGGCAGGGAGACGAATGTCTAGCAAAAATGTACAAATATTGATATGTTTCATTCTTACACACACCTATCATATCACTTCTGAAGATATTAATTTAACTACTGGAGTCATATGGATTACTTTTATGATTCCTTTATTTGCTTTTTGGAGTATCACAATTTTGGCACCCATTCACGTGCATTGTACTGACCTACAAAGCTGAAATATTCTTCTAAAAATCATAATTTGTTCTGCAGAAGAAAGGAAATCTGCGATGGTATGAGGGTGAGTAAATGATGAGACAATTTTCATCTTTGGGTGAACTATTCCTTTTAAAGTGATTGCTCAGTCATAATTTAATATTCTGTAATCATTACCCTACCTTCATGTTGTTCCAAACCCTTGTGACCTTCTGCATTCTGTGGAACCCAAAATATGTTAGACAGAATGTTAGAAAATGTTAGACAGTTAAAAACTGTCTCAGTCACCATTCACTTTCAAAAAGAAAAATACACATTCACTGAAAGTAAATGGTGACCTGACTTTACATTCTGTCTAAAATCTCCTTTTTGTGTTGCATGGAAGTACGAAAGTCATACGGGTTTGGAACAACATGATGGTGATTAATGACAGAATTTCCATTAATATTAATAATAATAATAATGATTCTCTAATGCATGTCAAATGTGTATTCCGTAATGGAATACAGGGGAGTTAACATCCATTATGTCATTTGTGAAAGTAATGAGTTGAGTACTCTTTTAATTAGATACTTTCTTACTCTTACTCATGTAATTATTTATGTTAATACTTTTTCTTCTACTTGAGTAATTACTTTTTAATTGTAATTTTACTTGAGGGCAGTTTTTGTCTACTCTACCCACCTCTGCTCCCATGCAGCAGCAAAGATTCCAAGTGTAGCCATTCAGAGTGAGAGTCACATGTGTATCGACAAAGGCGCAGTGAACTTCCTCCCAAGGAAGGGCAGCCATTTAGTCATTTAATGGGTTTTTACCCAGCAGACAGTCTAAGCAGCAAGAGGACTCATACTGTTTTGCTGCTATATTCAAACTCTAAAGACCAGTCATTAGAGTCACATGACAATAAAAACAGATGGAATCAACAAAACAAACCTACATGCTGGCGATTTATATTTTGCTTGCTATTTTCCTCCTACAGCATGTTTGCTATTACTAGCAAACAAGCACACTCATACGTAAATGCATTTACTGTAGTATACACGCCTGGCTGTATTCATCACATGATGTTGGTTCTGCCTGGGGCTCTGTGTGTACTTCCTCACAAATGTCATTCAAATCAATAAAATCTTCTATGAAAAATACATATTAGAAGTATGAGGCCATGTTTGTGCTTATGTGTGGGGGTACATGCATATACTGTGTATGTAAGTGTACACGATGGTGAAGTACTAGATGAACAGTGCAGAAAAACATAATTTTTATTTTGCATTCAGGGCATGAGTGCAGGTAACACGCACTCTAATCAAGTGATGAAATCAAAAAGAGGAGAGAGGGAGGGGGAGAGGTTATACAATGCATACAGTGATACTATATTTAAACACACATGCAAATATTTAGGGGAGACAGAGGCCAGTTGTCACAATTTTTACTCCATTGAATATTTCTCAGGATAGGTTCATTTATGTTTGGGAAGTCTTGGCTGCAAAACAACAACAAAAACCTATCAAAAATTTTCACTGTTGTTGCCAAGGAAAAATTATAAAGTTAGTTGAACATATTGACATTTTGTGAAAACATGCCCCAGTTGCATGTTGTTCCACTATATGGGATAAATTGGCATAATGGAACAGCCTATAGTAGGCTTTTTGGCAAAAAAATAACAAAATAACAAATGCCTTTCATGAAAAATATAAAAGGTAATGTACAAAAATATCAAACCCTTTTGGCCAACAAATAATGTAATTATTAAAATCTTTACATTTAAAACACATGAAAATTAGCCCCAATAAAAATTTGACAACTTGCCCCAACCTGACATTTATGAAAAACCCTTGTCCTGATAACATAGCTTAAACTCTTGTTTGACAACAATTACATTTAATAATAAAAATAATAAAATAATTTTATTACAATTATTTCAGTTCCAGAGGTTTTTAAATAAGGTCTCTATAATGTACAGATATAGATATTCAGACCCCTTAATTTTTTTTCACATTTTGTTAGGGTTCAGCCTTATGCTAAAATGTTTAAAATATTTTTTTTCCACAACAAACTACACTCCATACCCCAAAGCAAGAACCAGATTTTTGATAACTTTGAAAAATTATTCAAAAGAAAAAACTGAAATATCACATTGACATAAGAATAAGATTAACTCAGTACTAAATTGAAGCACCTCTGGCAGCGATTACAGCCTCAATCTTTTTGGATATGCACACCTGGATTTGGGGATTTTCTGCCATTCTTCTCTGCAGATCATCTCAAGCTCTGTCTGGTTGGATGGGGACTGTCGGTGGACAGCCATTTTCAGGTCTCTCCAGAGAATTTTGATTGGGTCCAAGTCCGGACTCTGGCTGGACCACTCAAGGACATTGTCCCTGAGTTGTCCCTAAGCCACTTGGCTATGTGCTTAGCATTGTTGTCCTGTTGGAAGATGAACCGTCTGCCCAGTCTGAGGTCCTGAGTGCTCTGGACCTGGTTTTATTTAAGGATATCTCTGTATTTTGCTGCATTCTGCTTTCCTGGCCAGTCCCCCAGTCCCTACCATTGAAAAACACCCCCACAGCATGATGCTACCACCACCATGCTTCACTGTTGGAATGGTATTGTGCAGGTGATGAGCGTTGCCTGGTTTCCTCCAGACATGATGCTTAGAATTGAGGCCAAACAGTTCAATCTTCATTTCATCAGACCAGAGAATATTGTTTCTCACAGTCTAAGAGTCCTTTAGGTGCTTTTTTGCAAATTCCAAGCAGGCATTCGTGTGTCTTGCACTGAGGAGAGGCATTCCTTCTGGCCACTCTGCTATAAAGCCCAGATCGGTGGAGTGTTACAATAATGGTTGTCCTTCTACAAGTTTCTCTCATATCCACACATGATCTCTAGAGCTCAACCAGAGTGACCATTGGGTTCTTGTTCACCTCTCTTACCAAGGCCATTCTCCCTCGATTAATCAGTTTGGCTGGGCGACCAGCTCTAGAAAGAGTCCTGATTGTTCTAAACTTCTTCAATTTAAGAATTATGGAGGCTACTGTGCTCTAGGGAACCTTCAATGTAGCCAAAACATTTGTGTAGCCTTTCCCAGATCTGTGCCTCAACACAATCCTGTCTCTGAGCTCTGCAGGCAGTTCCTTTGACCTCATGGCTTGGTTTTAGCTCTGATATGCTTTTTCAGCTGTGGTACCTTATATAGGCAGGTGTGTGCCTTTAATCATGTCCAGTCAATTGAATTTGCCACAGGTGGACTTCAATCAAATTGTAGAAACATCCAGAGAAATGGGATGCACTTGTCATAGCAAAGGATCTGATTACTTATGTCAATGTGATATTTCAGTTTTTTCTTTTTAATACATTTGCAAATTTATCAAAAATCTGTTTTATGCTTTGACATAATGTGGTATGGAGTGTAGACTGATGTGAATTTTTACACAAAATTCAGAAATAAATATATGGTGGAATGAGACTGACTTTCAATCACAGCTTTCATTCATCTTGGCATGCACTCTACCAGTTTTTCACATTGCTGTTGAGTGACTTTATGCCACTCCTGACAATAAATACAAGCAGCTTGTCTTTGTTTGATGCCTGGTGACCATCCATCTTCCTCTTGATCACATTTCAGAGGTTTTCAATGGTGTTCAGGTCTGGAGATTGGGCTGGCCATTACAGGTTCTTGATCTGGTGGTCCTCCATCCACACCTTGACTGGCCTGGCTGTGCGGCATGAAGCATTGCTGCTGAAAAAAACAATCCTCAGAGTTGGGGAGCATTCCCCAGCAGAAGGAAGCAAGTTTTCTTCCAGGATACTCTAGTATGTGTTTGATTCATGTATCCTTCATAAAGACGAATCTGCCCCATTCCAGCCTTGCTGAAGCATCCCCAGATCATCACCGATCCTCCACCTGGTCATCTAAGGGTTAGACGGATGATCTGGGTTTGCTTCAGAAAGGCTGGAATCGGGCAGATTTGTCTTCAAGGTGTCAAGGTGTGGATGAAGGTGCACCGGACCAAGCCCCTGTCATGGCCAACCCAGACCTGAACCCCAATTAAACCTCTGTAATGTAATCAAGAGGAAGCTTAATGGCCACAAGCCATCGAAGAAAGCCGAGCTGCTTGAATTTTTGTGCCAGGCATGGTATAAAGTCACGCAAATGCAATGTGAAAGACTGGAAGAGAGCATGTCTTCATTTTCTATATAGAAAAATATATTCTATATATTTGATATGTTTTAAAATATAATTTCTTTCTCTCTTTCTCTCTCTCTCTCTCTCTCTCTCTCTCTCTCTCTCTCTCTCTCTCTCTCTCTCTCTCTCTCTCTCTTTCTTTCTTTCTTTATGAATTTGGAGTCAAATAGGACCAGGACATTTTCTTGACAAGTTTTTAGAATCACCCTAACATACTAAACGAGAGCTAGAGAAAACAAGCATTTGTGTAATTAGGCTTTTGACTAAAAAGCTTAGTCACAGAGATCGAGCCCACCATGTAGCAACCCATATGACAACTAGATCCAGTCTTCCGTATACACACTTTTTTGTCTGCATAGGTTTTTGATACAAACTTTTTTGATTGCAAAGGTTTTTGATGCCAACCAAGTTGCATTCCTCTAACAGATAGTTAGCTATGATAAAATATCTACATCTTGCACTCTTCTCTTTTCCTCTCTCCCTCTCTGTCTGACAGTAGTTGCATGTGTTGATACAAGGTGGAGCTTTTTCAATTATTAACCAGCAGGAGTCCATGACAGAGGTGTCAGCCAATCAGAGGCGAGTGACAGGAGACAGGCCAGTGGCAAAGAGCATGCATATCAGCAATACTGCAGTACCTCATTAAAGACACACCGAATTTCACAACTTCATCCATTCTGTCTCCCTAAGACTAGAGGTGGCCAGCCATACTGCAAACACAAAAGCCCATGCAACAGATGGCCTGGGTCCTAGGAAGACAAAAGGCTATTGGGTTTGGAAGATGGGGGAAGGGTCAGGCTGAACTGTATTATATTACATGCTTGGGTCTTTCGGTCTAAGGAGAGAACAGGGAAGTAATAAACGTAGTACAGAGGGTTATTAATAGCTACAAATGCCTATTGCATGTACTGCACAAAAATTATAATTATATTGCATGCACAAAACATAGGAATATGTAATTTGGGGACAGAGGTTAGTTGCAAACAGAGTATGATCCAGTTAACAAATAAATCACTATATACAAAAGTATCATAGTCTTACCATGTTTGTTTGTTTGTAAATGTACTTGTACTTTGTAAGGTAATTCCATGGTAGTATTTGAAGTATATTGGACTACCTGGTAAATACCATGGTATTTGCATATGGTAATTATTCATAACATGGTATACAGATATATCGAAGTATCATAACTATACTGTAAGGCAAATGGGCCCCCATTTTTTTTAGCACAAGGGCCCATCCAAATCTAGCAGCTCTCTTGTTTGATTTTACAGACTGTCTTGAGATATTTAAGTCCCGTCAAGCTTGAGTTTAAAAAAAAAATATTCAAGAGCAACTGATTATCTAATTCAACAGAATTCAAGCCTTGTGTAACCGGATATAAGCTCTATTTCTGGTGTGGTTGTTTGTCTAGGATTTTTTCTCTGGGGAAAAAAAATAACAGTCAAGCACTATTTCTGTTATTCTTCACTTTCCTACTGACTTTTCTGCAACGTAGAAGAGAGACTGGCATGACAAGTCAAGGCATCTCTTTTTGCCTTTATAGAATAATTCAATGTGTTGTGCACATTATGTGTGCGAGTGTGTGAGGGAGAAAAAGAGAGCCACAAAGGAAAAGAGAGAGTGAGAGATTCATCTTGAATTATAATGAAAGTTTAGTCATTTCCAAGCAATAATAATAATAATAATTCACACAAATTTCTGAAAAGTATTTTTGGCAGATGAAATACTATAATTTTCACTGCACTGTGCGACAAGTGCAGCCAAACGGAGTTGTCAGAATTTCTGCAATTTTTCACTTTCTGGAAAAAAGTTAAAAAAAAATACAATAAAATGTAAGAGTTGGACAAATGTCAAGTCCATGCAGTCAAAACCATTTGATAAATTCTTGCATAGAAGCTTTACTGGTATTGAACCATTCAGAGGTTTGCCTGCTCATGGAAGCTCTTTGTGATGGTGCTCTTAAGAAACTGACCATATGCAGTGAATTTCCTTCTTAACCCCATTTAGTAAGAACGCTGTAGTGGCAGTATTGGATACACTTGACGCAAACTTGGGTTGAGGAATGCCTTACTTGACCCTGAAGGTACTCAATGGAGAACATAGGCCTATATAAAAATGTATTTTCTTACATGTTCATGACATTTCTAACATTAAATCATTTCTATCTTTCAAACTAATATTCTGTACAGCTTTCGATAATGTAGAAATGATAATGTTCTTAAAGAAAGTTATAATAAGGTGTTACAGAGAAGAGGTTGAACACCCCTGCTGTAGAGTATGGTGCTAGCAATGGCAAGGAAATGGGTTCAACTCTCAGAGAACACACAATGCATTTAAGGTAGATATTTTATCAGTTTGTAAGTAGTTTAAAGTGTCTTTCAAATGTGTCCAAACATCAGGTCACACCTAGCCAAGGATCATACCTACAACCATTGTGATAGCAAACCCGAATCCTTCTAACCATTAAACTGCAGTTGCCTCAGCATGATTTATCAGTTATTTCAACAGATCAGGTGCTAAAACAGGGAGGTCCTGATGCCATCGAAATATTGACCAATTATCCACCGTCAGCAAAATAACAACAGGTGCCCGACAGGGGTGTAATGGACGAGCATCAATCCTGCCCTTCCTTAAATTGATGAGGTCTGTCAGAGTAAGGCACTGTATGTTCTCTGTTTTATAGTGAAGCTAAATCAAAATGAAGAATACAGCAGACAGTCAGTCATCTGCCCTAAGCCCATGTAATGAACAAGAGATCGTGTAAACTCGAATAAAAAACGAATTTCCTCCCCTGAGACAATTAGCAGAGGGGCGTTAAACTCCCATGGAATGAATTGAAAATGTCTGCTTAGCATTGCTCACTTCAGTGCACACGTATACTTGGAGACATGACCTGGTGATGAATCTTCTCCCCTGGGTCGAACTGCGATAGCAAAGCAGCATTTGCCTTCATTTTGCTTGCTTTAGCTAGTAAAATGCTGTTTCGATCATCTCTCATTGTCAGAACAGCAAAAAAGGCAAGAGGGATTTAACCTCCTCTAAGTTTGAGACAAAGGACCACAGCGGTCTGTCAAATAAATGGCCTGTTGTTCTGTCTGACAGTCTGTCTGCATGAGAAACACAACAGCATTAAAATTCAATTGCCCAAACAATATCTAAAAGGTGCTCTGCATGGCAAATGATGGTGATGAAAGTAAGGAAAGATGAAGGGAAAATGAAAAGAGGGGCATGCTCTATTCCAAAACATAGCCTATGTAGGAAGCATTTAAAGACATCATACCACTCTCCGAAGTCTACAGAGTGTTCCAAATCAGTCACTTATGAGGTTATGCAGCTACATTTTCCTAGCCAGGGTTTGAAAAATAGCCATAGTGTCTTCTGTGCAGTCATGCTTGAAGCAGCAGATGAGGAAATTCCCAAAGGCACTGCCATTTATCAGTATAGCCCTGTAAGCAGAGCAGAGTTTTGGGACCATGAAAATAAGCTAACCAATCACGAAACGCCAAAGGGCATCGCATGTATTCAATACAGCCCGCAAAGATAATGCAAACGGGTTTAATATAGCATGTACGTACAATCTATCCTCATCTCAACACCAACTGTAAAGATGAAAACCAGAGAGAGACAGACAGTCAGCCCCACTACACAGCTATCTGGACAAGCAAACAAGTAGAATAACTTTATGAAAGAAAATAAGAAAATGAAGAAAAGACAGAGCAAAAATAATGATGTCAGCCCAACTGTCAACATCCTGCTGGATTGATTCTTCCTTTGCCCTCTCACCATAAGCCAAGTACATCATGTGACTGAACGACTGAATGGTGGATAGCACTTCATCTGGGTCAAGAATTGTTATATTTATATTATAGTAAAATTTTTATATGAAATAAAACTACACATACAGTGACTGGAATGTTTTTAGTCTTACAGTGTGTCCTAACCAGTTGCAAATGACAATGCAACAATCAATAAAAGCTATCTCTTCCATGTAAACTGATTTTCCGGTCCTACCCAGCAGTGACTGAAACAATTGATGACTGACAGAACCTTTTCAATCACTGGCTTTCTATGTCTGCCCCACCCACTACGAAATCCTATTGGTCCAAAATGCACACATCATGTGACATTGTGTCACATCATGCATTTCTTTTTTCTTTTTCTTTTTTTTGCATTCAGTATGTAGCCTATATGTAGCCTATATACTTTCACCATGAGTTTTGCCAACAGTATTGCTCAAGCATTTTACTGTTACATTTTACTTGCATCTGTTGGAGCACATAAAGTTGTCACAACTGACATAGAAAAGTTTGGTGCTTATAAAGAAACACCTAAATAACACAAGACGACAAAGAAGAACAAAACAGATGACGTTCAAGAGACATTTACACATCACATATGTCAGAGGAGTCTGTAGGAATTTAGTAATGTCCCTGAAACAGATGTCAATCCTTCTGTCAGGCAAAACTAGATATAAATATCTGCCTGCTTCAGCATTCAGGGAGATGCTGACAGAAAGTATACAGTGCTAAATTGATCTGCATTCAGTACCAATAGCAAAAGAACCACATAACAGACTGACGCAAAAGTGTACCTCCTTCCTCTTTGGCACCTCTTCTACCTTTTTATCTGTCCGCATTACATATAGTACGAACAAGAGCAGCAAGATAAAAGATAGGTCATTATCAGCCCGGGGTGGAGGCCCGTCAATTTACTCATGCAGATCAATATAATTAACTGGAAGAAAGCAGCCTCCACCCCTCTACCAGCTTCTGTTTAAAAAACTGCAGGGTGGCGGGAATTTATACCTTGCTGCTCACAGTGCCAGTTTTCTCCAGGCGACGGAGAGAAACAATAATACAGAAATGCGGCAAACTGTTGATGTTAATTATCTCTTGGCACACATGCAGCTATATAGATATGAGCAAACAAGGGAATTCAGAAGAGTCAGCACTTCCTTGTGACAGCTTCAAACAAGCACCAATGAGACAGTGATGGCTCAGTGTCAATGGAACAGTGTAGTTTTTAG
Source organism: Moxostoma hubbsi (assembly GCA_032164185.1). Lineage (NCBI taxonomy): Eukaryota > Metazoa > Chordata > Actinopteri > Cypriniformes > Catostomidae > Moxostoma > Moxostoma hubbsi. The sequence continues at coordinate 35,630,583 of JAVLUX010000001.1, read as the reverse complement.
TTATCTTCCAATACATCCCCAAATGTATGTTTTTTCTGAGCTTATTATCACCACTGTCCATTTCTTCCATGTTATATAGTGCATTTTAATGATTATTAGCATATAAATAGTCAATGACAACCAAGGTAATCGTGATTTCTTTTAACATGTATGCTTTCATTTTTACCTGCTTTTCTAATGTTTCATCAGTGTTTGATTTATTTGATTTTTCAATCTCTGGGATCTACCAGGATGACAGTAGTATATGTGAACTTTTGGGCTTTACCACAACTTAGAAAAGCTGCTGGAATGATTCTTGGTAAAGACTTTTGGAGAGAATGCATAACACAGAAGGTGCTCCATATTGAATAGCTGATTTCAGCACCACGGACAGCAACCATTATCTTCATAATAGTACATCGGAGGCAAAAAAACAAATAAAACATTTCCAGTTATGATAATTGTACTACGGTACAGCAAAGTCAGCTATTCTTCTTGAAGAAAAACTAGGTCAGAAAAGCATGGAGGAACTCTTCCCGCAATGTAAAATTGGGCACGCATAGACATCTCCTCACACACACACTGGTCAATAAAATCGGCATTTGTACAGACGTCCCTGGCTAACTCATCTCAATAAAAGTGAGCACTTATTACACGGTACTTCTAGGGACAGTTCCAGCTACTTGTTCCGCATTAATAATCGATGAAGGAGAAGGAGCACGGTCTATCTTCGGTTCCTCTATGGTCAAATGACAGCGAAGAATCCGGTGATCTAAATACAATTTTGTGATCTGTGGCCAGGTGCATGGTGAATGATTTGCTCACAAAAGGAAAGCAAGGAATAACCTACTATGATACCAACAACAAAAGCTATATACTGTATATATATATATATATATATATATATATTTGAAACAAAAAAAAAAACATTTGTACTTAATTTTTAATTAATAACATCTTAAGATAAGTAACCCCACACAAAACTCTAAAACTCTATAAAAAATTATTTTAATAATAATTATTATTAATAATAATAATACATTGATTATTAGGTTTATTACATGATTTTGTAAAATTAATTAATAATTAATTGAATTAATTCAATAAATTAATTAAAATTACAAAAATGGTAATTTGTCATATGAAGGTGTGATAATAATAATAATAAAAATAATAAAGTGAAAATATTTTTTTTTTAATTAAAGTTAAATATGTAATGAATCACACAATCATAAGACAACCTCACACATAGGCTAGAACACACCAAGAACATTAAAATATTTTTTTTTAAATCAAATAACAACAATAAATTAAAAAGATTTAATCACGCCTTCATAAAATAAGTAACTTCACACATAAATCGCAAAACTTAACATAAAATAACGCTGAACTTACTTTAACTGCCTCTGCGTGCGTTACGCGGTCGAACACTTTGTCATTTACTTTCAATATCTGATCTCCAGTTCTCAAACCCTCTTTTTCAGCCAGTGAACCCGATTCCACCAGTGACACATATATCCCAACTCCATGTTCAGAGCCTCCGCGGATGCTAAATCCCAAACCCTCGTTGCTTTTGTGACGCTTGAGGGTAACCTGTCGGATCTCTCCTGGGGGCTCCGGTAAGAAATTGCTGCCCATTAGAGAAACAAGAGTCGCTGTCCCATCGCTGCTGGTGCTGATATTGTCAGGGGACCCGCGCAGAGCGGCTTGAGACGCGGAATGGCCCGAGAAATGAGCCCCGTGCGTCGGACTCGAATTAGCAGCTTCGTGGGCACCGTCCGGGTCACCATTTCGCGCAAGTGGGTCGGATTTTAAGTAGAGCCCCTCTGAGGTGTACTGATCGAACAGCAGCTGATCCGAGCGCGGGATGACCAGCCGCAACATGGGCAGAAGCTGACGCTTGCTCGGGACGTTGAGTATGAGTTTGAGCGTCTGGACCAGATCGTAGACATTGCGTTTGGAGTGGTACACGTTTAAACAGTGGATGAACTGCTCTCTCTCGAAGTCGCTGAGCAGCAGGTTGAGCGCGTTGTGCAGCTTCTTCACGTTGGCGGACAAGGAGCGCACACTGGACGCCACGGAGTTACCCGAGGAGGAGTTCAGCGACAGGCGCTCTAGGTCTGTGCTCATCCTCTCGCCCGTTTGCCTGGATCACAGAGCCACGTTGAAGCGGAGAGGCACGGCGAGCATTGCGGGACCACTGGTGCCGAGACTACAAGAGACGGTGGCGCGGCGCATGGCAATGCAGTTCCTTGATGGCTGTCATTATTACCAAACAAAACGGGTGGCAACACAGTGGCCCTATAAACAAGCACATCAATTTAGGGAAGGATACAATTACGCACAAAATGTTTTTTAATTTTAATAAACACACTGTTTACGCACGTATCTTTTCTGGCAAATAAGTCCTAAAGCAAAAAGTGGTGCACCTGTCAGAAGCTTGTGCGTCTTGTTATCGTTAAAAAAGGGGTCAAGTGGCCAGTGCGGCTTCTCCAGTATCTCCGTCGCCAACAGTGGAGCCCTAATGAGGGAATTCAAGATCTTTATCCAGCAATCAAAAGCTTAAAAACGACCACAATCAAACGCATTGATAGTTTTTAACGCGCAAAATCGGTTTAAACTGCTACTTTAATCCACTCGTCCCGCATTACGAGGTAATAGCACCCAAACGATACACAACGCAAAGTTGTTTTCCCTTTGGCAAGATCAAATTCGCACAACTGAATAGATCAGAAAGTTGAAACGCGGTTTAGTTCCTCGGGAAGTGTTTCTGGTGTATTCCAAAGACGGAAAATCCAAAATGTCTCAAAGTTGTTCATACCATAACTGCACAAAGAAAAAAGTAATACAGCACGGAGCTCTCAGCTGTCGACGGGGATCGACTGAACGCGCTCTCCAATGTGTCCCTACACAGGAAATGACGCAGCTTATGTGGAGCGCATAAGTTGCTTAGTAACCAACAACACACGGGTGGGGCCGGCAAGACTCGCAAATGCCCAGCTGCCCAGAGTTCTTAAAAGCAATCATGAATTCAGGAGAGGATAAACGTATTGACAGCTTTTTATTTTTTTTTATTTTTGTTTTTTATACAAAGAGGATTTACAAAATCAATGACAAACTTTAACCTTGTGAGGGAATTTTAAGAATAATATCAAAGCAGCATCAGTTTTAGAAGCTCAAGAAATGTGCATCCTTCTAATTACCATGATGCAATATTTAAAGTAAAAAAATTCTAAATACAAATGAAAGAAAAAAATCATAAAAACATAGCCTATTCTGTAGTGGTAAATGAAACAGAGAAGGACATTTCAGTTATAACACTCTTACACAATGTTAAAATAAACCATAATACAATCATAATTAGAGCCTGTATTATAGTTAAAATAATTAAATACAAGTTGATGTCAGAAGTTTACATACACCTAAGCCAAATACATTTTAACCACAATTCCTGACATTTAATCGTGGAAAACATTCCCTGTCTTAGGTCAGTAAGGAATATCACTTCATTTTAAGAATGAGAAATGTCTGAATAATAGAAGAGAGAATTATGTATTTAAGCTTTTATTTCTTTCATCACATTCCCAGTGGGTCAGAAGTTTACATACACATTGTTAGGACTTGGTAACATTGCCTTTAAATTGTTTAACTTAGGTCAAATGTTTTGGGTATCCTTCCACAAGCTTCTCACATTAAGTTGCTGGAATTTTGTCCCATTCCTCCAGACAGAACTGGTGTGACTGATTTAGGTTTGTAGGCCTCCTTGCTCGCACATGCTTTTCAGTTCTGCCTACACATTTTCAATCAGATTGAGGTCAGGGCTATGTGATGGCCATTCCAAAACCTTGACTGTTGTCCTTAAGCCATTTTGCCACAACTTTGGAGTTATGCTTGGGGTCACAGAGCTTTAACTTCCTGGCTGATGTCTTGAGATTTTACTTCAATATATCCACTTAATTATCCTTCCAAATGATGCCATCTATTTTGTGAAGTGCACCAGTCCCTCCTGCAACAAAGCACCCCACAACATGATGCTGTCACCCCCATGCTTCACATTTGGGATGGTGTTCTTCGGCTCGCAAGCCTCACCCTTTTTCCTCCAAACATAATTGGTCATTATGGCTAAACAGTTCAATTTTTGTTTCATTAGTCCAGAGGAAATTTCTCCAAAAAGTGGCGGTTTTGGAGCAGTGGCTTCTTCCTTGCTGAGCAGTCTTTCAGGTTATGTCGATATAGGACTCCTTTTACTGTGGATATACTACTTGTTTCCTCCAGCATCTTCACAAGGTCCTTTACTGTTGTTCTGAGATTGATTTGCACTTTCGCACCAAACTACATTCATCTCTAGGAGACAGAATGTGTCTCCTTCCTAAGCGGTATGATGGCTGCGTGGTCCCATGGTGTTTGTACATGTGTACTGTTGTTTATATAGATGAACATGTTACCTTCAAGCATTTGGAATTTGCTCCCAAGTATGAACCAGACTTGTGGAGGTCCACAATTCTTTTTCTGAGGTCTTGGCTGATGTCTTTTGATTTTCCCATGATGTCAAGCAAAGAGGCACTGAGTTTTAAGGTAGGCCTTAAAATACATCCACAGGTACACTTCCAATTGCAAACCAGTCCTAGACCTTATGTCCGATTTGCACGTATGATCTCGCGCGTTTCGAAGACAATAGCCAGTTAAGTCTTTGGACATGGCCTTAATTTACTCAATGGGGTATATCTTCTAAATGCAATATCCAAACTTTACAAAACTTTGAATACTTTGATATCCGAACATTTTGAGAATGCATGCAACGTTTCTTTCTGATATTTGCTGTGGTCTCCCATTCACGGCTGTCGAAATGTACCCTGCAATGTTTTACTTCCGCGTTCCAAAACCAAGATGGTGAAACAGGTCTGATTGATGCAATCAATTTGCTCAGAGATATACGTTTTGTTCGTGTTGAGGAAAACACTATTTAGATTCGAGCCCTTATGGGCTTGGTCCCCAAATAATTAAAAATAATTACAATCGCTTGCCTGTCTGTGTCTGCTTACATCATGTCTAACTAACAAAAAAACGCTATGGTGAAAAGGCTAAAAAAACTAATTACAACTTGGAGTTTCTATCGATTAATAATGGGATTACTTTTAAAGAGGTCATGACATGAGGAATCAACTTTTCCTTGATATTTTGACATCTAAGTGGCCATTGTGCAATAAAAACATACTGTAAGTTTCAGAACTCAAAACTTCCTTACTGCAAAAATGGTATTTGTTGAAACTAAGCCACTATAATGACTCATTCTCAACTTCCTCCACATTGTGGTGTCACACTGTGGTAGAATTTTGCATCTGACCGCCTCCACAACAACATATCAATGCTTTACATTATTACTTCCGTAGCCCTGCCCAGCAGCGGTAAGCAGTGATATGACAAAGAGAGAGCAGGTCCAGTCAAGAGCAGAGAGCCAATCATAATAGTGTGTGTTTACAACAAAAAAATTTCAGCACCAAAAGCAAGTGTTGTTGACAGAGGGTCAGATTGAGGGTGGAAAAGGACAGCATGATCATGTTTTACAAATACAGTTTATGACTGGGTTGCAGACAAGTGACTTGTGTGACACAAGTGGTTGTTGATTTTGAGTTGGTGTTGCAATTGTTCTATCAATTCAACAAGTCTTTTTGTTTGTATAAAAGTACTTTAAACAATAAATATTGTTTCGAAGCAACTTAACCATAATTATTGCTTACAAATCACCACACTGAGCAAACCAAAGGGGCCTGTGACATGGAAAAAATTATCTATGGATGCTTTGTACATGAGATCATATTTATGTACAGTATCATATCATATTTATCATGTATCATACTATCATATTATGCACCTAGTCAAATAATAAGATACTAGTCATATTTCTACTTTACAAATATGTTCTGTTATAGCAAGATAATGATTAAATTGTTGATATTGATTATATTGTAATCTTTGGAGTTTATCATGAAACATATAACAACATAAAAAAGATGTACTATGAGAAATGTATCTTAAAATAACTGAGAGTGTGTGTGGGAATCAAGTGCATTTTTAGTAATAATAAAAACATAAAACATAAAAACGGCCTACTAGTAAATCAAGAAGCCATGCTAATACTCTAATGTGCACGTCACTCAACATATACCTCCTCATGTCAGTCTTAGGGTTTGAGCTGCCTCCCTCAATCACATTTTACACCTCTATAAACCTTTACAGCTCTGACCACATTAGTACAGAAACAGTTCACTTTACAGGAGTACATGATGGAAAGACTTTAAATCAAAATCTTTTACAGCTTTTCAGAATTGGACCCATTACCCTGCAGAACCCTGAAATCCTGTCACAAATCCGAGTCAGCATTTACACATCTAAATCTAAAGGGTTTCTGGCTGGCACTGGGACAGGTATACTTGTACGTAGATGTATGTCAAAAGCTCTGTTGTCCTCGCTGACAGCTGGATTTGGGGGTGTCTTCAACTTTGGGCACTTTAATATTCCAGAGGGTGATTTCAAATAAGATTAACCTTTTATTTTTTTTATATTTTTTTTTTTACATGAAACTCACATTAAAACTGTCTTGGAAACTTTGAGTTTTATGAATTTAATATGCATTTTATGCGATATTTATAGATGTTTTTTTTTTTTTAACCCTTGTCCCAATTCTAGACAATCCATTGCAAAAATATGAATTCTCACCAGCTATGATAATCTAAACAATTGCCAAAAGTTAAATAAACAATCAATTTCAATATTTATATTATGAATATTGAAATATTTTGAAATGTATTGGTGAATATTTTAAAAGAAAAAGTAAATATCACTTCAAATTATGCATAAAATGCGGAAATAATATTTAATTGTGTGTATTTAGAATACGTAAAATGCTAGCATTGAAATGATCCTAAGCAAAACAAATAAGTGTGCCATTTTATTCCAAATTGTTTCAAATGCCCATTTTCACCATAGAATGGTTTTACACACATTACATAATTTAATGTGTGGTGAAAATGACATTGTGGTGGAAATGCTTCATGGCTTCGTTCATCATTATTCTTCATCAGAGTGTGTTTTAAGAGAGTTTGTACACCCATAGCACCCATAGTTAAAGATACACCTATATACTTCTCACCCACCTGTCAGCCTCTAAGCTTTGGACACACAAACAATGATGGTGTAATTCCCAAGGAGCTCTAATCAGTTATTTCCCAGTCCACCTGTATTGGATAATTAGGTGTCTAGTAATTTTGTTTTCAGAACTGTGGCAACACACACAGTCAGGGAGGGAGGGAAATACAGTGAATGATTGATGGGCAAAATTACAAGTATAAGCGACAAGATGGCAAGGTAAACACGATTTTTCAGCTGTGGCTCCGATTTGGACATAGACAGAGTAACAATGAGCTGAATTCCAGCCCGGTAGGCACCAGAGGAGATAACTAATTAACTCTCCCAGTCACCCTGCCTACATCAGCACGGCTAATGACTTTGTCTATCTGTTTGATTTTCAATTTATAGTGCAGACTGCACCTTATTGCACTTGCCAAAGCTGAAAGATGTCCTTTGGAATAAAGCACCGTTCGATAACACTATAGTGAGTTTGACATGAGACTAAAAAAAGGAGGCATGTCAACAAAAATTGCGTGGACTGTTGTGAGATTGTGATGTGAATTTGTTTATATACACAATCGAGGGTGAGCTGGGGTTTGAGAGATTTATCTCGGCGCTGGCCAACGGTATTAATCTCTCTGTTTTGAGAAAAAGACAGTAAGTACTTTATATAATAGGCTTAGGAAAGAGTGACTCAGAGCTACCTGTAGGTATCAGTGAAGAGCGTGAAATGGATTCAGCTTTTCAATATCTCTGACACAAACACCATTCAAAACTCCAAAGAAAGCCAGATTTTTTGTTCATAGCTAAGATAAAACGACAACATCAGTGTAGTTCTTGGTGCATATGGTGGACAAAGAGGTTTAAACGAAGGGGGGGTGGGGGGGGGGGTGGGGGTTTATTCTATGAAACAGGTACCTAATCTAGTGTTTCTTTGAAAGGGAATTTGTATATTGGCATTTCTAATAATCAATTTTGCAATAATACATTATGTACTGTACATAATGTATTCTATTGTGGCCAGTGTGAGTTCAAATCAGCTCTCACTGATCAGATATGAGACCCGCTCTGTGATAAGATGACATGATTCAAAATCCCACGCAGACATGATTGAGGTCCCGGGCCAGAGCGAGTTCAAAACATGCCTTGATAAGATCACATAAATCAAAATCACATGCGAACGAGAAAGAGGTTCTGGTCCAGAGCGTAAGAGACAGTTAAAACAGCACTCGCTGAACAGACATGATGAGTGGGGACTTTTACACGACAGCTTGTCTTTCAAGTCAAGTGGCTTTCACACTAGAGTTAAGTTTACTGGCTCCCCGTGCCGCCACCTGCAAGATGCCGCCCCGGGTGGTTTCCCATGTCGCCCCTGCTTAAATCCGCCCATGTAACTATGGCAAAGTTGGTTTTTGAGTTATGAAATAGTTCATTATTATAAAGAAATTATGGTAATAGGTTTGATTAAGATCCTGGGGAATGTCATCTTTTATTTTAAACTAATAGCTAAATAAATAAGGAACGCAAACTAAAACTATATATTTAGTTTTTATCAACATGTGCAAATTTTCTAAAATAGCAATGTAAAGTTGAAAAAATGGGGTGGAAATGAAAGTAAGTAAAGTAAAAGTAAAAAGTAAGCACATACGTTTGAAAAAAAAATTAAGTTATTAGATTTCATTTGATATGTTAAGAAGAATGACTATAATTCTGACAAAAAAAAAAAACTTTGGTATTTTTTTACAAATATTTGTTTGAGGGACACAAATGCCCCCTTTGGTAGAATGTTTAAACTCAACAACCATTTAACACAATACAACCCAATGATCAGTCGATTAAAGAGTAAAAGTCCAGTCAGAAAACAACTGAATACAACTGCCGCTCTAAAAGCAGGGAGGACTTTAAGATAAGTTTCTGTTTAATTAACTTTTACTCAGTAGGCTGTAAATATGCATCTATGAGATGGCGAGAAATGGTGTCTCCATTCGGATCTCATTTGTCTGCTGGTCACACTCACTTGCTCAAGCACCTCAGGTAATGTCATTGAATTACAAGGGCAATATACTTCCACTGCCGATCTTTGAAATTGGTGGTGTTGGGAAAGGAACGTTGAAGTTCCTCCTTTTATTGCTAATGTAAATTAGTCTGCATTCATTGGGCTTATAGAGAGATGGATGGGTTCAATATACTGTTCTATTCCTTTGGCAGTTTCTCTCATTTTCAAGTGTTGTATATTTGTCCTCTGGGCACTTTAGGATAAACAGCGTACTTTTTGATATCCAGTGTTAAAAGTCCAAATATTAATATGCCGCATCACTCAGTTTAGAGTACACTTCAATAAATTTGAGAGGTCTAAGGATCCAGTGTTATCCATGTTTCAAGAATAAAATGATATATACTGTACACTGTGTGTATTTAATGTATATTATGTATTGTGGTCTCTAGAGCCACCTGCCACTGTTCCCAGCTGCCATCGTCATTCTCACTGTTATGTGTAGCACCGTGGTTGGAACTACATTTCATTTTTAGGCTTTCATATGACTACTAAACTTATTTATCCATTGGCTTCAGATGGCCTGGTATGGATCAGATGAATAATACAGTCGTAAAAGAGGGTGTCAGTGGTTAACCTACAGTAAAATCCTCCAAATAACAAAATTATTCTCAAATAATCTCAATCTTAAATAATCTAGTAAATGATCCTGTACTCACGAACAAGAAAATGTCTTCTCTTACTGCATTGGAGTTAATCCTTGCAGTGGAAACAGACCTATTTCACATGAAGGATTGTATGTAATATCAGAAATTCTCTTTAGTTCTGTTGATCTCACATTTTGTGGTAATAAATAAAATGTAAGATATAATGACAAGAATTGATCGCATCTGCTGTGTCTTCATGTTTGTGCTTAAAAGCTGCAATCATCTCTATTTAATAGGTTTAAACCATCACCATATCATGGGAAATAAACATTATTTCTTTGTTGTCCATGTGATCTGCATCACAAAAATGGCAGGCCTCCAATGTGCACTCTGGAATGGGTTACTCTGCATGTCTAATTCTCATTAGGAAACGGGCAAGGATGATTTCTCCAAACCCCTTAGCAACAATGCAGTGACAGCTTTTGCCTGCACACTCTTGACCTTTACTGGTTCGCTTCAGTCTAATGCAGCATTCTGACTTTCTGTTACCATTAAATTGAGAGGCCCATCTCCCAAGGTGCTTTAAAGCTTTTACACACCAAGATACAGTAATTCCCATGACTCCATCTTAAAGAATGCAGGTCTATGACACAAAAAGAATGCATTGTGTGAATGGCCTTTAATGTAACCTAAAAAATAAATAAATGCTAAAACCAGCCTAAGATGGTTTGCTGGTCTTTGCTAGGTCTCCCGACCTGGTCAGGCTGGCATTTTGGCTAATTTTACAGGGGTTCGGACACTTTTTAGCTGGTCAGACTGGGAGACCAGCTGCCTAGGGTGGGAAACCAGTTTAAAGGTTATAAGTTTATTACTCCACAAGGTTATAGTTCAACCAGAGTTGCACTCTGACTATCTCTGAGTCTTTTTTCCATTTCATGGGTGGAGGTTAAGAGGAGACACCATCCAATTTCCCATGCTCTGTGCTCTCCAGCAAGAGCCATATAGAAACATCAGCAAGTGGCAGGACCTTTAAGTTCTTAAATAGGCTCCATTAGCGTGGGTTGGACTTTCACACATACATTCTGTACATTAAGAGCCAGTGCTCTAAGTATTTATAAATGCACAGCGTTATTTACAGCTGCAGGGCTGTAGCCTTGCACATATAGACCTCTCTAATCTCAGCTACTAGCTCTTCTGCAAACAGCTTCTGGTTGCACTCAGCCTATCCATACTGGTTTTCAAGTGACCTTTGTTTGCTCCCTTTTAAAAGCTGCCATTTTAATGACTAAAATAGTTAAGATGCATAATTTGGAACTTGCCTCATGGCACGAAATTAATTGGGACAAGAATTGACTTGTTGGAATTCACTGGCACACACTGCACATATTGCGGATTTCTGTTATGCACAAGGCAATAATTAATGAGTCCTGTGTGAAAATCAGCACACTTTGTATTTAAGAAAGCGTTCACTAAAAACTGCACGTACACATTTAGCAAAGTAAATTCCTGCCTGCAGACTCAAATGAGGCCCCAAAATAATTGAACATATGTGAATTTGGTACCTGTTGGAATTATCAAAATGTATGTAAAAATCCATTTTTAAAAATCATGAAAATGTGCTCGAAGTATATTTACCATTCTAACCAGGCTCTGCTCTTGGGTTAGGGATACACACTGTTTCAAAAGAATAGACTCAAGACATAAACATTAATAATGCTAATATGATTTTAGTGCGATAAAATCCCTGTTCTACATGGTTTTAGTGTGATAAAATCGCTTACAGCCTTACAGCATGGCAACAAAGTTGTAATATTGGATATAACTTTACACAAGGCTTGAAAGCTATTTCGTTATACAAAAATCTTGTTAACATGTATAATGTTTCATTCTTAAGACTATTATTTTGAAATGTTTTTGCTTATGGGCTGGCCCCATTCACTTCCATTGAAAGTGCCTAACTATAATCACAATTTTTTTTATTTTTTTTGTTAACGGGGGATGATTCTAAAATATTATTATTATTATTGGTACTCAATAATATGCCTCAAATGATGTCGCTTTAGCATAACTAGTATAGAATCCGGATCATAAATTATCAAGACTATTCAAATAGGCTGTAGTGAGTTATCACCTTTTTGCAGTAGTATAATTGTCAGCAAAAAATATATAATGGTAAGCTACATCCACTACAAACTTAATTTAATTTTAAAGTAAGTACAGCAGGTTTGATTAATATGAATTTCTCATCAACCTCCCTGAAAAATTCTCTAACTGACTGCCAATGCTACTCTCAGACAGTGTGTGGCATAATATTACAGCATTTAAAACATAATTATTTCCTTATTTTATTTAGAAAGAGAAGATTATTTGAGGATGTTTATTTATTTTGCCATGTCAAACAGTCCATACTGATGCTGCTCGTTGTATTGTCTGAGCATTTCTTATTTGATACCAAACTTCCCTTTTATAATTGGTTTCATTCTGTATCACATGCCTGTCTTATGAGTCTAGCTCTTTCAAAGCGCAAATGGAGCCAACTTTGGTGTGGGTGTCGCACGCACCTGTCAGGTGGTGTTTATCCTTTGTTGATTATCGTCAGTCCAACAGGCAGTCCCTACGGATCTGCTGTCAGAAGCTGCTGTCAGACCACCCGGAACTATAGCTAAGTGATGCGTGCAGCCCACGCATCAAAGGCTCAAAACGCAGTTAATCTCAACATACCTGCACAAGCAGGAGGCAGCTGGTATTTCATGGCATGAGTGAACTGATTTTTGAGTCATTTTCCAGTTCCTCATTTGACAGGAAGGAACATCTCCCTCTGTTTTGCTGCCAGTCTCCTACTCTCATTCTGTAGTGCCCTCCGCTCACCTTGACTTCTTTGGTCCTAAATCAAAGCTTCTCCTTCCTCTGTCTGGAAGACTCCCATTTCAAAATCTGAGTTGTCTTTAGTCCATGTTACGAGTTACCCATTTATGAGCCAGTCACAGAAGGACACCAAAATTAAGCATCTGTATACGTAAAAGGCTGATTAGTACAGTGCATGTACTGGAATAATGGAACATCAGTAATACATATCATTTTTAATTCCCCATAAATAACAAAACTGAAAAAATGTTGCAAAATGTAATACATTTTGTTAGAGTTATGCTTAAAAATGTAGTATGAAAAGTAAATTCAAATTTAAACTCACAAATTCAAGATACACGCCCTGAAAAAATGTCAATTTTCCATCTCAAGAACAAAAAAGCTTTTCTTTTGTTTAAAGGATTTTATATATATTTTTTTATCTCTGTAGAATGCATAACAAAGGCTAGATTTTAGGTTTAGGACACAGCCTTAAAGGGTTAGTTCACCCAAAAATGAAGATTATCCCATAATTTACTCACCCTCAATCCATCCTAGATGTGTATGACTTTCTTCTTTAAGCCAAACACAGTCGGAGTTATATTAAACAATATCTTGGCTCTTCCAAGCTTTAGAATTGGAATGAATGGTACCTGGATTTTGAAGCCCAAAGCGCCATCTATTAACCCCCTTGAGCCGTATGGATTTCTTTTATGATGGATGGATGTGCTTTTTTGGGCTTCAAAATCTAAGGTACCATTCATTCCAATTATAAAGCTTGGAAGAGTCAGGATATTTTTTTTCTGATTGTGTTTGGCTGGAAGAAGAAAGTCATATACAATTAGGATGGCTTGTGTGTGAGTAAATTATGGGATAGTTTTTACTTTTGGGTGAACTAACCCTTTGAGGAATATTCTGGGTTAAATACAAGTTTTGCTTAATTGACAGCATTTGCGGCATAACGTTGATTACAAAGTGGAGAAATGTAATGTAATTTATCTTTTGATATGAATTGGACGTGACCCCTTTAAGAGTTTTGCGACATCCGCTTTCGTGTTGTGCATGTATGCTGGTTAGAGACATGAGAACTTGCATTGCACAAGAGAGCTCCCAGTTGTTCATTGGTTGAGAATTCTTGGGTAAATATAACATTTTACACAAAATGACTATGAATTTGCATTCAATATGTGCTCAGAAGAGTTGTAATGTTAAAATGTACTGTTAGTTATGGATAATGTTTGAAGGATACATATGGATTGCATGTGCAAATCAAAAAAAAATTTTTTTTTTTTGTGGTAATCATCATTTTGCCTCAAATGCTGTCTTTTAACTTGTTTTGAACCAGGAAGAATTCATTCCTAGTTTACATTCCTCAATATTACTATTCTCAATTAAGTAACTCCAGCATGATTCCATTTATCAATTTATCCTCATATCTACAATTATGCAAGCCTCATGGAGCAATTGGTCACTCACCTTAACAGAAGAGATTGTCACAAAGAACGACTAAAATACGCTTGACTAAATATGCTAACATACGCTTTATTTTGACTAAAATAAACTTGACTTCCAAGCTACCAATCAATCCACTCCTCCCCTGACGTTTTAAAAGGACCCTTCAAAGTTCAGGTCTTTAGCCCTGGGCTTTCACACAGTTTGTAAGCTCTTGCTAAGGCGTCCCGTTTCACCAGCAGCTCCAAAAGGATTTCACATTACCCAAGCCAACTAAAATCTTGTGTTTACCTCCACACAACACCCGAGGGTCTATCTAACGCCCTCGCATCACACCAAAACAGCTGTACACCTCAAGCCAAAATCAATGTTCATCACTTTAATAAAGGTATTTAGCTGTCAATGTAATTGGTCAGAATCATAAGAATGCTATAGAATTGTCTTTCTCTGTTATGTGCTTGTATTACGGTTGAAGGAATCTCACAGACAATAATGTGGTTAAATACAGGATCAATACAAGCAAAGCTCTATCAACAGCACTTAACATACTTTTGAGTACCACAGAAAAAATAAAGAGAATAAAAAAATGAAAATAATAATAAATGAAAATAACACATTCAAAAAAACTAAAGTAAATAATATGCAAAAAACCTTCCGGAAGGTCTACAATTAGAAATGTGAAGGCCATATTTTTGTTATAGCACCTGAATTATTTAGTAAAATCAAGTCAAAATTGTTTTCCATCACTACAGCTGTTGATAGAGCTTAACTTGTATTAAACCATTCCTGAAGAGAACTTTCGACTTAATGTGGCCGAATTCACAGTGAAAGTAGTCAATAATAACAAATAAATGAGATCAAGTAAAATCACTGAAAGTTAACTATGTATGACTTAAAAATGTAATGGGGTTGATGTGACTAAAAACAACAGCAAAGCCTAGACATGGAGTAACTCACATCCAAAGGACAAATCTATAATAAAAACAATTACAATCAATTAATGCTCCAGCAGTCACTCAATTCATCCTGCTGAGTTTAAGACAAATGTCATCATACTTTAATTTGGTGCCCTTTTCTCAATGGAGCTAATGTGAGACTGTGCTGCATGAAGAGGCAGGAACTGTGCTGTGCTGATGAGAGCGAAGGCAATTACAGAGCAGTTTTTTTCAGTGTTGGAGAGGTAGCGGTCCTGTGCCTGTCATACCTCAGCGTCATGCAGAAAATTGGCTCTGCTCAAGCTGTGAACTCTGGGAACAAATTTAACTCAAGGTACCGTATCAGGTCCGGCAATCCACAGCTGCTTTGTAGCCAAACAGGTTGATAATTTTGAGTTTTAGTTCTCGAGCTGTGCTCTGGATACAAGCCACTAGGAATCTCATCCAATGGCTACCATCTAAGTCTAACAGATAAATCTCAATTATGAGAACATACTCAAGTCACATGTCATTGTTTTATATACTGTAACAAAATATCAAACCAAGTAGCCTATATAATACGTATACGTGTATAATATATACAGTATAGTGCATATAGCTTTTTTTTAATAAACAAGGGATGAGTCTGATTTTTGAGGCTACATATGCTGGAGATTGAGTTGAAATTTGAACCCAGAAAATCCCTTTAAAGCGGTTTAATTCGTTTTGACTTTTTAATGCAATATAAATGTAAACTGCATGTGTGCCATTTACCAGGGGAAGAGATGGCAGCAGGATGCACTATAGGAAGAAGGCAGGGTGGCGGAGGTAGTGTGATGCTCTGGGCAATGTTCTGCTGGGGAACCTTGGGTCCTGGCATTCATGTGGATATCAGTTTGGCAGGTACCACCTACCTAAAAATTGTTGCAGACACCCATTCATGACAACAGTATTCCCTGATGGCAGTGGCCTCTTTCAGCAAGATATTACGCCCTGCCACACTGCAAAATTGTTCAGGTATGGTTTGAGGAACATGACAAAGAGTTCATGGTGTTGACTTGGCCTCCAAATGCGGCAGATTTTAATCCGATTGAGCATCTATGGAATGTGCTGGACCAACAAGTCCGATCCATGGAGGCCCCACCTCACAACTTACAGGACTTATAGGATCTGCTGCTAATGTACTGGTGCCAGATACCACAGGACACCTTCAGAGGTCATGCCTCGACAGGTCAGTGCTGTTTAGGTGGGGGACTTACACGATATTAGGCAGGTGGTTTTAATTTTGTGGCTGATCAGAGTATATATATATATTGGTTGAAGTGAATATAGCACAAAAGATAACATACTTTCTACATTGAATAGGATAAACCGTGAACTGAAAAACATTAAATCATTTCAAACATGTAAAAAATTAATCCTCTAGCTTATAAGTAAAGGTTGTTTATGATTGTTTGTTTTCTTTACAATGCGTCATCATGTATCAATCCTAAATATGAACAACTTGTCATATTTATTTGCTAATTTAAGTAAATAACTTACATTTTCAAAGCTGGTGTTCCCAGAATGCACAGGACTTAAATAATTAATGAGCATGCATGGTTTCACAAATGTGTTGTTACATTTGTAACAGAAGTTCATTTTCTACTCAAACTTCCAAAATTACATTCCATCTCTGCAGGAATGTCTGAGCCCTCATAATAAATGCATATTCGAACATGACACATTGTGCTGTCAGGTTAGGGGAATCTGACCGAAACCCTCATCAGCAACTCTGAAACTGAATAACTGAAACCCTCAGACAAGCCTGCATCAGAACATTTTCACAGAGGAAATTAGAAATCCTCGCCGTGCTGTTTCTGTCCTGGTTGAGACGGGCATCCGAGTGGGATCAGAGATAACAAGTGCATAGCCAGACTACATATCTTACTGGGTGTCAGGCGGTATATTGAAGCTTACTGTGATTTGAAATATGCCAGGGGGGAAAAATACTGCAGTCATTAAAAAGAATATATTGCAATAAATTCATCTGCTGTTTGTCCACTTTATTTAGTGACATAGTGAAAGCTGTTAAACCAATAAGAAATGTACAGAAAGGTAGTTACTACTTGTATATGAAGTGTAACTGTAAAGTGCAAATACAAAATAAACATATTGTAGAGCTTATAACCACCCCACAACAGCAAGACAGGGGATTTAATCAGTAGACTATTTACAATGATGGAATGAGGGATTTAAAGCAATAGTTCACCTGAAAATGAAAATTGTCATAATTTATTGTAATTTAATTTAAAAAATAAGTGACCCCATATTTCTTACATGCAACACAAAAGGCAGAATTTTAGGGACTGACAGGCTCAATCACCATTCACTTTCAGTGTAAAGAAAAAAAAAGAGTAAAAGTGAATGATGAACGAGGCTAACATACCTAACATCTATTTTTTGTTCCACAGATGACAGAAAAGCATACTGGTTTGGAACAACGTGTGGGTGTGTAAATGATGACACAACTTTCATTTTGGGGCGAACTATACCTTTAAGTCAGATACAATAAAATATACATTTCTTGTCTACTTCCATAAAGGATGCAGGCAGGACAGCACACACAATTGGCAAGCCAAGGTTTTTTTCTTCATAGCATGTAACTGAACAAATGTAATGTGAAAAGTAACAAAAGTATGCACAATTGCACTAGGGACGGTAAGTCCTTTTTGAAAGGAAAGAGCTCACTCCACAGGTTGAAATTATTCTAGAGATATACATTATGTGGTAACACTTTAAAATAGGTTTTCATTTGTTAACATCAGTTAATGCATTACATATCATGAACAAACAATGAGAAATCAATTTACATAATTTATTCATCTTTGTTAATGTTGGTTAATGACGATACAATTGTTCATTATTAGTTTAATAATGTTAACAAATACAACTTTTAATTTTAATATTTGTTGAAATTAACAAAATATTATTTATTGTTATTTTATTTTAAATAATGTTGTTAACATCAACAAACGGAGTCTTATTGTAAAGTGTTACTCATTCGGTAATATCAGATCTCAAAAGCATTTGGATTTAAGCGTGATAAGCCTGTGATATAGCACAACTATATATTCTAACAATAAAATACAACACAATTAAAGACCCCCCCCCCACACACCCACCCCCATCAAAACAAAACCAAATGAATTCCAATTGCTAATAATAATTCCTTAAACTATTATTACCATTTCATATCATCAGCATCTTTTTTAATTAACAAATGTCAACAAGCCCAGAGACCTGCTCCTGTTTGGTACAACTATGTTATCAAAATGTTTTACATTTTTTTTAAAAACAATTGTCTTGGATATTAATAAATGTAACACACATTGACCTTCACAAACCCTCATAAGATCTGTGTCCACTCTGGGCTCCTTCATTTAAAACTTGCTAGCGAGCACAAGCGGTAATCACAAACCGCTGATTGCAGCAAAGTGCCGAGAGAAGCAATCAGTCAGAAATATGTCATTACCACACTGATCATTCCAGATTCCTGTAAATCGAAAGGCACAAGTGATGCATAAAAGAGGGTTGTGTCATGGAACAGACATATTGTAATGCAAATGTCAATCACCCTGAAAATGAATTGTTTCAGCTGAAGGATCATTTTGCTCTAGTCTGACAGATTTAGAAGGTTTGAATATCATGCTTGGATAACTGTTGTTTGACCAGACAGTTGAAATGATAGGAGCAACATAAAAAATTTTTTACAGCACAAATAAACTCAATATGTCTAGGTGGCAAACAATAGACAAGGAGTTTCCAAGTGCCGTTTTCTTATTGGAAAATAAAATATTGGTGAAACTTTACAATAAGATTTTATTGTTAACGTTAGTAAATAAATGCATTAGGTACATTATATGAACTAACCAAACTACAATACTTTTTTTTTTTTTTTTTTAAACAGTATTTATTAATCCTGGCTAATGTTAATTTATAAAATACATTATTGTTCATTATTAGTTCATTTTAGTAGTTCATTATGCATTAAAGGGGTAGTTCACCCAAAATTGAAAATTTGGTAAATAATGTCGATTAATATTTTAGGTGAACGGTTTCTTTAATACATTATGATAACATGAACTAACAATCCACAATGGTTTACAGAATTTATAAATCTTGGTTAAATGTTTATTTATATAGTTAACACACACACACTGTTGTTTATTGTTAGTTCTTGTTTGTTCATAATGCATTAAATGAATTGTTCACCCAAAAATGAAAATTCTCTCATCCTTTACTCACCCTCATGCCATCACAGATGTGTATGACTTTCTAAATGAAGATTTTTAGAAGAATTTCTCAGCTCTGTAGGTCTATATAATGCAAATTAATGGGTGCCAAAATTTTGAAGCTCCAAAAATCATATAAGTCAGCATAAAAACAATCCATAAGACTCCAGTGGTTACATCAATATCTTTAGAAGCGATAGGTGATAGGTGTGGGTGTGAAACAGATCATTTTTGGTGATTCACGGGCTTCATGCATATCGCCCCTACTGGGCACAGAATTTCAAGCAAAAAAAAATTACTTAAATATTGATATTTTTCTCACCCAGACCAATCATATCACTTCTGAAAATATGGAATAAACCACTGGAGTCATATGGAATACTTTTATGATGCTTTTATTGTCTTTTTGGAGCATAAACATTTTGGCACCCATTCACTTGCATTGTATGGACCAAAAGAGCAGAAACAAATTCTAAAATTCTTTTGTGTTAAGCAGATGAAAGTCAGTCATACATATCTTGGACGGGATGAGGGTGAGTCAATGATGATTATTTTCAGTTTGGAGTGAACTATTCCTTTAACTAATATTAATTGATCCAAATTTGAATGTAAAAAATGTAATAAAAATAGAAATAATAGACATAAGCATTAACTAAGATTAAAACATGCTTTTAACGTATTGTTCAGTATCATTCATTGTTAATCTTAACCTTTAACCTTACTGTAAAATGTTACCCAAAAGTCTGACCACTCAAAAAAATAAGCATTTGTCGTACAACTCGAAATCGGCAAACCTTTTTACAATCGTCTTACATTTTTGCAACAGATGGCAGTGTGTGGATATAGATCAACACTATGCTCTAATATGACATCCGGAAGTTTATCCTTCAAGCAACATTTTCAATTAGTTGAGCTTTTAATCATTTGTGAAATTTGAATTAGGACAAGAACATATATACACATTTGATCTCAGTTTGAACTAAATGCAGCGTCACAGCATCCAGTGCTGTGGAACAGCCTCCAAATCTGTTGATTATGACAAATCTACAATGCAGCAATTCAAGCAAAGCTTCAGATAGTCTTCAGAATTTTCACTAAAGTTAACTTAAATAACGAAAAAAAAAAAAAAAAAAAAAAATAATACACAATCCCGCAGGTCTTCAAACAAGCCACAAAAAACTCAAATAAATCCATAGAAGAACTAGAAGAGCTCAAACCGGTCCCAAATGCATCTTGTCTCTTGGAAAAGGGCAACAGAAATTGATTTACAGTGTCCCTTCATAACAGCTTGCAAACATAAAAGCAAGGCATTTGAATCAAGAGCATCCATCTACTCATACAGAAAGCTAAATGTAAAATGAAATAAATGTCTTGATTTTACAAAATGCTTTGCATTTTTCACCGTGAAATGTGTGAACTCCGCAATCTGCATTGTGATACGAAGCTGTGACGCTAATGTTTCCGTCCCATGTATGGAAGACCTCTAAAACTGATGCATCCTCCAAGTGTTTTGAGAATCTGAATAACTTGTCCAACAAGCAAAAGTATCTTTGCAGTCGTCCCGTGAGTTCATAAATAAGTGAATTCTTGTTAAGTACAAAGTGAAATATGAATATTGACAAACTGTTTGAGATAAGTCAAGTTGTTTTTAAAGAACATGATTTCGTGACACCCGGAGCTTTTCGCCACCAAAAGTCAGTGACACCGCCACCAAATCTGTTCTTGTGCAACCATTCTAGATGAGAAAAAAAAGTCTCACCATTTTCTAAAAAAATCTCAGTGCACAGTTAAAGGTCAGTTCATAACTCACCACCTCTATTCAGAACAAAAACTCCACAGAGCTTCCCACTATAAGAATCTAATACAAAACCTCCGCCTAGTCTCTTTCTTTGCAAACTAGCATCATTCCTTGTTAAGGTCTTCATCAAGACCATTATGAGTCCAGTCGCTCTCGTCAGGATGTAGAGGGCCATATAGGGAGTGGATGGGCCTCAGTGTTAAACACATACTTGTCCAGACTGATCAACTCGGTGTCGTCAGAGAACAGGAGGAAGAGATACTTCAGCGTCTCTCCAAGGAAGAAGCTCTCCATCTTATCTCTAGGTGCGGGGTTCACTGGGTCACGGACGTTACCTATGGAGGTGTAGCCCCCACTGGGGACCTGAGAGAGGAACCAAGTGAAGTTTTAGAAGATTCTACAACATGATGGATTTATGTGTGACTTAATGACATGTAAAGATTTCATTAGTTTTCACTCACTCTAGTGTGCTTGTTAAAACTCTGCAGGATGTCCCAGCCCCAGTCCCTGTATTTGCTGTCCTTGGTGAATCTGTACATGTAGAATAGACTCTCCACAGTCTCGGGCCTTAGTAAGTTGTGTCTGTCTGCAGGCTAAATGCACATTGGTAGGTGAAATACAGTACATCGCGTCCATATAAGATGAACTTGTAAAACTTTACTAAAAAGGTTTTATTAGTTAACATGAATTAACAATGAACAATAATTTCCCAGCACTCAATTATTCTTGGTTAACGGTAATTTCAACATATGTATATGTTAGCATATTTTTAGGCATTATGAACTAACAATGAACAATTGTATCTTTCTAAATTAATTAACATTAGCAAAGATTTAAAGGGGTCATGACATGAGCAATAAAAAAGTTTCCTTGATCTTTTAACATAGAAGAGGTCAATGTACTATAAAAACAATGTTTCAGAACTCAAAACGTCCTCCTCAATTTAAAAAGAGCATTTGATGAAACCTTCCTCTATTGTGATGCCACACTGTGGTAGACATTTGCAACTGACTGAGAAGAGCAGAGAGCCAATCATAACAGTAGGCATTTACTGTCAAAGTCTTAAAGGAGAAGCCAAAAACCAAGCGATTCTGACAGAGTGCAAAATTATCAGGATTTAAAAATATATCTTTTTTTTTTTTTGTGTTTGTGTGTGCAAAATAAAACCTTTATATTATAATTGGACCTCAAGGAACATAAAAAAAAAAAAAAAAAAAAAAAAAAAAAAAAGGCATGTCATGACCCCTTTGAAAATGCAACAAAAACACTGTATATTGATCATTGATACATAATACAATTACTAATGTTAACAAATAGAACTTTGTAGTAAAGTTTTTCTGATGAACTTCTTTTTAATTCAACATCCAGATTTAAGATTAAAACGTACATCTAAATGCATATACTGTGTACTGTATAAGCGAAAATCTTTAATCTCCCTTTTGTCTTTACTAGTTAATTTTAAATGATTTTTAAAAATTAATTGTAAAAATACAAATATTCCATAGGTAACATCAGGCTGTATAATAACAGAAATCTTGTCATAAAAGTAATCCATAAGACTACAGTGGGTAAATCCAAGTCTTCTGAAGCAATATGATAGATGTGGGTGAGAAACAGATCAATATATATGAGTCCTTTCTAACTATAAAATTTCCCTGCCCAGTGGGTGGCAATAGGCACGAAGAATAAAATCACCAAAAACAAAAGAATGTGGAAGTGAAAGTGAAAGTAGATATTTAAACGTAAAAAAAAAAAAAAAAAGACAAATATTTATCTGTTTCTCACCCATACTAATCATATCGCTTCTGAAGATATGGATTTAACCACTGGAGTCTTGTGGATTACCTTTATGCTGGCTTTATGTGATTTTTGGACCTTCAGAGTTCTGGTCACCATTCACTTGCATTGTTTGAAACTACGGAGTTGTGATATTCTTCTAAAAAACTTCATTTGTGTTCCAGCAGAAGAAAGTCATACACATCTGGGATGGCATGAGGCTGAGTAAATGCAAAGAGAATTTTCATTTTTGAGTGAACTGTCCCTTTAAGAAAAAAATAGCTGCTAATGCAAACAGCAACATCCATCTTAAAAGTCACTCTCATCAGTGCTGAGTACAGAAATATGCTTGTTCTTACAATTGGGATATCATTAAAAACCTTCACTGCATAGTCTCTGCATTATTACCATATCCATGTGGTTTAAAATCTGATTAAAAACATGTTTTAGTCTGAGAAGTCAGATCAGATTTCAAGTAGTGTTTTTTTTTTTCCAGCATGTGATGTGACTATAATGTTATATCCAAAGTGCAGTGTCTGTATGTGAATTCATTCATTTAGGTAATGCAAAAGTAAATCAACATCAATCTACCTTTACATCTATATCTCGTCCGTTGTGGTACTGCAAGTTAAAGTGAGCGATCTCAGGGCTCAAGCCTGTCTCCATCTGCGTATACATCTGATGACAAGTCTCAATCAACTGCAGGGCCAGATCCATGTGATCAGCAGGCAGACCGTTATGAGCACCGAGAGCCAACGTGCCAGGCAGAAAACACACTAAATGATCCTTGATGAAAGAGACAGAAAGTTACGACCATAAGCCAAGACCATATTAAATCAAAATAGTAATGGAATGGAGTTTAAGTCCATGTCTCTTAGCTTTGAAGCTAGTGTTCTCCTAAAAGTTTAATCTTTTGTAGATCTAAAGTAGTCTTTCTCTGCAACCGACTAGCAAGCAGCAAATTCTGGTGCCTGATCGTGACAGAAAAAACCTAAATGGCGATTTAAAAACAAATGGGATGAACCCTTAAATATGTCCCACTCAAATAGGAAATACATCTACACAGGAAAAGGTTTTCAGGAGGTTTTTCAAAGGCAGTTTTGCCTTTTAAAGGTAAGATATCAGATCTCTATTCTATTAGAATGGCCTATTTCTATCCATGTGCGGGAGCCAATTTCATTAAATTCACTAGATTAAAGACAGTCGATTATAGCAACAGATGCTGCAGTTTATAGATTAAATATATTATAGGCTAAAGACTTAAAAATGCTTAAGAATGAAACTTGGCAGCTGAAATGAAGGATTTGACCTCTCACCATCTTGGGGCTGAGACGGCCATTGGAAAGCTCCCCTATGAAGGTCAGTTTACTAAGAGACGTTTGTCTCAAGAGATTCTTTTTGACACCCTCTATAGCCTGAATATAGTCCTCGAGCAGCCTGAAAAGAGACAGAAATGTCTGTTATTTATCTGCAAACAAAGGGATAGGCTATGTTCAGAGTACCATACAATTCATAATATTACTTAAGTGAAAAGTATGTATGCAAGTACAGTATGTGACATTTTATGACTTTTACGGTTCGATTTTTTTTTGTTTTACATTATAGTTCTTTATTTTTTTTTATTGAAGGAATATTCTGTAATATTCAGCATTTGTGGCATTATGTTGATTACTGCAAAAATAAATGTCGACATACCTTTTCTTAAAAAAAAAAAAAAAATCTGATTACAGTGAGGCACTTACAATGGAAGTGAATGGGGCCAATTTTTGGAGGGTTTAAAAAGGCAGAAATATGAAGCTTATAAGTTTATAAAATCACTTTCATTAATTCTAATGATAAAAATTTTATTATTTTTATTAGTTTTATATATTGAATATTTTTTTATGATACAATTCATGTATAAATAAATATTATGAATAACATTATATTTAATTATTATTAATTAACTTTTTTTTTGTCAGTCCGATAAACTGAGTAAAAAAAAAAATAGCACTTTTCCAAATTGAAAACTGGACGCCACTCCCAAGCATCACCTATAAGGTCATGTGACAATACTGAAGAATACAACTGTTTGAAAGTTTATTGGGGAACCTTAATTGGGAAATTTTTTAAATTAGTGGGCACCATAAAGTGTATACTGCACAGTATTCTTTAAGTAGTAAGCAAGTATTGTTCATCATTATAAACTTACATTAAATTAAACTTTTTTGCCCTCAAGAGGCAAAAATAAGATACTGCACCTCAATTGGAAAACTCAATTAAAGATAAAATGACATTTATAATATATGCACTTATGTGTCTCTGCAAGGTATTAAATCTGACCCCATCTACAAGGTCTTAGAGACAGATCTCACGAATAGCACAGGCAGGATACAGAGGACGTTTAAATCCGCAGAACACCTTGCCATTCACTGAATAACACCACATCCATAATCACTGACCTGGCCTTGAGGTGATCTGATATTCTAGACCAGAGATATTTATCAAACTCATTAACAATCTGTGTCTACTGAACCCCAGCGAACATCTTTTTCATTGAATTATTCAAAACAGTAGCAGCGAGGAGCAAGCGTATGTGATGTAACACCAGCGGGAGTCTAACCAGGCTCAGGTGTGAAGAGAAGCATTCAAATGAATCATAATGAGCCATCATACTCAATCATCAACACACCAGCAGGAGAGACAGACAGAATAACAGCCTGAAAAACAGTATACTACTCATTTGATTTCAGTAAGAAAAGGATTCTTCAAATATAAAGATAGCAGTCATGCTATAATGGGAAGGGTGATGAATTAGGCCTTCACATCTTGGGAAGGGGGTGGAGGCGGCCAGCAAATGTAACAACTTTTATGATAATTTTGGGACTTTAAGCTTTAAAAGTGAATCTCTATCCACTGCCATTGCATTGAAAAGACAGTTAAACATCTCATGTGTTCTGTATTAGAAAAAAAAAAAAAAGAAAGTAAATTATGACAAACTTTTCTTTTTAGGGTGAACAGATCCTTTAGCTGTTGTTCATATTTAAGCATTGACGACTTGAAATGGCCAAATATATACTATGAAATGACTTAAAACATCGAAATAAAATAACGTAATACTAAGATGCACTCAAGAGACCTCCAAGACTTAGAAGAAAAAGCTCAGTCCTCTTGAAACCATCTTAATGCATCGATTCAAATGTGCTCTCTCTTGTTTATTTCCTGCACAGTTTACCCTAGCAGCGAATGGAAATGTGAATCAATCATACCACCCCATCTGTGACCAGAATCATAACCTCAGTCCATTAGACTCAGTGAGAATCCCTGAAACCCATTAGCTAAAAGCACCAGTGGGCTATTGACACCAGGTCTAACCACTGAATTCATGAACTCTTCAGCCCAAGCTGCATTTGTATCTGTTGTTTGTTAGTGTAACTCACTCGGTCTCTTTCTTGCCGCCCTGTAGCCACTGTTTCAGCAGGTACTCATAGTAACTGTCGGCACGGGCCCCCAGCGTGAAGGCCCCTCGGCGTGTGAACTTCCCACTGTTGGTGTTGATAAACATGGGCACCAGACCATCATGCTTTCCTTCCAACTTGTGGACCTGTCTTGTCACCTCCTCCACTGCTGTCTAGGTATGAGAAAGAAATGTATTTTAGTTTTGTAAATTTCTTGTCTATATAGAGAGTGACAGTAGAGGTGACAGGAAATGGCTTACAGTATATGGGAAAAGAAACAAGGTGATTTTACCTGGTACTGTGGGTCATGGGTAAGTCTGCTGAGCTCTCTGAATTCAAGCTGAATGCTGGTCACTTCTGCGACAGTGCTGTCTGTGGTCCAGCGTGGAGGGTGAGCCGTTCCTTTACCAATGTTCACGTCAGAGAATGGGATTTTTGATGGGGTCTTAAAGGCAGGCATTAATCTGGAGCCAATGTCTTTCTAAAGAACAGAGACATACTGTATAAGATTATAAATTTTTTGAATAGTCATTTTAAATAGTTTGATGACATGATTAAAAATTGCAGATATTAAATATATTTTGCCCTTACTAGAAAGAAATAAAAAGGCAATATACAGGTCTTGTAGAAAACAAGAGGGTATACTACCCTGCATGGGGAAAAAAAAAAAAAAATCTTAAAACAATCTAAGCTAGTTTGTTGGTCTTTGCTGTTCTCTAAGATGGGCCATGCTGATTTAAGCTGGTCTAGTTGGTCTCCCAGCTTGACCATACTGGTGTTCAGCTGGTTTAACGGTTCAGCCCAAACACCCCTAAAACCTGCAAACATACCAGCTTGACCAGGCTGAGACAAGCAAACTAGCTTAGGCTGGTCTAAGATTTACAGCATATATACAGTATATACTGGCGGGCAAAAATGTGGAATAATTTACAGATTTAGCTCTTATTGAAAGATATGTGCACTTTTATTCACCAAAGTGGTATTCAACTGATCACAATGTATAGTCAGGACATTCATTATGTGAAAAAATTACTATTACAATTTGAAAAAAATTATTCAGAACTTCTTAAAACTACTTCAGAGTGTTCTCATCAAATATCCTCCACGTGCTGCAATGACAGCTTTGCAGATCCTTGGCATTCCCCACGCTTCCTGTAGCACATGCCATAGATGTGGCTGTCTTGACAGTTCTCACGCACCTTACAGTCGAGCTGATCCCACAAAAGCTCAATAGGTTTAAGATCCACAACAGTCTTTTCCAATTATCTGTTGTCCAATGTCCGTGTTTCTTTTCCCACTCAAACGTTTCAAAAGTGGCTTTTTCTTTGCAATTCTTCGCATAAGTCCTGCACCCCTGAGTCTTCTCTTCACTAGTGTACATGAAACTGGTGTTGAGCGGGTAGAATTCAATGAAGCTGTCAGCTGAGGACATGTGAGGCGTCTACTTCTCAAACTAGAGTCTCTGATGTACTTATCCTCTTGTTTTAGAACATCTCTCTCTGTCCTTGTTAGAGACAGTTGTCCTTTGTCTTTGAAGACTGCAGTATACACCTTTGTATGAAATCTTCAGTTTTTTTTCAAGCATTGTATAGCCTTCATTCCTCAAAACAATGATTGACAGCCGAGCTGAGAAAGCAGTTTCTTTTTTGCCATTTTTACCTAATATTGCCTTTAAGACATGCCAGTCTATTGCATACTGTGGCAACTCAAAAACAAACACAAAGACAATGTTAAGCTTCACTTAAGGAACCATATAGATTTCAACCGTGATATAATTGCAAGTGATTTTCTAGTACCAAATTAGCAATTTATCATAATTACTCAAGGATAAGGTGTTGGAGTGATGGCTGCTGGAAATGGGGCTTATCTTAGTCTAGATTTTATCCAAATTGTCTTTTTTCAAATAATAATACTCATGTTTTTTTACATCAGTAATATCCTGACTATACTTGATCTGCTGAATGCCAATTTGGTTAATTAAATTAAAACATTTCCTTCCGAAAAAGAAAAATCTGTAAATTTTTCCAAAATTTTGGCAGCCAGGATAGATGGATAGATACATAGATGGATACTAATTCAGATGTGATATACACGTACACCCGCACACAGTACTGTGCAAATGTTTTAGGCACTTAAGATGTTTCACAAAAACATTTGTTTTATGATGGTCTTATCTTCAGCTTTAGTGTCAATAGGAAAAATACATTTTAGACTCCCAAACATTACTTTTGGAATAGAAGGACAGGGTGCTCTGCAAGAGATGGCAATGCCCCCACAGAGCTCTCCACTGAACATTAAATCAGTCAGGGATTACATGAAGAGACAGAAGCAATTGAGACAGCCTAAAGAGATTGAACGGAATTATCCAAGAAACTTGGTCAATCCTATCTGCAAACAACCAAGAAAAACTGTGTCCAGGTGTACTTAGGAGATTTGGTGCTGTTTTAAAGACAAAGGTGGTCACATCAAATATTGATTTAGCTTTTTTTATGTTTACTGGACATTGTATGACGTTAAATGATAAATGTGTGTGTGTGATATACACACACACACACACACACACATATACATATACACACACGTTAAATGATAAATGAAATGGATTGATGGCATTATTTTTGAAGTCATCCTCACTATACAACATTTTTCACAAGTGCCTAAAACTTTTGCACTGTACTGAGACACACACACACACACACACACACACACACACACACACACACACACACACACACACACACAATTATTCAACCCACCTGACCAGCAGTACATTCTGGTGATGTGAATTAAAACACATCAACTAAAACCTCAGTAAACAGTCAAAGTAAGTTTTTAACACACATTTGAGTGAAAAAGTTCAGTTGACCCTAATTTTTAAATAAAAAATAACTAATTCTCTCCACAAATGCCATGTCAAAAAATATTCAACCCCCAAAATCAATCATTTGTGGAGTATCTTTATCCTTAATAACAGCAAATAAATGTTTCAGGTAAGTTTTCTCAGGCTTCGGACACCTCTATATTAGAATCTTGACACATTTCTCATGAGAAAAAGCCTCCAGCTCGTAGACATTATTTGGTTTCTGTGCTGCCACTGCTTTCTTGAAATCCCAACAAAGGTTTGCAATGGGATTTTAATGATGGACTGAAAGGGCCATTTAAGCACATTACACAAACTATCCCTGAACCAGATTTTGGACAACTTGGATGTATCCTTAGTGTTATTGTCTTGAGGGAGTCCAGTGATCCATTGATCATAAGCTTCAATTTACACACTGAAGGCATCACATTTTTCATGCCAAAATGGCCTGATACCTGAAAGAATCCATGGTTTCAGTCACATAGTCAGGATAGCCGTTTCCTGCTGCCTCAAAACACCCCCATAACAGGCCCGACCCACCTCCATGCTTGACTGTGGTGATGGTGTCGTTCTTGTCATCTTACTCGAGACGAACTGCTGACCCATAGGTATAAAACTCATTTTCAGTTTAGTGTCATACGTCTATAAAACCTTCTTCCAGGACCCCAAAGGTCTTTCCTATTTACTTCTTGATTATTCAGTCAACTGGAGTCAACATTTCCCTTGGTGAAGTTTTGCTTTCTTCCACACCCCAAGAAGGTTGCTGTTGTACCATATTAAAAACATATGAATGGTGCTGCCAGCTTTGTCTTTTGGAAATTTAAGTGCCTTTGAAATGTACTTTTAGCCATGACAGTTCTTGAAATAATCTCCTCTATTAGCTTTTGAGACAGCTTATTTTCAATGACATTTTTTGCATAGAAATACATTTTTGCTAGCAACGTTAAAATTCAATTTTAAACGTAATTAAGTGCCATTATAGTGGTGTTCTTTTTTTTTATTTTTAAAAACAATTACTTGTGTGTAGCCTTACATATTTAAGAAACAGCTACATGCAATAGGGGGTTGAATAATTATAAATACTTACTAAAAATACTGCTATGAACAAATATTATTCACACTATGACTTTGAATGTGTCACTCAACTGATGTAGATGTTAAATTCTGGGTCATCAGAAAAGCTTACCTCTGTCAATCCTTACGGTGTTGGGGGGTTGAATCATTTCGATGGCAATTGTGTGTGTGTTATATATATATATATATATATATATATATATATATATATATATATATATATATATATATATATATATATATATATATATATATATATATATATATATATATATATATATACACACACACATACATACATACATACATACATACACATATATATATATATATATACACATATATACACACACACACACATATATATATAAAATACTAGTTAATATTTTCTTAAATTTTAAATATGAAGTACTTACAGCTTTGTCCAGAAACAGAGTGTCTCCAGTCAGGTTGTATGTGCTCAAGAGACCCCCTAAAATACGGATGGTACTTTCAAAAAGATTTACATCCACATTCTTGGAAAAGGATAATTCTGTCTCGACCCATCTTCTTGCTTCTTCAAACTCTAATACAAGAAGAATCAGACAAACAGCAAGAGATAAACAGAGGGCCACACTATGCCATGTCTTTATTACTCAATACGGTTTCTTTCATATTGAAAAAAAAAAAAAAAAAAGGACGAGGAATAGATTTAAAATGAATCCACAGGGCTCTTAAAACAGATAAGCAGATAGAAGATGTGGTTACGAGACTCACCGTCCTTCAGGCCCAGTATCCACATAGTGTCCAGTGCGTCTATCAGAGTGAGACCCAAGCCGAACCACTCTCCGTGAGTCTTAGAGATGGGCTTCAGTTCATCATGACCCCATGCAAATGCCTTATAGCCTTTCCACGCATGCCTGAAAGCCTCTCGCACTGCCTCTACACGATCCACAGGTTTAACTGTAACTGAATACAACAAATAAATGAAGTTTTAAAACCGTAGCTACAGTACGTCTATGACCGTCATTATTTAGCAAAAAGCTACATGAACATGCAGCCCTTCATTTGAAGGAATCAAACCACTTTTTGTTTTCTTGATCTGTCTGCTATGGGATGATTACCTGACAATTTGATGTAAACAACTCTATAATACAGTATATATTTCCACTTAGGTATTATCATCATTAGTGGTGTTAGGGGAGCATCGCTATTGTTACTGCTCACACAATTTGTGTTACATATATGAATAATACCTCAAATCATGCAGCTTGTTTCGGATACCTGGTTTTAATGGGGTAGCCCCCTCGGAATCAGCTGGTGTTTCTGACTCTTTTCCATGAGCAGTGGGCTGAAGCTCTGTCCCCTGCTCTTCCTCTATCATCGCCCCACGCCAGCTAGAGCACAATGACAAAAAAAATAAAAAATTAATCATCTGATGCAACTGACATACTGCTCTAGATTATACAAAGGAAAAGGCACGCCATGTGTAAGAGATAGGATCTTTCCCACAGGGACTAAATACGGTTCAAGGAACAAAAACCGAAAAATGAAATTTGACTTTTGAGGAACGTAACTGAAAACCGGAACAAAGTGATTTTCCATTGTTCTGGAGTGAAAAGCATATTTTTAAATGTAGGTAACTGGTTAAAACTGGTATATTTGGTCCTGATAATTTAAGAAACCAAAGGCCAAAGGATTTATCTCAGTAAATTTGTGGAATTACACCACTTCATGTTGCCCAAGAAAATGAAACATGAGCTTTGATTCTGAAGGAAACTGCTGCATCACACATTCTTTGCCTAATTGCCCATTGTGGTTTTCACAATATCTGAATCAAGATCTTTTCTTTTCTTTTCTCCCAATTTGGAATGCCCAATTCCCACTACTTAGTAGGTGCTCATGGTGGCACAGTTACTCACCTCAATCCGGGTAGCAGAGGACATGTCTCAGTTGCCTCCGCTTCTGAAACAGTCAATCCACGCATTTTATCACGTGGCTCGCTGTGCATGACACCGCAGAGACTCACAGCATGCGGAGGCTCATGCTACTCTCCACAATCCACGCACAACTTACCACACGCCCCATTGAGAGCGAGAACCCCTAATCACGACCACGAGGAGGTAACCCCATGTGACACTACCCTCCCTAGCATCCGGGCCAATTTGGTTGCTTAGGAGACCTGGCTGAAGTCACTCAGCATGCCTTAGATTTGAACTTGTGACTCCAGGGGTGGTAGTCAGCAGCAATACTTGCTGAGCTACTCAGGCCCCCTCTGAATGAAGATCTTTTAAAAACTACTGTATGTATAATTACTACGTAATCTGTCCATGCACGGCTAATCTAGATACAATGAAAACATCATTAGTTAAAAAGTACATTTCTCAGTTGTTTTCAAGTCTTGACTGGATTACTGTTAGATACGATGCATTAATACAGAATTGATGCCGCCGGGTTTTGACTGAGAAGCAGATCTGTAAATAAAATTATACTTAACTTTTCTATGCTGATAAATCCACCACAAAAGAAAAATTTTAACTGCTTATTTTTGACTCTTTTGGTGAGGCAAGTGGCTTATTTTGGACTTGTTTTTCCAGACGAGGTTGCTTGTTTCTCTTGCAAGATCTGGCAACACTGCAATAGGTATTCCACCCACCCCTTAGTGCAGAATACTGTCATAAAAAAAAAAAAAAAAAAACGGATACCATTTGGAAAGTGGCTGATGAGATGTCTGAACTGAAAAATTAGAAAGAACTGAAATGAAAAACATTTTGTTTTTAATCCCTGATTTCCCAAGCATTTCATTACATCTCTGACCTTTCTAAGGAATTTGTTTTAAATTTGTGCCTAAATAAAGTGAGATATATCTGAAGAAATCACATTTGTTTGGTGGAGTAGATAAAGTCCTTAGGTGCTCATAGAATATGAGGGCACCTAATAATGAATAAATTGAAATTGAACTCATAATATGGTCTCAATTTTAATACCCCAACTTACTAAAAAGGTCAAATACCAAGCCAACAAATTCATATATTTCAATCTGTCTTTCCTAACCTTTAAGCAACTGTTATTATTAAAATTCTGATTGTTCTAATGTAATGTCCAAACCTAATGACTGTTTTCGCTTCTTTTCCTTCCTCTTCGTCTTTCTTGGCCACAGGCTCTTCTTTGTCTTTCACCTGCCAGTCTGTCACATTCCCTCGCTTCTGTAGGGCTGGAGGGCCACGTTTGCTGGGGGGCTTCCTCTGAAGATTCAAACCACCCAACACAAGACGAAAAGAGTAGATCAAGAATCTTATCTTAGAAGGAAGATTAATTAATGAAACTAACAATCAGGTTGGTCACCAGCTTTTAGGGCTCAATGATACAGATGACGAGAATGACATGTGAGAATGTGTGAATTAGAATGGGTTAAAAGTGACTAACAAATTTACAGGCTGTAAAAGGTCTGTAACAACCCTTGCAAATGTCTGAACTGAGACAAAAGTAACCAATATGGCATCATAAATGTCCTAAATAACTCTCTGAAGAACATTATGTCACTAACCATGGCTGGAGGTTTGGGGAGGATTGGAACACTTGGTCTTTGAAGCTCCGGCAGTACTTCCAGTGGGATATCCTGGATGACCTCAGGGACAGGCACCACTGGGAGTTTTGGGACGAGCCCAGGCGGGATGGGCCTGAGACCTCTGTTATCCATATCTACCCAATCCTCCTTCACCGATCTATCAGAGAAACCTGGGAAACAAACAGCCAAGTTTAAAAGACTATTTTTGAGAAAGACATCTCATATGAAGAATTGATGGGAAACTTATGTGTGGCATTTAATAAAATTACTTTCCTGGCAACTAACAGAAGACCGGGGTTAGTTTTTACTCAGGGAAGGTGTGCAATGGCTATATCTCAGTAAAAATAAGGTTTAAAGTAAAAGGCCCAATTGCAAAAGTTTTGTTTGTTTGATTGTTTGTTTACCGTTTCAACCAGTTCAAAAACTTGAATTCTAAAAAATCCAAATGAAACCTTTTAAAATAACAGCAAAGACATCAAATCTATCAACTATCAAAATAACAAATAGAATTATGGGCAATATGTTGTGATAAATATTTATTTTATTTTATTAAAACTCTTATATTGTAGCTTCTTCAAAGTAGCCACCCATAGCCTAGATTACAGCTCTGTACACTCTCAACCAACTTCAAGGGTTCACACATGTACACTGGATCATTTAGTGGCTGATTTCTGATTTTATGAATTGTAAAATAGTTTTGTAAGGAAAATCATATACAGGCACAATTTATATTTGTTGTTTATAAAAAAGAATTACTAGCATTTAAGCATAAGTCTTTAGATCAAAAGGTTTTTAAGGTCAAGAGAAACATATTGTACCAACGCGTATTCGATTGATGTAACAGCTGATGTGGAATCAGTCTGTACCTTTCATCCTGTTAAATACAAAGTGGATTGTGTGCAGTACCTCTCCACTGCTCCATAAGACTGGGGTACGACAGAATCCCACAGATGAAGAGGAAGGCCAGCAGGAAAAGAACGAGACTGCGCTGAAGTCGAGACAGCTGCTTCCATTTCTGACACAAACAAGTGAAAGAGAATCAAAGGAAAGTGCTGCAGTTTTATGTTTGACCCCACCCCAACCCCCCAAAAATCTGTCATGCGGTGTGACATGCTGTACTTCATCTTTAACTATTTTAAACAGAAATTTGCCAATTTTTCTATGATTATTATGCACACAGCTTTAATGGCATCATATTAGTTGAAATACTACTTATTTGTACTTCAAAAAATTATTTTTATTTTATATAAAAATAAATAATTATAATTATTTTTATTATTAGTCACATCTTTGTAAGGACCATTTAAAATAAACTAGTGAAGGCAAAGAGGTGACTAAAAATGGTAATAAATAAATAAATAAATAAATAATAATTTAAAAGAACCAAAACCAGATATATGACCTAAGATTTACACTTCCTTTTATGTTTATATGTTCATATAATTTCTAACCCAAATTCTTGTTCATATAGAAAAAGGGCCATGGAAACATTATGTGCTCCGCTACCTACAGTTGAAGTCAGACGTTTACATACACCTTAGCCAAATATATTTAAACTCAGTTTTTCACAATGGAGCAGTGGCTTCTTCCTTGCTGAGCAGCCTTTTGGGTTATGTTGATATAGGACTCATTTTACTGTGGATATAGATACTCGTCTACATGTTTCCTCCAGCATCTTCACAAGACTTGGCTGTTGTTCTGTGATTGATTTACACTTTTCACACTAAATGATGTTCATCTCTAGGAGACAGAATGTGTCTCCTTCCTGAGCGGAATGATGTCTGAGTGATCCCATGGTGTTTACACTTGCGTAATATTGTTTGTACAGATGAACGTGGTACCTTCAGGCGTTTGGAAATGAACCATAGAAGTATGAACCAGACTTGTGGAGGTCCACAATTTTTTTTCTGAGGTCTTGGCTGATTTCTTTGAATTTTTCCATGATGTCAAGCAAAGAGGCACTGAGTTTGAAGGTAGGCCTTAAAATACATCCACAGGTACACTTCCAATTGACTCCAATTAACTAATTAGCCTATCAGAAGCTAACTGGCTAATTGCCTAAAGTCTTGACATAATTTTCTAGAATTTTCCAAGCTGATTAAAGGCACAGTTAACTTAGTGAATGTAAACTTCTGACCCACTGGAATTGTGATATAGTCATTTAAAAGCTAAATAATCTGTCTGTCTGTAAACAATTGTTGGAAAAATTACTTGTGTCATGCACAAAGTAGATGTCCTAAATGACTTGCCAAAACTATAGTTTGCTAATATGAAATCTGTGCAGTGGTTAAAAAAATTGTTTTAATGACTTCAACTTAAGTGTATGTAAACTTCTGACATCAACTGTATATAAAAAAAGGCAGATTAAATGTGAGGAAAAAACACTAAAAACTGCCACTGTGGCTTTATGTACCTTTATCCAGACCAAAGAAGTCAAAATTCAATTAAATACAAAAATAAAAGGAATCGGCTGTTTCTGCATGGCGTTCTCAGAATATTAAATAGATACCTAGATGGCTAGCCAGCAGGAAAATGGCACTCATTTACACAAACAAAAATAAATCATCCATCAGCCTTCCAACAAAGTTAATCAAAGAGTTAATGAATAAAAATATGCATAATGCTCCATATATATCCTGAGTTACAAGTTAATAAGTTCAGATGGCATCTTAGAGAGGTTTCCCCAACAATGAAAATTCTGTCATCATTTACTCACCATCATGTTGTTCAAAACCCATATGATTTTCTTTCGTCTGTGGAACACAATGTAAACCTCATTCACCATTCTCTTTCATTGTAACAAGATGCCATGAAAGTGAATGGCGACTGAGGCTTACATTTTGCCTGTGATCTCCTTTTGTTTTCCACGGAAAAAAGAAATTCATATAGGTTTGGAACAACATGCGGGAGAGTAAATGATTACAGAAATAGATAACAATATTTAAATTGCCCAAATGTATCCATGGCACAAGACTAACCCTCCAGCAGGACTGTCTGCGGTGCTTGCCGTTGGTGTAGCTATGCTGGTCTCCCAGTGTCAAAGAAACAAAGTCCTTCCTCTGCGGTGAGTACATATTAAATACTGCCCACCACTCAAAAAGACTGGATTATATAAGAGAGAGAGGGATAAAATACATAGTAAGAAAGTGATACACAGATCTCAAGTTATTTTTTCCCACAAATCTCATAAATACACCATTAGTAATACTAGACGGGCATATGAAGCACTGTTGTCCCAGAAATGTTGTTCTTTGTAGGTCCCTAAAGACAGCCAAAGGCATACAAGACAGTTACGTTTACAATATTAATTACCACCAGACAAAGTCTGGAGCAAAACAGGCCTGGTATTCCAAGTGGTACACTGGTGTCCATCGGATCTGAGAACAATGTCGTGGGACAGAGCTGCTCAGCACATTGTCCCAGGGCAACAAGTGCTATATAAGAGGGGATTAGGAACATTAGCGTAAATCCCTCTATTTACTTTCATACCAACCTGAGTTTATCGGATGTAATAGATTTAAAGACACTGGCCTGTCAAGATGACACACATATATGTATGCAGCAGCAGACAGTAGTAGGAGTGTTAAAGCAATAGTGATAATTCACCTAAAAATGAAAATGTCCTCATCATTCACTCACCCTCATGCCATCCCAGATATGTACTTTTTTTTTATTCTGCTGAACAAAAAGATTTTTAGAAGTATATCTCAGCTCCATAGGTCCATTCAATGCAAATAAATGGGTACCAAAACTCTGATGCACCAAAAAGCACGTAAATGCAGCACAAAAGTAATCCATATGACT
Organism: Moxostoma hubbsi; assembly: GCA_032164185.1. Classification (NCBI taxonomy): domain Eukaryota; kingdom Metazoa; phylum Chordata; class Actinopteri; order Cypriniformes; family Catostomidae; genus Moxostoma; species Moxostoma hubbsi. The sequence goes on along the minus strand of JAVLUX010000001.1, from coordinate 35,593,056 downwards.
CCAGTGGTTTAATCCATGTCTTCAGAAGCTATATAATAGGTGTGAGTTAGAAAAAGATCAATATTTATGTCCTTTTTTACTATAAATCTCCACTTTCACGTTCTTCTTTTTTTGTGTTTGGCGATTCCCATTCTTCGTGCATATCGCCACCTACTGGGCAGGAAGGAGAACTTATAGTAAAAAAAAGGGCTTAAATATTGATCTGTTTCTCACCCACACCAATCATACAGCTTCAGAAGATATTGATTAAACCATTGGAGTTCTATAGATGACATTTATGCTGCCTTTATGCACTTTATGGTGCGTCCAAGTTCTGGTCAACATTCACTTGCAATGAATGGTCCAACAGAGATGAGATATTGTTTTTTTTTTTTATTTGAGTTCAGAAGGAAATAAAGTTATAAACATCTGGGATGGGATGATGGGGAGTAAATGATGAGATTTTGTTTTTGTTTTGTTTTTTTGGGCTGAACTATCCCTTTAATTGAACAGTAGATTTTCCTAAATAGAAATTACAGGGTGTGAAGTTGAACAAGAGAGTGTCTTGTTGCATGTTTATTTTATCCTGTAGAGCATGGAGATTGCAACGCCAAGGTCATGGGTTCAATTTCCAGGGATAAAATGAATTCACTGTTGACTTGGAATAAATGCGTCTCCAAATGCATTTAAATGTAAAATTATTCTAATCTTACTTAATTGTAAACTGACATCATTATTGCCATTTCTAGAACATTTTTCTGTTACTGTTTCGTTGTTGCTATTTGTATAGCTGCTTTGGTAATAATGTGTGTACAACAACAATCATGCTAACAGTAAAAATCCTTTGAATTTTAAACAACGCATTCATTCTGCATTCACTATTTTTCCTACATAATGTCTGCTCAGGTAAATGAATAACTGGCCTCCAAACACACACGTTTTACCTTTATCGGAACAGCTTGCTGATCGTTATTAGGACGAAGATCTATAAGCACGAATAGGGGGAGATCACAGCCAAGGCAACACATCCACTATGTGAGCAGTATTTATGTTGAGATGTCAGTCCAGAGCCTTTAGTGTGTAGGTGAGGAAGCAAGAGTGGCTATCAGGCTACACAGCATCATCTCTGTATCTCCTCCGATAAAACGCTTTATGCTGTCTATCCAAATATTGTCAGTTTGTATACGCGAAAATACTCCGCATTATTTCTGGTCGATGGCCAAACAGCTGGGCACAAGGCAAGGTTTATGTGACAGATCCGTGTTGTACCACATGATCAGCACGCACACGCGTCACAACTGCCGGATCCGCCCTCTTTCATTAACCCATTCATCACCTTAGGACTGTTGACACACTTCACCATATGAAATTGAAATGAAATTTACGCATTTTGCAGACGCTTTTATCCAAAGCGACTTACAGTGCCATAATTACAGGCACAATCCCCCCGGAGAAACCTGGATTTAAGTGCCTTAATTGCTCAAGGAACTCTTACACAATGGCGGATGCTGTGGGGAACGAACCTACAACCTTCTGCTTACCAGTTCATTGATTTAGCCGCCGCCACCACCAGACACTTCAGACCAACAGGATTGGATTAATTTTTTGACACCAACATTTTTTGACACTATGGTAACTCGCGCTAGAGCTTAATGCATAATCCACCAAACAAACAATATGGGAACAATTCCATAGAAGAAATGTTCTATCTATCTATCTATCTATCTATCTATCTATCTATCTATCTATCTATCTATCTATCTATCTATCGATCTGTCTATCTATCGATCTGTCTGTCTGTCTGTCTGTCTGCCTGCCTGCCTCTATCTGTCTGTCTGTCTGTCTATCTATCTATCTATCTATCTATCTATCTATCTATCTATCTATCTATCTGTCTGTCTGCCTGCCTCTATCTGTCTGTCTGTCTATCTATCTATCTATCTGTCTGCCTGCCTCTGTCTATCTGTCTGCCTGCCTGTCTATCTATCTATCTGTAGGACTTGTCAAACTTTTACAATAATTTGAAACTTGAAATTTCGTCGTAATAATTTTACCTAGCTATTCTTAATATTTAGACAAACTTAGCCTATTTATTCTTAAAATGCAAACACGTGGATCACAAATAAAGATAACATTTGAATTTTAAACTATCTGATATGGGTTACGTGATACATATGACAATCCAATACAACAATTATGCAAGAATCCTGTTATTTCAAATAATACTATACATATTTATATTTATGTATTCTTATTTTATGATTTATGTTTACAGTGTATACTATTTTAAACTATTGAGCACAAATAGAATACTGAAACTAAATCAAAATGTTAACTAATTAAATTTGTCATTAAAATTTTACAATGCATTCAATTAAGCAACACTGCAGTGCATATTACAGCCTCAAAGTGCATTACACTGTAAAAAAAAGTTCTACATTTTAACAGTAAAAGACTGTAAAAATGCTACACTAAATTTTTTTTTATTTGGTTAACTTTTGGTAAATTGGTTAAACTTTTAAAATATATTTAAAATATATAATAAATATAAAATTAAAAAAAAATTAAAATATAAGATAATAAATGTAGTTTTACGGTAAAATATTGTACAAATAATTTTTTTTAAAGGCAAAACGTATGATTTTCTGCATAATTAACAGTAAAAGTGTACATGTTTAACAAGAGAGTATGTGTACTTTTAATTGTTTAAATTCTTGGTAAAATTATGGTAAAAAACAATAATCAGGCATTCCCTGAATTCCCTGCGTGACCCAGTTAATTTCATTATATTGGGAATAGTTATGTTTCTTCTTATTTTTTAAATCAGTTACATGAATTGGGGTGTTCTGTGATATATTTGATGTAGTTTAGTTCATGTTTATTACATTATTTAATTTCACATGTGTTATGCTGATGGTGTTTAGTGTTTGTGTGAGTGACACTGAGCACTACATGTTTATTGGTCATTGCTCCAGGAAGGAGCTATATTGTTGAGCTTCATGTCATCATGTGCCCTTCTGTAATTACTACGGTGAATAACAATAACTGTAAAAACTGTAAAATCAGTTTCAGAAGGTTAATATATCAAGTTTGTTATTTAATAATATAAATGATGGAAATGCACAGTAAAATATACAAGCATCAAAAATTACATCCCATAAAGCCTGAAATGTAGTTCTATCAGGAAGACTCTTAGACTTGAGTGAAATTTAAGATTACATTTATTTGATGAATATAAAACAGAAATGTAATGTCTCTCTTTGGCGTAGGCCCCGTCTTGCGGTCCGAGGTAGTTGTACTCGGAACCGTCAAATCCTGCCGGAGATAGGAGCCAGGGGCGAAGAGCCTATCCCCATGCAGGACGGGACTCAACTGGTGGTGGTGGGGTGGTGGAGGTTGCCGTGTTAGCACACTGAAACAGCAATGTGATAGATTGTGAGCAGACTTATAAGACAATGGCTTACATGTGATTGGCTAGGAGTTACCATGCTAATGGTACGATGATGTACAGCTGCTAGTCTTCCCGCTAGAACTACACTGTGCTTACTTTTACCATATTTTTTTCAGTGAATTTTTAGCAACCATAGCTGCCTTTTTTTTTTTTAACCATAAATTTAACAGGATTTATTTTTTACAGTGTAGAGTATGAGCCTGGGATTTTGGATAGTTCTGATAACTTGCATGAAGGACTGGATGAGGGGATGCTTTCAGGGAAATGCAGAGGGCTGAACTAAAACTAATGGAAACACCACATGAACAATGAATTGAACTTTGAGATAAGTTAATCACAGTTACAAATAAAGCTGGAGAGTACCCACCTTTTCTCCTTCCACTTTCTTCATAGAGAATGTGTAGAATGTGTAGAAATATTATACACAGTTCACAAATGTTCTTACTCCTCAGCCCAAATGGGTCTTTTGTTCACACTCTGTGCCTGGTGCATAATCATATACTGTATCATGCAAAAACTAATCAAATGCACATCGCTCTCTGATCTGAGGCCAGATTCACAAAAATCTTTAGAAATTTCATAAAATAAATTATAAGAAGAAAAATATCATAAATTACAAATAAAACATAGTAGTTAAGAAGAATTGCATTCTTCAGAATGTTTTGTGAAACCTGCCTCTTATCATACCAATCTGAGGTAAAGGGGAAAAACAACTTTACAAAGCATTTTTTAGGAAAAGTTTGTGTTCCAAGCAATGATACAAAATTGTTCAACACGAATTAAACAATACATTTTTTAATGCACTTTTTATAGAGCTGATACTCACACAGATGACCAGCATATGATTTTCAATGTAACTACAAATACACAGAAAACACAATATACATTACAAAATGTAAATGAACAAAATATAGTTTACAAAGGCAGGCAAGTTATAGCACATGTGCCTGAATTCAATGCAGTTTAAAAATAGATTAGAATGATATTGATGGTAATTAATATCAAATAATGATAAAAAAATATTTAAAAAAATTGTGAGAAAGACACTTTATTGGTATTGTATTGGTATAGGATGATTAATCACAACAAATTCCAAGAAAGTAACCTGTTTTAACATAAGTGCTCCCTGAGACCTGCATACAGTACAGTAAATGCAAAATGAACTGCACGTCTTCAGTGTGTCTTGTATTCCTGCTTGTACTGTGTGTTAAAGTATTTTTAATTTCAGTCTCAAAACCATAATGCACATTTTAATTAACAGGTTGCACAGACTATGGTGTGATATCAGCTCTGCAACAGTTAGTATTATTGTACTCATTTTTTAAACAACTGTTGCTTTAAATAAGCTAATGTCTGTTGTGAATAGCACCGCTAAATAATTCAAAACTGATATTTAAACAATATTTAGGTGACATGACCAATGTTAGTCTAACATCACAGGATGTGAGGGAGTGGACCATCCCTGTTGGCTAATCAGCACTGGCACTCATACACACACCCAAACACTCCATTAATTTCCCAGCCGCTACCCACTATCGAGAGATTGACAAGTCATGCAAAACAGAAAGGTAGCACAGATTTCCTGATATTTAGTCCCAGGTTTAGTTTTTTGTTTGTTTGTTTTTTTTTAATCCCCTTTACTCCCAATTTGAAATGCCCAATTATTAGTAGCGTGGTGGCAAGGTTACTCATTCCGGGTGGTGGAGGACAAGTCTCAGTTGCCTCCAATTCTGAGGCTGTCAGTCTGCGCATTTTATCACGTGGCTGTGCATGACACTGCTGAGACTCAAAGCATGTGGAAGCTCATGCTACTCTCCGCGATCCACGCACCCCATTGAGACTGAGAGCCCCTAATCATGAGGAGGTTACCCCACATGACCTTACCTAGCAACCAGGCCAATTTGTTTGCTTAGGAGACCTGGCTGGAGTCACTCAGCACACCCTAGTCCCAGGTTTGAAGGCAATCTTATGAGAAGGTAAACTGTGTACTTATTAGGATGCTTTATTCTTTGTTAGACCTAAATTCAACTTAGACATTTACTGTAGATGAAAGACAAGTGTAATATAGACACTTAATGTATGCAGCCTGTCTATGTTCTGTAGTCCTATAAATTGGTTAATCCATTGTCACAGTTTGTACCTAATTTTAATATAAGTTGAATACAGTTGAAACTTGGATCATGCAACCACATAGTGGTTACATTAAACCCCTGTGATTACAAGAGTTTGTTAATGCAAAATCACACTTAATCACACATGATACCATCCATATACAATGTTATTACAAGACCAGCTAGTGATTAAACAAATAACATTATGTATAAAACAGTACATCCTTTACAAAAGTCTCTGCAAACAATAAAAAGCGTATTGTCCATTTGTCTGGCAGCGCCAAGATAAACAGAGGACTTATGTGGAGATGCTGTCTTAAGAACTCTGTAGGATATTTTCTTAAATGCAAGCCACAGATGTTACATATGTTTTCAGAGAGTCCTGTTTCCTCAGGCAGCTTGCATTTAAGGTTAAAACATTAAGGATTTACCCTTATCGCTTTTTGTGTCTCTAGCTGAAGCACACAGGGCCGATGGTGAACCCAAACTCGTGACCGCTGCTGCCAAAGATTCCTATGTCATGTAGAGGAAGCAGGTCCATGTCCTCAAACTGAAACACAGACTCCCGTGGTCCAGGATCCACTTCCTTTGCAGACTGGTACACCAGACACAAACACACATGTTGGTGCAGCTATCTTTATGAGGACTCTCCATAGACATAATGATTTTTATACTTTCCGAACTATAGATTCGACCCCCTAAACCTAACCCTCACAAAAAACATCCTGCATTTTTACGTTTTCAAAAAAACATTGTATAGTGTGTTTTTTACGCAATTTGAATTATGGGGACCCTAGAAATGTCCTCATAAACCACATTTATAGCATAATACCCTTGTAATTACCAGTTTGTAACCTAAAAATATAATCCTTGTAAACCAGACAAACCCACCCATAATGACTGTTTCAACTACACCAGCTGACAGTGTTTTAAACTGATTGTAAACTTATAATACTTAAAAATCTAAATCAAATTGAAGGGCAGTTGAGTCGAACATCAAATTTATCAATAAAATTTCTGAAGCATATTTGCATATTTAGGAGCATTAAGATTTTCTAAATTGTGACAATTTTTTCACCCACAAATGCCATTACTGTAATGAGGGGGAAATAAATTGCATTGTCATTGCTGTAATGTGAGGGAAAAAAAATAGAATGATTTAAATTGTATTTATACATCATGGTAGTATTTGTTTATTAGAATTATTTTCATTATTGTATTATGACAATGAAAATGAGATTTTATTGTATTGCAGTAAAGGGAATTTGAAGGCGAAATGTGCTTAAGTGCCATGAAAATGTCACAATAGAAAATAATAACAATAGTAATAAAAAGATGCTTAATTTGGTTAATTCAAAATGTAATAATAAATATAATAATATGCTTTTTTCTTTTGATTTCTTGGTGAAATATGATGTCAGCATTTTATCGTAACTTTCTCCTAACAGAATCTGAATAAAATAATCTGTTATTATGTAAGACACCACATACCACACAATCCTGTAGTGCTCCTAAATAGCTCTGCTTTTCAGTAACAGTGAGGAACTGGACCTGTCTGTGACCAGGGTAACAGGAGTACGTCACTCTCTGTTCTGCTGTGTTGCTCTGAAGTCTTAGAAACCGTAGCTGCACCACACTGAGGGCTGGATAATCAAACTGACCAAGGACAGACAGAAGAGTTTAGCTGGTCAAATCAGAGGATATACTTTACTGTGTGCAATGATAGGACTTCATAAAACTGAACATTTAACAATGATAGGCAATCATTTTTATGGATAATAAAAACAATGTTATTGAACCTGGACACTAAGATATGCAAAGGTACTCAAGAAATCCAAAAGTTCACCCCCCCAAAAAATAATTGTGTCTACAATAATCTACACACCCTCATGTAGCTCAAAACCCATATAAATTGTATATTTTTGATTTTAGATTAAACACAAAAGTAGTTATTTAGCAGAATGTCCAGGCAATTCTTTTTCCTTACACAAAAGTGGATAAATCGGACTATCAAGGTCCAAAATAAGACAAAAAGTCTCATGATGATTTTTGTGAGGAGCAGACCGTTATGCTGAGGAAGACCACCCCTCCTCCCAACGACCAGGTGCTCTGTCTTACCACGGCTGATGTGAGGAAAACTCTATGTAGAGTCAACCCACGGAAGGCTGCTGGACCAGATAACATTCCTGGCAGTGTGCTCAGAGGATGTGCAGACCAGCTGGCAGATGTTCTTACCGAAATCTTCAACATCTCTCTGAGCAGCGCCGTCGTTCCAACATGCTTCAAGGCCACCACCATCGTACCCATGCCAAAGAAGTCTTCAGTGTCCTGCCTCAACGACTACCGTCCCGTCACACTCACACCCATCATCATGAAGTGCTTCGAGAAGCTCATCATGAGGCACATTAAGACCCAGCTACCCCCCTCACTAGACCCACTGCAGTTTGTGTATCGTCTGAACCGTTCAACAGACGATGCCATCACCACCACCCTCCATCTGGCCCTCACCCACCTAGATAAAAAGGACTCATATGTTCGAATGCTGTTCATAGATTTCAGCTCAGCATTCAACACAATAATTCCTTAGCACCTGATTGGAATGCTGAACCTGCTGGGCCTGGACACCTCCCTCTGCAACTGGATCCTGGACTTCCTGACTGGGACCCCCCAGGGCTGTGTGCTCAGTCCACTGCTGTTCACTCTGCTGACTCACGACTTTGCAGCAATGTACAGCTCAAATCACATCATCAATTTCGCAGATGACACGACCGTGGTGGGTCTCATTAGCAAGAACGATGAGTCAGCATACAGAGAGGAGGTGCAGCGGCTAACGGACTGGTGTAGAGCCAACAACCTGTCTCTGAATATGGACAAAACAAAAGAGATGGTTGTTGACTTTAGGAGAGCACAGAGTGACCACTCTCCGCTGAACATCGATGGCTCATCTGTGGAGATCAAGAGCACCGAATTCCTTGGTGTTCACCTGGCAGAGAACCTCACCTGGTCCCTCAACACCAGCTCTATTACCAAGAAAGCCCAGCAGCGTCTCTACTTTCTTCGAAGGCTGAGGAAAGCACATCTCCCACCCCCCATCCTCACTACATTCTAAAGAGGGACTATTGAGAGCATCCTGAGAAGCTAATTCACTGCCTGGTTTGGGACTTGCACCGTTTCAGACCGCAAAGCCCTGCAGAGGATAGTGAGGACAGCTGAGAAGATCATCGGGGTCTCTCTTCCCTCCATCAAAGACATTTACAAAAAACACTGCATCCGCAAAGCTGCCAGCATTGTGGATGTCCCTACACACCCCTCACACAAACTCTTCACCCTCCTGCTGTCTGGCAAGAGGTACCGAAGCATTCGGGCCCTCACGGCCAGACTGTGCAACAGCTTCTTCCCCCAAGCCATCAGTCTCCTCAATACTCAGAGACTGGACTGACACACACACACACACACACATGTGTCCTGAGTTGCACTTTAATTTTTTCACTTTATACCTGGCTGCTACCTCAATAACTGCTATGTGCATAGAACACTATCTCATAGTATGTTATGTTTACATTTGGCATTTTTAGAAACTGTCATCTTTTTGCACTACTGTGTACTGGTCGGCGCTGCACTGTCTCTTACTGTGTCTATTGTCCTGTTCATTGTTAATAATTTATTGTACTGTCCCATAATTTTTGCACACGTTTGTACGTGCACTTTATATAAGTATGTTATTTAGTCTGTGTAGTCTCATGTGGTTCTGGGTTTGTCCTATGTTGTTTTATGTAGCACCATGGTCCTGGAGGAACGTTGTCTCGTTTCGCTGTGTACTGTACTAACTGTATATGGTTGAAACGACAATAAAAACGACTTGACTTGACCAAACTTTAACCAAAAATTTTCTAATTTTAATGTTTGGACATTGTGTGAAGATTGCCTCTCCAAACCAAAAACTAAGAGAAATTCAACAGGAAGTTAAAAGCTCTATAGAACATTTGAATAACTCACTTTAAAGCCTCCCTCCAGTGAACTTAACCAGAAGAACTTGCTGTTATTCCCTGAGTCATTCAGCCAAGCCCTTGTAGGCAGCTGTGGAAAATAAAAAGAGGACAAGAATTACATTTTGTTTCTTTGGAGAAAAAAAATAAAAATGTGTGTATGTATGTATATATATATATGTATATATATATATATATATATATATATATATATATATAGAGAGAGAGAGAGAGAGAGAGAGAGAGAGAGAGAGAGAGAGAGAGAGAGAGAGAGAGAGAGAGAGAGAGTCTCTTTTTAAAGAGACACAAGAGTATGGTAGGACATTACATGTGCATCTCTGGGGTGAAGGCAGGTCTCTGCTCCTGACTCGGAAAAGTTACAGTAGACCAAAAGAGCATCTAAAGGACTGCCTTGGTTTGGGTCAATGTAGTAGAAACCTGTAACGCAAGTTACAGATGCTTTTATACAAAGCCACTCCCAGTAGGTGCTTGATTTATTGAGAAGTATTTCTTGATGTGTGTAGGTATGTGTTTTAAAAGCTTAAAAAAATGTAATAGCTTCATGAGCTGAATTTTCTGTTATTTGTTGAGGTAGTTCCTATTGAAACAGGAAGTTTGGGGAGGAACATTTTAGAAAGCATCTGATTAGACAAAAATCTGTGTAGTGCAAGATAAGTCTTTAAAATATTTGGTCTGTTTCCCAGAAGAGAAAGAATATACATTTTAAATGCATACATTTGCTAAAATGTTTAATAGTACACTAACATGGCCTCAAAACAAACACACATGGACTTTCAGCCACAAAACTCTTTTCTGATTGCATGAGGTCTAAACTCCTAAAAAACAAGAGCAAAAATATAACTGCTTTTCCTGAGATAAGGTATTTTATCTCAGATAGCACAAATGGGATCATGGGCTAGAACAAACAAACATACATATGCTTATATGTGTCTATGAGCACTTGGGGTTTCTCTGATGAATGATTAGGCTCTAACCGCTGGTGTAGTTGGGATGGCTCAGCCATAGCTCTAGACAGGTGGAGGCTGGGCTCTGCTTACTGCCGTCTGGAGTGTCCACAAGCAGGCGTATGTCATGGTACAGAGAGTCCAGCAGTGTCTGAATCAGAGGGTAATTGGGCTTGTCTAAATTATACATCAGGTCCTTTTGGAGCAGAAAAAAATTAATACATAGTCAATTAATGTGCATTGCTACATAAGAATAAGTAGGGCTGGGACGATTCATCGACGTAATCGATTACAGAAATGCAACGATTTGCATAACATGCGTCGGTGAACATGATAACATAAAGTAACTGTATAAAGATATCAGCAATGCAAAGTGACAAGGCCCGTTACACGTGTTTAAGACAAATTACCTTGATCTGGGTCAGGTTCACAGAAAGACCTGGAGGCCCAGCTGGCCCCGGTGGGCCCTATCACAGACAAACAAACAAACAGAAAAGGTTGAAAGCAAAAATCCAACCTGGTCTCACAGTAGAGTCTGTGCTGGTTCACTTTTAAAGTCTGATGAGGTGTGGCATTAATTTATTTTATTAAGAATGCTAGAAAAACTGCTTACTGGGAAGCCCCTCCTTCCAGGGGGTCCATGAGGCCCTTGATATCCCTTAAGTCCCTAAGATTAACACGAGATATGTAATTAATGTACAAAATGTACCAACTTTATTTGTTGTTGTTTTTTCTTCCATTAAATGTGATTTAATCTGCTTGCATTGACTTTAATCTGCATGCAGTTTTACTGAAGTAATCTGGGTAGACTAAAGAAGTATTTTCACACTCTGTACAAAATTAAATTTAATACCTTGTATCCAAACAAACCCTGCAGGGTGGAGGAGATAAGAAAAATACAAGAATTATGAAGTCTTCATGCTCATTAAAAAAAAAACAACAACAAAAAACTGTGGCTGCAATAAAGCATTTCACTATCATTGCTTGTGTCATTAAAATGCTTTCATATCTTGAATGAACCGTGAGCATGTAAATTAATCTGCTGTGGAACTGTAAAGTTAATAAAAATTGAGCTATGGATTTAAATAATTAGTTTGCTCATAGTTTGCTGAAAAGTGAAGAAAAAACTTGAATATTCACCGGTAGTCCAGGAATTCCTGATGTCCCTCTGGGTCCAGCAGGGCCGATACTCCCCTTAAGGAAAATAACATTTACCGTAAAAAATATTTTGTGTTGTAACATCCACAGTAGATGAACTAGTTTAATAAAAAATGACACATTAAGTCACATAAACAAAAGTAGTTTTTAAGGTTAAGATCAGGTAGAAATAAGGTAACAATGGTGGACAGTATACATCTATTAATTTAGCAGAAACGTTTATCCACAGCAGGTTAAAGCATCACTGTTAGATGTGAAAAATGATATTAAAAACAAAATAATGTTTAATGAGATATTGTAGATTCCTTTGACAGGTGCAATAAAACCGGGATTTTTTAATTTTAGTTTTGTCTCTTACCTGCTCCCCCTTTAGTCCTGGAGGTCCAGGAGGCCCAAGAGGACCCGCACTCCCCTAAAGAGTACAAACACCCTGATGAAAGCGACTAACTTGGAGTAGAATATCTGAAAACTGAATGGGCAGTGGACTCCACAGTGGACTTATTGGGTCTCATGTGATAAAACATTTTACCTTTAAGCCATCTTTTCCTGGTGGACCAAGTGTCCCCTGATCCCCTTTGTCACCCTATAATAGGGCAGTTAAGGTATTAATATAATTAATTCATTTTTAAGGAACAAAATAAATACAAAAATAAATCATCCTGTCAGTGCACATGCTAAAACGTACCTCTGCTCCTTTGACACCTTGGTCCCCGGGCTCTCCTCTCAGCCCTGGCATTCCCTGTTAAGCAGAAGGCATCATGCTTAGTTCACGGTTCATGATTATAAAGACAATTTGGACCTTTCAGCTCTGAACATATGTAGCAAATTTACCATACTTCCTCCCCATCCAGGAAGTCCCTTCTCTCCTTCAACTCCTCTCTCTCCCTATTGACAACCAAGAAAATCCTTAATACAATTCATGCCATGGCATTCAAAAATTAAACATCACGTGTTTGATTGCAATGTAAGGGCTGTTTGTAAAAGACCTTTTCCCCTCTTTGTCCTCTGATCCCCCTCATCCCTGCCTTGCCTCTTTTACCCTTTAGATAAGAAAATACAAATAAAAAAAGTTTAGCAATCATAATAACCACAATTCTCCATATATGTTTCCAATATAGTATATACCGTTATGAGGCTTTACTCATTACATAGATTTTATTAAACTATGTTTCCAAATCTCTAAGAAAAAGCAAAGGTTTTGAGGAAATATCACTATTTTACCCTCCGTCCAATGTGACCCATTTTTCCTTGCGCTCCATTTCCACCATCATCTCCCTAAAAAAATACATCAATAAGCCAATTCATTTTCAAAAGAAAAGTGCAGATAAGTAAATCTGTATTCTGAATGGCTACCTCAAACACCTGACAGCGTCCTCACATCTGAGAGCAAGGACATTGGAATAGAAGAATTTTTATTTTTTAAACCAGAGAGGGATTAAGACAGAAAAGGACATCACAACCTTACCTTCTCTCCTTTCATGCCTTCCTTTCCTTTAAGTCCTGGCTTACCCATGCGACCCTGTAACAATCAAAACTAATTTAAGGGCCTGATGATCAAGCTGCACTGCCGAGTTAAGATAACATAAAGGCAGAATTGCAATAAAGTAAGCACAATAAAATTAGGAAGTGTCTATTCGACAATGATACACTGCTGTCATTGTTGTAAACATGTACTTTTGCCTTGTTCAACCAATCTTCTTCATGTTATACCATATTGTTTCTTCTGTGGGAAACAAAAGGAGTTATTTTTAAGAATGGCCAAGCTGCTCTTTAACATACAATGAAGATAGATTGTGACTCAAATGGTTGAGCTCCAAAAAATAAAAAATGTAGGAATGACATAAAATATTGAAATGATAGATTATTGATCGACACCTTATTTTCTAAATACGTTTTTATGGCATCTATATATTAACATAAGCATCTTGCATAATAGCTTTGGAAGACCACAACGGGGTGATAAAACATTTACTGTACTTAATACTGAAAGACGAGTCAATGCGGTGCAGGTGGCAATCCAACGTTGTGAATCTAGTCACTATACATACAAAAGTTATGAAGGTTTTTGTACTTTTTAAAGAATGAACAGAGTGCGTCGAGTTTGCAGGTTAGTGTATAAAAATGGTGTAACTGTGCAAACTGAAAGAATAGAAATGGAGACGTTTATTATGCAATTTCTCTGTATGTAGCCTTGAGTAGATTTCATTCAAGTTGTCAAACCACAAAAAAGACACTGTGTAGGCTATTTCAAAGATACATCTGCACAATATATCATCCAGTGATTGCTAGAGTAAATAATCTATGTCCTTTGATAATGATTTCGGTGGAATTTAATGGTGGCACTGCAGAATTTTTAGCAACCTCCGAAGTCGTAGCTGGGCGCTGCTGTCAGATGCCAAGAGGTGGCGGAGGTGTGCGTACATTCAAAGAAAACAATTGTTTCTAATTTTTGAATGTGCTATGTTGTCCTGTAAATGAATGCCTACGTCAGAGTCTGTTGCAGCAAACTTTGAAATGTTTTCAACTTTGGTCACAAATCCTTGCATTTTCCCTCTCCAACCTTCCGACACATCATCACCATTAAAATCATTGCATTCGCTGCATTCTAGTGTGTAAGCGCCTTAAATTGCCCTGCTGCTCACACTTTACCAAAGTTGTCTTTATAAATATGTATGAAGAGACAAAGACTATTTTGCAACAAGTAGCCCTATTTATATCCAACGATATAATACAAATGATGATATATCAATAATCATCAGGAAAAATTTCTGATTAACGATGTGTGAAAAAGGTATCTATCCCTAGCTTACAAAAAGGCTCCATAAAAGTGGTCCATACAAATTGTGCACTATATTCTAAGCCTTCTGAATACATAAAACAGCTTTGTGTGAGGAATAAACTGAAACTGAGTCATATTAACTGAGTTTCAATCAAACATTTTCAAACACATCACGATCACAAGATGCACAAGACTGATGATGTTTGACAATAAGGTCAAACCTCACACATCGTGTTCCACTGAAGAAAGAAAATACAGGTTTGGAATGACATTAGGGTGAGTAAACAATGACAACATTTCGATTTCTAGGTGATCCATTCCTTCAGCAAGCACTGACCTCAGCTCCCGGTAGCCCTGGTAAGCCCCTTGCCCCTGCCTCGCCTGCTGTGCCCTGGGGTTTTAGATATAATTGTTATAATATTGTTAATCAATTGCAAATCATTGCAAAATAATTGTACCACAGACAGTACATATGTATATTTAGCAAAATCCCAAAGGTCAGAGCATCTGATTGAACAATTTTTTTAAATAAAATTCTGGATCATAATTGTCTGTACCTCTAATCCAGGCAGTCCCGGTGGTCCCTGTATGCCTTGAAGCTCATTTGGTCCCTAATGAAAGAGAGGACTTTATTTTGAACATGTAGTGGGTTTAAAGTTAGATTTTAAGAAGAAGCAATCATCTCAGATGATCATCACAGAAAAGTTCCCTTCATATTTACCTTCACCCCTAGTTCTCCTTTATCTCCTGGATCTCCTTTCTCCCCTCCAGGTCCAGGAAAACCTTTAGGGCCCAAAGCCCCATCTAGACCAACCAGGCCAACTCCACCCTATGGGCCAAGATAAGAACATATATAAGCTATGGTAGATAAAATATATTTGTTGTTCGCCATTGTTCCTGTTGTTTCTGACAGACACCAATGCTTTGTTAAATGATAACTCTCCATAATATTAGAATATTTTATTTTACCATTATAATTGGCTCATATTACTGAACAGCATTACATTTAACCGTAAAGTGTTAAATTATTTGGGCAATAAATGTAAAGCTAAGCTAAGGGAGGAAGGTCAATCCAGAAGAGCTTTACCTGTGTCCCAACTTTTCCTATGTCACCTCTCACACCTTTGGGACCTGGATGTCCCTAATTTAAAGCACAAACACAGAATGAAGATAAGCAAAATGTTCATATTATGTGATTTGTTTTTTTCAGAATGTGTTAACAGGTATAAACGTGTTTTTAAGTGGATAAGAACCTTTGGTCCAGCATTTCCTGGCTCACCAGGTAAACCATTGGGCCCAAATTCTCCCTAAAAGAGAAGCTGTGTTAGACCAAGACAAAAATTTTAACAATTTCTCAATACACTTGATAAGTGGATACAAATATGGCACCTTGCTTCCAGGAGGTCCATCTAGCCCCACCAGTCCTGCATGACCTGGTCCACCCTGAAAAAAATCAAACAGATATTTTATCATCACACTTTACATTATTTAAATCATTCTCTTGTGAAATACTCATATGTCGATCAGATCATTGAGTATGATGGTCAACTCTAGTACAAGAAAACTGACTCACCTCTACACCTTTCAGACCAGCATTTCCAACCCCACCCATGAAACCAGGCTCCCCCTGACACAAAAAAGATCAAACACAATCGATAAACATTGGAACAAAAATTACAATGTAACAATAAAAACAATATATTTCAACTGAAGCCTAAAAAACCTAAACTTCAGATTCTTTATTTCAATAACATTTATTTCAACATTTATTCAAATAATTATGCAATATAGCATAAATAGAAAAATAGTATGGTGAAATGCTTATCTGTTCTCACCTGGAGTCCTGTCTGGCCCTTGGCTCCCTTGAGCCCCTTTTCTCCCTGTTTCCCCACGTCGCCCCACGGCCCCTCTAAACCAGTAAAGCCCAGTGGCCCAATATTACCCTGAGAAAAAAACAAAACAACAATTAATGCTGCATGAATTTAGTTTACTGGTGATGTATTCAATTCAGTTTTCTAAATTCACACTATGGTTATAAAAGGCGAATGACCTTTTCTCCTTTAGGGCCGGGGTCACCAGCAACACCAACTAAACCAGTGTAACCCTTTTTCAAAAGTAGAACACCAAAATTACTCTTTTTTTTTTTTTTTACACAAGACAGATGGACATTGTTTAGGAAAAATGTGCAGACATTAAATAATACAAATATTAATTTTCCTCACCTCACTGCCTGCTGGGCCAGGAGGACCCATTAGACCTTTAGCACCAGAAGGGCCAATGACTCCTTTTTGTCCCTGAACACCAAGCATTCCACTGTGACCATTGTCCCCCTGACAGGCCAAAAATAACAAAGTAATATAACCTTTATCGAAAGGTTAGGAAAAACATAAATGTAAATTTTGCCAAGCAACCATTATTAATAACAATGTTCTTAACCATTAAAAAATGCTGTCACCGAACCTTATCACCTTTCCTTCCAGAAGAACCCTCTACACCTGCTGGACCAGGTGGACCCTGAAATTGAGGGGGAAATAAAAATGTAATCATAAGTTATAAGTACAAAGTCAATGGGTATCGGCATGAAGTTTTGGTATTTTCGTGCAAACATGCGCTAAGTCTATGCGCAAGTGGGTTTGGCCAAATCACGTGTGCAATGCGCAAATAGGCAGGATCAAGCGCAATTTAATTCTGATGTTCTTCTCTGGGTTTTACACCATCTGCATCCTATTATAAAGTGCATAAATGGTCAAGTACCAGCAACATAAACAAAGACAGCACATTCATAAGAAGTTGGTCATGTAATTGACTGTATGCAACGAATTAGAAGAAATTCAATGTACGTTCTTTTGTGCATTAACTGCGTTCTTGGCGAATGTCATTCATATTTCTATGACAGTGACAAGCTCTATTTATACACATAGAAAATGTGATTTACTACAGTATTTGGATGTACGCTTCATTAAATTCATCTACTGACACTCAAATCATGGCTAGTATAAACAGTAATTGTATTGTGTTTATGTTGGGTTAAACAACAGCTTATTTTAATAAAGTAAAAATCACAGTAATAATGATTATATTGTTACTGATATTTTAAAATGAGTATTTGCCGAAAATGAGCAACTTGTGCTTGATAATAATGTGTATATTGTTTTATTGGAAAAGCCAGTTGAAATCCATATGTATCAAATATGATACAACAGGCTTTTGAGGTATATCTCTCAATCACCATTACATTCTATTCATGCCCACCACAATTTTTTATTTTTTTTAAAAAATCACAGAGCTTTGAAAATTCTGGCATATACTTTTAATAAGACATATTTAAAGTGTGAACTAATATTTTCTATTGTCATATATGCAGTCTGCTCAGTCATAATAAAGATTATTTACATTACAAGCTAATATGATGTTATCTTACCATAAGTTCCTGAGACCCAGCAAAAAGTTTTACAATTTCCCTTTTTTTAAATGTCAATATAGTGTTTGGTGCATAAAATAAATATGATAAAAACAGTTTATTAAAAAAAATATTTTATTAATATTTTATTTGATGTGCTGAATTGAACTGTGATACATTTAAATCCATATTTATAGAGTTGTCATGGCCAAACTATCAAACATTTGGTCTCTCTGAAAAGCCCAGGGAGATTTACCACTGTAGCATGTATGGGCAAAGAGAAACTTAAATAAAAAATGTCCTATACAAAAAAGAATGGCTGGGCCTCATAAGTATAATGACCTTTAAAGCCTAATGTATCAAATATGATACATAAAAAACAATAACAAAAACATCAGCAAACAGGAGGTAACTCAACGAAGGTAAACATAAACTCAACAGCAGTATGCTTGCTTACAACGCCCTACAAAGAAACTATAACCAACCAAGGCACAAGAGGGCATATATGCACACAAGGGCTAACAAAACGATGAGGAACACCTGTGATACAATTAAGGAAAAGTACAGGAAGACAGACATAATAGAGGAACAACTTCAAACTAGTCTCTTGGGGGAAAACAGGAATGACGTGACAATATTCTTATTCAAGAGAGCATTTGATAGGCCAAAAACTTCTATATGGCAAGTGCAAGACCATTAATATCAATTGTCATTACCAGTAATATTTTTGGTCCGTTATCCCAGAGGAAAGATACCATAAACTAAATGTGTATATTTGCTATATTTTTACTTTAAGCAAATGTGTGGCCTTAAAGCACAGATTAAATGCCAACAAATTAAATGTTATTCTAAGGATATAATGGTGAATTTATCTGTGCCAATCTAACCTGTGTTCCTTCCATTCCGAGAGGCCCATCATCTCCAGGGGGGCCCATAATTCCCTGTACATTTAAAGAAAATTTTTGTCATTTCATAATTAAGCTTTTATGCAAGCACGATTCTCTAAAAGTCTTAATCTCTCATTACTCTAATCACCTTCTCTCCTTTCTCCCCAACTGCACCTGGCATCCCATCTGCCCCTTGAGGACCCTGAAGAAAGAAATTAAGCTATTTTAATCTCGTGTCTTTCAATGTCCTTAATGTATTGAACCTCTTCAAATTAATCATCATGAACAGAAGGGAGAGTTATCACTTACTGGAATCCCTGGGGCCCCATTTGGTCCAGTCTCCCCTGGGGATCCTTTACTTCCATGGAGTCCTGGTTTTCCAATGACCCCATCGACTCCCTGAAGTCCTGGAGGACCCTATAGTAGACAATTAATCATATCAAATCAGTGTAAAATTAACAGTGAAATAAAGATATTATTGAAATGAAAGAGCTGATTGTGTGCTCACACATGGTCCATCTGTTCCCTGAGGCCCGGGATCTCCCTGACGGCCCTACAAAGATGTAATACATTGTTGACAATTTAAGGGAATAAATAGAGCACTTTAGATTGTAACATTTTATGAGAAATCAAACTCCACTGAACCAGAAAGGTCACAACAAGATATATTTTTTTGACATTTGACATTTTATTTTTATTTTTTTCAGCAGTGGTAAATTTACCTGCGGTCCTGGCAGGCCTTTTTCTCCTATTGGACCAGGGAGACCCTACATTATCCACATAAAGGTTGTGAAAATTTGTCATCACAACACACAAATGAAACATTATTACATTAATTACATTTTTCTTGAACATAGTTCCTGAAATCTAACCCTAACTGATTTTAATCATGTTACAATATATATATATATATATATATATATATATATATATATATATATATATATATATATATATACAGTATATATATATATATATATGATGATCTGCTTGATTTAAGATCCCTGTGGTTGCAACAGATCCTTTAGACACCTACTGGGGTTCCAGGCTTGCCAATACGTCCAGGAGGCCCTCTTTGACCAAGGTTTCCCTATGCGAAAGACAAATTTCATAATTTACTGCACTGTATCTGAAGTTACTACTCATAATAATCTTTTTTAGGTGACTGGATTTGCATAATACAATCACATATCGTTTTTGTGTGATGGATAAAGTGAAAGGAAGTGATTTGTTTTTACTCTCTGTCCAGTGTGGCCTGGTCTTCCTCTAATGCCCATGTTTCCTGGAAAACCCTTTGAGAGAACATGCACAAAGTAAGTTGGCCATATCAAAACATTAATCTCATGCATCAGTCTCCTCTTTGTCTCTATAAGAGCCCTGTAGAAGGGTTACTTACATACATGCCAACAGGGCCCTGTGGTCCCTCGGCTCCTGTCTTTCCAGTGAAACCCTGTGAGAGATAAACACACACAAACACATCATGAAATTTCATCAGCATAATTACATGAACAGTCTGAACACAAACAAAGAATTAAGAACCATACCCTCTCTCCCTGTGGTCCTGGGCTACCCATGGGCCCTTCTAGTCCAGGAGGACCCTGTCATCGAAACAAATATTAATCACTAGAGATAAAACTTGTTCTTGTAATGAATCAATTAAACTAATGTGTTGGCCTAATGACTTAACTTAAAAAAACTCCTCTCTGCTCATGAATAGGCCAAATTTATCACACAGAAATTGCAAATGAAGACTAAAAACAAGCAAATAGTGGCGTAACGTGAAGCCATTTTTGGTCAATATCTGTTAAGTATAAAAAGAAAATACTTTTACAGGGTTAAAAGTTGAGTTGTTGAATGGCTCAGACACAACAGTAGCTGGTAAGCTGATCTATGTTTGTAAATAAGCCTTGTAGTCTGTACAGTTTCTTAAGCATCCCACAAGCTTATAATCTTTTCTTTTGAGAAAGCAAGACTGCTTAAAAGGTCAAGAGTCTAGTTACAAGGCAAGTTACACAAACAATGGCTGATTCAAAGATCTAAATATGCTTTGATAGTTATTTTGTCTGTGCTCCTCTATTTGTACAAGAGTGTGAGTGTTGTCATGTATTCAGTATATGTGTGCATAAATGTATTTGAGTGAATAAAAGATATCTTAGGTGAAAGTAATCACAGATTAGTCCTGAAAATGCATAGTTCTTTGCTTTGAGGAGGCAGTGTGTGCTTCAAATGTGCATTGTCTTAAATGTGCATCCTATTTTCTTTTCCTTGCTTCCATTCCTTGCATCCTAGCTCCACCTTGCATCCTTAAGAAATGAGGAAGGAATGCAAGGAAAGGAAATGAGGACAGAGGAATCGAAGCAACCTCAACCTAAAGTGTCACTTCAGAGGCCGCTTTTATGCAGCTGCATTACCTCGGAATGCTTGCAGTTATGTTGTTGAAACTTGATTAGTTAATATATTCATCATTAGAATAAAAGATGCACTGTTGAAGTATGTGATAATCTTTGGTTTATTTGAACTGTGTCCTCCTGCGGCTTCCAAAAAAAAAAAAAACGTGCTGCTCCACCTCAACCAACTTAACGCAGTGCACGGCGAATACGCCAAATTCCTGCGTGTGGAAATCGTCTCTTACTCAAACACGTGATAGAGCCTGTCCCTCCAACCGAGATTAAGAAGGGTCCCTACAGCCCTTACTTCATCGTACCCCAAAAAGGCGGCAGCTTATGACCGATCTTGGACTTGCGAGGCCTTGCACAATCTCCCGTTCAAAATGCTCACGCAGGACACATCCTAACTTGCGTCTGGCATCTAGATTGGTTCGCAGCGGCAGACCTGAAGGACGCGTACTTCCACGTCTCAATCTTGCCTCGACGTCGACCCTCTCTACGGCTCGTGTTCGACAGCCAGGCATATCAGTACAAGGTCCCCCCCTTCGGCATGTCCCAGGTGTTCAGGCACCTCAGCCGTTTAGGGCCTCAGGTCAACCGGGAAAAGAGCTAGCTCGCCCGGGTTCAGAGCGTCTCTTTTCTCAGCGTGGAGTTAGACTCAGTCTCAATGTCAGCACGCCTCGCCAATGAGTGCGCGCAGCCAGTGCTAAAATGCCTCACCGCCTTCAGGCCGGGCACGGCGGTCCCTTTAAAACCTTTCCAGAAGCTCCTGGGGCATATGACATTCTTCACAGCGGCTGCGCTGCTGGGGTTGATGCATATGAGAACGCTTCAGCACTGGCCCCAGACTCGAGTCACGAGACGAGCATGGCGCCGTGGCACGCACCGTGTGATCATCACCCCCACCTGACGTCAAAACCCTGGACAGACATCTGCTTTCTGCAGTAGGTGTCCCGACGAGTCCTGGTCACGACCGATGCCTCCAAATTGGGTTTGGGCACCATGTGCAACGGGTACGCAGCCGCGGGCCGTTGGAAAGGGGCCCCGCTGCACTGGCACATCAATTGCCTAGAGTTGCTGAATGTTTTCTTTGCCCTGCGGAAGTTTCTCCCGATAAATATGTACTAATCAGGTCAGACAGCACCACCGCGGTAGCGTACATAAATCGCCAAGGCGGCGTACGCTCCAGCCACATGTCACGTCTCGCTTGTCGTCTCCTCCTTTGGAGCCAGAAGTGACTCGAGTCGCTGCACGCCACTCACATCCCCGGCAAGCTCAATGTGGTAGCGGACGCACTGTCACGACAACGACAAACATTGGTCCCACTCCTGTGTCAGCAGTAAACGTACACGGCTCAGCGCATGGTGTGATTTAAATTGGACCCCTAGTGTTGCTTCTTCGACACAACGTCAAAGTGAGCGACAGACAGGGAACGTCTAGGTTACGTATGTAACCTCCGTTCCCTGATGGAGGGAACGAGACGTTGTGTCCTCCCGGACACGTCGCTGAGCTGTTGTGGCCGGACCATTTCCGGCTCCTTAGAAAAATCCTGAATGAACTAGACGTATTTTCCCGCCTTTATACCAGTATGTCCAGGGGCGGGGTATGCAAATACTGTCTGCCAACTTCTCATTGGCCTTTTTTCATAGATCAGAGGCATATTAGGCACTCAAGAGAGACCCCTATTGTCGTTTCTTCGACACAACGTCTCGTTCCCTCCATCAGGGAACGGAGGTTACATACGTAACCTAGACATTATATTTCCTTAATGATGGCAGACGTTGATCGGTTTCCAGGTCATGGGCTCGAGGACGGAGGCATCAATAAGGGTATTGAGAAGCACCCAAATTTTTCCAGCAGGAATGGGATACAGCATTCTGTTTTATTCATACTGCCCCCCCAGAGACAGTATTAAGTCCTAGTCGATTATTGCTGCACCAGCCATTCTTAGTGTGATTTCCACTTAGAGTTTTTTAATTTGTATTATTCCATCCACTTGGAGAATCCGTTTGCTTTGAAGTCATTATTTGTGCATTTCCGAATAAGGTATTCAGGCACTGCTAGTAAACTCTAAAGTAATTTTAAAGACATGCATGTGGCATTTAGAGGGAATAGGGAAGAAAACTCACCATAGAACCTGGTGGTCCTTCCTGACCAGGTTCTCCAGGAATACCTTGCAATCCCTAAGGTTTGAGAAATCAACCAAGATTGAGTAATCTCAAAAGACAGTTTGTTCAAGTGTGTAGCAGAGTGTGAAGTATATTTTTCTGCTGCCACATTGACCATTACTCTCACTACCTACTGCATTTTACTGGATTAATTTATGTCTGGTGGGGTGCAAATGAAACTTTGATAAGCAGCACAAAACACTGCTGCCCACTAAACTCCAGTTTAACTCCAAAAGGCTTCCTTTATTTGTATAAATGCTTTTTGATTCATAAAATGCATAGCCCATATTCTGTAAGATGTGATCTTGGTTTTTATTTGATCTGCATCATGATCTCAGTCTGCTGAATTTAGTCTGCACTCTGTGCTCATTTCACTGCCAAAACTACTCTTTATAAGGTAAATAGTATGTTAAAAAAGGTTTGTTAGAGGTGTTCAAACTAAAAGCTTATCAATGATGTCTAAATAGTTTCAGCCCAGTAGCTAAAGAATGCACAACTAACTATATAAAAACATTATAAACTTTAAAACCATTGGTTGGTGGGCTGCTCTGCAAAGAGTGCTGAACCCACCATTGGTCCTTTAATTCCTGCATTACCGAGAAGGCCTTGCAGTCCCTGGAGCACAAGAAAAAACTATGAGAATTTTGGACTTATTACAGATCTTAACTTTTTTACTGGCACATGCAACATGAAATTAATATCCAGAAGATACACTAACAAAAAGTACCATGGTAAGTCACTGTACATTTTGTACTATTAGAACTATTTAAACCATTCTGTTTTACTAGCACACCTGGAGCACTATTTTCTTAATTATTAAATCTTTTGGCATTTACAACATAAACTGTATAATACTCTATTTTAAAACTGATATTCTAGTAGTTTAATCTTTTAAACACATGATGAGTTAACTGGAACATATCCTTTATTTGAGATGACATGCTTTTACAAAAGTGACCATTACTATTAATTAATGGGTAATGGATGTTGAAAAGTGAATATAAAAATGTAAAATTTGAATAGAAAAGCTAATGATGTAACATTTTCATGTCCTCTCACAACAGCAATTTTGTCAACAAACAATTTTGTCTTAAATTTACAGCATTGTACATGCAGAATTGTAATGTTTTTACAGTTTTCATGGTATTAGAATATAGAATGGGAACCTGTGTACCAGGCTTTCCTTCAGCTCCGACAGGTCCTGGTGGGCCAGGCAAACCCTGCAATAAACACCATCAATACTGACATCATCAACATTCTACACAAAAAAACTAACTTAATCTGAAGTGGTAAGGATTCTCCCAACTGTTTGTGTGTATTTATTAGTAATGAACACTTACAGGAGGTCCAGGCATGCCAGTGTGACCTCTCTGCCCTGTTTGACCCTACAAATGAGACAAATGCATTTAGACTTCATTAAAACAAAATCACAACGCTCAGCTAGGCATGCTCTTTGATTGTAATACTATAAAGCTAATAGACCTTATTCACCACAGCACACAGTAGCACCATCTTTAATTATTTTTAACAGGAATGAAAACGAAGCTGTGAGGGATAGACTTGCCATCTCTTCAATGACACATACAGTATAAAGCTTTATAAAGCTCCTAGATATCATTCGATTTTTCACAAATCATGTTGTTTGGAGTTTTTTTTTTTTTGACTGAAAGTTCTTGGAAAGATACCGCTGTCAATAAGGTCTAGACTTGTAATATATGACAGTATAACTACTATGATAAAATATGATAAATAGAAGTGTGTTACCTTTAGGCCTCTGGGACCAGGCTTTCCAGGGGGGCCTTCAAATCCTCTGCTCCCCTTCAGTAAAATGTAACATTTCACATGAGTGATATTGGTAAAGAAATCTCAAATTATAATCATAATTTGAGACACTGTCATTTTAAATCTCAGTAGTAAAGCACAAGACTGACCTTTGACCCCTCTTTGCCCACTTTGCCATGTGGACCCGCCTCTCCATCTTCTCCCTGTGTGTGAGGAAAAGTGTTACATTAAAAATTTAAAAGAGTAAAAGGGTATTATATATACAGTACTGTGCATAAGTTATAGGCACTTGTGAAAAATGTTGTATAGTGAGGATGTCTTCAAAAATAATGCCATAAATAATTTTCATTTATCAATTAACATCATACAATGTGCAGTAAACATAAAAAGCTAAATCAATATTTGATGTGACCACCTTTGTCTTTAAAACAGCACCAAATCTCCTAAGTACAACTGGACACAGTTTTTCTTGGTTGTTTGCAGATAGGATTGACCAAGTTTCTTGGATAATTCCGTTCAATCTCTTTAGGCTGTCTCAATTGCTTCTGTCTCTTTATGTAATCCCTGACTGATTCAATGTTCAGTGGAGAGCTCTGTGGGGGCAATGCCATCTATTGCAGAGTCTTTTCTATTTGAAAGCTGTATTTTAAAGCTATATTTAAAGCTGAAAATATAAATAACCATCTTAAGACAAATTCTTTTGTGAAGAAAGATTTTGCACAGCACTGTATATATATTATTGTTCGTATAATAATAATTATAATTGTTTTAATAGCCAATTGACTTTGGTTATCTTATAACCATGAACTGTTTGCTATTTCCAAGTCAGTTGCAGGTGGTATTAGAGGGAGGGACATTTTCATTCTATAGATCATTTGATTGGATAAATAGTGCAAGATGATTCATCAATATTTTTCATCTGTATTCATGGGATATGAAGACTGTAACTTTTAAATGTGCATATCTGCACAAATAAAAATGTTGTCAACATTTAGGTGTACAATATAGATGGCCTCAAAGTTAATGCACACAGACTAAAAGCCACAAAACTCTAACATTGATTTCATGGGGTTTTTAATTACAGTTACAATTTAGTTACAATTGAAAATTCTGATATAACAAATATTAAATAGACTCTTTTATGAAATACACCTTTAATTTTTAAAAAGGAATATTAATATCATTATAATCTCATACCTTAATTCCTTGTAGTCCTGGCTGACCTCTGATGCCTGGGAAACCAGGAAAACCTATTGGCCCCTGCTCACCTTGGATGCCCTGTACACCAAGGACCCCTATAGCACCCTGGGAGGAAGATATAATTATTGTCTGGTACCAAGAGGGTATCGATCTATTAAATCATCTTAATTTATGGAATACAAAATATGGAATATTTACTTTGTTTCCTTTAGGTCCACTGTCTCCCTGGTCTCCATCAGGTCCTCTGTTACCCTAACAAGACAGTAAAGTCATTAAAGCCAAGTAAAATCTCAAGTTAAAAACATGTGTAGTCAAGACAGGTAAACATGGATATACCATGAGCTTACTTTGATACCAGTAAAACCTTTAGGACCTTGTGTTCCTAACGCACCCTAAAATATAACACATACAATAATTAGAACATTGGTAACAAATAATGTGAGGATGGATTCCATGATAAAGATTGCTTGAGAGATAAAATTGCTAAAAACTGAATCGATCTATTTTGGTCCTGGAAGTCTAACATGTCATATACCAGGTTGTGGCCAAAACAGCCTATGTTGGCTGACTGCTTAAAGTGTAGACTGATAAAAACTGCACATGAAACATCAGATTTTAGACTGAATTTGGCTTTTACCATTAGTCCTTCAAATCCCGTCTCGCCTCGGAGGCCAAATGGCCCTGCAGATCCCTGTGAAAGGTTAATGTAAGGTGTAAATGTAAAGGGACATGTAGCAGGTTTGTGTTCAGGTACATAGACTGGCTTCAGTGATTGGCAGCGTTAGTCATTCTCAGTTTTGATGATCAAAGTAATTTAAAAGAATGATATTTCAGACTAAGGGAAGTGTGCATGTGCTTACAGGCTCTCCTTTTGGGCCAAGTAAACCCTCCCTGCCTGGCAGCCCCTAGTGGAGAGTCATAGAAATACAATAATATAGGTCACGTTCAAATCATAATTCACTGTTCTAATCTTTGACTATTAAATGTTATAAAAATACTAAAGAGTTCACTGACAAAATTGCAATTCAAGAGGTCATTTTATTTGCCTGGTTATCCCGAATCTTTATATGTTCCATTTATTAAGAAGAAGACTCTCACCTGTGGGCCCCTGGGCCCTGAAGGTCCAGTCTCTCCCTCCAATCCCTGAGGACCCTAATAATGACATATATGTTTAATAGGGGCCAGTGTTGGAAGTAACATGTTACAAGTAGCACATTTGATCAGAATACTTTGTGGAAATAATGAGTAACATATTACTTTTTGAATTCACTTTTTCAAATATGTCACATTACAAACAAGAGTAACATGTTTTAAATACTGTAAGTAACAAGTAACTTTGAGGTGCCCCAAACAACACACCAGTGGACCCGGAGGGCCAATAGCTCCTGCAGGTCCAGACTCCCCCTGAAAAGTAACAAAGAAACTGTTTGTATGTCATGAACCATTTGAGTGGACTGTCTAGAGTGATACTTTACAGAACTTGGACAGTACAAAGAGAAATGCTTAATACTCACACGAGATCCGTTAGTGCCCTGGACACCAACCACACCGGTCCAACCTGGAGCTCCCTGCAAAAATTTTATACACATTAGAGAACATGGACAAATTACATTTGAAAGTAACAAACTACAGTATACTACCAAAGAAACGCATTTGACAAAGCAAGCTTAAAATGTTGTGTGAATGTGAGATTTCCTTGACCTGGCTCTAAGGTAACATTCTGTTTTACTTACTGGCACACCTGGAGAACCAGGTGGTCCATCCATTCCATCATCCCCCTGTAAATGTTAACAGTAACAGATAAAGTCATGTTTATCCTATATGCTAAGCAATATGTACACCTGTGCATTTAATAAATAAATGTTAAGTATATAGTGTTTAGTAGTTAGATATTACGGCTTCACTTACATCTGGCCCTGGAGGCCCTTCAGTGCCCTCAATCCCTCTGATGCCGTGTGGTCCCTGAAGAAGAATTAAAATACATCAGACAATTTGCTGAAAATCTAAATTTGGCTATTACTGTTATGATCAATTATAAAACTAACTGTGTACATTTAAAGCACATACAAAGCCAGATGTAATTATGAAATAATTGTCATTATGTATTCTAATCACTCACAGCTTCTATCAATAATGGTGTAATTATAGCTAGATGCAACTTTAAGACTTACAGGAAGGCCGACAGGACCAGGAGGGCCAGATGCTCCTTTTGAACCCTGCAAATATGAAC
The DNA here is from genome assembly GCA_032164185.1 of Moxostoma hubbsi. NCBI lineage: Eukaryota > Metazoa > Chordata > Actinopteri > Cypriniformes > Catostomidae > Moxostoma > Moxostoma hubbsi. The sequence goes on along the minus strand of JAVLUX010000001.1, from coordinate 35,564,573 downwards.
CACAGGTTGCATAATTCCAAACACACTCACAATTACATAACAGTCTTTCGAGGATGACAAACTAAGATTATATAAATGCGTAAAATTGTATATCAAGACAACATGTAATACTTCTTTGCCTGACCATGAGATGGCGATAGATACAATTATCTTAAACAATGCACCCTTAACACAAGGTGTTGCATTTAATGATTGTTTAATTGTGGCTTACTTTCTCACCAGCTTTCCCAATATCTCCACATGGACCCTCTGCTCCAATAAGGCCCTGCCACAAGAACAGTGTAAGTCCTCAGGTAAACAGAAAGTTTCAAAAAGTAACTAATTACTTATTAGTCTTTAAGTGAACACTTTTAACCAAAGCAAATTTCGAAGTACACAATATTTTTTATTTCATAGATGATAAATGGACACCACTCCCAGAATTAAACATAATTTATCAGGTCATGACAGTGTAGCATAATACTGTTTGAAACTTTAATTGTTACATAATGCCTACAGTTTCACTTACTGTTAATAAATAGTAGGCAATATTCAGTGTATCATGTGCAGTATACTTCAATAAGTTATAAGCTGGTATTCAGTTCTGAACATAGCTTGTGTGTCACATTTGAGGGCACAATGGAGATAGTTTATGAAAATGATAGTTTCCATTGAGGGGTTTGAACCTACAATCTTTTAGATTACAAGGTTACAACCAAACTTTCACCAATACACCACACCACACTACCAATAACTATCTTACCTCCTCTCCTTTCTCTCCAGGGAAACCTGATTCTCCTTTATAGCCCAAAGGACCCTGTATTTCAGAGTAAAACTGTTGATAAACCCAAACCACCATGAAACTCATCACAATAAATTACTTTCAGGCCAGGACACCAAGATAAATAGTTTATCATTGCCAAAATGAAGCAGACTAGACCACAGAGTCACAAAAGTCACATGTGTGTTGTATAACATGTATCAAAGAATTGACCTTTGATCCTGGAACTCCCGGAGGGCCTTGAGGTCCATCCAGTCCGTTCTCTCCATCCTTTCCATGGACTCCTGCTCTGCCCAGTGCACCTTTTGGGCCCAGCTCACCCTGCAGATTAGCACAGATTAAAAAACAGAAATGAAAGGAAGATGCATTGCAGTATTATCAGTAATAGTACAATATGTGTTTATTTAACTAAAGCTATGCTCGCTTATGGCTGCAGATAATTTAAAATTATATGAAGAAAAAAAACATCCCTCTTCTGGGTTTGCAGGAGGCTTTTGGAGAAACAATACATGGGTATGTTCAACAGCAGGAGGAGAGAAAGTGAGAAACTGATGTTTCCATCTTTACGGATGGACGGACCGACGGACGGACAGACAGAAAGATAGACAGATTGATTGTTATGTAATTTCTCATAGGTCATACTGAACCCAGAAACTGAAGTATGCTCATAACTGTCAACATTGAACACAAACAAACAGACGTACACAAGTTAGCATTAACCATAAACACACTCAAGATTAAACACCCTCAGGGAAAACTATTATTGAACAGGCATTCATGTGAAGTCTTTGGGAAACAGACGCGACTTGTCACATTCAATCCAAAAAACATAATGGAGAAATCTCAGCAATGACATGTGGGGCATGGTGTCTAATAATTTTTCACTCCCCATGCAATTTAATACAAAGACATCATCATTTTAGGTGAAATGATCTCCTGACTGACAAAAATATCAAACAGAAAAACATCAAATACTGTAATTATAACTACAGGTGCTTTAAAGAGGAATCCTTTGGCGGAAAGTCAGATTTTCTCATCATTTTTAAAGACACCATGAAATGGCATTCACAACTCATTTTACCTCCATAATGTGAAATATTTTAGAGTAAAACAGTATATTCAATGACAAAACAAAATACAGGATGAGACTTTTATTCTAAGCAATTGTACAAAATGGGCATTCCATCCCACAATGGAGCAAGGCCTTATAGGGATAGTTCACCCAAAACTGAAAATTCTCTCATGATTTACTTACCTTTAAGCCATCCCAGATGTGTATGACTTTCCTTCTTCAGCAGAACTGAAGTGAAGATTTTTGTAAGTAGATTTCAGCTCAGTTCATACATACTGTACAATGCATGTAAATGGGTGCCGCCAGTCTGCTGGCTTTGATGGTCCAAAAGTCATATTTAGGCAGAATGAAAGTAATCCAAACGACTCCAGTCAATCAACTAATGTCTTCTGTAGCAACTGATAGGTTGGTATAAGAAACAATTAGTTAATTTAAAGGTTTTTAACTTTAAATCATCGCTGTATTTCCATTTCAAAGGAACTAACTCTCTTGTGACAGTTATTCCTCTGTTGTATACAACGCCCTTCTCGTATGAACGTGCCATCACTGATGTGTTGACTGCTGGCAGGAAGCAATTTTTTTAAGTTAATAAAGTTTATCCATTTATTTTTTACACAAACCTATCGATTTGCTTCAGAAGACATTAATTGATCAACTGGAGTCGTGTGGATAAATTTTATGCTGCCTAAATATGACTTCTGGCCCGTCAAACAGCCAGCAGAACTGATGGCACCCATTTACAAACTGAGCTGAAATCTGCATACAAAAATCTTCACTTTGGTTCAGCTGAAGAAGGAAAGTCATACATATCTAGGATGGCTTAAATGTAAGTAAATAATGAGATGATAAAAAAATAATTCTAAATAGCTATTTGCTATTGGTTAACATTATCCAATAGCCTACATGGCCTAGGTGCTTATACCCAAAAAGGAAAGACATTTTAGAGGTGGAGCAAGTTTTAACATTTTTCTGAAATATTACAAAGACTAACAATTTTTTTCTCTTTATAACAACACACACTGATGAATTATGCATAATAACACCAGGAACGTAATTAAAGGGATAGTTCACCCATTTCCTATTTATATCTAACTTGTTTAATTCTGTGTACTTGTTGTGGTATTATTTTCTGTATTTATTGTCCATATTTATTGCTGTCTTTAGTCCCCGAAAATGTCACATGTTACACTGTAGTTTCCGAAAGGAACCGTCTTTCTTTTTTATCCATTGCCATGCAATATGAAAAAAATGGCAGTAAAGCTGACTTTGACTTGAAAACACTTGGGAGATTTTAGGTAGAATCTAGCCTCAATGTTTTCTCAACACAATGAAAGTGAATGGTGACTGAGATTAACAGTTTGTCCCATATCATCTTTTGAGTTCCACAAAAGAAAGTCGTACAGGTTTGGAACAATATGATGGTGAGTAAATGATGACAGAATTTTTATTTTGGGTGAAATATTCCCTTAAGTAATTAGTTGTCTATGTCGATTGCATATCAACCTTAAGGAATTTGGTCAATCTTCCATTTATGTCTGATTCATTAGAAAGAGTCAATAAAAGACATTCTTTCCAATGCTATCAATCTCAATTAATTTTGTTTTTACATCATCAGTTGACAAATAATGAGAGGGATTGAGACACGGGACATTACCATGTCTCCAATACGTCCTGGACGTCCTTGATCACCTGGTTCCCCAGGTGGCCCCTAGTGGAAGAAAAGGTGGATATAGAGAGAGATCATGACTGAGCTGATCAGGTGTTGTTACCTGAGCTCAAGAAGTATTGAGGTATGTAACAGGTGAGGCATCAAAGTCTAATTAAACCAGGTGTTACATAGACAAGATCTGCCTCACCTGCATCCCAGGTTTCCCCATCTCCCCGTCTGGCCCTGGCAGGCCCTGTGCTCTCTACAAGCTCACAGGAAACAGAACACAGTCAGGGATATTCCATATCTCAAGAAACTGTTCACATTCTCATAACAACAAAATATGCAATGTATACTTACAGGCCAGCCTGCACGGAGAAGCTGGAAGAACATTGTTTTCTGGAGGAGGTAAGAGAAAGAGATTGAGAGAGGGACAATTATTATACAAATTATACAATTATACAACTGAACCATCACTTGACACTCCATGTGTCTTACCCCATCTATATCACAGCTGTCTGTTGTTAAAGCTACAGAGCAGTTCTCGGTCAAAATTGTACTGCTTTTTCCTTCGGTACAATTAGAGCAGTCATTTTAATGAAGGCAAAAGCCATAACCGTGCCTCCACTGACCAGACTAGAGATTTAAAAGCTGCTCTGTAACTATAAACTATAAAGAACTCTGGGTCATTCACAAAGGCAGCATATTGCACACAGAACACTGATCCTGAACAAAGAGGTCAAGGGCTGCTTTCAATTAGAACATGCTCGACAGAGATTTGGTTATCATAGAAGAGATCCATTCAGAGATACAGTACAAGGCTGGAAACCGACATGAGGGGAAGACTGATTGATTGGGTTGAGGCGAACTTGTTTTGGGCTTGAGCAAAGGGGATATCCCTCCACCTTTTAACTTCAGTATTAGAAACAACGTCTGACCTCATATAATTCAAAAGTCACACTCTCTTCCTCAACTGGATTGCTAAAGAATGCCTGAATATACAGTGCAGGGCAGTTCAAAGGCTGTAAGAAACAAATATCCCATTACGGCAACAAGAGATAATTCTTTTCTCTCTCTTTCTTTCTTTCTTTCTCTGTGGGCATCTTTATTCAATCATGTCTGTGGTAATTACACAAGATACAGCTGTGCATTGACAGCAACTTTAAAGGGATGGTGGATGGAGTTTAATTTTGTGAACAAGGAGATCAGAAAGACACAAAGCATTTGATCAGCAGGGACACGAGATATAAAAGAAATGAGTGGCGAAGAGTGACAGGAAAGTTCAAGGATGTTTCCGGATTAAATCCAATTTATAATGTTGACAGCATTTGTGGCATGATGTTGATTACCACAAATTAATTTCAACTCATCCCCCAATTTGTCCAAAAAAAAAAATAAAAAAATCTGCTTACACTTACACCAAGTCTTATCCAGATGCGTTGCAACAAGTTTCCAGAGAGAAGCAATTTGTCTGTCCACACAGAACACAAAACTGTTGCATGACATGACAAACAGATCAGAATATTTGATGTTGAATAAACAAGTGGGATTTTGAACCAATGAAACTTTACAGTGGATACCCAGCCAACACAGAAAGTTGGCATGTTGTTTCCGATAGTTCTGTTACCCTAGGATCTGCCACATTATACGCATTGCATTAGCAGCATGGAAGGCCTGGGTTTATATACTGTGTGTGATTGGGAGGTTGCATTTTTCCCTGTAACATAACATTTTTACACCGCAGATGGTTAGGTTTAATTTTGGGGTTTGGTTTGGGGGGTACAGCTTATAAACTATGCATTTCTGTTCACTGGATTGCAGCCTGTACAGCTGAAAACAACTCAATTTTGGCATTCCTCCATGGACATTTCACCCAGAAAATGGAGCACACATGCGCCCCTACACTCAACAGCACTTACCGCTTTGTCCACTGGGGGTAGTGTTTCACATTTCAGTAAGCACAGACCGATTTCAGCTAAAGAAAGGTGAACCTACTGTTTCCGATTTCACTGTGACATCAGTCTGACCCAGCTTGTTCACGGGCGGTTTGGTGGGTTGAAAGGTTTAACAGCATGAATTTGTTTTGATAACGCAAAAATTAAAAAAATTATTTTCAATGAACTCTTCAGTAAAATATGTTACTTGAGCTGTAAAGTCCCTTTGAGGTGAAGCTCATTTCTAGGTGGATGATAATGCGTTATGAAATATTCCTTCATGGAGATGGAGAAACAAAGAGACAGAGCTGAAGAGAAAACTCACTTGAAAAGTAGCCCATTCCTCTGGTGTGTTTCTCCAAAGATAGAGGGTGGGCAGTCCTGGTGACCCAGGGGGTCCTGGAAATCCACGGTGACCTGGATGGCCCTTTGGCCCAATGGCACCCTAAAAACATCATAATATTAAGAAGGGTGGCATCAACAAACTCTCAGAAACATATCAGTCCTATTCCAGTGCAATCTTGAGCAAATAATAAACTGAGGAACGCTCAACTGTAGGAAAGAAATTCCAATACACATCTGCATTACATAGGTATATGAATGACACATGTTGTAAAACAATACTGTGCACAACAGATCAGAACAGTTGAGATATCACAACATTACTGATACATTTTTATATGACTTTTGAATATTAAGTTACACTGATCAGCCACAACATTAAAACCACATGCCTAATATTGTCTAGTTCCCCCTCGTGCCGCAAAAACAGCGACAACCACATCTCAGAATAGCATTCTAACCACAATTGCACAGAATGGATATCTGAGTTACACTTTGTCAGTTCAAACCAGTCTGGCCATTCTCTGTTGACCTCTCTCATCAACAAGGCATTTCCATCCACAGAATTGCAGCTCACTGGATGCTTTTTTGTTTTTGGCACAATTCTGAGTAAATTCTAGGGACTGTTGTGCGTGAAAATCCCAGGAGATCAGCAGTTACAGAAATACTCAAACCAGCCCATCTGGCACCAACAATCATGCCACGCTCCAAATTACTGAGATCATATTTTTCCCCATTCTGATGGTTGATGTGAACATTAACTGAAGCTTCTGACCCATGCCTGCATGATTTTATGCACTGCTGCCAAACTATTGGCTGATTAGATAATCGCATGGATGATTGTTGGTGCCAGACAGGCTGGTTTGAGTATTTCTGTAACAGCTGATTTCCTGGGATACGCATAACAGTCTCTAAGTTTACTCAGAATTGTGCCAAAAACAAAAAGCATCCAGTGAGAGGCAGTTCTGCGGACAGAAATGCCTTTTTGATGAGAGAATAGGCTGCCTGGTTCGAACTGACAAAGTCCATGGTAACTCAGATAACCACTCTGTACAACTGTGGTGAAAAGAATAAAATCTCAGAATTCTATTCTGTTCTGTTATATTCTATGTGCTATACACAATATTAGGCAGGTGGTTTTAATGTTGTGGCTGATCAGTGTATAAGCTTAGGGAAATACCAGTGTTCGCAAGGTAGAACAAAAAACTGTTTTGAAGTTTCAGGTAATGTTAAGTTTAAGCCTTTGGTTCGGCATAGACAAAAAATGGCCACATCAGAGCCACCATAAACTTTGCCATCATAACACATAAGCATGTTTTCTGTCAGCAGTGTACACAAGTCAACACATCACAGCTTCTAAAATGTATACATATGTATGCAATTAAATAAAAATAAAAAAGACCATTCACTATTCAGACCAATCATATATTGCAGTGACATCATCTCTGTCGTTTGGATTTTAGACATTAAAATTATGAACAATGAATGGAAGAATGAAGAAGTCAATGGGAGATTTTCAAGATTTAAACATTAAATGTTATATCATAAAGTTTATAAAAATCAAAACAACTATAACACTAAATAATATCGAATTGCAGAAAATTGTGTAGATAGAGAAGAAGTAGGTTAAGGCAAACCGAATGCCTTGCAAACAGAGTTAATCAGAGTTAATCACTTTTTCTTATTTGTGAAGTTGAAAGGAATTTACAACCATTTATCAGTGGTTTAAAGACACATAGGATGCCACATTTTCAAGAACTCTAACTGCACAAGCTGTTCTGTTGGCATTTGGACTTCAGTTTGGAGATTTTAAATATGAGAGCTGCCACCTGAAGTGAAAAAGGTCATAAAAGTTCACAAGGGGTCAGCCACCATGACCACAGGCATGATAACTTTTCATGAACTTCAGTGATGAAAGCACTTTGACCTCAGCCTATCTTCGTTCAGAGTAACAGAGTAGAGATAATTATATCCATTTCTCATTAGTAAACACACTGATCATTGACTTTCATACCTTATCACCTTTGACCCCTGGATAGCCAAGACTCCCAGGACATCCCTAAAATGAACAAGGTATAATATAGTACGAACAAAATTAAACATACAGCTTTCATTTTCAACAGAACGACATATTTAATTGATGAGTTAAAATTGAAGATTTAGAGCAAGTAGACATATTTAAAACACTGACAATTGATGCTGTTTGCACAGTTGTGTTAATCTGGACAAACAAAACAATCACTCACAGATGAATCATTCAAAGGTCAGATGAGCAAATATGAGACATTAACTTTAGTGGCACTCTCACCAGGGTAATACGAGCACATAACTGCCTGTTTCAGTTTGTAGGGATTTTTTGTGAGCTGGTTGTGTTAGTTAAGAGGTTAGGTTTAAATCTCTACAAACTGGAACAGGCAGTTTGACAGTTGCCTTAGTGGTTGATGTCCTGTTCACACCAAGTTTGATGCATACTGAATGACATCAAAGTATATAATATATGCAAAAAGTTGTTTTTTTTCTTTTCTTTTTTTTTAACAAAAATCTAATAGAGAAAGAAAAGTACAAATTTTCATAATTCTCAATTCATGGCATTGAACAGTTGATGAATTATTTTTGGCATCAGAGCAAGGCAAAAATCTAAAGCCTAGCCTATGAATGAACAAAAATGACAGATCAATGCAATACAATATTTCAGACAACTCTCTGGTCTGATCAAATCAGACCCTGCATCAACATAGTGCTAAAAGCTCAATCCCCAACAAGATAGAAATGCAGGATGTAAGTGTAACAACTATTTAGAAATGGGAACATGAGTGAGCTTTATTTACCGCATGTCTACTGCCTTTTGTACCCTGACATCTCAGCATCTCCCCTTAGTGTTTTCAACCAACTGGTATGAATCAGGCCTTCATGTGTACTAATGGAGGCCTTTTACAGCGCCCGTGCCCCTGGAGCTAAGCCAGATGCTTCCAGATGGCACAACATCTGGGTTTGCTTCTGTTGTGCCCAGGCACTTGTAAAACCAGGTTGAACCAGCTTGCAGCATATAATAGAAAGCTGGACAAATTGTGATGACCACGAAAGCTTGCGACGAGACATGCTGACATATGGGGTATGTTGTGTTGCTTAAAACAGCTGAAAAATATACTGTACATACACAAAGATTAACATCAAAGGCCTTAAGAATTCTGTGATCTGAGAGGATCTGAGAATGGATCCATCCAATTTTCTGTAATTTTTTATTCTTGTGCTTTTGCATGCTTTATGCACCAGACCTGGTTCTCCTGCATTTGCAGATTGCTCCAGAAGTTTCCTATTCCTATTTAATGTCTACAAAGCTGCCCATGAATGATGTTTGATGTATTTAACGTACGCCATATCTGCTAAGACAATTGGTTTCAGCCATTCGGCCTGTATCCTTGTTGAATGCAGACTGGTTTCATTACATTCTTCAGAGTTATAATAGGATGTGATATAAGGCCAAAACAACTGACCAGGTTTGTGCAAGATGTATACTAAATGTATACTCACAGGCTTACCAGGGGGGCCCATGGGCCCCATGTAGCCCTTTTGGATCCGATACACCCTCCCATCAGAGCCTCGCACAAGGTCTCTGTGCCAGCCTGTAAGTATGTCAGTAGATGGGTGCTCCTTAGAACCCTTTCCAGATCCTCTAGGAGTTGTAGTTTCACTGCCCTGAGAGATACCCTTCCAAAAAGTTGTGCTATGAGGAGCCTGTGTGGTGAATCCACGATCCAGGTCCTCGTTTAACAGGTTGGATTCTTCATCGTCAGAACTGGATGTGATTTCCAGATGGATTTCTCCATTAGGGACAGTACTTCTAGTTGGTTTCTGTGGTGATGTGATGGGTACCCTAACATCCAGGTTGATGATTGTATCCCCTGGTTTCTTTGGTAAAAGTTTGTCAGGTTTTTGCTTGTCAGTGGTGATGTTTTCATCCAGACGTTTAGATGTGAATTCTGGTTTTCCATCCCGGTTGCCAGTGGTATCAGTTGGGAGGGTCTTAGAAGGTGAACCACCATTTTTAGACAATATGTTGTGGTTCAGAAGGTCAATGTCCTCATCAACCTCAAACACATCACCACGGTCATGAACAGCAGGACGTTTGGATCCGGTGGGCAGGGTACCATCACCACGGATGATGCCACGCTTCCGAAGACCCTGAGAATATAAAGAAATTACTTGCTAAATTAAAAGTCAGCATAAAATGTCATATATTACAAAAAGGCACTGCATTTATAGCTCTGATTGATCAATAAAAAAATGTATTACCATTACTGTCCATTTTCCATATCTTTCAATTTGAGTCAACAACAGCTTCTAAGCTACAATTTAAATCTGTTTATTACAAGAATGTACATGAAATTTCTAAATAACAACCGCACACCGGGGTGTCTTATCAGATTGGTCATCAGGGTAATGTGAGTCATCTTTTCTAATTCTTGGATCACTGTGCAATCTCTACAAGTAAGCAAATATAATTATTTCCATGTCCATTTATTTATTAATTTGGCAAGTTGTCTTGGCTGGATAATGAGGAGGCAGACAGTCATTTTCACAAAATAAACTCCAACAGAACTATGACTCAAACCGGAGGTGGAATTCAGCTATTCAACAATCTCTTTTTATCACATAATTACCTAATTTCAACTCAAATCCATAATTCATGTCCATTTATTTATTAATTTGGTTAGTAGCTGTGTAATAAGCATGATAATGTACAGTCGTTAATAAGCTGTTTAATATGCGGGATACAGTCAGCCAGTTGTTAACACAAAATAAACCCCTTCAGGTTGATACAAGGCCTCTCCGCTTACTGTCGGGTTTATTTTGCCGTAACAACTGGCTGACTGTATCCTGCATATTAAACAGCTTATTAACTGACTGTACAATATCCCTTACATAAATGTATGTATTTTGCAAGGCTGTAACCACATATATATGATCTAAATAATGGGGGTCGAGATTGAGATGGGATAATGGTTTCTTAAAAGTTCAGCAGAAACCATTTTAAAATGTAATGATAAAATAAATGAATAAGTCAAACAAAAAAATAAATAAATCAGTAGATACGTTCATAAAGGCTTTACTGAAATTGAAATGGTGCCATCCTGAGAATGGCGGTTTAACATATGGTTGTGATGTTGCTGCTGCTAACAGTCACTGTTAAGGTAAATCCAAGAGTGCAATAATCCCAAACAGATAAACAACAATTTTACTATCAGCCATTTTGTAACAATCAATAATGATTTACTGAGATCTCACATTTGATATTATGTAAAGATCAGAGGCACTGTGACGAAGTGGGCAGACGAGGGAGTAAGGATCCAGGTACAGCTTTATTGAATATTACACAAAGTAAGGGAAGTATAAACACAGGAACGAATGAAACATCCACGAGGGGAAAATAAAGACATAAACACTAGACATTAACACGGGAGTCTTCCAAGGGGGGCACAGGCAGGAACACGGACTAAGGCAGGATTCTGAAACAACGGACCGAACATCAAACACCAAATAACGACCAACAAAGGACAAGGTGAACATGAGGGCTTAAATACAAAAGAGGAAACATAGACCAATGGAAAACCAAAACTCAAAACAAGATAACAAGACAATAAACTAAAACCAATGATAAATTAGAACTGATAACAAGATAATTAGACAATGAACCAATGAACATGGAGGGAAAACAGGACATGACAGGGAAACAGGAACATAAGAGTGATTTCAAAATAAGAGTGCATGAACACAAGACAGTATGGAATGTAAAAGGTGCCAGAACTTAAAAATAAGAGTGCATAAACAAAAGAGAATATGGAACGTAAAAGGTGCCAAAAACTTAAAATAAAAAAGGTACACAAACAAAGACGGTGTGGATCGTTACAGAGCCCCCCCTTTAAGGAGCGGATCCCAGACGCTCCTAACCAAAGGAAGGGCAAAACGACAACGGAAAACAGGGACGAACAGGCAGATCAGGGGGACACGGGGGGCACAGAGGGACAAGACTAGGACAGAGAGACCATGACAACAGGTGGGCGGCCAGGAGACCAAGGAGGCCAGGCAGATGCCCAGGGGGCCGAGGGGACGACTTGAAGGAGGGGACCGGGTCGGGAAGACTGGGAGGCAGCTGCGGAGTCGAGACTAGGTCAGGGGGCCAGGGAGGCATCCATAGGGCAGGGACTGGGTCAGGAGGCCAGGGAGATGGCCGTAGGGCAGGGACCGGGTCAGGTGGCCAGGGAGGCGGCCGTAGGGCAGGGACCGGGTCAAGGGGTCTAGGGGATGGCCACAGGGCTAGGACAGGGTCAGGAGGTCTAGGGGATGGCCACAGGGCTAGGACAGGGTCAGGAGGTCTAGGGGATGGCCACAGGGCTAGGACAGGGTCAGGAGGTCTAGGGGATGGCCACAGGGCTAGGGCAGGGTCAGGAGGTCTAGGGGATGGCCACAGGGCTAGGGCAGGGTCAGGAGGCCAAGGAGAGGGCCACAGGACTGGGACAGGGTCAGGAGGCCTAGAGGAAGGCCACAGGACAGGGTCAGAGGGCCTGAGAGGAGGCCACGGGACAGGGTCAGAAGGCCTGGGAGGAGGCCGCAAGACAGGGTCAGAAGGCCAGGGAGGAGGCCGCAAGACAGGGTCAGAAGGCCAGGGAGGAGGCCGCAAGACAGGGTCAGAAGGCCAGGGAGGAGGCCGCAAGACAGGGTCAGAAGGCCACAAGACAGGGTCAGAAGGCCAGGGAGGAGACCACAAGACAGGGTCAGAAGGCCAGGGAGGAGGCCACAAGACAGGGTCAGAAGGCCAGGGAGGAGTCGAGGAGGACTCCAGGGGCGGTGCCATGTAGGTGGCGACCAAGGAGGCTTGGAAGGTTCCGGAGGCTTGGAAGGCTGAGCAGGCGCAGGCAGAACCATGGAGGGTGGAACCATGTAGGCCCTCTGGGGCAGAGCCGTAGAAGGCGGAGCAGGCAGAGCGGTGGAAGGCAGAACTGTGGAAGGGTTTGGAGGCGGAGCCGTGGAAGGGTCTGGTGGCGGAGCAGGCAGAGCCGAGGCAGTCTTCAGAGGCGGAGACCTGGGAGGCTCGGGTGACAGAGGCGTGGAAGGCTCGGGTGACAGAGGCGTGGAAGGCTCGGGTGACAGAGGCGTGGAAGGCTCGAGAGGCGGAGCGCTGGGTGGCTCGAGAGGCGGAGCGCTGGGTGGCTCGAGAGGCGGAGCGCTGGGTGGCTCGAGAGGCGGAGCGCTGGGTGGCTCGGGATGCTCAAAGGGGGATGCTCTTGGACGGTCGAGGCTACAGGCGCTGGCTCTGGCTCTTGGACGGTCGAGGCTACAGGCGCTGGCTCTGGCTCTTGGACCGTCGAGGCTACAGGCGCTGGCTCTGGCTCTTGGACCGTCGAGGCTACAGGCGCTGGCTCTTGGACCGTCGAGGCTACAGGCGCTGGCTCTGGCTCTTGGACCGTCGAGGCTACAGGCGCTGGCTCTGGCTCTTGGACCGTCGAGGCTACAGGCGCTGGCTCTGGCTCTTGGACCGTCGAGGCTACAGGCGCTGGCTCTGGCTCTTGGACCGTCGAGGCTACAGGCGCTGGCTCTGGCTCTTGGACCGTCGAGGCTACAGGCGCTGGCTCTGGCTCTTGGACCGTCGAGGCTACAGGCACTGGCTCTGGCTCTTGGACCGTCGAGGCTACAGGTGCTGGCTCTGGCTCTTGGACGGTCGAGGCTACAGGCGCTGGCTCTGGCTCTTGGGACGGGGCCGTGGAGGGCGGAGACTGGTGAGCGGAAGCCCTTCCTCTTCTCCTCCTCTTCCTGGCAGACGAGGCTGGCAACGCTGGGACGGACGAGGCTGGCAACGCTGGCGCTGGGACGGACGAGGCTGGCAACGCTGGCGCCGGGACTGGCGTGGGCGTTGGCTCGTTGGCCGTTGCAGGCGTGGGCGTTGGCTCGTTGGCTCGTTGGCCGTGGCAGGCGTGGGCGTTGGCTCGTTGGCCGTGGCAGGCGTGGGCGACCCAGGAGCCCTGCCCGGAATCGAGAGAGGCGGCTCCCCTGCAGCGTAAGTCTCCAGTATTAGGCCCACATACTCCTGCCAGGTGCAATCCCCGGTCTCTGGTAAGATCCTCCATGGGCGGATGGGTACAGTGTGCCTATACACATCCTTCAGCACCTGGTCATTCCAACTGGAGTAGCTGGCCACACAGGAAAAGTAGTAGGAGAACTCACGGATGGTTAGGTTAGCCTCAGCAAGTTCCACGAGGAAAGCCGTTGGATCCATAGTGGTTGGTCGTTCTGTGACGAAGTGGGCAGACGAGGGAGTAAGGATCCAGGTACAGCTTTATTGAATATTACACAAAGTAAGGGAAGTATAAACACAGGAACAAATGAAACATCCACGAGGGGAAAATAAAGACATAAACACTAGACATTAACACAGGGAGTCTTCCAAGGGGGGGGGCACAGGCAGGATTCTGAAACAACATAGACCGAACATCAAACACCAAATAACGACCAACAAAGGACAAGGTGAACATGAGGGCTTAAATACAAAACAAGAGGAAACATAGACCAATGGAAAACCAAAACTCAAAACAAGATAACAAGACAATAAACTAAAACCAATGATAAATTAGAACTGATAACAAGATAATTAGACAATGAACCAATGAACCAGACATATGAACATGGAGGGAAAACAGGACATGACAAGACAGGGAAACAGGAACATAAGAGTGATTTCAAAATAAGAGTGCATGAACACAAGACAGTATGGAATGTAAAAGGTGCCAGAACTTAAAAATAAGAGTGCATAAACAAAAGAGAATATGGAACGTAAAAGGTGCCAAAAACTTAAAATAAAAAAGGTACACAAACAAAGACGGTGTGGATCGTTACAGAGCCCCCCCTTTAAGGAGCGGATCCCAGACGCTCCTAACCAAAGGAAGAGCAAAACGACAACGGAAAACAGGGACGAACAGGCAGATCAGGGGGACACGGGGGGCACAGAGGGACAAGACTAGGACAGAGAGACCATGACAAAACAGGTGGGCGGCCAGGAGACCAAGGAGGCCAGGCAGATGCCCAGGGGGCCGAGGGGACGACTTGAAGGAGGGGACCGGGTCGGGAAGACTGGGAGGCAGCTGCGGAGTCGAGACTAGGTCAGGGGGCCAGGGAGGCATCCATAGGGCAGGGACTGGGTCAGGAGGCCAGGGAGATGGCCGTAGGGCAGGGACCGGGTCAGGTGGCCAGGGAGGCGGCCGTAGGGCAGGGACCGGGTCAGGGGGTCTAGGGGATGGCCACAGGGCTAGGACAGGGTCAGGAGGTCTAGGGGATGGCCACAGGGCTAGGGCAGGGTCAGGAGGTCTAGGGGATGGCCACAGGGCTAGGGCAGGGTCAGGAGGTCTAGGGGATGGCCACAGGGCTAGGGCAGGGTCAGGAGGCTTAGGAGATGGCCTCAGGACTGGGACAGGAGGCCAAGGAGAGGCCAAGGTGTGGATCGTTACAGGCACATATCTGTGCCTCTCCTAAACAAAACAAGGCATCCGTCCGTGTTCCCTCATCACACCTGCCACAACTGGATTGACAGTGGCACAAAACATTACAAAGACAAACAATTCAAATCAAACATTTGAACATGTCTATGATACCAGAAATTATATCTACTGTAGGTAGGTTAGATTTTGAGACACACTCAACAAATCATGGAGAGAGAGACAGAGAGAGAGAGAGAGAGAGAGAGAGAGAGAAAGAGAAGAAAACGTCAAGGGAACATGGTATGGGATGCAGATGATCTGGCTGGGTTCTGAATGTGGAGATGGGAAATGGAAAACTGCCTCATTCTGTAATAAAACACTCACACTACAGTGTCTAAAGATTGCTGTTGTATATCAAAATGACAACATACAAAATTGAAACATGTGTCTCTTCAAAAACAGCTGTGTTCCTGTCTTTTTGCTTCATATGCAAAAGAGTCTAAGGAAGGTGTTTTTGTAACCCTAACTTTTAGACTGTGACACACTCATGTCTCTTTTCGGTCCATTTTTGATGGGGGATTTCAAACGTGATTTACTCCCATAGCATTCAATTCTTATCCCTTTTAGCATCTACATTTTAGCAAATAAAACTGATTGTATAACTGTCCAAATTAATCTGGATCAACATTTTTAACTATCAATCAATGTTCCAAAAATTCTGTAAATGACAGACAATGAACATTTTGTAAGGCATTACTGTTTTTAAAATCTGCTTTGGAATAATATGTATCATAAAAGTTGAATTGAACTTTAGCAGGACAATATAAGTATTTACAGTTCTATTTGTGCCAATTCCCTAGTTTGTCAGAAGTAGAGAGTTAGGCACAAAGTTATTTAGCACTAAACTATACTCATTTTCCAGGTTGGTCAATTTCACCTTCTATTATAAAATATTTCACCCAGCTTTGAACATTTTTACCAAGTAGCCTGCAGATCAGTTCTTAAGGTATAGACATCAGACTTTAGTGTGCTAAGGTAAGATTGAAGAGGCTTTGAAAGTAAGAAAACAGGTGAGAAGCAGACCCTCTGCCCTGTTACTACAACTACCAATGGCTCTTTCTATGACCACTTCCTGATAAAGCGACACTTGATCTCCACCTGGCTATGGAGGGCTGTCATCCAGCTTATCTTCCTGCTATTGGCCTGATACCCCTCTAATAGACTGCCAAAGAGGCTCTGAACACACTGAGTCACAATACGTGCCCAGTCACCCAGTGAAGAACAGACTCCACTCCAGCACTGGCTATAAAACCTTCCATCCACTAGAGGGCTTCCTTTTACAGGGACCACCATGCAAACATGCACATAACATCATTGCTCTAAGACATTGACCTTAATTGATCAGAAACATTGTTGTTTTTCCATTTGAGATGAACAGCTGTATCTGATCAGAACAAAAAACAAAAGAGACCCTGAGATATAAAATATATATAAACATACTTGATCAAGTCTGATTCTAAATAGGAGTCTATAAGAGGCAACAGTGTTGATATAATCCATCCCATTACAATTCTATGTTCATACATTATGGTCAGGGATTTGTAAATCAGATGTACAATTTTCATCTTGCGGACAATAAAACAGCCAATTCAAATCACTCACAACATCGTAGCAACCATCTAGCGATACCCTAGCAACCACCCTGAACACCATAGCAACCACACTGCAATACACTAATAAGCTAATAAGACAAAACCTTTCTGTAGAGCATGATTGCTGTGACATCGACCAGATTGAGCATAAAAGATCACTTAATTAAATTAAGACTGAATGATCTCAGAGCTGTGATACTCACAAGATGTGCAATTATCAATATTGTTTCAGAAACATGACAAATCTGAACATTTCCTGATTGAACACAGTTTAGACTGATCAGTGAAAAGTAGATCTCTGGAAGAGGTGGAGAGTTTCCTAAAAAACAAGAGATGTGCCTTGAGGCATAAGGGACATTATTTACACATGCGTCTACATGCCAGGTAACCACCACTAGTTCTAGTGTAGACTCATGAGCAAAACTGCTTGAAAAATCAAAAGAAACTTGCCTGTTTTCAATTTCATATTTCATATTTCAATTTTCTAGGTACAGATTTGCATCCTGTGTCTGGGTCTTTAGAAAATATGTATGTGTACAGACTAGATAAGGAGGTTTATTTCACAGAATATACAAAGCCACACACAAAAAATAAGTCAGTACAAAGGGGCTGATTTGACTTGAAAGAAAGCATCTCTCTGTAAATCTATCATTGAGACACAGGCATTTCTATTGGCAATGTCAAACCAGCCATGTCTCGTATTCTGACTGATGCACAAACAGTTTCCTGTACAATGCTGCTCATGTTCTCATAACAATGTCCTGCACCCCTTAAGTTAAAACTGGTTTGTTGCAACCAGGCCCTGGACTTTCAAATGTACAGGAATATAGAATTTAAAAAAATGGAAACCAAAGTCATGTCAAGTCATTTTAATTTGTATAGTGCTTTTCCCAACACACACATTTTTTTCCAAATGCACCGCTTTACAGAAAATCATGCTTTAATAGAAAATGAAGCTGTAATATCTATAGAGTCTTAGAGTCATCATTGTGCACTTCGATAAAAATATGGCATAATAAATAATTCAATAAATAAGTAAAATAACTAATAATTGTATTTAGAACCCCAGTGAGCAAGCCGAAGGTGACAAAATGAATTTAATAAGGAAAATAGATGGTTAGGAGTAAACATAAAAATGTAGAAAACACAAAAACAATAACAGCTATACAAAAACAGAATAACTAAATTCATTAATCTTTCTAATCCATTATGTTATTTGGTCTTGTCATAAAACTGTTGCCACAGATGTTGCCTCCTGCCACAAAGGGTTTTGAAATATTACACTAGGCTGGGAATTCAATTTAGTTCTAACAATGGTTGTATTGCACTAAAAACAAGCAGCAAAAATTGTAATTACTTTTAAGTGTAAAAATCAACTGTAATAGTGCAAAGTATTGCAAATCCATAAATGTTAAATATAGTAAAAATATGCACCCTGACATTGGACATGAACCCAGAGTCAGTGATAATCTGGGACAAACCAGCTCAGTGAAACTATTCTGCCCATAAAACCCAAACAACTGTAACCTCTCACATCTCCAGCCAAACCACAGCCAGTCATCAGGAGAGACTGAACTCACACTTGATTACATGCATATGACATACGTCTGCACACAAATATGTATCTTTATGTACTAAAATCCTTTTTGAAGCAAAGTGGTCCTCTTCAAGATATTAATGACATTACTAGATCTGAGTAGTGAACACTTCGAGCAATGCATGGATTTGTACAAACAATTTTGACAAACAAGCACATTTAGGAATGGTTGCCTAAATGAGGCTATACCTTTGGAATACGATTCCTTTGTCCTTGCACTCCAAATCTCATTAAATCTAACATAATCAATCCCAGCAAAAACATCCAGATCTTCATGATAGCACACACACACACACTCACACAAGAAGGTAAGACAAGCCAAATATGTGCAAAGCACATTAAAATACCCACAAACTCTCGATCTACCCACACACATGCAAAAACACATATATTCTACTTCACACAATGAGACACCTGTATGACTGAGTGGCCTCAGGCCAAATTGAGCTGGTGTGTGTGAGGGTACGTGTTCTTGTCTTTGAAAGTGGATAGAAAGCTTGTAGTGTCCAGATACAAGTAATTACATGCTTACCAAGGTAGATATGCAATAACCTATAGAAAAATACTGTTATACTGTACTGTTACTGTTATACTGTAAATATTAGTGTTGTCTAACAACTGATAAGTCAATTAGTGAAGTCAAATGGTTTATGTTATGTAACTATTATGGTTTGGTTAATTTTTAATCCGATTAAGAGTTTAAAACGAAAAAAGGTAAACTAAACTCTTTGCATTACATTTTTAAGATTCTTGTTTCCATTTATGCACAGTCAGGGTGTTTTTGGTGGTTACAAGGGCTAGCTAGGCTCCTAAGTCAAAAGAGACCATTCCCAAGGCACTATAATATAGAAGTCTACACGATACCGCTTTACCTTCCCCTTGCATTAGTGCATTGCATTAGCAGCATTGGAGATGAGAGTACATCACATAATCAGTGATGAGTGCAATTCTGGGGTTGCATTTTTCCCTCTAACATAAATTTTTTACTCCACTGATGGTTAGGATTAGATTTGGTGTTTGGGTTGGGGGGTACAGTTTATAAAATATGCATTCATCCTCACTGTATTACAGACTGAACAGCTGAAAACAACTGGATTTTGCCACCCCTCCGTGGACGATACAACCGAAAAAATTGAGCTCACACGTGCCCATATGTAGCCGGTCCTACCCGTTCCGCTCTGCACGGGACTCGAACCGACGTCTCCGGTGTGGGAGGCGGGTGCGCTAACGAGGAGGCTAAAGGTTACAGCCTCTAGCGTCAGTCGCTAGCGCACCTCTTGAGGTCAGGAGAGTGAGGTTTACACACTGCACAGCTATCTACCAGCTGGCCCCCGTTACACATACACATAACAACAATTACCACTTTGGCCATCGGGGGCAGTGTTTTGCATTTTGGTAAGCACAGACCGATTTAAGTTAAGAGAAGTCAACCTACTGTTTTAGATTTCACTGTGAGATCAGTCTGGTATATCTATCATAAAATAATAGTAACACTACTGACATATAGGTGGCACACTTTCCAGATGAAATACTACCATAAAAGCTTGTGACAAGCCCTATGTCAATGGTCATTTTAAAAAAAGGTATTCTGCATCCACTGTCCTCTACTGGGTCTTTTTGACCAAAATTAAATGTTTCTAACAAAACAGGAGGGTAAATTTATTTTAGTGGTGGTGCTATAATCAGCATGCTGTATCTATTAGACAGTTTCAGGAAAAGGAAAAGTCGCATCTTTAAATGAATCCCCTTTATAGTACCGCTGCTACAGCCACTACAGACTTTGTCCATTGCAAAACATTGTGTGCTGCATTTTGATCATTTTGCATCATGAGTTTCACAGCTTTTAGACTTTGTGTCAAATTAAATCTAGTGTCAGTTTTAAAAACTAGATCCCTCTCAAGACTTTGGTTACATTCCGTTGCACTACGTGATTTTGATCTCAAGAGCGTGTTATGTTAAGTGCCCCTGAGAAATGTGCATCTGATCGGGGTCAGGTGAACTCAAATCCAGCCCAATTATACCAGACTTACAGTATACTTTGAACATCATACAGCAGAGAGAGAAAAAATTTTCATACTTATTCATGCATCAATTTTTTTGCTGTTTAAATGTAGTTTGTCTTGCAGTTTATTTAGTCTGAATAGACAGCTACTCCTGAACAGCCATCAATGGAAAAATAGGGTTTTTATCCACATCATATTGATGTACTCAAACTATCTATCATCGAAGCTAACCTGACAAACCCTTACCTTTGTCCCTTTATAAGGAGAAAGAGGTGAGGAAATTAGCATCTCAGGATCTTTTAAAAATGCTAGTGCAAGCAACCCTTCTGAGGTGTTTATTTTAAGGACCTCTGGCAATGTCTCATGCATGTCATTGCCCATGAACACATAAATTACCTTTAAACAAATATCTGAAAATCAGATCTACCATTTGTTGCTGTACATTCAAAGAAGGGCTGAGTTCAAAGGAACGCCTGGAGCTGTTGAATTCTTCACAGCCTGTCTGTGGAATTCTGACACTTTCCTAGAGGGGTACTCAGTCCAACACAAACCTAATATCAATGAAGAGTAAATCAATTACAGGCTTGTGCCCATCTCTACCAAACTAAACCCAAGGGGAAAGTGATGCTATTTCTAAACACACATACACACAACATAAAAAAATTATTAATAAAAATATGATAAAGCCAGAACAGAACAACCCCATCATACCAAAACAAATAATACGAGATACACAGACTCAAACAAACAAATTCACATGTTCCCAGTGGGTCGAGTAAATACATACCATCTTTTGAGTCATGGTGCTTTAATTCAAACTGATTGTTCGATTCTGGCCCACATCATGTCCCAATTATTTTTTGAAGCAATCCGAATGATGAAAAGCGCAATACAATTTTTTTTTTACTTGACTTGACCAAGTCAAGGAGCCAAGGAAGGGTCTTCTGGTTATACTTGGAGTTATGTTTTGTACAAATTATTGAAAGCATGAGCAATAATATTAGTGATGCTTGTTTTGGCAAATACCACAAAATAACACACATATAAAAAAAACAAAAAAACAACAACAATTCTGACTCCAAAATATGCATATGCATACATTCACATATCCAACTAACAAATCATGACCTGGGCCTCAAAGTCATGAGTCGTGACACTGGAAATGAATGAAGAACTAATTAAACAATTAATGACTTTGATCTCCTGTAGTGCTAAACAGCTATAAGAAAGCTAGAAGTTTCTCATTAATCCGTTCCCCTGGGAACATGTGAACAGGATATTGGCATTGGATATAAGCTTCAGTTTCCAAAGCCTGCAATGATCCTGAATCCATGGACCAAACAGGTCATAGCTGCCAAATACACATGGTGCCACATCAGGACCATGCGTGGACTCCGCTCAGCTAAAATGGAGAGAGAACTGGAAAGCTCATATGGACTTGGTATGTGTTGACAGGTTTATGTTTGGTTGAAATTTTGTTCATTCATCAGGAATGCTTTTGATTTTGTACACAGACAAAAACTGCAGACAGCAAAACATTAAATGTGCTATATGTAATATTTTCACTATACTAAATCATAAAATGACCATAATATGTCATTAGAGAATTAGGAAACATGCTAAGTTGAAATACTGGTTTCTCCGTTAACAATGCTACAGCCAGTATATTCTACTTTGAAGTTTCCATTCCGGGCCGGAATTTCTGTTTATGATTTGGCCTGTGTGATCCCGCCCACTGCCCAATCACCAATAGTATTTCGATACCACCGGGTTACCAGATTTAAACAAGTTTGCAGGCAAACAACACTGCGTGCTGCAGCCATGGAAGCCAGCAAACAAACTGGATCAGAGATAACAGATTCCCCCTGACATAAAAAGCCTCGCAATCCATCTAAAAACCACCATGACCAGAGGCGTAGTGAAACAAGGATAAATATTGGAGATGCCTTTGGAAAATGGAGACAGCTTAAAGCCCGAAAATCCTTTAAAATGGATGATGAGTTGGCTAATTTGCATGTCAACATTCTGGCAACCCACATGAGCTTCGAGTCTGGGGCGGGGCAGACAACTCTCCAATATTTTTAATTTGGACTGCAGCACACATTTAGAAAGGCTTGTTGTCAATCTTACATACAGCACCTTTAATCAACTATCAAAACCAGAGAGGTTTTTATAAAAACAAGCAGATATAAATTATCCAGGGGAAAGCTGCTTATGAGGTATAAGGTATTTTAAGCGATAATATAATAGATCATGTGTGAGGCTTCAGGTGATGATTCCTAATTGCTTCACTGACAAGAATGGATTTTTTTTATTGTCAGCAGAAACAAACCTTTACACTATGCGAATCGACCCCTGAACATGCCAATATGTGTAATCTATGAGTTACAAGAGAGCAAGTCATGATGTTCACACAACGGGATTTAGCAAATCCCAGTCCAATGGATTTATTAAACCCTAATATTGGCAGTACAAATATTAATATATTTAAGGTATCTTTATGTTACTCACAAGCAGTTTTGCATGAATAGAGTCACTGTCTTGTGCCGCCTCTAATAAATCCTCCAGGTCATTTGAGGACAGCAGGATTTCCTGGTTAGAGAAATAAAGTAAAAAAATACTATATATAGAATTCTTGAATAGATTTATATTGATGCATAGAGGAATTTAATTAATTTTAATAGTATAAAATCCAATAAACTTCATCTTTGTTGTATTGTCTTTGTTGAGTAAATTTTTTGATGAATACAGGTGTGCAAAATTCATCATGATTTATTCCAAGACTTACTTCACTGAGGTACAGTACAATGTACAGTACAACATGGCTCGCTCACCTCTTGAGTCTGTGTGCGAGGGGAAGGGGGAGGTTTGTGGCCTGACCCACCACAGTGAAGCTGGAAAACACCACACTGATCTCGAGCTGCATCTGGTTCTCCCATTAGAAATGTCACCTGCATCAGATCACCCTGCAGACATGTGACAAATTAAAAAAATAACACCTATACAGAAGTACACACATGCATACAACCTGTATGGTTACATGACACATGCATAAATGATAAACAGATAATTTTATGCATGGTAGAATAAATAACTATGTACATGCATTGCTATAACACAATCTCTACTAGATAGACAAAAATTATGCAGAATCAATCGTATTAAAGGGAAAGGTCACCCAAAAATGAAAATTCTGTCATAATGTATTCACCCTCATGTTGTCCCAAACCCATATGACTTTCTTTAATCCATGGCACACAAAAAAAGATGTTAGGCAAAATGTTAGTCTCACACACTGAACTTTCACGTTCATTGCATCTTTTTACACACAATGAAAGAGAATGGTGAGTGAGACTAATATTATCACTAACATCTCCTTTTGTGATCCACAAAAGAAAAAAAAAGGCTAATTTTACTTGGAAAAACATGAGGTCTGGTAAATTATGACTTATGACTTATTATTGAATTATGAATACTTTTTTTTAAGCAACCATTATATAATGCATAACAAATGAGCAGAATGCTGCAATTGCCCAATCAGGTTCAAGCACTCAAGTTAGCTATGTAATAAAAAGTGTTACCCACTAGCCCCCTTGTTTTAAAAGCACCCCAAGACTGAGTGGAGTGTGAGTATGTAAATAGGATTCTGGGACTCTATGATGTCATGGTCTAAAATTCTGCCTAGACTTCATGCTGTATTTACTTTCCCCCCTAACACAACTAAAAAAAGGACATTTAACTTCTCTGCAGCTGTTTAAACTTTACTCCTACCACCAATAAAATATGTCCTTCAGCCAGAACTAGGAATTTCTTTTTTTAATACATTTTAAAGGCCAACATAATCCTCTAAAGTGCCATTTTTCTCCCACTTTAAGATGGGCTCTTGCATGTGATCATCTATAATCACATACAAGCAACAGCTAAATACATTTGTAAAAAATATAAGTCTTTATATAATAAACGCAGATGTTAGGCTTGGGCATAGTAACTCCTATACGCTGTGAGACACTCATCCTCCATAAACGTAACTTTGGGTTTAAATGCCAAAGGGGACTGTTCTCGAGATGTATTTACATGTGCTGAGAGATGGTGAGAGAATGAAGGATTATAGGCTGTTCTGATTCCATAGGAGGTGTATAGGTGCTGGATGCCTGTATTTTTGGACCATAAACAAATTGCATTCTCACTTCAAAAGGGGTCTCAGATCCCTCAATAATTCCTCCCACCATCACCAAGCCATCGGTGGAGATTCCCAGACCATCACTGTAAACCCAGTCCACGCTCTCAACTATGGAACAATCCACATACAGTGCCAACCGGCCTTTGGAGACACTGACTGCCACGCGATGCCAACCCCCA
Organism: Moxostoma hubbsi; assembly: GCA_032164185.1. Lineage (NCBI taxonomy): Eukaryota > Metazoa > Chordata > Actinopteri > Cypriniformes > Catostomidae > Moxostoma > Moxostoma hubbsi. The sequence continues at coordinate 35,539,739 of JAVLUX010000001.1, read as the reverse complement.
TCGGATAGTCCTCCAACAGGGAATCTAGGAATGACAACTCCAGTGTTATTATCATTACACAGACTAAAACAAAAAAATAATGGAAACATTTTTATTAAATGAAATACAAAACTAAAATAAAAAAAACTAAAATACAGTTCCATGACTAATGGAACTAAAAGAAAAGAAAAATGACCACAAATTAAGTTTCAGTTTAGTTTTTGATACATTTTAATTTTTTTTTAATGTGGAACCTCAAATGAAATAAACTAATATTAAAAGAATGAATGAAAACAAATGAAAAGTAAAATAAATTGAAATGATAAAAGTAAAAATATGTTAGCGATAAATAACTAACTAATCAACCCGGTATCACGCCGAGGCGTGAAATAGACACGCCGGTCCACTCGCGGATGCGTGTCTATTTCACGCTTTGCCTCCTCTAGGCGTGTACATGACACGCGCGCGTCTACGTAGAATACCGGCAGGGGGCGATCGTTTCCTCAACGCCAACAACTGTCCGCGCACCAAAGAGGAAGCGATATATCGCGTTCTCCAGTTCCGGTTAGCAGGATATATATTTTTGTACATAAATACACTTTTTAAATAAATATATATATATATATATATATATATATATATATATATTATTTATTTACATCAGCACAAGATACTCGACAGCCCACACACACACACACACATATAACAACGTTAGGCTACAGCAACGTTAGGATTTCTTCATGAAAGCAGCACTATAATGAACCTTTATTTGTCACATATGGTCACAAGTGAAAGTAACCGGCGAAATTGGCCGGCATCCCGCCCGCACGAACGTGCAACGCGACGACAACGGTATTGCTTCCTCTTTGGTGCGCGGAGAGTTGTTGGCGTTGAGGAAACGATCGCCCCCTGCCGGTATTCTACGTAGACGCGCGCGTGTCATGTACACGCCTGGAGGAGGCAAAGCGTGACACCGACACGCATCCGCGAGTGGACCGGCGTGTCTATTTCACGCCTCGGCGTGATATCGGGTTGAACTAATTTAACTATAATAACCCTAAAAAAGCTAAATATGATCAATTTTGTATTCTCAACAAAGTGGGCTAGACAAACCATATGATAAAGCATCAAATGTGCACTCAGAGTGCACTCAGGAGTCAGGAGAACCAATGGAAATCATAACCCATACGATTCCCCGGCAAAACATTAAGAGACACTTCCTATCTATGTAATAACAAGTGATTTTTTATGTATTTATTTTTTATACGCAAGCTTAAACTAAACAGAAACCCACATGAGACCATGGCAAGAACATTATGACATAGTAATGTCACCCTAAGGATGAATGTAAATCACAAACAGGTAAAATTTTGGTGCAAAAATTATATTTATTTTATCCTACAGGTGGGTAATTAACCGGCAGAACTAAATATTAGTTTTGAAAGGCCATGAGTTACATCCCATGCTTCATTTGTAATGCTGCGTACACACTGTCAGCGACACCATCCCATTCATTTTCAATGAGAGCACAGCGACTTACGGCGACACGAGCTGTCACGACCATTGGCGACTAGATGTGGGCGTGTCCAGCGATGCGACAAAGTTGAGACAAGTTCAACTTTATTCAAATGAAGAGCAACTTACGGAAGCGACAGCCAATAGGAGAGAAGACGGGAGAGCTCACGTGATCCTTCTCTCTCTCTCTCTCAGCTCCTGCAGTAATGGAAAGATGGATGAAAGGCTATTTCTTGCTGTTAGCAATTTTCCAGTGCTCTATGATATGTCTCTTCCCAAGTACATGGACATTTTTAAGAAAAATACTGTGTGGAAAGGTCTCTGACTGCGATATTGAATGGTTGTGGACCCAGACAGACCGGCGTTTGCGTTTTTGCCGCAGATAAACAGCCGCTATGGCAAAGAGCACGCCTTGTTTCTCATTCATCTTTGATATAAAGCATTTTATGTACTGATTCCATTTATATTTAGTCTTACATTTACATTTACATTTATTCATTTGGCAGACGCTTTTATCCAAAGCGACTTCCAAAAGAGGAAAAACATAAGCGAATCATCTTAAGGAGACAGTGGTACGAAAAGTGCCATACTACAAAGTTTCACTATCATCACAATAGTATACAAAACCGATTTAAGTGCAACAAGAATTGTTAATACATTTAGAAAGAATTTTTTTTTTTTTTAGCGACTGGTTAAATAGTCTTTTCCCTCCAGAATGTTTGTTTTTAGTGGCAAGAAAAGCGATTCGCTGTCAACAGCAATGGAATGACATCTGTGAATGTCATTTATAAACGTTACTAGGCAACCAGTGGTGGGAACGCCCACTAGCGACTTCACCGCCAGCCACTGGCGACCTGCAGCGACAAAGTCGCTGGCAGTGTGTACGCAGCTTAAGGCTTGGCTTAAGTCACACAATGATAGAATTAATAAATCAAAGAGCTGTTCAATCCAGCAACAAAAAAAAACAAAACATTTATAGCACTATACTCCGCACATCTGCAGTTAAATCAGCACAGATCATAGTGGACATTTACTCATAGTGCCGTTGTTGGGTGCTAATGAACGTGAAGGTGTAGGCGCTGATGCGGATCTGCAGAAGAATGTGTCCATCTGGGCATAGGAAGGTTAGCACACTGTGGTCATCAGGTTGGGAGCTGCGCAGATGCAACAGCAAACTGAACTCGTCACCAAATCTGAAACAGAGATGAGAGAGAATTTGTAATTTTTTTTTATTTGTGCAATTTAAAAAAGAAAATCATAGTATGAAAAGAACAAATTTCATAGCATATTACTTATAAAGTGCTAGCAAAAAGTTGTGTCCTAACCAGGCATTACATAAAAAGATTCTTTGTGTCTAAAATGAAAGTGAAGAACTGCTTGGAAGCAACAAAATCATAGCCAATCAGAACATACTTAATAGGTGGGTTTCCATCCAACTATTTTTATGCGTATTTTGAAATTTAAATTTGAAATAAACATTCAAAATTTGCTTAAAATGTAATGCGCTAGGAGGAGGTGGATTTTCTAGAGTTTAGCATTAGTTAAAATGCGCATTAAGGTGATGGAAATGATTTATTTGTAAAACGATGCCATGTTTTGACCATTCGTGCATGTGTTATAGTGTGCAATAACTTGACGTGACTAGCCTGACAAAGCGACTGACAAAATATTCTAAGTTACATGAGTTATAATGAAGAGATGCGATTTATTCTTGATGCTTGGTTGTGTCATGCTTGGTACATGCATGGTGTATGCTTCCACAGTGGTACATAAATTTAAAAAAATTAGATGGGAGTTAAAAACATTTTGCATAGGATTATCCTGTTAGTTGATAGTCACTGTGCATACCTGTATCCGAACACCTTGCGTAACGGCATAGAGAGGGTGGAGTACTGGCCAACTTGAAGTATTGGACAAATTTGGACTTCCTGAATTACTGATGCGTTGCTGTGGTTTGCCACCTGCCACAGATAAGCAAGAACGTCTATTTCTTCTGCCAAGTGATTGAAAAAAAAAACGTTAGTTACATTGTATGGAAAAAAAGAAGCTATGATAATGAATGGTGACTTATAGCTAACATTCTGCCTAACATCTCCTATTATGTTTCGCAGGAGAAAGTAATATGAGACCGACATGATGGATGATGCTGAATAAATGATGACAGAATTTTCGTTAAATTAATAAAATTTTAGGTGTGTTCACACTTGTGTTTCATTCATTCCCATTCAAATACTTGCAAATATAGGAGAGTGGGAATGCAATCATTTGTACAAGTTTCGTCTTTTGATGTTTATGCATGGTGAAATCTGACCTGAAAATTCATCTAGCAGAAGGATGATTACCCAAAGAGACCTAATAGCTAATATTAGATAGCTGATCATTTATTAAAAAAAGAAGCATTAATGTGTGACATCAAATCCTGTTTCCCATATTCACAGATTTAGATCAGTTAGAAAGAGATCATTAAGGTAACAATCGCATGTTTCCATTTTATACAGTGTAACCTAGATTGCATAATGGATGCCAGAAACATCTGTTTCAGATAAAACAGCAGGTACAGATGAAAGCTGAGACCGTAAACAAAGGACACTTAAACATTTAACATTTTTCCAGTATTAATCATTAGTTCTGTAGAGGTCTATGTGAGATCAGTCACTCAGGAAATCAGTTCACTGTGATACTAGGGCAAAAATCGTATTCTTGATAATAATTTTTGTATTGTTTTCCTGTAAAAAAAAAAAAAAGAAAAATCCTTAAAACAAGGTCAATTTGTGTGACAACACAGGCAAGAATGAGGATCTAAATGCAGCTTTATTTACAAAAGAATAAACAAACTAACTGAGAATATAATGAAAACATAACACAGGGAACCAGGCACAGAGCATCCAACAATACATGCAAAAACTGACAAACAAACCAGGGGAAACGAGGGCTTAAATATACAAGGGAAAACAAGGAACACCTGGGGAAACAATCAGGGAGAACCAATCGTGAAATAAAACTACAAAATGACTACAAAACAAACAGGAAACAGGAAAGTGGGAACTAAACAAGAATTTCAACATAAAAGCACAAAAACTAAAACATGAATTTGATTGATCTTGTTTTAGAAGCAATACTGCATAAGATATTTAGGCTTTTCAGAGAATATATTTTTAACATGTGTATTTTATCTTACTGTACTGGCAGAGTTTTTACAGTCAAAACAAGTGAAAAAAATCGACCAGTGCTGAAGAAGTAATCCAAAGTATTTAGAATATGTTACTGACCTTGAGTAATCTAAAGTAATACATTATCAATACATACATTACTTTACATTATTTTACAGCATGTATTCTGTAATCTATAGTGACTGCCTATTCAGTCCTCTCATTAACCATATAGAGTGTCATAACATGTCAGCTGGTCTAAAATAATGCAGTCATACACTATACTGCCCACCTTTTTATTCTCTCTTTCACATACACATTACCTGTGGGCGCTAAAGGTCTTACTTTACAAAGAGCACAGTTATGTTGTGTGTATGTGAGCATTAGCTCATGTGTATGTGCGTGCTTGAATGCTTGTGAGTAGAGTCGCACGATTAAGACAAATCATATGTGTTGATCTTTTCGTGATTTGTTAAGTGTGGTAACTGTGATTCTAATTATTTATTAATCTAGTCATTTATAATTGTGTTGCCTATGAGTAAGTGTGTGCATGCTTCCAGACCTCAAGCTTGTGTTTTAGTGTGCAGCATTGTGCAAAATTAGACAAAAAAATCATGCTGAATACTGCATTTAATCAAACATGGAGAGAGTGACTCAGCAGGCAAAGCTTACAGTGAGCAGGTTTCTAACACACCTGGTCTGGCTGATAGGTTGGAGAGAGGACACCCATAACTGACGACAAGACCATCAATGCACCATGTCATGTAGCTGCATGTGTTTTTCTGGCAGAGCAGCCAGTTTACGCTACAAGAACTGATGCATCACCACAGTCCATAAGCCTGAGAAAGATTTGGCTTGGAGAGCAGGCTTAATTTACAGACATACTTAACAGACCAAGAATCATACATGCACACCCACTTCAGACTGACTAAACTGTTTCAATTTTGATAACAAAAAACATTTCAAAACAGTAGTATGCAACATTGTCACATGACTTCAGCAAAAGGTCTGCATCTAAAAAAAACAATTGGCTGGGTATCATGGAGCCCTATTTTATTTATTTTTTTCTTCAGAATTTTTGTAAAATACTGTCATGGGTAACCAAGTCACCACCATGACCCTTGCTTTCCGCCAGCCTGTGAGATGCCAAGCCACTGGAAAAAGCTGCCAACCATGCGTTCCAGACGTGCATGCACCTGTCCACCCCATTCTCTGCACTGCCCAACCTTTTGTGAGCCCCTCAATCACAACGAGAAAACCGTGTTTACTTTCAGTGATATCACATCCCCCTTAGACCCTTATTTACACTTTAGTGGCATGCACAGCTACTGTCTGTCTTTGCTTAAATGGATTAATAAGGGGAGAATTGTGAAATTGGCAAAAGGTGGACTTGAACCCACATTGCCCATGCAATTAACCAACTGTTTAACTAATGTCACTACATGAGATCTTAGGCTGAGGAAGGCAAATTACTACCACTTATCTCTCCATGTCTTTTCTTCAAAGTGTGTGTAATATTTGTAATAGTTTTAACAGGTTCTATAAATTAGCATGCATATAGCTGGGCTGTGTGCCAAGTGCTATTTATACTTATTGCAAATAATTATTTGGCTATACTGAACCCCTGGTAGGAGGCCCTGGTGGCCACGAGGGCCCTATGAAGTGACATATATCGCTTAATAGGCAGGGTCGGCACTGCTTGTACTGGTAATCAATGGGTTAGACTTCAATTGAATTAAACGGAATCACTCGTAACTCAAAGGAACACTAATCTCACTCAGGGTAACTAAAAAAAAATAAACCTGTGTCATAACATAAAACAACCTAATTGACATTCCAGTAGTATCAAAACCAAAGACAGCTGCCTCATCAAAAAGAAATGAGAGAACTATGAATATTATTACAAGCAGTTTTTTAATCTCTTTAGACAATCATTTTATTTGTATATCGCTTTTCGTACACACACCATTTCAAAGCAGCTTTACAGAAAAGCAGGCATTTACAAAAAAATGTACTTCAATATCTATAAAGTCTTAGAGTGATCATTGTGTAGTTTGATTAAATATGATTGTAAATTGTGTACAAAAATTAGATAATTAAATAATAATTGTATTTATAACCCGTGAGCAAGCCGAAGGTGACTGTGGCAAGGAATACAAAACTCCATTAGATGTTGGTTAATGGAAAAAAATTACCTTGGGAGAAACTAGGCTCACTGTGGGGGCCAGTTCCCCTCTGGCTAACCAGCATGAATATGATGCCAATATTAGTTATTTATGTGCAGTGCATGTCATGATTTAAGATTAGTAAACTAAGTAATTGTAGGTAAATAATTAGTCAAGTCAGCATGATTTTGACAATCTTGGAAGCTGGTCTGGTATAAATTGGGCATATTGAATGTGGAATGTTGTTATGATGACGTCACACCCAGCCCAGTTTTAGCAGACTTTAAAAAAATGCAGGCACTGGTGTCCAACAGGATTACAGTATATTCCCCCCTCTTCACTTGCTCTCCCTCAATCCCATAGTAAACACATGCCGAAGTAAACACGCTCCAAACGTGCAACAGGTTTTTTTTTTTTTACGTTTAATCTTGCATTTAACTCATAGTCTTTCTGCACCAGGGAGAGTTATAGAAGGACAACAAGCTAAAGTGCAGCAAGCTATGTAGCATTGGTGTCTGTTATCACATAATTTATGGCTAATAGTCAAGCTCTATTGGTCACACTGTTTCACGCTTGAAAGCAGATAGGTAGGACCCTATTTGGTGACAATTCCAGCTCTCTAGACAAAATTTCCTGCTGAAAAAATCTTACACCAGAAGGTGGTTTGCTGGTCTTAGTTTAGGGTGGTTTTCCAGCCTGGCCAAGCTCATGCGTAGCTGGTATAGTTTGTGCCCCAACTGCCCCAAACCCATCTAAAACAAAAACAGACCAGGCTGAAATGCCAGCTACGATCAGAAAATCATCTGAAATCTGGTTTAAGCTGTTTTTGTTCATCAGAGTGATTGAATCTGAACCATTACCTAACAGCCAGACAACTAAATTAATATGTTATTATATTTACAATTGGCTTAGTTCCTATCCTTACAAAGATATATCAACAAATAGACCCTGCTGGCTGAAATTCTGCAAAACAAAAGAAGTGATTTACAGGTTAAAACCAACAAAAAGATCCATAAATGCTGAGGATATGACATCACATTCACATCAAAGCAAAGATTACTTCAGCCCAGATGTGAAGATGCTGTCATCTTAAATTTCATTTAATAAAAGATTTTACACTCAATTAGATTAAAATCTAGAAGGTTGGTTGGAGACATTTGGTAATGAAGCACCATGACAATATGGTATCATTTATCAGAAAATGCTGAAAAAGAAAAAAAAAAGGCAGGAAGGGAAAGAGAAGGAGACAAAGAAAAACGGATAAAGAAACTAAAGAAAGGACACACTCCTCGCCTTCAGGAAAGGTTAAGGTCAAACAGCTCTTAACCAGGTTCACTCCAACAAAATGACTGATGCACTTTCCCTCAATTTAAGACAACCCAAAAAAACATAAACCAGACTCCTGAAATCGTCTTGAAAAGTGTGTGCTCATGAACTACTGCCATATCCTGAGGGCACCATGGTGTCCGGATTTCAAAACACAGCTCATGTTCAAAGCTGCATGGTTATGACATGGGTGATTGATCTTGGGGTCAGACAAAGTATACTGTCTGAAGACTCTCGGTAAGGGCTATGGGTGAAGCATTCCCGTTCAAGTCCAGCATTTTCCATAGGATCAGGCCTACTCTAGTGGCCGTGTATGGCAAAGCATGTACTATGCCAAAGAGAGCATCATGTCTACAACATGTACGTGCAACACAGGGAATAACACGGGGAGGGGGGGGCAGCAGCGTAGCTGGGTTAAACCAACACTTTGATTACTTTACTAGGTGATCAGAGGGACCTGATCCATACATAGGGATCAGAATATCATAGAGACTTGGGGTTGGGCTCTTTCGACTTTGTAAGCAACCATCTAGCAACCACTCAGAACACCTTAGCAACATCCTGCACACAACCCAAAAGCTGGTTATTGATTCAGTTTTACCAATTAGATTCAGATTCACTAGCTCTTGATTTGTTTAAATTCTGATTAATTTGGGTAAATTTCAGCTATACTAATAATTGTTTATCTCTACTCTTCCCTTTGGCCTGTTCACAAGATCAACCATTGATTCTATTACTTTCAACTGATCAACCATGATGGAAGTAATGAGAACTCCTGGCATAGAGTAAAAGATCAATCTCCTGATTTAAAAAATAAATATTAGTATCATTGAAATGAAAACACGACTAATTTTTCAATTAGTAGATTTTTTTCTTATTATTAACCCAACCCTAACCCTAACCTGTGGCGACAACTTTTGGACAGGCAAGCACCACTCACATTTTCAGGAAATTTTTGTTCATTTGAATAGTCTTAAGGTAACTGAATGTAAATAGATTGTTTTACATTCCACTGCTTTATCTGCAGTACAGCCCTGTCAGCACCTCTGTGAGATAAATTACTGATATAAAATGCAATAAATTATCACATCTATAATAACTATTGCAATGAGGATTGTTTAGGATTTTAAGATCTGTAAGTAATTTCACCATTTGAGAATAACTTCTCTATGGCTTCCCAGCAGCCATAAAAAAGCCATAAACAACAACCTAAGTGAAGCCCAATTCATCATTGCCTGTGCCCTCCAGCAAAGACCCTCCTGATCACTCACACGTGGTCTGCCAATCGGAATGCTTCTCTTTTGAGAAAAACAACATTTGTGGCCAAATGTGCAAGCACTTTTCTAAAAAAAACAGAAGTGAATGGATCATTTGGAGAGGGGTTGCAAGGTAGAACAAGAATAAAAGAGACTGAGTGCATGACAATAAAATACAACAAAAAATGACGCTAAAATGAGTGTGGAAAGAATGTGGCAGAGACAGTAAGATAGAAATATAATTTGAAGGCAGAAGAATTGATTGCACTTTTTTTTTCTTTTTTTTTTTTTGCTTCTGATTAAATTAAATGTTATGATTAATCTCAGATCTGGTTGGTTTGATTTAAGGCCTATAATACTTTTTTGAAAAAAAAACCTGAAATGCCTATGGACATTTTTAAAATATGGGAAAATATGGGCTGCTCACTGTCACAGACATAGGCCCTGTTTACATCTGGTATTAAGATGTGTTTCAGCTGATCCAGTCAAACCTGGACAAGCAAGACATCAGCATTTACACCAGGTCATAATATGCGTCTCTTTTGAGCACTTGATTCAGGGTCTCTGATTTCATGACTGTGGTGATGGGGGCATGGCCTAGCACTGGTTTGTGAATAGAGAGCGAGTTCGGGAGATGACAGCGGCAATGATTTTTACCTGGAGGGAATTACTGTATATCTAACAGCTTTTTCCTATTTTGCAGTGAGAGCTTGAGGAGTATAATGGGGAGCCAGACACCAGAGGAGAGGAGGCACATAGAGTGCAGTGTGTGTGTTGGAAGCTTCACTGCTAGGCTGAAAAGCAGCAGTTTCATAAGATGCTGTTGTTATTACATTCAGTGTAAATAAACTCACTCAAATGGTTCGCTGAAGCGGACTCCTGCTACCTCCTTCCCATATATACTTGAAAGGCCATTACAATGACGTACATCAAATGTTTTGCCAGTGTATTACTGCATGATAACGAGTTGCAAAAAAGTCAAGGAAGATACGAAAGCACTAAAATACGGCACATTGTTTCTCTTAATTATACTTGTATATAATCTTAGTGAAAAATCACATTTAGAGCAGAATTCTGAGTTATTTTAGTGGACTACCTGTATTAACAGACCTTCAAATGTGTCCCTTTATGTTGATATCAGGCACACTGAAGAAGTTCTCTTAAGTTATTGTGTACATGTATTCACTTTGTATTAAAATGGTCATATCGGACAGTTATTTCCTCTTTCTTATGAGCTGCAAGTAATAGGCACAATTTTCTCTTGCTTAAGTGCATAGAGACAACTGAGAAAAGAATATTGAGGAAAAATATATTTTTGAGAAATAGCCCATGAGTTGAAAATGGAGTCTCTTGAAAACAATTCAGTTTGGTGTTCCTTTGAATGAGAACTTTTGGTTTTTGAAGCATCCAAGCAGACATTGAGGTGCAAATGTGAAGCTGATAGAGGTCTCCTCTCAACCTGCCAGATGACTGAGAGAGGGTTAAAACTGCCTCAGCAAGATTGGATTGATGGGCTGTGATTCAGACTCCTTAGAAGCTCTCAGAGGAGATCTGGAGAGGAGAATCCAGACATACAGCTCATGTTCTGAGAGGCGGGTGAGAGGTCAGAGGTCATATTGATCCCATTTGACACAACTAAGCTTTGCTGTGATGACTGATGAGAGTCAGTAGAAAATTCTCAAAATGTTCTGCTCTCGCAACTTCACACATTTCAATGTGAATAACATCTGCCTTGAAGGGTATTTCAGTCCATTTACATGAATACAGAATATTTTACCCAACACATTGCATTTGAGCAAGTGGGACATCACACTCTTGATCATCGTGAAAACGGCCTATTCAAATCGCATATGAAAACCTCATGTCATTCAAATGATTTTGGAGAACTTGAAAGGAACTGCATGTTTTCGATTATGCAAGCCAGTGCAAGAGTTTATGCAAGAGATTTTTCTATAAATAATACAAAGAGCCCATATTATGCTAATTTACAGGTTCATAAATTTATTTTGGGGGTCTACTAGAATAGGTTTACATGCTTTAATGTTCAAACAATACATTATTTTTCTAATTCAGAACATTGCTGCAGACCCTATTTTCAATCTCTTTCAAGCCCCCTTTTCCAAAATGCTCAGTCTGCTCTGATTGGTTAGCTGGCCCAGTCTGTTGGGACTGGTCAACCACTTAAAGCTTGAGTCGGAAATCTAATGCCCCTTACCATAACCGGGTTTAAAGCTTCCTTAGCAGCTGTAAACACTATTGTAAATATGGTAACAGTGGCGTCGGTTTTTGCTGTACCAGTTCGAGCCAGTAACTGAAAGTTTGTAAGAACAAGCTGATCAACCCAAACCAACTTCGCAAGCATGACTTGAGCAGTTTGTTTCACAGTGGTAAGTTTTAATTTTGTAGCTTTCTTACAAGTACACTGTTGATTATTGTGAACCTAACAAAGCTTCAAGTAAAGTTAGTCATCTTTTGCTGGAATGGGAGTAGCCAAACTTTTTTCACCCGAGCTTTGAAAGGATAACAGAGGCTTACCCCCGGTTGGACATTACTGGGAGTATTAGAGAGTTAGTGAGCAAGTTAGCCGTGGACTACCGAGGATAGCGGTCGTAACATTACAGCTTGTAATTATATAATTATATATTTTGTTACACAGTTTTAGGTAAAATCCGGCCCACAGATGAATAGTAAAGGAATAGTGATAAAAATACATTTCAACCACTGATTCTTCAATTCGTCTGCCTTTGGAAGTCTAAATAAAGAGGTTTTTCTTTTGCAGTGAAGAAAACAATGTCTTCTCAACATGATGAAAGCACTAACCCAACTCATCCTGGCCTTGGCTATAACTACTTTTGTTAAAGGGCAGGTCAAAGTAGTCCTTAGGCGGCCATTATGCAAATGTGTTATATAGTGACGTAGATACTATACGGAAGAAATGGCTGGACTACAAACCAGGTGTTTCATCAAGTTCAGGAGCAGTGTTGTCTGTATGAGAGAATAACTCCCTTTTGCGTGGACTTTGTGCTTTGTAACTTTGCAGTGCACAAAGAGCTACATTACGCACTAAAGGAAAGGTAAAATCCCAAAAAGCATAATAGGGCCTCTTTAAAGGCTCTCTGGCTTATCTGAGAACACAAAATCTAATCCAAAGCAGATTGTCTTTCTATAGTATGCACGAACGGCATCTATATAAAGAGCTAATGGACCTGGAGCTAGTTAGTGCATAAAAAAACAATAGTCTAGCAAAAACGGCAACAGATACTAATGCCTTACTGTAGCAAGAAAAATGCATAACCTCTTTCCTAAGTCAGAGCTATAGAGTATTTCCCCTGCAATTCCTGGAGAACACTTCCACACGGAAGCTTTAGCCACCCTACTCGATTATTTAGCCTGAACCACCTTATAAGCAGTGATGCACAGTAGCTTCGCTACAAATAGATCATTTTAAAATACAGAAAATAAAGAGAACACTGGTTGCAGTGGATCTACAATCAATGGAAACCAGACCTTTATAATGTTCAACATGTGTGCAGCTTGTAAACGACTTATGCAGGTAAACAAATTTTCCAACCAAAAGTGTATCAAAACACTTAACACTAATCACTAAAACATATAAAAAAGCCCCATGGCATCACCATGTTTTTTGGACATGTACCATTAATTGAGAGCACTGTGTTAATACAATGCTTTATGAACACGGTAATCATATAACAAAGTTAAATGGTAATAACATTGTATTATTTGAAGTACTTTGAAGCACCATGCAAATACAGAATGGTACATAAATATGGTAGATTTATTTCAAAGTACCATGGCATTACCATCTAATACCATAAGAAATCCCATTGTTATTGCCCAGATGTGCTCACATACACAAGGAATTTGGCATCTTATCAAAAGCTTCTAATACATACAGAAATACAACAGCATTTTTTTGTACACTGCGTTTTTTACAGTAATGTGAAAAAGTAATAATTTTTAAATAAGTATATTGTTGAGGTATATGAATAATAAAATGTAAAAATAGTGATTTTACATGTTGAACACATTGGCTTGTATAGGTAGCATGTTTAAATCTGAATTTAAATGTTATGTTTTTTATGTGCACATACGTATTGTACCATACTGCATACTTGTATACTGTATTGCACTAAACTGTAGTATACTGTACCTTGGCTTTATAAACATCATTTGAATAAGTCTTTTAGATGCTTTGTCTATTATGGTATGCTCCGTGTATCTGCGGATATAAATAAGATATAAAAAATATAAAGTAGCTAAAATGTAGCAAGCTACTTTTGGCATGTAGGTTGTAGCGTAACTTGCTACTTTCTCTGAAGTGTAGCATTTACCTTAGCTTAACAAATTTTTCTGTTGAGTATTTGGTAGCTTAGCTAGCTAAATATTTTGAGTAGCTTGTCCAACACTGCATATAAGAGGTCGTATCAGGCTCTGTCCTTGGCGAAAATGCCCTCGCTATCCAAACCAAATGGCTGATGTCCAAGAGTAATACATGCTATTAGTTGAGGTGTCCTCCCTGGGCCCTTTTCATCTAGATCAAATTATGCTAATTGCATGGGAAGGTCCAGAGGATATCTAAATTACTGTACCCCAATTATGTAGGGCAGCCTGAAGAGATTGCAGTTAGATGGCACTAATAATCAAATGATTAAAGACTTCCTCATGACAAATTGAACCACCGTAGGGGAAGAGAATGGCTTAATGACAACCCAACATGTGGTCGGGTTTGAATAAAACCAAGGGGTCAGGTTTAAGGTGGCTAGCATGGCCCAGTTAGCCCTGCTGGTAGATGCAAATACTTTACCAGTGGACGTTTTTTGGGGGGAATTCTAAAAAGTAAGAAATGGGCTTTTCACATCATAGCTAAGGACAGTCACTAATGAAGGGCTTGCGACTACACATTCTTGTCAAGCCAAGCCAATCTGCATTAGCTGGTATTCCAAGCAAATGTTTCACACTTTTTAAGCACATTTCTAAAAACTTGACTATAGAAAACACACACCATTGCATGTTTCCATCCACTACATCATGTGCATCATCTTGAGAGACACCGCCTTGTCATGATGGAGCAACTGAATGACCTCATTTCTTTGGGGGAGGATTTCTTTTGCAGTATTGAAGCAATTGTACTGTACTTCATTTTATTAAACGCAGCCAGGAGAGGCTGCAGAATGAGTGTAATATCTCATAATGAGGGCTGAAATGGCTGCTATGCATATACACCACCAGCCTTCGCATACCTGGTAGCGCCCGCACTCGTAAATGTTCTGCCGGATTGTGAGGGCCCACTTTAACAACAAGCTGTGATTAACCACTTACGTATGTCAAGGGCTATGTTTGAAGAATTGCTTTGTTGCACAAATGGTCAAAACACAACATTGTTTTGTGAATAACCTGTTTCCATCACCTATATGCACATTCTGACTTATGCAAATCTACCTCAGCCTAGCGCATAAACTTTCAAGCGCATTTTGAGAGTTTATGCTCAAAGCCACCAGCACCAGACAAGCAACTGGCATTGAGAATGGAAATGCTAACTTTCTCCATATATTAAAGATCTGAGGAGTATTGTACAAGTGCACCTTATTAAGTGACCAGCACAATACATGGTCTAATTTCTCTTGCTTTTGCACAAATAACAAATCAAAGACAATAAGAAAATGTTATTAGACTGAAGTTTTATTAATTTTTGTGGCAATCTGCTCTTTGGCTGTATCACATAAATATTCTCTTAATACAAGATGCACAGGGATACTGCTAGACTGCTAGAATGAAATGAAAGATACAGGCCTTAAGTAGCATTTGGGGGGGGGGGGGGGGGGGGTTGGAGCACAAGGGAGTGGGAAAGGAAAGAGATTCACTAAATACCAATATGATCTTCAACTTATTGTACTATATTTTCTTGTGGCACTTTTGAAGATTCTGGAAAAACAATTAAGAAAAGTGCTTTGTTTTTTTCAACGATGTGTAATTCTGTCAAAATGCATTACCAGGCTTCATTTGCACTTCAATTCATGAAATTAATAATTTATAATATTCACAATTAATATTAGAACTAATTAATATTAGATGTAATTAGGTGTAGGTACTGCTGTATTAAAACACTTCACAATATATGTACTGCACATACAGCGATCAAGCAATGAAAGATAATTCTGATCTTTCTTCGTTTTTGGGCATTTTTATAAAAAAAAAATTGGTGTGTGTGAGTGTGTAATTATATCTATGTTTGTGCAAAACAGACAAATACAAGAAGACACACACCATGATATATAACGAATGACAAAACAAAATAAATAAAAAAAGTTAGTCACACAAGTGAACCTTGTGTAACAACATTGTTAATGTCATAAATGATGTCATTATGGCATAAATGAAACTGAATACTATAGTTCTATGATTCAATAACATTAACCACCATACTGTACACCTCTATGTATGATACTGGTGACTACTGGGGGTTTTCCTACTTTACTGCTTTCCTGACATAATTGCAGGAATATGTTATCAAAGGCCATAGCATTTTGGGGGGGCAGGCCTTTAAAAACACAGAAAGACTTGTTAAATCTTAGGAGTTCAATCAAGCATGCCTACAGTTCTGTTTAACTTTCTCAGATTTGTTTGAATTGACAGCGCTTGGCAGCGTTTTACTGCAGGGAATAAGGGATGTTCCATAAGGTATACTGTGGAACAAATCCTCAAAAGACCCACTGTAGGCATGGACACTTTTCTTGAAATAACTGTTCATCTGCCAAGAGCTTAAAAGATCAGAACTACTTAAATAAAAGAACTATCAGCTTTCGTTTCCTAAAATGTGAAAGATAGTAAACTCTATCTGAAATAGTGGGCAGATACTGTATCTCTTCTCTCAGAATCTTCTTCTTGAATCAAAATATAATTGGACTACCCAAAAGCAAGATATTTGTACACAAAATTAGATTTAAAATGTGAAATATGGTTTATGCACTGAACACACAACTGCATTGTGTCAGAAAAAGGATATATGTAAAGCCAGTCAGCACATGCCTGTCTCAAAAAGAACACATGGGAATACTTACCTTCTGACAATAACAGGAGACTAAAATTGCTTCTGGTCAAATTTTCCATGGTTTATTGCAAACCTGAATAGAGGTAATGACAAGGTAAATTTGGACTATGGATGAGGGCAGACATCTTTGTCTGGCATAGGAATATGTTTTAGCTGGTTGTCAAACATCCATCTTACTTGCAGTCAGCACTATGCCAACCGTAAAATGAATTGCCTTCTTTTAGCGCACGGAAGTCTCCTGCATCAGCCATCAGGCCAACCTTTCTCAAACTGCTACAACAAAACAAATAGTATACAGCTCTGCTCCAACCAACCATCTCACTGTTCAAAGACACAACACAACAGCAAATACTTATTAATCATGACAGACATGATCCAAACACAAATATGTAACCATGCCCTGTTAGCCTGCACTAAGGTGAAACAACCTGTGGAGAATACTAATCTGTAGGTCTTCTTTGAGGATTATGCTAGTTTCCAAAAAAGATGAATGGAGCACATTTGGAATAGAACAGAAAGCTGTTCTCAAGAAAGGGTCTCAAGAAGTGTACATTGAAAATTTTAATTTTTAACAGTACAGGTTTAAAGACACAGTCAGTTGTGAGACGACTAGTCAACTATTGTGTATTTAATTCTCAAATTTAGCAGTTTGTGTCGAATGGTCCTGAAAGTTTGGCTTGTGTTGTGCTGGAGGTTACAATACTTGGGAATGAAAATGGAATGAAAGTTGAGCAAAAACATCAAGCATGTTCTGCGAGTGACTGAACTATGCCAGCACATATTGCACAGAAAACATTACAGAATGCCAACTTTCACACCACAAAAGAGAATATCACATTCATCAGCTGGCTTGGTTTTGGGTTTTGTAATTTAAATCTAACACAAAAGACTGTTTAATCAACACATTCTCACACCCAACTCGTCACATATGGACGCTTTGCCAGGACCCCTTGGCGTCACTTTTTAACGCACTGGGTATACCTTTGGCGTCATTTTTCAACGTGCAGGGTAGTCCGATAGACTTCTATAGAGGATTTTAAAAATAAAAATATAAAAAACTTTGATTAATTGAACACAATCGTAGCATATTATATATATTTATTAACATCAACAAACCTCCGATAAAAATACGTTATCCAGCATGCTCTAGTTAAAGCAGTGTACCTATGTATACCAGTACCTAGGAAAACGCTTAAACTGCTTACTTGCACACGCCGTGGAGCGCTGTTAAACTCACCTTTGAATGCCGTTTTACCTGCAGTTTAGCGTTGTTTTGGTTAAGACTAACCTGCACGTTGAAAAATGACGCCAAAGTTATACCCAGTGCGTTAAAAAGTGACGCCAAGGGGTCCTGGTAAAGCGTCCATATGTGACGAGTTGAGTGTGAGAATGTGTTGGTTTAATTTGTATGGATGTATGTACGTATGTTTCAGAATAAATGGTCAGATTTGGTGCGTTTTTAAATATAAATCAGCAGTAAGCTATAGGGGGAACAAAGGTAAGGTGTGACAATTGATTCAGTGGGAAACTTCAGCTTAATTTATACAGGTAGCTACATTAAAAACAACATAAAGTGCCCCACTTTACCTGTATTCACTCCAAGATGGGATTGACAGATGATTAACAGATCACAGATGGGATTAAAGATGGTTTAACACAAACTACAGAACTTGTATGAATCTTGCATAAATCTAAAACCAAACAGACTGACAGCTACTTTTGGAATCGTTAAAGAGAACCATCATTATGAGGACAAGCCTGTGTCACTCTTTTGGACATGAGCCAACTAATATTTTTTCCCCTAAAAAGTAATTTAAGGAATATTTGCATAGCTTAACATTTACAGCTATATGACGCTTTTGGAAAACAGTGCAGATCCTAACATGAAATATATTGCGAAACTTAGTGTTACATATCAGATGGTTTATGTTTTCATGACATATTCGCCAAAGACCTTTGTTGAGGTTTGGCGGGCAGGCTTGGAAAATTGTGAAAGATGCTTATTTTTGATAAAACGTATGATCCGTTTCAGCTGGAAAAATATACGGCTGTGGACATAATCATCAGCATTCTATAGTGAAGATGGGAGAATTGTTTTACTTTCATTGAATATGGCATAACCACGGGATGTTGGAAAGCCCAAGAAAAACATTTCAATTGATGGGGTATATGTGTGAACATGCACAAAGCTTTAAGGCAGAGAGAATTGGTGGAAAAGAAACAATACTAGAGTTACAATTTTAGGAAGAAAATAAGCACATCCCATTCAGGTAAGACTTTAAAGTTAATCTCCATCTCAAAGTTATCTGATTCAAGGGTGAATAAAGTAGTAAATTCAGAAACATTATGTCATTCCAGTTCATAAATATGTTATTGTATTATGCATCATATGTGCAAACATCTCCCAGCCAGACTGTAAAGATCAGGTAACCAAGACTTCATGAAAACCTCAAGTTTAGCATTAACACACAAAGTCTGTTGGCCTCTCTGGATTTGACTGCAGATAAGCGTTTCTGTGATGTTTCTGTGACATCAAGTTGATGTTTATTGTGTAAAGGCCAGCAAATTGCTCCACCTGGCCGTTTAGAACCTTGTAAAAAGATCTTTTACCGTGCACCCTACAGGCTGGTCTGACCCTCCCCTTCCAATCAAAGCTCAGTGTTAACCTTCAGAGACCGAAAAAAAGCAGACATGAGACATAACTAGCTGGGAGGCGAGCGTCTCTCTTGGTCACAGCATCTGTGCATTGACAGGCTTTAAACTGGTCAGAAACATTGCATCATGGTCACACTAGAATACCATAATGAAACAAAATGAAATGCAGTGTTATGACTAAAATAACACATACTCTCATCTAATTTTAATGTATGATATTGGCATCACACAATGGAATCATTTAGTAGGCAATTAAATGAAACAGGTGTAATACATTTAAGATTATTCTACTGTAACATAACATATACTACATAAATTATGTCTTTGTCTCCAGTTTTACAACTAAAGCTTACGCATATTTTCTTACTTAAGAACTCATTAAAACATGTGTACATTGATTAGTCAAGTGCATGCAAACCTTCAACTTTAAAGGTAATGGGGTCTTGCTGGCCAACACAACAAGCATCTTGTAGCATGAATAATCAGACTCACAATTGCTTGTGTATTTAAATATTCACCTGGTTAGTTTGGTTGTGGGTATGACGGCTGTGCAGAAATAGAGGGCAGAATGTGATTGAGTTTAATGTTGACTTTAAACAACATAGAAAAATTTTAATAATGGTTTTAGGCCTTAAAAGGACATTTGGCTGGCATTATATTTTATTAGTGGTACTGGAGGAGACAGAGAAACACATACAACTGGAAAACTACCTCATTTTGACACAAACAAAACAATATGTTTGCAAAAAAAAAGTCATTATGCATATTTTATAACTGGCTAAAATCCCCGTAGCACATTTATACTAAGTCATTCCAACAGATCTGAGTCAACCCAACCAAAGAATTATTTTTTTTCTCCTTCACAACATCATACCTTCATGCCACAGTGACTGTAAAAGACATTTTAGCAGCCAAACTCTTGGCAGGACTGTAATTTGGCAGGCCTTGATCAACTGTAATCACTTTGCCAATCTTAAAACAGCTGATGAAATCAGTCCATAATACAAAGAGGGGACTCATGGATATAAAAGAAACCTTAGCCAAAAAGCGTGTGCAGAGGCTTTATGCTATTCTCCGCGGCATCCATTCACAACTCATCACATGCCCCACCTACAGTGAGAACCGCATTATAGTGACCACGAGGAGGTTACCCCATGTGACTCTACCCTCGCTAGCAACTGGGCCAATTTGGTTCTTAGGAGACCTGGCTGGAGTCAAGTGTCTTTACTCGCTGAGCTATCCAGGCCCCCCAGTGAGTATGTGAGGTCATGAGTGTGTTTCCTTGAAACCTCATTTACTCATCTTCTTCATGTTGTTGTTGGAACACAAAAGGAGATCTTTGGCAGAATTTTAGTCTCTGTGACTATTCACTTTCATTGCTTTTTTTTCCATACACTGAACATGAATGGAATATATGGCTGGGTGATAGAACGATGTAATCGGATAGCAAATATATTTATCAGTAGCCCATGGTGTGAAACTAGCACCCATCACCTGCCAAATGTGACGAGGCTGAATTTTTAAAGCAAAATCAATCAAGCAAATATATTCCTGACCCTCAGCAGGGGGGTTGACGATAGAAATGTATATTAAGATTATAAATAAAAATATTTTTTAGATGTAAAAAGTACAAATTTACTGAGGTGGTGGTGTAGTGGCTAGAGCACAGGGCTGCTAATCAGAAGGGCGCTGGTTCGAACCCCACGGCCCCCACCATTGTGTCCTTGAGCAAGGCACTTAACTCCAGGTTGCTCTGGGGGGATTGTCCCTGTAATAAGGGCTTTGGATAAAAGCATCTGCCAAATATGTAAATGTAAATTTCTGTCAGACCTGCAGAACCAACCTTTAAATGTGACTTAGCTTGAGATGAAAGCAAAAGTTTTACCCAGTAGAAAGTCTGCCATTAATCAATACTAGCCAAACAAAGAGGTTTGTGAAGAAATCTGACAGGTCAGAAAAAGGCATATAAGGTCTAAAGATGGGATGCAAAAAAGGTGGACATGCTGAGCAACCAAAATGGTTTTGTTATAATTTTTTGATGATAACATTCATCACGCTGGTCATAACAAGAACAGAAATAATTTTTCATAAATCTCACAAAGATACCAGGCATCTTGCTATTCTAATTTGCCATTATCTATAGTAAATGTACAACAAATAATATAGTAACAGTTCAAAAACAGTTCTAACATAGTACACTTTTAGTGGTGCTTGCACGTGCAAAATTTGCCACCACATGGCTAAGGTGTTCTGGGTGGTTGCTGGGTGGTTACTATAATTTCTAGTCAGATCACTTAGAAAAATACTATCACACCTTTCCTAGACAATTTGATAAATATGTCTATTGCAAAAACATGCATGATAAATTACCCACCACTTATTCTGTGCTGTGGTAATTACATCCACTATTGGCTCTACATTGATAGCATAATCAGAGGTTCCTTGAACAGGAAAGGGCCATATTTTGCTCACACTTCCAGTAGGACAAGATGTTTATTTCCCTAAATTAGCTTGTGGTGATGTCATCTATGCATAACTTACATTGTGCTCACAGGTCATTGGCCCCCACTGTGTGCCAGTAGAAGTCGGTTGTATTGTCAGCTGAACAGCCCAATACACGAGTGTGAGTTTAAGTACCCATGAATAACATGATGTAATTTGGCATGTTTCATTGTGGAATACAAGCAGAAATGTTGGGGCTGTTATTCCAGTCTTGGCTGCTCCACGTGAAATGAGTCCACCAACCCAAATCTTTTTTAAGATAAATCACAATTTCATGATAGTTTTAAGGTTTCCCCTTAAGGCATATTATCACCAAGTAAAGACAGAGGCCGCCGTTAGGTCCAAATCTACATCAGGTCTGTCCCTGTACTTCTAACTCACTGCCAGGGCTTTCCTTGTATGCCATTGAAGCTTTCAATTCTACTTTACAACAGAGAACATTATTTACAAGAGCCAGATTTATGGGGAATCCTAGTCCATGTGCGTACTGCAGATAAACAGGGTCTTAACACATTTTTTGAAGACAGCATTGTGAAACAGGGCGAAAAAAAGTATGTGTTTATGAACTAATAAAATCGCCCTTTAATTGTGATTTGCGTGAAAGGGAATAAAAGTAATTGTTGCTTTAGTGCCTTAAGTGTTTATTTCACCAGGAAAATGCTGCAATACATAAAGTGAACCATGTAAAAATACATTTAGCAAACTATAGGTGTGATTGTTGTATTCTATCCTGCATTTAAATGTATATTAGTTGTCACGCCCAAGACTTTGCAGTGCATATGTGGCGATAGAGAAAGAAAATGTCAAGTGAAGATATCAAGGTCTACCAACTGTCCCTTTATAATTAGTAGAGGAAAATAACTCATAGTAATACCAGGTGCATCCATTTTTTTTCCTGTCTTGTGAACATGATATTGCCATGGTTGCTGCTTCACTGTGTAGAACAGCAGCCATTTGAGGAAACAAACTATACCATGCTATGTCTTACAGGTAACTGTGCTTTGTTTACAAGCTGAATAGTCATCAACAAGACAGTCATGATCATAATTGTGGCATGTTAATATCTAAGCATCAACAAGGAGTCTCATCTGAATCATATGACAACTAGAAAAGGCCCCTAACTCTCTTGACATTAGAGAACACCAATGAACCTGATTTGATGATTATTTTCATGATTTATGGTTTTTCCCTAAGCTGTCTGCCTGTCTGAGACTGGAGTTGTATTTTACTGGCGTGTACATTGCAGCAGTGGTTGAGAGGTTAAGGTGTAATAAATTATGGATCTGACTTGCAGACAAGCACTAAAGGGGCCTCTGAGGTAAATGGTGCCAACCTCCAATCAAGATGGTAAGGACAGAACCTGACAGGTTCGCTTTGATTACAATGAAAACAAACCACTGAAGTCATTGCCATTGTTCAAAGAGAGCAGGTCCTTGAAGGACACCTGTGAGTTTCTGAGAAACCGAAGCGTGTAATCTTTAGCTAAGCAGTAAGAAGAGATGTGGCCTCTAGAAACTGATGTTAGTAATTCAAATCTAGGTGTGTCACAAGATGGAGAATGTAAAAGGAGGCTTAATCCTATAGGCCTTTATCGCAGTCCAAGTGTCGTCACATCCGGCTCTGAATAGTAGCGTAACCAATCATCCGCACATATATCTGTCTATGGACGATCGCAGTTATCCTAAATAAATTAAGCCAACTTGGATGCACCTGGCAGTAAACATCAGCCGTTTAATCATCTCTTTGGAGTAAATCAGCACTTCACCATGTGTTATCTAGCACTTTAATGTTTAATAGTATCTGATCAAGGCGATTATCAGTGCAAAGATTTCCCAGTTCATGAGGAGCTGCACGAGCTGTTCAGTTTACTCCCAAACAGGTTTGGAAGGGTTACTTTTGACATGTATTCCACTACAGATTACAGAATACATGCTGTTAAATGTAATTTGTAACTTGTTTTGATTATAAAAACTCTGCCGGTACAGTAAGACAAAATACACGTTAAAAATATATTCTCTGAAAAAACATATATCATATGCAGCGTTGCTTCTAAATCAAGATAAATCTAATTGATCTTGTTTTAAGGATTTTTAGATATATTTACAGGAAAACTACAAAAATGATCATCATAAATATGATTTTTGCCCTAATATCAAAGGTCTTACTAGAAAAAGGAAATTCTGATCCAACATGAATTTTCTTGATAAAAAAATATGATCATGCCTGGTAACATGTGCATGTAAAATGGCTAGAAATAGCATTTTAGCTTAGTGTAAAGCTGACAATTTACACAAGGTTTATTTCTATTTCTTCCACTCCAAACTCACTTCTTTGTCTGCTCGTATGAATGTAACACATCATAAGAAAGTGTTTCACCGCTGTTTAAAGGCACTTTGGATCGAATCATTTATATGTATAAATGTTTGCCATCTGAAAGCACTAAATATTAAATGAACAAATTAAAATAAAATGCAAATAAGCCACTAGGTGTCAGTGTAAGCTATACTTTCGACATACTTCAAAAAATTATCTTTAAAATATTGTTGTAATTCGTAAACGAATAATAATAATAATAATAATAATAATAATAATAAAAAATAGATACAAATATAATTTATTATCTTTTAGGATTGTATTACACAATAGATAAATTCAGTATATTTAGCCGTGCCATCTTAACTTTAAAACCATATGGCTTTTATTTTGGCCGAACACTCCAGGAAGTCCTTTGAGTGTGTGTTAGGGCTGTAACAGTACATGTATCTGTGCCAAACCAAATGGATACAGGGCCTTTGGTATGATACACTCAGTCACACGAATGATTACATATCTTAGCATGCATGAAACTAATATTAAAACAACATACTGTATAACGAACAACACAAACCGAAAATAAATGTATTTTCAACAACAAGCTGAAAGAAGTCAATCCATTACTTTGCGTAACACGTAAAAATGTGAGCGACGATGTTCATTTCCCAATGAGCACTGAGGTAAATCTGACAATGTATATAAGATATAAAAGATCATATTTGATGTAGTACTGCCCTTCAAAAGCTACATAACACAAAATTTACTCTAATATACACAAATAATCCTGTTCAAAATTTGCACCATTGCAGCCATGTGTGTATGTAGCTTAGTAACTATTGAGCAACTATATCTGAGATGTTGTCTGTGTGGAGCATTACAAATTGTGTGCCATTCTGAGACCTAAAAACAGCAGCACGTGCTAGGAGTGTGTCAAGAGAACAGAGCATCTTTACTATAGCATGCTGATATGCAGACTATTTATTAAATGATTAACACAACCTTTTGCATTTCACAAAGCTATCATTTGTCTTCAAGAGACTTTGAATAAAATGCATGCGTCAAATGGACTACTTTGTTGATGTGCAAAGTACAAACTTAAATTAGTTCACATTTACTATATAGTCTAGTCAAATACAGACGTATAATTTGTCATTATTATGAACAATTTTGAACAGCACACTATATAGTAAAAGTGAATTAATTTAAGCAAAGTAAAGTCAAACCCATAAGTGGGTTCAATGAGCATCAACATGTGCTTTTATGGTTCTTTTTATGTCATTTTTAGAACTCAACAGTAACGACTATGACCAACAGTATCAGATTTGGATAGGACTCGTCAGATTCTCAGTATTGGAGCTGATACCGATCCAGGTGTCGAATCATTTCATCCCTAATTTAGACACTGTTTTAGCAAGTATGGAATGCCTTTCATGACCCAGTCAACTCCTGATGGATCAAATCAAGTCCCGTTTTACATCATGTATGAAATCACTTGGAAACCTGAAAAATTAATTATGTAAAAAGGGGTGCGAATGGGGCTGACTTAAAGAAATAATAAAATTTTGCCTGCTGAATAAGCACAATCCTTCATCCCATTCTCATTGTAGTGGCCGTTTTGTCAACAACAAAAGAAATTAAACTTAAATCAAACCTTCAAACGACAACTTCTAGCACCCTGGGCAGGTGATGTACGCAGGCAAGACAATAAATCAAGATCAAGGCTGGATTCAGGGTTTATGGCTGGTTTATTTGTTCCAACTGAGCAAGCAATACAGCATCTCTCGCGCTGGTAAAAAACCATGTGCCCATTACCCAGGTGCCACAGCTCACTTCCTACTTCCTACCTATATTTACCCTCACCTGTGCCCACTACTGCCCTCAGGTGTCTAAATCAACATTGCAATTATTAAACTAACCAAAAAATAAAGACCAAACATAAATAAATAAAGAAACAATTAACTAAACAAACAAAGGAACATTACCAACACATATATACATATATATACACATACATATAGGCTACACACATTTCCAATGTAAACAAAATCATAATAATAAACAATTTAATTAACAAATTACCACTACTGAAAGCAAACTAATGTAGCTCCAACACTCATGTTATTCATTTTAATAAACATATGGTCCTATTTTCTTTTATCTCCAGTCAAAGCGTAATTCTGAATGCAAAGCCATTTAATAAACATCACAAGATCCAAATATATTTTGTTATAGTCAATACAGATTTTATTGTTCTGTTATTCAGACCAGCACATGGTAATCCTTTGTTTTATAGAAAAAAAGCGCATTAGCCAATTATTATCTCCTATGGAGCTGAATAATTAAAAATATAATTTGAAAGTCAATATGTTCATAAAAACAATGTGATAATGCATAATTTTTTTCATGCTCTGTATGTGATTAAATTACCTCATGAGTTTAATTTAAAGGACATTTATTGATAATTGCATACTCTAAAGACCAAGAGTTTTTATAGGTGACGTTATGACTCTTTTGTTTTAAGAGTTGGTTTGAAGAAACTTTACTGTATGAAGACCTTGTCCAATCCAAACAAATTAATCTGATCCAAAAACGACATTGATTCAAAAGACTCAAAAGAAAAGAATGCAATTTATGAAGATTGCAACCCAAAGAAAAGCTGGACACAGCACAAGCTTTGCAGTATTTGAAGTACAGACTTTGAAAAGCAGCTTTAAATGGCTAAAGGGAAGACACAATGGAAAATTTACCATCAAAATGATCAAATGCTGCTCTTCTTCAAAACCCACCACAAATACCCCTTTTAAAACCATGCCATCACATCATAGCACCAAGAACCAGCGTCAAGCAAGTTATTACAAGTTATGCCATGTGAAAAGCTGTGAAATACACAAAACACCAGGCACCAATCAAATGAGGTCATCTTTCAGAATCACTGGCAGTTGCTCTAATATTTTCATCACCTTACCCAGTATGTTTTGAAAAACAACAGAACGAGCATGGCCGGTTTTACTACATGGGCATAAAAGCTACAAAATTTTTAATAACTTTGTGCTCACTTCATAACGGTTATAAAGCTCCCTGGAGAAACATTGAAATAATAATTACAGCCCTTTTCAGTCTGAACTTGTAGATCTTTAAAAGGGGCTTTTCATTCTACTCTGTACCACAATGACATTCACTCTCCAGCTGGGGTCTGGATTTAATAATCTCCTACATCTGTCAGCCCGACCATAAAATATGAGCTCATAAACCCGAGCTTACCTTTTTGTACATTGTTTGCTGACACCACAGAATGTTCATTAAAACAATTGAAAAGAAGAATAAGCTAAAACTAATAAAGACTTTTAATGAGTCTCGGTTCCCTTTTAAATGATTGAAGAAACACAAGCAAACAGTCGTTTGTACACAAGATGAACCTTGCAATTTGCTAAGATTGTTTAAAGACACATTTAACCCAAATACCATTATGAGATCTCTTTGAAGCTACAGTATACTCAAACTTTTGGAAAATTGGAATGTTGGGTTTATCATAGTCAAACTGTGATAATGCCAAAGGCTGGGCATGTAAACGGTAGCCAAATTGCTGGTAGTGGTACCGCAGGGAGCAAAAAGCTGATTAATTCGTCACGTTTGTTGACAAAGCCTAGGGCGGCACTGCAAGGCCTGGGAACATACCCAAAAGAAAGATTACTGTCTGCATGCCAGAATTTGTGTCCGTATTACAAAACAAGCTTAAACACCATTTAGCACAGAAATCCCTTTAAGTCAAATAGCAAACAGGTTAAATAATTTCTCAGATCCAACTATACTTGTGCATAATGCACACAAAGGACTCTTGAAATTGAAATTCATGTTGAATTGCTGGTTTTGCAAAGTGTAATCTTTGTGAAGATGGCAATTAGTTGATGATTCAGAGAGTAACACTGTCGATCCCACCCCTAACAAATCTGCAACTTAGAACAAAGGATAGCCAGCAATCAAACTAAGGAAGTGAGCGGTTCATTCACACTATTTCACATCCTTTATTCAAGACCTTAACACAACTTATTTCCAAACTTTGCAAACTTATTGATGTGGATTTGTGCAGAACCAAAAGTGTGAAATGAATCAATTCAGAACAATCTAGAAGATTTTATGACTTAAGTTTTTTGTGAGATTTTAGTTTTTAAATATTTTTGAATTTTAGCTTAGAATGTTATTGTTAGCCTCTTTCACTTTTACCCCTATTTTTTAAATGCACAGAGGACTGCAATGGAAATGAGCCTTTTTTTAAAGTTGTATGGGGTGGTGTTTATATTCTAATTCTTTAAAAAAAATTAAAACAATGTCAAATAAATACAATTAAATGATTCATAAAGAAAGTAACCATGATACATATGTTTGTGGAGGTCATGATGGCATCCTTAAACTTTCACCAATAATCCTGATGCTAATATTCCTCACATCTGCCACAAATCTGAGACATGTGTTTGGCCAAAAACAGCATTAGCGGGTGAGGTGCTTTATGCTGCAATCATTGTCTAGTGTTTAACATGTGGGTGCGATCACACTTGTTAATCTTAGTAATACCACAGCGCAGATAATAACTCTTTATGCCTGGAAACATGGAAATGTTATAGTGTGATTTAAAATAGGCAGGGTGGCAAAATACTTCATTGCTAAAGTACCTGCACCTGCTCCTATCGTCTAAGAATTTACACAACAGCGGCTCCAAGAGGGAAACACTGAATGTCAAACATTCCCCCCAATCAACATGAAAGTTTTACGTAGTGTGTGTGTGTGTGTGTGTGTGTGGGCATGTTTATGTGGTTTATGAGGACAATTTTTTTAGGTTACAAACTGGTAATTACAAGGGTATTATGCTATAAATGTGTGTGTGTGAAATCAAATCAAAATCAAATCCTTTTATTGTCACTCAACCATATACACAAGTGCAACAGTGGAGTCTTGGGTGCAGTTCCAAGCAACATATCAGTATGACAATTACAATAAACATCTGATTTACACATAACACAGTTTACACATCTGTTATACAACACAATATACAAAACAAAATAATAGACTACATACAATAAAAAAATATTTTTTATTGTATGTAGTATGTGTTATTAAGAGAAGTGCGGTGCTGATATATGTATCACGATCGATCAAGAGTTCAAAAGTCTGATTGCTTGGGGGAAGAAATTGTCATGAAGTCTGCCTGATGGTAGCAGTGAGAGCAGCCCATGCTCAGGGTGGCTGGAGTCTCTGATGATCCACCGAGCTTTTTCCACACACCGCCTGGTATAGATGTCCTGGAGGGAGGGAAGCTCACCTGCAATGATGTGTCTGGCAGTTCGCACCACCCTTTGCAGGGGCTTTGCGACTGAGGGTAGTGCTGTTGGCATACCAGGCAGTGATGCAGCCAGTCAGGATGCTCTCTACAGTGCTGGTGCTGGTGTGTGTTTTTTGTGAGGTTTAGGGGTAGGGTTAGGGTACGGTATAAAAATCATTATGTCTATAGAGAGTCCTCACAATGATAGCTGCACCAACACACGTGCATGTGTGAGTGTGTATGTGTGTGTGTGTGTGTGAGTGTGTGTGGGAAAGTGTACAATTCGGATGCTATTGCTGCACAATATTTTTAAGATTTTAAGGTTATTAAAACTGTTTTTTTTGTCATTTTTAAAATTACAAGTATTCCATGTAGCTTTCCGATTAATATGAGGTTACATATAGCATGTTTAATAAAATAGACATTATGTAAAATGTTTTTAATCAGGTTTTACGTTAAATGTCACACTGCATGACACTGCTGTCACTACTTGAAATGTCATGTAAAATAAAAATGTCTTAATATTTAAACATGCAAAAATTAAATATGGCCAGTCAAGCAGCTTGTACAGACCTATTCTAGGTAAATGTAAACAAATAGACATAATATAGCCTATGTAGGGTAGTTAATACAGAAAACAATTGAATTTCGACGTCTTACCTGTCAGCAACATCCCTGAACCGCTTTCCATGTCTGTTGCTTCAGTTGGACCAGTTTCTTGGATGCCGGCTTTTGTCAAAGTAAATAAAACAACTGTCCACAGGACAGCCGCGAGCAACATGTTTGACTAAATTAAAAAGCCGGGAGACACGCAATGAGATTTTTTTTTTAACGCCGTTTTCTTTGATAAAACCTGCAGTCATCTCATTTCCATCAAAAGTCCGACTTTAATTAATGGAGCCCAGAAGACGATGAGATGGGTCTACGGATGATATATGAAAGGTACATTAGTTTCTTCTCAGTTCTCTTAAATTTACTGTTAATCTTTGTGCGTCACTGTAAACACCTTGTAAACAGCGCGCACTCACCGGCAGACACCTTCATGTGCACTGTATTTGCGCGAGGGACTCCGCCCACGCACTCGACGCAGGCCAATGAGAAGTAGCATCCCAAAGCTCATTAACATTTAATTACTCGAAATGAAATCGAATAAATAAATACATGAAAAATAATGATTTCAATGACTAAAATAAACACCAATAAATAAATAAAAATAAAAGTTCCCAATTAACTTTCACAATTCTTATTACATTTAATTTTAATGACATATTACAAAACATTAGGCTATAATATAATATTATAACATTTTATATTAGACTATAATGTGTGTGGGTGTGGGTGTGTGTTTATTACATTCACACCAGTGTGTTTTAGTTCAGTGGTGCTGTTTTAAATTTAAGTAAAGTAAATAAAAGTAATGATAAGTGGTTAATGTTCCTGTGGGAGCATTTGCATTTCATATAACAGGCTAATTTAAGATTGTACATGACAAAAAAACTCTTTACCAAATGGAAATCACACAGAAAAAACAAAACAAAAAAACATCCCAAAATGCTACATTAGTTTTAAAGTTTTATTTCCATATATCTTTCAGTTCAGTGGTGTGTTTTTTTTTGTTGTTGTTGTTTTTTTTTCATACAAAATGTAAATGGTAGAATTGATGATAAGACTGAGAGTCAATGAGCAGAAATATGGCATCATTGACCGGTCATCAAATCACAGAAGTGTGGCAGTTGCACTCGTCTGTGGCCTCGTTGCATCGCTCCATTGTGTTTAACATTTCTTAAACAACATATTCAGAAGAGTAGGGTCTTTCATTTTCTCCCAGATATCTGGGGGTAAGTGTATCAAAGATTGTTTCTAAAAAAAAAAAAAACTCAACAGCCAATTAACTCCTCATAGAAAAACTCAAATGAAGGTACACAATTTCCTACATGCACATACTGTATGTCATCATAACATGCAAACATGACATCATCCAAGCAGTTGGACAAAGAACAGCACGAGGAGACAAACTAGTGCTGTAA
This sequence comes from Moxostoma hubbsi, assembly GCA_032164185.1. Lineage (NCBI taxonomy): Eukaryota > Metazoa > Chordata > Actinopteri > Cypriniformes > Catostomidae > Moxostoma > Moxostoma hubbsi. Next base: position 35,508,469 of record JAVLUX010000001.1, on the reverse strand, counting down.
GAAATTTGGCACGTGGCATGTTTTTTTTTTTTTTTTTTTTACTTTTTCAAGAGGAAAGGTGATGTCTTCATTAAGTGGCAGTCAAAGATCTATTGGGTTCACAACACTCCATCCACCCCAAAATAAGGAAAAGTTGGCCAAAGGCAGTTCACTGTGACATCAATTAAATAAATCAAAAAATAATGAAATGCCTTTACATTAAACCTCATTTTTGTGACAGGTTGTGTACACTTCAAGTAACAACACCAGTTCACCTCCTAATACAACCAGAAGGAATACCACTACATATTTTTCATACTTTTTGAGGGCAGATCAGTAGCTTAATCAGCAAAACATCTGTTGGGTTATTTGACCCTGCTGTGTGTTTGTTTTTTTTCATGACCAGCACATCCTGTATATCAAGATATCTGCGAAGTAAAGAATTGGTCCCAATGGTGCTAAAGCTGGAGTCTGCAGAGTGCAGGTAAAGCTACAGGATGAGGAGCAGTCCTAAAGTGTCATTTTGTTGCATAGCCCTACTGTATGTCAACAGTCAGTATTTCCCTGCATTTCCAGTACAGAAACTGAACCTTCACTAAGCCTCGCCCACCTTGGTTACTGTTGCCCGCTTAGACAAGCTTTACAGAATCACCCAGGAATGCATTGGGGAATTTCTATAAACAACAAGACTTTCCGTTATGATGTGCTCTTAAAATGGTAACAAAATAATATCCTTACATGGCCTGGGATGAAGTTTGACATTGCAAAACATTTTTATCTGCTGTTTTTAGGAATTATTCAATTACGTAGTAAAGTGTTTAAAATCTCGCAAGACTCCAAATCAGAATTGAGGCAAACACTTACCACAGTCAAATATGGATTACAATACATAACATTATTTTAAGCGAACAGAACTGTTCCTAACATCTCACTGTTACTTTTACTCCTTAGAAACCATCACCTCAACTGTGACCTGAATTAATAAAAACATTTACTTTAAATTAATTTAAATATCAAATATGTGACATGAATTAACCTCAGAGCACATGTAGGTGTCCTTACTGATATAACATGTGTTCTTTTGTGAATGATGGCAGGCACAGTTGACAGCCAGTCCATAGCATGCACCTCTATTTTAAGATTTGCAAAAGAGAAAAATATAGATTTATCCTCTTTAGGTTTCTTGTGTCACTATTACAAGTAACCCAAGTACCATATTTTACCATATTTGTTGGATAATTTCAGTAAAATTCAGTTTTAAACCATCCAAATTCACAAGACATCCCTAAACATGCTTTAGAATAGAGCAAAAGCCTGTCTGATATTATAGCAAATGACAACAGCTGCTAAGGTTGGATTTGTAAGTAATGTTTTTGAGGCGGGGCTTAGGGAAGGGTGAATTGCAGACTCACCCTAAACTGTACAGAAACCACCATATCTAATAAAACGCCTTGTCTCTGAAAGACATGTAACTATGAAAACGCGGGTCAAATCCACAGATCTACAGAACGAAATCCTCGTTCAATTTTAATAGCTATCAAAGCCAAAAAGCATTACTCACTAATTAATTTAATTAACTAATTAATTAACATACACTTTATTTAAAAGAGGTCGCTCTATGTTTTTGTGGAAAATAATGTATAGAGCATAGTGCACCTCTATGAATTATCCTAAAAAGAAGTCTATCCTTCTCATCCTCTTACGTCTTCAAATGCTAAAAGAGAAAGGCATGAGCTCACAATATGCTGTCTGGACACAACACTGACACCAACAGCAGCCAAGAAGCACAACCCTCAAACATTCTTTAAACATATTCAGTCCTGTATAAATCAATTTCATTTGCATTTGAACTATATGATGATCTATCTATTTTCCCTTGCATTATTTAAATAATCAAATACTTTGAAAAGACTATCATCATCAACCTCCACCTAAACTATCTTTATAACGCTACAGTCTCTTTTTTATGTGCAATGCCAAAATGTCTTTCATCAAATACATGCTAAAGTACATAAAAAAAACATATATCAGTGACATTTACCTACAGCGTACAGCATCTGTTCATTGCCTGTCATTGGTTATAATGCTTCCTAATGCATTGCACCAATGTGGCAAGAAATCACAAAGTTTAGGCACTTGGTATCTTACCTCTCGAGAGTAAGAAAAGGATTAGACCTTACATAATGTCCAGCAACACTCGGATCATTTACCAGGTACAAAATGGAACACTGTGAAAAGATATTCGATCTATGGCAGTCTGATAGAAAAGTGAGCATAATTTGGCCTTTTTCCCATTGGTTGGAGCAGACTGTCTATTCCACTCACACCAGAGAAAGACAAAGAGGTAGTTTACATCGAACATGTTTTTGTGTATTAAAAAAAAAGCTAGAAACAGCCCAACAAATTAAACAGAACGCAAGTGTCTCGAGACGTTCAGCTAAAAAGCATCTAAAAAGACATGGCGCTCCAGCACAAAATGCAGAAAAAACAGTGTGACACGGTGCAATGGTCAAAGACGTCCATCTAGTGCATGTTTACATAGAAAAACAATTGAAAAACAGCACAGACTGACGAAAAACATGTTCGCTGTGAACGGCCCCTTGAATTTAACAGCAGCACAACCTTAAATTCCTAGAAATAACTTTTCAGTCATCATGTGCAAAGAATCCAAACAGTCTCTCAATTCTCAACAACTAAATGTGTAGAGCAGATCACTTTTCAGACATGTGAATCAGAGTTTGCAGGCCTGTGTTTTCATCATAGCTTGTGTTTTTGGGCATGCTCCTCCAAGGTCTGAGGTCTTAATAACAGGCACAGCTCATGTGACCATCTCCCTGCAATTGGCCCTAGCGGAAACAGCCCTAATGACATTAAAAGAGGTGGGGACGTGTCACTTGTGGCTAAACTCTTCCTTCCCTTCAGCACAGTTTTAATGTATCAAATACTCCACATTAATTTGTAAAGCCTTCCATCTTTCATAAACAGTGACAGGGAAGTCCGCTTCTTCCGAAACAAGAGGAGTTATACACCATTTTAAAGCCATACAGTCTCTATTTGATGGTAAATGGGCGAAAAATTCCTCTTGTAGGTCTCAACTGTTTTCCACCATTTTAGGTCAAAGACGATACTCATGCTAGATTAAATGCTGCATACTATCATGCTAACACCAGTCATCTCTCTCTGTCTCTTTGTAGCTTCCAGAAGCTCTGCCGCTTGCCCCATTGGCTGCACATACTCCAAGGGAATAGTGATACCCGTTGGGCACCCCACTCTGGCTGCGCGAGAGCAGCATGGAAGTGGGGGCCACACCTGATGATGTGTGGACAACGGAGGCTGCAGTCCTGGGTGAGCGGCCTGCACCGTACGTGCTCAAGGCATCCTGGAAGTCGTCCGCTTCTGAAAAGAGCGAGTCCTGCTGGAGGGGACCTAAGTTGGGATCAGAACAGATTCGAGTGACAGGCACAGGGGACTGGTGGTGGGCGTTGCCGCTGAGTAGGGCATCGTGCTCTGATAGGCCACGACTAAGGCGAGTGGGGCAGGGCCCGGTAGACAGGGCAGTGTTGAGCTGGACTGGGGAGGAGTTGGCAGTCTTGTAGGTAACAGCAGGCCGGGGGGTGAGGGGCGTCTGGGGGAGCTGTCTACGGCTACGGCAGGGTGTGCTGGTGCCTGAGGTATGAACGATTGAACTTCCTTTAGCTGTACCACTTCCCTGAAACACAATGACAAAAGAGAAGGCACAAAGAGATTGAACCACTGACAAAACAAAACTTTTTTAATAGGGTTTGGAACAGTTACCCTGAGGTGTGTTTCCCTTACAACAATGTAACTCATTGCTTAACCACCATAGTAAGATGCATTAAATAACTAATTAGACACAACTGTTTCCCGAAACCGTAGTAACTACATTTTCAGATCCATCATTCAAACCAAGTTGGAATAACAATATAGAGCTGTCGTTAATGATGTTATGCAGGGGGTGGAGCAATAAATAGCAATATAATGGCTCATTTACATGTACACTACAAAGTCATATAACGCTCGAAAGCTGGTTAAGACACGAAAACGTTGTTCACTGTGTAATGCGACTGATGCATTGCACTGCAATAGTGGGGTTTCCCTCACTAGCAGACTGCAGGGTTCCCCCGACGCAGTTGTGCACATTGCGGGAACCACAATTTTGGGAAACCCCAAATCATTGAACTATGTTGGTAAAAATGGAATAAATAATTATTCATTTTCCTACCTCTAGCATTGCCCATGATATATACCTCACTAAATCTTGATATAATTTTGCTTTACACAAGAAAAAAGCTGCAAATGGGGTAAGAAAAATAACATCCTTGTTTTAAGGATGTTAAATGTTTTTTTTTCTGGAAAAAAAATACAAAATAATGATTAAGGTTTTTTTTAATGAATATTGCAGACAGCATGAGACTATAAGAGACACAAAGAGGGTGTCTTCCTGACCTGTTTAAGTCTGTTTGGGTCATGTGGTTCTCCAGGCGATGTGGATCTGCTGGGTCCAGCTGACAGGCTGTGGCCAGGTTCATTGTTGCCGTAACGATCGCAAGAATAGTATCGTTGTTTCTTTTCCACTGCTGGAGATGAATTGTTCTTCCTCTCATGAGAGCGCCCACGATCTCTTTCCCATGCTCGCTCCCTCGGCAATGACTCAGTATTTGGATCTGCAGATGTAATAGAAAATATAATAAATATATTAACTAACCATGTCCTACATTAATGAGATATTTTATGGATAATTAAGAAATGATGTACTATATACTATTTTACAAATTACTAAACTGCAATAAAGAAACGTACTAATATAATACATTTGTGTATATTTACTACTCAAAATAAAAAAGAAGAAAAAAATTCACACACACACTCTAATATCATTTTCAAAAGAATTCCCAAAAAATGCCAGAAGAAGGTCTTTGACTAAAGCATCACTTTTTAATCAAGCACTTCTTACAGTAAAAATACAACTGTTCTCTTCTTGCACTGTGGCCTTTTAAAGGACTGTTCCGGGTTCAGTACAAGTTAAGCTCAATTGACAGCATTTGTAGTGTAATGTTGATTACCACAAAAATGTATTTCAACTCGTCCCTTCCTACTGTACACTCAAGTAAACTAACTTTCAGTGGACTGATGTATTGCCCCGTTTCAACTCTGTCAAAGCTGACTGATCTATTTAAAGCAGGCCCAGACTCCAGCTGCGCTCAGCTGAAATGTGTTTACATTCCAGGGTGAGAGGAGCGGAGGACAAAAAGAGAGAAGGTGCCTTGTAGTAGTAGTAGTATTAGAACAACATGTGCATCACTCCATATTGTGAAAGTTTTCTTCCCATGAGCTACTAAGAGCTGAGCTGATAATATATATCTCACTGGCTGCTCACTTTCCCAGTCATCCCACAAAGCGGCTAGAAACACAAATCAAAAAATCAAATCCCTTCAAGAGCGCATTTTCTTGCAGTGGTCCTTAAGTCCCTCTCTCAATCAAAGGGAGAAGTTGACACGGTAAATCAGAAAGCAAACCGCTTTAGAGAGCAATAAAGACTTTTTCCACGATAACCTGATCGCTCTAATCCTTTTAGGAATTTCCATCGTTGTGCTAAGCAAGAAAAGCTGAGTTTTTCAAACAGTACTTCATATTTTCCTTTCCATATTACTTTTCATTCAGTCAATAAAGACTGTGAAACACACACACACACACACACACACACACACACATATATTATACAATACTGGTCAATGTAGTGGTACAAATCTGGCCATGTGTCATGTCTCAATCCTATTCAAAAAAATCTAGAGTGCTCAACATTACAGGCCAAGTGCAGATGCAGTTAGATGCATAAAACAATTAATAAAGCTAGATTAATCAATTTATCACCATTATATCCTCACATGGATGTGCTTGAGAGTGTAGAAGAGTGAACAAGAAAGGAAAATCTAAAGAAAAATCTAATTTGTAAGGCATAATCTACAATTACGTTTTTGATCAAACAGCACAAAGAACACTAAAAAGCATTACAGATATTGCAGATTCATTTTCTGTAAAGCGGCTTTGAGATGTGTTTTGTGAAAGCACTATACAAATAAAAATTACTTGATTTAAAGTCAACTCTACCTGCCGTTGGTGGCTGCTCCTCACTGATGGCTCGATCTAGTGATTTGTGCTTCTTGTCTCTACGTCTCTGACAGCGGTGATGATGATGGTGATGATGATGATGATGGGCTCTCTCTCTGTCTCTCTCCTGGGTGGGTGTCTGGCCCGCGGACAGCTTGGGCCTCTCCAAGTCATAATCGCTCAAACTGACCTCCTGCACCCCTCTTTGAGGAGTTAACGAGGACGTAGAACGCCGTATGGGGCTCACGTCAGCGATAGGCTGTTTGATGGACAGATTTGAAAAAAATGGTGAATGTGTGATGGGTAAATGGAGGAGATGAAGGAGATACAGGACACAGATCTAGCACAGCACTAGAATGACAAGAGTCTCAGAGCACTAGACCTGTCACAATAGACGTACAACACTAGCAGAGCATGAAAACACACTTCCACTGAAGAGCGACGTTCAGCCCAATCCTCTGGCTGGGAGACACGCACGCTTTGTGGAACACCGTCATGGTCCGATGCAAACACTCTACTGTTTGAATGCTGTCATCGAATTGTCTCTCACACACTTACGAACTAGATAGCTGGAATAGTTGCTATGCAAACTATCCACTGCCAAGCATCAGCCACTGATCAATGAAGAGTCAAAGGCACTTTTAAGAGTTTTTTTGTAACTTTCATGAAGAAATTTAAATGGACAGTTGGAATAAATCTCCAAACATTTCCATGTATACAGATTATAGTATGTGTACTTTACATTCACTAGTTATATGTTAAATCAGCACAATTTGTTTTAGGCCAGACTCTTTGATAGAATCCATGGCCATTGCTTGGTGATGACTGGAATAGCTAACTCAGAGCATCCAGAAATGTTATGAATTTACTCACTAGCGCCACCCAGTGGCATAAGCTTTCAAAAACTCTAAAAAGCAGTGCATCCCCTCTTCCCACATCATAAAAAAGATTAAGCATGTTCAAGTTTATGATAATTCCTTTTTGTTCCATGCCTTTATGACTGAATTTTTAGCCCAAATAGAATAGCTACTTCAAAGAAGTGTTCAGGTTCAATACAAGTTATGCAAAATCAGCGTTTGAGGCATAATGTGGATTAGCACAAAACTAATTTTGACTCCCCTCATTTATTTAGAAAAACAGCAAAAACCACTGTTACAGTAAGGAACTTTCAATGGAAGTGAATGGGACCAGTCCATAAACTTTAAAATACACCGTTTAAAAAAGTATACCACAAGACATAAACATTGTACTTGCTAACATGATTTTAATGTGATAAAATGAGGGATTCCCCGGCGTTACGGTGGTTACCAGATTACAGGGTTTACCGCTGATACATCGCCATGACAACAAAGTGGTTATATTGTATGTACACTCACCAAGCACATTATTAGCAACACCTACACCTACTTATTCATGGGATTATCTAATCAGCCAGTCATGTGGCAGCAGTGCATGAAATCATCCAGATATGAGTCAGAAGCTTAAGTTAAAAAAAATGGGATCTCTGTGATTTCGGCCGTGGCACGATTGTTAGTGCCAGACAGGCTGGTTTGAGTATTTCTGTAACTGCTGATCTCCTGGGATTTTCATGCACAAAAGTATCTAGATTTTACTCAGAATGGCACCAAAAACCAAAAAAAAAAAAAAAAAAATTTTAAATGATTGGCAGTTCTGTGGATGGAAATCCCTTGTTGATGAAAGAGGTCAACTGAGAATGGCCAGACGGTTTCGATCTGGTAGAAAGGCAACTGTAACTCAGATAACATCTCTGTAAATTGTGGTGAGCAGAATAGCATCTCAGAATGCACAAAATGTCGAACTTTGAATGAAATGTGCTACAAGAGCAGAAGGCCACGTTGGGCACTTTATTAGGACCATACTGTTCCTTATGTAGAGCTTGGTGAGTGTAACTTTACACAGATCAAGTTAGTAAGTGATCACACTAAATCATTTTTACACATATAATGTTTACCTCTTACGGCTATTCTTTTCAGGCAGTGTATAGTTTATCGTTAATGGACTGGCCCCATTCACTTCCATCATAAATACTTTACAGTAACCACTATTTTTGCTATTTTTAATAAATTAGTCACAAATGCTGTCCACTGAGCATAATTTGTATAAATTCTGGAATATTCCTTTAACCCAATTTAACATGAAACTAAATTTGCAATCCAATTTACTTCCATAATGTGACACATTTCTGGGTGAAACAGGATTGTCAGACAAAAAAACATGGGCAGAAATTGACTGCCATCAGGAATTGATTTGATGGACTTCTGGACAAATTAAGCGAAGAGGGTGGAGTGGAGGAGTTGAAAAATAAGAGGGATTGCTGGCATCAGCCGAAAAGTAATTTCGTTTCAGATATCCATTTAAAATATTACATTATGATGAAAGATTACAAATGGAAACTTTTTTTCTTTGGAATAACATGCACTGATGAATTGAGCACCTGTTTTAAACCTGTTTTAACAACGTAAAAAGGGTACATTTTGATTTCACATTGACTTGAAGGAGTACCGCTGAGTACATCCACAGTAGAAAGTGTTTATGGCTGAAAGATGTGTGAACAGAGGATTGCACTTCTACAAAATCAGAATGACACACACTCAAACATACTGTCCACAACAACAATCATGTTAATCTTACAACATCCAAGATGTTACAGTTGTATAGTGATGGTTATTGTGAACTGTGGTGATTCTATTACTTGTAAAACAGCTACCCACAGAGATAAACTGCCATATAAAACTTTTCTGTTAATGTTAGTTTTGTGTTCAGTTGGCTAATCCTAAAGAAAGTGTGCCTGTATAAGTTTATTGGCCTGACTAAAAAAGTGTGGACTCTGAAAGAGTTGGAATGGACAAAGCACACACAAGCCAACATAGAAATGGAGTGGCTGTCAAAAGAAGAGAGAGACAGTGAAGGAGAGAAGGAGATTGCAGGTGGAACACTTGTACATACTGCTAGGTACGTTCCAGCGGTGTGGCGTAAGTGGCTCCGCTGTTGGACAGGAAGAGGACACATAGGTGAGGAGAGCAGGGAACACAGCTGTGACACACTCGTGGACACAGTAACAGAGTGAGATAGAAGGACAGAGAATGTTGGGAGAAAAAAAATGAGTGATGTCAATGAAATGCTCAAATAACAAGGTCGAGCATGATTTGAAAATATAAAATGTAGGGATGGTGGAGTAGAGATGGTTTGTATTAAAATAAGGCAAACAATGCGTAATTAACAGGGATTTGGAGGATAAAAAGTGAATGGAAAATGGAAACCATATGAATGAAAGTAAGGTGTAAAGTGAAGAATAGAGAGAGTTGAAGAATGAGTTTGCTAGTTGTGAGGCAGTTTGAGAGACAGAAGAGAAAGAAAGACAAGACAGGACAGCAGAAGACTCAAGACAAGACAGGGCATTACATTTACAAGGATGCTGGACACCATGTGAGTCCTTGAGCAATGTGGCAAGACACCAAATAAAAATCATGACTTCAATAAACTAAGTATGAACACAAATAAATGTACGGTTAAAAGCGACATCAGACGCTCTGTAGTGAGAAAAACTGAACGTGAAACATAAAACAAATTGAACAAAACAAAATGAATTGCAAAATCTGAGAAAAGACTACATTGTACAGTATAATCATCAGAATGTATAGATTCAAATAAAGATTAAATAACAAATAAAGAACAAAAGGAATAAAATATTTCTCCAGAGTTCTGAAATTTGAGACCAAGAGCATATACAGTATATAGACTTTGCATTGGCTCTCTTCTTATGTCACACTTCTTCACCTTTTCTTCACTATTTTATTTATACACTTTCATCTTTACATCCATTCTCTCATTCAGCTCTTGATATCCTGAACATTCATTCCTCTACTCTGTACCTTTACAGCCTCACTCATACTGGCAAAAGAAATACCTTTTGGGTCATGTGTTGTGTGGGAGATGTTTACCTGAAAGCCAGCATTGAGTCTGGGCATAGAGGCAGCTCTGCCGTGACCCTCCAGCACAGGGTACCCACCAATATCAGAGTCATTCTCTATGTCAGACATCTCTACTAATTCCTGTAATGTACGTAAACCCAATCAGAATACAAACACAAAAGTCATGATGAAATGGACTACAAAGAGGTGCAACTCCATTGTACAAACAAAAATGAAAAAGTGAAGGAGCAAATGTTACAGTCGTAAAGACCACTGAGATTTTGACCATTTAATTTAAAGGTGAATTTTTGTGTTTATATGATTTGGGACTTAGACTGACACCTAGTGGTGTGGATGCAGCATAATGTAAACTCAGTAGTTTTCACTTACCGATGCCATTGTAGAAATTCACTATATACAGTCTGCCATGTATTTGGACACTTTCACCCATGGAATAAGTTTATCATGGCTGTTACTGAGATAATTCGTCTGGTCTTGTGATCTGAAAATGGCAGCCCCCATGAGGGGACGCTTTCCATGTTGAATAAAACAGTTTTTGTGAGGTTACTGATATGACTGGGGTCTTCATCTCATGTGGGTGCACATGATTTTATCCTCATGTTCCAAAAGTAGGTTTCTTTAGGAGTAAAACTTTTAATGAGGTAAAAAATAACTGAGTTCGCCTTTACATATACAGTAAGCAAGAGTACTAAGTGTCTTTCAGCAGCTATAGAAGTTGTGTTTGGCTATGTCTGTTGTTAATGTCCAATTGGTTGAGCAAACACAAGTAAACAAGTTCACTAAAGTGGAACTGATTTGAGTCCTGCTATGAATCACAAGAGGTGGTAAATTCATTATGATCACTTTGATTGGATGACTGCTTCATTACCTGAGATTTGTATGTGTATGGCACGTCATCTGAATGGACACGTTGGACAGTCTTTCTGTTCGTTTCTTGTGCGACTTCCTGAGGTGTGTCTTCCGAAGAAGACTTTTTCATGACACCGTTCTGGCTTCGTCTGTAATCACATACACAAATATCAGTTTCCATTAGCACTTCACCAAACACTACAATAAACATCAGCTCTCGCCAGTAATCGCAATAACCATCTTTTGTTGTTTTTTTTTAACAAATTGAGAATTCCTCAAAGCAAAAAATAGTACAATGAGTTATAAAGCAGGAATGTAATGCACTTACACTGCATTTCCATTGGTTAGGTGAAAGGATGTTTGTGGGGGCTCTGGCTGTGGTGTCGTATCTGACTGACAGGAGGGCGGGGATTTTGGCACTAGTGGCTCTTGTTCATGTAAGTGTGTTAGAGGAAGCATTTGTCTGAAGAGAACTCCTACTTTACTCTGCATGGAAAAACAAAACAAAATATACTGAAAGATACCTGAATTTGTATATTTATCACAAATTCATAATTTGTAGGATTTCTTTTTAAACAAGCAATTACTCATAAAGAGCCAACATTAAAGGAATAGATCGCCCAAAAATGAAAGCTCATGTTTCAAACCCCTATGACATTCTTTGTTATGCAGAAAAACAAAAGGATTTTTTTATGAATATCAAATGCAGTGGCAGTTGATAGCAGCTCACTTTAATGCTTAAAAATGACTTTAAATTATCTTAAAAGGAGTCCATGCGACTCATACAACATATTCCAAGTCTTCTGAAGGCATATGTTCCCATAGGATGCAATGAAAAAAACAGAATTTAAAGTAATTTTTTCTTAATATTATTCAATGATGTCTGTTGCACGCTCATGCCAAGATTTTCAATAAAAAAAAAATACTTACATTTGGATTTTGATTATTCACCAAAAAACATTGTATGCCTTCAGAAGACTTGGAATATGGCGCATGAGTAGCATGGACTACTTTCATGATACTTTTGGGTCCTTTTTTTAGAAATTGAGGCACTATTCACTAACTTTGTATTGAAAAGATGGAATGCAATATTCATTAAAACCCCTCTGTGAGTAAAATGAAAAGTTTAGCAACTGAACTAATTATCAAGCCACAAATTGACAGTAATGCAACAGATGTGAACTACATACTGTAATTATATGCAGTTATATGTAGACCCAATGCAAAGAGGCTCTACCTGTGTGCCTGCAGCAGCCTGCTGCTGTTGAAGCCTCTTGGCACGGTTCTGCTTATAGTAGTCAAAGATCATCAAAGCAGCGTAGACCTTCCCCACTGTCAACTCATTATCTAAGAGAGGGTTACGAGTGAATCATAAAGACAGAAATGCAGTGAGAAAATTGATGTCCAGTAGGTGGAACCAAATACTCAAGATAGAGCATTGAGCAAAAATTATAGCTGAACCACTCAAGCAGGAAATGCCATTAATATTTTTTTTAAAAATTAACTGCTCCCTTTTTTCTTCACATCCTCCCTAAGCCTTTAATTATAATGTCAAAGGAATGTTAATTGGCTGCAGCTTTATTTCAAACAGAAATTGCCATTATTTAATGAGGAGGGTCTGAAAGCAGAGCTTACGTTTATGAGGTGTCACCAGCAGGTCCACGGTTTTTGAAGATAAGTTCGGCCAAATTTTATTTATTTCCTTTCTTAATTCAGCATCACAAAGCCGCTGAGCCAGAACCCCTGGGAAACAACAAGAATTGAAGTATGTTAGTATACCATTGCCTATTCAATAGAATCTAACAGTTCTGTTTATATTTGGCTAGACAGAAAATGGAGCCACGAAAACAGAATTGAACAAAAACTGTTGGCGATGTGGTTAATTCCGGAGACTATAATAATTCCCAAATGGGAGTTTTGTAATGTTACATTGTTAATGAATGTTTCTTGTTGTTCTTCTTTAATAGCATTTCACAACAAGTAAAATGTGAAATAAAAGCTTTTGAAAGTCACTGGGGGGAAAATGATTAAATTAAAGGAATATTCAGGGTTCAATACAAGTTTAGCTCAATCGACAGCATTTGTGGCATGTTGAATACCACAAAAATGTATTTAGACTCATCCTTCCTATTATTTAAAAACCAAAACACAAATTGAGATTACAGTGAGACACTTACAATGGAAGTGAATGGGGTCAATATCTGGAGGCTTTAAAGGCAGAAATGTGAAGCTTATAATTTCATAAAAGCACTTACATTAATTCTTCTATTAAAACTCAAGTATTACTGGAGCTGTAACGTTGTTCAAATCGTCATTTTTACAGTCGGTTTAGAGTTTTATGGTTTGTTGACATTACATCACAATGGCAACTAAGATGCATTCCAGACAAAACTGGTCAAGTTTAAATACATCTGACTATTTAAGCCAAATATGTAAATGTTACTCTGCCCAAGCAGTGCAATGTCAGCATCTGGAAAATGCTAAATATACAGTAACGGCTGCAGTATTTTAATAGGGCTCGTGTTGCACAGTAAATAATAACATAGAAAGAAACGGATGCACGTTGTAGAAGGAACAGAACTTTTTTCTTCATTTATTTCATGTAGATAGCTGACAAAACTTAAACTAAACACTGACAATGAGGGCAGCTGGTGTGCATGATGCATCTTACCTACGAGAAGCCTACACACAACCATCAAACACACATGTGCTACGGGCAAAGTCACTTGGAATAAAATAATAAATCACATCTTTTAAATTCAATGACCAGCATTAGCATAATTACGGAAGTGAACCCTTTTTTATTTGCATATAGCGAGGGAATCGACGTATGTATTTATATACATTTGTCACATTAATGTGGCCAAGTGTAAAAGGAATGTGCTTATTCAATCGGATCGCATTACGATCAGTAAAAACTCATAAACTGATCCAGCATAAATACCCCCAGACTTAAGAATAGTTCCCCCAAACTGAAAATTCTCTCATTAATTACTCACCCACATGTTGTTCCAAACCCATATGACTTTCTTCTTTGGAATACAAAAGGAGATGTTAGGAACTGGCCACCTCAGTCACCATTCACCAAGGCTGCTAGTCCATAACATTCTGCCTTACATCTCCTATTGTGTTCCACGGACGAAAGAGAATCATACAGGTTTGGAATGACATGAGGGTAAGTAAGTGATTACTGAATTTTTAGTTCTGGATGAACTATCCCTTTAATGCATTCCAAGATGGTAAGAATGTATATCGAATCACGCTGAAATAGCAGACCAATGACAGTTAGGAGAGATGCATTTGCTAAATCTTGGGTGACTCGCCCTAAATGTGGGCACCGAGGGGGCTTTAAGTGGGCACTCACCGGATGCCAGCTTAATCTCCAGGGCGGTCCGAATGAGAGCCATTAGAGTGGAGGTAAAGTGAACAGTGTTGTCTTCGGCTATGGGCATGTTCATCCTCACCAACCGCTGTGGAGTCATCAACACAAACATATGATTAATATCAAATATGATCTTGGGATACGGAAATAACCATAATAAATGCCAATGAAAATTTATGTGCTGGAACAGAGTAACGACTCGGGCTTTGTAATTTCACTTTCATCAATTGTCATTTCTGTATCCTCATCTCAGCACACAAATTGTCTCTTCAGGAAATCACATTTTATATTTTCAGGAAAGGAGAAAGAGAGAGAGAGAGTTTACATTTCATGCAGATGGATGCAGAGGATGAGTAATGTTGGAAGTGAAATATGTTTGTTGCATTGCTCCAGTTGGCAGACAGTAGAACTGCGATAAAACAGGTGTCATACTCTGAACTGTTTGAGATTTAGCCATTTTATGAGGTTTACAGGTTTCTCAGTGACAAAAAAAAATCTGGAGTGAAATCAAGAAATATAAAAATTCACAAGTGGATATTGTCTGCTTATAAAGCCATCTTATAATGACTTGGGTGAATCTCAGTAAGAAAGGTTTGGGACATATTTCACACAGAAATCAAAATTATAAGGAATTATATACAGTATTGCATGACGTACCCAACGCATACTTTTTGGACCATTTGGACAATTTTTTTGGTCTTTGGCACATCCAACACTGTAATACAAATAATAATAATAATAATAATTACCAGAATACATAATTGAGAATCACCCGGTCCGAACCCAATTTTCTTTTTTTTTTCTTTAACAATGGCATAAATTCGTTACATTTAGTACAATTACCATACAACCATGATGCATAACTATTTTACAATTTAAATTAGGGTTGCAATACAGTGATAAGAACAATATTGTGTTGCATTACACCAATGAGAATTTGGGGAAAATATGTGCTTTATAGTACCAAATAATAATATCACAACACAAATAATCTTAATGCTCTTACTGTAAAAATAGCCTTGTTTTCTCAAAATACAGTTAGCTGCTAATAATAAAAATATCTGTTTTTAATAATAATATAAATTATAATATTATAACATATACAAATATATTGTAACAAAGCTTTGGGATGAAATCAGCACACTAAAGAAAGCTCACAATAAGAAAAACAAACAAGATTATAATAGTATTATTACTATTTATAATAATAATAATTGTTTATTTCAATTTTGGGTGTGAAATTTGACCCTTTCTTGTCAGGTTTTTTTGAGATTCACCGTGTTTAGTTGTTTATTTATAAGACCTTGTTACTACTTTAATTAATGTGAGACTGCATGTGGGCAGCAATGACTACCATCTATGTAGAGAATGCACATTCCACAGCAGTTGTAAGTGGGCACTCAAACGTGAGGTGTTGGCTATGACGGCTCTCACATAGCCAGTAATGAAGACCAGAGAGCGAGAAGTATGACACTGTATCGAGGCATGCGGATCAACCAAAATCAAGGTAAAAAAAACATGATAGCACCCGCCACACAACACACACATAGATAGATCACACAAGCTAAAGTCAGAGCAGACATTTCACACATTAGCACACCCAGCAGTGTTGAACAGAAGGTGAATAGAAAATGAACTATTTAGATTGATTTCTGTGGAATAGTGTTGCGCCGTTGAGAAGAACATAAGGGCACGCACAGGGACAGAACAGAAACTGCCTTCATTACAGAGCGTCGGGCAGCAAGGCAAAAGGACGCTCCAGTGAGCACAAATCCACAGCGAGCTTTCTTTCTTTCCTCCCTGTTGATTCAATGCTCGAAAGTAAGGAGGGAGGGAGGATGGGGTGAGTTCTATTTAGAGCTCATTGGAGAACGTTGCTTCTTCAAGCCTACACACACACACACACACACAATCACGCTGTGTGACCTCAGAGAGTAGCCCAGCAGACAGACACGGACACGTGTCTCTTGAACGTTACCCATTCAGACAGCTGGAACAGAGTGTGTAAACTTACTGACTCAGAGGCAGCTCTCAAAGTGGCAGAATGGACTGCGAATAAAACAGGCAGTGCTGTACCAGTGAGGCAACTTTCAAAATGTTTGTTTGATATTCAGGTTTTCACATTTCTTTCAATACAGCATTCTTTACTTCCTTGGTTTCTCTTATATGAAGTATATGCATTTAGCAGTGCTTCATGTCTATTTATTATACTTTCTACTTCCGTTCTGTACCAAAATATATTGAGCTGCCTGCATTAGCATTCTAAGGGACTGTTCAGACTGAATGTGTTCTTGCCCAAAATCAACTAGACCTAGCACAAAAATATAACAGAAAGCAGATGTCTGTAGATTTTTAAAAGACACTGCATTGTCAAAAGCAAGAACAAAAACAGAAAACAAAATAATAAAAAAAATTAATAATACAAAAAGTTAAATCTAATTGAAAATTGACAATATTACCTAATGATCTATGTGTGCCATTTATTTTTATGTTTACTAAAATCAGCTTTGTTAGCTTAGCAGCGTTGTTAGCTTAGCAAGATGCTAACATCAAACTCTATGGGAGTCTAGTCAGCGAGTGCTAGAGTGCTCACAATCAGGCACATATGAGGTACATTTCAGTTGCCTTAGATGTTGCTTTAGAAGGCAGCTGTCTGTGTAGGCAGTAGCCAGCTAGGCAACGTAATCTAATTTTTTTTTCGGGAAGAAATCGGCACAATGAACAAAGCGCACAACAAGAAACACACATGACAAAAACGACCACAGTTAGAGCACTGGCTGATAGCCACATCAGCCAATGAGAGGACAGAGGAGGAGCCAAGGAAGAGTCAGGCGTTATGGGGGAGGGGATCTACCTTGTAGGCGATTCGTGGTGGACATTTCTTTCCCAAACCTAGCGGAGGGGACATGTGTCGAAGCATCTCATACATATCGAGGTAGGACATGCGTCCACTTCACAGGGGTGACGCCGAGAGGTTCAAAGGTCACACAGACAAGAAAAGGAGAGGCAAGGAGTGATGGAGAAAGATGTGATGTGAATGAAAGAAAGGAACAAAACAATAGCATTGTTATCAAGGATTCTGAAGGAAGGGTATTAGATACCATCCTGCCTCAAAGGGACGGATGGATCATGCCTGCTTTCATATCTACAGGCTGCTTGTGATCCAAGGATGAATAATGTGGCATGAAGTTTTGGTTTGGGGTGGCAGCGGCCAGGAGCTTTGGTCCTTGCATGCTAGCACGCAACCACGGCTAACCAATCAGATACCCAGGAACAAAGCTAATATTTCGCAATAAAAGCCTAATTTTGAGCATGGCATTAATAAAGCAAATCAAATCTGCTCTAGTATATCAATATTTACAATAAGCAAGGCGGAAATGTGCATTGTGAACATATGGGATTAGTTTAGGATGAGGGATTAAGCATTTGGCTTTGTTTCCTGTAGTTTCCATGGTTACCCGTATTAAAATTAGTAAGGAAAGAGGGAGGAGTGTAATCCAATCAGGCATTTTATGGGCATAAGTGTATACAGCACTGCCCTCTAGAGGGAAGGTGTGTAGGTTTTCAAACCTTGTATGCCACCCTATTAGGGCACTTCTTTCCTAAGCCAAGGGGCGGTGAGATTACACGCAACAAATTGTACATATCCATATAGCGTATTCTTCCGCTGCAAAAAATAGATATTGGTTAAAAAAAGACACATTTTAATACAGTTTAATAATATTTGTATCCAGTCTAAATTTACATATCTTCAATTATGCTTATTGAGATGACTATGCTCAACTGTGTGTTTTCAAAATGGATTACACTGACAGAGAGGATAGGCTTAAAATCCGTTCTGCTCAAGATAGACTAAAAGTGGATGCCATGCAAAGGCAAAGGATTTGCATTCCTCAGCATAGACAAAGCTTGAGGATTCAACATTAGCCATGGCCACACAGCAAAATGTGATTCTTGTGACTTAAGGCAATGAGTAAATCTGACACGGCGCCAGTGTCGCACCCTCTTAAGATGACATCTTTCAACCACTTAGTCTCAAGCTATCACCTCGCTTTAAAATGGCTATAACTGTCAGTGACACAACAGAGAAGCGATACGCACCAGGCAGCAGGGTCGTACTCCGCCCAGATACGGATGAACTCATCAAGGTGATGAGGTCCAAGAATAGAAGCGTCACGTGTCAGGTACTCAAAGTTATCCATGATGACAGCGACGAACAGGTTCAGCATCTGATAGTTGTGGGACAGAGACAGAATTATGATGTGTTGTCAGCATAATGGAAAATATAATGAGAATTGTGCATTTGATGTTGCATGAGGTGTCTTGTTGGCTATTAAATCGCTGGAGGTTGCTAAGTTGCCGTACTGTTAGTTAAAGAGATTGTTCACCAAAAAATTATATCCCAGGTGTGTTTGAATTTCTTTCTTCACCAGAACACATTTGAAGAATAATAGAAAAAATATCTTAGCTCAGTGGGTCCTTAAAATGAAGTGAATGGAGATTTCTAATTTGAAGCTCCAAAAATCACAGACAGTCAACATAAATATCATCGATACAACACCAGCTGTTAAATTAATGTCTTCTATATATATAGATATCATGAGTGTGAGCAAATAATAAGAGAATTTTCATTTTTGGGTGAACTTTCCCTTGAAGAGACTGTATCCAATGGTTTTAGGTGTTGTGTCATGTGAGCCTCACTGTCTTCACTCCCACTGTTAGTGAAATTTAACTCTACTCAACTATGCTGCATTGTGTCACTTAAGGGTGCCCACACCTTTTAACCAATTCTTTTCTTTGATTTTCCAGTTGTTTGCGATTACTGTATACATATAAAAAACATTATTATCAAGAGTATGCACTCACAGTGAGTAGTTTCTAGCCAAAAAAAAATAATATTTTAAATCTGAGCATTATTTCTATGGCTTTTTAAGATTTTATTAATTGCCATGATTCTCCTGGCCTGAAAATAACAATTATAAAATTCCCTGATATTTTTAGACATCCCAGGACCTTAAACTAGTGTTAAATTACTGGCAAAAATGTCAATTGACAAAGGTTTTTTAGTTTTGTCAACAAAAACAAAGACGAGACAAAAAAGATGCATCATGATGATATTGTACTGTTTTAAATCAAAATATATTATTGATGAAAATATGACGAGAATAAAAAAGTTCCACAATATTAAAGGGATAGTACTCTGGTTAAAAAAATAAGGCTGGGCATTGAAATGCATCTCCTCTTCAACTACAAACTCATAAGACATGTTCAGTAAGTTATGTTCTCTGGTTTGTGTGCAGCTGTGTTGTGTTCTGTTGTTACATCACTGTGTGGACCTGTTTTCTATAAACATTTTGAGTTTTCTTGATGCCCCAACTCGCGAGCGGGGGCAACATAACTTCTGTTCTCATGCAATCTCATGAGCGTGCACAGGAGAGCAATGGTCTGTGAAGATTTTCACAAAATAACTCATTCAATTTTGGTTTGTTTCTCTCCAGACCATATTGTATGCCTTCGGAACAAGCCATGAGTGCCATCCAATAATTTATTAGACTTCTGAATTATAATTTTGTGTCCTTTTGAAGCTTGAAGCCACCATAAACTGCCATTGTATGACATCACTTAGCACAGCATTTTTTTTTTTAATTTCCAACTTTGTGTTAAGAAAATAAAGTCATATAGGGTTATAACAACACATGAGTGAATAAACGATGACTGAATTTTCATTTTTGGGTGAAAAAATCAATTAAATGATGCACTAATACTGTTTTTATGTGTGTGTGTGTGTGTGTGTGTGTGTGTGTGTGTGTGTTTAATTTTTAAAGATAGAAGAATCTAGACATTTTAGAGTAACTTCTAAAAAGTATCTAATACTACAGTATGTTCAGTTCCCTGTCTGTCACTCACTCGACATTGTGTCAATGGAGTGACACTAGGGGTCACTCTTGAGAGCCCCAAACCTCTGATCTTTGAAAAAAGGCCAATGGGAATTCCACCGGACATACGGGTATAAAAGGAGCTGGCTCACAACCACTCATTCAGATTTTTTCTTCAGAGCTGAGCGGTTGAGTTCAGCAAGCTGAATTCCTCTGCTGATCCGTTCACATATCTACAAGCTGTAGGATTTATGGCGCATTACAATCGTTTCTCCCCCATGTGCACCAGTGGAGTGCAGAGGATGTCCCTGAATGCTTCAGCAGCTAAAAGAGTATATTGTTCCTAATAAAATCATATATTTCCTACTAAAAAAGTGGCACTGACAGACCGTATTTTTAAAGATGCCTTTTGGTTTATGTGTATTTCCTGGTTGCGGACGTTACCTCGCTGCTTCCGATGGCCATGAACGCTGTCTCACGTGCTTGGGCCCCGCCAACGTGGAGATGGAGTTCGTGGACGGTCATGTCCTCATTGCGAGAACATGACCATGGCAACATTGCGGTTACGGCTTTCCTTCCTGGCAGAGGGAAAGCCACCCCAGCGGATCCCCACGCTGGTCCTTCTACCTACGGGTTTGAGGTGTGTCTGTTAGCACCGGGAGCGATTTGGGGACTCCACCTCCAAACACTTATGACCCCCAGCTGAACGATTTCCATTTTTTGGGGGGGATTAAAAAAAGAGAAGAGGCCACAGCTGGGCCAGCCTGTTCCATTTTTTGGGCAGTTGACTTGTCCGCAAGGTACGGGGGGACCATACAAGGCTCGTAGGTGCATTGGGGGAGGTTACGCGACGGCGGGTGCGCTGACGGTGAGGCGCGCAACAGCTTGCCCATCTCACACCGCCAGATCACGTAACACAGTTCAGCTAGTTGTGGCTTTTCGTATAGGGACACCTAGTGTCACTACATCGACACAAAGTAGAGTGAGTGACAGATAGGGAACGTCCTGGTTATTTTCGTAACCTCCATTCCCTGATGGAGGGAACGAGACATTGTGTCCCTCCTGCCACAACACTGAACTACCCGCTGAAATGTCCGGGACCTTGTCTCGGCTCCTCAGCACAGAACCTGAATGAGTTGCGAGCCAGCTCCTTTTATACCCGAGTGAGTGGCATGCAAATTCCACTCGCAAATTCCCAAGAGCGACCCCTAGTGTTACTACATCGACACATCCATCAGGGAACAAAAGTAACCAGGATGTTTTCTCATATTTAATATTACATTTTAAATACTGTATATACTGTATTAATATTTAATATTTTTGGTACATGTTTAAATAATTTTAAATATTTTTATATTTAGTTTTTCAAAAAAATTTAATATTTGGTTCAAATTTAGTCTATTGCAGTTTGATACATGTTTGAAACACATTTATGTCATGTTGCACATTATCGGCAACTAAATGTGTTATTTTTGTCAACTCAAATTATATGCCACTTTAGTCAGAATACAATTGACTAAAATTAATTCATATGATTTAATAATATAAATTTGAGGACATTTTCGCCCAAAGACAAAAAATATGACTTAAATTACAACCTGTGTGAAAATGAACACTGTTGGAAACTCTGTAAGTCTTACTGAAATAAATGTGCTCTCACTAACCAGAAAGGAACAGAGAAAGATGAAAGAGACAAAGTAGAAGTAAGCAAAATCACTGCCACACTCATTCCCACTGGAGCCAGAGAGCTGGTCACATGGCCTGTTGCTCAAACATGCCAGCATAATCTCATGCCAGGCTTCCCCTGTAGCACTCCTATAACATTTAGACACACATAGACACACACACACAAATGATTAATCCGCTTAAGTGATACACATTAAAAATCTGCTTAAAATCACAAAGTTTTAACACCGGTTTTCTTTGCACGAATTTATAAGAATCAGCTGATATTTTTCACTCCAGATATTAAACAGTGGCTTTACCTAAACAACAGCATGAGGGCCTGAAAAAAGGTGCGGAAATTATTGTGATGGTTGATGGCCGAGTCTTCAGTCAACTCGATGTTACCAAACACCTGACAGAGAGAGAAAAGAACATCAGTAATCTCATTTTGATCAATTACAGAGAGAGTGAGCAGTTCAGGTAAATTGGGGCAGAGCGGTCTGGAGAATTAAACAACACAATGCGTGTTTCCCTATTGAGTGCATCAACATACCTGCATAAAGTGTGACAATAATTCAGACTGCCTAGAGTGTATGTTACAGTAAGCATCTGCAGTTTTAACAAGCGAACACACAGAATGGTGTGTGTATATGCTTGAGTCGCACAAACTGCGACTCAAGCATATACATTCTCTTTAAGTCAGACAGCATACACATTGACTCACTCAAATCTACAAAGCTCTAATGCACTGACAGACAGGGAATCAAAATAATCTGTCAGCCGAATATATAAAAGGTTTACATGTGAGCATGGAAGGCCAATCTCTTAATATGGCATACAGTATGTGCTAAAGTGCTGTGTCTAGTAATATACGTGTCTATATTTCTGCAATGAAGAGTGCATATGAAACCCACTATGTGAGTAGACAAGCTTTCGATAACCGATCAAAATGACACTTTGTTCCAGGTTCAATCCTTAGCATGTGTCACCAGTCCTACTGAACCGCTCGACCGGGATATGAACCAATAACCCTCGGCATTGTAGGCGGACGCTCTAGCAAGGAGGCTAGAAAAGCCATGGCCTCTAGCCTCGGTCGCAAATGCATTTCTTAAGGCCAGGAGAGTGAGGTTTACACACTTCACAGCTATCACATCCCAGTTAACTATCATTACACAGGGATTACTACTGAAAATTATTTTGACTCTTTCGCCATTTTGCAAAGGCAAACAAAAAATTGTGTTTATAGTAATTCACCAACAGTGTATATCTATGGGGCATTGCACCAGGATAATCAGGACATTAAAATACAAACATTTCAAAAGTAGAGCCACAAGACTTAAACATTCTACATTAATGCTAACACAAAACAATAGACAATTAAAAATTATTTTTGATAGCATGCCACATATACAGCCTTAACTTGCTTTGAACCCGTAACAATTCTTTAATCTCTTAGACACTGACAAATATATCAGCAAGCTGTTTAGTTTGACAAACACTTTGAATCTGATAATGTATATTCCACATCTCAATAGTGACGAATATAGTACTAAAAAGAGCGCAAAAAAAGTTTTCAAAAATCCCTTTTTAGGCAAGATGGAGAAGCGAACACTGTATTGGTAATAGGAGTTCCATGCATACAGCTGATTACATGGCTTACTGATGATGCCATTTCCCCCATCCCACAGGATACAATTAGCATTGATTTACAATGCGGCCCTAATCTACTGAATGGCAGACACCATCATTTCCAACACAATTGGGGAGATTGCCTGTGCATCTCTATATGAGCAATCAAACGTAAAGATTAGATCCATCCTCTAGGGTGGAACGATGGCCACCTTTTCATTAAGACTATTTCTATGTTCAAATCTTCCTGGTAAGTTTGTACTTATGAGATCAGAAGGTGTAATTATGTTGTGATATGCATTCAAGTGATTTTGGCTGGAAAAAAATAAACGTATTTGGGCAATTTCAGATTTCCTTCTTACTTTTTCAGTTACTGAAAAAACAAAGGGAGTGTTTTATGTGCAACTGCAACAAAACTGAGAGCAAAAGATGTGCATTAGGATTGTAATTGATGCTTTATCTATCTGTATTTTAGTATTCTCGTGCCACCACAGAGAATGATGGGCGATGTACTTTGGTTGGACTAGATTGTCGCCTCATAATCCATTTTAAACAGTGTTTCAGGAGAAGTGATCTATCTACAGGAGTCTGCAGTTGTATGTAAGTGTGTTATTTCATAGTTTTTAACGTTGTTAGAGTGGTATTCATTGCTAGATCAGGTGCTGTTTGTTTACGGTCTTGAACGCTGATCGCTTAAACGTGTGTTTGTGTGTGCGCTATATTTGTGTTGACTTGTCCCATAGAATTCGCTACTAGATTTGTTTTGACTTGTCCCATATTATTTGCTGCTAGATTTGTTTTGACTTGTCCCATAGAATTCGCTTCTAGATTTGTTTTGACTTGTCCCATAGAATTCGCTTCTAGATTTGTTTTGACTTGTCCCATAGCATTCGCTTCTAGATTTGTTTTGACTTGTCCCATAGTATTCGCTTCTAGATTTGTTTTGACTTGTCCCATAGTATTCGCTGCTAGATTTAGGGGTGGTTATCCAGTGTGTGTAAATCTATCGTCGTTTTAGTGTCTGCAAACAGTGCTTCACTTGTTTTAGAGTATTATTTATTGCTAAAGTGCAGCATAATTTATTTGCGTTGTACGGAATATGCATTTGTTCCCGCGCTTGGCACCTCGCGTGACCCTCGGTTTCGGTTGACCACATGACTAGCTTTGTTGTGCTAAGTAGCATTAAGGCGTGGCTGCTTTTTCCACTGAGCGGCTCGTTAAAGTGTGTATTTATTGGACTGAATGCTGACGCGGAAGTGGCAGCAGAAGTGGTAGCCCTCGTGTTAAGCCCTCCTCGTGTGAAGTCCTACTTGGAGACCAGCGAGTCTACCTGTGCGAGTCAACCGAGCAAGGACACTGATAAGGCTCCACTTACCAAAGCACTTAAGTATTTTTTATTTGATCTCTTTTATTGTTTTTACTTGTTATACATACATACTAACATGTCTAGTTCACTAATAACACATGCCTTCAAGCACATCCCTGTTATCTGTTGTAGACCGTTCACAAGATACAGATGCAAGATCAAACACAACCCACACAACCTACGGCCGCTTTGCACTTCAACACCTACTCCACTCTCGTTCTCAGTGGGACTCTGGAACTGCCAGTCTGCTGTGAACAAAGCTGCCTTCATTCCAGCTTTCGCACACAGTCCACCCTCAGCATCCTGGCACTGACGGAGACATGGATATGTCCTGAGGATACAGCAACACCTGCTGCTCTCTCCAACAACTTCTCCTTCTTTCACACCCCTCGACATACCGGTAGGGGTGGGGGAACAGGTTTGCTCATTCATAATAACTGGACTTTTTCACCACAGGCTTCACTATGTAACAATACATCGTTTGAATTCCATGTCATTACTACAATGCAACCCACAAAAATACATGTTGTTGTCATCTATCGCCCTCCAGGTCAGCTGACAAGCTTTCTTGAGGAGTTGGATGTCCTGAGTCCTCCTTGCCAGAGGATGGCAGGCCACTTGTGGTTCTTGGCGATATCGACATACACCAAGACAAGCCCCAGGCCATTGAACTGAATACTCTTCTGGCCTCATTTGACCTGGAAAGACTACACACCACAGCAACTCACAGATCGGGCAACCAGCTGGACTTAATTTTTACATGTAACTGTACCACCTCAAATATTCTTGTTACACCTTTACATGTCTCTGATCACTACTTTGTTCAATTCAACATGATACTCCCATCCAGAATAAAACCGACTCCACCTTTGGTTTCCTTTCGCCATAACCTCCGTTCCCACTCACTCTCTCGCCTTTCCATTGATGTCTCTGCCTCTCTTCCCACAATAAATGTATTTTCCACGCTCTATGTAAACACTGCCAGAGACACACTTAGCTCTACTTTAACAACCTGTCTGTCCTCTCTCCTCTAGACCAGCACGTACTACACCACCCAGCCCCTGGCTGTCTGACGTCCTTCGTGAACATCGGACTGATCTCAGGGCAGCTGAGAGGAGATGGCGGAAATCTAAAGATCCAGCCAGTCTAGGTAAATATCAGGTTCTGTTGGCAACTTTTTCAGATAACGTTAAAGCTGCATAAACTTAATATTACCAGACCAAGATCAAGAGCACCACAGACACTCGTAGCTTGTTTAGAACATTCAACACACTTCTCTGCCCTCCCCCTCCACCACCTGACACATCACTGACAGCAGATATCTTCACCACATTTTTTACTAATAAGGTTACAGCCATCAGCAATACATTCACAGCACTTGTGGCTTATAGTGGCTTGCTAATTATGCTTCAAACCTATGGACCTCTCTGGATCTCACCTGCATCCCAATGATGGCATAGATGAAGAAGAGCATGGCGATGAGGAGACACACATACGGCAGAGCCTGAAGGTCAAAATACAGTTGTTTTACAAGCAAGCAGAACGTTTTTTTTTAAAGCAAATCAGAACATGCAATGAGCCTGGCAGTTGTCACAGAGAGTGCACAGCAAGCCATTTATTAATTAATTCAGACTTAATAGAAAATAACAGAACATACTGTAAGCAATTTCCTATTGTGTTTTCTAATCTATGTTGACTTGTACAACATAGATTAGAAAACACAATAGCAAATTGCTTACAGTATGTTCTATTATCAAGGTCAAATGATTAAGTCTGACCTTAAAGGACTGAACGAAGGTCCAGAGCAGGATGCGGATGGTATAGCCCTGCCGGAGGAGCTTAATGAGACGAGCGGCCCGAAAAAGTCTCAAGAAACTCAGATTAATCCTCTTGTCCTGGAGACATACAGACAGAAAGAGAGATCACAGTCACATCACTGGCTCAGTCTCAAAATCTAAGATGAGGTTGCACCTTCATTCAGTCAAACTTGCAGGAGTCTCATGCAGGAATTGGTGTTGATCACTAGTGTTATAATCATGTATTAATAGCTTTGAATGAACATGCTTTTAAATAAAAAAAAATCTATTAGGGGTGGTTAGTATGACCAAAATCTTATATAACAGAACGAGTAATGTTTTATCACAATAGCGGTATTGTAATAAAATTGGTTTAGATGTGGTAATTTTGGATAATTCAATGAATTACCGTAAATCCTTTCCAAATGAAAGACAGTTCACCTCAGCTTTCATGAATGTCACACTGATGTCTCAGAGGTCAAAGTGTGTCGGTTTTCAAGTGTTTTAGATGGTTTCTCCTCATCATGTAAGCACAATACAATGAGCAACGATGCTATGTTATATTTATGTTTATATTTATGTCTATATTTCCTTCTTGTTCATTACTGCTGATGCATGTTTGAAATCTATTCCATATGAATGATTTTATTTTAGAAATATGTGTAATCCAAGTAATGTACTTAAATGTAATTAGCTTGGTTGAAATTTGTGATTACATAAATTATACATAAATAAATGAGTTAAACAATTTTTTTTTTACTTTAAAAAGTAATTACGGTAGATTACAGTTACAAATTCTTTGTAATCAGATTACACCCAACACTGGCTTGGCATCAGTGCAAATTAAGTTAAAAAAAAGTTGCAAAACAGTAAAAGTAACATTATAAAACAGAGAGTTCCAACCTTAAAATCTGATTGGATAAGACACATTCAAAATTGTCATAAAATAGCTGTTATACACCTGTGACCGCTCAATTTCACTATGTGCCAAACAAAACCCCTTTGATAACAAATTCTTCCTCATATTCACTTGTTTGGGACATGTCCCACTCTATATTTTTATTTTCAAACTACTCATAAAGTCATAAAGCAGTCCTATTTGCCATGCATTTATATCTACCGTGGTATAAATAGCATTTTTATCATAACAAAATATTTATTGTCATACTGACCAGCCCTAATTTCATTCAATACTGGAAAAGAAAAGGGGAAAGAAATAAAGAGATCCATCCATCACTGTGAATAGACCTGTAAAAAGTCCTTCACATCTCAGTCTTGTGCTGGCTTGAACATGCTCGACAATAGTGAAGACTGAACTCAGCAGGTATAAAGGTGAGCAGCCGAACTAGCATAAAAATGTTTGACAGGAAGAGAGGTTTGGAGAGACACAGGCAGTGCAGGGCCGATGAAGCCACTTACCGTCTGTGCAGTCCATTGGGGAAAGGAAGCAGACAGGTGCCAACAGAGATTTAGCATGGAAATAGAGTCACAGTGAAATCATTAGGAGAGGCCGAAGTCTGTCTCCGACACACGGAGACGCGGCTGTCAACACTCATTGGCGAGATCTCTGGACTGTCAGCTGCACTTCAGTACATGATTGGTCTTATAACAAGATGAATGATTAAAAGCTAAATAGAATTTATTTGGAATAAACTGGGGCAAAGTTTGCTTTGGGTGAAGCAGTTAAATTATGTTTGAAAGTGCCCTTTTTTGATTCACTCATTTACTATACAAGTGAATATAGTCCACTTGTATGTTTGTAGTCTGATGTACAATGGGAATGTTCCTAAACTGTCCCTGCAGTTTTAGACATAGACAAGAGAAATGTAGACAAACTGAAAGCAGACTACAAAAGCGACACAAATGTGACACAAAAATAAACACTGAAAGCTCACACAAAATGTTCAGTGAGGTCCTTGGTAAATGCAGTTAAACTGCACTAACAGTCATTTTTCTTAATAACAAATGCCTTATCTTATGGGAAATCAAATGGGAAATCAAATGGGAAATCTCATAGGATCTTCCATTGATTTATATGTACAGTATATGTAAATAACAGTTTTGAATTTGGTTCTTAAAAGCTTTGATGTATCTCTCTAAAAACTCACCTTGATCTCTGTGACCAGAATGTCTGTGATGCTCCCCAGCACAGTAACAAAGTCAAAAATGTTCCATGCCTCCTTCAGGTAGTTCTGCAGACATTCAGAATAAAATTAAAGCTACAGCTACACAAAATTCCAACAAAAAGATGTTCTCAAAAAAGCTACAATTATTGCAGATGTTCTAAAAATGTTTAATAGCATTGTATTAGCTAATGTTCAATTAGCTAATATAATGTAATTAATTAGCTGTTCAAGTGTCCACCTGGAGAAAATCATAAGTCTGATTGCTTAGAAAAGTAATAGAACACTTCGCCTCGAAAAGCTACAAGATATGAAGTATCAATAATGATTATAAGACCAACGGAGCATGATGAGATACGTACCTAAATTTAGAACAAACCCCTTGCCCTAAATATGATTAGTAATTATAGTGATGTTTGCTAAACAACAAAGTACATACACACACCTCATGGACAGACTCATAAGCAGACATTTGGGAGTCGTGTAATAGATCTTTTACGGCAGGCTGGTCTGTCAGGTGTCTTAGCCTTGTGTCCATGTCTCTCCTGAATGCCACTGAGATATGTTGAGTGCTGCTAGACACGGATGCCGGTCAGAACAAAATAAGCGAGACCCATTCATCAGCCCCGAGCTCCGAACAGGTGGAGGTAAACGTACGTGTCATGCACCAGAAAAGCCTCTAAATAAATGAGTCTCATAAATGGAAATGGAGCTTGAGATGAGACCTTCTGCTGCGGGTCAGACCAGCCGGCGCTGAGAAGAGATTTATGTAGCACCACACACACCCATACGCTCATACTGTACTCATACTTGCACAATCTTCCCACCCACAGGGCCATCATTACCCTCTCACAGATTTCACAGTT
Organism: Moxostoma hubbsi; assembly: GCA_032164185.1. Classification (NCBI taxonomy): domain Eukaryota; kingdom Metazoa; phylum Chordata; class Actinopteri; order Cypriniformes; family Catostomidae; genus Moxostoma; species Moxostoma hubbsi. The sequence goes on along the minus strand of JAVLUX010000001.1, from coordinate 35,478,856 downwards.
CTTGCGCCCCTGACAGCCCAGTAAGCTGGTCAAACTGAAATCAACCATTCTTACTATCACTTTTTTTTTCTCCCTCTTTCAACTTTGGATTAAACTAGTCTCCCAGAGGCAGAGTTTACAATGTGCTTAAAGTCTGGCCCACTTTGCAAGTTTATTCTGAACAAGAACACAATTAGGAAAGGTCATGGGGGTGAATTTAGTGTCAGTTAGCAAGTTGTGACATTAAGTATGCATTTCATGTTGCAATTCTAATACACTCTCCTATCCCAGCTTAAAATGCAGAGACTATGATAATCAGCATCCCGACCAGCCTGACACAGCAACACTGGCTAAAAAAATGCCATGAGATTAGGGCGGGACTATCTGTTTTTTGTTTGCTTGTTTCAACTAATTTGGGAATGATTATGAAACATATTGAAAACAATCCTTATTTTTGCCATTCTGTTTGGTGATGTTAGTGGCACAGTGGCACATGGCCACAGTATTTACACTTTTTGGTGGGATGAACCTTAGGAATGGCTTACTTATAGTTGCCTCTACATATTGAGCTGGGTTAAGAGAAATTATTTTAAAATCACACTTCACACTTCACACTTCACCTTTAAACCATAATGATTAAAGCTTAGAAATATTAGAGTCTCTCCACTCTCACCAGAGGACCGAAGGCAATGACCTTGAGAATGCACTCCAGAGTGAAGAGAGCCGTAAAGATGATGTTCAGCCACTTCAACATATCCTCATATGGTTTAGGAGCATCGTGGAACTGCAGAAAAGAAAAAAAAAACATGCATACACACACACACACACACACACACACACACACACACACGAGCACACACACAGCAATAATGACTCACTCTGCACACACTCAAATATTCAAAAGAGCTGTTAAATAGACTTTCAGGAATCCAAAATTAGAACTGACTTATTCATAACTTAATTTCTACACGCATTTTACATGCAATAATCAGCACTGCTGAATCTTGAAATCTTGAACCCAATAAGTGTGTTGGAGTTTCTCAGCGTGCGTCTACAACCTCTGCAATGCCTTAATGCTCTCACTTACAGATAAAAGACTAAAGGGTTGGCAGCTATCCAAACAGACAATTGAATGATGAACTCTGGGTTGCACCAGACTGTTCCCCAAGGAACACAGCATTATGCGTGTACTGTATGCACTGATTTAATCTAAAAAAAAAAAAAAAAAAAAAAAAGTATTTTGTATCCATGTGAGGCTGTCTCAACAATTGAGCTCTACTCCAAACATGATTCTTTTGACCAATTTCTTTAAAAGAACCTACCCATAACAAGTCATTCATTCATGGATCAGAACACAATGTTGTGCTGTATGTTTTTGAAAGACATATTTTCCATGTATTGTTGTATTATTTTTAGAAGTAGACCAATACATCTGTTGTACTGATTAATGTGTGCAGATGGTTGCTTTTTTCTAACTTTAATGCATATTTTGGTTAGATAAATCCAGTGTTCTAAATTGAAGCAAGGGTATGCAAAGTAAAATGGGACTATACAGAAGCGTGTCCTGTAAACACATACATTGTGTCTCCAACTTTATACCTTGTGAATTTAAATAAACCTGATTACTCATTAAACCTCATCTGAAATTAATACAAAACCCTTCATCTGGTAAATATAATGTCTATAAAAAGCCTTTAATTTGGTAAATATTTACATAGAGCATTATAACTGTGCCAAGTCTCTATCATTTCAAAGTCCCCAGTGTGTTTTAGACTTGTTAACAGTTAAAAGACTGTTATGCATCACATTTTTTCCCCCTGGTTTTTATTGAAATTTGGGTTGAATCATTAATTGCAGTCTGTGCCCATCAAATTAAGTGAAAAGAAAATCGATTTCAGAAACGAACGGCCAATTAATCAGTTATCAGCCTTTTCCATTTTAGTTATAGCTATCGGCAAAATCCACTATCGTTCGACCTCTAATTATTTTGCAGTACCCAGTCTTTGCTGTCTTATCACATCCAATTCAGACTTCAAATTGACAACTCAGGTAAAATACAATTTCTTGTTGTAGATTGCAAGGCACTCAGTTTCAACAAGGACAGTTTTGCTAAAATTGGCTACATACGTCATAGATATCTGAAGGATTTCCTTTAGATTTGAACTATTTCTCTGACCAAGGACCATCAGAACAAACCAATGAGATCTTAAGATGTCACCGAAAGTACTTCAATGTCAGCATGGATTGAAAGCTAGGCAGAAAGCTCATTGGTTTACATAAATGAAAATAACTGTCACACAAGTGTGATATCAGAAAACCACTGCACAACACAGTTGCTATTTTACCTTCATCATGAGGACCACCGTGTTGATGGCGATCATGGTCAGAATGGAGTACTCAAACGGAGTGGACACCACAAACTTCCACATCTTATACTGGTAAGACTGCTTGTTCTCAGGCATGTAGCGGGTCAAAGGCTTGGCGTTGATGGCAAAGTCGATACAAGCTCGCTATAGATGAAATCAAAGCACACTTAGTTATCTCATCACAAAGTCTTCAGCAAAAAATGTTGCAGAGCAGATCTATAAGCTGATAACTAGTCATCATACTGATCAAAGCTGATATTTGATCTTTCCATGTTTAATTATTGGAAGCAAGCTGTGGTATTCCCAGAGCTCTCTAAATCAAATGAATCAAAGGCAGAGTGATAGAAGACAAAGATCAAACCAGTGCTGAAACAAATCAGATCAGAGTTATAGCACAGCTAAATATTTTAACACTGAAACTAATCTCCTCTGAGAGAGAGTGAGAGCAAGAGAGATAAAGAAAGACAGACAGCGATATCGAGAAAAAATTAGCAGAAAGGAGAGAAATCAACAGGGAAAGAGAAAAGAAGAAACATATTTTTATGTTCATAAATCTAGTGAGCTGCATAACACGACAGCATTTTAAGGCATCATAACTGACTTCACCCATGAGGGGCACTGGTTGTGTTGTACAAGGAGTTTCTGTCCTATATAGTTCCAAAACATTTATTTATGAGATTTCATAAAAGTTAGGATGATGCCTTATTAGGCTCTCCTTAAGTAGGCAGTAGACAGCAAGGCAGCTCACTAGATATTGGAACGAGTTCTGCTTGACTGGTTTGATAGCTCCTCTTGAGGCTTAATTCTGTGTGTGTGTGTGTGTGTGTGTGTGTGTGTGTGTGTGTGTGTGTGTGTGTGTGTGTGTTTGTCTGTAAGCATGTGTCTGTCAGAAATGCTTAAAATCAAGGAGGTGGAGATGTAGATGGACAGGTGCATTGGCCTCGCACAGGTGAGAGGAATTCTCTTTGGAGCCCTTCTCTTCTAGGCATCTCACAACTATCCATGCATATATGAACATGAAACTCCCTTCAAGCTACTTAGATTGGCACCTACAGTTTTCTGTCATCCCATTTACTAGTTTGCTCACTGTTTAATTTAACCGACTATGTAGGCTTCTAATCTGACCCATTCTTTCGGAGTACCTCGTTCTTTTCTAAGCTGCAGTCTGACATTGCTTTATCTCCTTGCTCTTGGAAAGTGATGATAATCAAGGCCACAAAGATGTTGACGAAGAAAAAGGGGAAGACGATGAAGTAGACCACGTAGAAGATTGAGGTTTCCATTCTGTAACCCGGGCTGGGACCCTGGTCCTCATACGTGGCATCCACTGAGTGTTTCAACACTCTAGGGAAACAGAGAGAATATAAGATCACCATTAATTTGTTTTGTTAATTGAAAGTCAACATGAAATTATATTTGCAAAATATATTTTTTTATTTAAATAATGTGATGTACTATTCGAAGTAATACAGAATTCAACAAGAAATAAGGTAAGATGGGACTTGATTTTATTCATTGGGAATTAAATTGTATTGTGAACAGTGGCCTTTTCATACCAAAATCAAGACCTGAATACCAGATTGCAGTCCATTATGGAGAACTGCTCCTGGATTTTGAATGGAATATGGAGGTTGAAGATCAAGTTCATTCTCAAGAGCATAATTGATCCCAATGGTAACGCTTTGTTTTTAAATGTATAATTCTTTGCTATTATTGTAACCTTTATTGCATTTTTGGTTAAAAATAAAAAAGGCCATTATTGAGTAAATAAATGGACAGTGTTCAAAATAATGTCCTTACCTTACCCTGATTCACTATGGTAAAATTATTTGTATTTTGACCTGTCGGGTCGGATTTGGCAAAAGATTGTAGGCTTATGTTCCCTATCTGTCACGCACTCTACGTTGTGTCAATGTAGTGACACTAGGGGTCACCCTTGGGAGCCCCAAACACCTCTGATTTGAGAAAAGGCTAATGAAAATTGACAAGTGGAATTTGCATGCCACTCCCCCGGACATACGGGTATAAAAGGAGCCAGCTTTCAACCACTCATTTAGATTTGTTCTTCAGAGCCAAGTGGTTTCTATGTATTCCACTGCCATTCCATTCACCTCAAAAGCAAAAGCAATCTAAGCTGTTGGATATAAGTTATTTAAAATGTACCGATTTCATAGCACAGTAATGCACATATTAATTTGTTTAGTGTGTAACCGTCTATTTATTATAACTTTATGTTAAAGAAATTATGAATTCAATGTTTTACTGTAATTTTTATATTGCATATTTCTGCAAATAATTTCCATGTTTAATAAAGTTTATTTCATCCCCATCATTATTGAATCCTCGTTTTATGCTTTTAGTTTACAGTGTTATTGCGTGCAGTGCCGACATACTTTTGTAGTATTGCGGTTTTACTTGCATTTTCAACTGAGGCTATACAATATAATCTTAAATAATAAAGTCTTTCATTGAACTCATATCAGTCATCACGAATTTCACCTCTTAAATGAATACGTTTAGAACAATGCAAACATTAATAGTATATAAAACACTTAAAAACTTTTTTCTTTGGAATTACATGAGCTGATGAATTATGCACTATAAGACCAGAAACATGAATTTCTAAAGTAAAAAGGGTCCATTTTGGTTTAATGTTTTTTTTTCCTGCCCCCTCTCCTACAGGACCTGTAAATGAAATGGTAATAACCCCAAAAGAAAAGATATATGCATAGCAAAAGAGACCAAAAACAGGAGAGGAAAACAGTGTTTATAGTATTTCTTAAGCATAACACGTCAAGTCAGAAATGCAGCGATATCACAAAGAACCAGAAGCAGCTCTTAAACTCCCTCTTAAAAGGGATTTAAGTTCTGAAGAACTTTTGGCTTTTCTTGTTTGCATGAATTTCTATACGTTTTAATGTGTATAATCAAGTCTAGGTTTGTCTAAAAAAACATGGAGCTTCAAATGAGTAGTAATAGTGGGTAGAGAGAGGAGAGGAAAAAGATTGAGAGAATAAAAGACTATGCCAGAGACATTCAAGCAAAAACAGATACAAATATGAATTGATCAAAACATTTGACAGGAGAGAAATCAAGAGTAAGAAAACCAACATAAAGTGCCTCTGTATGACTACAGTGTGTGCAGCTGCTTTATGTCAGGGATGAGGAAGACTCACGTTGGCCACCCCTCTCCTGTGGAGACTGTGAAAAGTGTCAGGAAGGCCCAAAGGACGTTGTCATAATTAAAATCATACTTCTTCCAATCCCGTGGCTGCGTAATGGCCACTCCATCATTGCCATATTCCAGGAACTGACCCCTGAGAACAAGCATACAGATGAAACACATTTGTATCTCATTCCATTTATTTATTACTTTATCTTCTTTCTTTATTTGCCTTTTTCTTCCTCACTTCTACTTTCTCTTTCTTGTTTTTTTTCTTTTTTACTAGTTTCTTTTCATTTTCGTTCTATCCATCCTTCCTTCCTTCCTTTTTCCTGCCTCCCGTCCTTCCTTCCATCTTTCCTTCCTTTATTCCCTCTTGCTTCTTTTCCATCCATTTATCCTTAATTCCTTCCTCTTCCTTTACTAGTTTATGCTTTCTTATATCTCTTCCTTCCAACTTTACTCTTTAAAATGTATCTTTACTGACATTTCATTCATTCATTCCTTCGTTACTTTCCATTCCTTCCATGCATCATTTCTCTTCCTTCATTTTTCATATTCCTTTCTTTATTCACTTCCTTCCTTCTTTCATTCCTTGCCCAAACTTATTTTTTCATGCATCCATCCACCATCCCTATACATGCAGTCTTTCTCCAGGGCTTTGGACACATCAGTGTAGCGTTTCCTTCCTTCCTTCCATCCTTCCTTACTTAACTTGTCTTTTCCCACTTCCTTTTGTTACTTCCTTACTCTACCTTCTTTCCATGCATCCTTTCTCTTCCTTCTTTCCTTCACTTCTTTTCTTTTCACACTTCCAATACTCTTTTACATCTTCTTTCCTTCCACTCTTCTCTCTCCCTTATTTTTGCATCCATCAATCATCCATCCATCGCTATACCTGCAGTCTTTCTCCAGGGCTTTAGACTCATCAGAGCAGTGAAAAAACTTCCCCTTGAAAAGCTGCACAGCAATGACCGCGAAGATGAACATGAAGAGAATGTAAACTATAAGGATGTTGAGCACATTCTTCAGCGAGTTCACCACGCAGTCAAACACGGCCTAGGGTCACACAAACAGCACAAATCAGATCCCCCGCACATGCAGCAGACGGCCTATCCCGCTATCCCATACATACAGTAATGCACACATTCATTAAATCCATCTGAGTGGAACGTGTCACCTCGTATTAATGTCACAAAGCTCTTGTGAAAACACACAACTTCGCTAAGTGTAGGTTGTGGCAGAATCTTAATTGATAACAGCTTCCTTCACTCTAAATCACATGATCACACTTAGGCAGAAGAAATAAATGGTAGTGGGGCAATGTGTAAATCTTCAAATTTTTCTGTCATTTCTGCTTGTTTAATATCCTCAGGGTATCATTATAAGCAATGAGTAGAATATTTTCTGTACATTAGTGCTAAAAAGATCTTCATGCGGGATACTGGATAAATGTCTCTGTGGCCCTGTGAGGCTTTAACTTTGCATTAAAAGTAAAACTGAGGTAAACTGCGGTTTTATTTACAAGTCTATTATTTGTGCTAGGCTCGTTGGTGACAAATCTTCAGCTAAATGAATAAATGATGGAATGAAATGTAAGTTTAAATGCACAATTTGGCCATGTAATGAGATAAGTGTGAGTGTATCTAAAACGATTTGTTTGTGTGGCTAAGTGTGTGATTTGATTAGAGAGAATGATGCATGGAGACTGTTAATGTTGAGGTTTACACAAGGTTAATCCCTGCCCTTGTCACACACTGCAAACATACGGAAACATTCACACAACGACAGGAAACAAATGCTTATGATTTTTTTAAATGTTCATCTTAAGCAATAAACTATCTGTGCTGTTAACTAACTGTCCTTATCATAGGCTATGTACGGAAAGGCTACTACTATATTACTCCTAATTCTGCAGTATGGAGTATGTATACTATAGGACATTTAACATCTTATTTTTGACTCATTATGTGATCCACTGCAGTTAGAGTTATGATGTTTTATGACAAAATTTGATCAAAATGGCATCATAAACATTTCATTTTTGAGACAATGCCACTTGCGGAACTGACCCTTCACAAAGCCCCTCCTTAAAAGCATTTCTGACCAATCCTATCTTAGCAACTGTTGCCGTCCAGCATTTTTTTTTTTTTTAAATTCTGTCAAGCGTATGCTTTTTCTAATTATGTTCCATGGGAGTAAAGTGTGTTTAAGTAATTGTATGCAACATTTTATAGGAGTGATCCAAAAAAAATTAATAAAAAACGCTGCTGCTGGGTCACTTGAAATAGTGTTTCTTCTTTCTTTTTAGAAATCTTTAAATAAACCTTGAGAAGAACATGCTATGGATTAATCTGTGTTAGCCATAATGTCCATATGAACATGTATAACAACAGCAAGGACACCTACATTTGCTCCAAGTTAAATGAAAGCTAATAACTTTAAATTAATTATTATGTTTTAATTCAGGTCTTAGTAAAGGTGATAGTAAATAAAGATTTTACAGCATCATAGTGGGTGTGTAATTGCTATCAAATGACACTTTTGTCTTTTCAAGTGACTGTGATAATAGTTTGCCTCAATTCTGATTTACATTCTCCACAGTTTTCAATTTTTCAATTTACTGTGTAATTTAATCATTTATTTACAAAAAAATGCCTGATAAATATGCTTTAAAATGTCACTCATCATTCCAGCCCATATAAGAACATTATAAGTTCCATTTCTGAGAATATTTTGCAGAAAAAAATTGCAGTTCATAGCAATCTCCCATTCATTCCTATGGGAAGTTCTGCAAAGCTTGTCAGAGTGAGCAACGGTAGCCAAGGGGGCAGAGCTTAGCGTTGGGTCAATTAAAATACACATAATGAGATCATGTGACATTATGTAGAATACTAACGTTTGAAATGTTTATCATTGCATAATACATTTCTTCATGTAAAGTTTTACATTCTGTACTTTAAAAAAAAAGAAGTAGTAGGCGTTATTTAGTGTACACTGCGCAGTATGCAGTAAGAAGTACGTTAGTATTACATTCCGATCATAGCCATATCAGTTTCCTTCTGTCTCTTCATTATGGGCAGATGAGAGCTGCTGCTAAATGTTTATACGGACCTTTAACTGCACAGAAAGCAAAGGCATCAGCATCTTTTCATAACCACCTTGACCGTACACACCTCACATAGAGCCATTATGAGCTCTTATGAACAATAAAATTCCACTTCACTGGATTTAATTACATAATCTTACAACCAAACACACCTGAATCCACTTGCAAGCTCTCAAAGAAGGAACATAAGAGCTACAGTAAGCAGCCAGTGGAATGCTACCTTGAGTTTGGGTAAACGTTTGATGGTCTTCAAGGGTCTCAGGACTCGAAGGACCCTGAGGGACTTGATGGTATTGATGTCCTTGCCTTTGGTCCCTCTGTGTGGAGACAACAATGAGTTACACATCTGAAGTTTAAACACACTTGCTCTCACACACAAACATGCACATAGCCTAGGCTCAATTCAATAAAATTTAAATAAGTTAATTACTTCCTCCAGCCCATCATGTAATTCAGAATTACATTAGCTAAAGGTTATTTGGTTAGTAGAAAGCATGCCTTTGAGGGAGACGTATTCAACAGAAACATACCTACCTCTGAGGCCGACGGTAAATATAAAAACAGATATTTCTGTTTTAAAAACAGATATTTCTGTAGAATAACAGTTTTTTTAAAACAGAAAAAGATACAAAGAAACAACCCATTACACACGGACTGTCTCTTTGTGAAGCCACTGTTGGCTAAGCCATATTCTATTCTGATAACTGCTGAGAAGATGAAGCAACACTAGGTTTCTATATTTTCTGAAGGCAATGTGAGTGATGCTTGCCCATGCAAATTCAATGCTTGGGTATTGTAGGTGGTTGACAGGGTTTTTATATGCTGTTGCTACGGTGTTTTATAAATTGCTCTTTAACATGTTGCCATGTGGTCTCTAGGGTGTTGCTAGGTGGTTGCGTTCTGGCCCAAGTCAAAAGAACCCATGCAAAGTCTCTTACTGTATGATAATTTGGTCCCTAGATATGGCTCGGGCTCTACTTCAATATTAGTCTAAGCGTTTTTTTGTTGTTATTTTTTTGTTGTTGCCTGTTTTATTGTCCACTATGTGGAAATCATAAGTCTGATCACTAAGAAAATGGCACATTTTTCCTTCAACAAGCCACACGAATTGAGGTATTGTCTTCATGTCAGTAGCGAAAACTATGTGGCACGTGTTACATGCCATATTTTAACACTTATAGTATAACGGTACTAGTGATGCTTAATAAACAAGCACCAAATATGAACTGAATTGAACAAAATGGAAAATAATTCTTTAAAATTATGAAAAAAAGAATTCATATATTTTTAGTTCCAAATGATTTGTGAGAAACAAGTTGTGTTTTCAGATTTGATGGAAAGTTTAATAAAGTCACTGGCGACAGTCGAAATTACTGACGGGCTTAAAGGAATATTACGGGTTCAATACAAGTTAAGCTCAATCGACAGCATTTGTAGCATAATACTGATTATCACAAAAATTATTTTTGACTCATCCCTCAAAAAAGCAAAAATCTGGTTACAGTGAGGAACTTACAATGGAAGTGAATGGGGCCAATGGTTTATGTTAAAATAATCAGTTTCAAAAGTTTATCCACAAGACATAAACAATATGTGTTAGCTTTATTTTAGTGTCATAAAATCACTAAACACTAATTTTTCATTGTTGCTATGATGATGCAATGCCGATAAAACCTAAAATCCTAAAAACACTGTAAAAATTATGATATAAAGAACTTACAGCTCAAATAATACACATTTATAAAGTTATAAGCTTCACATTTCTGCATTTAAACCCTCTAATAATTGGCTCCATTCACTTCCATTGTAAGTACCTCACTGTAACTTCGATTAAATTTTTTTTTTTTAAGAAAAGGAGGGACGAGTCGAAATACATTTTTGTGGTAATCAACATTATGCCACAAATGCTGTTGATTAAGCTTAACTTGTGTTGAACCCAGAACATTCCTTTAACGATTAATTCTCAGTTGATAAACCTGAATTTTGCAGTTAGCAGTTGTGATGCACATTCATACTGAATGAAAGGTAAAATTATACAGTTCATCAGAATGGAACCAATCTGAAAAGATGAAGGCAACGTTAAAGATCTTTTGCTCTAAACATCAGCAGAAAAGTCTCTGCACTTGTAAACGACCTCCTTCCCTTTTTAAAATCCAGAAAGTCTTTTCTGAATGGATGGATGTTTCCATGACAGTCGAAATAAGCTGCCAAGTTTAACAGAGATAAGCTTTTGTGTGGGTGTGTGTGTGTGTATGTGTGTGTGTGTGTGTGTGTGTGTGTGTGTGTGTGTGTCTTTTAAAAAGTACAAAATGTCATTCAAATCAGCATATTGTGTTCACTGCACTAACTGATACTGAATAAGCAGAATACTTGAAGAGAAAACCGGTTTTAGGGTGGCATAGCTTAGCTCTGTGACTGGTTTGCTTACTTTTTCTCTCTCATGAGGACTTGTAACTATAAACTGACATGCAAAATCCATGCAATGTCCATCAATCTCACAAACACCTCATGAACATGGATGGATGTGGATCTGAGCAAACTGAGATCAACTATACTCCCATAGATTTCAGAGGACTCATCGAGCTCGTGACACAGGAGGTCCAGAGCTAAACTTCTTCTGCCTGGTGTTTGCGATAAGGACATGTGATGCACCCAGTTGCACTGAGTGAATCTTACAAAGACATGTCAATGTTATATTTGATCCAAAATCAAAAGTACTTATTTTACACTTGGGAATGAAGAAATAATGCAAGAAAACAAAGGCTATTTTTAGGACCATTGACTTTTGGCATTGCAACATTATTTTAATGACAATTAAGCACAGTTTCCCTCCAAATTCTCATGCTATTTTCATTCCATTCAAAAAAATACAGTTATCTGTATTCTGCAATACAGTAATTAAAAACATCCTGTTTGGACACAGTTTATTATTATTATTATTATTATTTATTTATTTTACTGAGCCTAAATTATATGGTAATAACCAAATACTACTATTATGTACAGTATACTTACAAGTGTACTTACTAAACATTTATTTTATAATTAAAATATTATATAACAAGAAGAGATATTTCACATTCATTATAATTAGGGGGGAATTGCTGTTTACAAATCATTGTAACAAATCTTAATAGCGCTAAAAAATATCCTTAATTTTCTTTAAGCAATATATACCTCATGGTTTCTTCCTTTTGGTTTGGGAGTGTAATATGACCAGGACATTTCATGACATATTTTGTGAGATTCACCCTCAACTAAGTTGATAAGTTTATATGGTGCATTTTTCGAACAATAACATAAAACACCTAAATTAATGACAATCTGTCAGTAATACTCCCCAAATTCCCCAAATACCACAAAAACTCCAACTCTTACAGTATAGGTATTTTTCTAAAGTTCTCCATTTATCATCACTATAATTTCACAGTAATAATCATAACTAATTCAGATTTGACTTGACCTCTAGTGTAAGAGGTGGCCGTCCTCTGTAAGCAGTAAGAGTAGTTGTTTCCAAAAGCCCTTGCAAAGTCAGAGGTCATTTCACTGGGTAAAACTGGGTCATTCCCCTTCCACAAAGGCTGATCGAGGGGAAGTTGAAGGGTGGTATGTTTGGAGTAGTCAGTGGGTAGGTTGGAAGTGGGGGGTAGGTATTTATAGAAATTTAGACTGTCCCCACCTGGTAACGCTTTGCTGCGATCTGACGAGGAATACCGATGATAAAACCATGCACATATGCACAAACACAAATACAGAAACACACACATAATAAGCCACTTCACAGACATAGAAATAAGCAGGATATAAATATCAGCATGAAAAGAGTAAATGAGAGTTGAAACTGGCTATAACAGAGAAGAAGAAAGCTTTCATTGAACTGACACTGTAGAAGTACACACAGCAAAAAACAATTATAAAACATAGAAGCAACTCTACTGCACAATCAAATGTGTTACAGTAAGTCAAAGACATGTAGCAGTGAAGGGTTACTAGTTACTGTTTGTAACATACTCTACAAAATATATCACATTAAGCAGTAAATGGTGTCAAAACATGGACCTGCTCCATATAACATTTGTAAAAACGTCACAGAGGCACACACGCGCACACACAACCCTACATTTACAGCCACACATATATAGAACACAAAGAAATCCATGCACAAGGGCTAGATATTCATGCCAGCCATAAAGATGGATGCTGATTGTGCAAAGTAAAAGGAGTAATTTTAGTGCACTTTCTGTGTAAACATCTGTAAACGTCTCTTTAATATTTTATTCATATCTAAATGGCAGTCTACACACAAGAACTGAAAGGAAAATCTTAAAACTAGTCATGGTTCTATAATGTACTTTAACATTAATGTGAGGTTGCAGGTTACCGAGATTAGCATCTTTAAATCCAGCAAATGCTGAGTTTAGATTAGGGGAAAATGATAGGGACATGCAGTTTCACAAATCTAATGTCTTTACAGGTCTAGCGACTACTTCCTTATATCCACACAAACACACACACACATGCATCCAGTCAGATAAACAGGAAGCAGGTAATAACAATTGCGTACCCCATGAAGCTCCTGAAAGCAAGGCAAGCGAGAGGGAATGACAGGGCAGATAAAGTAAGAGAAGGACAGAGAGAGAAACAAAGAGATGGATGGAGAAAGAGAGAACTAAATGAGAAACATTAACGCCCACAAGACTGGACACATAAGCTTGCTATCAACCACTGAAAAACAGAACAGAAGAGAAGAGAAGATTACAGCACAGTTTTAAAAAGATAGCTCGAGAGAACTGAGACAGAACACAGTATGAGGTCAATTTCAAATCAGTGCACAAACAGTTAGTGCAGTTAATCAAACCAGAGTTAAAGGTAAAGTGTGTATTTTTTCTGTTTAAATACATTCTCCTCTCCCAGCTTAATGTGTAGAGATAACTATGCTGTAAGGCTAAGTCCACACTCATACGTTTTCATTTAAATTTTTGCCTTCCATCCACAGAGACAGCGTTTTTGTCCAGTGAAAACTGAGCTTCCCAAAAAATGCTCACCCAAGTGGAATAATGGAGATATCTGAAAATGATTGTTTTGAAGCAGTCATGTGATCCATCCAATCCAAAACAATCAAGATGGTGGCCCCACATTGTAGCGGTGTCAATGTGTCTTCTACTTACTTTGAGAAAGTTGTTAAAGGTAAATGTTACTTTGTACAACCTCTACATTACATTCCTTAAAAGGCGACGGGAAGTGTACATGGAATTGCTGTCAGGCGGTGTAACACAAGGACAACTGCATTTCAGACCGTACACAGAAATGACGCATAGCTTATTGCATTGTTTTCGCATGCGCAGTAAAAGGATTTAAGCGTTTTCATACGTTTCATTCAGTGTGGACAATCAACTTTTGGAAAACATTTGAAAACGGCAGTGTGGATGGAGAGCGTTTCGAAAACGCCATTTTGAAATTTATCCGGATTAATCTTGACGTAGCCTAAGTAAGCTTGTTGTACATTGATTCCTCATACAAGTGTAAGCATGGTGGCTCGCTTTCAGAACATTACTCTATTTGTTTGGTCAGTCTAACACAGCAACATTGGATCAACCAATGGCGTGAGTTTGGGGCAGGACTATCTGTTTGTCCAACCAATAGAAGACAGTGGAAGTGTTCGGGGAAACCTGTTTGAAAAGTCAATTTTTGAAATTAATTTGGTGTTGCCGAAACGACACATTTCACATTTCAAATACCACATAAATATGTTTTACTGTCACCAACTAAGACACAGGTGTCAGATAGAGCTGGTGAAGAATTTCTGGACTGTTGAATTTTTACAGCTGCAAACACACGCATAACATCTGGTCACAAAAGCAGAGCATTTTTCTATCACCTCTTTTTCAGCTATTTTAAAGCACCTAAGGGTCTTTCTGTCAACTGCTGGGGTGGAGAGAGACAGCTGAGCATCTGCACATTGACAACTGAGAGGATTCAGCCGCACTCAAACTAGACTTCATGAGAATTACACAAAATGTGTATGTGCATCTATGTATATCCTGCAGAGGAAACCAATCTAGTGTCACAGAATGAATGTTACTACACCTACATTTTCGCAAACTGGCTTTTATGTGCTGAATTCTATGTATCGTCTCAGTTTTCTGGTGAAATTAACACTAGAGAAGCTACGACAACTGTTTTATTCACTTTCACACAAATCATGACTTAAATGGCTGATTATGACTTTATAAACACTTGTTTTTTGCACTGTTAGACACACACTGCTATGTTATGATACTGAAACACTTACTATAACACATCGTTTGAAAAACGTTACATTTTAAAGCTTGTATTACAGACCCACCTACTTTTACACACTTATTCCAGCTTGTTTAGCTTCCCCAGTAGCTCCCATGATAGTGTTGGACTTTGGACTCAAAAGTACGTAGTTTGAGACCAGTCAAGCACGCAAGCTGACATGTGAGACTAGAGTGTCAACGTATCGATACAAGATGATGTGGTAGCATCAGAATATTTTCTTTTCTTGTTGCATTTACTTTTACAACACTATCGGTTAAGTTTCGATTGAAGTTTAAGGAGGTATGTTTAACTCAATAAAACCTCCATTTAATATTCACCTTAAAAACCTAGTCTGATTACAGCACCATTTCACACGCTTTTGGCGCCCCTGCTGGAAATTTTACTAGGACACTGCAGCAAAACGTGCAATAAGGCATGAAATTTCGATTTACAAAAATCTTGCCGTGGTCATGTAATGTTCATGAGATCAAGCCGGAGGAAACTTTCCCAAACTCACTTCATAAACTATATTTTACTATATACATTTTCTGAAGTTAATTTGAATGCTGCATGCCTATGCAAACCTTACCGCATATTACTAGGGTGTTCTAGGTGGTTGCTACAGCATTGTTAGCGTGTTCTAGGTGGTAGATATTAAGGCTATCAAAAAACAGTTAAATAATTTTGTTTGAAAACGTATTAATTTAGCTATGTATGCACCTCTCATTCACACTAGAACGACATTTTCATCCATGGAAAATGGAGACTTTTGAAAATGCTCTCCAGAACAACATACTTAAGAAAACAACAATGTTATAAAACTGGAAATGGATGTTTCAAACTTTTAAATGGATTAGAATGGATGTGGCCTAAAATTTGTAATGACTATATTTGTCAAATTTAAGATAAAAATGCGCATTTGAAGGCAAAATCTGTGCAGTATGAGCAACATAATTTTGTACTTGCTTGCCTAAGAAAAGCACCCTGAATTACATACCACGATTTGCTTAAGAGCTGTCAGAATTAAAGGCTAAACTGTAAGGAAATGTTGCCTCTCGCATGAAAGTTGCAGAGCAGCGCAAGCACTGCAGCTATGTTTTGCTCAGCTCCTGTGGGAAATGGTAAACTCATACCAGCAGCACAGGTGTGGGCCACTGCATATGATCCCATTATGAGCTAAAAAACAGATGCACATTAAACCGATCAGTTCCCAAGAAAACTGCACACAGATGCCACACTTCCCCTCATGACAGAGCTCCATCTCTCACTAGATACTAAACAGCAGACAGTCACATCCTGTTTCCGTCATTTTCAAATGAATGCTCTCTTGCTGGATTTGAACTGACAGTCAAGACTTCCTCTGCTCTAACAGAATAAAAAAAGTAAATAACCACTCACGAGCAGGCAAAGGCCACCAGAGCACCGCTGACAACGATGAAGTCCAGTATGTTCCATAGGTCCCGGAAATATGACCCAGGATGCAAGAGCAGCCCGAGATCGATCATCTAGATGTGATGAGATCAACAAAAGTGGTGAATGAAAACATATTGATCCCTTTGATACTTTAATATTGCAAATTAAGAAATGACATATTTAGGCAAAGACTCGATAACATAATGGAATGGAGGTTTAATTTACCTTTATAACCATCTCAAATGTGAACACACCAGTGAAGACGTAGTCTAAGTATTTCAGGACCTGAGAAAACCACAAACTCACGTGAGTACTGGAAACACAATGGTAGTTGGCATTGACACGTCTAGCAATTTTTTTTATTCTTTAACATCAATAATATATGTTAGAATTTACAAGGGAAAATCTATATCATAGATCCTGTAACTGGTTGCCATTTTTAATCACATTTTGCTTTCAATAGTTCATTTTAAATGGTGCAGCAGTGTGAGAAATGCCTTTCTCAATTAATGAGGTCACAAAAACAGCATTTAAACAATGCAGCTGCATCTAAACAACCATTCAGTAGTTTTAAATAGATGTACATAGCTTGTAATAGCATGTCACATGACAGGACATTTTTATAACTGATTCAGCTACCCGAGTTAATGACGTGATGTAAAAATTTTTGTCTGGAAGTATTAAGTACTTTAAAAATACATTACAAATGCAATACACACAAAATAAGAGACTTGACATTCTTAAAATTTGTCCATGATGAACATATGACATTGTCAGAGTTCAGTGGCGTTCAGGTAGTTGTGATTTATTAAGGTCAGTGTAGTAAGAGGAAAAAACATCATTGATATCAGATGGATTTTTAGTTAAAGAACCAGACGAATCATACACCAGAGAAATTAGATGAGAGGCAGCAAGTCCCTTAAGCTGGGATGCCTGTAGCCAAACAGCTTTGTCTCCATACTCATAATAAGTAGCTTTAGTTCGTCGCAGCATAAATTCAGCATTCTTTGTACTGAGCATATAAAATTCTGATATTAGCTCCAATTTCTTAGCCCGCAGCTCAAGGGGTACGATTATTAAGATACTGCTCATCAATCTAAATGATGGAATTAATTAAGTCTTGTAACTTTTGTTTTCTTTGTTTGTTTTTATAACCAGTGTATGAAATAAAGTGTCCTCGGATTACCACTTTGAAAGTTTCACATAGCAAAGAGGGAGACACAGACTCTGACTTATTGGTCTTAACAAACACATCAATATTGGTACTGATATATTCACAAAACGGTTTATCCGATAATAATCCTGAATGAAACCTCCATTGATTTTCCATACCTCTATTACAAGTGAAAATCAGGTTAAGGGAGAGTGGAGCATGATCGGATATAACTAGAGCTGAATATTCAGAGAAATTAATTAATGGCAAGTGAGCTTTGTCAAAAAAACAAAAAAAAATCAATGCACGAAGAAATTCCTTTTTTGATGGGTGAAGAAAGCGCCATGTGTCAATGCATCCAATCTGATCCATGAATGCAGACACTGAATTAGCCATAGCTGTTAGCTCTATAGTTTTAGGATTTGACCGAACGTATCTTGGGTCCATAACACAATTAAAATCGCCTCCTAATATATGGTGATGGGAGTTTAAATTTGGAATAGATGAAAAAAGGGAAGTGAAAAATGCAGGATTATCCCAGTTTGGGTTATAACTATTAACAAGCACAACTGGCATATAAAAGAGATTGCCAACGACTATAATATAATGGGGGCCTCTGGGGTGTCAAAAACATGCTCACCATTATGAGTGATGCGCAGTCGGGTGGGGTAAATCATCCCGAAGCGTATTCCCTTCTTGTAGAGACTTGATGTCACTTTGCTAAAGGCTGCATGCTCCACATAGATCTTTATGGTATGACCTTTATATTATATCTCTTTATGTTCCTTGGCCCAGCACAGCACTAAATCTTTGTCCAGAAACCTGTGGAATCTGACTATGAACGGCCGCGGTCTATCGCCTTGATGGGGCTTAGGTGCCATACTCCGATGAGAGAAATACATTTCAGGAGGGGTTGACAGAAAGTCTCCCATAGTTTTAAAGAAAATGTCAGTCATGAATTCTCTTGCATTTCTGCTCTCAATCCCCTCTGGAAAGCCTACCACCCGTAGATTCTGCCGCTTCCATTGGGACACCAAATCATCCACAGCAGAACCAAGTGTCGAATTTAACTCTGACGCTGTCGTTAATTTGGCCTTTAAAGAAGTGACCTCACTCTCCAACTCCGTAATCCTACCGCTGTGATCGGTGAGAGCCGTCTCCATCTCCAAAATAATGGCAGTATGAGAAGCCAGAGTGCTGTGAATGCTCTCCAAAGATGTTTGTAAAGGGTATAGTAAGAATTCAGCAAAGGTGTAAATTCCTCTGACCAACTTCACCTTGACTTCTTAAGCTCTGATACGAGTACCACCATTGTTAAAGGAACAGGTGCGCCGCCATGTCAGAAGCCTCGTTGTCTTTACCTGAGGTTTGCTGGTCTTGGTTTTTAGCACTGCCAGGTTTAGTATTTTTGCACATTTCTGAATTTGCTCTGCTCCCTATTCACTAAAGACATGTTATCATGTGCAAATTGTAAGAAAGGAGATGAGCAATAAGCACTAATTAAGCAAAAAAGTCTGAGCACAGACACTATGCGACCTCTCAATACATCGTAAAACTGGAAGTCATCCCCAGCTGCCTTGACCACTGAGCCCTATATGTCCCCAGCTACCTTAACCTCTGCATCCCCAGCTGCCTTGATTTCTGTGTCCCCGGCCGCCTTGACCTCACTACGTGTGTCCCTGACCACCCTTGTCCTCACTGCCTTAGTCCTTGGCTGCCTTGACCTCACAGCCCTTTGAGTCCCTGGGCACCTTGACCTCCAAGCCTTCTGAGTCCCTGGCTGCCTTGACCTCCGAATCCCCAACGGATTCGCCCTTTGAGTCCCCAGCGGCTCCATACTCTGAGTCCCCATCCTCTGAGTCTCTGCCTCCAGAGGCTCCGCCCTATGAGTCTCCAACTCCAGTTGCTCCTCCCTGGTCACATGAACCACCCTGGTCTCTGGGTCCTCCGCCAGCTCTGCCCTGGTCGCCTGGACTACCCTGGTCTCCGGGTCCTCTACCAGCTCCATACTGGTCGCCTGGACAGCCCTGGTTTCTGGGTACTCCACCCTAGTTGTCTGGACTGCCCTTGTCTCTGGGTCCCCGCCAGCTCCGCTCTGGTCACCTGGGTATCCGACAGCTCTGCCCTGGTCATCTGGACCACCTGCTCTGCCCTGGTCTCTGTGACCTCCGCCTGCTCTGCCCTGATCTCCTGGTTGCCTGCTTCCCCCTGGTCTCCTGATCCACCTTGGTCTCCCTGCTATTTGCCAGCTCCGCCATGGCCCCTGTCCACTCTCGATTCCCCAGATAATTTTTGTTTCTTGTTTAGGGTGTCAGGTGCCACCCTTAAAGGGAAATATCTGTAACTGTCTGTTCTGTAGTGTCTGTGTCTTTGTACTTTTATTTAGAAATTTAATTTTGGTCTCTTGTCTGTTCCTGGTTCCTTCCTTGATTGTTTCCCACCTGTGTCTTGTTAGCCTTGTTGCCCCTGTGTATATATTGCCCTTATTTGCTCTCTGCCATTGTAATTTTTTTGTCCTTTTATAGGCTGTAAAGTTTGTGTTCCTGGTTTTTGAATTCATATTTTTGGTTTACAGTGTTTCTTGTGTTTGTTTTGTTTAATTTCACTAAAGCTGCTCTTAGATCCACCCCTTTGTCTCATGTCTCCACATGCATTATGGTATGACATTAATTGATAAATGAAAACTATTTATGCCATTATTTATTAAGATATCCTAACTATACAAAATTTTAGAAGTGCCTAAAACTTTTGCACAGTAATCTATTTCTGCAGTCCCACAAACAGTACAATATGATTCATCTGATAAACCGATCATGCTTAATAAATCAGCCAGTCAATTGGAAGAAAAGACAGGGAAATGCAGGATACATTGTGCGTTAATCAGTTCTACTTATGGCCTGATGTGTCCACACTGGCTGGATAAGTATGCTTACAGACTCTCCCAGAGGACAATATAGTGCTGCAGCCAGCCAGTGGGGCTAGTGACAACCCTCTGTGTGACAGTTCAGACAAGGGCTGACATACAGCCCTGAAGGACTGTGCTTGAGTTATGCAAACTCCACTGATTTTATAAATCTCCCTTGTATTGATGGACAGTGAAAATGAGATGACTGATTGATGACTGGTGATTAAACACATTGCTAAACCAGCTGCTATTGTTAAAAATCAATTCATTCATTACATTTCATGTCATTCCTAAAAATACACCCCTCTGAGCATTATAAGTCCCTGGTGTTAATAGATGTGTGAGTGTGTGTGTGTGTGTGTGTGTGTGTGTCTCACATTGTTGCGGGGGGCATTGGCCTGCACAGGGTCTTCAGCAGCAAGTGCAATGCTGCTCATGGTGATGACCGTGAGAATACACATCTCAAAGTAACGTAGGTTGACCACATAATGGCATAGTCGCCGCACTCTACAGAGAGAAAGGGCAACAAAGGGCACTAATTAACACAATACAGTAGCTATACAAAAAAAAAAAATACAAAATTTAAGTAGGTAGATTAGGCAGAGAAGATGAACAGTGAATGTGGTGAATTAATGGCTGCCGAGAGCATGAACTATCAAAATTCAAGAAACAAAAGAAACCAATAATAAATCAATTGATGAATATCACATTACTGTTTACTTGAGTACGATAAATCATTTTGGTACTGTTGGATTACCAAATGATACCATTTATCCATATTACATATAAATATATGTAAAATCTGGGACTAAATATAAGTAAAACCTTGTGAACAACTCACGGGTTAGCTGTACCAAACACAAACATGGAGCTGTATGGCAGGATGTGTTTTGGTGCATCTGGATTCAGATCATCCAGATCTTTCTTTTCCTCATTCAGTAGTTGGCTGTCACCATCAATGTTGTTCACTGCCAAAAAGATACTCATTAGACCATTAGACAAGGATTGGAGAGAATGTCAAATGAACAGTGAAGGTTTTCTTCTTTTTTTTTTATTTTCAAGAATAATTCTAGTTAGTAGATAATACTTAATTTATGGTGAACTCCATCATTTTTTTTATAGTAATAGTAGAATTTGTAGCAGAATAGAATTTAGTATTATAATAACAACATAAAAGAATAGTATTTTGATAAAGATATCTAAAATGAAGTACACTCTAGATGTTGACCAATTTATCAGTGTGTTTCAATCAGTTCCCCAACTCCCTATGTCGTGAGTCAGTATGTTGTGAACATGAATGCTGGCAATGTCAAGGGGAATGATCCACTGAACTTTGGGACACTTATGACTCAATAATCAGCAACACAATTACAAAGTTGCACTTTTAAACGCAGCTGGTAGTAAACAGCAACATCACTGTATATATGACACTTTCTTGCATTTTCAGTGTAGATATTAATATGTAGTGTTATTATGAAGGATCAATAACATAAATGAAAAAATGTATACGCAAATTAGTGTATTTTTTTTATATTTTTCTAAAAATCAATATTTAAAAGATTGTTTCCCTTATATGAATATTATAGATGAAATATAATTATCTTTTAAGAAGAAAATAAGACTTTGAAATTGTAAATTTACCCTTGAGTTCTTCCTCGACTTAAGAAACTTCAGAAGGCCTAACGAAATATCAGGTAAGGGAACATATTGAGTATGATGCTTGCAAGATTTTTACAGGGCATTCTGGGAATCTTTAGGTAACGACTATTTCAGTGCACTGGAACAATTTTGTGAATGGGACAGCACTAGAAATGGTCGACTCCCTGATCAGAGCCCTGACTACTGAAATATGGAGCTGATTGAGACGCACCCTCAGTTTAACCTAGTAATCGGCACCGATAATTGCTTTTTGGAACTATCGGTTGTTCTCTCTCTCTCTCTCTCTCTCTCTCTCTCTCTCTGTATATATATATATATATATATATATATATATATTTATTTTATTTTTTTTGTGTGTGTTTTCAGAGGTTGGGGGACATACTAATTGTTAATAGTAGGTTTATAATAATATGCGGTCTGAATAGGTTTTGTTAAGTAGATATAAATATATTAAGATTTAATGTTAACGTTCATGTTGATTTTGACTGAGGTTAAATTCACAGAAATTTTATACCACATTAAATACCACATTAAGCGTCTTTTATTGTATTCATTTTGTACTGTTGTTGCCTCTATGTCTGCACCCATCACAGTAAGGAAAGACTAAGAAAAGTTTTTTAACAACATTTTTGTCTTTATATTGTTTAACATTTAAAACCTATTGGACGATTATTCAGTTATCGGCCATTTTCACCAGCTTAGTTATTGGTATCTGCAAAATCCAATATAGGCCGATGTCTAGTACACTTGGGAGATGAGTTAGAGAAAAACCTTATTTAATTGACAGTACATAGTTTATACCGAATATTACTCACTTTTCTTGATAAAAAAACTGAGAACGTTGTTGTTGTTGTTTTGTGGCGCTCTCACAGCATAAACACAACTGTTACTGACAGCAACTTTAA
Source organism: Moxostoma hubbsi (assembly GCA_032164185.1). Classification (NCBI taxonomy): domain Eukaryota; kingdom Metazoa; phylum Chordata; class Actinopteri; order Cypriniformes; family Catostomidae; genus Moxostoma; species Moxostoma hubbsi. Next base: position 35,455,922 of record JAVLUX010000001.1, on the reverse strand, counting down.
TACAGGATGTTTGCAAATATTAAACATTAAAAGCTGTCCTCAGCCATGAAAAGCATGCTATCATCTTAATATAGTATACTGTATTTAAAAACTTCACTAGTCTAATGATCAAGTTGATACTGTACACTGGTCCATTGACAAAGTATGGTGATACAGCACAGATGGTACATTTATACTGACTGGGAATGAGTGTGGTCTCTCCTGGTGGGGCAGTTATGGTCACAGGGATGTTGACTGCAGTTGGGCCAGCTCTAGTGCTGTTTTTTAAATTATCTGTGTCTTCTGGCTTCTCTTCGGTAGGAGAATGGAGAGGGCTGGTGGCTACACTGTCCCCCCTTTCTGTTGGTCTGCCCCTGTAATGAGAACAAAGCTATAGATCAGAATAAAACATGTACAACTACAACACTTTGAGAAACGCATCTCAAAGTGGCCCTCCAAAGCAATATACTGTAATGCATAACATGCACATCAAAACAACCATAAAATTGGAGCAAAAAGTGCCATTTCTGATCATAAACTCAACAGAAGTCCATTCAGGATGGATACTTTGACCCCAATAAATATAGGGACACTTATACTGTACTACACTTAAAAATGTATGAATGTCAGTGTATTAGATATACAAAATATTAAACCAAGTGGTGATTATTTCAAATAAAAACAGCATAAGTACACTTTTCAAGCAATATATTTTTCTATGCAAATATACTTTTGCTAAGTTATAAATGATAAACAATAGTGTTTTATATGTTTGAACACTTTATGGTTATCAAACGTTATCATCCATGTCCATAGTTAATGCGATTAACTACACCTGTGGTTACTCTTTAAAGAGAAACCCTGTGTGAGCCTGTGTGATGCTTCATACTGTACATCCAATATAATGACCAGCTGGCAAAGTCATTGCAAAAATAGCAATTGCAGTTAATTCTCTGAAAAATTTCCAGCATCATTTATTTCCAGGAGGCACTTGGTTTGACATTTTGTTATCTAATGCAATGACATTGAAACATTTTTTTTAATGTGGCTTTAGTTGTCCGAGTGCTTTTTGAGGCCGCTGTACTGAACGATCTGAGATCTCACCCGTGTCCTGAGGCTTTTGATCCCTCTCTCCCCCCATTCTCCCTGCAATCCTCTCCATCCAGCGTGGACTGGGCTTTAACACGTGGTCGATGTCTCCTCCTCTCTCCGTTCCCTTCCTCCCCTTCTCTGTGTCCTCGTACCCTGCTTTCCCCCCTGCCTCCGTTTCCAATCGCACCATTGCCATTCCCACTGGCCTCTTTAGGTCTTCGACTATGATGGTGTCTGTGTTCTCCCTCCTCCAACCCCACACCCTCCTCCGGAGATCCAGTCATGTGCTGGTGGTGCCTATGACCTCCGTCCTGGCTGACAGACCGCTCCAGACCCCCCTGGTTCTCTCTATTTCGGCTGTGGTGTCTGTGGTGCCACCCCTCCCCTGCATCTCCATTTTCACCTCGACATCGATGATGTTTACGTTGGTGGGAGGAGGACAGTTGAATATCTGGGGTCTCCCCATCTCCATCACTTCTCCTCCCTTCTAGGGGTCTGGGAATGTCTGTAGTGCCATCTCGTTGCTCCACTACCAGTGGGCGGTCGTGGTGGTTTTTCATGTCAGGTCGCAGGTGCAGTGCAGAAGATATGCGCAGACGCTCTTCAGGCTCTAGTTCATTGTAAAGGGCCTCACTGCTGCTGCGCAGGTTGTGTCTGCGCAGTTGCGTGGTGCGCTGCTCCCATATGGACATCTTCTGCAGGGACCTCTGCTGCTCTTTACTGAGAGGGAGATGATAAAATTCATTTGAATTACACACAAATGCACTGTACTTACTGTGCACACTGTGTACTGTAGAGGAGGCACTCATGATGTGCTATAAGTGTGTGCTAATGATCACAGGCACTAAAATCGAACAACAATATCCCGAGTCGTGTCACTATACCTTACAAAGCGACGACATGGAGTATAGTAGACATAACTCCTTAGAGACACAATCAGGGATGCACAGCACAAAAACGACACACATGTTAAAGACAAACAGACACATTATAAGTAATAAAGTTTAGAGAACAGGGTAAGTAGAGAGATAAAAAGTGAGATAAAGACAAAACATAGACACACAGAGACAGACAAACATACTTGGTGATGGTCACTGTTATAGAGCACACCAACAGTGGAACTCATTGGTTTAAATGGAACTTCAAAAGTATCAAAAGATGATGGTGATTTATAAAAAAACATATTGGGTCCCATTCTATCTCTCTCATGCACACATACAACATACCCAAACACTACCAAAACTGTTGATCCAAATGATCACTGAAGCTTGTAGACAGCACATCCAGACTGCTCTGTTTAGCTTGGCCTTCATTCATATTGAAAAAGATCCACTATCAAAAGGAGAAAATCAAAGCACGGGAGGCCTCTTGGAGGCTTCAAATCTATAATACATCTATCTGGATAGAAAGAGACACGTAAAGAAGGAATAACAAGCTCCATATCTGCCCATGTTTGAAACTTCAAATCTAATGGTTTTATGAAACTATATGTTTACTAAATAGTACTGTAACCCTAGTCATGAATATGGGATTACAATAATGAGATTTCTGTCCTCACTTGGCATAGTGCAATTCTATAAAAACTGCTTTTTTCTCAAAATGTACACAAACTTCCATATTTAAAGTATTATGATAGTATTATCACACAAGATCCTATAGAGCACAAGAAGTAAAATTCCCATTCATCTTCTGTATAGGGTGCAACAGTGCTTGCTTAATTAGCCGTCTTAGTTCAGGAATGGTTTTGCCATAAATATTTCCATAGGGATTTCATAAAATCCTTCATAAGAGATTTAAGTGCAAACCAACCAAATCTGAGGTTAATCACAACATTACAAACTTTGATTTTAATAAAAAAGTATTTGAAAATCAGACAAAAGACATCTTTAACAAGGGGATGAACTACTTCTTCCCATGAAACACTGCAAATGATGCAATCGAATTAAAACAATATAAAAATAATGATATAAATGTATTGCTTATAAGTATAGAAACAATACATTTTAAGTTTATTGCAAAATATAATAATATATACAAATATACAGTATATAAATAATATATTTATACAGTAGTTTAAGAGTTCAGGGAGACCGACGTAGTAGCATCATGTATATGGCGTCATGGAATTGGGCGGTCGCTGCTGAGCTCGTTTCATGCACTTTGTTTGTCACGAATCTCTGATGTCTTCTTCAACAGAAACATACAGTATACCATTGGTTAATAACCTCAGAGCTCATGGTAGGTCTGTCTTTAAAGGTTTATAAGTCATCGTTAAAAATGAATTCACCAATGGAGAAAATGAAAGGGATTTTTATTCCCTGAACCAGACTGTTGAGTTCTATGGCGATACAAATTTTTAATGTTAACGTATAAATCTTTCAAGAAAGACCTACCATGAGCTCCGAAGTCATTAATCGATGTACAGAAGCCACAAGTCAATGTGATTTCAACTACTTATTAATCAGGTTTTAGAATTGAGTTTAATTCACTCATAAAAGACTATATAAGTACACAGTTTTGCACCTTTTACTTTCTTACGATTGTCATACACTCTGTACCTTTCTGCTTCTAATCAAAGGTTGCAATTTTGTGAATAACTTCAGATCTGCTTGGTTTGGTTGATGGCTCACAATTATTTTTTAAAGAACTTTTCTAAAAATCCCTCTAGACAGAATAAATTGAGAAAATACTTCAGGTAACAAGACCAGAGAAAGGGTCGCACTGTTGCACTCTCATAATCTGTAAATGTTGCCCTCTTTCAGTTGTAGTACTTCTAATTTTGGTACTCTTTTTTTTCTTTTCTTTTAAAAACACTAATAGCAAAAATGAGGTCTGAAAAAGTGAATCACCATCCATACGTCCACCCGTGTTTAGAAATGCATGGTAATAAGTTGGAGGTGCTGGTAATGGCCAAAATGCCAGTATTTATTAAGTGGATTCTTTATGAATCTATTTGTTTACCATTGAAATTCCAAAATTGATGCTGCAATTCACTCCCAAACAGATTAGATTACGAACAAAAAGATAGATAGGGAAAACAAGGAGATGGTTAGGAGAGGTGAGGAGAGGAGGAGAATATTGTAAGTGAGAGCAGAACTCACGGTGAGTGAACGCTGCAGACTGAAGACCTGCGAGAGATTTCATCTCGATTTTGCTTTACAAAACTGCACATGCGAAACAAAAACAAAACAAAAAGAATGAGACACAAACGCAAATGAAAAAGGTGCAGAGGAAGCAGGTGGCAGTCAGGGTGATGTCACTCTGTCTGTCCACCTGTCCCCTATGTGTTTCAATACAAGACACAAACATTGGTAACACTTTAGTAAAGGAAACTTTAAACACTGCACAGACTGTGGCCATGGAGAATGTTTTGATTTTAACAACTGACAATACAGACATATATTACAGTTTACATTTCTGGCCCTTTACTTCAGTGTCACCAAAACTTACAGTAGAAAAGATACAAGCTAACAATAAATGTGTTGTAAACAAAAATGAAATGAAAGATCTAAATCTTGAAAAAACAATAACCAGACTATTTCACTCAACAAAATTCTATAGTTATCTACAGTTTTGTAAACAATGCATTGTGATTTCATGTGATCAAATGAAATGTACAGAACTTCAATCTAAAGGCATTTTTGAATATGTTTTGAAAATGGGACAACATGCTAGAGTATACTTCATTTTTAATAAATAAAAACATCCAGTACAATTTGTAAAGTTAATTTGCTCAGTGCTCAGACAAGAAGAAATGGTTACACGCATATGAAAACAAATAACAAGGCACCGTGAAACAACAATGCAAATGAAAGTGGCACAACCAGAAAGATTTCTAAAAAAAAGATTACAAATTCACTGAACTGATAAATAACATGCTTAATAATAAAATGCATCCATATTATTTCAATGTGTCATTACGTACAGTAGTAGATGCTTTCTAATTAAAGTGGAATGTATAACTACAAGTAAAACATGTAAAGTAATAACTATCTCTGCAGGCAGCATGATACAATCAGAATAGAGATGCCTAGAAGTGCCAGAGAAATATATAAAGCAGCCATGCCATCAAATCTTACCCTAAAGCAAAAAGGTTATGAAGAACAGACTACACAGAGCAGGTTTAGGGGAAAGCCAGGGTCACACAACAACTCACATTGACTGGACAAACAATAAATGAATCACAAAAACAAAATTAAACAATCCCTTCTGTGTACAAAATAGGAAAGGAGGATGGAATCCTATAGCTCAAGGTTGGATAAGTTCTGAAAAGATTTGAGAACATGACCAAACACTGAGAGGTAGAAAGGCAGAGTAAAAGGACAGAGGGAGCAGAATGTATGACTTTAATACTTACGCTGCTATAGAGATGTTGGCTGCAGACATGGGGCTGACCTCCTTCACCTCCATTGCCTTCTGTAGAGCCATGCTCTTCTTCGCAGCCTCCTCCTGCTGTTCTTCATCCTGAACATGTAGGCATTGCATAAAGTTCAAAAGCCAATGAGAAATAGGATTTTAAAAAACAAGGGCAAGTTACTTCCTGTTCAGGGTGACTTGTGCCGATGCAGGTGTAATATATTGTCATAAATCTAAAGAAGAATCATTCTAAAAGTAATAAGCTTCATAAGTTCAAAAACACCTGGTGAATGTCACCAAAGCAGATGACATGAAAATCTAGGGTGCTTTATTAAGGTTAGGACTGTTGAGACCGTTACCTTTGTCAGCTCCTGTGCATTGGCAAGGTTATCCACAGCAATGGCCAAGAATACATTGAGAAGTGTGTCTGGTTATTGTCAGGTTAAAGAAGTGTCTGTTTTACATTACAAATTGCATCACATTTAACATTAATTTGCTCTGCATTAAGACTTATTAAGACATTAAGATTTATGAAGAGCACTAAGCGCAGTGCTATGCTTTATGTTATATGCGCAAAGTTAGTGGGAATGGGCATGAAATTTTGGTTTTTTTGTAAGTCTAGGCGCAAGTGGGTTTGGTGAAATTGCACGCAAAGCGCTAATGGGCTGGGTCAGGTGCAAATTAATTCTGTGGTTCTTCTCCGGTTATTGCACAATCTGTGTCCTATTATATAGTCCATTACTTGTCAAGCACCAGCGAAATAAACAAAGACATCACCTTCATAAAAAGTTGGAAGTGTAAATGGACTGTATGCAATGAATTAGAAGAATAGAATTATGGACTAATGAGTTTTATGCATTAACTGCACCGTTGTTGAATGTCAGGCATATTTCTATGACAATGACAAGCTCCTTTTATAGGCATGGAAAATGTGGTCGAGGATTTGGATGTAGGGTCCATTAAAATAATAGAGAATGTAAGTATTATTAATCATATTGATCAAGTGACACACAAATTATGCCAGTATTAACAGTGATTGTATCAGCCTTCCAGGTTAGGATGTGGATCGAGGGATTTTTTTTTTTGCACTTCCATTCTACAGGTCAGTTCAATTTCGTGCACATTTTCAATTTCAATGAATTTCTTGAAATTCTAAAAACTTAATTACACTTCAAACAAAACGAAAATATAATTAAAATATCTAATTGATAAAAAAAAAAAAAAATCACTATATGACAACAGGTGGAAAATTACTAATACAAATTACATATCACATAAATACAATTGTAAATATAAACAAAACAAAAATAATTGAAAAATAAACCATGACCTCTTGAAGGTTTAAAACAAATCTCATACATTTTGACTTCCTAAGACGACTACAACTCGTCGGGTACAACAAATCGTCAGGGACATAATTAGATTTTCCACTATATTTTCCGTGTTCCGACATTAATTTATTACCACCTGCTTGTCGAATCTCACAGATGTAGGAACTGAGTTTAGACATTTGCACTGAAAACAGACGTGCCTCTGAAACGTCTTAGCGCAATGACCAATTTCTCAAGAAATTAGCAAATTGTGCTTTGTGTCACTTCATTAACATACAATACACTCAAAGTCTGCACGCATTCACCTACAGCAAGCGCAAACACTCCCACCCACATCCTCTTGTGCTTTGCGCAGGCAAACTGTGCTTAGAATTAGCACTCACATAAAATTGGATAAGACGGTACACACGTTGGTTGCACGTAGCGCTACGCATAGTGCGGCCACAAAAATAGAGCCCTGTATCTTTCTAGTTTTCGATTATCGGTGTAAGTTTGGGAGTTTACAAATATTTATTGTACTGTATTTTCTCTGTTAAGTGAATAACTTTAAGCATTTCCATCCCTGTATTGAAAATCCAAACAACTGTAGGGAAGGATACAGTTTCCAAAAAGTGTAAGAACAATAAAGTAGACAGAGGAGAACATTCCACTTCGAACGCCACCCTGAGACTCGATTCCATGATACATCACTGCATTCCAATCCTCTCCTGTTAAAATCTTCAAGATGCATAAACAAGTCAGGTACATGAAACAAAACCAGAATATAACACTCTTTACACATATACAGTTACATTTTAATGTTTCTTGAGACAAAATTAAAATCAAGTGTACCTGGAAGACTGTCATTATGGCTGCAGGGAAGCTGTCAAAGTTTGTTGTGGGTGTTTCATCTTCAAAATTAAACCTAGTTGGAAAGAGAAAGCTTGATCACACCGGAGATGTAAACTAATTGTTTTGATATCGTTTTGGTTTTAACGAGAACCAGGGCTTTCAAACTAAAATTACTGAGTAAAATGGGATCAAAGTTCTTCTTTTTCACCATTTTTACCCTTGAGCAAAACACTTAACATCAGCAATTTGTGGAGATGGATTTTTTGGTTGAAAAGCACAAATCAGAAAGAAGGGAATAGGCAGCAATACAGACAATCTTTACTGAAACAAGAGATGTTTTTTTTTATCTATTTCTTGCTTGTTTCTTTCTATAACCAGAGCAAACACATCAAGATGCAAGAATAAAAGGATTTTCCAAACTCTAAAATTGTCTCCAGAGGAAATGTAATGTTCTTCTAAAGTCTTTGTGACATCCATCTCTAAAGCTTTTTAATATCTTCATGGCAAACAGCCGAACGAGAGGATCGTTTTCTTACTTACAATCCATTTATTTAATTCTATATTTCTTCCTCTTTCTAGCATTTTATTTTTAGACTTTAGCTCACTTTCTCTCACTCCTTGCATCTATTACTCTCTCCAGATCCCCTTTCAGAGTCAAGCCTTTAAGGGAAACACAAGAACTCAACGGTGAGTCATCTATTCATAAAAGAGAATCATAGCACAAGCTTGCTTTCACCACTGGATTATTGTGGAAGGTATGTAACACACAGTCCTAGCTTGTTGTGTGATGTGTGCACTGTATAGGCTTTTCACTGTTAAAAAATATAGGTTTCTAATGAAAGCTGAAAAAACATCTCTTATTTCAAACTTGCACAAAAAAAGACACTGTTCACTCATGTATTTTACTAACCCTGCTTATACAAATGTAATTAACATTAAATTGGCGCAAAAATGTGAGCACAAAATAAGCCCTTTCCCTGCAGGAACTAAAACCTGTTTTAGGTACTTTTCTCCAGAACTTTTTGTCATTTTCACAAATGAGGATCTAAAGTTCCTCTTAGCCGTTAAGAGGGACTTAAGACTTTTTCACTCCTACTCCAGGGCAGGCACTTCTACTTAGAGCACTGCACTCATTTTCCAATTCCCTTCACAGAAATAACATAAAACCAACAAAGCATCCAAAGAGTATCACCAATTTCACATATGTGTGTGAGGGGTGAGCAGAGCTGCTGCGTGACTTCAAAAGGAGACACTTTGTGTTTTCATCGCATCTGGACTCTGTGATTATACAGAAAATAAAGTGCTTTCTGGCTTATGACATTGTTTTTATTTACTGGGATTATGGACATAAATAATAAGATGTTTATCAAGAGTGGGTTAATGAAATCTATTATAAACTAAACCCTCAAGCCTAATTTACATGAGGACAGTGTTGCAAGCGCAAAACTCGTGGTGAGTTTAACAACACTCAACATGTGCAACAGCATCGGTGGTCATCAAGTGATCCGTGGTCCAGTTCCGGGCGAGAACGCACATGTTTAAGCTTGTCTGAGGCATAGTTAAGTTACACTCTTACCTGAATCATGAAATTTTAGGCAAGCATTTTTTTTTCATTGTTAAAAATTATCATTATGTTTTTATTTTCAAAGTAAAGTTAATCAAAACCTATTTGTTAGTTGAGCTTGTGAGGTCATGTTTGTTCCTCAGCCAGATATTAAGAAGGAATTTATGGCCAGGCCTTAAAAAAGTTTAATTAAATACCTCTTTTAATGTAATTTCATAATAGTTTAATGTAAATATACAGTACGTATATTATTTTGTTTTTCACGATTACCTGTTATTTACAATAAAAGTGTTAGGTAACATAAATACGGAGAAAAATTTAGCCCCAGTGAAAAAATCTGGCCCCCGCAAGAAAGTTGTTGAAGAGCCCATTGAAGATTTCATTTTACAATCATTTAAGCCATTAACTGATTAGGCAATAAGGCAGCTACTCACATTTTCAGATACAGCCACAGTTTGTGTAAAATAGCCCTAACGAATGTGTAGCTCCGATCCTGACATCCTCCATCGGTGTTGTTGATTTTGTTGTTGTTGTAGCTATTAAACTGCACATGCAAACAGCATCAGGAGAAAAGTGATCGACACTAGATGACGTCACTATGGGGGTTATTTGCTCTTATTACTGGGGCTTATTGACTCCTGCTAAATAAGTTGTTGCTCATCTGCGCAGGGTTAATGAGTTTCATTCTTTTAACTGGATGTATTAAGACCCAGTTCATAACTAACTGCCGGCTGCATAGTATTGGCTCTGTGGAGCACAATAACACAAGAACTAAGTTACACTACGGTGTGAGAGAGAGAGAGAGAAAGAGAGATAGAGAGAGACAGGGATGACTAAAGCTTTAATTCATCAAGCTTGTTGTCAGTGTGGTGCCCTTCGTTAAAGCAAGCAGACACACTGAATAATCAGCTCAGTAATTCTCAGAGCGTAGAGATCTAAATCCCTGTTGGCATGCCTTATCACTCGTTCTGCTCACCAGATTTGGCACATGGGCAGAGGGATTACAAAATAAAGGATTGATGGATGGATGGATGGATGGAAATTCTGACAGAATATGCATTTGAGTCATTTAAGTGATGTGTGATAACTCCAGAAGCAGACTAAAAATAAATAGGTAAATATAAGCTTATTGTCATGGTTTCATCTGTAAAAGATTGAGAAACTAAAAACCTATTATAACGCCATCAAGGACAACCCGGAACCTAGGAGTGGTGGTGGATGACCAGCTTAATTTCAGTGCCAACATATCATCAACAGCCCAGTCTTTCATGTTCATGATTTACAACAGAAAATTTCATCAGGAAATTCAGATATTCCCTGCCTGAATATGTTACCCAGCTCCTGGTCCAAGTTCTGGTCATTTCAAGACTGGACTAGTGTAATGTCCTATTGGCAAGCCTTCCAGCTAGCATGATTAAGCCACTGCAGATGGTCCAAAATGCCGCAGCATGTCTGGACTTCAATCAGCCAAAGAAGACTCGCATCACCCCACTCTTGATTTCACTCCACTGGCTACATTTAGCTGCCCGCATCAAATTCAGTGCTTTGATTCTGGGCTTCAAGACAGCCCCCTCTTACTTCAATGTATCCTCCAGGTCTAGGTTCCAACTCGCTCTCTGTGGTCAATGAACGAGCAGCGAGCGGCGACAGGTGGTCCCGTCACAAAGAGGCACAGAGTCTATTTCATAATCAATGTAAGCGTAGCATAGTTCTAGCAGGAAGACTAGCAGCTGTACATCATTAGCTGGTAATTCCTAGCCAATCACATGTAAGCCATTGCTTTATAAGTCTGCTTACAATCTATCACATTGCTAATTCAGTGTGCTGACATGGCAACCTCCACCACCCCACCACCACCAGTTGAGTCCTGTCCTCGCCCCTGCCTCCTATCTCCGGCAGGATATGACGGTTCCAAGTACAACTTCTTCGGACCGCCAGACGGGGCCTACGAGAGAAATTACATTTCTGTTTTATATTCAACAAATAAATGTCATCTTAAATTTCAGTCTAAAAATCTACGAGTCTTCCTGATAGAATGTGGTGGAATGAGCTTCCAACCTCCACACGATCTGTTGATAACATCTCAGTATTCAAGAACCAGCTGAATGCACATCTGTTCCAACAGCACTTAACCAATCTATAATAAATACACTTACTATTTCACAATTGAATCTGCACTAGCATCTATACTACTCCAGCAACTTTGAGAACGTGGCAGTGCAATACTGAAGATATTGTTGACTTTTGTATGACAAATTGCTTGTTATGTTCCTCAATTGTACAGTAAAGAACGTATTTCAGAACACGCCACGTCATCCACCAGAGGCGTCTGTGTGAGACCCCCTTAAGTTGCTTCGGATAAAAGCATCTGCTAAATGACTGAATGTAAATGTACAATGCAAACAAATCCAAATGAAACAACTGTTTCATTACCTGTCCAATCAACATCCAGGAAGGCTTAAAGGGATACTTCACCTCTGGGAAGATGAATGTGTATTTAAAATTGGTCATTTATATAGTATTTTTGAATTTGAAGCATTCTAGACTGAGAAAATTCAGAAAATTTATTTTTTACTCATGTGGCTGAAAGACAACAACTCCCAGAATGCACTTGCTTTGCTCCCCTTACGAGGCCACTCCCAAACCACACCTACCGGTTACAGGTGGCAGTATCTGAAAATTTGATACAAGTAGGCTTGCTTTGATACATCGAGACTCTATAAATCGTGAGTTAGTTGATAAATTTCCATCGAAATGGTGCTAAATTGCGTTGTACCGGGATGTACAACCAAAACCAGGAAAGGACAAGAAGTAAGTTTCCATCATTTGCCGATAAAAAATTTGGAGCGATGTAAACAGTAGCCGCGAGCATCAGATTCTCGCAACAGATCTTCGAAATCCCCTTCTGCCATTTCAACTTCAAAACTACCTTCCGCCATTGTGATTAGCCTACTTGTATACAAACTTTCTACACAGAGCAAGAGCCTGTTTTCTTAGCTTCTACAGAAAGATGGCTGACACTATCTTCGCATTCTGTGAGTGAGATCCCGCCCCATATGGGCGTGGTGAAAACATGCGGAACTAGCTACTAATACTGGCTGTAGTTTTAAGCCTCTGTCCCAAAAATCCTCAGATGACGCAAAATGACAATCTCGGTAACTCGAAAATACTACTGGTTTTCTACTGATACAAAGCTTAATGCTAAATCCTGAAGTATCCCTTTAAGAAAATTAGAATCTCTCTGGAGCTTCTCTGCTCAATAACAGCTCAGACTTAAGACTGACAATCAAAATGTGTAATCAAAACTGCAATTGACAGCAGGATACTTTTTACAAGCCTATTATATAAATGAGATTGAGCAGTTTAACTGATGATTCAACTTGACAGATTTTGTTCATATAAAAAAAAAAAAAAAATCATATAAAGTGTCCCTAACCTCAGCAGATGTTGCCTTAGACTGATCTCAGTCTGGGAAAGACACATGCTGTAAGGCATTAGATTAACTAAAAAACAACACTGACAACAGCATCTGCTCCAGCCTGACACACATTCCTTGAATGTAGAGTATGAATCGAGTGATTTAATGGGCTTAAATCAAAGTCATTTCAGAGTTCACTTACTGGCCCCCGAAGAGCTGCATGCCCAACAGGGCGAACACCACGATGAAGAGGAAGAGGAGGAAAAGCAAGCTGATAATGGACTTCATTGAGTTCAACAGAGAAACCACAAGATTCCTGAGAGAGTTCCAATATCTGTAGTAAAAGAAATGGGGAGACAGTGGATGACAATAAATGACAGTGAGAAAGTAATAAGACATCTAACAGTCTGATCATCTGGTCATTCTGTTTGTGAACCAATGTTAAACTTCTAATCCCAAAGAGGCGACACATGATTACAGTGACCGTGAAATGCTGATACACAATGGGGGATTATGCACTCTTTCATTTACTATCATGAAAAATAAATAATAATAATTAAATTACTATATTAAAATATTACTTTGAAGTCATCTTCAAAGCAGAAAGTACACTGAGTATGCATCTGTGATCCTCTACTTACTTGGTTACTTTAAAGATTCGGAGCAGACGAAGGGCTCTCAGAACACTGATCCCAAAAGATGCACCAGGCTGGATTGCTGCCCACACCACCTCAAATATACTCCCCACAATTACCTGAGAGTATAAATCAAGTCTATCTCAGTCATATGTGTTCATTTTAAGTAGCCTCTCATTTAATGAGCAGTTGGCTATTATAAAATTAGAGGTCGATTGATATCGGATTTTGCCAATACAATAACTATGGTGGTGGACAAGGACTATAACTGATAATCGACCAATTAAAAAAAAATGACTTACTAAATGTAAAAAAAAAATGACTTAGTCTTTCCTTACTGTGATGGGCACAAACATAGAGTCAAGAAAAGTCCGAAATGAATGAAAATGCAGTTTAGTGTGCAAACAAAATGCAAATATAACCATAAGAAATTTGTTGTATTAATAATTGTGTATTAGTCCATAAACAGTGATGGTGAATGAGACTCGGCTTCGTAACAATGTTCTACATGCATACATAATTCACCACATTCAGCTTTTTTGACGAAGGGTTTTCAATATATATTTCACCAGATTTTTTTGCAAGATTATTATTATTATTATTTTTATTATTATTTACAAGATATTAAGTTGGAGACATAATGTATCAGCTGACGGGGCATGCTTCCATATACAGTAGTTGTATTTTTCTTTGCATGCCCTCACTTTAATTTAGAACACTTGATGATTATCTAATCAAAAGATGCATTCAAGTGAGGATATTAATACAGATGAATATTGTTAAATTATGATAGATATAGATACAGCAAATTCCCAGGAGAGGTCAGTGGTTGTTTATATTTCACCTCCAGAGGCTGCGGTTGTAGTCTAGAACCCTGCAGAGCCGTCCATGGGGAAAACTATTTATAAACTATTATTGGTCATTTTTGCAGCTAAGTGATTCCAAAAGAAGCTATCAGTGCTGATTAATCAGCAAATCAATAAATCAGTCAACCTCTACTTAAAAAAATTTACTACTTTTACACCTTAAAAAATATATATATTTTTTTTTTTTAAAAGGACGCTTGAAATGAAGTAAACTGGCTAAACCATAAAACCTGAATAACCCTTTAGCTATTCAACATGGCCATAAGTATCACAGTAGCTGATAATGACTGGACCTGACCTCGCAGGCCCATATGAATTATAAGCACACAGTGACTCACCCCAAAGTCAAAACAGTTGAATGAGGAGTGAAAGTAGTTCCTGGGCCCGAGGCCATACATCTTCAGAGTCATCTCTGTCAGAAACATACCCAGGAACACAAACTCTGCTAGGTCTAATAGCCAGTAGAAATAAAAGAAGAGATTAGTTTATCCATCAACACCCAAGCTTTTCCCACACAAGCCTTACAAAACGAATGCTTAGGAAACCATAGGCTCCAGTGTGCAGCTCTGGAGTTGATATTTGCTGCTAGACAGAATGCAACCCTTCTTACACAGGGCTTTGGTGAGCCATTCTGGCTGGTCATAGTGGACGATGGCCACACACAGCGTGTTCAGTCCCACCAAACACAGAACAATCCAGTAGAAACTCTGTGCCTTCACCATCCGTCGAATGAAAAAGCGCGCCCTCTTTTCCTTACGACGGAAGTACGAGGAGCTATCGTTCTTACTGCTCTTCAGGCTAGCTCTGGCAAAGGGTGATCCAGGGGGTGCTAGAGAGATGAAAGAATTAATTTAGGACATCGTGGAGTAAAGTCTCCAAAAGTCTCATTTAAACTGCATGTCTCAGAGCTGCTACCTTGACCTATAACCAGGCCCACATTGAATCTGTGCCCACAGAACACTGCAAAATGTTCCACAGATTTCCGCAGAATTGGAACGCCTGTTCCAATTAAAAAAATTCTTCACATTTCCTGCCAATTCATTGATTGTTTATTAAATATTTTGGCAAATATGATTATGCTTTCAGTTACTAATAAGAGTCGCAGCTCCATTAAAACACATTTTATGAAATTTAAATCTAATTTACAGAATTTAGAAAGTTTTAACCATGTAACAGGGATGACTCTTGATTACTGGTGTTGTGTTTAGTTTTCTTCATTATGATATTTGTAATTTAGCAGTAATCAGCTCAATTCATCAATTAAACATCAATTAAAAAGCACATGTATTTTGCCACCTTTTCTCCACAGATCAGGTATCATTATGCTGAGCAGAGACAGATGACTGTTTAAGAATATAAATGATTCTATCGGCCTCATAAATCTAAATAAGAAGAGAGCATCTACTCAAGCATAAATGATTTTAAGTATTCATCAAGGCAGAAATAACACACAGCTGTCTTCCCTGATAAGCACCCTGATCCTTTGCTTCCCCTTCTCGTTTTCGCACACTTCAGCAAATGGGCACATTCACGCTAATCTGAGACACTTGACACACATATTTTGGGAGTCTCTGTGGAGGCTTTCAGTTCACTTCCTTTTTTTTTTTTTTTGCTGATAGCTCGTGATGATATGGTTCAATACAAATTCTGTATTTGCTGTTTAATGCAGAGTATGGTGAAAAGTATATTTATATGTTTGATGACAATTTTGGAAGTAATATTAACCATGCATAGTTGTCAAATGTTCATCGATCAGTTTGTGTTAGGGGCCAGGTCAAAGGTCAAATCTTACCAACAGAGGAGATGTCAGTGAAATGTTCCTCTCCCTCCTCAGCACTGATAAGGTCGTTTCTACCCTTTCTGGTCTTTGCTCTTTTCAGGACTGAACATGTAAATATATAAATCACACACACACAAATCACACAATGTTCAGAGACACAAAGTTCACGATAATACTAAATATTGTATGTGTCAATAGTGAGATCATACCATTAGCACATGCTATATATTTGGTAGTGGGATTGGGTGTTGTACTGATATGAGATTACGGGATGAAGAAAACAAATGGGTGCAATCTATTTGTGAAATCTCAAAACGATCAACCATTTAAGGGTAAAACAAAATGGCATATAACGTCTGCATGAAATAAAACAAGAATCAATTTTTACAACCTTGTGATGCTTTTTATAATAAACTCAAATACGGAGCAATTGGTTGCTGTGCAATCAATCTTTACATTAAATCTATTTGAGGCCATTTCATAACATAAGCAGTATAGTCTACATCTATGAATCTCTAGCTACAGAAAGTGATGTGTGCATACTACAAGACTGATCTTACTATGACTCATCAGTCATGTGCAGTTACAGGAAGCTGACTAACAATACACAAGTGTGACTGCGCACCAATCCTGGGGTTTTCCTTTCCGCCCCCTCTCTCACATTCTCTTTTATCTCTTTATTTCTCTCCCCACCTCCACTTATTACAGCTTGAGAAGGAATTTGCTGGTAACCACAGATTAATTACCTGCCCTGAGCCAGATAGTGGAGATATATATTACACAATTAAAGACATTCGGTTATAACTTGAGATATGGACAATTTCTGCTTCACCAAATGTAACTTTCTTGTAATAAATCTAAAATCACAGCAAGTTAGCAAGCGATAGATTTTTTTTTTTTTTGTCTTTTAGGACACTACGCTTTAAAAGTTGCATAAAAGGCAACTAAAATGAGTGCAACCATTCTCTTGTGTAGTATTTGTGAATGCTCTACTCTAACTACTCTAATCCAGTTCTCCCAGTTGTCCTAATCCCTACAATTACTTCTGGATTCTACAAGAGCCCTAATTGAGAGAGATTACAGGTCTTGATAAGAAAGAGACATTGGGGAAAGAGTGAGAATGCAGGAAAGAGAGAGAGAGAGAGAGAAAATTGTTTGCAATAAGGAAAAACAGAAGAACAAATTGAGATGAACAGGTGATAGAAAAAAGTGGGAATTTAAGAAAAGCACAAATTATGTCAATTTCACAATGGAGCAAAAAAGCAGCAGCTCACTTTTAGGAACTCAAACAAACTTCACAAAGTACTTTTGACTAATAGCTACACTAAACAGCAGAACTGAACATAGGCAATGCCGGACAGCTTAGGAATTGTTAAAGACTTCATGAAATTGCTTGACAACTGCAGGTTCCTTTGCTGTGTTGACACACATTTCCTACTGAAACAGGAAGTTGGGGTGGGACATATCAAAGCCAATAGCCTTTAGTTTGTTTCACAGCCATGAACAATTGCTACTTGCTATTGCTAGTCAGGTGGCAAGTGGTAGGAGGAGACATTCATACTCTAGAGAGCATTTTATTGGACAAATTTCGTTTTAAACCTTTTACTCCTTTTAGGAGTACACTAGCACATAGATGGACTCAAGCTAACAGATATGGGCTGAAAACCACACAACTTGCATTTCTGAAAAAAAAAATTAAAAATTAATTTGTAAAACACAAGTGTTCAATTCACCTATCCAGCAACTGTGCCCAGGTGAAAAGATCAAACTTCAAACACAACTGAACCCATCCAAAAGCCATTTTTGCCCCTTAACTGTCCAAAATTTTGGTCAAATAAGAGGGCTCATGAAATGAGTGGTCATACTTTCCACTGGCCTGGTTTATCATAGAATATACTATGGTAAACCAGCCCTTTGGACCCTTGCCCTCTTTTCACCTGGGTTGTTCTGTTTCCTCTTGTACCACGAACCATCCAGAGGGGATTTCTCCTCCGCATTCTGGTCCTCTTCTGCTAGCAACACCTCCTCTGTAACAAACAAATATCAAAGAGTATCAGTAAAACATTCAAACATTGCAATCAACCAAATCATACCAATTTTAAACCAAATTATGCATTTTCAGTAGTTCTAAAAAATAATTATATTTTCTAAACCCAGTATGTGAAATTAATATTTGTTAAAGCTTTTTGGACTAACCCGCCTTGCAGATCCACTCCAGGTAGCCAGTGAGCTCTCTCTCAATCTGCTGCTGTCTGCGGAGTTTCAGAAACTCCTGCCTCTTCTCCACACGCTCTCTCTCTTTGGCAAACTCCCTAAGATCAAACACACACATACAGTCAAGTCCGTAACCATGTCTTGAACATTTTGGGGGACTGAATCATTTTGGGGATGGGGAGGTTGCGAGTGTTGATGTCACAAATATAATGGTTCTATATTGTCCTTTAAAATACTAAAGGAGCTGAATGCAATAATTTCCGGAATAAAGCTTTAAATGTGATAAAGGTTTTTAAATGATTTCAACCGTAATGTAGTGTTGGCACGCATTGAATGTTTAGTTAGTTCCTTGCATCTTACATGGCACTATTACCTGAACTGTTGACAATTCAGATGCATTGTTCTATTGTTCTAGTTGTGGAAAAACTAGATTCACGCTTAGCTTCTATGAGTCCTACATTCTTAGATTTTATTGGGTCAAATCTCAAATGACACTGACGAGCGAGGTTAGACCACTGAGCATGCAAAAAATTTAACTTTTTTAAAACCATTATGTTTTCGCTGCAACAACATAATGAGAATTAGACAGTGTCAGGACATGTCCCCCACAAAGAATATTGTGGTTACGGCCCAGCATACAGTAGCCTTTATAGACAATAATTCATTTCTGTAATTGGAAAAATAAGAACAGTCGACACAGAGATAAGTAGCCTAAATTCTGAAGAAACATAAATCTTTTAATAAACAATGTAATGGTGGAACCATTAGAGCTTCCTAAATAGACGACTGAGCAAAACAATTCTCTTGATTATGATATAACCTTGGAGGAGCTTGGCAAGGTAATTAAGGCCATGCCTACTGGCAAGGCTCCGGGGCCAGAGGGTTTTGCCACTTAATTTTTTTAGATCTTATGCAACAGAACTGGCTGCACATTTGCTAGAAGTTTATACAGAATCATTAAAGAATGGAAAGCTTCCGCCAACCATGATGGAAGCCCGGATCATTCTGATTTTTAAAAAGGACAAAGGTCCAAGTGAGTTAAGAGTTACCGTCCAATTTCCCTGATCCAGCTAGACATTAAAATATTGTCAAAAAATATTGGCTAACCGATTAAGTAAAGTTATGACATCTCTTATACATATAGATCAGGTGAGGTTTATTTGGGGCCGTAGCTCTTCTGATAACTTTAGGTGTTTTAACAATATCATGTGATCAGTGGCGAATGATCAGACTCCAGTCGCTGCCATCTCACTTGATGCCGAAAAGGCATTTGTTATGGTAGAATGGGATTATCTTTTCAAGATTTTGGAAATGTACAGGTTCGGGAATACTTTTATTTTATGGATTAAGTTTCTTTATAGATACCCGGTAGTGGTGGTACAAACAAGTGGATTATTTTACTCTGGATAGGGGCACCCGGCAGGGTTGCCTTCAAATCAAAATCAAATCACTTTATTGTCACACTACTGTGTACACGAGTGCAACAGTAGGTGAAAGTCTTGTGTGCAGTTCCGAGCAACATTGCAGTAATGACAGTGACGAGACATAAACCACTTTACAATAAACAACATATTTACACAATACAATTTACATAACAAATGTACACATACTTACACAACAATTTACATATCAAATGTACACAATTACACAATATAGTACTGATATACAATATACGTAAACAATACACACAATGTAGAATACACATACACTAGATAAGGGTATAAATATATATATACACTAATTGAATTGGGGAGAATATATTTGACAGAATGAAGATTAATAAAGTGCAGTGCTGATTGTTGATCGTGAGAGATCATGTGTTCAAAAGTCTTATTGCTTGTGGGAAGAAGCTGTCATGTAGTCGGGTGGTGCGGGTCCTGATGCTGCGATACCGCCTGCCTGATGGAAGCAGTGAGAGCAGCCCATAACTCGGGTGGCTGGAGTCTCTGATAATCCTCCGAGCTTTTTTCACACACCGTCTGTTATATATATCCTGGAGGGAGGGAAGCTCACCTCCGATGATGTTTCTGGCAGTTCGCACCACCCTTTGCAGGTCTTTGCGGTTGTGGGCGGTGCTATTGCCGTACCAGGCGGTGATGCAGCCAGTCAAGATGCTATCTACAGTACTGGTGTAGAACCGTGTGAGGATGTGGTGGTTCATTCCAAACTTCCTCAGCCGTCTCAGAAAGAAGAGGCGCTGGTGAGCCTTCTTCACAATGGCCTCAGTGTGGACGGACCATGTGAGTTCCTCAGTAATGTGGACACCGAGGAACTTGAAACTGCTGACTCTCTCCACC
This sequence comes from Moxostoma hubbsi, assembly GCA_032164185.1. NCBI lineage: Eukaryota > Metazoa > Chordata > Actinopteri > Cypriniformes > Catostomidae > Moxostoma > Moxostoma hubbsi. Next base: position 35,435,559 of record JAVLUX010000001.1, on the reverse strand, counting down.
GGTGCTCCATTAATGGTGATGGGGCTGTGTTCTCTGTCTTTCTTCCTGAAGTCCACCACAAGCTCCTTGGTTTTACTGACGTTGAGGGAGAGGTTGTGCTCCTGACACCAGCGCGTCAGAGTGTGCACCTCCTCTCTGTAGGCTGTTTCATCATTGTCAGTGATCAGACCTACAACCGTCGTATCATCAGCAAACTTAACGATGGCATTGGAGCTATGTGTCGCCACACAGTCATGTGTGTAAAGGGAATACAGGAGTGGGCTGAGAACACAGCTCTGTGGGGCTCCAGTGTTGAGGGTCAGTGATGAGGAGATGTTGCTGCCCATTCTAACCACCTGACGTCTGCCTGACAGGAAATCCAGGATCCAGCTGCACAGCGAGCTGTTTAAGCCCAGAGCCCGGAGTTTCACATCAAGCTTGGAGGGCACTATGGTGTTAAATGCTGAGCTGTAGTCTACAAACAGCATTCTCACATATGTGTTCCTTTTTTCCAGATGGAAGAGAGCAGTGTGTATTGTAGATGCAATAGCATCATCAGTGGAGCGGTTGTTACAGTAGGCAAACTGTAATGGGTCCAAAGAGGTGGGCAGAACAGAGCAGATGTAATCTCTGATCAACCTCTCAAAGCATTTGCTGATGATGGGGGTGAGGGCAACAGGACGCCAGTCATTTAAGCAAGTGATTTTTGATTGCTTCGGTACAGGCACAGTGGTTGATGTTTTGAAGCATGTGGGGACTACAGACAGGGAGAGGGACAGGTTGAAAATGTCCGTAAAAACACCAGCCAGTTGGTTCGCGCATGCTCTGATGACGCGGCCCGGAATGCCGTCTGGACCCGCGGCTTTGCGGATATTCACCCGTCGAAAGGATCGGGTTACATCCGCAACAGAGACGGAGAGTGAACCAACCTCTGCAGTATCGGCCGCGAGTGCTCTCTCCGCAAGGGCGGTGTTGTTGTTGTCCTCGAAACGAGCATAAAAATGTATTAAGCTCGTCCGGGAGAGAGGCAACGGTGTTCATGACGGAGTTTTTATTCTGTTTATAGTCCGTGATGATGTTAATTCCCTGCCACATACTTCTGGAGTCAGTGGTGTTGAACTGTCCTTCAATTTTGTGCCTGTACTGGCGTTTGGCTGCACTGATGGAGTTACGGAGGGCATAACTGGCTTGTTTACGCTCCTCCGTGTTCCCGGAATTAAAAGCGGTGGTCCGCGCAGTAAGTGCCGCGCGAACATCGCCGTTAACCCAGAGTTTCTGGTTGGGGTAGATCCGTATAGTTTTTGTCGGAACAACGTCCTCTACGCACTTCCTGATGAAACACGTTACGCTATCAGCGTAAACCTCGATGTCGTCATCGGAGGCGGACCGGAACATTTCCCAGTCCGCGTGATCAAAACAGTCCTGTAGCGCAGAGTCTGATTGGTCCGACCAGCACTGGATCGTTCTGAGGGCGGGTGCTTCTCGTTTCAGTTTCTGCCTGTAAGCAGGCAGAAGCAGAACGGAAGAGTGGTCGGATTTGCCAAATGGTGGGCGGGGGAGGGATTTGTAGCCATCCCGGAAAGGAGAATAGAAATGATCCAAAACCCGTTCCCCTCGTGTGTTGAAGCTGATATGTTGGTGGTATTTTGGTGCTATTGTTTTAAAGTTGGCTTTGTTGAAGTCCCCGGCAACAATGAACGCGGCCTCAGGGTGCGCGGTTTCCTGCTGACTTATACTCCCATACAGTTCCTTGAGTGCCCGGTCTGTGTCGGCTTGTGGGGGGATGTACACAGCTGTGATAATGACCGCTGTGAATTCCCTCGGTAGCCAGAATGGTCGACACAGAAGCATGAGAAATTCCAGATCAGGAGAGCAGAAAGACCTGATAAAATGTACATTCCTCTGATCACACCATGATTTGTTGATCATAAAACATACACCACCACCTCTGCTTTTACCTGAGAGGTCTTTCGCTCTGTCCGCTCAGTGCACGGAGAAACCCGTGGGTTCGATGGTCGAGTCTGGAATCTCCGTGGACATCCAGGTTTCCGTAAGACAGATCACGCAGCAATCTCTCGTCTCTCGTTGGAAAGAGATCCGCGCTCTCAGCTCGCAGAGCTTGTTGTCCAGAGACTGAACATTTGCCAGTAGTATACTGGGTAGCGGGGGGCGATTTGCGCGACGTCTTACTCTGATGAGAACGCCGGCTCTTTTTCCTCTTTTCCTTCTGCGTTTCCGCGGCCGGGCAGCCCAGACAGCAGTGTTTGTAAACCGCGGGTCGGCATTGAGGAATTTGAAGTCTGGTTTTCGGTGTGTGATTGCCGAACCAATGTCCAAAAGCGTTTGTCTGTCGTACACAATAAGGCAGACAACATCCAAGACAAAAAAACACAAAACTGTAAACAAAACAAACAATAAACTGCAGTGTTTTGACAGAGCCCGCGACGCAGCAGCCATACTCGGCGCCATCTTGAGCTATACAGGGTTGGTGGCGGGAGGTGTGGCTCAAAGCCATTGCTTTACACAGATTATATTTTATTATTCATCTCTGACCCTACTAGATCTTTGACTTGCCTCCACAGAATTATTAATTCCATTTCTTAGTTCTCAGGATACAATGTCAATTGGTCTAAATCTGAAGCTTTGACCCTGACAGTGTACTGCCCTGTAACACAGCCTTCCAGTGGCCCAAACAGGGCATTAAGTATTTGGGTATTTTATTCCCAGCAAATTTGTGTGATTTAATTAGAGTTAATTTTTACCCTTTATTAAGAAGGTGTTCGAGCGATGTGGGCAGGTGGGCTTCATTACATTTATCGATGATTGGGAAGGTTAATGTTATTAAAATGAATTGTACTCCAAAATTAAACTACATGCTACAATCATTCCTTATAGATGTCCCCCTCTCTTATTTCAAGCAATTGATAGCATAGCAAAGTCCTTCATTTGGAATGGTAAACGTCCCAGATTACATTTCAGTAAGCTAGGCCAACGCAAGATTTAGTTTTATTATTATGCATTCGGTCTCAGACATTTCACTCATTGGTCACTTCCACCTGAGAGAGCCCCTCCCTGGTTTTGAAGCCTTTCTATCAAACTATCCGGAAAAGTTAAGTGACAACCCATTATCTCACATTTGTGTGTGTGTGTGTGTGTGTGTGTTTTTTGTGGTGGGGACAGTGAAAACTTTGGCAGGTCAAGAAAATCTGAACTACTGGCTGCACCTAGTCAGCAATATATATATTAGGGCTGTCAATCGATTACAATTTTTAATCGAATTAATTACATGGTGTCCCGATTAATTAATCGCAATTAATCGAGATTAATCGCATATACAAATATTTGCTGAGAAAGCCCCTCATATAACAATAACTCAATATATAATGATTATACATATTTATATCAATATAGAATTATACAGTTATCTTTAAATATTGAAATATTATATATATATATATATATATATATATATATATATATATATATATATATATATATATATATATATATATATACATATATTCAGATAATTAAAATGCTTTACATTCCTGTAGCAGAAGAGTTAATCATTGATAAGACAATACAAAAAGCGGCTTTAGAATACAATGTATTGTTTACTACCATATTATTGATCATAAGTCAGTCATTGGCATACAGTTCACAGCAATCCATTTCACAACTGAATTTGTCAATCAGTTGGAGATTTATTATGAGGGCTACGTACCTACGTCAGACATCTCGGGTGTGTTGCATCATAAAAATAAAATGTTTAGGTCACTGTGTCAAGTTAAATATAGTTTAATACTCAATCTTTAAACACATCTTGAGATCCCTTAGATCGCATTTGCGCTCCTTTGAGTGTTTTGAACGCAAGACCGTAACGCATGTTTGTGGATCGAGTAGTGACACTGCCTACTGAAGTGTTTTTTTTTCACTTTATAAACTGCGCGTTGCTCATACAGCTGGAATTTCACTTACTGCCCTCTGGAGTAAACAGGTGGTACTACAAGCATGCAGTTCTCAGGAATCTTTCTTATTATGGTCCGTGGGCATGCGATTAATTGCGTTAATTTTTTTTAACGCGTAATTTTTTTGTAAAATTAATCGCACTGAATTAACATTTATTCATTTTTCATTTACATTTATTCATTTAATGCGAATTAACGCATTCAATCGACAGCTCTAATATATATATATATATATATATATATATATATATATATATATATATATATATACTGTATATTGTTGAGCATTGGGAGTAGAATAAACATGAATCATTTATCTGCATCTGCTGCAACCAAATTGCACTAACAACGACAAACTGATTCAGCATCATTGTACTTATGACAAAACACCTTAGCCGGTTAAGGTTTCTAGTTACTAGAAATATACTACAATATACTATTTAATAGTTAATGTTACTAGTACTTGCAATTGTAAAATTAGTTTCAAAGAAAGACCAATTTACTTTGCATCAAAGAACAATTCATAGAACAGAGCCATGCAATAAATACTGTAGGGTAGTATTCAGGATTAATTGTTCTTTTAATTTTTCTAAACACTAAGGACTAAATGTCAGAGGTTCTCCATTTCACATGACCTTCAACCTGTAGACTGCATATCTAGACAAAAAAAATGAGGAATAAAAACGTGATGCATTTTCTGTTTTACTTCCATTTCAGCAGTTAAACAACAACAACCAGATGTGATACACCAGATGAGACGAGAGGTATGTTTTGACTAGAAGGAAAAAAAAAATGTTAAAAGTCTCAGATAGTACTCACAAGGGGGGTAGAAGCAATTTACAGATCAATGAATGTTGCTATTTAGTTCTAAGTTCTATGTCAAAAGTTTCTCAATATCTACACAACTAATATCTAACAAAACATTATGTTCAGCTTACACACTGTAACATATATTTAGGAACCAGACAAGATCACTTGTAAGATCCCCACTAATTAAATTTAGGGAATAAGAACTAAAGGTCTGGAAAAGGGGAAACATGTCTGGACAAGGACAAGTACAAGAAAAAGTGGCGTTGGAAAGTTGCCACACATCTATTTCTGGTAAGGTTTTTTTTATAACATGTTCCTTTTATATACTCTATATCATGTCTACAATTACACCTAAGAAATACTGTGTTTTTAAAGGTTTAACATTATGACAGCGGTCTAGTCAAAAAAATCTAATTAAATGTTTAACTATTTTTAAAGACAAAAGACTCACAGAGATAAGGATCGTATTGATTGGGGGCAGGGAGTTATTTGGAATTGAAGCAAGTGGGAAAAGTTCAACAGGAAACATAATTCTGGGAAGAAATGCTTTTGACGTTGAAAGAAGAACTGCACGGTCTGTTCAAGCTGAAGGAGAAATACATGGAAGACATGTTACTGTGGTTGATACTCCAGGCTGGTGGTGGCATTACTCTGTGGAAGACACTCCAAAGTTTGACAGAATGGAAATCATGAGATGTCCAACACTGTGTCCTCCTGGACCTCATGCCTTCCTTCTGGTCATTCCTGTAGATTCTGCTTTTCCAAAAATCTATAGAATGGCATTGCAGAAACAGCTTATGTTTTTGTCAGAAAAGCTCTGGGGATACACTATTGTGTTGTTTACATCTATTGCTCCATATGATGGTAAAACTTTTAAAGAATGTCTAAGAAAATGGCCAGAATTCCAATGGATTCTAAGAAAGTGTCGGAAAAGATTTCATGTTCTTAATATTAACAACAGGGATGACAGCACGCAGGTATTTAAACTGCTGGAAAAAATTGAGAAAATGGTAGCCCAAAACAATGGACATTATTTTGAAAGTGTCTCTGTGGGAGACGAGAGAGCGATAATAAGAGATGAAATAGTGAAACCAAGAATTCTTGCTGTGAGAAGACAAAAGTCTGAACCAAAAGATTGCACAAGAGGTAAGAAATTATTACACCAGTAAACCCTAAATAAATAAAAAAAAAATAGCTGATAGGAAGTTTTGGTTTAATATTTAATTGACTGATATTTTATGCAATCATTTAGTGCTGGGAAATTAACAAAGTGTTATCAAGCTATCCCTGTTTTATACAGCCAAAATACTTGCAAGTGCAGAATAAGCAATACGAAAAAATATTTGCCTTTTTAGATAAGGAGCAACATCTAACCGATATACGCATTGTGATACTTGGAGCATCATGGGCTGCGAGGAGCTCTGTAGGCAATGTTATTCTCGGTGAAGAAGTTTTTGAAGTTGACGATTCAAGAACAACAGTCCGTTGTGCAGTCAGTCATGCTGAAGTACATGGAAAGCAGTTGACAGTGGTCGACACTCCAGGCTGGTACTGTCACAGTCCACTTGAAAAAACACCAGAGATGGACAAACTGGAGATTAGACGCAGTGTGTATCTATGTCCACCTGGTCCACATGCCATTTTGTTAACTGTTCCTATTGCCATAGCATTTAACAAATTGTATCAAACTGCTGTGGAGGAACATATGGGTCTTTTGGGGAAAAAGATCTGGAGCCATACAATCGTGCTGTTCACAAGAGGAGACTGGCTTGGGGAAACAAGCATAGAGGAACGAATTGAAATAGAAGGAGAGCATCTTCAGTGGCTGATGGAACAATGTGGAAACAGATACCACGTTATCAACTGTAAGAATCACACTGACAGCACTCAAGTCAAAGAACTCCTTGAGAAAATTGAGGAAATGGTGATGGAGAATAACCAAAGTCATTATCTACCAGAAAAGGAGAGAGATCCATCTATTGAGCTTGAACTGAATCTGAAAACTGCCAAAATAAACATGATGAAAGTAAGCAAGAAAAGAGATATCCTTAAAGAGTTACTTAAGGGTAGGTACCCTTTATATTGCTTACTGAGACATAAGCCTATTTAAGTTATTAACTGCAGATAATACACATTCAGCCACTTCTTTCTTAACAATAGATGAGAAAATTTCGGATGTGAGAATCGTGCTTCTTGGAGGAGTAGGGGCTGGAAAGAATATGTTAGGGAACATCATTCTGCAAGGATATTGTTTTGAGGATATGACAGAAGAGGTATTTCATTCCACAATTAAGTGTTCACCTTTACAACCAGTAATATTACTTCCTGTATTATAATTGAAATATTGTAGTTTGCCATCTTATATCTATTGTCGTTATTATTATAACATCATTGTTGTTCTATTTAGGAGTGTAAAAAATGTACAATAACAAGCCAATGTGTGATGCACCAGAGCATAGTGGATAGATGGCAGGTCTCTGTGGTTGACACACCAAACTGCTCCAAATTAACAGTGAAAAATGCAAAAGATATTTTACGCAGTGTGACAGTTTGCTCACCAGGTCCACACGCATTCCTGCTTGTGTTGCCTGTGCGAAAGTCTTTTACAAAGAGAGCTCAACAAACAGTGGAGGATGTTATGAAGCTTTTGGGGGAGAGTGTCTGGAAACATACTCTGATTTTATTCGCTTATGGACACTGGCTAAAGGACAGATCGGTTGAAGAGTACATTGCATGTGAAGGAGAAGCCCTGCAAGAGTTGGTAAGAAAGTGTGGAAACAGATATCATGTCCTTGTTAACAACTGGGGTAATAGATCTCAAGTCATAAAACTGCTTAAGATGATTGAAGTGATGGTGGCAAGAAACAGAGGTAAATACTTCACTCTAGAAAACAAAGAAAGAAAGCCACTGACAGAAATGCTTAGTGAGTCAAAGACTCTGACTGAAGAGGAGTGGAATAAACGTGAGGATGAACTCATAGAGAGGATGTTGGAGGCAGCAGTGGTGGATCTGGCTCCAGAAGAATTAAAACAGTCACGAAAGCATAGCATTATCAAAACAATTCCTAGTTGTAAGTTTCTGTTTGTCTATGCGTGTGTGTGTGTGTGTGTGTGTGTGAGAGAGAGAGAGAGAGAGAGAGAGAGAGAGAGAGAGAGAGAGCGAGAGAGCGAGAGCAAAGCATTTAGTAATTGACACGCATATCTTTCTTATCAAAATGTTTACTGTATTTGCCTTATAATAGCAATAAATGTAAATAAATTGTATTTTCAGTTGGTGGAGATGCAATGTCTGATTGCAACAGTTTATTTAAAGCTGACTTACCACACCCTGACGTCAAAGTATCTCAATGGCTCTGGCATTCAAACTATCATGCTGCATCATCTGGATATGACTCCATAAGCATAACAAGCCTTAAAGTTCCGAAGATGGAAGGTGACAAAGATGCATCCCAATGCCCAGAAACCAAACCAAACTAGTGACAAGTGATGGACAACAGTTTCTCTGCAAGTAGCGAAGCTATTAGCTTACCTACATTTCTCCAAAGCAATGTGGTACCTTTGCTAGTTCAAGTATCTTTTCAGTAGTGAACCTTTTCTATTGAGTAGTGTAAGGTGGTGCCAAGTAGTCTGGCACAGTGCGTATTGCCTCATGAGGAAATTCACTTCAGAGAAAATCAACATAAGAAGTCTTTTACAAAGTTAGAATCTCTATCTCAAGCATCACACCTTACTGAATATAAATTGCTTCATTGTGGTTCTTATACATCTATTCCTTACCCCCTCTCCTCCACTCCATTCTCTTTAGACTAAATAACTCTGAATGACTGCATAAAAATATAATGTTCTTTGTGAATGCAAGGGACTCTAACATTCATGTTTGAATATTTTTTTTATGATAATTATATATAATTTAAGAGGCGCAAGAAGGTTGTGGGTTCAAACCCCGGTTGCCCTGGCCTTTCTGTGTGGAGTTTGCATGTTCTCCCTGTGTCTGCGTGGGTTCTCTCTGGGTGCTCTGGCTTCCTCCCACCATCCAAAGACATGCAGGCTAGGTTAATCGATGTCTCCAAAAAAATTGTGCTAGGTGTGAATGGTTGTTTGTCTATGTGTGGCCCTGCGATGGACTGGCGAGCTGTCCAGGGTGTACCCTGCCTTTCACCCAATGTTAGCTGGGATAGGCTCCAGCCCCCCCGTGACCCTGTACACAGGATAAGCGGTTGTTGATGGATGGATATATAATTTAAAAGGTCTTATTGTGACTGGTACCTTAGTCTAAATCATACAGCAGTATACTTGGCATAACAAAGATTTGATATTTAGAATAATAACGTCTCTGCTGTGGAGGTGTGTCTGTCATGGATACTCAATGTAAATTACCACCTCCTAAATCCATTTATTCCCAAATTCCTTTTTTATTACCATTTGGTTTTGATGTTTACCCATGTCTGTGTATTTCAGGAAATTTAGCACATTGATCAGCAGAATATTCTGTAGCCAGAAATCCCAGTAGTGCCACTACTACGTACTTTGCTGAAGTCAGGCGTCTCCTATTCTTAAGATTAATCTTTGAGCATTGTATGTTTTGTATTGATTATTTCTGAATCGATTAATTATTAAATTGGTATGATGCATATTTACCTGACTAATAAATTGTTAAACTTGGTTTTATTCTGACTTATTCTGAAATTCTTGCCTTTAGCAGATTATGATAAGTCCTAGTTGCCACAAACCTGCGATCAGCGTAAGTACACTCTAATGTCCCAGCGTTAACGGAGCATAGGGCACGTTTTCTGGAGTCTTAGCTTTCTTACTAACTATTTGGCATTAACTAAGTATTTAGAACAACACAATGTTGAACAACCTGACTAAATAGTGTTTGTCATTACTTCTGTAATATTATTCCAGTTAAGGGTTCACAGGAAACCTATGGGGACTAATCAAAAGTACTATCTGGATACAGTAGCGTTGGTCAGCTTAACCAGATAGTATTAGTCACTCCATCTGGCTGAGAACAGTGTTACTTAATTAAGTATGCATTTACATTTATGCATTTGGCAGACGCTTTTATCCAAAGCGACTTACAGTGCACTTATTATAGTCCCCCCGGAGCATCCTGGAGTTAAGTGCCTTTCTCAAGGGAACAATGGTGGTGGCCGTGGGGTTCGAACCAGTGACCTTCTGATTAGCAGCCCTGTGCTTTAGCCACCACCACCACCACTATGCAGATCTAGGGGGACTAAACAAAACTTGTCCGACTTGTCTTAACAGAATTAGTCAGTTACCTCTGGATAATGATCCAAAACTGACCAGTTTGTGAAATGATCACGTGTATGCGGCCAGAGTGTAAACTCTAGTAACATGAATCCGAATGAACTATTGTTTGCCAATGATTTTAACAAATTGCAGCTTGTGAATGACCAACCAACTGCAGGTTAAGATATTTTTCTACCAAAAGAGAATCAAAACACTTAGTTAGTGCTAACATGAAAACATATAGAGTACAAAAAGTACCTTGGCATTACCATGTTTTTGGGAATGCACCATGGTATTCTTTTAATTCTATTGAAGTGCCATATAAATACAATGGTATATATGAAAATGATAATCATATATCAAGTAACACATTAGTACTAGGATGCACTGAAATTTCGACGGCCAAAATGTTTCGAGATTCTGTGTTACTGTGTGTCATGATGGTTTTATCAACCTCCAATTTGACATTAAAGAAGCATAAATAATACAAACTCGCGACTCCAGGGGCGGTAGTCAGCATCAATACTCGCTTTTACATTTCTGTCCAGAAGTTTAAGACTTTTTATGACCTTTTCTAGACATGAACAAATAAAATGAATACTGTATCCCCATACCAAAACAAACCCACACAATCTCAAAATAAATCATGTATCACAGACTCTTACTTAAAAATGCAGGGGCACACATTCAACATGGCCTTTACGATGCGTATCATTAAAACAGGGTAGGATATATGCAAGTTTAAAATCCTCAAAACATGTTTTCCACATATACATTATATCACATTAAAATTGGTTTATTTATCATTATAAGAATAAATACAAATTAGAGGTAGGCCAATATTGGATTTTGCTGATATGATAATCTGTTGAAAGAAAGGAAATTAATATGTCAATAGTTAAAAAAGATATAAAAATAATAGTAATAGATAAAAATTGGTAGCCTAAATAAATTGTCTTTGACTTTCTTTCCTGTAATAAGAAGGAAGAAAAAGATTTGATCTATAACATGGAAATTTTAGCTTTAAGTCTGAAATACACCGGGGAATCTTAATTTGAAATGTTAACGCAAGAATTTGTTTAAATTAAATCGTAGTCTTTTGAAGTTTTAAAATCACATTAGGTCATATAAAGAATCCTGTCTTTCCACCCCTAAATTTAAAACCTCTATAAATGATAATTAAGACTTTTGTTGAATCATTTAAGATATTTAAGACTTTTATGACCTTACATTTAGGAAAATTTAATTTAAGACATTTTAAGACTTTTTAAGAATCCGTGGGAACAGAAGGGGCCTGGGTAAATCAGCGAGTATTTACGCTGACTATCACCCCTGGAGTCGCAAGTTTGAATCCAGGGTGTGTTGAGTGACTCCAGCCAGGTCTCCTAAGCAACCAAATTGGCCCGGTTGCTAGGGAGGGTAGAGTCACTTGGGGTAACCTCCTTGTGGTTGCAATAATATGGTTCTTGCTCTTGGTGGGGTGTGTGGTGAGTTGTGTGTGGATGCTGCGGAGAATAACGTGAAGCCTTCACAAGTGCTATGTCTCCGCGGTAACGTACTCAACAAGCCACGTGATAAAATGCATGGATTGGCAGTCTCAGATGCAACTGAGGCAACTGAGAATCGTCCTCCACCACCCGGATTGAGGCGAGTCACTACGCCACCACGAGGACTTAGAGTGCAATGGGAATTGGGCATACCAAATTGGGGAGAAAAATAAATAAATAAAAATAAATAATAATCAACATATTCTTCTTTTTAAAGGCTAAGTCAATGCAGGTATTTTTAGTAGATTCATTCCTATAGTAGTAAGATTAGATCACAGCAAATCTAGCATAAATTCAGAAGCAGCTATAGTTTATGCTTTATTAGTTTCAGCTTATTGTGGTATACTATGCACACATTTATTCAATTAGCCCTTTATCCAAATGCATAAATATACATTAAGAAAAAACATTCAAACGTTATCATCATGGACTAGCAAAGGAAGTTTGTGAAAAAGAGAAATGGGCAGAGAAAAAGTAGGGCAAGCTTTGGAGGACTTACCCTGATAAGACACCCAAGACAAGGTTGAGCATGAAGAAGGAGCCGATGATGATGAGTGGGATGAAGTACAGCCAGTTCCAGGTGTTCCCAGAGGCATCATTGGCCTGCACAAAAACAAATGACAGTGTTTTACTGCAAAAGCTCTTAGTAAACTCTCATTTGAATGACAACACTATAATAAACAAATCTCACATTTTAGAAAGCAACTGTACAAAGCAGTTTGAGACTAATTCCATCACTCACTCTCATAATATGAGAATCTAATGCTAAATAATTAATTACAAATCTGCTCCCACATGCCTCAACTGAGGAAATATGGCTGACGTTCTCTAAGCACCAACAAAGCTTCAGGTTCACATTAGAACCACAGCATAATGCAATAAGTAAACTTAGCAAAAAAAGAAACATCCCTTTTTCAGAACACAGTATTTTAAAGCAAATTTTTTAAAAATCCAAATAACTTTACAGATCTTTATTGTAAAGGGTTTAAACAATGTTTTCCATGCTTGTTCAATGAGCCATAAACAATTGATGAATATGCACCTGTGGAACGGTCGTTAAGACACTAACAGCTTACAGACGGTAGGCAATTAAGGTCACAGTTATAAAAACTACTGACTCACAAAAACACCAAAAGAAAGATGCCCAGGGTCCCTGCTCATCTACATGAACATGCATTAGGCATGCTGCATGGAGGCATGAGGACTGCAGATGTGGCCAAGGCAATAAATTGCAATGTCCGTACTGTGAGACTCCTAAGACAGCGCTACAGGGAGACAGGAAGGACAGCTGATCATCCTCGCAGTGGCAGACCACATGTAACAATACATGCACAGGATTGGTACATCTGAACATCACACATGCGGGACAGGTACAGGATGGCAACAACAACAGCCCGAGTTAAAACAGGAACGCACAATCCTTCCATCAGTGCTCCGATTGTCCGCAATAGGCTGAGAGAGGCTGGACTGAGGGCTTGTAGTCCTGTTGTAAGGCAGGTCTTTACCAGACATCACCAGCAACAACGTTGCCAATGGGCACAGACCCACCTTCGCTGGACCAGACAGAACTGACAAAAAGTGTTCTTCACTGACGAGTCAAGATTTTATCTCACCAGGGTTGATGGTCGGACTCACGTTTATCATCAAAGGAATGAGCATTACACCGAGGCCTGTACTCTGATTTGGAGGTGGAGGGTCTGTCATGGTCTGGGATGGTGTGTCACATCATCATCTGACTGAGCTTGTTGTCACTGAAGGCAATCTGAATGCTTTACGTTACCTCCCTCATATGTTACCCTTCCTGCAGGCTCATCCTGACATGACCCTCCAGCATGACAATGCCACCAGTCATACTGCTCCTTCTGTGCATGATTTCCTGCAAGACAGGAATGTCAGTGTTCTGCCATGGCCAGCGAAGAGCCCGGATCTCAATCCCATTGAGCACGTCTGGGACCTGTAGGATCGGAGGGTGAGGGCTAGGGCTATTTCCCCCCAGAAATGTCTGGGAACTTGCAAGTGCCTTGGTGGAAGAGTGGGGTAACATCTCACAGCAAGAACTGGCAAATCTGGTGCAGTCCATGAGGAGGTTATTTTTTACACGTTAAGTTTGCTGAAAATAAAAGCAGTTGAAAGTGAGAGGATGTTTCTTTTTTTGCTAAGTTTATAAAAAAGGAAAAATCATTACAATTAGGGAGATTTTTTTTTCAGCCCCCTGCTGTTCTCCATGAGAGGCCAAGGCAGATGGTTCAGCTCCAGCTCTGAAGACAGACTGATGGGTTGCCTGCTACTGTATACTTGGGCTAAGCTTCTCGCTAGTGCTAGCTCACTGCTATAGCAGGCTCATGCAACAGCTCTGTGCCACTTGTTGTACACCAAACAGCAATTCTTAAAGAATTCCCCTTGTACCTTATACAAAAATAAAACCTAATTAATTTAACTATGTAAGTTTTTAAATATTGCAAATAATTATTGTGACCATTTTAAACCAATTATTGACCAGCAAAACTTATTTGTATATTTACAAGTCATATTTTAGGTTCCTTTCACTATTATAAGAATTGATACACTCTGTGTTTTTTTTTTTTATTTCTGTGCTTGCCTAATCCATTATCAGGCCACTACCATGTTCAGCTAAAGAACAGTGCAGCCAAAATAGACAAAACAGCGTGCCACTGCTTTGAAACCCTTCGGTGGTTCTTGCACTCTTAAATCATGTCCTCACAGGAGCTTTCCTATATCAAAGTCATGTGGATCAATCTTGCCCCCTTCATAATTTCTCTGGTGTTGCCAATGCATTTGATTGTGCATCACATAAAACAAGCCCCACAGGTAAGCTGAGGTATTAATTAATTAAATTCTTTAAAAAATTTGGTAAGTTGTAGTGTCAGCCACACACATATTGAAAAAAGTTTGAAAACTGTGTTTTTTTGCCCTCAATAGTTTGTCTACTGAACAAAAACATATGCTCTATTTTTTTTTTTATATATTATTTATTTATGCATTTGGCAGATGCTTTTATCCGAAGTGACTTACACATTTTCAAGAGATTTGTAAAAAGGCAGCACACTATATTCACATTTTACATGTCACGTGCCTCGTGACATGAAAATGACAAGACACAATAAAAGAACTTCCTACAAATTTCAACCAGGGAAACTAGCCAATGACCTTGGCATTTATTAATAGCGCCATGCTCTATTATATGTCACAATATTTTATATATATCTCGGTCCACTTCCTCACCCACAGTGTCTTACACATAAAGCCCATGCACTTCCACCTAAAATTAATTCCTGCAAAAATAAGGGATAAATATAAAACTGAAGGTGAAAAATGTTGAACCTTGCATCTGCATCATCATCATCATCATTCGGTAGGTAGGGCAGCAGCTTTTTGGAAAGACAGTCAGCACTGCTTTAACATTAATGAAAATGGAGAACCAGATGGAGAATATCTATTGTTGAAACAGTATACATTGTTTTCCTCCATTATGAATGTGTCTCAATAATTCTGCATGCTGACTCTAAGGAGTCTACACGCAGGAATTTCACTCCTAATTAAGCAACAGTGTGAGGAGCAGGAGGTACAAGCTCCTGTGAGGGAGGAAAGGAAGACTGACCTGTCCTGTGAAACACTCTCTCAGTCACTGTTCAGTTCCCAGAGGAGACCATCTTTACTCCCTAATATGCTGATGAGGGAATTACTTCCACAGCAATTTATCAGATACAGAGAGATATAATGCAGAATTTCAGTGGCTGGATATCTACACATGACGCATGAGAACAAATCAGAATATTTTCTGGTGTTTTCTTTATATTACTATGCAATAAACTGTCAGATTCAGAGAGAGCTGCTGTATATACTGTATAATATCATTATTCACTATACAATGAGATGAAAGGACCAACCAATCGGTCAATATGGTCTGCAAGACCACATTGGAGAGGAGTTGCTTGGGTTTGCGTTACATCACTGTCTTTAGTTCAAATAAGTTTAATCTTTTAAAGGAAACAGAACATGAAATCTAGTAGTGCATCATACTGTAGCTTTGAGCTGTCATTGTCTGTCTCTAAGTTAGTTTATAATTATCTTTACCAGCAACCCATATGGCAAAACAAAATATTCTTCCCTTGTAGATAGATATTTCACCTGGTTAAGTTGGAGCTTTGCAGATAAGTAAGGAATAGAAAGCTCAAATGGTCTTTTCTGTTGTGAATGAGACATCTTTTGCTGAATTTACCCAGGCTAAGGCACTTTTGCAAACTCACGTGAATCAAGAATCTGAGAAAATCAAGTAATGACACATGTTAATAGTCCATTTAACATACAGGAAGAACATTTTGTAAAGCAGGTCTCTCACTATTTTCTTTGTCACAATCCAAAGGCTGCTTGCTTTCCGTTAATCTCAACAAAATCATCAGGAAAAACAATCAACATGGTCACTCACATGCATAAAAAAAAGATGAAAGATTATAAGATAATTAGCATTTTGCACATACAATTATTCTTAAAAAAATGCAAAAGAACAAAAAAGATTATTGTTATTATTTACTATGGGTGTTTGACTTTTGAAGCAACTACTGCTATTGCTCCAAAATGGGAGTAATAGAAGTAGCACATTTATCATATTTCCCTTAATCTGTTTCACCATGACATTGTACAGTTGAACAGTTTGAACTACAACAACACTTTTCTTCTAATTTATCTTCTTTGATCTAGCCTTGCTGAAACTTTTTAAAGCTTTTGTAAGAACCGTTCTTGAAACACTATGTGCAAACTAGTGCCCGACCTAATATCGGCCGATATTATCGCCGATATATCGTATCGCCGTATATGTCTACCGATATGAAAACTTTTTTTCAGAACATATAATGCAGAAAACAATGCTTTAGAATTGGTGTCATTTCGTAGTTTGTCCATGGCTCTGCAGACAGGGCGGAGTTAAGTGATACTAACTAGTTTGTAAAATACATACTGGTAAGTTAATAAAAAATGACCCCATAATTTTCCCTTTTCAATATAACTAATATAATGTTAACACTGTCCCTGACAACCATGTCACTCATGTCTGTTTGCTGTTAGACAGCTATAGTTTGTCAGTAAGTAATGTAAGTAATGTAACCGATTGAAAGGTAAACATCAGAGCATCTTTTTGCAGCTCAGCAGACAATGGTGCGGTGGTGGATTGTGTCTGTTGAGTGTTGATTTCACGCTACGCTGTTAAGTAGTTGGTGAAACACAATGCGGGTCCATCTTTTACTCTCCAAGACAACGAGCTTATAGCTAACTAGCTAACCATGTAGCTACTTTCATTGCTTGTCAGCTGAGTGGAAGCTAATGTGTAACCATGTATTCACCAAACTGTTTTGTTAAGGATTCACAGTTTGATACCTCCTTAAACCAAACAATTCCAGCCGTTGCATTTATAAAATGTAATATTTAAAAGTCTGGTTTTCCACCGTTGAAAGTTTTCTCTGAACTTGTATAGCAGAATATGGTGTAACACCGATTGACTCGGCAGGTGTACTTTTTCTTTGTTTTACAACCTACCCCTAATTCATGGCAGTATTTAAATAGTCAGCATTAGACTGATACTAAACAGTACTGATGTTTATTTAGCTATTTATTTTATTTGAATTTATTCTTTTTTTAAATGGTCAGCTAGTGACTGATACTAAACATACAGTACTGATGTTTTTTGAGCTATATTGTATTTTTACTTATTCTTTATTTTCTCAGTGTTCATTTCTAGCATTTGTTGACAATGTACAATAATAATGTCAAATATTCTTTGATAAAAATATTTGTAAGAAAGCAGCCTTCTGAGTACCTTTGCATAGTCATATCAGTGCAATACCGGTGAACAATCTACACTGAAAAGGTCTGTGGCTCAGGTGGTAGAGCAGGTCAGCTGCTAATCGCAGGGTTGGTGGTTTGATTCCCCGCCCACATGACTCCGCATGCCGATGTGTCCTTGGGCAAGACACTGAACCCCAAGTTGCTCCCAATGGCAGGCTAGCACCTTGCATGGCAGCTCTGCCGCCATTGGTGTATGAGTGTGAGTGTGAATGTGTGTGAATGGGACACAGTGTAAAGCGCTTTGGTAACCTCTAAGGTTAAAAAAAGACAATTAAAAAAAAAACTATTATTTTAATTCCAGCTCAAAAATGAACTATATTGGCCACCATATTGGTAATCTGTGAAATTCCCCCCTTTAAAATCGGTATCGGTCTCAAAAATCACATATAGGTCAGGCTCAAGTGCAAACATCTTTTTGATCCCTAAATGCTAATATATCATTATGAACCTTTTATGATGCATCATACACAGTGAACTGAATAAAGTGTTAAATCAGCTAAGTAAAGTGCAATATTTTGTCTACAATTCCTTGCAGGGAGACAAACTATGAATTTTATGAGTCCTTTGCTGCAGTAATCACACAACTCTCTGTCTCCCATGTCAAGCCAGTGAAATAATAAAGACAAAGTGCTTTGTTGTTTTTTTATTATTCCAGCAGTGCTGACCACCTTGCACCTCTATTCATACATCCTTTCATTACCACTCTAATTAGTTTTATCCAAAAAGTAAGCAGAAGAGAGCGAGAGACAGTGAGTGGAAAAAAATAGAAATGATTCATAGCTGCATAAATCCAAATATGATTCTACTTTGTCCAGCTTCCAACAGACTATTTTTAAAGATGTTTAATGAGCTAAGCGATAGGCCTGACAGCCCAGGATGACATTGTGACAGGGTCAAGTTACATTAAGACCTGGTGACTCAGCCTGCAGTAACAAGACTGAAACACAGTGATTACACTGACACACACTGGCCATGGAATAGCACGGTTGACATTGACTCAACATGCTTCGGTGTAATGTAAACATTAACACCAACTAAATGCAGTACATCATGGTTACACTCAGGGCTATAATCTGCACAATGTGACCATATAGTCCCCTTATCGTGTAAAAATTGTGCTAAATATAAATGCTGTCAAACCTGGCATTACACACCTAAATGTGCAATATTTTATTTGAGAGCTATGGCAGTGGGCAAACTTTTCAATAAATAACTGAAATATATGTGTGTTCATCGCACAAAGCTATTGGATGGTTTCAGAAGACTTTGAATGTAGTGCACAATTCATATGGACCACTTCAATGGTGTTTTGAACTGTTATTGTATAAAAAAAGACCTGTGTGATGATTTAAAAAACACAAGGGAGAGAAAACAATCACAATATTTATTTTTATTTTTTATATCCTTAAAATATAAGGTTTTACACAAGACCTTCCGCAAAGGCTGTTTTGTTGCTAAATTCAATTTTCAAGAACAATGACTGAAGAAAAACAATCTCTGTCTACTCAATAATTTTACCATGTACTGCAATTGGTTGGACCTCACTTTTTGCAGGCTGCAAATGGACCAAAATAAATAGACAAAGACCAGAACATCTGTTCCATTAATATTACTCTTGCACAAGAATACTATACTGTGGATAAAAACAAACTTTTCAGCATTTCTTTCACTGCCTCTGTCCAATAGACAATGCTGCTTCACTACAGGAGATCTGACCGGAACCCTGAACAAGCATGACACAGCAGTGGTAATTAGGCAAAAAGCAATTAATCTCTAGCACAGCGTGAGTGTAATAAAACTAACAGGCATGAAATGAGGACTGCCATGTCATTAGCTCCCCCGCTGGCTTGTCTGTGCAGGTGCTTGTTATTGGTTGAGTCTGAGATGTTGTTCCAGTGTTGAGAAACTTACGCTAACCTCTGAACTCTGATTGTCTGTCATTTACAGAGACACACTGTTATGCTTAATAATGAATTTCAGTAGCATGGGCATGGAAAGAATAATGCCAATAATCCATCAAAGACAATCACCTGATTCCATTGTGCTCACACAGTGCCATAAAGACATCAATCCAAAGAGTCACATCCCAGCAACATGGAGAAGCAATCATGAAAATGGAGTGCCGCCATCATTCTTATTTCATGATGTTGGTCCACCTTGCATTCCAACCATGAGCAGCATCTCAAAGCAGCATATTATGCAGTGTCTTCAATGGTACATGATAGTGCCTTGCAAGAGTATTCAGATCGGATGCAATTTGCTAAGACCCCGTTTACACCTGGTATTAAGATTAGTGATGCTATCAACTGTGGTCAGCCCTACATACAGGTCTAAAACATTTTGTGATTGGACCAAAAGAATCACCAACGAATGTTGTCAAAAACGCATATGACTGCATCATATTTTAAGTATAAAAGGTAATCCATTCTGTATGCGTCCCAGCAGCAGCAAAGCACCACCCTTCATCTGTCAATCAACTGTTGCGCAAAAACAAGAGTTTAAATTTTAGCGGTTAAGAGCGGCTTTAAAAGGAAAAAAACGCAAACATGAAAACTTCACTGATCTTTTTTAGTGTGTCTGAAATCAACATGCAGGGACACCTAAGAGAAGCACGAACATCTGCGAAAATAACAGACAATTCAGCTCAAAACTAAGCTTTTGTGCATAGATTAAATTTCAGTTGCATCAGGGAGAAACAGCGCACGTTTTGTTTTAGTTTTTTCCGCTTTTGTTATCGTTGTCCAATTATTATAACTGTTATGAAATGTGGCTTCACCAAAATCTCCCCCAAAAATTTAATAAAAGTAAGCTAAACACGGAAAAGGAGTCCTGAGAAATGTGCTGCATACATTAGTGTATGTAAATAAGGTAAATTACTACTGCTTGCCTTTTTCAGATGGTTGCTAGACAGCTGCATCTGGGACAGATTTGAGACTTATGAATATGATAAACAACATGTATTGATTTACACTCTATTTGTCACCAATTATCTTTGCTTGTCAATGCAAAATGGTTTAGAACTGTAGCGAGCCGCACATTAAAAATGAGTCTCTATGAATAGGGATTGAAGCTTTTGGGCTAGAATTAATGTTTAAACTACAAGCTCCAGTAGTTACAAATTGGCAAAAAAAAAAAAAACAATGAATCTGGCTCTTGTTTTGCAGAGACCTTGTTTTTTTTTTTTTTTTTCCTAGTAGAACACAGAAAGATAAATAAAGAATCATTGACCCTGTTTACAACCGGTATTAAGATGTATCTCAGGTGATTTGATCAAATGTGGTCAGGTGAGACACATCGCTGTTTACGCCTGGTCAAATAAGTCTCCTGTGACCACTTGTGATTGGATTTGTAGGGAAGGAACTCTGTTTCATGATGACATACATCAGTCAATGTGAGCGCAGCGTAGTTCTAGCGGGAAGACTAGCAGCTGTACATCATCACACTATTAGCTGGGTAATTCCCAGCCAGTCGCAGGTAAGCCATTGCTTTATAAGTCTGCTCCCAATCTATCACATTGCTGTTTCAGTGCGCTAAGATGGCAACCTCCACCACCCCACCACCACCAGTTGAGCCCCGTCCCGCATGGGGGTAGGCTCCTCGCCCCTGCCTCCTATCTCCGGCAGGATATGATGGTTCCGAGTACAACTCCCTCGGACCACCGGACGGGGCCTACACCAAAGAGAGACATTACTTTTCTGTTCTACATTCATCAAATAAATGGCATCATAAACCTCACTCAAGCCTGCGTGTCTTCCCGATAGAACTATGTTTTACCGCATGATAATAAACCAAAGTCAAAAAAGTCAAAGAAAACATAAAAAAGTGGTGCGTTATTTCTTCATGATGCAGCTGAAATTTAATTCAAATGCAACTTTCAGAGAGGAATTTTCCATTATTTTACTGTATTACCTGTATAAACCTGAGCTTCAGATGTTCATCCTTCTCATAAGTGTCAGTGCATGTTGATTTCAGACACATTGAAGAAGATCCGTGAAGTTCTCATGCTTGTGTATATTTCCGCTTTTTTAAATTTTCTGATCGGACGTTTTTTTCTTTTAAAGCTACTCTTAACCGTCAAAGTTTACATATATGTTTTAGCACAGAGGTTGATTGACAGGTGAGGGGTGGCACTTCGCTGCTGCCGGGAAGCAAATAGGATGGATTAGCATTGACACGTCAAATGCGACGCAGTTACATGCGTTTTTGACCACATTCGTATGTGGATTCAGTGATCCCATCACAAAACGTTTTAGACCCCATTTACACCTGTATATAGCACTAACCACATGTGATCCAATCACCAAAAACACATCTTAAAACCAGGTGAAGCGTGCTGAGTGACTCCAGCAAGGTCTCATAAGCAACCAAATTGGCCCGGTTGCTAGGGAGGGTAAAGTCGCATGGGGTAACCTCCTCGTGGTCACCATAATGTGTGGTTCTCGCTCTCAGTGGGGAGCGTGGGGAGTTGTGCGTGGATGCCACGGAGAAATGCGTGGGCCTCCACACGCCCTAGGTCTCCGCGGTAACGCCCTCAACAAGCCACATGTTAAGATGCATGAATTGTGGGTTTCAGACGCAGAGGCAACTGAGATTCGTCCTCCGCCACCCGGATAGAGGCGAGTTACTGCGCCACCATGAGGACTTAACGCGCATTGAGAATTTGGCATTCCATATTGGGGAGAAAATCCAAAAACGAAACAAAGAAACCGGTGTAAATGAGGCCATTATGCAGCTTTTGCTATACAACGTCAGCTCATGGTGAACACAGCGATCAAGCTCCAAGAAATGACAAAATACCAAAGAAGCACCATAAAGGTATAGTATCATAAAGGTCCATATGACTTACTGTTTATATTCTGAAGTCTTCAGAAGCCATGAGATAAGTTTGTGTGAGGTTCAGACCAAGGATTAAGTCATCATTGGGGATGGGGTGTCTCGGTACAACCAACAGCCCTCCACATACAGAATGTCAGGAAAAGTTTTGCAGTGTACAGTTTGAGTTCAGACAGTGGTGGGGGAAAGCACTACAGGAGCATGGTGGCATATGCTGCTCACAGTATGTTTTAGCAGCCTGACGCTGCACAAATTTGTAAACTGTGAGAAGAAGGGGAGCAGGTGAAACTACAACAATAGTCTCTTCTGTCACACAGCAGGGTTTATACTACACTCCCTGGAAGCATTGCTGAGCGTAGGGGAAGCACACACAATACCGTACATGCCAGCATTTCTTGTCAATGTGATGTCTTTATAATGACTGACCTGTGGTTTTAACATATGCTCATTTAGGAATGAGGTGCCAGAGTTCTGTCAAAGGGTGCTACATTTACCCAGGTGCCATATCCCAAATGTGAA
This sequence comes from Moxostoma hubbsi, assembly GCA_032164185.1. NCBI lineage: Eukaryota > Metazoa > Chordata > Actinopteri > Cypriniformes > Catostomidae > Moxostoma > Moxostoma hubbsi. The sequence continues at coordinate 35,412,791 of JAVLUX010000001.1, read as the reverse complement.
CAAGCTCTTTTGCATGTTAAACCATCTGTAATTAAATCGCGCAAAGTTCTTTCAACTCTTTCAATTTGTCTTCACACATGGAGCGGTTTTAGCAGTCTCCTGAGTTCAACACTCAGACAAGCAGAACTCTGTCAGATGTTCTAAAACAATGCAAGATTCAGAAACAAAAAGAAGCCTTTGAGATTACACACATTAGTATTCCAGACTGTGTATGCATGCAGAAGCTTCAACCCCATTCAAACTGCATATGCCTCCTCAGATTTTTCAGCCAAGCTGATTTTGTACGCAACAGGGACAAGCCAGCGATCCACATGATTAAAACAGCTTAATAAAAATTCTAAATAATTATTTAATGAAACTGTAAAATGCTAAATGTTTTCTGCGAGGGTTAGGTTTAGGGGTGGGGAAGGGTGAGGGTGAGGGGACAGAAAATATTATTAGCTCAGTAGAAAAACTAATAGAAGTCTATGAAAGTGCCCACAAGTATGTGTGTGCTTACACAGCTTTGCCTAAACTAATATAGTGAAACAAGATGAAGATTTAAGTGGTCCTCACTAGCTAAAAAGGCACATAAATGGGCCAAATCATGTTTTAATCCTTTAAAACAACAAAAATAGGTTTCTGTGAGGGTTAGGCTTAGATTTGGGGTATAGCAAATATCCTCCTTTACATCTGTATAAAAGCCATTCCGTTTTTTTTAAATGTCCACTAATACTAATATAGTGGGGGAAAAAATGTGTGCTTTTGATGGCAACTCACATGGTATAGTACATCAGTCCATCCTTCCATGGTGATGCACTGGAAGACTGTGAGTATGGCGAAGAGGATGTTATCGAAGTTTGTGATGCCAAAATTGGGTCCTTTCCAGTTGTCTTTACACTCTGTTCCATTGGGACACAGTCTCGAGGGTGACTCTGAACCGCACGGGTAATCACTAACCTGTTCTCCTATACACAAACAAACAAATGAAATCTACTCAAAATAGAGAGGGAGACAAAGCAAACAATGTAACAACACTAAATACGGATTTAGAAAGGAAATTAGTGTAAATGCCCCCTCCAAACAAGTCACACACTCACACACACTCTCTCCCTCTTTCTCTCTGAGGCATAGCACCTGCTGATGTTGCTGATTAAGGGGTGAAGGAGGCTGCAGCTGAGCGCATGTTAGCAGCTCAGCCGCTCTTTATCGAAAACCTCATTATACCAACAAGGACTAATTACATGCACTTGCTTTGTGAAATAACTCTCTCTCTCTCTCTCTCAAACACACATACACACACATATTACATTAACGGCCTGTCAAGATCCCTCACACCATGGTCACACAAATTCAGTACATAAATACACAAACATATACAGCCTCCAGCTTGCAAAGCATAGCTTGTGTCCTCATCTGAAAGAACCATGCTGTGCGGATACAAGAAGAAAACATTTGCACCCTGAGCACTTGCAAGAAACAGTTCTGCTCCTTGTAACTCTCTCAAGGATAGCAAGAGATTGCTTTTGAAAATCACTCCTTAAAAATCGCTCTAAAGGAGTCAGTGCGCTTTTCTTGCCTCATGAAAACATCTGCTTTGTAATTGGGTAGTTGATATACAGTGTTGGGTGGGTTACTTTTGAAATGTATTCCACTATAGATTACAGAATATATGCTGTAAAATTACATTTGTTATGTGTTCTATTAGATTACTCAAGGTCAGTTACATATTCGAAATACTTTGGATTACTTCTTCAGCACTGGTACATTTTTTCACTTGTTTTGACTATAAAAACTCTGCCAGTACAGTAAGATAAAATACACATGTTAAAAATATATTCTCTGAAAAACCTAAATATGTTATGCAGTGTTTCTTCTAAAACAAGATCAATCAGATTGATCTTGTTTGAAAGATTTTTAGATATTTTTACAGGAAAACAATACAAAAATTATTATCAACAATATGATTTTTGCCCAAATATCAAAGGTCTTACTAGAAAAAAAAAGAAATGATGATCCAACGTGATTTTTTTTTATAAACATATGATCGTGCCTGTAAACATAACATGTGCATGTAAAATGGCTAGAAATAGCATTTTAGCTTAGCATAAAGCTAACAATTTACACAAGGTTTATTTCTATTTCTTCTGCTCCAAACTTACTTCAGAGTTTCTTCAAACTTCTCTGTCTGCTCGTATGAATGTAACACATCATAAGAAAGTGTTTCACCGCTGTTCAAAGGCACTTTGGATCACATCATTTATATGTATAAATGTTTTCCAACTGAAAGTACTAAATATTAAATGAAACAAATGACAATAAAATGTAAAGTAATCTCTTCAGTAATCAAAATACTTTTTGAATGTAAATGTATTCTAAATACCAATGATTTAAATTGTAACTGTAGTGGAATACTGCTGATATATAACATGTTCATTGAATTATTATTTTTTAAATTAAGGTAGCACTTGTATTCGTTAACATTAGTTAATGCATTAGGTATCATGAACTCACAATGAACAATGACTTTTTAAAGTATTTATTAATCTTGGTTAATATTATTTGTCAAAGTATAATTCATGTTAAATAATATTGCATTAACTAACTTTATAACATATTTTAACAGAATATGAATATTATTAATATAATAACAACATATAATATGAATATTAATAGTATTTTCATTGGAAATGAACATAAATCAAGATTAGTAAATGCTATAAAATTATTGTTTATTGTTAGTTCATGTCAACAAATATAGGAAGCTAATGTTAAAGGAATAGTTCCCCAAAAAATGTAATTCTCTCAACATTTACTCACCCTCATGCCATCCCAGATGTGTACGACTTTATGCCTTCTGCTGAACTCAAATGAAGATTTTTAGAGGAATATCTCAGCTCTGTTGGTCCATTCAATGCATTTGAATGTGTTCAAAATTTTGAAGCTCCAAAAGAATATAAAGGTAGCATAAAAGTGATCCATATGTCTCCAGAGGTTAAATTCATATCTTCAGAAGCGATATGATAGGTGTAGGTGAGAAACAGTTCAATATTTAACTAACAATCTCCACTTTCACATTCTTCTTCTTTTGTTTTTGGTGATTCACATTCTTTGTGCAAATTGCAACCTACTAGCAGGGAGTAGAAATTATAGTAAGAAAGGATTTAAATATAGATCTGTTTCTCACCCACACTTATCATATCACTTCAGAAGACATGGATTATACCACTGGTCATATGAATTAATTTTATGCTGCCTTTATTTTTGTAAATTCTGAAGTTTGGCTGAAATATTATTTCTAAAAATCTACAGTTGTGTTCAGCAGAAGAAAGAAATGCACACACATCTGGGATGGCATGAGGGTGAGTAAATGATGAGAGAAAATACAATTTTTGGGTGAACTATCCCTTTAACTAAATTAACCTTATTGTAAAGTGTTACCAGTTCAAATGTATATAAATGTACAGTATAAGAGAACTGGTCACCATTTCTCAAGTTCTCCTCTATTTTTAATCACCTTTTTGTCTTCACTAGTTCATTTGAAATAGTCCGGCGCTGTGACAAATTAATAAAAAATATATCTAAATATTTCATGTAGTGTATTTATTAAAAATATAATGATTATTTAAAAAAAATGCAAAATGTTGTTTAAAATATGCATCAATGCATCACCTTCCAAATTTTTTAGGTGAACTACCCAATTACAATCAATGATATTCTGCTTCAGAATTATTATTTTAGAAAATGTGATTAAATATGTCTGTAATCGTGTGGCACACTAGGATGCATTCAAGTGTGTCACGTGAGTTTAATGATCATTCCGATATCTGCCATTGTTTATGGAGAGTGTACACATCAGAGCACAATGAAATCCTAATGAACATCTGCAATTATTGCTTTCATTACAGGAGAGTAAAACAGATAGAGAGCGAGAGAGAGAGAGAGAGAGAATAGAAAGAGAGAGAGAGAGAGAGAGAGAGAGAGAGAGAGAAACTTCAAATATCTGTCGGGTCTCTCTCACTTACATTAATGCCCTAGCTACACTCAACAGGAAACAGCAGTGGTTTATAAGTGATTATCAGTCAGCAAAGTGGACGGAGGCCATTTTAAACAAAAGGAGACAGAGAAGTCCTCTGATCAGAAAAAATGTGCTTTTTAAAAAAATATATAATGATTCTTATATAGTGGCATCATTGCGTATTAGTATGCACATGTATACTGTATGTATATGTGTAAGTGTGGTTCAATGTGTTTGAGAGGGTGGCTGGTTGTGCCTCTTAGCCACATTGTGTATGAAAGTTTAGAAAAGACACACAGGTTGTGGCTAAACGCTACAAATCACATAAACCCAAATCTTAACAGGAATAATATTTGTACAGTTAGTTTATCTGTACTATTATATGTTGTAGGCCTAACATTAAAAGAATACTGCTAATAGAGTACTAATATGTACAGTGTTATTTTGCCATTACTGAAAGAGACTAACCTGTTTCCTGCTTAAAGCAGGTGAAGTGGAACTTTCCCATGTAGAACTCTACGCCAATGATGGCAAACATGACAATGGCAAAGAAGAGCAACAATCCAATCTGAAGAAGAGGAACCATAGCCTTCATTATGGACTTTAATACTACCTGAAGACCTGAAACGAGAGAGAAATAAAACAAGAAACAACTTATCTTACTTCCATTTTCTTATTCACCGTATCAGTATATCATGTACTGTCCAACACTTACTTGGAATTCCTGACACCAGTTTGAGGGGCCTCAGCACTCGAACAGCTCGCAATGTCCTTAAGTCAAACTGTGAACCCACTGTGGTTAAAATCCTATAACATAAACACATGCAAAAGTCTTCAATAAAGGCAATCATATATTGTATCATCTGTACAGCATTTCAGTTACAGTTTTTCATAATTTACTCACTCTCATGTTGTTTCAAACCCATGGGAAATGCAAAAAGAGATGTTAAGCAGAATATTTGCCTCAGCCAACAGTCACTTTAATTGTATGGGGAAAAAAGATGCTAATATTCTGCCTAACATCTGCTTTTGTGTTCCACAGAAGAAAGTAAGGCATACAGTTTTGGAACTCTTCATTTAAAACTCTCACGCTGTTCTTTTATTTCTTTTAAACACACACTACAAAAAAAAAAATGGAACAAGGACAAACATTTCTGTAATCCTATTTCACACTGTATCAAATAACTTTATCACGCTTCAAATCAGTGTCTCATGCAAGGACAATAATTTAAGACCACTATGAAGTGGTCTTCACGAGAACATCTTCTGAAGCAGACCCAACGCAGGACACCATCAGCTTCCAGTGTGTGTGTGTGTGTGTGTGTGTGTGTGTGTGTGTGTGTGTGTGTGTGTGTGTGTGTGTGTGTGTGTGTGTGTGTGTGTGTGTTTAGTTCTGGGAAATCAGCATAACCTAATCTAATCTAATCCCATCATCACAGTGGGACTGCCGAGATGACGGCCATTAGACGTTGCCAAGGCGATGCGGCTGGCTGACATGCTGCACATGAGCCTGTGTGTCCTCAGGAGCATTGGAGTGGAACCAGCCGCACACTGTATACGTGAGTGTGTAGTGTGAAAATATGGATGAGTATGTGATCTTCTGTTACATCACATTTTTCAACTCATCAGGAAAACTGAGAAAGCTTATATAAAAGTTACAGTTCCTCTGCTTTGCAGAAGATCATTATTCTTTACTGACATCTGATTTGATTTACAACAGAGCTCATAAGACGAGAAAGAATAAAAGGACGAGAGATTGAACGAAAGATGGAGGTTGATGGAAAGGTCATGTACTTTGTTATCCATCCATCCATCCAATAACTTCCTTAAATAAAGTCTGAGTCATGCCTAGTGGTATATACATAATATACAGGCTTTGAACAACATAAGGGTAAGTAAATTATGGCAGAATATTCATTTGTGGGTGTACTATCCCTTTAATATACAAATAATTGAATTGACTTTTTTTTTTAATTTTTGCATTTAAGTTGCATTTAAAATCCACTTGGCTCAAAAGACTTTGAGTGGGCATGAAGCTTCTGAATGTCAGAGAAGAATTTGAAAAAAGAAGGGAAGAGAGGATAGAAGCAGGATTGGGGTGGAAGGATCATGCAGAGTGCTGTAAGACTTAGCAGACATGCCCCATTAAATATGACAGAGCTGCCGCAACACCCCCGCAAACTATCTATTCCTGCTACCCAAAGAGAGAGAGAGGAGACAAAGAAAGTCAAACAAGGAGAAACGGGAAGAATTTTCAAAACTTATTTTTTATTTATAATTTTGAACTTTTCCAGATAAAGTATTCTTATTTTCTTGTAAAGAATTCTGGTTAAGTGTTCTAAAGCATTCTTTTTCTCCACAAAAGCGCCCTCTGCTGGTGAAGAGAATTAGAAGCGGTAATGTGAGTCTGAACTCGAGCAAAATTGAAAGCAAAAATAAAGTGAATAGTCAGAGACATGGCAAGTAATGAATGTGCTCTAACGTGTTGCATAACGTTGTGTTGCACTCCCCAACATTTCCTGTTGCTCCTACAAAATATCAACTGAACTCTACAGTACATCTAACAGCAATATGCAAGGCTACAACATGTCATTAGGAACAACGCAAGCACACAAGTGACTGTCTTCATAACGTGAAAAGCTGACACAAACACACCAGACAAACAAAAAATGTAATTACATGCAAACCTTCAAAAACACAAGGTGATATACAGTATAAGCAAACTTTAAAGTTAGTTATTGCTTCATAATCAACTTACCGCAGTAAATATTTTCACTGCTATGACGAAAAAGCAACCGAAACATTTCAGATATGTTCATTCACATATGGAAAAGATACATGCACCACAGGAGATTTATGTCTGAATGACTTAAAAATTCCCACCTGTGTCATTTCCAACCCATCTCAAATTCTGTATTGTGTTTAATAGAATTCCGTGATGGAAATTTGTAACGTTTCTGAAATAAAATGGTTGACTTCTTTGTCTTGCTAAGGCTAATTTCATAGCTAATATTTTATGTATCCTCAAAACACACAATTTAAATAATATTTTCAAACTTTTTGTGTAATTTGGAAGAATTACAGCTTGACTGGAAATGACGGCCAATAAAAACACAGTATTATTTACTTTGATTTTCATTTGTTTTCTTCAAACTTTGAATTGTTATATAAGGACACAAATTTTTAAATAAATAAATAATAATATTATATATATATATTAGGGCTGTCAATCGATTAAAATGTTTTATCAAATTAATTACACGATGTCCCAATTAATTAATCGCGATTAATTGCATTTAATCGCATATACAAATATTTGCTGAGAAAGCCCCTTATATAACAATAATTCAAGATATAATGATGAAATAATTATACATAGATATCTATAAATATATATAAAAAAAACATATATATATATTCAGATAATTAAAATGCATTACATTCTTGTGGCAGTTAATCATTGATAAACAATACAAAAAACATCTTTAGAAGACAATGTATTGTTTACTACCATATTATTGAACATAAGCCAAGCATTGGCATACAGTTCACAGCAATCCATTTCACAAGTGAATTTGTCAATCAGTTGGAGATTTATGAGTTTTATTTATTCACAATTTAATCATTATGAGGGCTTGTTTAAGGACCCGTCAATTTCAACAAACATCAGACATGCTTGTCTAGTGTCTCAGTTGCATTGTGTCATAAACATACAATTTTTAAGTCTCTGTGTCAAGTTAAAAATAGTTTAATACTTAGAACACATCTTGAGATCCTTTTTGGACATTTTCACTAGGGGTGTACTCACTTTTGTTGCCAGCGGTTTAGACATTAATGGCTGTTTGTTGAGTTATTTTGAAGGGACAGCACATTTACACTGTTATACAAGCTGTACACTCACTACTTTACATTGTAGCAAAGTGTCATTTCTTCAGTGTTGTCACATGAAAAGATATAATCAAATATTTACAAAAATATGAGGGGTGTACTCACTTTTGTGAGATACTGTATGTATGTATGTATATGTATTATATATATATATATATATATATATATATATATATATATATATATATATATATATATATATATGTGTGTGTGTGTGTGTGTGTGTGTGTATTAGGGGCAAAAATGATTTGTGTGGAAATGATTGCACAACTGTGGGATGGTCGTAATCTTTGAAAAAATGATAGAGATTATTGTCACACAATAATATTGAAATGGTATATACTATTTCAATCTGTTTAGATAATCATAGTCTCAAACATGTAATAATTTGTATTTTTATAATGTATTCGTAGATTAATATAGATAGAAAGGGTATGGGACAAGACAAGTCATTTGAAAATTGTACCAAAAATAAATGATAAATACCCCTTAACATGTTTCCAATTCAGATATAATGAGACCTTTATATGAGAAAAGGGGAATCTGTTTGTTTTACTAAAACACAACCCTTGGGACATGAAAGCACCAGAAGTTCATGCTATGAAAGCAACTATATGGTATAACATTTACACAAGGCGCATATATGACTTATAATATTATAGATAATATAAACATTCAATATGCTAATACTCATATTTTAAAGGGGTTCTTAGAGTAAGATAAGAGTCTGGTTGCCTATGCTTTGGAGAGTGAAACATCAGCAGAAACAGACCATTATTATTCTGAATGTACCAGGGTGGCTGCCAACAAAAAAGAGTTTTTTAATATCCAGCTTATCGATGACAGTATATATCTCAACACAAGGGCACCACGCTCGAACACAGGAAATATGGCTGGGAACGATATCTACAATTGGTCAAAAAGAAACATGCTTGCATGCACACGGACTACTCTATATATACAAAAACAGATGCTGCATAACCTGTTTTTTATTCATAGCACCTTAACTTTACCTTTACCCTTTCATCTTTCCGTGCAATTTGTGGCACTAGCATCACTAAATGTCATTGCAGAATAAAACAAAGTAATAATTTTCATTTCACAGAAGATAAAAAGACACATCACCTGACAATTGATTTGAATTTCAAACTATACCACATTTTCATTCAAAGACTTGATATTCCTCTCAACTATGAGAAATATTTACATTATCACAGGGGTCTTCAACAATTTTCAGACGTAGGACCCCTTGTGGGTCGAGAGACGGAGCCGGGACCCCGGTTACATGTTGTATATAATTGAGTGTTGCGTTTTATGCCTATAAAATGTGTATGGTAGGTTACATAGTATTGTATGTACATACTTTTTGATGTTCATATTGCAAAGCTATTGAAATAATCATTAAATAATGTACAGCGGGGGTCTGACATAGTGACATTTTTCATTCTCCTTGTTATTTACTGTTCCATACCGCTTCCTGAATAAAAAGAAAATGATAGATAGATAGACAGATAGACAGACAGACAGACAGACAGACAGATAGATAGATAGATAGATAGATAGATAGATAGAGGCAGGGAGGCAGAAAGACAGACAGACAGACAGACAGACAGACAGACAGACAGATAGACAGATAGATAGATAGATAGACAGACAGACAGACAGACAGACAGACAGATAGACAGATAGATAGATAGATAGATAGATAGATAGATAGATAGATAGATAGATAGATAGATAGATAGATAGATAGATAGATAGATAGATAGAGGCAGGGAGGCAGAAAGACAGACAGACAGACAGACAGACAGACAGACAGATAGACAGATAGATAGATAGATAGATAGATAGATAGATAGACAGACAGACAGACAGACAGACAGATAGACAGATAGATAGATAGATAGATAGATAGATAGATAGATAGATAGATAGATAGATAGATATGCTTTTTAAGTAACTTTGCAGTACCACAAGCTAAAACAAATATTTAAATAAGCTGCTAGCAGATTTGGCACTGCACAGTCACATAATCATTGTGCAGACAACAGAAGTCAGAATGAGTATATATGGTTATGATTATACAAAGAATTGTAATCAGAATGAAGCAGTTACGGGTTTATTGTTTATAATGGGCATCTTTGAGCTGAAATGTGGCTGCAGTTCTTAACTAAATCACATTCGGAGAGTCGGTGAACGCTGGAATATGTGAGAGTGATTGACAGCTGCTGATTTTCAAGGTGAAAGGCAGCTGATTCTGTGGCACTCCATTGAATGAGCTGCCAAAGTCACAGTGAAACCAGTGCTACAAACCGAAAGAGAGGGTGAAAAAGAGGGAGAGCATGAGGGAGAGTTGTCAACCTCAGTGGGTGTGCTATGCTGTAATTACTGTTGCACTCACACACAGTGCTGGAATTGAGTTTTTCACACATCCCAGAAAGAGACTGATCCCTCTCAGATGATCATCCTGTGTCAGAGGACAGACGTCAATCAGCCTCAGGCACAGAGTCACCTCACGGCCTCAATAGAACAACTAAGACCTCAACACATCAGAGAACTAGACCGAGCTGAATATAGAGAGATGTTACACGCATGAGCACTGTCAGGATATTGTGATTTTATGAAGCAAACACATTTTTCACTGATTCAAAAGAACCAGTAGTAAAGAAAAATTACAAATGAGATAGCAATGAAAATTCACAGCAAATACACAGTGAAATCAATCTACAAATTCTTCTATGACCAAATAATGTCTACTGTGCTAATCCATGTTAATTTTATAGTGCTAAACTCTATTAATACTATAACTGTTTCTATTTTTATTCTTCTTAGGGAATTTTAGGAGAAACATCTGAGACGGAGATATTCCGGGTTCAATCCGAGTTAAGCTCAATCAACAACATTTGTGGCATAATGATGATTGCCACGAAAAGTCATTTTGACTTAAAAAAAAAAAAAAAAAAAAACTATTACATTGAGGCACTTACAATGGAAATTAATGGGGACATTTTGTTAGGGTTTGTGATTTTAGTGTGATTTTATCACACTAACATCATGTTATCACTCATATTGTTGTGGCTCTTATTTTAACATTTACAGATTGGCCAGATTGGAAATCAACATTATGCTACAAATGCTGTCGAAATGTTGATCTTAACATACTGGACTCTGAATATCCCTTTAAAGGAGACCTGAGAACTCCATGTCTCCAGGAAAGACAAAGCAATCTGTATATTCAGTGCTCAAGTTTCAGCTTAAAAAAAAAAAGAAGAAGTTATTTTTGAGGAATTTCAACTCCAATTGATTTCTCTAATGTAGAGAAATGAGTGCAGTCACATAAGCCTTCTGCTATCAATTAGTTATAGATAATTTCCTGAGTCAGCGGTGGAGTCTAAGATGTTAATTAAGATGTCTCAGCATCATACTCGATCAGAATAGCAGAGGTCAAAAGGTCACTATTTGAGAGCATTGATTTGGAGCAGCCTGGAATCACATGACCCACAACGACCAGCTGGGGGGTGCACTGTCACGATGCCCATGAAGGGAGTGCTAATGAAGTCATCTTGTCTGCCACAAGGCACCAGCATCATACAGAGAGCTTTAATGATTTCCAGGTAATAGAGACGCACACTTGTACACAAAAAACTGCAGCCTGTCACACTGCACCAATTACACTCATATATAGATGCACTCTATCCACTCATGTGTGAAACAAATATACACATCTACACATATCACCCACACCTTTTCACATTCCACACAAAATACACACGCACTTACCTAAAACAATAGCAAAAACAATACAAAAGTCATCTTAAAGAGATTATTCACCCAAAAATGACAATTCTGTCATCATTAACTCCTCACGTTTTTTTCCAAACCTGTATGACTTTTCTTATGACACATTTGAGTTATTTTGCAGAATGTCCTTGCAGCTCTTTTTCCATATAATGAAAGTGAATGGGTATGGATGCTGTCAAGCTCTAAAATGACAACATAGCACCTGAAAAAGTATCATAAATGTAGTGCAATTGACTCGAGTGCTATATTCCAAATCTTCTGAAGCTTTACAGTAGCTTTTTGTGAGAATTAGACAGAAATTTGAGTTGTTTTCTCTGAAAACGTTTCACTCTGTTGTACCTCTTAAATCTAACTCGTGTTCGCAAACATTCAAATATGATGTGTCCAGACAAGTTGCCCTGGTCATTGGTTCTTGAATAGACCAGTAACATAAAAACTGGTGTGACACATCATATTAGAATTTACGCAAACAATAATGAAATTGAGTTTCAGTTAATGAGAACACCACTTTTATGGTACTTAAGTCATTTTTGGAGCACGACAGACCAGTTCCCATTCACTTACGCTTTATAGACAAGAGCAACATGGATATTCTGCTAAACTCTTCCACAAAAGAAAGAAAAATCATACAGGTTTGGAACAACAGCCAGAAAATAATGACAGAATGTTCATGTTTGGGTGCACTATTCCTTTAAACACATCAATGCTTTTATCCATCACTAAATGGCTGACAGATGTGTTGGAATATCCTCAGAGGCCTCCTAAGCTGCTGTTTGTTTCAACTGTAGAAAAAGACAGCCCAAACAGCAGGCCACAGAAACATCTCAGTGGAGATGTCTTTCCAGCACTTCGGTACCGGCTGCCACTAAAATCTATCATGTGAAACCAATTGCTGTGAAAAGAAATGGCAAACTAAAAGTGTGTTACGTGATCATTCACTCCTGTTATCCTCTTCACCTTCCATTACTGCAAAAAATGGCTTTAATTAACGCTGGCCCTTTAATGCGTCCCCTGAGTCAGCTCTACTAACTGAGTATGAGGCAAAAAAAAACGCATAAAAAAAAGACTCATCTCTCCCCTCCACCTTGTTTTTCTCTCTCCATCCATTAGTTACATCCAACTTGTATGAAAGGAACAACAACAAAAGGAGAAAAACATGGCAGCCAAAACTGGAATAAACTGGACGTAGAGGACACGGCAATGTCATATATGAAGAAAGGACTGTCACTGGGCCTTGACCCTCATGCTTCAGTCAGTCCATTAGCCTTGTGAATAATGAAGTGTATGGATGCACAGAAACGTCAAGCCTGGCTTATACGTCTGCGTTAATCCGATTACACTGTTAGTCGTGACCATGAAGCAGCCTGGTTAAAACCTTAAGATCTAGCTACATTTACATTAGGCACCAAAAGTCTGAGACCACATTAGAAATCTGGGATTCACAATCTCTAGGTAAAGAAAGAAAGAAAGAAATATATACACAAATTAAACACTTGAATAATCATATTAGGATATACTGGTGGTGGCTGAGGAGAGTACCCTGTTCTCTATTTAAATGTGCTTTGAGTGTAGTGTCAGAAATGCGATTTAAGTGTAAAATGATTCAAATATGTAAATAAGTGTATTGTTTATCTACATCAAAGCAAGTAATATTTCCGTTTCAAATGTTTAATCATATAACATAACATCAAAATGAAAATAGCATGTTATGACTCCGGCACCAGTCGTGATCACACATAGGCGATGTCCAGGTAAGCTCAAATTGGGAGATTCATCTGCCAGATGAACTGCCAGAACACAATTGATGTAATGTATTCTTCCGCAAATTGCTTGCAGCTGTTTCAACCACAGATGTCTCTAGAGAGCACAAAGATACATAGTGTAACTTTAAGATTCTTTAATATTTCAAGGGGCCTATTTTCACTTGGTCACTTCATGCTTTTCCATTGATCGGATAGCTATCCGTTCATGAACAGACCAGATGTAAATCCCCTCCAAAATGCATTCGAGACGGATTGCAATCCGATCGCTCAGACCACTTCAGGAGGTGGTTTGAGATGCATTACATTCGTATCACTATCAAATGTATATGAATCTGGCTGTTCAAGCCACATACTGTATGTAAACTTTACTCCACCCAAACAGCGCTATGTCGGCATAGAGAAACACGAAATATAACAGCTGCTAGCGATTATTTGCAATAAAAGTATAACAAATGAAGACACGGATGCACGTTGTAGGAAAGGCAGAACTTGCTGACGCGCATGAAGCATCTTTTCTACGAGAAGCCCCGAGGGAGGAAAATACTGTGCAGGCACACGAACAGAGACAGACGCACACTGTTCATAGTAACTTAGAATCAAATAATAAATCACATCTTAAAAATGTTCTGCCCAGCGATAGCATAATCACGAAGGTGAATTGTAGATCATATTTACGTCCATTTGGCAGAGACACGTTGACGTGGCACAGAGTAAATTAAATGTGCTTTTTCAATTGGATAGCAACCCAATCAGAAAAATGCATGAAATGATCAAGTGTAAATAAGGCCCTGGGTCACCAATAAAATTAGCTACATTTCAACCTTGTTTCATAGAATCATGCTACTATACCAAAATGTTTTGCTAAATGACTATTTGTACATATCGTGACGCTTTCTCTGTAAAATGTACACTAGAGGCACCTAGGGCGTAGCCAGGAAATTACTTTTGGGTGGGCCTCAATAAAAATGAATGGGCCAAATTTTTACCCAAATTTGTTTTTATATAATTTTCCTTAGCAACAGAAATGTGGCACATTCAATTTTTAAAAAAAGCAGAATTTAAGCATTTTTTCTATAATATAAATATGCATTTGAAGTAAAAAAAAAAATTATCTCTAATATTATGGGTCTAATTTGGGTGATACCCGTGGCTACGCCACTGAGAGGTACTACACAACAAATGTTTTTGATTGCCCTTTATACAAATCACGAGTAAAATAGCAGATTACCAGTTAATAAACACTTACTTTTCAACCACCAGGCAAAAATTTAGTTTTTCCCATTACGTGCCAAACTACAGAGGCGAACACCAAAGATGTTAGCCAATCATAACACATTGGGTGTGTAAATTGTCTTTGTTTAACCCCTTATACCCTAAATACATTTTGACTGACTTCCAAAATGCATACACAAAAGTAAGAGCTTATAACTCTTAAAAATAAATAAATAGAAAAGAACGAAGTGTCCAAAAAAATTATCCAAACCATAATTAACGTGTTTTATTGAATATTTAAACATATAACTGAAAACTATGAATGCAAAAATCTAATAAATACATAAAAAAAATATTAAAACTAGTCCAAAATGATACATTTCAGTGCACTTTGGCATATTTTCCATAACTTGTTATATTATTGACCCCACACTGAACACGTGACATGTGGATTGCCCAAATACGGAATCTGACACTCTCTTGAGATCCAATAAGAATGATCTGACACATCTATGATGTGCAGTTTCGTGTTTCAGTGAGATGCTCCCAGAGAACACCGTTGCTATAGTGATCGCCATCAGCTAACCAGGGTAGCTCTCAGGACACTCTTTGAGTTAAATCTCTGGATGTAAAAATCGTATGACGTCGAGTGAGGTCTTGTTTGATTCGGGATCGCCAGCTTTAAGTTGTGATGTATCATTTTATTTACGATGTGTATTTTTCATGAAGCAATATACAAAAAAAAGATAAACAGCCTTTCCATCACATTTTTGATGAATTAATGTGGATTTCAACAATGATAATTACTGGGGTTTGGTCTCTGAATGAAACAAATTTGCTCGATATTCTACTAATCAAAATATTTACAAAGATATATAACACATGGCTCTGTTATCTCTTTTAATGTTTTTTATATGATTGTTTTGATCGCAAATATGCAATGTATTACCATTATAAGCAAACCTCAAGGAAAAAAAAAGTTTTAAAAAAAAAATACAAAAATGAATGGCTTGACCACTCAATTCATTTTTAGCGACACACAGTGGACATTTTACATTGTCACGTAATTTTATTTTCCAAACATGTCACCATAGTTACAGTTTCCATTAGATCAGACTGGTTCATCTATGTTACATTAATGTGCAAACACTGAGTGGTTTTAAAAACCCTAAACTCTTAATTGCCCAGTTATAGTGCTAGCCTTATTACAGGCCCCAGTGCTCAGGCAAACAGGAGAGGATGAGAGCAAATTAAAAGGATTGGCTGACCATGTAAGTCTACAAACCAATGGCCCATTGCTAAGATACGGAACCAAACTGGAGCAGAATATGTTGTGTGGCACGGGGAATGGAGTTGCATGATTTTGCCTGGAGCGAAGAGCATTTGTTTTGAAAGTCAGAGCATCAATATTCTCTTTTGTTCCAAGATTGCTACATTACTGCTTCATCGTGTGAATAATACGTTAAATGTTCATAATAAAATGTCAGCAAATAATTCACCATGTTTTAAAGGCGATGTATGTAATTTTGTTTATGTTCAAATACAATCTCAAACCCCTGCTTAATTTGTAGATACAACTATAAGTAAACTATCCATATTTTGATTTCCCCAATAACATGAGTTTGGGGTGGGAATATCTGTTTTGTCACACCAATGGAAAACAGGGGGGCGTGTTCAGGCAATCTGTTTGAAAACTGTCATTATTTTTGGATGACATGAAGGTGAAGGTCAATTTTTGGGGGGGGTAAACCATTTATTTAAGACATTTTTACATTCTAATATCATTATACTCTTAATCTTCAATCTAATGAGAAATAAAACATGCTGCCATTAGAGAGGGCTAAACACACAAACATACACTGAATTGGGCAAGCATATGTTCAATTACAGCCAGAATCCAGGACGGATGTGTTCCCCCAGCTGTGCTCCTCAGAGCTGTTTTCATTTGGAGCTCAGTTTGTCTGAACACTTAAAAACAGCCACAGAAAAGATGCTCATGATGTCTAAGAATTTGGATAGGCAACTCCATTCTTTAGAAGGAAATGTTAAAAATGTCTGGAATTAAATAAAGAGGCAAAACAAAAAGGTGGCAGCTATACGGTGGCTAGGACAAAAGTTCAGCACTGAGACTGAGAAATAGTCACCAAATAAACCCTCAGTCAACAAGACAAGTATACCTCATTATTTGCACTGGCAAGACAACTGGGTCCTCTTCCTGCCCAGCCATTTAGAGAAGCAATATACACTAACACATGAGCAACCGTTTCCTCAAGCTCAAAAATCTGACCGGCAAAATCTGGTCAAGATACGGATGAGCAGAGGCGGACTGGCTTGACATTGCGCACAAATCCCTCCTTAAACAACTTTTCTCCAGGGCCTATTTTTGTTCCCAGCCCTGCTGACGAGTGTAAATTAAGATTACTTGCTTACATTTTTGATAGCCTGTGTGCACTTTTTAGAACACATTATCTGATAACAGCCCATTTACTCCTACAGGAATATACTTTATTTGTTCACTGAAGCACTTTGAAGAATATTTACGTAGCTGTTTCCATTTTACTACAGTACAATATGAAGACAAATTTGCCACGATGCTTCCTGTGGCACTACTGATAGCGCACTGCAAAAGCAATCGCCAAAGCATGGGTTCTGGTCCCATGAAAACAAGTAATCACATTCACATAAACAATGATGAGTTTGATTTGAAAGTTGCATTTTCACACTCAAATTACATTTTTAAATTTAAAATTACATTTACTCTGTTATAACTGATTACTGATACTGATTATGTTTAGTGTTGGAGTTTGGATTAGGCTGCATAGGTAATAAAATATGCATTCCTGTTGACTGTATTATATTATTTACAACTGAAACTACAACTCACTGTTGGAGCCATCCTGTGGATATTTCAATCAGAAACTAGAGCTTATATGAGCCCATATTAACAACACTTCCAGCTTTTGCCAATGGGGGCAGTGGTTCAAATTTCAGTCCACAGACTAATTTCAGCAGCAGAACTTTCGGCCTTCTGTCACTGAATTTGCAGTGTGGTCAGTCTGGGAGGTAAGTTTTGTTTATTTAAAACTCAATAGAGTATTAACCTTGAAAACCTCATCGGTTTTACATATCACATTTCATTTTTATGGCACAATCGGTCAGGATTAGGTTTAAGCTTGGAAGCAGGTTTTGTTGATTTCAAACTCAATAGAGCAATAAAGGTGCTGTAAATGATTTTTTTTTTCATGGAAAAGTATGCGAAAAAATTTTTCCTACTTCCTTAAAGATCTTAATGAAATAAGTGTCCTGAGATATCTCACCGGTCTCTGTGACAGCTGTAGACTTTGTAAACAGCAAGGCCAAAGACTCACTCCAACTTCCTATCAAGCATTTTTGTCTTCCTTAACAACAAATGTACACAACAGGTGAATAATACCTGGAAAAATGACACTCACCAAGCACTACAAAGCCCAGTCTTTTCACAGAAGTGGAATATTATTATTTCTTCACTCTTTATCAGTTTAACTGCCTTTTTAAAGGAAAATCTTGTCTGCTTAGGGCCATTTCCTGTGTGATCCAACAGATAAATTTTGGAGTTTATCTAGGAGTCGGTGATGAGGCCATTCAGCACAAGTTTGCAAAACAGTTAGCGAACAAAATGGCAACCATTTTGCTTTATTGGTGATTACAAGGAATAATGCAGGTGAGCTGCATATTTCATAGTACAGTACTTGATGATTCCAGCCAAAATATGTTCATTTGCAGAATGTATAAAAATGGTTGTTTTTTTAACAAACACACATAAGTCTTAAAGTGTAAAACGTTCGGAAAAAAATCCTCCCCCTGGGTATAATTTTCCCAGTTTCCTCTGAATGTGATGAGGCAGCGAGAGGTTATTTTAAAACCTTGTGCATTCAGAGTGCCTAAATCTTTTTTGAGTTTCCATTTCCATTCCACCTCAATGACGCTCGGCGCTCAGTCAGGTCTCATGTCAATGATGCATTAACTGTGCTGAGAGGCCCCTGAGCCCTACGTTTGAGAAAACAAATTTAAGCATAATGTCAATTATTATTCTCTGAAATGGGCAGATGATTATTTACCATTCTAAGCTAAAGGGAGAGCCACCTGCTCATCAACACACTGATGGGATGAGGAATTAGAAGCTATTTAATTGCACTTAAAGACATGGCTGTGGGGAGAACTGGATATGATGGCTTAGCTTGGCTTAGCTTTTTAATATGAATCAATTCTCAGTGGTACTGCTCCAAATCTCACTAGAGAAAATTACAATTATTATTTAATAATTTACACAATATATTCTTAATTATTGTGCACTGTTTTAGGGTAACTAGATCAGACATTCTTCAACAAATTTTAGATAATGATAAAGTAATTAGCTTTTCAAATGACCCCATAAATTGTGTTGACATTCCATTTAGGTTTAATTTGACGGCTGTCAAACAAAATAAAATAGTGGTCAATGGGGGCATATACTGTATATTATATATATATATATATATATATATATATATATATATATATCAACTGCTCAGCAGGTAAAGGGGAGCAGGAGACACCAGTTCAAGTTTCGCGCTGCATGTGTGTATGTGTTTATTTAAGTTATTTAAATCATTGGGGGCCTGGGTAGCTCAGCAAGCATTGACACTGACTCTCACCCCTGGAGTCATGAGTCACGATTAGGATTTCTCACTCTCAATGGAGTGCGTGGTAAGTTGTGCATGGATCGCGGAGAGTAGTATGAGCCTCCACATGTGGAGTCTCTGCTGTGTCATGCACAGCGAGCCACATGATAAGCTTCACGGATTGATTGCCTCAGAAGCAGAGGCAACTGAGATTTGTCCTCCTCCATCCGGATTGAGGTGAGTAACCACATCACCACGGTGTAGGATTATCCACAAACAAAGCCATCAAATGAACACAACACCACATTCCTCAGATCAGAGAGATCCCCCACCGAGCATTTAGACAGTCATAAAAATGAATCCATGGCATCTCCCATGCCTGCTTAATCTCAAACTTGGGTTTGTAATGACAGAGCTGACCAATAAAGATATCTTTGTTCCACAAACGTAAACCCTCAGCATGACCTTCTGAACTTCCACACAGAGCTAAAGCAGGTTTTCTTTGAAAGGTTTCCTTTTGAGACCCTCATGAGATCCTCATTATTCTGCTAACAGCAGCAAAAAGGGAGTGAATGAAAAATGTACTTTATTATACTGGGTATATCCATGATTTAACCCTATAAAATATACACCATACCTAGCCTTGCTAGATAATTCTGAAAATGAATATAACTGACAAATTAATGATTATAGCCTGATATACCTTTTAAAATATGTGTAGTGATTTGTAATTACTTCTAACTAACAAATCAATGATTATAATCTGTAATCTTGTATGGTAACTATTCAAGGCTTAACTTGATAATATACCCCCACAATAAGGTCTCTCATAACGTTTAATGTATTATCCATATTGTTAAACCAATGAATTAACCAGTATGATTTATAACCAGGGATTTTCATGTTTTTTGTTACTTACACATGTAATATTCATGAAAGCATATCACATTTAATATGTAAATGCTTGCTTGTTTACGTAGAGAATGTTGATATCAACAAAGGTCATTAATGGCTAAATGCAAAACTACAATCCATAATTGTTCTTGGAAAGATTCCATTTCATTCCACAGTGAAAATTCAGAATGTTGATAGGACGGGATTAATTCACCTGAACCTTCTTATCTGCAGTGAATTGCACAGACTTTAGCAAGGACTGGGGCGAAAGGATAAAAAAAAAGGCACTTATTAATTTCTTTGCTTTTTGAGTATTTAACCATTTTCTTGTATATACAGTATCTACTGTACATATTTTGTTTATAATTTTTCCTTTATCACAAATAATAGCCTATTCTATTATATTTCTCACAAAAAGCACCATGGTAATACACCTTTTTAGTTATTTATTTTCAGACATGGTCTGTGATAAACCCATGTTTATGACATGTGTCATAGTAAAACTATGGTATTTTTTTTAAAGTACATTGGAGTACCATGACAGCATCATGAAATATGAACATGATCAATCATTCAGTAGCATGGCATTACCCTGGTAACGCGAGAAAGTGTGAGCACAGGGCAACTGACTATGTTCTGTGAATGCTACAAGGTCCTTGAATAACATATAACATGCGAGTAAGGGCAGCCGGTGGAGTACCCCCCTAGGGAGTTGGTGCCCTACCCAGACTATGTAATATGCATATAGGGAGCTGTGGTACTGTGGTAGTCTAATGGTATTTTTCTGAAATTGATTAGTTTAATGTCTTATTAGTTTCAACAAAACCAAACCTGACAGCTCAATCTGTTTATGTCAATATTCTATAAAAGATACATTTAATTTATATCACTGAATGCAACGCAACTGGTCCCATTATAATTAATAAATCTGTCTACACTTTTCGTAGGCGATGTCGGAAATGTTGTAGCAATCGTATATTATTCTTTTAATGAACTTACAACACAATACATGGAGTGGACTTTTTATCTGACCTGTTACTCGTCTTAGGTAACGGCAGTTCGATGTTCCGGTGTGAATTCGAAATGCCATTTTTTGCTTCCTTGAAGGGCAATCCTGTGGGAGGGGATGCCACTTGCAAGCTCGTTCAAAAACGAAAGAGAGAGAATGAATCTTTTCTCGGAGGGCCCTTCCATAAGACTTAGCGAACGTTCCCACTTCAAGGGCACTGCAGTTCGGAGTGAGTATAGGGCATAGGGAGGATCATTTGCGATTGGATTCTGCCCCCGATCTGCTGTAGCATGCACTCTTAAAGGCACCGCCACTTAATTTTATTTAATACGGCCACGATTTACAAAGAAATCTCATAATAACACATTATTACAGTTATTTTGAGATTATGACGAGATTTAAATTTTGTTTTATTTTACTATTTTAATTATTAAAATTTCTCCACTTTTTCTGGACAAACAAAAGGGCTTGCACCCTGCTGCCCCCATTCTGTGCACGTCAGTGCTTATCTGGGTCAACCACATTCCAAGTTTTTCAGTGTATGTGATCATGCACTACTGACCATTTCACAATCGAAAAGACATGTATAACCGACAGGTGTCAAATCCCAGTGTGATTCGAGCACAATTTGCCCCTGGAAGCTGATCCGTGGAGAGTGAATTGAAGTTTGTATGGGGAAGATAAGGAAGTAGTTTTCTTTTGATTGTTACTGATAATGGTGGTGTGTTGTAGGTAGACGGAACAGATCCTCAATCATCACAGCAGACGTGAGTTTTAATGGCTCATAGCAGCAGTAAATGAGGTAGAAAAACACCAGATTCTGCTTGGAAGGCTGTGTTCATTCACACTGCTACAGCTGCAGAGCTTTTCTCCAGCTGCTAGCCCCTGACACAGACTTACTTTAACAAACACACCCTATCATCAACACAACTGCCATTAACATTTATCATCTCTCTCATGCACATAAACATATTTCCGCATGCTCATTAACTCTAATGTCATGCCAACCATGCCAAACACATTTTACCAATTATCTGTCAATCATTCTTTGAACCATATTCTAAATAAGTATGTGTATGCAAACGTTTCTAGTTATTCAATCTCAATTTTCACATGTCATTTCATTTCAAAATGTGTCCGAATGCAATTCATAGCGCAACGCAAGCATGTGTCTTGTACTTGGTACTTTAACGGGCATTAGTGTAAATTGTATTCAACTATGGCCCATTTTATCTTTCACATCAACTACTGTCATAGCAAAGCAACAGTTTGAAGAGAATCATGCCGAGGAAGTTAGTTAAACTGTTGATATATTTACAGCTAACTACCTGAATAATAAAACAACTGGCACTTAACATTTGACATTTAACTCCATCGCCCCCTTGAGGACTGAGGTTTGTTACTTCAACAAAATATACAACTGTGTATAGGGGCAATGTTGTTACTCTATGAACATGTGCTAACCGGACAGCTTTCGCTGTTGAGCACTGTCACCGTGTTTATATCACTGTCTCCCACTGAGCGCGGTTACATGTGCATCATCTTGCGAACATCTATGGTGGAGAATAGGATGACGGATGCTGCGACTGTGGCACCACTTGGGAGTTGGGGGCACCCCTTCAGTCAGGGGCCCGGTAAACCTGTGCGTTAATGCGGGCCTGGGATGAGTTTATCTGGCCTTACTTTTAAATCAAACATTATTTATTTCCCATATATATACAGTATATATGTATATACATGTATAAATTATACATCCATTAATGCCTAAGTTTTATATAATTTTACAGTAAACTAAAATAAAACTAATAGTGTTTAAAATGCAAAATAATGAATCCTGTATGAAAATATTATGTCTCATTATTTTTGCTCATAAAACCTTCTATCTGTGGCTTAAAGCATAAAAAATGTCTTCCTGTACCATGTATGATTTCATGTGTTCCTATTTTTCTGACACACATACAAACACATAAATACGCACAGCTTTCCTCTGTCCCTTAGTCTTCTTAATCTCTGTGAGTGTCTATTCTCGGGAGCAACTGGACCTGAAAAAACTCATCATCTCTGGCCAAAGGCACATAACGCAGTGGGTCAAAGTTGCCAGGTAATTAACAGACACACACACACACAAACACACACGCACAAACACACACACACTTTCGCTCACACACACAGATGGGGCAGCATATTTTTGAGACAAATACACTTATGGTAAATTTTACCACAACATGCAAGAACTCAACCAAACGTTCAAGATTGGGAGGACTAGGAAGGTCATAAAATATCGATACAATGATTATTGATTAGCACGTTATTTTCTCGACATGTTTATGAGGTATCAATATATTAACATTACTCATCTTTTAAATTTAGAGCCTAACTTGTGTGCTTTCCAATTCACTGTCAGAATGATTGACCGTTTAATGTAGTCTGGTGTAATAGCTTTGGGAGACCACAAGGAGGTGATATAACATTTACTGTACTTAATACAGAAGCCAATCACACATCAGATGAGGAGTGCCAGGATTTCTACATATCTCAGCACCATTTTGTGGCCCGTTCTGCATAATGCGGCAGCTCATTTCAGCTTATCGTGGCCCATTCGCCCTATTTCACGGACGGCCCACTGGCCCACCCGGTTCTCCCAATGGCCAGTTCATCCCTGATCAGCCCCAAAGTGTGTTGGCAGATTCTCATTACACATGTTCACTTAATTGGAAAATAACTTATTAAATGAGATATGACTAACTCTAAATGTATGCACCCAGTCCTCGCATGAGCACAAAACATGGTCAAACTCCACATATGCAATCCATATGCATCCTTCAAAAATTAGCCATAAAAAACACTACATTTTAACATCTCTTCTGAACACATATTTAAAGCAAATTATGAGCATTTTGTGTAAAATGTGATATTTACCCAAGGATTCTCAACTGACGATTAAAACCAGGAGCTATCAATCACAATGTATGTTCTCTTGTCTCTAAAATGAGAACGTGCCAAAAAGCAGATGTCGCAAAGCTCTGGTTCTAAAAGGGGCCACATCCAATTGGAAAAATGCCCAAAAAATAATATTGGAAAAACCTATCTATAGAGGATTTTCTTTTATGGTTTATGTCCCTGCATTGATGTACTCATGTCCAGCCTGTAGCCTACTGTATCTGAGGAAAGCTAAACTTATTTTGCACCTTCAGGTGATGGGTGTGAATTTTCAATTCTGAAAGTTTTAAACCTTTGCCCACTGGGCTGATCATGGCTTTGCTTTGCTGACACTAATCCAATTTTACAATTATTAGATTGCACAGAACTGTCTGAGATCTGCAGCATAGGAACATTTAAGATGATGCCACTCCAAATTCTTTAAACAATATCCCATATTTTCTCTTCAGGCATAAATGTAGCATTAAGATTCAAAACAGGCCGACAGCCTTACAGCCAATAAACAAAAGCAAAACTCTCTTTGTCACCACAGAAATGAATACATAGATGCTGCATTCAGCTGATCTGGATATATCAACAAGGAGAAATGTTTAAATGGCAGTCAATGGAGGAGATTTGTGTGGAACCAGTTAATAATATGTTAAATTTACTGCCTGGCTGCTAATCTACTAAACTCTACTACTTTAATGTCAAAACATTACTCTCTGTCCTCAGAAAACACCATGGACTGAATAATAATTCAGGTTATGATACCATTAGCCTTCAGTTCACTGTGTATGGTGAAAGGTAGCTGGAGGGAGACGCTTTTTGTTTTAATGTTATAGTTGAAACCACTGAGCTGTCTTTAAAAGCAGTATAAAATCCTTGAAAGCCACCACAAAATACAAAAACCCAGAAACAAGAGAGTACATTTAAGAAAAATGAGTTTAAGAGAAAAACCTGAGCAGGATTTGTCACAAATTAAACCTCTAAGCGAGTGGTTTAATTTATTTACATAAGAGCATGCGGTGGATGGAAGGCTCTAATTAACTTTTCTGGGACAGCGATAAGACAAAAGTAGACACGGACTGAACAGGATGAAAATCATATCCAACAGCATAAAAGAGGAGTCACATAGGCTATGTTCATCAAGTCAGTGTTTGGGATTGTCAACAGTATTAACTTACTGGTGTAAGTTAATGCAACTGCTAACAGTAGAGGCTCAAAAACTGTATAATAACCAAAATATGTTGCTTGTAATGCCTGTAAGTAAAAAACTAAGTTTTGCCTAACACCAGGAACACTTATCACAACTGACGTTATTTAAAACTCTAAAACAAGACTTAACAGTATTCTGCTGCTGTGTGAATGTAGCCATAGACAGTGGCTCAAAGGAACTGACACAGGTGGTAGCCAAAGAATTGCACACAATCCACCATGTTTCAGTAAAAACAAGGCAAACAGGGAGGAACAGTCATTCTCACATTTTGACGAATAGATGTGGCCCGAGCCGTGACAGCCAGCACACACTGATTTCCATGAATTGCTTCTTCAGACCTTCAGAAAACCCCTTTCTATGTTCCTAGCTGCGCACTGATGTCAGTTGGCTTGTGTTTTGATTGCGCTGATGTGAGAAAGGAGGGAAAATTAGCTTACTATAGGTTACTGTTTAATGGCTTGGGAAATAGATATGAACGTAAAGTCAGGTTTAAAATTGATCTCATTCGTTTGTGTGAACATTTAGTATATGTTTATGTCTGCTCTGGCTGGCTGGCAGAAAACAATAGCTACAGACTCACAATTTTCACATTTCATATTTTGGGGATTTGTCACAGTAAGATTGTATGTGCGTGTGTGTGTGTGTGTGTGTATTTGAATGTGTGAGTGAGTGATAGTGGTGAAACATAAACCACACTGGATACAGCCCATTCTTTGTCACCATAGAAACAAGAAGGAAACATGACAATGATTCCATCAGGCTTATTGGAGCACAGCAGCAGAGGGACGTAGAGGAAACATGGGGATGAGAAAGAGGGCACGATAGATGAATCATTTGTTGACTTTCATTTTGAAAATGGCACATAAAAATATGGCACTTATTTTACCAAGGCAATAATGATGCACCTCTTTGGCAGGGTTATTATTAGTACACAAGTATTCAAGGTTCTTTAACAGAGAGAGAGAGAGAGAGAGAGAGAGAGAGAGAGAGAGAGAGAGAATGTTTCAGTAAGTTAAGCTCACTGGACATTTTTTGTAGCGTAATGTTGATTGCCACAAAAACATAATTGTTTCATCCCTCGTTTATTTAAAAAAGCAAATATTACAGTTACTGTGAGGCACTTACAATGGTAGTGAATGGGCCAGCCCATAAACATTCAAATACAATTAATTTTCAAAAGTATAGCTACAAGATATAAACATTACATATGTTAACATTATTTTAGTGTGATAAAATCTCTGTTCTACATAATTTATTGCTGCCTTCTTGACATAAGCCAATATTCTTTAGTAAGGTATCCCGTGATAAATAACATGCACAATATTGTTTCTTTTAACTTAAAAGTACAAAACAAGTTACTAAATCTGCTAATTAAGAACAACGGTAAAGTTTATTTATCGTTCAACCCAATTTTGAATTCAATACAATACCATGATAATACCATATACTGTGATGAATGCTTCAGCAATTATTGTGATATGAAAATGACCATCACATTCTTACTGCCTACTGCCCACTTCCGAAGCAGTAATTACGAGGACGTGGCATCAAGTGCTTTGTTTATGGCAAGAACAGGACACATGGAGGACAGCAGGTTCATTCCTGCATATTTCTTGGGGAACTATTATTTCCCCAAGAAATAATGATAAATATTACTCAGGCAGTTTGTTGACGATAATGGTATTTTGGGTAAATCCATTCTATTTTTTTGGTGGTTGCTGATCTACGTAAATATATCTGACAAAAACGACAAGAGCTAAAAATATCTGTATTTAAAAAAATACACTACAGATACCATACTCTGCTCTGCAATGTTGAAAGTTTACATCCCCTCCCAACTCGAAAACTCGGGTATCAAAAAGAGTTTCCCAGTCGTAATTTCGATTTGAGGGGTCCTTTGTGTGCAACGTATTTACGATATTTCTGACTGCATGTGTTGTACAGGAGAAAGCAGAATTATTGTGATTAAATCACTTACAGGGTTTACCAGCATTACATCGTCATGGTGTTGAAGTTGTAATATATGATATGACTTTACACAGATAAGGTTAGTATGCAATTTCGCCACACTAAAATTAGGTTAACCTGTTTAGATCATGACCAGCAAAATATTACAAATTTGATCTCAATTACACCCTCATTATTGGACACATGCATTCACAGAATAAATTAATCATGGTTGTTCTAAACAGCACTGGTAACAGAAAACATTTACGCCACTAAATGTCATCCAAGACAACAGCCATATTGGCTAGCGCAACATAAACAAAACATTATTTAGGCACTTTTAAGGGCTTTTCAGACCTGTAGCTTGTTTGATTTATTCCGAAACAGGGGCAAAAAATTTTCAATGTTACATTTTCTTCTTGGTTCGGTTTGCTTTCACATGGCAACATTTCAAAATGGACCAAAACTGTGAGAATAAAAGCCACATGTGAGCATGCCATCCCCTTATTTGTCACCGTGTTTGTGCACTGTTCCGAGATTTAGCACATTCATTAATATACCATTTAAAAAGAAAGCCTTTATTATTATCACCGTATATATGAAAAATTTATAATGAGTGACATGTCTTTGTTTTCTCATATCCCACCTAAGCTGGGGTCAGAGTGCAGGGTCAGGCATGATATGGGACCCCTGGAGCAGATAGGGTCAAGGGCTTTGCTCAAGGGCCCAACAGTGGCATCTTGGGGCTTGAACCCCTGACCTTCTGGTCAGTTACCCAGAGCATTAACCACTGCCACATTTTGATTATGAATTACAGTGATGAGCTGACCTATAGATTTCTTCTCCAAAGATCCATCAGGTATGTTCATGATTTTGGGTCAAGTTGCATTCTCACCACAAGCAAACTGCTCCAGGGTTAGATTGCAAAGGGTCCGAGACCACCAAGACGATTGTTTTGGAGGGGATCCAAGTGCGATTGCCTAGTTCAAATATGCCTAAATGAACCAAACTAAGGGACAAAACGCACCAAGTTCTAAAACAAATGCTCCAAATAAGCCAAGTGTGAGAACGCTCTTAAACATCATTAAAATGTGTTAAAGTTGAACTTAGGGTTCTTCACTCTTATTGGTTGCTGAAAGCACCATCGAATTAGCCACTTTTTATTTTAAATGTACACAGAAACAACAAAGGATATGTAGAAATATACAGTACATGTTGGCCATTCCAATTTTTGGTTCAGTGGTCAATGATTCTGAGTGGGTTTGCTAATCATAACTAAAACTAAACTATGGGAAGACCTGCAAATACAATGGAAATTACCTCAAATCCTTTGAAATAAACATAAAGCAAACCATTTCTGATATGTTTTATCATGTATTATAGGATGTGTGCTACATTAAGCCCAGCATCAATGGGACATAAATCCCTAAAATTGTGCTTTGAAGGGACAGGTAAACTCGAAGACCCTTGAATGGAGATACAAGGACAAAGCCAATGGGACTAGGACTGCCACAGAGCATCACGGGGGTTTTATTTAGATCCGAGCTGGCGCTAACATTTAAATGTCAGGTGAGGAGATGGAAGGACTTGTTGGCATAAAAGCCAGAGGCTAAAAAACAAACAAAAAAGAACAAGAGAGAGAGAGGGAGAGGGAGCAGACAGAGAGGCCTGTTCATGCAGCATCATCAACCTGCTCTCACCGTCCATATTAAAGATTTTCAGAACAGGAAGAAGGCCTTTAATATCTTTTGTTCTCGATCTATTGAAATAGTCTAAAAAAAAAATCTACTAATAAAGCAGCTTTTTATTTACCAGTATAAACTTTACTAACCTGACTAAATGTTTACTGCATTGCAACATCCTGAAAGCTGACATAATTTGTTTGATGTTAAAGGCGTGCAAGGAAGCATGCATTTTCTGCACCACTAGCATCGCCAAGCGGAAATGCAAAAATAATGCTAGATTTTCCGATTATTCCCCCCATCTGCCATGGGGTGAATAAAGTGGTAGCCCCACTTAACATAGACTGAGCCAAAGTTGCTGTGTCGGGCTGATCAGAATCCCAATAATAAACCGAAAAAGAAAAAAGATTTGGTGCATAACGTGGGACATTTATCTATAAACAAGCCGAGAGTACACTTAATTATTTTGAAATGATGAATGTTTGGCTCTGTTACAATCTTCTATATTTAAGCATTTACCAAATTAAACTAGTCATTGCCTACATTCACTAGATTAAAAATATTGGCAACTATCGGCATAGATTTTTGCCAATAAATGATAGTTCCAAAAAGCAACTATCAGCACCAATTAATCAGTTAAAGCAATATATCAGTGTACCACTACTTAAGACACCATAATATTACAAAGGTGCATGTCTAAAACAACCATGTTATTACCATGGTACTTTCTTGTAAGTTTCCCAATGCCACAAATTCAATCTGAGGCACCACGACACATCCTTGAAACGTGGTTAAACCCCATCAAGGCCGTAATCGTCATGTCTCGCAGCAGATTCATCACAAGTAGATATTTATCAGGCCTTCAGTTTTCCTCCCTTTCGCTCTTCTACACACAGCGTGAAGGAACAGTGGTAAATCAATTGCCATGGTGACTAAAAGGCCTCCCGGTGCTCCGAGCCCTGTCTTTAAAAAATGTCATGATAATGAGTGCAGTTCATCATATGAGTCACTCCCAGTAAAGAATGAATCAGAGCGTATTTTGTTTAAAGGGCTGGTTAACTAGAATTACTGTTAATGCGTGATGTTTGAGTTGTTATTCATTGTTATGGGACACATTGAGAGTACCAGAATATAATTTCAGGGCTAAACTATAAGGATGTCCTTGGGACAGTAAAACAGATTGTCAGGCCAGTTGCCACTATATCGGACAAGTGATGCGTTGTCACTACCTCTTGCGTTCGTTGATCAAGTACGTGTTTTTATGCCTTGACCAAATAAGTGTCGAAATTGCAAGAATTAATTGTTATAGTATTAGAGGCACTGGTTCCAATGGGTCAAAAATCATAAACAAAATATATTCCATAATTTTCCAGCAAAAGTGCATTTCTTAACTTTATAAAAATTATAACAGTATAATTTCAACCTACAATTTCTATTTTTAAAAGAAAATTAAAAATAAAAATTGTCCTGGTTACTTTCATAACCTCCGTTCCCTGATGGAGGGAACGAGACATTGTGTCGATGTAGTGACACTAGGGGTCACCATTGGGAGCCCCAAAACCCTCTGATCTTTGAGAAAATGCCAATGGAAATTGGCGAGTGGAATTTGCATGCCACTCCCCCGGACATCCGGGTATAAAAGGAGCTGGCTCGCAACCACTCATTCAGGTTTTGTGCTGAGGAGGCGATACAAGGTCCTGGCCATTTCAGAGGGTAGTTCAGTTTTGTGGCTGGAGGGACTCAAAGTCTTGTTCTCGCCATCTGTGAACAGAGGTTACGAAAGTAACTAGGATGTTCCCTATCTGTCACTCACTCAACGTTGTGTTGATGTAGTGATACTAGGGGTCCCTATAAGAAATGCCACAACTAGTGTTACTTGGACTGGCGGTGCAAGACAGGCTATGTGCCTCATAGCCAGCGCACCCGGCCATCACATAACCTACCCCAACGCTCCTACGAGCGTCGCACAGTCCCCCTCACCTCGGGGGCAAGTTGACTGCCCAAAAGTGGGGACAGGCTGCCCCAGCCGTGGCCTCTTCACTTTTTTTTTCTCCGCAAAAAAGAACAGAAATCATTCAGCTGGGAGCCATAAGTGTCCGTGTCTGGGAAGACTCCCTTCCCAAGGGGAAGACACCTTGCAGATCACACCCTTCCTGAAGGGGAGGTAATTGTGTGGAAATATGTCACATGGTCTTACCGAGTGTGTCGGCAGTGTTGCATGTGGAGAAGTCACCATGGAAGGTCCTACCCAGAGGGAATGGATTTCTACAAACAAGGAGTTCCAAGAAATCCAGGGTCTACGACTTCGTGAACAAGGCTGGGGGATAAAAAGCACATATCTCCCCATCCAGGAGGGGAAAGGCACTATACGCAAGTGGTACACCAGGCCAGTTGTCCCGCAAACTTCGTACTTGACAATACACCGGAAGAAACCGGCTCAACCCAGATATTGTAGAACCTCGCAAAGGTGATGGGTGTTGCCCAGCCCGCTGTTCTACCGATGTCTGCTAAAGAGGTGCTATTGGTCGGGGCGGCACATCCAGGACTTGGCATGCCAAAGCGATGGTGTCAACGACCCAGTGGGTGATCGTCTGTTTAGAGACAGCGCTCCCATTCCGCTGTCCTCCGAAGCAGACAAAGAGCTGCTCAGAGCGTCTAAACCTCTGCGTGCGATCCAAGTAGATGTGCAAAGCACGCACCGAACACAGCAACGAGAAGGCTGAATCTGCCTCCTCCTGGGGCAGCTTCACTTGCAGGTACAACACTTGATTCCTAAACGGGGTCGTGGGGACCATAGGCATATAGCTCGGTCAGGGCCTCAGGACCACATGAGAGTATTCCGGACCGAAATCCAGGCATGTGTCACAGACAGAGAATGGACTGGCAGAGGAATTCAGCTTGCTGAAACACAACTGCTCAGCTCCGAAGACAAAATCTGAATGAGTGGTTGTGAGCCAGCTCCTTTTATACCCGTATGTCCGGGGGAGTGGCATGCAAATTCCACTCGCAAATTCCCATTGGCCTTTTCTTAAAGATCAGAGGTCTTCAAGGCTCCCAAGGGTGACCCCTAGTGTCACTACATCGACACAACTTCGAGTGAGTGACAGATAGGGAACATAATTTATTCACCCTCATGTCAAATCATATCCCTATTACTTTCATTCATCTGTGAAATACAAGAGGAGAAACTTTTAAGAATGTTGACAATGCACTTTTTTGGGTACCCGGAAATTTTGGGTACACAGAATTATCCCTTTAACGTTTTACGGAAACGTCAGCATCCAGAAAAAAATATATTATAAAAATCCTTATTGTTGAGCTCTGAATATGTTCAAGACAGCAAATTGAAAGTATGATTCATTTTATCTTATAGTACAGTCTTGCAGATCATTAGATTAAGTTGTTAAAAGTTTAGTTTAAACATTCAGGTCACGATCATCAAAAAAAAGAAAAAAAGAAACAACTGTTCAGAGAATGCTTTTTTTTTCTTTTAAATTAAGGGAAAAGGACATAAACAAGTTTCCCCCTGAATGAGAAAGACCAGGAAAGGAGCACTTCCATTCTCACCTTCAGATGAGAGGGTCTCCCCTGAGACCACCCCAGCGAGCGTCATCAAATGGTACATCTCAAGTCTGTTCACCAGAGACTCTCCGCAGGACACAATGTCAGCCAAGCCTTGCATAAATTACTGTTATTACACAAGTGAACGGGGGAGCGTACTTAAAGTGAGACTAATGCCATGTAGGCGAGTAATGAGCCATGACCTACAACAACTAATTTGCCTATTAGACTAACTATTAGCATGCTGTGTCACTGCCGGCATAATATAATTAGTAAACATGATACATATTGATATTTGTCTAAATAATGTAGCGTTCAAACTTTTAGAGATTTGCAATGACAAAACCCCTGGAAGTCATTCATTTTCAATAAGAGTTGGTGATTTTGGGATGACACTATCAAGACATGAACAGAGTTCATCTTTGTGCAAATGAGTAACCATGCAATGTGGTGGCTACCAATGGGAGTCAGGACAGTGGAGCTAACATGTTCTGTCACTTGATACATCCTCAGCCCTTAAATTATTTTTTAAATAGCCTATCGCCTACAGCCTATAGTTTATGTCACAGCCATTCATGGCATAGTTCACCTAAAAATTAAAATTCTCTCATCATTTACTCACCCTCTGATATGGCTTTCAGGTGCATGGCTTTCTTTCTTCAGCAGAACACATTTGAAGAAAAATAGACAAATATCTCAGCTCAGTAGGTCCTTAAAATGCAAGTGGATGGTGATCAGACTTTTGAAGCTCCAAAAATCACAGACAGTCAGCATTATCATTCATATGACTTCAGTAGTTAAATTAATGTCTTCTAAAGTGATACAATCTCTTTGGAAGCGAAAAATATTAATATTTAAGTACTTTTTAACTATAAACCATCTCTGAGAGTGATGACAGAATATTCATTTTTGGGTGAACTAACCCTTAAACCATGATTTGTTACTTGCTAGTCAGTTGCAGGTGGCACTATGTGGAGGGACATTCTCAAACTAGAGAACATCTGATTGGACAAAAAGTAGTGCAAGATGAGTCATAAATATTTTTGGTCCATTTTCCTGGAAGAAAAAAATGACATTTTTCATTTGTATATTAGAGGTTGACCGTTAGTGAATTTTGCAGATACCAATAACTAAGGTGGTAGAAAAGGCTGATAACGATTAATCAGCCAATTAATCGTTGGAGAGTTAATCGATTTGTTGAACGTTAAAACACTTTCTTAGACTTTCCCTACTTTGAAAGGCGTGGGCTCTGTTGCAAATTCTAGTGAGCATCCTCCGGAGGCAGCATTTTAAGACATCATTGGTGCGCTCCGGATGCAAGGCTGTTCCAAAAGGTAGATATCTTAATTATGCTGCTTCTGGAGATATCTTGTTTTGGCCAAACTATAAGGTAGCATTAAATGTGTCCTTCACTGGGTAGGCGATCCCAGAATGCTCCGTGATGAGCTAGGTGGAAAAATAAATCCAAAATGGTGGAAGAAGCAAGAGAAATTTAGATTATAAATATAGGCATAATCCGTTCAATACTGAAAAGTATCGATAAATAAAAGTTTATAATGACTCAAAACTGAATATTTTACCCAAAATGTTTGTGTGCTGTGCGTATTTAAGATCATTATAGGATCACATTGTTTCCCTCGCGTCACCTGTATTGAAATCAGTTGCGAGTCGAGAGTCCCGTGCTTTGCACATGAGGAGCATTATTTGAATGATGCACGGAGCTGCCGTCTACGTACAGCATTCAAAATTGCTCTCATGTGAGGCAACATTTCATTAAGGATGCTGCCTCAGGAGCATCACTAAGTTTTGGAACAGACTCTTTGTCTACAAGAGTCCAAAGAATAAAATCCCAGATGCAGCATATAGTATACGACAGTGTTTTAGTGTCATGGGGGAAAAACAATTAATTCAAAAATTTCGAGAATAAAGTCATAATATTTTGAGAATAAAGTCATAATATTTTGAGAATAAAGTAAAAATAATGAGAATAAAGTAATAGCACTATGAGATTAAAGTCGTAATATCTCGAGAATAAAGTCAGAATTCCAAGAATAAAGTCATAGCATTATGAGATTAAAGTCAGAATATTTTGAGAATAAAGCCAAAATGACCCAAAACAGCGAGTCGTTATCACAATGTGTCATTATCTTAATGAATGAACGCTGAGCCAGCAGCTTAATCAATGCGAGAAATGGATGTGTATGATTTAGTTAAATCACAAAGTTATTATTGGGATCTGGATACTCCAGCGGTTATGTAGGAATTTAATTTATTCAGAAGAAAGAACCAGGCAGACATTTGCACAGTCCCGCTGGGCGTGGGTGATGCTAGGGCTGGGTTTCCCGAAGCTCTAAGCTGAACGTTATTAGCACTTAAAATGTACTTACTACAGCATGTTTCCCAAAAGCATCGATATCAAAGTAGCACATAAAAACCCTCGCAAATTAACTATAGTTATTAACTGCTCTTAAGTCTATCAATTACTACATGTATTGTTCTTCCCATCTTTCACAGTTTATCAGATACAAAGAGACATTTAATAAATTATATTAATATATTTTGATAATTGAAAAGCCATTATACATGGTTTCAGTGGATAAAAAAGTGTTCAGAAAAATCGCATTGAAACCAAAAGGGAGTCTCCGCAGTCTGTACATGCCACATGATAGGTGAAAATTAGGTCTAAAGATAGATCTAAATTTGCATGACGTATAATACAGTATTTTATTGGGCTTCTTTGATAAGCATAATTGTTAAGGCAACAGAAAGATATGTTCTTATTGAACAGATTTGTTTAGAAGACATTTGTGAGTAATGTGACCCTGCAGTAGAACTTAAATAGGCCAAAATAAATGATTAAAATATGGTTAACAAAGGAGATTAGGGTGAGTGTGCAATGAGTGATTCATTCTCTTCCTCCTCCTCTCTTCCTCCCTCCAATGGATGATTCAAATATTCTTAGTCTGTTTACATGGCAATCACAAATTGCATGCTGCATAATGGCAGTAAGGCTACAAGAGCACAGTAGGACTGGGCGATATGAAATAAATATATTCATGATATTTTATGAAACAAATAACTCCATATCCAATTACATCACCAACCACCCGGACGAGGGATCGGTCAATTTCTTCATTTGAAAAGTTGTGGAAATGTAATAGCGGCATTTTTCTTTTGATGCTGGAGCAAATGGATAAGCAAAAATTATTTTTTGCAGTGGTCTCCCAAGCAACTATCGGCACCAATGAATCTGTAAAACCAATATATCTCTAGCATATATTTCATAAATTTTAACTTTGTTAACTTTCAGGAGTACATTAGCGTAAAGATGACCTCAAAGCTACTAGACATGGACTACAAGCCAGAATACTCCAATTAGGATTTCATGGGATGGTAAGATGATAAAAGTCCTAATGAAAGACATCTTAGATGTATTTAAAAACAAAATATCACAAACTTCTCTCTCTCTCTCTCTCTCTCTCTCTCTCTCTCTCTCTCTCTCTGACAGTTAATAAGGACAAACTCAAACCTGGCAGCAGTTGATTCTCAGAGCTCAGGACTATCATGAATGCTGACTGGTCATTTAAACAAAGGTGACTGGAAACAACGTGAGCGGCACCATATAAATGCCACAGCTGGAAGTCAGCCAAGACTTGTATCTGTGCTGCGAGCAGCATGAACCCTCACATTAATCTGCCAAAGTGTGTCTTTACTTTACCAACAAACAGACAAACATGTACTGAACCCTAATGACACCCGAGCGACTAATAAAGGACCAGAGCCACGTATGAAATGTGCTTTTTCCTCTCTCACTCCCTCCAGGGCCTGCAGCCAGCCTCGAAATTACATTAAAGTGCTTTGTGACAGTGTGCATTGTTGTGAGCACATAGAAGATAAAATGCTATGGAATTAAAAATTTTAAGACGTTACACCACGTCTCTAAATCGGCTGCGAAGTTTTTATCCAATCTCAATGTATTCATTGTCTGCACAGCTTTAAATGACAACATACCACAGTAAAAGGAAAAAACAAGCATTTGTCAGTAGAGCTTTGAATTCACTTAAATAAGTGATTCTATATAGAATAACCTTCATAAGCCATGAACTTTGAGTGGCTATAAATCAAGATAATGTACAGTATCTGTAAGAGCCAATTCAACATGCATATCAATTGTGTTATTTTATTATTTTGTGCTTTTAATGAAAATAATAGGCAATTACATTTGTTATTTTTTCCTTTGTGAAATGCAATATTTATTCAGTAATTTGCTATATTGTTTATTATAAGTAAGTTTTATTAATGCATATAGTTTTAGATTACATAGGTCACATCCACACTAATTTGGTTTCAATTGGAAACTTCATTTGGCACTTCCTCACTAGTGTTTTTTAAGCCTCAGACTTTGATGGAGGAAAATGCAGTTTCAGTGTGTACGAGAGAGACAAACCTAAAACTCTGCAGTTGATTTGTAATCCAAAGAGACAGGTTTAATTTTGAATACCAAAGCCAGGAAAATGAGAATCAGTTTTCTTACTGTGCATTTATGTGAATTAAGGAGCTTTTAAGAATGAAATTTATTAGGTAGTATACAAGTAAGTTTGTACACAGACTTGTGGCATTGCACATTGGATGGATAAGGAACATTTGGACCTTGTCACAATATTATATATTCCTCAGCCTGTCAGCACACTGGATTACAGACTGCCAAAGTGGCGAAAAGATGCCATTCCCCAGTTGGGAATAACTAGTCATTGTGTGTTTTTGGGGTGGGGGTGGGTCAGATCAATATAAGCCACTTCTCTGGATCAATAAAGAGTATATTGTAATGAAAAAGTCTCAAAATCTGGGGCCTGGGTAGCTCGCGAGTTCGAATCAAGGGCATGCTGAGTGACTCCAGCCAGGTCTCCCAAGCAATCGAATTGGCTCGGTTGCTAGGGAGGGTAGAGTCACATGGGGTGACCTCTTCGTGGTCGCTATAATGTGGTTCTCGCTCTCAGTGGGGTGCATAGTGAGATGCTTGGATGCCGCAGAGAATAGCGTGAAGCCTCCACACGCACTATGTCTCTGTGGTAACGCACACAAAAAGCCACATGATAAAATGTGTGGATTGACAGTCTTAGATGCGGAGGCAACTGAGATTCGTCACCCGGATTGAGACGAGTCACTACGCCACCTCGAGGACTTAAGAGGTCATTGGGAATTCGGCATTCCAAATTGGGGAGAAAAGGGAAGAAAAAGAAGTCCCAAAACCAGACAAGAACCCAGGACATGGGCTCTGATTCGCTCTGATTATAGTGATTTTGTATACACTCGGTATGCCCCCTTAAGCCCTTTTATTGCACTCTTTGTTAATAGTTCATCAATTTCCTGTCTATCTCTAATCCCATTTACTTCTTTATGCCTTATCATCTTCTCCTTTAGTAAAGAAAGAGCATGTTTGAAATGCAATGCGTGGTTTGACATTCTGCCTTCTCTGTCAATCTCTAAACTTTGGTCTGTTTATCTAATTATGAAAGAAGGATAGACAACAATAAGCCGTGAGCCACAACAGCAGGCAGAAAAGAGCCCAGGCAAGCTTTTGCAGGCAGACGGAGGCAGATTGTTTTCCTGCTTGTGTGTTGACTGAGAGACAGATAAGCAGAGAGTGGTTTGTTTGAAGCTTCACACAAACAGAGTTCAGAGAGAGAATATATAAGGCTTGTGAAGCCTTTTTTCCCCCTCTCTCATGTATTCCCATTTTTAAAGCAACAGAGAAACCCATCCAGTTGACCAGAATAACTCTCCAGACAATCTACAATGACATGGATTACTAAAAATCTTCACACGCCCCAGTTCAACTCTCAAGTCACTAAAAAGGATCTTAGGAATGATTCTGAATTCTGAACAGTTTGGGAAGGAATACTAGTGCACTACTTAACAGAATAGTTCACCCAAAACCTCTCATCATTTACTCACCCACATGCCATCCCATGTGTATGTCTTTATTTTGCAGAACACCTAAAAAAACTCATGTGCAAAAAGGTGAATATGTAAGTCATTTTTTTAACTATCAATTCCCCTTCATGCCCAGTAGGTGTCAATGTGTAGGAATAATGCAAATTACTAAATGTACATATTACCAAATTTTATGTAAAGGTGAAATTGGAGATTGATAGTACAAAAAGGGCTTAGATATATATCTGTTTCTCATCCACACTTATCATATCACTTCTAAAGACATGGATTTAAGTCCACTGGCGACTTATGGATTACTTTTATGCTGATTTTATGTGCATTCGAAGCTACAAAATTTTGGCACCCATTCACTTGCATTGTGAGGACCTACAGAGCTGAGATATTCTTCTTAAATCAGCAGAAGAAAGAAAGTCATACACATCTGTAATGGAAGGAGGGTGAGAACATTTTTCTGTGAACTATTCCATAAATGCATATGCATACTGTGCCGTATATACTGAATACTGCCTTCTATTTAAATATATACATTTAATAATAATAATAATACATACATATTATGCAACAATATACATTTTAAAAATAATTGTTGACTCATGACCTCTTTACATGTTTAATCTCGGAAATAAAAACTGGTATTTAGCATTTTTAGAAGGTCAGGTGTTGCACTGGAAAGTTAATAGTTAATAGTTTTATCTGTTGAAGAGCTGACCATATGCTGTCCTTATATGATTAGATGTCAAGCATCCATAAAAATCATTGCAGACCAGATGACGATAATTATGCAATCGATTAAAAACAACAAGAGTGGTGAATTACCGTTGGCCCATTATGATTGAGGTGATAAATGCTCAAAAGCACTTGTTGTTGTTTGCAGAGCATCACTGAATCGACTAGACAAACTTGTGTTTGATGTATGAGGTGTCACCCATCTTACATGGCTCTCCTTTAAGTGTACTTCAAAAAGTCTGTTTTACCGACATAGAGACATACAGGGAGGGGGCAGGGAGGATCATGTCATGTGTGTCACAGTGAAGCTGAAAGGTGACCCCCTCCCTCAGGAAGAGAGATAAACAGCAGGGCTCTGTTAAGGAGCTGACGCAAATGTCACAATTTCTTCTACAAAGTACTGCCCTCTCTCTTTCTCTCATGCACATTTATGCACACAAACACAATGATACACAACAGGATCCTCAGCTCCAAGATGGCCAACATGACAAAAACAATAGAGCCTGTGCAATGTGCCAGAAATAATGTCATGGTAGTGTAGAACTGCTGTTGCCATCTGAAAACACGCTGCCCATTACAGGGATAGTTCACTCAAAAAATGTAATTCTGTCATCATTTACTCACTCTCATGTTGTTCCAAACCCATATGACTTTCTTCCATAAAACACAAAAGGAGAGGTAAAGCAGCATGTTAGTCTCAGTCGCCATTCACTTCCTTTGCATCTTTTTTCTATACAATAAAAGTGGTGGATGTGATCATTTGTTCTGAGATAATCATTTGATGTTTAATAGAACAAACACAAAAGTGTTCTACATTATTTTACGTGAAATGTCATAGTAAACTGTGTTTGTGCCAGCTGTTGCTTGCTCAGTTGTTATGCAGTGACGTGGGCGACTGTTGACCCTCTCTGTTTACATAGTGGATATTAATCTTCACTTTGACTTGAGCAGGTGCTGACCAGCTGAGGATTTGAATCTCAATCTGCTCTGATTTGAACAGCACAACCTAAGTAAATAGGCAAATTATTACTTGTTTTATTTTTAGACAGTGTATATTTCATAGGACTGGAAAATATAGATTTTTTTGATGCATCATGATATTCATTTGAACGATAACAATTCTTAAATCCCAAGATCGATCTGTACATTACAATGAGAGGAAACCATTGTATTAGCAACCAAAGTTTGTCTATGCGACTAAACTATGTCTATGATTAGCCACTGGCTGGTAATGATCGAGATGATTTTTCTAACCAGTGATTGTGTAGCATAGTGGATAAATGTTCAGCGGTGAGATCCTTTCACTGTGTGTTGAGAGTAAAAGTTTGGTTTGAGTCGTTCCATGTCAGTGTGTGTCCAACCACAAGATCCATGCAATCCATTTGTAATTCTATAAAGTCTCTTTTAATACCCTTTCTGTTCTTTAAAGTCAGTTATTGATTTAAAAAAAAAAAACAGACGCTCTTAATAGAAAAGCCAGTTTTCTTAAAGAGACTGTACCAGCTTTTAGAAAAAAAAATATGCATGTAAAAACTAATCATGTAACAAAATACAATATATGCAATATAAAATCATATTCGTTGATGGAATACATTGATTTGTTCCTTTAAAAAGCTAAAATGTGACCAAAATTAAAAAAAGAAAACAATCCCTGTATACTTAACATCAATATTTGGGAGAAAATGTCTTGCACGTGTAAGCAAAGTGGACATTGTAACTGAAAGATACCCCTATGAATCTGTAACGATCCACACCGTCTTTGGTTTGTGTACCTTTTATTTTAAGTTTTGGCACCTTTTATGTTCCATATTGTTCTTTGTTTATGCACTCTTATTTTAAGTTTTGACACCTTTTATGTTCCATATTGCCTTTTGTTTTATGCACTCTTATTTTGAAGTCTTGTCATGTCCTGTTTTCCCTCCATGTCTATGTGTCTGATTTTCATTGGTTCATTGTCTAATTATCTTGTTATCAGTTCTAATTTATCATTGGTTTTAGTTTATTGTCTTGTTATCTTGTTTTGAATTTTGGTTTTCCATTGGTCTATGTTTCCCCTTGTTTTGTATTTAAGCCCTCATGTTCACCTCGTCCTTTGTTGGTCGTTGTTTGGTGTTTCCTGGTAAATGTGACATGTGTTTCCTGCCCTCGTCCGTGTTTCAGCCTGAGCCCACCTTGGAAGATTCCCAGTGTTTATACCTTTGTTTTCCCATTGTGGACTTTTCATTTGTTCCTGTGTTTATACTTCCCTTTACTTTGCGGTTTTTAAATAAAGCTGTACCTGGATCCTCACTCCCTCGTCTGCCCACTTCGTCACAGAATCTATATCAAATCGAAATCGGAATGGAATTGAGAGCTTGTGAATCGGGAAATCTGCATCAATACCCAGCCTTAATCTTAACATAAGATTTTTTATTAAAATATAATTTATGCAATCACTGAAAATAGGTATGGAGGGCCAAATTAATCATTATTGAATCCTTTACTTAATATTTAAATATTCAAATAAATAATTTATAATGTAACAAAATTGCTAAATAAATAAATAAATCACTGTCATTGAGTGGCTTGCTGTGACCCAGAAAATGAAAAGACACAAGCTCGTGCTTAAATGAAATATCAACCTAAAGACAACGCTAAAATGAAAACGGACGCAAGTGCTAAAATTAAATAGCCTACAAGGGACTTTTTTGTTTTTTAATTGCCTTTTTCACAACAAATTTGCAGTCATTTTAGTTCTGGAAAACATTTTGGAGCAGATACTATTATGATGTTATATCATTTTAAACAGCTATCCAGTATTTAATTTCAATAATTGTGCTAGTGATGCAATAAGTAATGAGGCTAATAGCATACTACTCTACCACTCCAACTGTTTTTGTATGATATACAGTATATATGATATATAGTATGTAAATGTGCACTGTCATCTACTATTTGCAGAATCTGCAGTGAAGAGCAGCAATTCTAAAAATCCTGTCATTATTTATTCACCCTATGTTTCAAACCTGTATGAAGTTCTTCATAGAACACAGAATTTTATGGACTTGCCTCAGTCTACATTTACTTTCATTGCATGTTTTTTTTTTTTTCCTTTCATAAAATGTGATTGTCATCATGCCTAACATCTTCTTTTGTTACTCCCCAGCACCCCTCCCCCCAACCCCGGAACATAAAGGTGATCTAATGATGATTAAACTTTCAGATTTTGGTGACCTAAACTTTAAGACATTATTCACATCCTGAAAATAATATAAAGTGGACAGACACAGAATGAATTACCACCCAAACATCTGCACTCATGACTAGAATGGAGAATGAGTGACAAAGCACTGCTGTTCTGGAGAACATAAGGGCAGGCGTGCCATCTGGCCACTATTATAAATTATATAAATGAGAAAGTTGGATGGAGGCTGTGTTTAAATGATTGTGCGTGATTGGCTTTGCTCCTATATGAGATGGAATACACACTTTAGATTTTAAACTCGCTATACAGTCCTTTTACTCAATCAAAAAAGTGTGGGTGGGTGAATGAAGACTGGGGTTTCACAAAAGATCAACAGGCCTGCACAAAAGGACACGAATAAACTGAGATGTGACAGATGATATTAACTAGAGACCCGTATGACTTTCTCTCTTTTGTGGAGCACAAAAGGAAAAGCATATCAGTCACCATTCACTTTCATTGCACCTTTTTTTCCATACAATGAAAGTGAATGGTGACTGAGGCTGAACATTCTGCCCAACCTCTTTTGTGTTCCATGGAAGAAAGTGATTATAAACTAATTATCAATTTTAGGTTAACTATCCCTTTAAAGCAAAAAGAGACCAACTCAGCTTATTTAGTGTGGCCGAAATCCCTTCTGCACCCTGCTGTGGAGAGGCAAAGGAAAGGAACGTGCACCGCACCTGCGGTCACTCGCCATATGAGTCAAAATTGCTTCTTTTGTGGCCTGACAACCTTGTGCTTGCAGGACATCACAGGATGACAAAATTGTACTGTACTCTTCTTTTCGCTAACTGTTACTGTGCTCCACTTTTACAATGTGGAACTTTACAATGTGCTCTTTTCACTGAGTGTCATAACAGTCACGCTATCTGGATTCACAGCTGGAAACATACAGCAGGCTCGAGCTTATGCATCAGGCAAGAGAGAGATATGAAGCCTAGCGAGGATAAAAGAATACAATAGGAGAAATGTAGAGTCAGAGAGAGACAAAAAATAAAGAGAAAGAGAAAGAAACATTCCCTGAGGGCTCCAGCTGATAAAGATAAACGGCTGGTACCGTCCTGCAACAGTTTGAATATCCACACTCTGCATCACTGATCTCATATACAACACACAGAGAGGAAGTCAAACATAGCATTATGTGTCTCACACACACACACAAGCATTTTAAAGGAACAGTTAACCAAAAATGTTAAAAATCTTGTCATATCATCCTCCAGCATGAGGTGAAAAAAAATGGTTCATATGACCCATGTGCTATATTACATTGCATAACCACAGACTGAAGTAATTATTCACGGAAAATGTTGCCCTACGCTGCAGCTCTCAAATCTCATTACCTGTTCCACATATTTGCATTGGCGAGTCGTATTCGGTTATTAGATACGTGAAAAACAATGAATAGTCAATTCTGATTGGTCAATCATGCCATCCAGCGGTCTGATATTTCTGAATAATGTCCGCATTTCCGGA
Organism: Moxostoma hubbsi; assembly: GCA_032164185.1. NCBI lineage: Eukaryota > Metazoa > Chordata > Actinopteri > Cypriniformes > Catostomidae > Moxostoma > Moxostoma hubbsi. The sequence continues at coordinate 35,368,879 of JAVLUX010000001.1, read as the reverse complement.
GATATTTCACTGGTCACCTGGGAATGGCAGGTCCTCTTTCCTACTTCCAGTCACACTGCGATCTTTACAAGTAAGCTAATAAAATAATTTGAACTCAATTTCATGTCCATTTATTTACTTTTCTGGCAAGGTGTTGTGCAATAAGCAAGATAATGAGCAGTCAGATGGTCATTTTTGCAATATAAACACCAAAAATACATCAAACCGGAGGTTGAGTTTAGCTGTCTGTGGAGACTCTGCAGTGTCTTTCTTCTAACAAAAGAACAATTTCAAACAAAATAAATTTTTCATGTCCATTTATTTATTTATTTGGTAAGTAGCAGTTCAATAAGTGGGATAAAATACAATCAGCCGGTCTTTATTGCAAAATAGCCTAAACCCCGTCAAGGTGGTCAGCACTCCTACACGGAGCAGACTGTACATTATCCCTTACATAATGATTTATATTTCTACCTGTTCCACACATAAAGCTATCGTATGCTTTCACAACAATTGGAATATACAACACAAGTCACATGAACAACTTCTATGTTGTTTGTTGTCCATTTTGGTGCTTGACAGATGTGGTCACCATGAACTGTCACTGTATGTAAAAAATAAAATAAAAATTTTTATTTTTAAAATAAAATAAAAAACAGCACAAGGGTGAGCAAACAGTGAACTGTTCCTTTAATAACCTCAAAAATTTGAGCATAACCTGCTGTTGTTTGTCTGCACAGAGAGAGACATTGGCACGCATTCAAATGGTACTCCATTATGAATCTCTTTGACTTTGGCAAACAAAGCGAAACCAGCCAGGTCCCTACCACTTTGAAGCCCCTCATTGTCTCGCTGTACCAAAACACATGAAAGACACCAGAACTGAACACCACTCTTTGAAGTCAGCGCTTCGTGTTCCAACATAAACAACCTTAAAACAGGGCTGTTTAATGGCGACCTGAAGCCCTGAATATTCAGAGTGCAATGAAGAACCAAATACTGACCAAGCACAGATGATGCCAACAATGCACGTAAAATGCTCAGCACCAGCCAAAGAGAGAACATTGACGTCAACATAGACAGATGTGAGATGGACAGAGATAACATAGAAACATCTCTGCCAGGCCCTGGAGCTCTAAACTATGCTAATTAAAGAAGCAGCACAATAAGCATTAAGGCAAAGGTAGCTAATAGCTCTAGTGTGTGACTCAAGCCTTGAGTGCTGTCAGGGTGATTAATGGCATTCTTAAATGACTTTCATAAAGACATCACAGCAGTGTTAAAGGCCAGATCAGGTCAATCGCGGCTTTGGTTGTTACTTACAGGGTAAACGTTTTGATGCATGTAACCACAGAAGAGGGAGGTGGGCTAGTAACCATGGTAACAAGCTAAGGCGAAGCATCCTCTATGGATGACCAGGTTTTTGAACAGAACTGGAGAGGACCTCTTTTGACCTGAGGGTTCGTTTTTCAAATAACCTTTTCATGACCAAAAAGATTTTTTAGCCTTGGGAGCAACATTCCATTTCAAGACTTGTTAACCAGAAACATTTGAAACAATGTACATTAGAGCACAAATATATGCCAATAGATAGCAGAGGTCTATTATATTTATATTTTATTAAGGAATAACATGCTTAATCTGTGTTCTTGTGCAGGACTTTTGGCAAGTTTCTAAAAACTTTCAACTGTTTAGATGCTGTAGATCTACAACTCTTCTGGTGTTCGTGTTTCATGCCATTGTAACTCTTGTGGGTGATCATGTTGAGCTTCGATGATTATAAAATTCCACCAAACAAAGAGTGCAAATGACACTGAGTGAGCCAGAGGTCGAGAGAGAGGGAGGGAGCTGCGCTGCTGCTGAACATTTTGAAGTCTAATTGAATATATGCATTACTACACCATTAAAATATAATGTTGTATTTAACTAATTGCATGAATTCCCCCATGAATGCGCCAAGTAGCTTTCCAGGGGGTCTCCTGTTGCATCCAGGGTGTCTGGGACTCCCTGTAATTTGCACCATGCACTTGTGTTAATGTGGCTGTAACAAACCTCAATAATCAAAGGGGTGATAAAGTTTCTTTTAAAAGTCTGTCCCATTGCGGTCTGATTCATTCCAGAATGCAACATCGCACGGAATCGCGTTTGCATAGCTAGAAGCGTCTGCGTTCACATACTTGTATTGAGTACCAGTACATTTCAGGAACCTGTGTCAGCCACATGGGCATCACAACTCAACATGTCTGCAGCATGTGCAACAACCACTAGGCCACTGCTTTAACAAAAGCCAATAAGTAATCTAATAATAGCCAAATAAGAAATCATAACATATGTAGCAAGAGAACAGCATTTAGCAAGAACATACATTGAATTTTACATGATATAGTGACACCCGGAGACAAAGTGATGCTCAACAAAAACACCATAAAATGAACTACACCTACCCATATTTGATCATCAAAATGTCCAGTATATGGCAAAAGTAAAAAATCGTTTTTCAAAAATATAGGTATAGTGATGCTATGAGACCAGGTTGAAAGTGTTATTTGGACCCTGGACATGTTCCCCTGGAAAGTCAACCAGAATCTGTGGTTGCTTAAATGACCATAGACCTCAATAACCATTATAAATGCTCTACTGTTATTCCTTTTTTAAAAGACCACTCCATCTTTCTCTCCCTCACCTCCCTGCCCTGTTCACTTTGTTTCTGCTCGACTCTGTACTATTGATCTGAACATCAGAGGGGGAGATTTATTCTCTTATTAGACACTCTTGGTGTCTGATAGCTTTAGATTAAAGGTCTGCTGCTGCCCAGAGCAACACAGTACACCGGCCTATTCATTAAACAACTGAATATTGAGTTAGGTCAAAGTTAGGCCAGGTTGGCTAAAATGTACTAAGAAACAGAGGAAAGACATAGGGACCAGAACATCATTGAGACTTCAGGGTGGCTCTTTTGACTTGGGTCAGTAAGCCATACCCTAGCAACCACCCATATCACCCAAGCAACAACAATGTGTAAAGTTCCGCCGTACAGTTAAAAGAGCCAGTCAACTCTTTGACAGAAACATCTCCTGGAACCACTCTTCTTCAGAAAATGTAAAAGTCTTTACTTTAGGTTTGCTTGATGGTGATGGTGATCTCCTGTTTATGTTCTTCCGCTTTCATCACACTGGCTTCATTTCCAATTAAGCTTAGCCCTGAAAATGTCTTTGGTTTTGAAGCTGCCCTTACAATGATGCCCTCTCTGTCACCTCTACTGTGCCTCACATCTCTGTGTGTCGCCCATTAAAATTCAGCCTCACGATGACAACAGTGATTCCACCAGGAGCTAAATAATCATTTAGGATGAATATGAGAAGACAGGGCAACACACACTACTGAGATTTCACCTTCAGCAAAGATACACAGCATGTAGAAAGATGATGAGAGGAATAAAGCTGGAAAGAAAAAAGATTAAAGGAAAAAAGCAAGTAAAAAGATGGGATTGGTGGGTTCTTGGGAGGGTATGAGTGCATCTCATGTCATCTTATGAAACATCAAAAGCACCTTTTGGATCTGATTAGTTTCCTGGTCCACATGTAAGCTACGGTTATCAAAAGTTCACCTTAGTTTAAAAATGTAGAATGTAGTTTTTTACCCAATATGACTTTCTTTTCAAAGTAAATATTTTCAATGCAATGTTTCTAAACTGTTAAATTAGTCCATGCAACTCCTCCATCATTTTCCGAGTCTTCTAAAGGCACGTGACAAAGGCATACTCAAAAAAAAAGTCAATTTCAGTGAAAATCTTGACGTACATTGTGCGTTCATAAGTACATAAGAAAGGCGTATTGACTGTAAACAGTGCTGAATTGCATGGACTACTTTAATGTTACTTTTGGGTTCGTTTTTAAGCTTTGAAGTTATTCATAATCCCAAAAATGTCCTTTAGTGTTGCGCAAAAGATTGAAAGTTATAGATTTGGAAAGAAATGAGGGTGAGTGAATTGTGACCAAATTCTCACATGATTTTACTTCATCCGTTGAACACAAAAGGAGATGTTATAGGAATATTCAATTCAAGTTATGCTCAGTCAACATCATTGGTGGCATAATGTTGATTACCACCAAAAAAATCTTTAACTTGCTCCTCCTTTTCTTTAAAAAAAGGAAAATAATCTGGTTTACAGTGAGGTACTTACAATGAAAGAATTTCAAAAGTATAGTCACAAGATGTAAACAATATGTGTGCTAACATGATTTTCAAGTGATAAAATAACTAGCCTTTGTGTATAAAGTTCTAGCCAATTTTACAACTTTGTTGTCATGACGATGTAATGTCAACAAACACTAAAACTCTAAAACGACTGTAAAAATGTACGATTTAAACAACTTTAAAGCTCAAATAATACATTGACAATTGTCATCTGGAGGAACAGTGGGCATCAGATGAGGAAGATCACGGTTATAGGAAGAGAACTGATATTAAGGAACAGAACATGCCATTGTCTCAAGGCCAAACAGGTTGCCTAAGGACAACATGGGGCCAGACTGCTGTTGTCGAGGTAAAAATAGTCAATGGTAACAACAGAGCACTGTGTGTAAAGCACTGCCCCCAACGGTTTTTTTTTGGGGGGGGGGGGGGGGGGGCATGCTGCTCATGCCAACTGCATATCACACCTATGCAGTTGGCATGAGCAGTGAGTCTACTTGAAGGGATATCAAAAAAAAAAATTCTGTCAGCATTTACTCAATATCATGCTGTTTTAATCCACACCTGCATGACTTTCTTCTGTGGAACACAATATGACTTTTTAATCAGTATGATCCATACTATAAAAGTCATTGGTGAATGAGGCTGTTATTCTACTTATCACTTTTTTATCACAATATTAATAAAAAAATAAAATTATATATATATATATATATATATATATATATATATATATATATATATATATATATATTATTTTATTTATTTATTTTTATTTATTTACTTATTTTTTGTGGCATTTTATGGGTGAACTGTCCCTTTAAGCAGCACACCAGCATCCCAAGCCTCCTGATCAGAGAGCATTCACAAACTGTCCCAGAGCTTGAAGATAGTTGTTTACTGCAATTAGCAGGCTTCAAATAACAAAAGTCTATTTTAAAGCTGGTACAATCCAAAATCTTTCAAAAACTGAAAACTCTCAACTTTCCTCAGAGTACAGGATCAGCCATAAGGCAATGTTTACAGTAATACAGAAGGGAACCAGACTAGAACACTTTGTAACAGGCACTTTTGCAAAAATAAAACCGATCCCTTACTTTCAAGAAGATATAGAGCACACACACACACACACACACACACACACACACACACACACACACACACACATACACACACACACACACACAAAGGTCTATATGCAACCATTTTAAACTGCTTCAGCCTCCCCAGCTTGCAGGCTGTGGACTTACCCAGTCAGAACGACTACAAAGTCCATTACGTTCCAGCCATTGCGTAGGTAGGAGTCTTTGTGAAACACGAAGCCCAGGGCAATGATCTTAATGCCGGCCTCGAAACAGAATATTCCGATAAAGTAGGGCTCTGTGTCGTCCTGCAAGAAGAGAGAGCAAATAAGAAGGATAACTCTTTTTTTTTTTGTACAAAAGAAGAGAGCGTCTAATGAAGCATGGCAGGAGAAAGAGAGAAAGCAAAAGAAAGAATATGGGTTGAATCTTTTCCATATAGAAGAGGTCAAGATGTATGGACTTAATTTGTGATGGGGAGGGCGGAAACTTGACCAGGCTGTATGTACAACTCCATTCTATTTTAAAATGTGTCTTTTGTGCATGTTCTACTACAACTACAACCCCCAGCCCCACCTCCCCCCTCAGTAGATTCAAAATAAGCTAAATCTGTATAACTCTCATTTACAGTAATGCACTTACAATAGAAGTCTTTTGGGCAAAGTGTTGAAAGTATAGACAAAAGACTTAGGGGTCATTCACAATGAACATGTTTTTTGTCCAAATCATTCTGCATTGTTTTTCAATTATTCTTGTATGTAAATATGCGCTAAACAGATGTTTGGGAGCGTCATGTTTTAGAGCTGCAATGTCAGGTTGAAAAACAACCTCAACTTTTAAAAGCATGTCTCAAGACACCTGCATTCTGTTTTATTTGTTCCGCTACGTAGCTTTTTAAGCACAAATATGACCCAAATGGCTACATCAGTATCATTCCATGCTAGTTTAGGATTAACTTAATGATAAATGCTTTTCGTAAACAGATAAATGCACACGTAGTGTCACACTTTACAAATACTCATCCTTGTGCTAGAATGATGCTAGTGTGATAAAGGAACTTACAAACTTGCAAAGTTACAATATATCCAATTTTTCAACTCCTGTCATGACTAATGTAATGCCTGGTAATTTCCACACAATATGCCTAAATATACCATAAAAGGACCATTTACATAAAGAAAAACCCACCTACAGGAATTACATTGGTAACAGTGGTCTTGCCTCTAAATGGATGTTTATTTTATGAGCAACAGGCGATAAGAAGGGCTTATAGCATCATGGGAGATGAAATACAACCCTTGCACTGAGCTTTTGCCTCTTAGGAGGCATCTATGTGGTGTTAGGTGCCATACAAATTTATATAAATTTACCTTTGTGCCTGTGGCTATTCAATTATGTAATGGGTGATATTAAAATTTCTTCGCATTATTATTGTATTCTGATGTATCTTTACAATTTATTCTAAATGTGTGATCTTGTATGCTGTATTCTTGTTTAGATATTGTGTTGTTGTGTGAAGCACTGCTGTAGCCCTATATTAATTGCCCTGCGGGGATTAATAAAGTTCTAATAATAATAACAATAGACCACTTTACAGCTAAAAAAAACCCCATGTTTAATAAATACACAAGCCGAGAATTCCATTAGACTTCATTGCAAGAGCTTTTTTTTTGTTTGCTTTTAAAATACTACTCTGTGACGCCCCAGATGCTGTCGATAGAGCTTATATTCAACATCATAGGTTTAAATTCTTCCAAGTGAAACTGGAAGAAATATACCAAGTATTAGTTATGGAATCTGTTAGAAGAATGTACTTTAAGTCTTAAACCTCTTCTAAAGAGATTCACTCCTGGCTGCAGCATGTCGCATTGCTTTTGAACTCATCCCCATTAATGTCACCAGAGCCCTGCGGCTGTACAGGCACTTACACCAGACTAACCTCGCCATTGCTCTGCTTTCAGAAATCCCTCCCTCTTTATGAGTGCAATTATCAATCCTGCTTCTTATGAGCCTATTTTTGATGGAAAACTTTTCCTAGCAATATATGGCAGTCTTTGGAAACCAACAGCATGGTGCTGTTTTATGATTATAGCTTGGTGCTGCATGGGTGCAAAGTGGAATAAAGTAGAAAGTACGGCACAATTAATTTACAGATAGTATGTAAATTCTTAATTGTGCCTTTGGCAATCAAATATATAACCTTCCATTTGCAAATCAAAAATTATTATTAAACAAACATACAACGGATTTGTGTGGAATACTCCCATTAAGTGTCTAGGACTAAATTCTGCTTTATTGGTGTTCATTTTATCTTAATAATACTCTAATTATCTTTGTGGGGATAGACAGCACCTATTGTGTTTTTCTTTCTGAAATCACTTGGCAAAAATATGCTCGTTGGAGCAGATGTGAGGCTGTGCATAACGGATGATTTATGGGAGCTGGGAAATGAGTGAGCACGGCTGCAGACAGCATATTTCAATCTATTATGTATAGAACCAAAGAGTTTATGAATAATGAACATCCTGTCAGTAGTGTTAGGGTATCAGGGGAACAGTTTAGTTTGACAACAGTTAGGAAACTGGTTGTGTCACAGTGTTAACCAAACCGATTGTTGATGGGTTTGACAGGTTGCATTTTTCCTGGGGCAACCTGGGGTTGAGAGGCCTGGCACAAGGACAATAAAGATCGCAATAACTCTCCAGTTAAGAAATGCCTCGATCTGAGATCAAACCTGCAATATATGTGTTTCAACCCAAGTCCTTAAAGGTTTCAAAACAGTTCACCCCCCCCAAAAAATTCTGTCATTACAGCTCTCAAATCTAATTTGCATGTGTGGATTTTCAAAGGTTTGACATCAATGGCATTAAACATCAGAAATGACAGAATTTTCTCTTTTGGATGAACTATTCCTTCAATCATCAGGCCTACTTTGATGCCTTTGGTGTGTTCATATTTACATTCAAAGTTGATTTGGTGCAATCTCTCTGTTAACTAGAAGCAGTATTGGGTGGTTGCATATGAGAGGATGTCATTGACCTTATCTGCTCATGCTGTCTTCCCTCTCTGTGATCGCAGTGCTCCTCGAGGAAGCCTGGAAATCCAACATCACGGCCTGCATATTCAGCCTCACATAGAGACTATTACTGCTTTAATCCGCCAGCCAGTCCAGTGCTGGCTTTAATTGCGCAACAGCATGCTTTGAAGCAGCAATGTTGTATCATTTGACACACCAGACACAATTCAAGAAGATCAAAGCTCTGCTCTGCAGGGGTTAAGGTCGGATCATGGAGAAGCAGTAGTTATGCACACATTCGTCAATGGTTCCCAGCAGGATGGGTTTTAATGAGACAAGAGACATGGCTCCTGTGTGGAGTGCTTGGGTGGTCCTCTATGGACCTAGATTGGTGCTCTGAGAGCAGAATAACAGCCTCTGCTCTGGCAGGCTCACTGGTCACCCACACTACCAGTGCAAGACCAATAAAAATTATCAATCAATATACTCCATCAGGGATGTCGGGTGTGTGGGTGGAAAGAAAAGGCAAACCAAATACACACTGATCTCTCACTCTCTGTCTCTCTATGGTTTTCACTGAAAGCATTGCATTGCTTTTTCTCTCTCTTAAAGGGACAGCGTTTTCATTTTGGGGTGAGCTATCCCTTTAAGAGTTTACAGGCAGAAGTCATATTCAAGGGGAACAGAAAAACAAAGACGAAAGAACAGAAAGCAAAGAAACAGATCTGTTGATACTTACCAGACGTTCAGACATTGGGGTCTTGTCCATGGCTGGGAGATGCTGCTCGAGGGCCAGTACGATGCAGTTGGCAATGATTGTGGCGAGGATCAGGTACTCAAATGGAGTGGACAAGTCAAGGAAAAACATCAGTATGATGAAAAAGCTGTTAATACTATGACAAATCATCTGATGTGCACTGGACAGGAACAGTGTTGATATTGATATTGTTCTTCTGCAAAGATTTTTAGAAGAATATCTCAGCTCTGTACTGAGATTTGTTGCAACTGAATGGTGACCAGAAATTTGAAGATCCAAAAAGAACATAAAGGCAGCATGAAATTAATCCATACAACTCCAGTTGTTTAATCCATGGCTTCTGAAGAGATATGATAGGTGTAGGTGAGAAACAGAACTATATTTAAATCCTTTTTTTACTATCAAGTCTCCTCCATGCTCAGTAGGTGGCGATATGCTAGAAGAATGTGAATAACAAAAAACAAAAGAAGAATGTGAAAGAGGAGACAGCATTGTAAAAAAAAAAAAGACATAAATATTGGTTCATTTCTCACCCACACCTACCAAATCACTTCTGAAGATATAGATTAAACCACTGGAGTGGTGTGGGAATACATTTATGCTGCCTTTGTGTTCTTTTTGGTGTTTCAAAATGTTGGTACCAATTCACTTTGTGAGGATCTACAGGGCTGAAATATTCTTCTAAAAATCTCTGTGTTCAGTAGAAGAAAAAGTCATACACATCTGGGATGGCATCAGGGTAAGTAAATTATGAATTCTGGGTGACCTATCCCTTTAAAGCTTTAAAACTGCAAAAAGTAATGATTTCAAACAGGTTTCCCAAACACTCCAACCATCTGATATTGGTCAGCCAAACATTGTCCAACCTCAATCTCACACCACTGGTTGAGCCAGTTTGGCTATGTCAGGCTGGATAAGATGCTCAAACAAACATAGCAATATCCAAATAGCACCTTTAATGCTCCTAATGTTGTATTTAGTATCTGTACTTAAGCATACACACTCATAATGTTTAAGAAATGGCTCACGAGCCTGCTCAGAGTTATTTGCTTGTAAATTTCCCCAAACATTACACCAAAGACAAAAGGGTTTTTTCATTTAAACCCTAAATCATTAAATCATTACAACAAAAATACATCCCTTTGTGTCCTTGGCATCCCAAGACAACCATTTCCAAACCCATTAATAATGCTAGCAGAACCTGAATGTATCCACCCCACCTCCCTTTATGTCTGAAATGACATAAAAAGTTATGGATGTGAAAAATGAGGGAATCGTGCTTTCAAGATCTCCGATGAGGTGCTGCGATAGCAGAGATCACAATTCCCCATGAGGTTGGCAATATGGATCATCTCAGTGCAGTTCTATTCGTGCTCCCAACCTTATTGCATCTACGAAATGTTTGTAAAAGCCCATAGGTGTTGTCATTATTAAAATCTTTGACATCTTAAGACCTTTTAAAATGAAATCCTGAAAGGATGGTGGGGCTGCTGACATCTTTATGGGTGGTCAGCCATTGGAATTCATTTTAGAACAGGATCCTTTTTTTCTGATTCATTTTTCGTGTTTGCGCCCTGCGGCTTTAGTCTTTGTGGAATTGCTATTCATGGAGGAAAGGAAAGGTCCAATGGTCACTTCAATCTCATTCTTGTTACCCCCTTGAGGGACACTACATGGCCTAATGGAGTGGAAATCAAAGGAAAATCCTGCATTTTTAACAAATCCTTAAAGATAAGTTGAATGTTCAACAAATACGATGTATAACAACATAAAGGGAGAATATCTGATAGCACTGTGCGTTATGTAGTTATTGTAAATGGCTGAAACGTTTGTGGCGAGATTTCAGGACCATGGAGAGCGCTCCAGTTGTTCAGAACCACTGTGCTATCCAAACTGAAAGAACTTGGGTTCTTACCTTTTTTATATACTGAACAACGACTCTAGTTTCACGAAATCCATCGAAATAAATATTACAAAATGATAGTTCCTTTTTTTAAATCATGACTGGATGAGCTGCGATTGGAGCCACAGTATTAATTCGCCAAGTTGCTTGGCAATGTTAGCGGAATACAGATAGGCCAAAGAAGGCGTTACAGTGATTTTACAGGGGGTAAAGGGGGGTTTAGGCACTTGGCGTAGCATCAGACTAAAAGAGTTCTTGTGATAAATAAAGCGCAGCGCAACGCATACTTAGATGTCTTGAGACGTTTATTAAAGTTTACATTCGTTTAAACCTGTCAAGGCGTCTAAAAAAGCTCGTGCACGAGACGCTCAAATGCAAAAAAAAAAAAAAAAAAAAAAAACGCAAAATGGCCAAATATGTCGGTATATCGAATAAAACGATTAGAAAACAGCGCGGACGGACGCACACACGCGTTCGGTGTGAACGGCCCCTTATCTGTGGAGAAATCGAACTCCAAACACATTTTTAGAAATGTATCTTTCCATTTACACGTAAAAGTAACATAAGATGGATTATTTAATTTTTTTTGTGATCATGAAAATATTTCAACACTAGCGTGGACAATTCCTTCCAATAAAAATAAATACATAAAAAATAATAAATAAATAAAAAATCGTGGTGGACGTGACATTCCGTGCAAAGAGTAGCTAATCACAACTGAAACACGAGTGGTTTGAACCAGTTGTCCGGCGTCTCAATGCAAATATTTACTTGAACTGCCAAACAACTGAGTGAGTGCACGACTTTCGTATGCTCCAATTAGAAAATAAAAACGGCGCGTCAGCCAACACCCTGACACGACCACCGGCTGCCAAATGCCATAAAGTGCGCGCACACATGGGTAGACAAAAGATGTCTCAGTGCCAATCACAATTACAGCACGCAATCACAATTACAGCACGCATGCAAGCACACCAGTTCATTTGGCTGCTGTCAAATCTAAAACTGTGCGTGAATTTGCTCCTAAAAATGAATGGTACTCAATGATGTAGAACAAAAAGGTGATGTCAAAGACATCTATCTATACATGCGTTTTGCGTAAAACTGAAATATTAAGGATATGGCCATTCCGTTATTCTCTTGGCGTATTTCCTTATGACATTGTCCTCGCTGAAGATGAACAAGGACCGGTTGACAGTAAAACAATTCTGTTTGGTTTGTTTAGGATTGTATAAAGCCATTGTCCTGGCTCTCTGAGCCATCGACTGTTTGTACATTCTTTGCCCGGCAGGAGGACCTCCCGCCCGGGCTCCCCCTCTCCCGGCGCCCGCTGGACCTCCATAGCGGGTGGGCAGATCGTCTCCAAAGCGAGCCATCCTAGACATGCAGATATCCAACAGGTAAAATCCAAACTGGCATTAAACAGTAGACGCAGAGTGAACATTACAGTAAAGACCTCTGTTACCACTTGGAGTCCCCATTAGTGTATGTCTCTGTCAAGTAAATTAAGAACAAAAAGTCTCTCCTTTTTATCCAGCTCCCTGTGCGCCTTCGCCTCACTCCATTGCTCTGGAAATGGCATAAAACTGGAAACCTGTCATATGAATGGAATCCTCGTAAAGCGAATTTCAAACAATGGAGAATGTGTAACCATCCAATTCATGCCACATCCATCTATCACAACCTGATCCACGCTGACAGGTCACGAAACCAAAACGCACGCCATCACTTGCCCTTCATACTAGACGAAAAAATACATTGACAATTACAGGCATGTCAAAAGCGCGAAGAAACCCATCAAAATGTATTCCGTAATCATTAAGACACGTGTTTTTTTTTTCAGGAATTATGCTTTTTAAGCGTGCGAAACACAATTCCACCTCCTTCCACTTGGAGACGAGCACGTTACGAATGGTGCCAAATGAGAGTACACTGGTGCGCGAGGTTCCTCACATGTGACCCAAATGGCCCAATAGGCAGGACCACCTGCTGGTGAGCACGTGGGGGAGGAGGGAGTCTTAATTGATCATCACTAAATGTTATTTATAACCTTAAAACTGCATATGTCTCATTGTTTCATTTCCAAATGTATATTGGAGACTTAAAGGAATATTCCGGGTTCAATACAAGTTAAACTCAATCGACTGCATTTGTGTCATAATGCTGATGAAAACAACAAACACATATATATATATATATATATATATATATATATATATATATATATATATATATATATATATATATAAAATATATATATATATAAAAAAGAAGAAGCAAGCAATCAATCTGGCGCCAACAATAATGCTGTGGTCCAAATCATTGAGATACATTTTTTCCTCAGTCTGATTGTTGATGTGAACATTGACTGACGCTCCTGACCTGTATCTGCATGATTTTATGCACTGCACTGCTGCCACACTATTGGCTGATTAGATAATCGCATGGATGATTGTTGGTGCCAGATGGGCTGGTCTGAGTATTTCTGTAACTGCTGATCTCCTGGGACTTTCATGCACAATAGTCTCTAGAATTTACTCCGAATGGTGCCAAAAATAAAATGCATCCAGTGAGCAGCAGTTCTGCGGACGAAAAGCCTTGTTGATGAGAGAGGTCAACAGAGAATGATCAGACTGGTTCGAATTGACAAAGTCTGTGATAACTAAGATAACCGCTCTGAGATGCAGGTTGGCACTGTTTTGGTGGCGCAATGGGGGCCTACACAATAATAGGCAGGTGGTTTTAATGTTGTGGCTGATCGGTGTATATTACCATGATAGCTAAACCAGACCCACCCTCCACAAAGGCCTTCTTCACTTCTCCAAGGCAGCAAATATTCTCAATATATATATATAATAATTTATCCAGTATGTCCAGATGCTTTAGCTCATGGCATTAAAATCAGTATGTATGAAAGTTTTTCTGAGTGTATGCAGCCAGTGCAGACCTAGAGGCGTAACATTCTCATGAGTGACTTCAGGCTATTTAACAAATTTCTGGATGTGTGGCAATTTTGTACCCCATGCCAGAGCTTCATCCTTCAACACTCTGGGGCATTGCAGTGGAAAGGAGTTAAAGACACTGCCAAATTACAAATACTAATATTTTATGATTTATCAATTTTTAACGGAGTTGGAGCCAGATGTGCAATTCTGATCTCGGGACAGTTCTTTGATATCTTTGCAAATGATATAAACTAATGTCTTTCTATTGTTGCTATTGACAGGAAAATGCAATCAGCATTACAGCTAAAATGCACTTGGATTAATTGGTGCCAACCTCTCTGTATACATTTTTGTTTCTCCCCTCTGGAACCTTAAGCCCCCTAGTGACTAATATAATGAATTACAAGTTGTCAAATTCCACTTAGTTGCTGGAAAAATCATCTTAATTCACCAGTGTTTTCCAAAACATTAAAATTTAGAGATCACATTCAAGAAATTAAATAGATTACCTTACAAACATCTTTTATTGCTTCTGGCTCACCTGTCCTCCCATGATGTGACCCTGTCATGACACATTTCATGGGCACTGATGATATCTGTATCCTTCAGGTCACTGGGCCTCTCCAGCTCAATAACAGCGTCGTATTTGATGTTTTCTAGAGTGTTCCGGTCATCTCTTGCAGCCTGAGTTCCCCCATACAGACTGTTTTTACTTGATAGTTCAGTAAAAGCTGCTTCTCTGTTCCTCTGCTTGTCAGGCAGTTCAGGACATTGAGCCCAGGAACTAAACTCTGCCCCCTGAGTCAACATCCGCCATGTTCTAAATGTGGCCAATCGGGCGGCTTTAATATTGAAATAAGATGAGAGATGATAAACAGATTAACTGAAATAAATGTTTAAATTATATTGAGATTAAAGGAGTGAGACAGGTGCATGTTTGAAATAGGCCAAAGATAATGACTCCCTGTGATGTTTTAAAGTACGCTTGTAATGAATAAGAGATAATCAAACAAAACCTGTTCTGGATCATTCTTCACCCCAAAATAAATAAAAGAGAAATAAAATCCCATTCTTACAGACAATAAAGCGTTATTTGGACCATTGTGACTTTTGCATTTGTGACTTTTTTTTTTAATGACAACGAAGCATATTCCTCCCATATATATATATATATATATACACACACACACACTTTAAAATAAATATTTATTATTATACATTTTTGTATTGCATATATATATATATATATATATATATATATATATATATATATATATATATATATATATATATATATATGCAATACAAAAATGTATAATAATAAATATTTATTTTATATATATATATATATTGTGTGTGCAATAAAATTTTTTATAATAACAAATATTTAAATAATTTATTTTAAAGTGTATATTCTAAAACAATATTAAATTAAAAATCATATGCTCAGCAACATAATACAAATAGTGTTTATACATTATGGTAGTTTTTGTTGTACTGTTTTTAATGTGTAAAAATTATACAAACATTAATAAAGTTACAAATATTACAGTTATGGGAACTGCCCACCCAAAATTTTTTTTATTAGTAATAATGACAATACTAAAAAAGCACAAAGCAATACAGTAATGAAAATTTGTTATTTCAGACTCATTTTAATGTCTAATGTTAATTTAATGTTTAATGTCAAAATATTCTAATGGTCCAAAATGTTGCCTTTTTTTCTTTACTCAAAATAAAATCTTATTTCCATTTTGGGGTGAAATCTGACCTGGACATGATTTACTGGGATTCACCCACATATTCTATTTTAGCAAATCACATCACCAAAGCAAGTTATTTACACCACCACCCATTATTACGAAAGTGCAAAGCATTGTGATACAGGTGGATAACAATCATTATCATCAAACAAACTAATTCACACCCAATGCATCTCCTACCATAGATCACAGTAGACTTTCTCTCCTCCCAGTCAGAGTTATACTGTGTTGATCTCCTCATTGCTTAATCTTGTAAAGCTCTATACATTTCCAGGACCCAATTTCTCAGCTCTAATGTTGTGCATTCACAAACCACAATCCTCATGATTGTACTAACCACTATAATAGTGAGGCATACTCAAGTCTTAAAGTTAGTCACTGTGGAATGCGGAAAGGCGGTTTCCTGTCTCGTTAGTTAAAAGCCTTTATCATCAAGCCTTTGGTCCACTATCAACAGCTCGCATTTCATTGGATCAATTACAGCGCTACTTTCTCTCTGTAATCAGGAAGAGAACAATTATTGTTTATAAAAAAAAAAAACTAAACCACCAAAAACCTTTCCTGCTTTGCATGGCAAAAACCCTTTTGGTCTTGTTTGTGGACACTTACTTTGGACTGCTTAAAGGGATAGTTCGCCCAAAAATGAAAATTCAATCATCATTTACTCACCTACATGTAGTTCCAAACCCAAACTACTTCATTTCTTCCATAATATACAAACTATGTTAGGGGGGGCGTCTCATTCATCATTCACTTCCATTGTATGAAAACAGGATGCAACAGAAGTGAATGGTGGCTGAAGCTAACATTCCACCTAACATCTCCTTTTGTAGTCTACGGAAGACTTATTTGGGCTTGGAACAAAATTAGGGTAGAGTAAATGATGACTGAATGTTCATTTTTGGATTAAAGATCCAGTGACATATATTACATAATGTTTCAGGTTCCCAAAACTGGAATTTAGATTAGCATAATATCAATGCATTATAATGACAGATATTTAAATTTTTTATTAGTACTAACTTTATTGGGAAAAAAAAAACAAACAAACAAAAAAAAAAAAAACGTGTGCATCTTGTTCTGCATATTCAGAAATATGTTACAGGTTTTTTCCTTTTTAATCCCCGTTTTGCAGTGTTTTGCATCTAAATGTCTGGATTATCACTAAGGACATGACTACACTATCAACATTTAAAAAGACAGTAATAGATTCACTATACACATGAACTTATGAATCAAAATCAATACAGGCTAAATATGTCAACTACTGTTAGAAAACCAAAGGTAAATGTAAAAATACAAATGAAAAAAAAAAAAAATGAAACACTTGCTTCTTTATAGTATTTTACAGCTTATATTCACTTAGTGAGTAATACAAAAATAAAACAAAAACCTTTTTTCAGCACCATTTGAATTTTTATATACCTCACTTCATCCACCAGAGCTAAACATTCTGGTCCTATTCCTAAAGCACGTGCCTCAAAAGCATGCTAATGGGTTCCATCATTCTAACCGAAAGTACGTACAGAAATGTTCAAACTATTTTACCGTTTTCTGTTGCAGTGACTGGGTGCCCGAAATATGCGTAAAAGAACAGACATGTCAATTCAGGCATGTTTCATGCACAAAAATAACCCATAGGGCTGGTTTTTAGACACTTATTTAGCCTAGTCCTGGATTAAATGGTTCTTTCAATGGCGATTCGCCATTAAAAAGCATTTGTAGTCAAAACTTTACCGGGCTCTTGGGAAAATAGGTAAAGAATGTGCAGATTAGACTCTTCATGTTGGTAGCACTGACTTGACGCTTTGCATCAGAGCTCATGTCCAACTGAGAGAAACTACACACAGAAGAGAGCTCATACATGAGTCTATAGTTCATTTGAGATTAATACGGCACAATCCTGAGCACAAAACAGATTGCAATGGGAAAAGTCTGTATCAAGTAACACAAGGTCAGTTTTTCAATATCATAAAATGATTTGCTGCATATTCTGAAAATCTATAAAACTAAAAACTGAAGTAAAGTGTTAAATTATGTGTGTGGACTGCTTGTTGACAAGAATATGGTAGTATTTAATGGTAACGTACCAGACTAATACATAATCCCTTAACTGGTCCAAACATTATACTCAAGAGAACAGAAATCTATTAAGAAATAATTTTTATTACATTGGAAGAAGTATAGCGATATCATGAGTGGTGGAGCTGAAAATTAAGGAAAAATATACAAAACAAGTTAGGACTGAATACCTCTAACGCCAGTCCAACTGTGCACCTTATATTTTTAGCCCCTAAACTGAAGTGTCAACCAATCAGGTTGTCTAACCACAAGACTACGCTACAAACATGGCACTGTGGATGTAGCATCAAGTGCCGCAGGTGGGTAGAAGGTCCAGGAGGTTTGCCGGTGCTGGTGATAAAGAGGTGACAGGCAGATAGAAGGTGGTGAACCAGATGTTTTATGGCAGAGACGTGGCTGTTGGGAGTTTAGCTGGGGCTGGATGGGGTGGAGGAGCTGGTATCGGGCAGGGTGCTGGGCTGCTGGTGACCCGGCGTGCTGTCCGCCTGTCTCTGGGCGATGGCTGCTGCAGAGTGCTTACATTTGGAGGATCCACACTGGCAGCTGAACTGCTTCCCCTTTACGTCCCAAAAGTGATCGCCATAATCAAACCTGGGGAGAGAATAACGTTTGCACATGAGTACTAATACATAGAGGTTTTATGTAAGAAATTTCATTCATATACTGTGTTTCTTTAACTTCGCAATTTTAGCACTGTGGACTTCTAGAAAGTAAAGTCTTGTTAAAAGCAGGGATTAAAAACAGTTCAAAGAAAGAAAACCGAAAATGTACAAAACATTTTGCAGAATGTAACCGACGTAAACGGTAGTCGTCTCCATTTGTTCTGGAGTGAAAATTGTATTTTTAAATGCTGACAATAGCGCGGAGAATAGCGTGGGCCTCCACATGTGCTACGCCTCCGCGGTAACGTGCTCAACAAGCCACGTGATGCACGGATTGACATCTCAGACATGGAGTCACTACACCACCATGGATTGAGTCACTACACCACCATGAGGACTTAGAGTGCATTGGGAATTGGGCATTCCAAATTGGGTAGAAAAGGGGAAAAAGTAAAAAAAAAAAAAAAAAAATGCATCATGAATTACACTTAGATGACAATTTTACGAGTCATAAAATTAGGAGTGGCACGCCCCTAATTTTTAAGAGTTGCTTCTAAATTTCCCCTTTAGGAGATACTTTTAACCTTTTAAATCGTTAATTCACCCAGCCCTTAGCACAGAGTAATGTAATTTAAAAAAGAATGTAATCAACCATTGTTTTAATTCGTTCTAAGTGGTTACCATTTGGAAAAGAGGCTGCAGAACTTCCGAACCGGAACGAAAAAATACTGTTTTTGCTCATAACGAACCGAAATAAAAAAAGATACGTTTTTACTCCCTGGTTAAAAGATTTCTCACACTCTCACCAATTTCTTTAATTTGTCACTGACAATGGGCAGTTTTGTATGTACATGCATCACAGTCGATTTAAGCAATTTTTGTCAATTTTTCTGATCATAAAAATCCTGTAGTGTAAATGATGATGGAAATTAAATTTGATAGGTTTCTGAAATAAAATGGCCTACTGTTTTGTATTGCTACAGCTAATATTTTATGTATTCTAAATAGGGACCATACATTTTTTTTATTTATTTTTTTGCAATTTGGAACAATTTGTTTGTTTTTGCTTATAAGTGATATTAACCTTGAATTTATTTTCTTCAATCACTTGTTTCAAATTTATTTTTTATGCATGCTATTCGGTGACACTTTTGTTGACTCTAAGAACATAAATGTTTGAAAAATAAATAAATAAATAAATAATATATATATATATATATATAAATAAATAATATATATATATATATATATATATATATATATATATATATATATATATATATATATATATATATATATATATATATATATATATATATAATAATATTTTATTAATATATTGGTATTTGAGGAATGATGCCACAACTGTGGAACACAATTTTTCAAAAATTGGTATAAGTAATTTTCACACAAACATTGAAATGTTTTATGTTTATTTTACTCTTTGATTATCATAGTTTTAAACATGCAGTAATTTCAATTTTTATAATGGATTTTCATAGTTCAATACTGAACGTCTGAGTCTGGGACTAGGCTAAAACGGTAAGATCTATGAATAAAAATGAATATCAAAAATAAATAATGAAGGTCTGGTGAAAAGTTTCAATTCAGCTTTAATGAGACCTTAATAAAAAATTAACCCCTGGGGCATGAAATTGCTAGTAGAAGAAACACCCTTAAATAGAAAAGGAAAAACACTTGAAAAAAAAAAAGACATCTACCAACACCTCATCATGATTTCAAATGAAGTGGTAATTTCTCCTCAGTTTTAACAAGAAAATGAACAAAAATGATATAAGTGTTTGAATCAGACCCAAGTTCGTCTCCAGCGGTGATGTTCTTGCTGGCGAAGAACGCGATGTGAGGAAACCTGAGGTCCTGGTGAGAGGTGAACACTCGACAGGCGAACAGATTGGGCTCACAGTGATGGTTTATGAAGCGGCTGATGTTACCGTAGAATCGGGCATCAACACAGTACATATCACCCACCTGTAACAGATGTGAAAGACAGTAACTTAAAGAGACAGTTCACCCAAAATGAAAATTCTCTGATCATTTAGTCACCCTCATGTTCTAAACTCGTATGAAGAAGGCAAAAGAGCCGAATACATGTACTCATAGGATAGCTAATTCAAACATTCCTCTGTTCTGAGATGGGGAACTAAATAGAAAAAATAACAATACATCCAGATTTCGTTTGTAGGAGGAAGGAGTGCAGATAGATAGTCTACTATTTAAGGGAGCAGACAGGGGTGGTAATGTGATTTTGTAAGGAAGACATTTTAAAGATGCCTATACCTTGCTGTCCAGACTGAAAAGATAGGAGTCATTCTCTCTGACATCTGCCTCGGTGTCAGAGATTATCTCACCCACGTATCTGGTGCAAGAAGATAAGATATTAATTGCGCAAACTCTGTAAGCACACACTCACATCCATACTGCACACCTAAAAAACATCTGCAGTAACTCCACGCAGGAATCAGGCACTTATAATACAGACTACAAAAACTTGTAGGAACATCAAATGGTTGTAGTTAAGAGACTCACTCGCAAACAAAGGTTCCTTGTGGGATATCTTGTAACGTCTTGACACCCCATCCCATCTTCTTTGTCCTGAACAGCTGCAGTCTTATCCTAAGATGTCATTTAGCAGGAAATTTTGTCTCATATATTACATTTAAACTTCACCATATGTGAATACGGAGATATTGGAAAAATTTATATTTGTCAACCGCACTGACATAATACATTTGCTTTGGGACCACACTTTCAGACATGAAGGTTGAAAACGGTTTAACAAGACAACTTTTGACAAAAGTAATTTTTTACATTTGATTATTCAGAATGTAACTGGATGTACCTCAGTCCGTTCTGTACTACACGGTTCTTGCAGGTTCTCCAGCAGGAGCAGGCATGGTTACACTCAAAGATAAGAGGTGGTTCCTCGCTGCAGAACTCAGGTAAAAGACGGTTCTCCTTAAGACACAAACACAAAACATTTAATCTCTCACACTGTTAAGTATACCTGAACAAACTTTAACTTGACTTTTATATTTTATAGACCTCCTTTAATGCAGGTCTATGGGAATTCTTTTTTTTGTTTTTGTTTTTAAAGTAATAGTTCACCCATTTACTCATCCTTATGCCATCCCAGATGTGTGAGTTTCTTTCAAATGCTGAACACAAATGGAGATTTCAAAGAGTTTTTTTTAGCTCTTTTGGTCCATACAATGTAAGTAAATGGGTGCCAAAATTCTGAAGCTCCAAATATTACATAAATCAGCATAAAAGTAATCAATAAGACTCCTGTGGTTAAATCAAAGTTTTCAAAAGCGATATGATAGGTGTGGGTGAGAAATGGATCAATATTTGAGTCCTTTTTACTGTAAATTCTCCTCCATTCTAAGTCAATCTCCACTTTAACATTTACTTTCAGTCTTCTCGTGTTTTTAGTGATTCACATTCTTCATGCATATCGGTCCCACTGAGCAGGGAGAAGAATTTCTAGGAAAAAAGGACATAAAAGTTCATCCAAAAATGAAAATTCTCTCATTATTTATGCACCCTTGTAATATCCCAGGTGTGTAGGACTTTATTTCTTAACCAGGACACATTTGAAGAAAAATAGAAAAATATCTCTGCTCTTCTTAAGTAGGTCCTAAAAATGCAATGATGAGAAAACTTTCATTTTTGGGTGAACTATCTGTTAAAATATTGATATGTTTCTCACACTTATCATATCACTTCTGAAGATATGGATTAAAACACTGGAGTGCGGATTACGTTTATGATACCTTTATGTGCTTTTTGGAGTGTCAAGATTTTGGCACCCATTTACTTACATTGTATGGACCTACAGAGCTGAAATATTCTTCTAAAAACCTGCATTTATGTTCAGCAGAAGAAATAAAGTCATAAATATCTGGGATGGCATAAGGGTGAGTAAATGACCCTTATTTTATTTTAGCGTGAACTATTACTTTAAGCCAAAAATTGTTGATCTGATTGGTTAGAAGAGTAACGGCACACCTGTCCAAAACAGTTGCATGTTTTGAGATATAATTCATGTCCATAGGAGATAACTTGCATGGTAAAAAATTTCCACAATTATGACCAGACTATAGCAAACTGACTTGTACTTAGCTAGTTCTACCTCTAGGTGGAGATGTCTGTCAAGTTAAACAACATCAACAGACACAGGATTTGGAATTCATGGAACTGTGTTTTTGAATTATTCTCGTCCTACAAGTGTCTCAACAATTTACAGATACATGATTACAAAATAACTTACTTGATCATACCAGCACCGTAAGCTGAGTTGGCCACACATGCAGCTAGCTGAAGAGCAGTCGTCCTTACAAACACAGTACTGTGAAGTGGAGAAACACCATTTGAGACTGTCTTTATTCTGAGCTTTATCATCAATGCAGTGCTCTGTCTTAGCCAAGCGATCAACTCTTCAATTTCTATAGAGCCAAGACTGTAGAGAATAGAGAATAGAAAAGAGCTGTGATAAAAACGATAAAAAGAGAGTCTGGACCTTGTTTACCTGCAAGTGAGTTATGTTTTTGTCGATGTTCATTGGGGAAGTCACACAGCTATCAGGGACATATTTGTAGTTGTCAGGACAGGGTTCACTGTCCACCGCGTTCACACATGGGACGGGGACTTTCTCGTAGCCTCTGGCAATGTCCCTAAACACAGTTATACAGTGAATTATGGGCCCATTTAAGTCTTAATTGTTGAGGAGTTAAGGATGTCTATACTGTGAGCTGGAGAATACTGAGATAAGTATGAAGCAGTTGTACCTGTTGAGGACCTTCTCTGCAGGGGCCATCAGGTTGCTGTTAGCTTCTCTCTGCTTCTTGCTAGCTTGCAGAGCGCTCCAAACCTTCGAGTTCTGGCTGCAGCACTGCATGGGCATTTCTCCCTCTTTATTCTTCAGGGTTGCGTCAGCCCCCCGTGACAGAAACAAACTACATGAGAAGCAAAAGAGACATTTTTCAGGTCTATTCCATGTTCTCCTCAAAGAAAATGTTTCCCAATCTTTTGATCGAGATTCCATGACTTTTCCATTACCTTCATAAATCTATTAAGAGTGCTTTCACACTTGGTTCAATTGCTTGGACTGAACCAGAGTTAATTTCCTCCCCCATCCCCTGCTGGTCTCTGTTCACATTATATTTTATGGGTCCGAACCATGGTCAGATTACGTCAACAACGTGAAAACAAGCGGCAGCTGTTTAGCACTGTAACTAGACAACAACTCAAGAAGCCATCAGCTTTGCTGTGTTATTAAAGTATTAATTTCTGTAGATTTACCACCAAAACTTTACATGCACAAAACAACAATTGTTTGTCTGCCACGGATGCATTGCGTGTGCAATGATGTGATGAATATTAAGGCTTGTCTGCCGTGAGCCTGCGGATGCATTGCAAGAGATGTGAAGAATGTGAGCTGTTCTCTGAAGGTGATTTATTTGGACACAAGCTGGTATGAGAAATTAATTAAACCAGAATAATTGCGATATCCACCATCAATAGCGGTTCACTTCTGCGATTTGGTAAGACTGCATTCACATCAGCAGAAAATCACACCAGAGCTCGCTTGAATCATTCCCCAGACCACCTTTTCAAGCGGACATGTGTGCGGTTCGCAGGTGTGCACCAGAGTACAGAAAACAGCGTTCACACCACCCAAACAATTCGAACTCGGATGTCATTCTAACTCGGGTGCACACCAAAAGTGCTAGTGTGAAAGCACCCTTAAACACTATGACTTTTATAAGTTCCTTGCACTCAAAACCACAAATATCTATGTTTATCTAAAATATCTCATACCTAATTGGTTGAGTTTTCAAAATGTACCTACTCAATTCAAGTCTTGTTCAAGGTGAAAATTCAAGGCAACAGCCTTGGTGTATCTTGGTGTAAATAGGCCTTTAAGCGTAAATAGCAACTGTTGGTGTATTTTTCAAAATTAGAAGGTATGAATAACATTTCTTGTATGTATCAATGCTTCAAAGAGGACATTATGCATGTGTAATCCATACATTTCTGTGGCAATATTACATTCTGGGCTCCAACCAATCACTATAACTGCCTGCCACAAAAGATCAATCAACAAAATTCATCCAAGAAATGAGAGTAACCCTTTATTGCTGGTGTCCAGCTCCAATGAATCTGGATCACATTAATCCAGTCCTCACTAAAGATTTAGCTTTAAGCTGATTAGCATCTACACAAACACCTGATTAAGACATCAGATATGGATATAAACCTGCAGTACAGTTCTCCTCTAGGAAGAAGGCTCATCAGACTTGCCTAAGTTGTAATATGAGCCTGGGGTGGTCTGGCTCACTAAATATGAACCTGTGTGGATCAATACAAAGGAGGTTTACTCACTTGACGCATTCGAGCCGGTTCTCTCGCGATGCTATGTGCAATGGCGAGTCTCCGTGCATATTGACTGCGTTGAGGTCACACTTGGCAGCCATCAGGATCTGGGCTATCTCGACACAGCCGGAGAATGCCGCCCAGTGCAGACAGATATTTTCCTCCTTGAAAGGATTACAGTTGCAACAGTTTGAAAGCACTGCATTTCAAGCAGTCATTTCTTCAACGCTGTTTCTCCTGCCCCAATTTAGAAAACTCTACCAACCAATTAAAGAATACTTGATGTTCTTACATGAAGATTATAAATCTAGATAAAAAAAAAACTTACCCTCAATCTTGTCACCAAGAATCTTAAACACAATGGCATCCAAAATGGCATACTGACCTTGTCTCTGATGTTGATGTCAGCCCCTTTGGAGAGCAAGAGTTTCACTTGGTCTACATGCTTGTACTCTGTGGCCCAAATCATGGCTGTCCAACCTCCATCATCCTGGGACAGGAAACACAACTACATTAGAACTCTCTCAACATCTAGTTGCAGGACTGTTGCTTCTGAAACTTAATAGTAGAGGTCTATAGACTCTGCACAGGACTGTTTTTTTCCATCCTGTTCCAGCAAGCTTTTATCCCACACCCAAACGCTCCAGCTGAATTTTACTCCATGTTCACCGCTCTCTGCCCGCAGTGATTTTCTTC
This sequence comes from Moxostoma hubbsi, assembly GCA_032164185.1. Lineage (NCBI taxonomy): Eukaryota > Metazoa > Chordata > Actinopteri > Cypriniformes > Catostomidae > Moxostoma > Moxostoma hubbsi. The sequence goes on along the minus strand of JAVLUX010000001.1, from coordinate 35,343,464 downwards.
CCGATCACTCCCTTTCCCGCAACCCGACATTTATATTTTTTTTAAAAATAGACATCCACATCTGATTTTTTGGGCTCATCTCCGACCGCCCGCTCCCTACAAGCAAAATGATTTCAGAGTCTAGAGCTGTCACAGAGAACAGTGCGATATCTCAGGACATTTATTTCATTAATATCTTTCAGGGAGTAGTAAAAAAAATAAAAAATTAATACTTTCCATGAAAACAAATTGCTGGCAACACCTTTAGGACAACTTTTTTTAATTGTTTGTGATCTTTGTTATGCCAACAAAACCCCAACAATTATTGATTCATTACCCAGACAAAGAGCTCAATTTTGCATGGATAAACTTATTCCAAAGATCGAGAAATAAGTACAGCCTTGGCCAAAAGTATTGGCAGTGACATAAATTTTGTGTTTCGCAAATGTTTCTGCTTCAGTTGTTGTGGTGTTGATTCACATTGTTTCTAGATTATTGTGCAGAGTGATCAGATGCATTTCAAATAATTGCAAAAAGCTTCATTGGACAAAAAAATTAACTATATCACAAAAACCCAAATTTCACTGTTTTTTGGCACATAATGACCAGCTAACATCATTTCACCAATCATATCAGCAGCACTTGGGAAAGTGTGAATGAGTGCTAGTCAGGTGAAATCACTCTATCATTCTGACTGGATTATAAGAGCATACTGATTGCTATAAGGAGAGAAGAAGTGCTTCCAATCATTGTGTTCTTGTTAGCAATGTTTACCTCTAAAGAAAGACATGCAGCCACCCTTGCTTTGCATCAAAATGGCTTCACAAGCAAGGAAATTACTGCAAAGAATATTGCACCTGAAAGAACCATTTACCAGATCAAGAACTTCAAGGAGAGGTTCAACTGCAGTGAAAAAGGCTTCAGGATGTCCCAGAGTGTCCAGCAAGCACCAGGACCGTTTCTTCCTGAGAAGTCAGCTATGGAATCGTGTCAACACCAGTGTATAGCTAGCTCAATATTGCACAGTGACGCAAAGACATTTTGACAATGGCCTGGTGTCAAGAAGGGCAGCAAAGAAGCCACATCTCTCCAAGAAAATCATCAAGGATGGACTGAAATTCTGCAGGAAGTACAAGGATTGGACAGCAGAAGACTGGTGCTAAGTTATTTTCTCTGATGAAGCCCCCTTCCGACTGTTTGGGACATCTGGAAAATCGATAGTCTGCAGAAGAAAAGGTGAACGCTCCATGTGTGAATTAGTTAATGAATCCATGTGTGGGGTTTCTTTTCATCCAAGGGAGTTGAATCTCTCACAATTCTGCCCAAAAACACTGCCATGAATAAAGGATGGTACAAAACGTCCTTCAAGAACAACTCCCAACGATCCAGGAGCAATTTGGTGATGATCCATCCATTTTTCAGCATGATGGAGCACAATGTCACAAGGCAAGAATAATAATGAAGTGGCTCGTAGATCATTACATTGAAATTTGAACATTGGATCCATGGCCAGGCAACTCCCCGGATCTTAATCCCATAAAGAACCTGTGGTCAATCCTCAAAAGTCGAGTGGACAAGCAGAAGCCCACAAATAGCGATCAACTCTGAGCACTAATAAGGCAAGAATGGATCGCCATCAGTCAGGATTTGGCCCAGAAGCTGATATCCAGTATGTCAGAGCGAATTGCAGAAGTTATGAAGAACAAGGGTCAACACTGATAATATTGACTCTTTGCACATATTGAATGCTTTTGCCAATAAAAGTCTTTAAAACTTATGAAATGCTTATCACTGTTTTCCAGTACACCATACACATGTGAAAAAATCATCTACAAAAACTGAAGCAGAAAACTTTGCAACACACAAAATGTATGTCACTGCCAATACTTTTAGCCATGGCTGTATGTCTGGAGTATGTGATCTGGGTTTTTATTGAGACAAAGGAGGTACAGTACCTTTAGATTACTAGATTGGATTTAAGTATTGGGCAGTAATCTTTTAAACAGGATAAGTTGCCAAGATAATTTTGGCAAAGTGTAACTACCGATTTGTTGAAACAAGATTAATTGAAATCCCAAGGACTCCGGTCTCAGTTTCCCAAGACATAAGCTAAAGGCAACAGAAAGTCCTTTACCTGAAAATTAACATCTATAAGGCCTGTAGACAGCAGATGTTGTACAATGTCAAAATGCCCAGCCTTAGCAGCAAGATGAAGACATGTTGAGCCTTCAACATCCTGGAAAGTAAAGGAAACAATGTGAACAGTGGTTCTGGAGGTCTCACAGGAAATGGAAGATGCACATTACATTCAAACAAAATAGGTGTTTCTACAAAAGCATTTGATTACACCATTTTTTTAAACTAAACAGATTGGCTGATGAACCCTTTACGCATGCTAACCTTATGAGAGACAATGGCCCCAGCTCGCAGCAGGTAGCGCACTGTGTCCAGGTGGTTGTTTTCACAGGCCTCCATCAGGGGCGTCCGCTGGTCCTCATCACACATGTCAAGGTTTGCGCCAGCCTATGGAATAAGATTACTAATTTTATATACAAGCACCACAGAAAACTCAAATTTAAATGGTCCAAAAATTAGTGAAAATATCAGAAACAGTCTGTACTTTTTAGTTCTTAAAATTTGAACATGCAATGGATGCCAAAATTTTCAATGAAAATAACTTAAATTTCAGGTTGTTTCTCAACAAAACTAAAATCGTATGTATTCAGAAGACTTGGAATATGATGCATAAAGGTGCAGTCACACATACATTCTCCCTGCAAAATTCTGCGGGTGAAGAAGGCGTGGGCGGACATCGAGCGTGTGTGAAACCAGAAAAATATAATAGTCAAACAGCCTTTTTTAATGCTGCAATTTATATTCAGTGAGACTTACATTAAAAATAATTCTGTTAAAAACTCAGCACTAAAATTATATCCTTGTCCATTGTGAATATTCAAGGCATTTTCCAAACTGCATTTTTTCATCTTTGAAGGGCACTTCGGGTAGGGGATGCCACTCGAAAGGCCATTGCAAATATTAGTAAGAAAGTTATTTTCAACACAATGGCCCCTTTCATGAGACTTTTAGTGAAGGGGTACAATCAAACTGTAATGACATGCTCCCTTCAGAGTGCACATATCAAGAGCTATGTCCTTCGTGGTGAGTAGGCATAGGAATGACCACTTTCAATTGGAATTCACCCTCAATGTAGCTGATTATGAAGCACCGACAGCAACTTACTATTGCTCAACACACCGATTTCACCTGTCAAATTTCATCAAACTTGAACTCGAGGCGAAATTAGCGCAAGGAAATTCTTTGCGACCGGAAGACCATCACGTAAAATTCATGATTGCGTGGATTCTCATTGAGATGACTGTAACTTGTGATGCCCATGAAACTTCGCCGTGCAATGGAATGTGTGGCCGAGCCTTAAGCCGCATGGACTAATTTTATAATAGTTTTGGTTCCTTTTCAAGGTGTAAAGTGAGTCACTTTTCACTGCCATTGTATTGAAAATACAGTCTGCTGTATTTATTTAAACATCTCCTAAATAAATGAAAAGTCATACAGGTTTGAAACAACATGAGGGTGAGTACATTATGACAGAATTTTTGTTTTTTAAATGAATTCACCAGCATTAGCAGTTAGGACACACCTGTACCAGCATGTGGCAGACCTCCTGATGACCAGCCTCGGCTGCTACATGGAGCGGCGTACGTTTATTTTGACTCTCCATCTTAAAGTTGGGGTCAATCCCATCCACTGACAAAAGAGAAAACATTTCCAGCACAAAGCAGACAACCATGACAAAAACAAAACTCTCATTTGATTAGGAGTCTCTTACCCAACATCAGCAAAACCTTCTGCAGCTCCCCTTGTTTGGCAGAAATGTACAGTTGTTTTGGGTGGAACCGAAGCTTCTTGGGTCTTTGGAAATGAATGAGTAGGAGTGTTTAAAACAGGTTCAAATGTTTTCATTAAATGGAACCCATGTCAGTATGTAAAATATTGTGCAATCAAAAGGTCATAATAGTTTGTTTTCTTACTTCTCTGCATCTAGAGCCAGCAGGACACTTTCCAGAGTCTCTTTAGGTGGTCCTGGTGGAGTTACAGTAGCAGTTCCTGCTCCCGATGTTCTTGCTTTGGAGTCAACAGGGGACAAAAATGTGTCCTGTGATTCTGCAGATTTGGGCAAGGTACTGTCTGCTTTGCCCTCCCCAATCACTGAGAGACGAGTGGACCTGTACCAAGTCATTTTAAATACTAAACATTAATTGCAAAGAGGAAGTATATCCTAAGACAAGGATAATGAACAGGACATTCAACTCTTGGCACATACCCTCCAGTGGTGGTGTCCGCTTTGCCCTCTGAGGTGCTGGGGGTGCAGGGGCCTTGGGTGAGAGGTACAGTTGAGGTCGTATCAGCCTTGGCAATGGTGACCTCCTTGGCCTTGCTGACCTCCTCTCCACAGTGTGGACAAAAGTTCTGACCATTCAGAACCGAGGCACAGGCCCGATGAAAACGGTGGGAGATATTCAACTCTGGCTGACACTCCATGAAGGTACCCTACATGATGGCCAAAGGAAATACTGATAAGGGTTTGGTGCCTTGCTCCGTGGACCTTTAATTTCCAGACTTGACTATTGACTTGATCATGCTCTCATTAAATCAAATTCAAAGACCTAAAACCTGCTCTTTGGTAAAGCCAAAGACTCACGGCTCTGCAAAAGAAGCCACAGCCTGGGCAGCACTGATGTTTGACCATGCCTGTACGATGGTCCTCACACAGAACCAGCAGTTGGACAATGTTTGAAGGCCTCATCATCTCATGCTTTAGAACTGCGCTCTGACATCGGCTCAGCTACGCCCAGAACAACAAGGAACCAATCAGAATAGAGATCAAAACCTACGCTTTAAGAAAGAACTAAAAACTTACATTGTAACATGAAACACGATGTTGCAAAACTCGAAGACGCCACATGCCGAAGTGTGGAGCAGTTAGATGAATCCTAGGACCTCCATTATGGACACTTAACCTCAATTTATGTCCAAATCTTGCACCCAAACCATATTCAAATGGTATAGTGAAACAAAGTCAGCATTGCTGCAAAAATACACTGTTATATTGTTTAGTAACACCATCTCACCTGGCCGTCAATGCTCTCAGTTGCCATGCACTTCCTGTCCGCCAGGGTAAGGATCTCTCTACTCTTGGGTGTCTCCATTCGGCAGCTACAAAGGGGAAGTTCTTGCACCATGTCAGCAACTATGCTCTCCGTTGGCCCTGAAACAGTCAAGCAACACTACCCATAAGAGTCTAATAATTATGAACTGACACCAGATAGACATGCATTTAACCCATAGAGCTACTGAAAGACCATTAGTTTGGATGCACAGTTAGTAGGTGGCCAATTACTTCAAAGTCAGGTCCATTTAATTGAAACAGTTTGAGAAATAGTTAGAAAGTGGCATTAAATGCTTCTGTTTGGATTACACTACAACAGATGTTTTACCACCAGGGGGCACCGCATTGGTTAAGAGTTTCAATCAGTGATGACTCATTGTAGACAACATGGCAGCCAAGTCCACCATGTTAGCCTGACAATAATCATCCTCTGAATTATAAACAAAATTCCTTTCTCAAGAGGCTGAGCTTGAAAACAATCAGATGGACATGTCTGGGATACAAAAATGTGAATTGTAATCAGTGTGAGAAGAACAACCATTTTCAAATGGTATAAAATGCATTGAAGACATGAACCCCATTGCTTCTGGTGCATTTAACTAGAAGCAGAAGCAGTATTTTTAAATAAATATAGGCAAAATGCTTGCCACTGTCTACAAGATCTTTCACTGCTTTTCCCAAGTTAAATAACACAAGTATCTTTGTTAGGTCACCTGTGCTCTGAGATGTCAGTAAGGCTTCCTGTGCCGCCAGATTGAGGGAGTCTAGTGGGACCTCTTTATACTCTTTCCTGTGCTCAGCAGGGGCTGATGGTGAGCTCTGGCTTTCTGATTGAGACTGGGACACCATTCCTGAAATTATGATAGGGCAGACGTACAGTGTTAAAAGTAATGACTAGCTGAGGTGTTGTTTTACAGCACATATTTCAGGTTTAAAGAAAGGATGTATTCTCAAACCCTTTGGACTAAAGGAATAACAACAATATAAAAGTTCTTATCAGGACAAGCTTTCTGAGACATTTCCCTAATATATGCCCAGGAGTGCTAAAATTACCCATTGTCCAATTTATTAAACTTTTTGAAAACTGGAATTTATGTACCAGAGAGTGCTTCTGTCTTTGCTTTTAATTTCCTCTTGCGTTTCCTGGATGGTCTGAGCCAAGCATTGTCTCCCTTGACTTTCTTCTTCCATTTCTTCTTCAAGCTAGACTCTGAACTCTGAGGAGGACAAAACTAACTTAGGAACCATCCTCAGGCCTTTAAAACGGCATATTTAAAGTGTTGACACATCAGGCTTGATGAACTAATTGGTTGCCCATGAATGATTCTCAGTTACATTCTGATATGAATGTTTGGGAACTCACCAAGTCTGATTCGTCCCCTTCCTCTTCACCCTCACCATCTGGTGACTCCTCAGACTCCTGTTCTTCAACAAGAGACTTGTGATTTAAAAAATAAAATTAAGAAAATTTATCTTTTGGGAATGCAATGGCTGGCTAAGCTACTCTATTGCAATGTAGATATTTAAAAAAAAAAAGTTCCCTCCAGGAATTAGGTTGGACAGGAATTATAGCATGATGGACAAGATTGGCTGAGTATATTCACACCTGAGAGACTGAAGCTATCCTGGTTTCCTCCTGAGAAGATTTGGCTCCATCCTCTCTGGGCTGTTCCTCATCGTCCTCTGTGTCTTCTCCTTCCTCTGACTCCTCTTCATCAGATTCATTCTCCATTCTCTGTCCATTCATGTGTACTGCTTCCTTTGGCTGCTGTGAAGCAAAGGAATAAAAATATTGGCATCAAAGGGCAACAGGTTTGAACATGGCTACAAGAGTTACAACTCAGAGGTACTGGAATGGTTTAAAGGTCCAAAATCAATGCAGTTCAAAGCATAAAGAAAATATTACTCATGGTCAAGTTCTTTCTCTTTAGGTCATGGGTGACTCTTTCAAAAAGTATGTTCTTGATTTAGGCTTTGAGCTCGACCTGATGGTTAGGTGAAGACTGGGAGACTTGCTGAAACATCTCCAGAACTGTGCGTTGTTTCAAGACTTTGTTTTTCTTCTTGGGGACAAGGCTGTATGTCCCCATCTTCCTCTTTTTCTTTCTTGACATGAATGCTACTGAAAAAGAGTGAGATCTGGATTTAGCTTCCAACTTATAGAGAGAGCAAAGTTCTGGCATATAAAGCCTATTATAAGCACTTATTTTTCTCTGTAAAAGCAAAGTAACAATCTAAAGTTGTAATGTGCCTGTTGGATTTTCTACATTTCAATCTGAAGGAGAGAAACTTTAAAGTTTGCAATAAAGTCAATTAAAACTGCATTTCCAAACAGGCCTGTCAATGTTTGTCAGCTACTTATAATGCAATTCAAAAACTCCAATAGCAGTCATAAGTTTGGGAACCTGAGATGTGTAAAGAGATTTCAATTCCTGGGAATCTAATATATAAAACTTAAACATCTTAAAAATGAAAAAAATTAAACCTGTCTGCTCTTACACCCTTTTTTGTTTTTTTTACCATCTTTTGCAATTTGTTCTCTGTTTAAAGGCCAAAATAAGTTTGGAGACAGACACTGGAGGTGGGCAACAGTAGCTGAGCTAGTAAGCTGTGTACATTTTAGAAAATATATCATGCAACTCTCATATGCATACTGCATGTATACTGCATACTTGATTGTAGAGGTCAACCGATAGTGGATTTTGCAATTCCTATAACTAAGGTTGTGTGAAAGACTGATGACCGATTAATGGCTGATAGTTTTAAAAATACATTTTTAGAACGTCAAAAAAATATTTGTATTCTTTCTTTACTATGGCGAGCACAGACAAAGAGTATAAATTAACAAAATCCCAGGTACATTTTATTATTCAACCAAAATTCCACTAATAACCAGAAAATAAGATTCGGTGCATAACGTGGTACTTTAAACACCAAATCTTATTTTCTGGTTATTAGTGGAATTTAACAATTTAAGTAGTAAAGTATAAACAAGCCCAAAACACACCAGGGACTCTTATTTTGAAATGACTAAATGATAAAAAACTATCTGCATGGATTTTTGATGAGTGATAGTTCTAAAAAGCAACTATTGGCACATATTAATTGGTAAAACCAATATATGTCTACCACTACTTAATTGTACTATAGACATTTAGCACAGATATGTCTTTGTATTTATCTATAGAATGTCAATATGCCACACCAAAGCTATATTGGGGTCATAAGTAGTGGAATATTATCTGTAACCTGTTTGTGGCTTGGCTGTTGTCGTGGTCAGTACAATTGTGGCATCAGTTTGGCTTTGAGGTAGGTGATTCTGAAGTGAAGATGGTTGAGGCGGCCCTGCCTCTGATCTAGCCATGCTGTCATCTTTCACCACAACTGGCTCCTTATTTTCACTATTTAAAAACTGGAAGCGGCACAAAAATACCAGAATTATTTTGAGAAGGCTCAAAATAAGATCAGAAATATGTTTTTTTTTTTTTTTTTTTTTTTGCATTTTAGACTCATGCAAAGGAATTGATCTACAATGCTGAATACACAGGCATAACTGGACAGCTGTTGTAATCTAGACTTCTCAGGACACACGACACATTATTTTTAGGAATTTTTCATTAATTACCTTTAGAATTGGGCTTGAGGCTGGCCATGACATAGTCTTGCGTGCACGATGTATCGTTACAGGTGGCGTGTTTGATGCTATGCTGTTTTTAGTCTCCGTTTCCACACGTCTCTCTGTCGGGCTCAGTCCTGACCTTACGTCTGTGTTCGGAGAGCCTTTGTCTGATGATTGCAATGAAGAAGCTGTAGATGGTGAGTTTTTAGTCCCAGGCCCCAATGTGGAACCCCCCATAGGGGACCAGTTAGTCCTGTGTGGGGCAGATGGTGTGTCTTCCTTCTGTTTGCTTAGAATATATCCATTGCTGCCAAATGTGGAGCCATGTGGCGGCTCAGTCTTTAATAGTCCATTCTCCATGGTTGAGGCTGGTGACCCTTGTATGGAGAGGTTCTGTTCAGTTCTGTTTGAGTCTGAATTTTCATGGGTCCCATTCAGCTCTGTGGCCTCTCTGGGAGGGTCTGCCTGCCCGTCAGAGTGATCTTTATCTCCTCCTAAAAAGAAAATTACAGATAAAATCGACTGATTTCATAAACATAACAGTAAACTAGGGCAAGGTTGTATGCTGGTATATAGTACAGTACAACAGTGAGGTGTCAAACAGTTAAGATTATGCTATAACTTTTAACAGTATATTATTATTTCTTTTTTTTTCTTTTTTATTGCAAACATACACCGATCAGCCACAACATTAAAACCACCACTAAAACAGCACCAACCCCCATCTCAGAATAGCATTCTTTGATGCTCTTCTTATCACCTCAATTGTACATAGCGGTTATTGAGTTACCGTAGACTTTGTCAGTTTGAGTTTGAAACAGTCTGGCCATTCTCTGTTGACCTCTCTCATCAACAAGGCGTTTCCATCTGCAGACCTGCCCCTCACTGGATGTTTTTTGTTTTTGGCACCATTCGGATTAAATTCTAGAGGCTGTTGTGCATGAAAGTCCCAGGAGATCAGCAGTTACAGAAATACTCAAACCAGCCTGTCTGGCACCAACAAACATCCATGCGATTATCTAATCAGTCAATCATGTTGCAGCAGTGCAGTGCGTAAAATCATGCAAATACGGGTCAGGAGCTTCAGTTAATGTTCACATCAACCATCAGAATGGGGGGAAAAATGTGATCTCAATGAATTGGACCGTGGCATGATTATTTATTCCATATGGGCTGGTTTAAATATTTCTGCAACTGTTGACCTCCTTAAACTGCTGATTAGTCTGTTGTTATTTGCGTTAAGAATACATTAGAATGTGTGGTATGTAGGTGAATGGATAAGATGTGGGTGTGTATAAGTCAATGAAATTGGGGGGGGTAAGCAACATAAGCTGACACGCTGTATTTCAATTTATATAAGGGACCACAGCATTGATGTAGTCATGGGTTTATAATGACATGTGAGGAGGAATCAGTTCTCTAAGCATTGAAAAAAATGGGGACCAGGTCTGTGTGAAGGATTCTTTGTCATCATGGATGCAGTCAATTTTTCAAGACTGGAGTGGATTGATGATAAATTGAAACTTTTGTTCGGTCTTTCCAGTTGAGTAAAATGTGTATTTTAGCAACAGACAATGAGCTTAATAAGAATGGATTGAGTTGTTTAGAAATCTTTAATGTAGACATATCTCAAAGTAAATCTATTATGGGACACACTGGGAAGCTGAGTTCAAGAATCTATGATAGTCTGTTCATGACCTATGAACAAAAGTGGTGTAAATGTGGACAAAGCCAGAGTCCATGAAAATAATCAGCAGTAGAATTTGGACAATGTGGACAGTTGTTAATTTGTATGTAACCCATGCGGTGTAGTTTGTACATTGTGATGTGTGTTCTATGGATAATCTTGTATTGCATCATTTGAATTTTGGTATTACAGGACATGGAATATATGTTATATATTGCAAACTGCTTGCAAATTGATATCATGGTCCATACCGATGTTAGCAATCAATTGTTGGATTGGAGCTACAGTGTTTTTGTCTCTGGATATAAATAATTTATATATTTGTGACAGTAGTTTCTTTGGTTTTAATGATACTAGGGCTTGATAAATGGGAGAATTAAACATTTTCAAAGTTCCAGAGCCAACTGATTTTTTTTTATAACTTCTGAGAAATTAATGGTTTTATCGTTGATTAAAAACGTTGAGTTGTGCCATATTGGCGTGTGGTACCAAATTGTAATGTAATGTGTCGCGTGTCTTCCACCAAGCATTCAAGGTGGTTTTAATGGTAATGTTGTTTTTATAAATAGTCAGAGTTTTTATAGATTTGTCTATTAATGGAAGATGCTTTATATCTAGATGTTAAACCAGATCATTTTCGATATCTAGCCAGGGTAGGTTTGAGGAATGAATCCAGTGATAGGCATAAATTATCTGTTGAGAAAGAAAGTAGATTTATAAATTTGGGGCTCCTAATACTCCAAATTGTTTGGGCTTTTGGAGAGTGAGTAATTTTATTCTGTGTTTTTTTATTCTTCCAAAACAACTAAGATATTACACTATTTAGAGAGGATAACCAGCCGGGGTGGGGTGACCAGGATTATTGAAAAAGGTTAATTGATTTTTGGAAGTATATTTTTATAGATGATATATGGCCAATTAGAGACATGGGTAATTGTAATCTTTCCAAGGTGTTTTTAATTTCTTGCAATAGGGGGGCATGGTTGAGCTTAATCAGATCTTAGGTTAGGTGAAAAATAGATTTCAAGGTCATTTATAGTTTTTGTTAAACATTTAAAAGAGTAAGTTTGGACCTCAGCATCCCAGTTCAATTTGGTGATTGGCAGAATCTCTGATTTTGTGCAGTTGACGGAATAGCCTGATACCCTGCTAATGTCACTAATCAACTTATAGACTGACTGGAGTGATGACAATGGTGTGATGTATGCCAAATGAATAAATGTAAATGTATAATTGAATATCTTCAGCATATAGACTGGTTATATGATGATGATGTGATTTAACAGTATATTCAATGCAAAAAAATAATAGTAAAAAAATAAATACAAATCAGACAGCAGAAAATTACAAAATTACAAATACAGTAACTACAGCAACACTTAATATGAGAAAAATATTTTTTTGTTTGTCCAGCCACCATATGTGGATTATCACATTTTCAACTGATGAGGGATTCAATGGATGTGCATGTACCGCTATTTCACAGAGGCCTCAAACATGGCTCATCTAATTTTTATAATGTTTTATTGTTTTGAGTCTTTTTTTTTTAACTCAAGTGTTACGCAATGTGAAGTTGCGTCTGTCTCAGCTTTTGGTCTTACCCCTTAACCCTTCACTGAACAACACGAGAAGCTAAAAAATGTATGTTTTATGACTCAGATGTATTAAAATAACATGCCATATGTACATAATTAGCATTTACCCTCATCTTGATCACTTCGAGACTCTTTCATGCCCTCAGACTTCATGGATTCCCTCTGGCCCGAACTCCCATTGGCCAAAGTGGAGGGCTGAAAAAAACATGAACACAACAATTATTTCATTAGGTTTCCATTCCTTAGAGAGTGACGCAAACTATGAATTTTAGAGAATTAAAAGAACTCATTCTGGACAAAGACAATGGAGAATGCATGAAGATAAGTCCAAGCAAGAATAACCCGTCTACAACAATTAAAGATTGTAATGTGAATGAAAGGGAGTAACACCTAGATTTGTCTGAGGGTAAAAAGATTGCTGGCAACGATGGGAAACAAAACATGGAGTCATCCCTTGGGAATGTGAAAGACAACCACAGCCCCAAAGGTTCAGTCAAAACAGCATCTGAATAATAAGGACTTTGAATGGCTGTTGAGAGAGCTCTGAGCTGTCACTCTTTCTTGAGACAAGGTAATATTATAGTCATACAAGTAGACTACTACACACTATCTATTATTAATTTTAACCTAAAAAGCCCTCACAAGGAAAACATACCAGTTTTTGCTGTCCCATCCTGAAATTAACATAAGCATTGATAACGTAGTGAATACCAAATGAGAATAAACAAGAAGATTGAATACAGTAATGCCTAAACTCAGCATGGTGGTGCTTTCCCTTCCTAATTTTCCCTTTTATGTTGAGTTTCCCTCTCTTTTTCTTTGTCTGTCTTTTAGTTGAATCTGCTACTTTCTTTCTTATCTAGTGGTCCATTAGAAGTAGACAGTCCCACCTGTTCTCTCCCCTGGGATGATTCAGAGCCTGAAGAAGCCAGTGTGGAGCTTCTCTCCTGCTAAGGTAAGTAAAGCACAACAAACCAATCACAAGAAATCCTTGTTTCAGCAAGGAGTTTCTTTTGCAAAAAGAAACGAGAGACATTAAGCAAAGAAGTCTCTGCCCATGTTTGCACAATCCTACAAAACAGGTCACAGTGGGTAAGACAATACCAACAGTGCAACCACACTTTTACATCAGTGAAGGAGCACGTTTGCATGTACATTCTAACACGATTATTCGAAATAAGTCAACAATGTGTGTGGTCATGTAAACGCCTACAACAGTGTTTCTTTAAAGGAGTAACATAAGTTTAGGTACAAACCGAATGACAAAGGAAGATTTTTGCCTATTAACCTGGTTTAATTTGAATGGAAACACCTTTACGGGGATTCTTACCGGGTTATTGAATGTGTGCAAGTGTTGTACACATGAATGTATAATTTTTTTTATGTCAAAAATAGAGAATAACTCAATGATTACAAATCTCATGTGAACTTCTTCCATGGCATTTCCAGAGTGATTACATGATTAGGATTTTATTTGTATTTTTTTAGAAACTGCAGTCACACGGTGCAATTTCTAAAGATATTTTTATATTTTAAAGCTTTTAAAGCGTACCTAGAAAACGTCCAATTTTTTCCAAGTCTGTGGCAACCATGCACAGTCAAACAATCCTTTAAAACCAACAAAATCATGCTGATATCAGCAGATGCTCCTAATCTTTGAGATCTAGTGAGACCACAAGCAAACAAAACTCTAGAAAGAGCCTTCAATGCTCAGATCTCTCTTTCCCAAATGGAATGTGAAGGGAAAGAGAGTGACAGTGAACTAATCCAGCTCCGAGATTCACTGTAGCACCTACAGACAGACAAGAGTAGATCAAGCTCACTTTGGCCTGAGAAGTATAGCCTGAGATCATGCATAATCATTTTAGTTACTCAATTTACTACCAAATCTATTGAAACCCAGGTAGCCAAGAGAAAAACCTCCATGCAAACTGCAACCAAGCCAGGTGATTGCAACATCAAGCATTCCTGCTTGACCCCAAACCCTCATCAAAGCAATGCGCATTTAGAATAAATACTGACAGAAAGCAAACAGTAAGGCATGAGGTGATGAGATAGATCTGTTGACTTTTTCCTCTAGGAAGCAAAGACGGATGTCTTCAAGCTATGCAACTGAAGTGGTACATCAAGTCATAGCAAAAAGACTCTCTCACTCACATGCCAGCCTTAGAACTACTGGAGTGATTCTCTGCAGCCAGGCACTAAAGAGGTAGGTCAGAAGGTGTAGTAATTACAAGCAAATCCAAGCTTTCTTCCCCTACAGTTCGTTCCCTCCCCCACTCGATCCCCAGACCTCATCTGATTGGCAGAGGCACCGGCTGCCTTCTGCTGAATTCTCAGAAAATGTCTGCCACTCGTTGGAGCTACTCTTGCAACAAAGGAGGTTGCCTGTCTTTCTGTTTCTCCCTCTCACCACCAGGGGAGCCACTTCATAATAAGAGTCCCCCCTTTTCCTGACCAAACCTGGCAAGATCTGCCCCACCAAAACCACAAAGACCGTATCACAGCACATCAAATTAGCCCTTGTGGTTTAACTCTGAGGTCTACTACTGACCTTCATTAAGGAAGTTCTGTCTACCAGAGATAGAGCTGAATTCACTCAATACAAGGTAGTCAGACCTTGGTGATTACCAAACATCTTTTAGTTGCAGGCATTCGATGTGTAATGATTTTCTTATAAAATAATTTGATCTAAAAACAAAGATCATAAGCAATACCTGGTTTGCCAAACCAGTTAGTGCTTGTCTTGAGCTATTCGGAAATTAGATCATAGTTTTATTGATGTTAGAGAGAAACCTTGAGAAATGGAGAGGAACTGACGCAAAAGATTTTCTGACTTTTATGTTTATACAAGACACAAAATGTCTCAAAACCTTTAATTCTAAACTCTTCTGGTTAGGAAGACGGGTATGTTAAATATGAAAAAATGGTGATGTCAGTTCATTTTTTTTATTATTATTATTATTATCATTATTTTATCTAAACAGATCATAAGCAAACCCCAGTTTGCCATCCAGTTTGCTTGCCTGAAGTTCATCAGAAATTAGTTTAGATCATTGTTTTCCTAATTTTAGAGAAATGTTCTTGAGAAATGGAGAGGAACTGAAAAACTCAAAAGATATGCCTTCTCAAAATAATAATAATAATAATAATAATAATAATAATAATAATAATAATTGTATGGTACCCACAAAACAAGCTCAAAATGTCATGGTAAACACTTCTAGTTATGAAGACAGAACAGTCGAGGAAATTGTTTTTGCAATGGCTATGTTTAAAATCTCACAATGGTTACTTTTACTAATTGTCCATTGAACATGCACCAACACACTATTGTCTGGTGGTCAAAGTAGAGAGCAGAAAAATCTGAAGACATTCAGTATAGTGTAAAGGACATTAATTAATGCTCTCAACTAGCTTCAGACTTTCAGATAAAGAACTAATAGAGGCACAGAAATTTGCCACTACCAAGGCCAAACAGACTTTAGGAAGCCAGTCCAGATTTTGGTGTAGAAGACAAACACATATATGGATGCAAGAATACGAATGAATATAAAAGTCTAGAACTGGTTCAAAGAAACACAAACTCTAATTTCATAGCACCATCTCCGTGTTGCACAATATCCACAGTTTGCACAACCTGATCTATTGCCATATCCAGCATGAGTGTCTGCAAGGATTTCAATGCTGCAGTACACAATTGCACAGGACAAAGTCCTTGGTAGAGGCATAAGAAATCTCCATTTAAAACAATCTCCAGTGATAATTTTTCTACCAAAACTCCTTCCAAGCAGACCAGCTGAGGTGGAGCTTGGATATTACAAAGTGATATCAACTCCCATGTTCCTCTCATTGAGAGAAAAGTATTTGACTCTGGATGGCCTGGCCCTCCCCCTACAGGCCAAACAGGGAGCATGCTCAGTACAGGGAAGAGGTGGGCCTCCTGCTCCTTTCCACCATGTTGTAACAAGACTGATACAATGAGCCAAGTAGAGAATCTTTTCCACTAGGTAAGGGGGCACTGGGTTGGGATTTGGGTGGATTGGTGATAAGAGACAAACATCTATCTGCACCAATCTGCTCTTTAAGAATAGATTTAAGTAATGAAATACACTATAATAACTACATGAAATTTGATGGGCCTTCATTAGTATAATAAACATGCATTCTTGGTCAGTGTATGGATCACGTTAGTTTAGCTATTCAAAGTTGCTTTTGATTTTGTATAAAAACAAAATTCCTGCCACAATATAGAAGCTTGCCATTTTATCAAAAGCTGTGTGGGATATAGTTTTCCACTAAAATCCTATTTCCATGGAGACCACAAATGTGCAATTACATTTTAAATACTACAGTTATAAACCAATCTTCCCATTTTCTGGAATCAGCTAAGAATTAACCAGCAATCCACCAGCAGTTATAAGACACCGTTGATAATCGGTACATAACGATGGGGGTTTGTGTCATATGGACTGGCAGCCGAGATCAAAGTGCAGTCAAAGGCAAATTCCAAAACAACAAAACCCCATAAGGTATTTGTGGACAGCTAGGTTGCACCTAACTTTCCTAATAACATGAATTTGTGTTTTTAGCTTCTATACACATTGCACAATGAGATCATAATGTAACGGTGATGTAATGTGGATACGTGAAATATGAGCATGCTGGACATGATTTAAATCTTCGTAGTTCAATATCTGATTACATGTACAGGAAACCATTAGCGCAGAACTGTGAGTCAGATGTGGCCGTGACACATGCATGAATGGCAATCAATGAAGAAACCAAAATACAAGCTTGAGCACAGAGCAATTTGACCAATAACAGCCCTGCCTCCAATCCAACTAAATAAATAATCAAAACAAACAAAGAATGACATAGGCCCAAGCCAAATATGTGGGGGAAAAAACCACAGCAATTCAAAACAATTCAAAGATGTTCTAAAGCAAAATCACATTAAAGTGTCTTGCATCAAACATTATTCTTAGTCATCATCCAAATTTGGAGAAATTGAAATGCCAGGTCAAACCAAAGAAAGTATTTGAAACAGGACCAAAAAAAAGAAATAAAAATCACAGGCCATATTGTTTTAGTGATCTACGTAGGGCTAGAAGCAGTAAAGATAAACCAACAAACTATGTAATTAGCTTTAGTAAAGAACCTGTTTCTTGTTAAAGCCTCTCTTCAACTGGATAGTTTCAAAAAGCTTTGAATGAGAACTCATCAAAACACGTGTGTAATGTAGTTCAAGGGAAAGGAGGTGGCGAGAACCGGCTGGATGATATAAATAATATTTTAATAGTAAACTTAAAACAAAGGACAAACACCCACATGACGGACATGTCCGTAAATGATCTCTTTCTCATCGCACCACCGCGTGCCATCGGCCTTTATCCCTCTCGGAGGCTTGATTAGCCTGATACGGGACCGGGTGTGTATCATCATGACCTGGCCCCGCCCTCCCACATTCCTCTCTCGTTCTTTCAGGCTGGGGAGGGCCTGACGTACACACACAACCCCCCACCCCCCACCTTTCCCTGGGGAGGGGCGCGCCTTCCTGTAACAGTGTAGTACCCCCCCACCCCCCCCCCCCCAAAAAACACTACAATTTAAAAGAGCGGGAAAAAGGACAACGCAGAGCAGCAGTGAGAGAGAAAGAGGAGAGAGAGATAAAAAAAAAACCTACTCGCCGGTTCTCCGACACACCGTCGCATGGTCCTCGATCACTTCTCCACCCTCTCAGGCGGACGACAGCCACTTCTCCCCGGGTGGACCGGAGTTAGACTCACGACCCCTGGTGGTCAGAACGCCCCTCCGCATTCTCAGCGACTCGTGGGGACACTCCTCCGCCCCTGGCAGCGGCCCTACCACTCCAGGCGGTCGGGGAGACACTTCCCACCTCCCCTCGTGGACGGCGGTCTTCCTTCGACCCCTCCACATTTCTGGGGGATGCTGGACTCTCCTCCGCCCCTGGCATCGGCTCCATCGCTCCAGGCGGTCGGGGAGTCCAGTCCCCACTTTCCTCGCGGACGGCGGCCATTACCCGCGTCCGGGTGGTCTACTCCCTCCCCCGGTGGATGGCAGCGGCACTCCCCTGGGTGGATGGCAGTGTCGAGGACTCCACAATGGTTATCCTTCCTCCTTCCTGGGTTTCGGCACCAGTGTAGTGTAGTTCAAGGGAAAGGAGGTGGCGAGAACCGGCTGGACGATATAAATAATATTTTAATAGTAAACTTAAAACAAAGGACAAACACACACATGACGGGCATGTCCGTAAATGATCTCTCTCTCATCGCACCACCGTCTGCCATCGGCCTTGATCCCTCTCGGAGGCTTGATTAGCCTAATATGGGACCGGGTGTGTATCATCGTGACCCGGCCCCGCCCTCCGCCCTGCCACAATGTGATTAGTTTCCATTTTCAGGATTTGTAGTTTCATCCAGCCTCCTGTCATTGGCATCCTAGAATATCTCAACAGGTCCAGACCTGCAAACTTGTATGGTTCTGAACACTATGGCTATGGTCAGGAGAGCACACTAACTACTATTTCTGCAGCTGCAACAAATAGTATGTATACTACACATAGTATGCAAATTTTCTGTTTGCAAAGAAACCAAGATGACCTTCAACATTAGCCCAGAAATGTGTGAGAAATACTGTATCTCGCAATGCATAGTTATTCTGTAGCTGCGTCCAAAATTGTATACTGTATGCATGTACTAAATTTGATTTTAGGAAGCACTTCTTGGCTGGGTAAAACAGAACACTCTTCAGGCATTTCTGCGAGTAGTATGAATAGATTTCGGACATACTTCATCTGGGAATGTGGGCACTGTCCCACATACATATATGACATAATAACAACAACATTTGGAACGTGATGCCTCTTCAGCTCCCATTGCATTATGGGATAGTAAGGTGACTAGTCCATCTAAACCTCAGAATCTCTCCAGAAATAATAGGTCATCACAGTATTTCTTGCTTAATGTTTTATGAATACTGAGGATTCTGGCATACTACTCCATTGGCACACTATACAGTATGGATACATTGACATTAGAATGCAGTGTTTGTTTGATGTTAAAATATTGTGCAAAATACTTGCACACATTGAATAAGCTGGTAAAGGTGTTAACATGCAACATGAAATCGGGTAATGGGCAAAAACAGTGTGTCTATTAGTTAATTAAACCATGTATGACCTTACATGCTGTTGACTAAAGTATAATTGGTGCCAGATGGCATATGTAAATGCACTCAACGTAGCTCACTAACATCCACATAATTCATACTATTTTTCGCATACAATTTTTTTTAATTAGTAGGCAGTACAGCAAGTACAGTAAATGCTGCACGGTATGCAATTTTTTCAAGTTTTTTTTCTGGGAAAATCAGAATATCCACATTATCAGAGCAAAGGGCAGATCTGTTAGCAATGACAATGTCCCCTGCTGGACAATAACATTGTCTGCTTGTTTATATAAACACAGATCAGCCACAACATTAAAACCACCTGCCTAATATTCTGTAGGTCCCCGTCATGCCCCCAAACAGTAGCAACTCACATCTCAGAATAGCATACTCAAACAGTTCATCTGGCACCAACAATAATGCCGTGGTCCAAATTACTGAGATCACATTTTTCCACATTTTGATGGTTGATGTGAAAGTTATCTGAAGCTCCTGACCCCTATCTGCATGATTTAATGCACTGGCTGATTAGATAATCCCATGGATTATTGTCGGTGCCAGATGGGCTGGTCTGAGTATTTATGTAACTGCTGATCCCCTGGGATTTTCACGCACAACAGTTTCTAGAATTTACACCAATTGGTGCCGAAATCCAAAAACATCCAGTGATCGGCAGTTCTGTGGATGGAAACGCCTTGTTGATGAGAGAGGTCTGATCGGTGTAGAGGGAGCACTACAGAATTGCTGAAATGTGTTCTTGTGGGAACTTTATAAAGGGGCTCAAGCACATTAATCAAATGTTTAAATCCTGTGTTCTCGACGACTGGAGGGAGGGGGGATGCTGTTTCATTATTGTATATTGTATAATTGCATGTAAGTGCATCCAGCGGGAGACGTGGAAATAAACACGGAGACAGCACGCGAAAGACGCCGGGGCAGAGATCGCACATTGATGAAAGAACTGTTCGCATAAATTATTTGCAGTTTCTCGTGTACCATGTTGCGCTCTGGCCTGTTAAGTTTTGATTCCATGCTATCCCATGTTGCTCCACAATTTGCTAAGTCACCTCTCTTTATAGAGGCCTCTAAGATTCTTCCAATCAAGGGTCATCAAGAAAATGAATCATGCCGATTTAATAAGTACTAAAAAAGGTTTAGAGGAATAGGATGGAAAATGAAACCGTACAAAATGAGATGTGCGCATTCAAAAATGCACCACTACTTGTTTGCGGTCCAGAATTTAGAGACCACTCCTCTTTCCTGGTCTTAGTTTTCTCAAAATGCCAGTGACAAGAGCAAGAAACAACCATCCAACCACTGACACTAATAATCCTCTGGATTCTTACAAGGACAAGGCCGCTTTTGACATTCATGCCTCATGTTTTTCAATTTTGGCTCAGTCCTCTTTGAAGGAAGGACAGTAAATAATGAGGGCTTCATCTCACACAGATAAATGCTCTTGATTCAGCTGAGAGGGCCTGATCTCAGGCTGTTGACTACAGCATTGGGTCAAAGCTAAAGATGCAGATTGGGTGCCCTTTTTCAGTCATTTTTAAAAGCATTCCTCACCTCAGATCATCAGCAGAGCAAGTGGACCTCAATGGGCTGAACGTGAATGGCTAGATGAGAAAGTGATGACAAAAATATTAAGACGATGAGCCTTGAATGACGTATATTCAGAACCAGCATGAAAATGTGAAAAGGTTCTCCCTATAAATGATGCTCCGCCATCGGCATCATACCTGCTTTCAAATGATGGCCTCTGTTGAGGGAGAAAGAGCTTCAAGCTAACTGCTCCTCTTTTCTCTTTTCTTCCCGCATGCAAGTATTCAACCGGCTTGTTGATAATGTGACCTAAAGGCTCCCTCTGTTGGGCGATCTTGCTAAACCTCACACTGAGCATGCTCAGTCAGTTCAAATTTCTTTTTCTTTTTTCTTCCTTAGAGCAGGGCACCAATTAATTCAGGCTGCCATTTCATTGCTGTGGACAAGGAAGATATGGGGACGCTCTAGCCACTTGAGGCTCTGCTTTCTACCAAGGGAACCAGGAGCAAGACTGTGTGCTATCCTTAGTCTTTTCTAGTCTCTGGGGGTCTTTGTCTCCATTGAGCCCCTTAGTAAGGCAGGGCTGTCATCAGAGACACAAGGCCCAGAGAAGCCAGGGGTAATCCAGTTTCTTTCATCAAAACATTTCCTAATATTGCCGCCATAAATAGGCTGACAAATCCAATATGTCGAAAAGAAGCTATTTGATATATTTATATACAATTACAGATTTTAATCCAACATTACATTTGGATGCACAAATCTTAAATTGCTTCTTAAAACATTCCGGGTTCAATACATGTTAAACTCAATCGATAACATTTATGACACGATACAGAATACTACAAAAAAAACAAAAAAAAGTATTTTGACCTATCCCTTCTTTTATTTTAAATAAAAAGAAGAAAAGGAGGTTACAGTGAGGCACTAACAATGGAAATGATTGGCGGCAAGTTTTGGAGGGTTAAAAGGCAGAAACGTGAAGCTTATCATTTTTAAAAAGTAGTTACATTAATCCTTCTGTTAAAACTAGTGTATTATTTCAGCTGTAAAGTTAAGTTGTAATTTTTTTTTTTATTATTATTAATTGGTTTACTGCGTTATGTTGTCATGGCAAAGAAGAAAAGGATAGTAAGCAATTTTGTACAAAACTAAATCATGTTAACATGCATATTGTTTATGTCTAGTAGCTATACTTTTGAAACAGTTAGTATTTTAACGTTTACGGATTGGCGCCATTCACTTCCATTGTGAGTCTCACTGTAATCCAGATTTTTGACTTTTTTAAAGTAAAGGAGGTACAAGTATAAATAAATTTTTGAGGTAATAAACATTATTCCACAAATGCTGTAGATTAATCTTAACTTGTATAGAACCCAGAATATTCCTTTTAAGGAAGTAGCAAATGGAAGAAACAAGTACAAGCTAATACAAAGATTGAAGATTGTAAGAATCAAACTTCAATTTCCCTGCATTTAAAATCTGAATCCTAGTAAAGCTCATGACATTCAACAAGGGCTGTGGCACTTGAGCATGAATTAAATTAAAATCAAATCACATTTTTAATAGTAAAATGACAGCTTATGAAAAGATACTTGAGAAATGGCAATATTCCCCAATAGATATTACCCAACCCAATAGTTTCAAGAGCACAATCTGGCATTTGTAGCAATATAATAAAAACACACTAGCCTGAGACTAAACTATAGAAATTATGGCCATAACATTTAGCTCTAATACAAATGTCATTTAGTCTATTTGAATCTGTAGTATAAGGCTGCATTAGGTTGAGTCTCCAACAAAACGTATAGGGAGCTGTGTCGATTTTACCATAATACTGCAGGTAAACCTAATATTTCCCCCAATACTGTAATGTTTCTCTTACAAATTGCAAAAACATAAAAAGAGATTTGCTCTCAGAATACACAAGTGTTCAACAGTACTGATATTGAGAACAAAATCCTTGGGTATATTCCATAACTCTAATGAGATTAGTATACACGTGTCTTTCAACTTCACTCTATGGCCTTAAAATTCTTCCACAACCCTAATAGATTTTTCCTCGATTAATTGGAGTGTGATGTTTTGATAAAATTTAATCCGAAGACTTTAAACACTGAGAAAAAAAAATGTAATGCCATGAAAGAGATCTTAACATATAAGATATAGAATACTTTTTGGATTTGAACCATTAGTCAAATGACTCTTTGAGGCCTTGTCTTATAACCTTGGCAGGGGCATGGGTTTGTCATACTCCCAAAGAAACTGCACTGTTGACACTGCATGGAAACTGAGAAACTGGTGTAGCATGCGTAGGAGATTCTTGTATTTTACCAGCAGGGAATGTGACGCTGATGAGAGTCAGAGAAACTGATTTCATAGAAGCCATGCTCAGCTGTTTGAAGGCCTACAAATACCGACCTAGATTTAAATCAATGAGGAGGAAAAAACGGTATTTCGTTTTCTTCATTCCAGTTTGGAAATGGGTAAGACCTTCTCTGCTTTCGAGAGAGATACAAAGAGAAAAGAGAGAGAGAGGGTGAAAGAGGAGCAAAAAGGAGGAGGAACAAAGAGAAAAGAAAAGATTAGAGAAAGAGAGAGAGATCTGAAAGTGTTTGGTTAATCACAATCTCCACTGGATGGCCTATCCGTTCTCTGTAGGTCTGTTTAAACATCTTACATTTTATCATTCCATTAAGAAGCTACAAAAGACATAGCCATACACTAACACACACACACACACACACACACACACACACACACACACACACACGTTTTAAGAAAATGAATCCAGATGGCTCCAGGCATGCAAAGGAGATTCCTACAAATGCAGTGTGTTATCCTAGCATTCACTTCAATGGAATCTACAACACAACCCCATGTGTTCAGTTCCAACTAGAGGAATAGCAGTCTATGTATCAGAGCTGATTATAGACAGCCGATGTCAGGGAAAAGCATCAAGCCTGCATAATCTGCTCTTCTAGGCTGCTCAGACACCCTTACAAGTTCTTCTTTCCTGCCACTGAACACTATTCCAAACAATTACTTATTAATACATGAACTTACCTAAGACTGGACAGGAGAGGAACTTTCTCTTGACACTTAAACACTGAGGCTGTTTCATTTGCGAAGTGAAGAGATTCAGAGCTAAAGGTTTATTCTAGCTGACAGTCAGTTCCATTGAAAGCACTTTAAAAGATCGATTTCAGTCGAACTACAACAATACCTCATATTTGTTGAATTTCATGTATTCATTTTAAAATGCTTCAATCCAACTGAAATTGTACCTTTCCAATTTTTGTGAATTCTGACATAAAAACCTTGACAATACAACCTAGACAAAAGTACACCACTTTTGATTTTAAGGTTTTAGCCACACCCAGAATCCTGAGAAGAAAAAAAAAGTAATACTAATAATAATCCAGGAATATGCCTCTGTCTGGCAGATTTGGGGTGACCACAGAGCGTGCGGTGCATGTAATTTGCAGCTTCTGCCCAGTTTCCAGCAGGCCTTCCCTTCAAATCCTGGGATTTAATCAGTATGCCATTAAGATGATATGGTGAATCAGATCATCTCCTATATGCCAGAACAAAAAACCTTGTCTATTTTCCAAGTCGCAAAACAGCAAACAAAGAGCACAGAATCCACTTCTTTTAGAACACCTACAAGCAGAACCAGAGCAACCAGACATATTTATGGCAATGCTTGTTCTCTGGCCACAAAAGCAAAAACGGTGATGGAAATAATCCTGATTTATCATAAGGTAAACCCCCCAACAAACATGATTGTACCTGACTTAAGCAGTGGTCTTCATTTATGGGGGAGGAGAAAACAAATTTGCATTCTCCAACGAATAGCAATCTTCCTACACATGCACCGTCCCTGCATACAGGTCACATGACCAGCTTTCTGTAAAAAGCTCTGACATTGCCCACACTGAGCATGCTCAGATGGAGCTCTACTGATCTTCACGAAGAAGGAAGAGCAGAAAAAAACAACACTGCAGCCATTTCATGGAACGGGCTCTGGCTATAATTAATGGCCTCTTTTGGTCTCTTTTAAATCTTTTCCTGTTGCATAACCTCTCAGCTTATTATATTTCAAAGGTTTCTGACTGGATCAAAAGCTCAGACTGGCCAATATTTCTTAGGGTTTTAAAATGTCAAAGCTGTGCATTTTCACAAAAAAACCAATAGATCAATTGCAATCCATACGTGTTGGCTTGTCTATTTTGAATATTAGAATTCAACTCCTTCAAATGAATTCTGTGCCACGGCTTTTTCAAGTTTCTTGAAAAATTTAATAAATAAATAAATAATCAATAACTGAAAATGTAAAACAAATGGGTGGTATATGGCTATATGTCTATCACAACAGGCTACCCATATTTGACATATTTAGTGACTAATATGTACTGGCTCTGCATTGTTTAATGTCAAAATAATTTTTGAAATCAGGTATGCTTAAAATGTCAAGAATTGGTAGCTGGCTTATTATGGGGGTATTTACGCTTGGTCACTTAATGCGTTTTTACTGATCGAATTGCTATCCAATTGAATAGGCACATTCCAGTCACACGATCTTTAATTCCCATGCTATATACACAATTAAAACAGTGTTCACTTCCGTAATAAAGATAATTCCTGACAGTGAATTTAAAAGATGCCATTTATTATTTGATTCCAAGTGATTGTGCCCAATGCGTGGGTATCTGTCTATGTGCGCACTCTAGTCGTAGTGTTGTGTCATGCGCGTCGGCTGGGCTCATTGTTAGTGTCAACAACTGTAAATACCCCCATGATCATTTTGACATTAAATAGTCACAAAATGGAACCAGTTAGATCATGGTGACTTCTATAACAAGGCAAAATGTAGTGACCTTTGATTTCTCCAGAATAAGACATGGGGTAAACAAAGAATTTACAGAATCTACAGCACAAATAAGAGGATATAATGGTCGGAACAAGTATACATGTTCAAATATTGTTCTATCGTGGTTGTGACAAACTCCATTATGTGGCAAGCAATGGTTATTTCAATCTAGGGGTAGGACGATGTATCGGTTTAACCAATGAATCTTTGCCAATAATCTGTCGGTAATATACACAAATCAATGGCGATAGTCGCATTTTTTTTTTTTTACTACCCTGTGTTCATGTGTGACTGACACTTGAGGACTCTACAGTATAACAGCGGCATATAGAGGTGAAATAAAAATAATCACTGACACCTTGTAGGGATTTGCTATACCTACATATGTCATCACTGACCATATTAAGCATTTTTTTCCTCACTTTTTGCATATTTTGTTATTTTGATTGGATAGGCCTATATACACCCTTCATCTGGTGAATACTTAGGCTATGAAAAGCTTAATCTGGTAAATAGCTACTACTATAACTATAAAAACTATAAAGCGTTGTAATGGAGCAAAGTCTTCGTTATTTCAAAATAAGAGTCCCTGGTGTGTTTTGGGCTTTTTTATACTTTAAAGTCGTGCATTTTGCATCAAATCTTAATTTGTTTGCGGTTCTTATAGAGATTTTGGTTGAACAAAAAACTGAATCAGGGATTTTATTCATTCTGGACTCCTGTAATGTCTAGCCTATGTCTGTGCGCATCATAGTAAGAAAAAACTAAGATTCTATAAATTCTTTAAATTCTATAAATTGATGTTCAAATTTATCGGCCGATTAATCGGTTATCCACCTTTACAGCACCCTAGTTATCGGTACTGGCAAAATCCACTATCGTCAACCTTGATTACAATTACATTACAATTAGAGAACATTTTTAAACAAGCTTGTTAGAAAAAAAGGTGCACCCTTCAAAGTGTGGAACTGACCCTCTACTGAAGCCTTTAGTTATAGTTGTAAGTTTAGGCAGTTGCAAGTATTGTCAGTAAAATTTTGGAGTCAGTGTATGAGGTCGAGTCTCTCAGCAGGACCATTAACAGTCCCAGCAGTTTAATTCACTGCAGAGTTAATGGCCCTGCCATACCAACTTTCGGAAAACCCCATACATGTTAGATTAAATTGGTAGAAGTTGGTGAAGTAGGCTTTCTTGAAGGGTTGCAACTAATGATTATTTTGATAATCGACTTATGATTATTAGAATGATTATTCGACCATTCGGGCGATTGCAACGATTAATCGTTAGCTCTTAACTGACTATTCAGCTTGTGCCCGACTTAAAAGGTTGTATTAAACATGCTTGCTAACAATAAAAAGGACAAAATAATCTTTTAAATATACCTCTAAATGCTATTCACTCAATTAAAGGGGGGAAACTATTTGGATGTTTATTGTTTAATTAATAAAAACTTTCACTGCAAAAAATCCTATTGTTAATAAGTGTTTTTGTCTTGTTTTCCATTTAAAATTAAAATTCCATTTTTAAGCGAATGAACCTTAAATATAAGTGTATTTTTTCACTTGTTCATACTTCTGCCGGTGCAGTACAGAAAAAAAAATATACTCATATTCAATGTCAGTCTAAATAAAATATATTTTATGTTGCTTATCAGGTAAATGTTTCTTGTTTTAAGGATTTTTCTATATTTTAAAATATTTAAATATAAAAATGTATTAAATATTCTATTCAAAATTCTCAGATAAAACAAATTTCTTCTGCATTATAGCTGCTTAAGTAAATGTACATAGGGAGTTTTAGATATTTATATTCGAAAACAAACCAAAAAAGACAAATAAAAAAACATTGTTTTTTGCATTGTATAATGGTCTAAGACTCACATTTTTGTTCACTTGATTTCGATCCATCTTTAACTCACAAAAACAAACTATTCTTTATAGAGCTGTGTGTCGCCAATTTACTTCACCATAAGACACACCCGGTAACACTCATATTATAATTCACTATGTCGCGAGCAATCACTATAAACAAAATCTAGACCCAGCAAGTGTGTGCCAGTGATGCGCGTCTCTGCGTGAGACAGTGTATCAGCCGGGAGAAGTTTGAAGCTCTCTCGCGCTGTTTTTCACGCGACTCGTATAAGCGGCTCTATCCGCGTAGACAAATGCCAGTTTAGGAGTTTGTGCTTATTTATACAGTCCACTTCCTTATTATTTGAACTTTAATAAAGGATGAATTAAATACAGTATATAACAGTGCAGTGTTTCCTTTTTTGACAAGTTTTGCTCAAGCGGATAATGAAGTACGTCTCTGCTTTAATTCACGACGACACTGCTTCTGAATCTACTTATTTTACATTTTTGTACAATAATACTCTGTGATCTACATCACCTTTTTCTGTCCGATCAAGTGTGAGCTGAAGTGCTGCTCTCCCGCATCATCATTGGCATTTCAAAAGATCTTATGTTGTGTTAAATGAAATCAGACAACTATACGACAATTAAAAATTGTGTTAACAATTTTTTATTGTCGACATTGTCGACTAATCAGTTCAGCCCTACTTTCATGGCCTTGCCTTTTTTGGTGATGAATACTGAACTTTAATTAGTGTAGTGACGAAAACTGAAATTTAATTCAGTCTGAAGAAGAAATTATCATAGCCAATATAAAAAAATTCCAATCGCAAATGCAAGAGCACACAAACCAGATCATCACAGGCCATTCACAGATTGATGCATATGGTACACTAAAATGGCAAGGAATGTTGGAATCTGCCAGTTCCAAATTAATTGGAACAATTGGCTGGCCACTATGCAACTAGCAGGAACTGTTTTTAATATGTCTGCTGGGAAAAAGTTTTATTTACAACCAAATGATTTACCAAAGTTTGCAAGGTTCACGGCATTGAATTTTTGAAAAAATATATTAGAACTTATTGAAATTTGACGAATTCCTCAAAGCATACTTCTGCTACTTTATAGAGTTAACTCTCCATTCATCCAAACATGGCGATTATTTGACAAAGTCAACGCTCATTTTCCACTGGACTAATTTCTCTGGGGCATTATTTGAATAGGCTACCACTTTGTTGCATGCCAGTCTGTTGTATCATTGTTTTTAGATGTACTACATCATAAAGAAACAGACCCATGTGCAGCTCTTGCCCAGCCAAATGTAGGGCCAGCAACGTTAGTTTGCACCAAATAGAGCACATTCCATTCAGGCCAACGAGTTCAACTTCAGGCTCAACCAACCACAAAACTGTCATAAGGCATTGCTAGCCTTTTCCAGAAATGGCTTCCTTTTAGCCACAGTTACAAAGAGGAGGAATCTGTGGAGTTCAGAAGAAATTGTTGAAGTATGGACAGATTCTTCCATTTAAGCCAAAGAGCTTTGATCCTGAGCCTCTTCTTGAGAACTTCTATGGTTGCTAATTTGGAAGGACAGCCAGATCTTATTGGTGTCTGGTTTTTCCATTTTGGTACAATAAATGGTTGCCTAATAAACATTGTGCCTTAGAAGGTGCAAAGCTTTGCCAATATCCATATAACACTCCACAACTTTGCTTCCTTCCTAACAACTTCTCAACCCATCTCAATATTTCATAGGCAACTTCTTTGTCTTCATGACAGCAAGACTGATCTGATCTGCCATCTTAATTGTGAGGCCTAACCAAATCAGTGACATTTACTGTGCAATAAAGCAAATGAAGATAAGTAATTCATTGACCAAGTTTTCTTTAGTCAATCATGACATGACACACATATTTGTCTTCAGACACTATATGCTGTACTTTCATAATAGTAGTTAATAAAAAATTGGAAAGTCAGTTGCTGTCATCAAATGTTCTGGGAACTCCAAGCAAACACCACCCAACACTGCACAGTGATACAAGCGATGGCTATCTAGATTAAATATCCACATATCCACATTGCTATAATATGAAAATATTCATATTATAGCAATGTGAAAATAAATTAAAAGCAGTGTGAACAGATGCAATGTAATCAGTCTTTTTTTAGCTAGTTTTAAAACAGCTATATACCAGACTTGCTAACAAGGTAGATGAACCACATTGATCTCATAGTGAATTTGGCAACAGTAGGTTGACTTTTCTTCAGCTAAACTCGTCTGTGCTTACCAAAATTTGAAGCACTGCCCACGATGTCTGTGGTAATATACAAAAATCAATGGTGATATTCGCATTTGTTTTTTACAACCCTGTGTTCATGTGTGACTGGCACTTGAGGACTCTACAGTATAACAGCGGTACATAGAGGTGAAATAAAAATAAATCACTGACACCTCGTAGGGATTTGCTATATCTACATATGTCATCACTGACCATATTAAGCATTTTTTTCCCTCACTTTTTGCATATTTTGTTATTTTGATTGGATAGGCCTATATACAAAACCCTTCATCTGGTGAATACTTAGGCTATGAAAAGCTTAATCTGGTAAATAGCTACTACTATAACTATAAAAACTATAAAGCGTTGTAATGGAGCAAAGTCTTCGTTATTTCAAAATAAGAGTCCCTGGTGTGTTTTGGGATTTTTTTATACTTTAAAGTCGTGCATTTTGCATCAAATCTTAATTTGTTTGTGGTTCTTATAGAGATTTTGGTTGAACAAAAAACTGAATCTGGGATTTTATTCATTCTGGCCTCTTGTAATGTCTAGCCTATGTCTGTGCGCATCATAGTAAGAAAAAACTAAGATTCTATAAATTGATGTTCAAATTTATCAGCCGATTAATCGGTTATCCACCTTTACAGCACCCTAGTTATCGGTACAGGCAAAATCCACTATCATCAACCTTGATTACAATCACATTACAATTACAGAAACATTTTAAACAAGCTTGTTAGAAAAAAAGGTGCACCCTTCAAAGTGTGGAACTGCCCACAATGGCCAGAGCGGTGCCAAAAGCAAGTTGTTTGTAGATGTAAATTATATAATCCAGTGAAGAGGACCCTAAACCTAAACATCAGTGTAGTAAAAAATGCCATCTTAGAAGGAAAATGGAACCTTCAAGTCCCACACGTCACTGATTATGCAAAGGAGTTACTTCCTTTTTTCCCACACTGCTGACGCAACACGTGATCGGCCATGCCACAGGAGAAGGTAAACACTCTTGAACAGATACAAAATGCCTGTTGGGAGATGGCGCTTATCAATAACTCTGCATAATATGCATAATGAGGCCGAATTAGGGTACTGGAACATTAGGGAGCAACATGCTGATTTCCTGTGTGAACATGTTGGACAAACAGTCAGATTGTAGTCATATAGATGTTTAATCTTATATAATAATTTGCTCATTTAAACATGATTTCATATACTTCTCTTCACTGTTGACAAATCATGAACAATGACCTTCTGGAAAAGTAGTCAGGCAAAAGGGAAGGAAACGCTGTATTATGAACATGAATGTTTTGCAGGAAACATTAAATATCAATCACATTCAATCAGATCAGATAAAAGAGCATTCAAAGTACAGCCAGGTTAAGGCCCTGGTATAGCTACTTAATTTTTCCACGCTCAGGATCAGATCGTGCCCGGTCGACCACATTGCCATTCAAAGTATACTCTTTTAAGCACGAGTGACGCATGCACATACAAAATATGGTGTGATACTCTTATTGTTCAGGCGTACGCAACAAGGATGCACACTGGCAAGGACTGCCTGCGTGTTGAGAAAATCTAAGCCGCACATGGATAGTCCACACAGAATATGCTGATGATTACATTTACTTACAAAGAGGAAAACCGAAGTATAATTTAGCCTTTAGAAACAGGCAAACAACATACCTTGAGGAGATGACAAACAGATAGATGACTTGTTCTGCAGTCATATGTTGTTGATCTGCAGTCATATGTTTCTTAGCACGAAAGCAGGGGACCTCTCATGAGGTTTCAGTATAACCATTCAAGCTTTCTAACTGCGGCCTACATTAGATTGTCACAAAATCCCCTCGTAGTTCTCACCATAACCATCTAAATTTTGTCATCAGGCAAAAGCAGCAAATGTTGATTTTGTCATCAGACAAAGCAGCAAATGCGCGCCAACTAGATTACTTACACAAGACAGGAAACATTTAGATAAAACATCAATCTTGAATCAGTCACTGAATGGAGTCATTCCATTAGGAACAATGTAACAGCTAAATTACGATACCTTAAATTATGCCACATTCCATGTTTTAAACATTAGCTAAGTGTAATATTTAAAACAGTCGCAATAATACTCATAATAACACTAATATAATATTAAATTGTTATATTATTAGTATTATTATCTGTAAGCAATATCACATAGCAAGTGTACTGAATATCAGCATGTTGTGATTCCGCCATTTGCCTCAGGTAATTAGATTGTATTAATTTTATGTTTTCATTAATACTGTAAAGCTCAGTTGTGCAGCTTTTTTTTTAAACAAAAATAATATATACACTGGCAGCCATAAATTTGGAATAATGTACAGATTTTGCTCTTATGGAAAGCAATTGGTACTTTTATTCACCAAAGTGGCATTCAACTGATCACAATGTATCATCGGGACATTAATAACATGAAAAATTACTATTACAATTTGAAATAAATGTTTAGAACTTCTTAAACTAGGCTACACTGAACAAAAATATAAATGCAACAATTTCAAATATTTTACGGAGTTAATTTCATTTAAGGAAATCAGTTAATTGAAATAAATTCATTAGGCCCTAATCTATGGATTTCACATGACTGGGAATACAGATAGGCATCTGTTGGTCACGGTAACCTTAAAAAAAAAAAAGGTAGAGGCATGGATCAGAAATCCAGTCAGTATCTGGTGTGACCACCATTTGCTTCATGCAGCACGACACATCTCCTTCTCATAGAGTTGATCAGGCTGTTGATTGTGGCCTGTGGAATGTTGTCCCACTCCTCTTCAATGGTTGTGCGAAGTTGAAAGTGGAACTGGAACACGCTGTCGTACACGTCGATCCAGAGCATCCCAAACATGCTCAATGGGTGACATGTCTGGTGAGTATGCAGACCATGGAAGAACTGGGACATTTTCAGCTTCCTGGAATTGTGTACAGATCCCTGTAACATGGAGCCGTGCATTATCATGCTGAAACATGAGGTGATGGCGGCGGATGAATGGCACGACAATGGGCCTCAGGATTTCGTCATGGTATCTTTGTGCATTCAAATTGCCATCCATAAAATGCAATTGTGTTTTTGTTGTCCGTAGCTTATGCCTGCCCATTCCATAACCCCACCGCCACCATGGGGCACTCTGTTCACAACGTTGACATCAGCAAACTGCTCGCCCACACAACGCAATGCACGCTGTTTGCCATCTGCCCAGTAAAGTTGAAACCGAGATTCATCCATGAAGAGCACACTTCTCCAGCGTGCCAGTGGCCATTGAAGGTGAGTATTTGTTCATTGAAGTCGGTTCAACAAACTACAGTCAGGTCAAGACCCTGGCGAGGACGACGAACACGCAGATGAGCTTCCCGGAGTCGGTTTCTGACAGTTTGTGCAGAAATTCTTCGGTTGTGCAAACCCACAGTTTCATCAGCTGTCCGAGTGGCTGGTGTCAGACGATCCCGCAGGTGAAGAAGCCGGATGTGGAGGTCCTGGGCTGGCGTGGTTACACATGGTCTGCGGTTGTGAGGCCAGTTTGATGTACTGTCAAATTCTATAAAACAACTTTGGAGGTGGCTTATGGTAGAGAAATTAACATTCAATTCTCTAGCAACAGCTCTGGTGGGCATTCCTGAATTCAGCATGCCAATTGCACACTCCCTCAAAACCTGAGGCATCTGTTGCATTGTGTTGTGTGACAAAACTGCAAATTGTTTAGTGGCCTTTTATTGTTCCCAATATGACAATATTGTGCCACACCTGTCAGGTGAATGGATTATCTTGGCAAAGGAGAAATGCTCATTAACAGGTATGTAAACAAATTTGTGCACAAAATTTGAGAGAAATAAGCTTTTTGTGCATGTGGAAAATTTCTGGGATCTTTTATTTCAGTTCATGAAACATGAGACCAACACTTTACATGTTGCGTTTATATTTTTGTTCAGTGTACTTCAGAGTTCTCATCAAAAATCCTCCATGTGGGGCCTGGGTAGCTCAGCAAGTAAAGATGCTGACTACCAAACCTGGAGTCGCAAGTTCAAATCCAGAGTGTGCTGAGTCATGTTGGGTTAACCTCCCCGTGGTCGCTATAATATGGTTCTCGTTCTCGGTGGGGCACGTAGTGAGTTGTGCTTGGATGCCGCAGAGAATAGCATGAAGCCTCCACACACGCTAGGTCTCCACAGCAATGCGTTCAACAAGCCACGTGATGAGCGGATTGACTGTGTCAAACGCGGAGGTAACTGAGATTTGTCCTCCGCCACATTGAGGCAAGTCACTACACCACCACAAGGACCTAGAACGAATTGGGAATTGGGCATGCCAAATTGGGGACCACCCCCCCCCCCCCCCCCAAAAAAAATCCTCTGCATGCAGCAATGACAGCTTTACAGATCCTTGACATTCCATCTATCAATTTGTCCAGATACTCAGGTGACATTTCACCCCACGCTTCCTGTTGCACTTGCCATAGATGTGGCTGTCTTGTCAGCACTTCCCACGCACCTTACAGTCTAGCTGATCCCACAAAAGCTCATTGGGGTTAAGATCCATAACACTCTTTTCCAATTATCTGTTGTCCAGTGTCTATTTCTTTGCCCACTCCAACCTTTTTTTTTTTCTGTTTCAAACGTGGCTTTTTCTAAGCAATTCTGCCCACAAGGCCTGCACCCCTGAGTCTTCTCTTTACTGTTGTACATAACACTGGTGTTGAGTGGGTAGAATTCAATAAAGCTGTAAGCTGAAGACATGTGAGGCATGTACTTATTTTGGCAATTACAAGCATCGCATAGCATTCATTCCTCAAAACAATTATTGGCTGACTAGTTTCTAGAGAAAGCTGTTTCTTTTTTGCCATTTTTCACTTAATATTGACCTTAATTTGACCCCTACTCAAAAACAAACACAAAGATCTAATTTAATGATCTAAATAGCTTTCAACTGTGTTTAATATAACTGCAAGTGATTTTGTAGTACCAAATTAGCAGTTTAAGATTAAAATTCAACTTTATTGTCATTGTGCAGAGTACAGGTACAGAGCCAATGAAATGCAGTTGTTTTTGCATATCCCAACTAAGCTGGGGTCAGAGCGCAGGGTCAGCCATGAAACAGCACCCCTTGAGCAGATAGGGTTATGGGCCTTGCTCAAGGGTGCTGGGGCTTGAACCCCCAACCTTTCAGTCAGTAACCCAGAGCATTAACCACTGCGCCACCACTGTTGGAGTGATGGCTGCTGGAAATGGGCCTGTCTAGATTTGATCAACAATTACTTTTTTCAAATAGTGATGGTGCTGCTTTTTTACATCAGTAATGTCCTGGCTTTACTTTGTGATCAGTTGAATGCCACTTTGTTGAATTAAAGTACCAATTTCCTCCCAAAACAGCAAAATCCGTACATTATTCCAAACTTTTGGACAATATGTAATATAACAAGTGTATATATAGTGGAAAAGTATTATATTTTCATTTGATTAAAAGCTGAACAGTATGCATTTGATTAAACACAATTTGATCATAACATTTAATTAAAACATTTAACATGGAATTCAGAAAAAATATCAACAGAAAAGGCATAATAAGACTTTATGCAGTTCTTTTAGATTTCATATTTAGAAGTACATTTCAGTGTAATTTCATAAAAGATCTGAGGGTTTTTTTATTTGTTGCCCAAGTATCGAGTTAGTATCGTACAGATGGCAACATTTTGGTAATGGAGCAACCCTAATGTAGTGCATGTTGGGAGTCTGGAATTTCACCATCCAAGTACGGCTTGATTTTGCACTCATTAGTAAATATTTAACACAAAGACACTACAAGGATCATCATTTAGATGAGCAGCCAATGGGTTTGATGTGTCCCATAAACACATCCAATGCTGTCATTCACTTTCATGGGCTTTTCCTCATACCTGCCTGTGTTGTAGCTAAAAAAAAAAAAAAAAACAATAGCAGTGCTCCCCCTGGCGGTGATACAGTGCAGGTTCTTTCCTATGGATAAATATGGCACGTTTGATATCTTCATAGTGTTCCATATAGTAGGCATCATTAAAAAGCCTTGTATCTACTCTGCCCCAACCAATACTGCAATGTATTTAATCCTATACTATTCAATCTCTCTCTCGCTCTCTCTCTCTCACACACACACACACACACACATTCCTTATTCCTAACCGAAGCAGGAACACCAACTATTCCAGGAGCTGAGAATTACTTTCACGGGCTAGCATAACATACTGGCATAGCAAAATGGACAGAGTATAAGTGGGTCTGATATCATCACGCTACCAGTGCAAATAACTTTATATTCATCGCACAAACACTAATGTTGACAACAACTAGCTCTTGGCCATAGCTTCATGCATGTAAAAACCTACAAACAACCGATATTGCTGAAATATTCTTAAACATCAGTGGAAGGTAGTTTGATGGTTTGGACCAAGCGTTTATAGACAAAGATGCATAATCGCTTAACGACGAGCATTGCACTGTATTTACAATAGCTAAACAGCGGCAGCATCAGAAGCCGGATAGTACCGTAGCCCTGGAACCAGCATAAGCCCAATCACCTTGTCGTACACAAACAGCACAGGCAAAATGATTCAGCTTTCCGGGTTCCAGCGGTGCCCACAGCAGGGGGAGGCCGCCACATTATTTTCCCTCACAAAGCTTCACGCGCTCAAAAAGCAGCGAGTTTTTATACTGAAGCGGACCGTCAGGCGGGCTCTTTGAAAAAGCCGCGACTAAACGAGCCCGAGGACAGTCGTTCAAAGCTTTGACCGGCTACTCACGATGGTCTGTCAATCACTCATTGAGTCAAACTGTTCCAAACAGCCGAATTACTATGATAAACCATTTACAACGTGAAAACGTTTCTCGGCTCTTACCTTAGTTTTCATTGAAGCCATGGCTCCTCAGCCCGAGACTCCACCCCTTACGCGTTACGTCACTGATTCACTTTCTTTCAAGTTATTTGGTGGTGTAAAAATTGGCACTCAGCTTATTATTCACGCATAAGAAGGGACAAAAAGGGGACTGACTTTCGTATTCTTTTTGCCGTGTTTATTTTAACGATTACTTTAGTTTTTCAACCAGTCCTGACCACACGAGTATCTGTGCCGTTAACAAAAAAAATAAGTGAAATGAGAAGTGCAGTTTTTGTGGTTTTTAGTATAGTTTATAATTAATAACGAATTATGATCCTACTTTAACATACTCCATGCATTATCTCATTTCATCCTTTTTTTTCTTAGGCCTTCACAGTGTGTGGACCAGGCAGGCATTCAGAGTCGGACTACACAATGATGTCCATGTCCTTGTGTGGCACTGTGATAATGATGGATTGGGGCTCAGTTTCTATGGCAACAGGAAAGAGGCAGCAGGCAAAGCTAGGTTTAGCCAGTCGCCTTGATCTTTTACCCCCACCCCACTTTGCTTCTGTTGCCATCAAACAAACGGTCCATGAAATATTGATAACCAGAACATCTAAACAAACATATAAAGCTCCATGGCTGATCTCAATTATGTTCATTTAAGTATGTTTATTTCTAACCAGTTTCCTGTGTGCTGTACACCAAATTGGTTGATAACCATACTTATATACTTTTTTTTTTTTTCACTATTTACAATAAAAATACTTTGTTGAGTGAACATAACTATTTCTCCACTGGTATTTTCATGTTTTCTCCATTGTTCACATGTACTAAATATAAATGTACTCCATATGAAACAGCATTTGCAACCCAATTTACTTCTCTAATGTAACATTTCTGGCTGAAACTAGATTTTCAATGAGAAAACAATGTAGGGCAAGACTTTAGTAAATGAGTACATGACAAGTATTTTAAATGGAGAAATTTAAACAAGTAACATCTTTGTAACAGACAAGAGAGAGAGAGAGAGAGAGAGAGAGAGAGAGAGAGAGAGAGAGAGATTTTAAGCAATTTTATTACTTTGCTGCACATGTTTGATTCTGTCATGTCTTTACAAATAACATTTATCCACAATCGTGCTACTTCGTTTTAAAACCTGCTGAAAATGCAGCGGGAGAAAGGTACCACACAAATGACAAAATGGAGCTTGATAAAGCCATTGAACCTTTGGTGAAGAGAAAGAGACCTATAAACATAAAACATTTGCACATTCAAATCAAACAAGAAAAGTGTTTGTCCAAGACTTATGTCTTTTCCTTTCATTGTTATATATTAGATGAGCCCGAAAGGGGTGATCACCTATAGGGCAAAAATAACGGTCTACTATCCTTTACGACCTGATTCATTGACATTTTATTTCTTTTCCAATTTATTTGTATTTATATTCCATAGCATCTTTTTCTATACAATATAAGTGAATGGTGAATGAGGCTGTCGGTCACTAACATTCTCCCTAAAATCTCTATTTGCATTCAACGGAGGAAAGTACGTCATATTGGTTTGAAACAATTGTCGGTCAAACAATTTTAATGTTTTAAACTATCCCTTGAAGCCAACAGAAACAGTCTCAAGGAAGAAAACCGTAAACATGCTGCATTATCTCGAAAAGTACAACAGTTTTTGTCTGCTACAATTACAAGGAGACCAGTGATTTATCATATTCACTTTTAAGGCAATATGTAGTTGAGAATACAGATCAGGTGTCTGTGATGATCTTAATTGTTAAAAAGTGTGAGTTTGAATTTTCATCTGAGATTACAACACAGTGCTGCTCACAGTGAAGAGAAAATCTGAAATTTATATTCAGCTGCACTGTTAAGTGTCACAGTGGCCTACTGTTATACAATCAGCAAAGACAATGTTTTAATTGATTCTTCAAATCTTCAAGAATGATTATGCTCTATAAGCTCTTTAAATGGTACATAGTTCTATATAATATAAAAATATATATTCTTGTCACTTAAAAGATGGGATGGAGTGAAACTATGATTTAGTCTGTACTGAATCTTTTAATTTAGCTTGATATAAAATCAGAATATGGAATGTCTTTCATCTGTTCTGTAGAACCGGTGAGCTTCTTAATCACGCACTAAGCTAACAACAACTTTTTATTTTCTTTTTGGGAGGATGGGGTTGGAGAAATCCCCCCTGAAAT
Source organism: Moxostoma hubbsi (assembly GCA_032164185.1). Lineage (NCBI taxonomy): Eukaryota > Metazoa > Chordata > Actinopteri > Cypriniformes > Catostomidae > Moxostoma > Moxostoma hubbsi. The sequence goes on along the minus strand of JAVLUX010000001.1, from coordinate 35,304,562 downwards.
TCACAAACACGCATACACACAAAGATAAAGTCTATAAAAGTGCCTTTTTGTGCTTCCAAATTCTTCAAAACTGTTCAAGGTTTGGAACAAGTAATAAGGAAAAAATGTATGACGTATTAAAGGACTATTGTGCACAAAACTGCACACAACAATCCTAGTAGAGCCTAAGGCCTCACTGGAAAGCCATAATACATTTCCGACTCATTGTGGGCTAAAATGAGAAATATGAAATCATATGAGCAAACAATTCTAATACAAACACACGTGCATGTATAGTTTGCATTAGATTTCAAAAGATGCATATGAGAAATTTCTTTTCACTTTCCGAAAAAGTGCTGCACAAAGGACAAAAACACATCTGGTTTGTCCAACATTGTACATATTACCTAATATTCTTAAATCAAGAACTGTTTGAACCATGAACTAGTCCCATGAACTAGCTAGAATCCCTATAAAATAATTCTAAGGAGAAATGATGAACCCCCAGAAAAGAATAGTATGATTATTTTGCTTGTTTGTTTTTTACATAATACAAGGTAACAAAACTACCGACATAATTTTTCAAAACAGTGAGGCTTTAAGATGGAATTCAAAATTATATGCAATGAAGTGCATTCAAAATGACATGCAATTTGTTGTTCCCTTCAGCATCCAAGACATAGCGGCTACCATTTGGCCAAGTTAGAAATGTGTCCATGATGGCTGATTACATTGATATTCCAAAGCTGTCTCCACAAAGGGTCCATGTCTGCTTGGTGATGAGTTGGACTGTATAAAGTCTGATGAAAAATTCTACTTCCAACATCAACTACGATCAATGCATATAACTTGTTCTTTCCAGAGCAACGTTCTGCGTCCAGTGTCTTTGTCAAGAGCCATTCCTGCTAGCATAAGCATGGAGTTCCTCAAGATTCCCATATCAGCACAAGGAAAGAGTCTTGTCAGACAGGCGAGAGATTACGGGTTGTAGGTTTTTTCAGATTTTACTGAGCTTCACATAAGGCCAGCTTTGGATGAATGAAAAACAAGTAAACTCAATGTAACTTACAATGTTCAGATGCAGGTATTTCTTTCATAAAAACACATGAGCATATCTAGAGATTGCTCAAGAGTGCTACGTCTTCTTAGGCACTGAATAAAACTCTCTCCTTTTTCAGTTCCATGGTTGACATGATCATTTGTGGGGATCAACTTAGAAACAGGGTGAGATAAAGTAATGATCCTTTTAAGTATTAAAGATATTTGGCCCATGGAAGGGAATTGTCAGATTTGGGGTCTGGCAGCTATGTCTATACCGTCCAACAGTGGGCACTCAAGGAATTGCATGGAAAAATCAATGAGACCTCTGATTGGTCTACCTCGTGCTACTGTTGAAGCTGGAATTGTTGCTACTGCAGCTTTCCTCGTAAGTGGGAGGCGGCTCTGAAAGTTAGAGAGACAAACATAAAAAATGTATTATATAATGTTCAGTGCTGGGCAGATTACTTGTGAATTGTAATCAGGTACTGATTAAAAATTGCATGGCACAAAATGCAATCAGAAATGTAATCACATAGATTACATTTTTGGGGTACTATAATCCAATTACTTTTGAATTAATTTTGGACTACTTTCAACCTAATTCTGCATGATTTAATTGTTTGTGTGGAGCTTATGTTCACAAATTCTGAAAACATATTGCATATGTAAAACTATGCAGGAAGCTTTCATATTTTCATGTTTTCCCCCGTGGTGCTGATAGAGGTATAGGTCCTCCATCAATAATACACTCAAATATGTTAGCGTTTAAGAGGCATTTCTTATTGGAGTTTCTAAAATTATGGAAAAATCCCCAGGGTATGTTAAAACAAATGTGGTTATGCAATTTCGCCATTTTACAAACGCCATCCACGTTTGGTAAAAGATCAGACCAGTTATTTTTGTGAATCAGCATCACAAAAAGTGCATTTATACATTTGTGAAGCTGACAACAAAAACGTATTTAAGAAACTAAAAGTAACTTTAGTGCGCTAATCCAACTGAATATGAAATGACGTGTATTTGTGCATTTTGATGCGTTTGATGGACAAAACCTTTAGAAAGACATTGCAACATATGGTTATATTACACACACAGTGATAATTCAAATCATAATTCGAAAAATGCGCTTGAGTTGGTTAGATTTGCGATGTAATGTAAAAAAAAAAAAAAAAAAAAAAAAACAACATTCAAACATACATCCAAATGCTTCTTTAGATTTTACATAGAATCCATCACAGTTGGCAGGATATTAACTTTTGGAAGACAGAGTTTACATAGCACAGTGATGTTTTTGCCCTGTGTCTCCATAAAAATAAAATGATCCCTATAGATCCAGAGGTTAAATTCTGAGGTAGATCGCTTCATATTTACCTGGCTGGCTAGTAGTGAGTATCAGCTCTAAATATGCAATACACACAACCCTCCCCCTCTCTTCCGAAAACACTCGAAGACTTAAACATATTTCAGTGGTGTGCTTGTTTAGAATGGAAAATGTAAAAGATTGAAAAAAAGAGAATGATTAGGATGATCAATAAATTATTAACAATTTACTGCCATTGCCCTGTAAATGTGTAACCATGTAATCTATAAAAAAGTAACCGATTATGAGTATTTTAAAACGTAATTGAATCCACTTACAAGTACTTGATATTTGTAATCTGATTACATAATCCAGATTACATGCAATCTGTTACTACCCAGCACTGCTAATGTTTTATTTCAAGATGAAGTGTGTAATTGCGCACAACTTGTGTCACCGAACAGAACTGCAAAAAGGACTGTTTTCTAACAGGTTTCCCAAACACCCCCCCCCCCCCCCCCCCTCATTTTCATAAACAAATTGTTTTAACAAACTTTGATGGGACACTAATTTGACTAATTATTACACAGTAAAAATGTTGTACAGTAAATGCTCCAGTAAAAAAAAATAATTAGAGGGAAACATTTATTGAACAAGACAATACATGTAATTTTATGGCAAAGTACTGTAAATATGTAAAATATATACAGCTGCTTATTAAAAAAACTAAAGAGTTTGATTTATTTAATAGATAACAGTCAAAATATAATTAACAAGACAATACATGTATTTTGATGTATACATATATACATTATATTTATGTACATTGGGGTGTTTTATGTTACATTTTATGTTGTTTCATTAATGTTTATTGCACAATTTTAGTATGATATGTATTACCCTAATGGTGTTTTGTGTTTGAGTAAAACTGCACTGTCAATACATATTTATTGAATATAATAAATAGTAATAATAAAAATGCAATTTACAAATTGTAATAATAAATAGTAATATAAAATATTATGCCCTTATGTTTAACCAACTGTTACTATGATGGTTAACAGTACAGTTAAAAGTGTAAAGCCGATTTTTAAAACTGTAAAACATACAGGCACCAAAATGGCATCCTGTAATGCTTGAAACATGGTCACTGTATTATTTATGGTGAATTTCTGGTACCATAAATTGTACAGAAATTTTTTTTAAATATTTGTTTGTACAGTGTAGATCACCCACCATGTGGATATTCCCAGGTACTATATTCGGGTGGCAGGATCAGAGGACAGGAAGTGGGTACCGGGGTAGCATTACCCTCTGTAAAGAAAGGTATGGTGGCTCCTGTGGACACACAGAACAAAGGTGCAGTGCCGTCTGAGGACTGGGCGAGCTGTTGGCTCTGCAGTGGAACTGGACCAGACGCGTGACCGAATGCACTGGGAGACATGGAGAGTGTCAAACCAGATGGGTCCTGCTGAGAATGACTCTTTGTGGGGATCTCCTCATTGGCTACTCCTCCGGCCCCCAGATCACCCTCCAGCTCCTCCTCAGCAGGAGGGGCACTGGGGACCACGGATGCAGGGCTGAGACTTGGCCTGGCAGGCATTGGAGCACCATGAGCGATGGGGTGTGGAGGTGGAATGGCAGTGTTTATGGCAATGTTCCCAATGTAGATGGGTAACGTGACCACAGCCTCGGGAGATTTTAGTGAAACCTGTGAGAAGGGAGACCAACATATAAAGTAGCTGCACACAGTACATGCATGAAAAGACACTGATTGACAGTCTCATTTTAGATAAACCTTCAATTGAAATACTTCAATTAGAGTATTCAAATAAACCTTAATCCATTTTGGCCAGGGTGGGGAATTAACCCAAAATTTCCATTTGTTCCTGGCCTTAAAAGTGGGATTGGATCTTTTGGTCTATTTTTTTGTCAAAGTAAAATACGTGTTTTCTAATTCGCCCGCAACAGTGGCTGATCGATAAGGCAAAATTACTCACCAGTTACCAATAAATAACACTGATTGGGCTGGTGGAGGGTGTTATTTCCCCCCACTAATTGAAAAGTGAAATTTGAAAGCAACATTTTATTGATAACCAGTCTGATCTCATGAAAATTACTTTTGCAAAATTACATCACATGGTATCATGGCAATTCCGAGATGAATGCGTGGCACAAACAGTGTTAAAGGGTTAGTTCACCCCAAAAAATGTATTCTCTCCTTATAACTCATCCTTATGCCATCCCAGTTGTGTCTGACTTTCTGTCACCTGCTGAACACAAGATGAATTTTAGATGAATATTTCAGCTCTTTAGGGCCATTAAATGCAAGTGAATGGGTGCCAAAAATGTGAAGCACCAAAATCCACATAAGGGCAACATAAAAGTTCTCCAGATGACTCTGTTGTTTAAACCATTGTCTTCTGAAGCAATATGATAGGTGTGGGTGAGAACCAGATCAGTATTTATAATATTTATATTATTTATACTTTTATCATATCATGTTGGAAAACATGGATTTAATCACTGGAGTCAAATAGATTACTTTTATGCTCCCTTTGTGTGGATTGTGGAGCTTCAAAGTTTTGCCACCCATTCACTTGCCCTTGTACTGACCTATAGAGCTGAGATATTCTTCTCAAAATCTTTATTTGTGTTCTGCAGAAGAAAGAATATCATACACATCTGCTATGCCAGGAGGGTGAACTATTTTTGTGAATTTTTGGTGAACTATTCCTTTAAATGTTCTCCCAAACAGATGATATTTTTTTAAGGTTAATGCTACATCTAGTTTTAAATCAAATAATTAAAAAAAACATGTGATTGTAGATTGTGCTTTAATAAGTAAATAATTTTTGTTTTTAGACCCTCAAGTGAGCAAGCCAAAGGTGACCGCAGCAAGGAACAAAAAAGATGTTGGTTATTGGAGAAATCAACCCTGGGAGAATCAAGGCTCACTTTGGGGGCCAGTACCCCCAAGTCCATCTTGTCCATCCTGAGTCCAAGGTTCAGGCAGTGACACATAAAGTATCCCATGTTTTGGAGTTGGCATCAGTTCATCCTCTGTGAAGTCCATCATAGTAGACTGACGTGAAGTCTGGCTGGCACAGGCTGCAGTTAGCCGCCATCACTCAGCGACATGTAGCACTGGGATTTGGACATCAGGCAGGACGGGTGCCGGATCTGGCAGGCTCTGGTAACCTCAGGAAGCAACCATGCTTCCATGACACTTTCGGCTAATATGACTGCATGTGTGCTGTTCTTTTGTAATGCAAGCATTCAAATGTATCGCTTAAATCACGCACTATATTAAAAGTGTTTTGATGTCTGTTTTGAAGATAGCACTGTGTAACAAACAGGATAAAAAGTGTTTATGAACAGATGATCTTCCATTGTATTCCTAATTTTTATGAAACTGAATAAAAGTAGCTGTTGTAGTGCTTCTAGCGTTTATTTTACTAGGAAATTTCTGTCATAAGTACAACGATCCACGTAAAAAATTATGTAATTCTATGAGATTAGGTTGGTAAAAAACATAGGATGCTATACTCTTAAGAGATAACAGCTTTTTTACTCAACACCTTTGATTACTTTCTGAAGAAATCAAAACAATGTTGAACTTCAACAATGTTGTTAATCGGCATATATTTTTTCGCCAGCAAGTTTTAATAAAAAAAGTTCCTAAGTTTCATTTGGTCCGAAAATAGTGTCCCATACCTGGATAAAATACTCTGTGCTTATGAGGCTGCAGCCAGTGAGGCCTGACTGGGGAAGAGGAGGGACAATGATCTGTTCTCTCCACTCTGCATGTCTGCCCGCCTTCACCCCGGCACCCTCGACCTCCGCTATGGGCCGTAGGTCAAACACTGGCCGCTTTGTCCTATACGTCACTCTCTGCACAGGGAAGTAAGGAGAAAGACATTTATTCAACAGATTATTTTTTCCACTTTCATTCATTCATTCATTTATTTATTTATTTTGAGAAAACTAGAGTAAACTAGTAGGGGATCATACTTTTATAGTCTACTCACCTGTATGAGGCTAGCCAGCAAACAGCCAGTGTCTTTACCAGATTTGTTGTGAATCTCAGCAGACAGTTTAATGACCTGACCAGGAGTGTATCCTCTCAGATCACTCCAAGCCCTCAGCAAAAGTGTGCCTGTTTTTACCAGGAAGTAGTTAAACTTTTTTGTTGTCACAGCACAGCTGGGTTGCTGGGGAAAGAAGGGAGGATATTAGGAATTTTAATTGTTAGTAATGGCACCAAATTGTGGCAGGATAATGTGGTACCATAACTGAAAATACATAATCAACTAGTGTTTTTTTTTTCACAGAAATTATGTCAGCCTCAGCCAAGTTGCAAAGTTGATTATAATTAACTGTTGAAATGTCCTGTCTCCAGGAACTTTTGCAAAGGAATATATTTTAATGTCAAAATCAGAATTATGTATTGCCACTGAAAAATAAGTATAATTCAAATGTACAAGATCTGTAAAGTTTACTTTACATTTATGCATTTGGTAGTCACTTTTACCCATTCAAGGTATGCATTTTCATCAGTCCATGCATTCCCTGGGAATCAAACCCATGACCTTAGCGTTGCTGGCACGATCCTTTACCAGCAATAAATTATAGTGGATTCTCACCTCTATATCTGGCAACTCATTGAGGTTGAGAACATTAAGCAGGTAGAAGGGTCGCTGTGTCTTGTAGTCCTTTGAGAAACGTGGCGTGTCAATAAAAGCCCTAATGTTGTATAGAATTTTCCCAAACGGGCCTTCAAACGAGGTTGGAACAGATACTAAAGAGGATATAAATTGAGACGAGTAAGTTATTTTGGAAGTGGTCAACAGCTTTCCTGTGCTAGAAGCAATAATGACAATAATAACAACAAATATGTATTTTACATTTTTATCACTTATATCCCTCTCAGCACCCATCAGTATTTGCATGGTAAATGATGCCCAAAGCATTCCTGAAAATTGGACAGCAAAATCCCTATTTTGCACAGCTGTTAATACAATCCACCAGCAGGGGGCGCAGCTGCAAGCTGCAGGAGTGCATTAATTAAGCAGTCAGGAATTTTACTGTCACATCTTTCTTAACATCACATGATGAGGCATGTGTTTATGCTGGAAGAGGTGGGGTAGCAACAAAAAGACTTTATACAGCTGCTGTCAGATGAAAGTTAAAATTAAACTCTTCTTATGCCCTACCATCACACTTCAAAAACACTCGGCATAGTTTTTCACAGTGAAAATTGTATTTACATGCTAATTTTAGAATGAAAGAGAATCACCTGGAATGAGAAACTGAAAGGGAAAGCTGTGCTCACCAGATGACAGAGTACCTGCAGTGGCAGAGAGAAAAATGTAATTTGTCTTTTCATTTACATTAAAACCTATGTGCTTATTTTCTTGCTGTTTAACATAAAATTCAGGACCTTTTCATAGTATAGAAGAAAAAGGACAAGAAATGATGGGGGGAGGAGAGGGAAACAAGTTCGGGAATATTGCCAGTCACACTCGAACCCGATTGGTCTATATGAGAACCACGACTCAATGTCAATGTGTCTCAATGTTCCAAAGAAAAATTACTTAACTTTGCAAACCTTTCAAACTTGCCACCTTTTGTTTGTTCTTTTAACAATCCCTGACTGAATTGATTTGGTTGTTACAACACCACCATAAAAGAGTCATCTATATATCTATAAACTGGTGTGGTTGAAGAAATCTCATTACTATGACTAACCAGGGTTGTAAAAACAAGAAAATAGATGGTTAACCAATTTGGGGTTTTCAATGGTTGATTCTTGCATTATTCTAGTTGTAATATCTAAAAGCCATTATACTTACAGTAATTTATGGATATTGACACTTACCTGATATATATTAACCAATCCTGATATATTTCTAAAACAAGCCTTGAATGTTTGTGACAAGTGAAATTAATGTGTTTGACCAGTCGGGTGTGAAGAGACATGACTGTCTTGTGTCTACAACACATCAGACAGATTGTGCAAACGCTTCAATATGTCTTCATATTGTTAACAGAGCTCCAGAGATAGAGATCTCAGTGTCATCAGCAGAGGAGATCACATGGGGTAATGTTTTACTGCTGGAGATCTTTCATAAAGTGCATGCTGTCAAACTGAATAGGAGGAGGTGGAAATGATCAGTATCGCTATGATGATCTGCTTAACTTGGTCTGAAGAGCTGTGGGCACTAAATAGTTTTAGAACAGAGCGAATAGCAATGGGGGGAACTAAATGGACAGTAATAGGTGGAATTAGAGTCAGAAATTACCAGGACCCAGGGCAAAAATTTCACCAAAAAGTGAACCAGATATTTTAGATATTTTATTCTAGGCCCAAGAATGATCTTGTAAATTATTTACAAAAACATTTGTATTGAATAATTTACAGCCAGAACTCAGAAAGTAACAGCCATAATTGTTAGATTTATCATTTATTTAATATATATTATACATATATTTAAAATATTAAATATATGTGAATATTTTCAATATAGTATCACAGCTTGTGCCGTTTCTAACAAGTTATAGGATAAACGAGAGAGAGAGAGAGAGAGAGAGAGAGAGAGATGGAGCGTGTGCAATCAACTATTGCCACTTCCAAGCAGAGATGCTGTCAGCTTTCTGAAGATCAGCTTTATCAGTGGAAAAATAGCCATTCAAGTGGGGGTGTTTCTCCCTATTTTGCTGTAGCCGGTGTGCAAGAGTCAATCACTAAAGAAACCGCAATGTCTGCCACCATTTTAAACAGCACCCATTGTGTAATTAATTAAGTCTGTTGGGTCTCTCAGCTGTTAGCTAACATATACTGTATAATGTAAAAAACAAAAAAATAAACAGTAGCTCTTAACACATCTGCACTGCTCTTACACTTTAGAACGGCACGAACACAAGCAGAGTGATACACACACAGTGACGCATCGGAGTGCTGATGGTGTCAGACCATCAGGGCTCATGGAACATCTCTCGTCCAATCAGATTCGAGGACACAAACAAACAAACAAACAAACAAACAAACAAACAAACACACACACACATACATATTTTTTTTTTTTTCTTTCTCAAAAGAAATGTTTAAAAATTTTATATATTCAAAATTATATTATAAATATATTATTATATAGATAATACATATTATTACCAAAATATAATACACAATTATTGTAAATATATACTTGAAAAATTAGAACAATGCAAAAAAAAAATATATATTTTTTTAAATTACAAAATATTTTCACCTTTACCCCAGGTGGAAAATACAGCTTCTAAAATGTAAAAAATAATAATCTGTTCTGACACTGGTGCAAATGTAAACTCTTTGAATAGGGGGGAGTCACAGTCCATTCAGAACACTCAATTGTGGCGGAATCAGCCCAACTGCCGATATACCACATTACTGTTCAACCACTCAGACTCTCCATTTCATTGCTTGGGAATCAAAGTGTTAACAACTTTAAAGGCTGTGTTAAACTGTGTGTACATAATAGATGCAATGAAGCAGAATCATACAAAGAAAGAACCCCGTTACATTTCCCAGAACTGCACCTTGCCAGTGTGGCAGTTCTCACGTGCCCTTATTAGAACGCTATGAAACGCAATCAACTATTATATTGTTTACTTTAACACGCAGTGACCTCACACATTGCAACACCCAATTTTCAATATCTGGAGTATTAGAAGCATCTAAATCTACCTCCAACACTGTGCATCAGGATTGCTGAGCCTTGAAGAGTGGAACCCGAACTCTTAATGGGCAGACAGCATTTGCTTTTGGCAGTGAGCAGAGAGAGTCGTTCAGTGTCTGTTGCCCTGTGGGCTAGGATGAGAATGGTTACCCAGCACATTCGTGCCTCTGTTGATTCAGATGGCCGGGCCGCTGAAAGGTTCTTAGGGGGAAAGGGTCGTAAGACAAGCCTGAGCATGTGAACAAGCACTCTGACAGGGAAAGATCAGCCAGGACACATTTGCCATGAGCTCACACTTCACCTCAAGGCAGAACACAATGACTGTGTGACCTGAACAAGGGGGTAAGGGAGAGAGACAGAAAGCGATACTGTAGAGAGAAGTGGAGAGAAAATTCTAAAAGTCAAAATTCTTTAAATTCTGCCTCTTTTTAGAGGGATACCTGTCAACAGAATTCACAGAACATTGCAGAACTTTGGCTAAATTAAATCATGGATTAAAATGTGTGAGATTTTATCGTTTCTAACAAAATGGCACAAAGAGTAGAATCACATTTTCCCCTGAACTTAAATTCTGAGAATACAGTAACTTGTAGGAGAGATTCCAGTAATGAATAATTACTATTTTCTCAAAAGGTATGCATGTATTTTTTGCACTACATGCATAAAAAAAATCAGCATTTTATACTTAACTGATGAACACTAAGGCAACATGCCATTATTTTTTTATGTAAATATTTAAATAAAGGAGCCAGCATATTACCTATTTTTACGGTGGTTTTGAAAGTTTTGAGAATTGTACAATTTAATTGGTACCATTTTGACACTGTTTTGACATTACAACCATCCGTTTCGACATTACAACCATCCGTTTCATCAGAAATAACAGCCCACACATGGTATTTTTATGCACACACACAACTTTTTAACCACATTCTTAATTTTGGACTATTAAATTAAACAAATGAGAGGTTTCCTGTTTAACTGGAAAACTAAAATCTTATCTACTTAAAAGGTTATGTGATATCTGACACATTCAGACAGACAGGAAGAAAACGAAAAGTGAGACATGTGCTCAGAACAGGACACAAACAGCTGACTGAGCAATATGAATTAAAGAAGGAACACAACAAAGCCATTCACTTCTAAGTGAGAAACGTTTTTGTTTTAGGGTACAGCCAATGAAAGCCCTGTAAAAGCGTATTTTGATCTTTATAATAACTGGAAAAACTGAACTTAGCTAAAAGGGATAATTCACCCAAAACCTAATTTACTCATCCTTGTGTTGCTCCAAAATATCCTTTTGTGTTCCGACAGATGGGTGAGTAAATTATGACAGAAATGTATTTTTGGATGAACTATCCCTATATGCATACATCGTGTATTTAGTGACCCGGGACCTCATTCCAACCCCTGAACTGAATCCATTGTTTTTGGAGTTGCGCTCACACCTCTTTAGTATTCTCAATCTTTCTGTTATAAATTGTGTAACACATTAAAAAAACGGGCAAAAAGTGCAACAATTATGATTATTTTTTATACCCTAGATATATAAGTGTTATATACATATATAAGTATATATAAGTATATATATATATATATATATATATATATATATATATATATATATATATATATATATATATATATATATATATATATATATATATATATATCCCACATATTGTTATGTTGCTGCCTTATGCTAAAATGCTTTAAATTATCATTTTGTTCACATCAACATCTACACTCTATACCTTATAATATCAAAGCAAAAAGCAGATTTTTGATAAATTAGCAAATTTATTAAAAAGAAAAACTGAAATATCACATTGACATGAGTATTCAGACCGTTAAATCAGTACTAAGTTGAAGCACCTCTGGCAGCAATTACAGCCTCAATTGTATTGGGTATGATGTGACAAGCTTTGCACACCTAGATTTGGGGATTTTCTGCCATTCTTCTCTGCAGATCCTCTCAAGCTCTGTCTGGTTGGATGGGGATTGTCGGTGGACAGCCATTTTCAGGTCTCTCCAGAGAATTTCGATTGAGTTCAAGTCTGGGCTCTGGCTGGGCCACTCAAGGACATTTCACAGAGTTGCCTCTAAGCCACTCTTGTGTTGTCTTGGCTGTGTGCTTAGCATTGTTGTCCTGTTGCAACCCTGACCAGTCCCACAGTCCCTGCCGCTGAAAAACACTCTTACAGCTTTATGCTACCACCACCATGCTTCACTGTTGGAATGGTATTGCTAAGGTGATGAGCGGTGCCTGGTTTCCTCCAGAGATGGCACTTGGAACTGAGGCCAAATGTTCAATCTTCATTTCAGAGAATTTTGTCACAGTCCAAGAGTCCTTTAGGTACTTTTTCAAATTCCAAGATGGCTTTCATGCGTCTTGCACTGAGGAGATGCTTCCATTTGGCCACTCTGCTATGAAGCCCAAAATGGTGGAGTGTTTCAGTGATGGTTGTCCTTCTGCAAGTTTCTCCAATTTCCACAAATGATCTATGGAGCTCAACCAGAGTGACCATCGGGTTCTTGGTCACCTCTCTTACCAAGGCCCTTCTCCCGCGATTACTCAGTTTGGCTGGGCGGCCAGCTCTAGGAAGAGTCCTGATTAATCCAAACTTCTTCCATTTAAGAATTATGGAGGCCACTGTGCTCTTGGGAACCTTCAATGCAGCCTAATGTTTTTGTAGCCTTTCCCAGATATGTGCCTCGACACAATCCTGTCTCTGAGCTCTGCAGGCAGTTCTTTTGACCTCATGGCTTGGTTTTTGCTCTGATATGCAATTTCAGCAATGAGACATTATATAGACAGGTGTGTGCCTTTCCAAATCATGTACAATCAATTGAATTTGGGTGGATTCCAAACAAAGTGTAGAAATATCACAAAGATGATCCAGAAAAATGGGGATGCACCCGAGTTAAATATCAAGTGTCATAGCAAAGGGTCTGAATAATTGTCAATGTAACATTTATTTTTTTTCTTTTTAATAAATTTGCAAAGTTACCAAAAATCAGATTTTTGCTTTGTCATTATGGGGTATGGATTGTAGATTGATGTGAAAAAAATAAAAAATAAATAAATAAATAATTTAAAGCATTTTAGCATAAGGCTGCAACATAACAAAATGTGAAAAAAATGAAGGGGTCTGAATACTTTCTGAATGCACTGAATAATTTGCACTTTCTGAATGCACTGAATATTCTGAATAATTTATATGTGGCATGATCTCTGATATATGAAATAAACATCACAATACATTTAATTTTTATTTTATATATATTTTATAACTTTCTTGCAATATTTTGGTAATTTTACCCTATCTGGGGATTTCGTAGATCCATTTGTGATAGATATATGTGCTAGGTGAAGTGTGAAGAGTGTTGGGTGAAATTCCCATGGATTAAAGTGTTAAGTAAACCTGAAATTGAGTGAGCTGATGAATGGATGTTGACCTTCTTACCTTTGTCGGCCACAGACAGTGTGCTGCTCAAGTATCGCTCCTCCAACATCCACGATGCATCATTCAGCTTGGAGGAAATGCCACAAGACCCCATGCAGTTCACTTTGATGGCTACAAAAGAGTCAGAGACACAACAATTACATTTCAGCTTCTTCAAAATCCAGAGCACTTCTTAGAATTCTTCTCTTTTTCTTTGTATTTCCTAAAATGATGTAATGGTATTCTATAAACTGTATGTCACGTGCAAATACATTTTTTTTTCACAAGGAAGTTTTATTTCTGATGAAACAAAACCATAGGAGGCAATCTATATTTATCTTTCTGACACCTTATCATACCTGTTTGACTACCAATAAAACTGTTTGCAATGTTGGAAAACCACTATCCAAACATACATGAGGTTTTTTAAACACCACACGCCACCAGTCAAGAAAAGACATGGCATAAGCACAGGTCTGATAAGCAAAATAAAGGTAACTTGAGAATGACTGGTTATCACTTTTTTCCATAATAAACAGATCTGATCTCATATTCTTGATGGTTGAGTATAAAACGACACGTTGAATTCAAATTATTTTCTTCGAACAACCTGTCCAATTTCTATCGATCCATGGAACATACATTCCGACAGAAAGCTGCCCTTTTGTCTGGTGCATCTAACAGAAACAGGCATACTTTAGCAACATGTTTGACAACATTTGGGTGGGGTCTGAAGCGTAAATGTAATCAAAATACTGAGATGTTACCGGTAAAAGGCATGAGTCATTGTAGTGTCACTAAAAGCGTACTGGTTCCAGAACATTTACACACATGAAGGGAATTGTTCAGGTTCAAAACAAGTTAAGCTCAATCAACAGCATTTGTGGCATAATGTTGATTACCACAAAAATTTATTTTGACTTGCAGTCACATTTATGCCTTTAAACCCTCCAAAAATTGGTTCCATTCACTTCCATTGTAACTTCCTCACTGTAAACTCAATTTTTGCTTTTTTAAAGAAAAGGAGGGACGAGCTGAAATAATTTTCTCTGTTGATTGAGCTTAACTCGTTTTGAACCTGGAACATACCTTTAATATGTGAGCAGGCCTTCGAGCAGCCTCGGGTCAAGATTAAAGCTCAGAGTCAGACAAACACAAATAACTTGTGTGACAATTTACATGACCATTAAAAGCTGTTTGCTTAAATCTGAATTTAAGCCATGTGACCACATGCTGATCTGCTTATGTAATGGACCAGTGGTGGGTAAAGCCCAAAGAATCTCAATTGGATTGACCCAAAACAGCAGGGCAGAGCAAACTCCATCATTATGGTTTCACTCTCTGGATGACATAAAATTCAATGGTCTCACACAATGGCAGGAAGCAACCTTCACTCAACATTTAAACAATCTGTACATAACTAGGGCTGGGTGGTATAACAAAAAAAAATTGCTAGGTATTTTAATCTGATATTGATATCAATATCAGATTAAAATATTAATATTAATATTCAATGTGTATTTTTTATATGTATGCATTTTCTCTAAAACCGCTTAAAAGGGTGCATGCAAAATCAGGGATTGCAAAATTAGCCTATGGTCTTCCTGGGCAACTTAAAAGTGCAAAATCATTGCAATATTCAAGATGTCGCTTACATTTATATTGTACGTGTATGATTGTAAACCGGTGTGTGGCAGGGCGGAGGGCGGGGCCGGGTCGTGATTATGAATGTGTTTGAGTTCATAATTAAAATATTATTTATATCGTCAATCCGATTCTCGCCTCCTCCTTTCCCTTAACCACCTTTACACTGTGGTATATCACCTACTCTTACACTCAAAAACACAGGGCCATGAAATGCTTTTGCAGTACATCTGCAGTCTATGTGCATCAACTTTCCTTTTTGCATTTAAAAAGCAACAGAAAGAAACTGGCGTGAGAGAGAGAGAGAGAGAGAGATTGAGAGAGATAAGGCAGAGCGTGATGCAGTAGATTAAAAAAAATTAACAGATGTCAGTGACACTTTTTAGTATGCAAGACAAAGAGCTCATCATCCCAAAATGATAAACTGCTTAGGGGCGAGAAAGGCCCCAGTACACCCATCATGGAAATGGAGAGCCATTTTTGGACATGTTATAAGAATCCTGTCTGTATGAAAACCTTTGAGATGAATTTTCACTGAAAAAGACAAGTCAATTTCAATTTTCAGGGGTTTTGAGCAGGTGTACCACACAGGCAGGGATTTTCAAGCTTGTTGTGTGGCCATACACAAAACATTGGTGGCTGATGGCAGCATAGCGATCTCTACAAGAAAGCTAATAAAATGGTTTCAAATCAATATTTCATGTAATTTATTTATTTTATAAGAAGCCATGCAATAATTAAGGGATAATGTACAGTCAGACGGTTGTAACGCAAAAAAAAACCCTGACAGGGGGATTGGGACCACAATGCGAAGCGGAGAGGTCTTGCATCACCCTGCATGGGTTTATTTTGCAAAAGCAATCGGATGACTGAACATTATACCACTTATTACACAGCAAATAAATAGATACATGAACATAAAATATTTATTTGAAATTCATAAATATAATAATACATTTTATTAGCTTACTTGTATCTGAGAAGCAGGAAAGATAACTTGTGATACCAGGATGACCAGTCTGATATATTAATCCCCAGATGTGCGGTTGTTACTCAGAAATATCAGTCCACTAGATGGTGCCATTGGTCAATCAGAATCCAGTGTTCCAGAGACAAGTGTAATTAATGGAATTATACTCATTTAGCTGGCCATAATCACAAAATTTACCACTACACAGTAAAACAAAACCCTAATCTGGGGTTTATTTTGCAATATACTGTAACAGGCTTACTGTACATCATATTGTACATTATAAAATAAAGTGTTAATATTTAGATCCTTTAGAATAGAGATCTGTCCAGTGAGAATATTTAAGTCTTAATTACAGTTCATAATGTTTTGCTGTTTTTTTTTTTGGTTTTTTTTTTTGTAACAAATGGGATTTTAAGTTCACAGGGACCAAATAAATGGGTCACTAGCCTTAAAAAACTGGGGGAGGGAGATATTGAAGGTATAGAGGAAGGATTTGCTTGCTTACACAATATGACAAGTATTATCCTTATATTATAAGGACAATTGCATCTATGTGAAATTCTGCTTTTATTCTAGGATAGACTTCAATGACATTAGTCATTAATCTTACGGTTCATAAAAAAATCTTTGTTTAAACACTGACCCTTCACACTTACTTAGTTTAATCATTTTAAACTACGAATAGCTTGTGCAATATGGTGCGGCCAGCTGGCTCCATTGTGGGCCTCGCCCCTCCATACAGACAAAAGAGCAAAATGGAAATGAACCTTTCATGAAATAGATTTAAGCCACACAGATAGTGAGTGATTATAAAGTGAGACTGCAGCATGTGTGTGTGTGCTGTTATTATCCATGCTGTATATTTCATCTTCCGTGTCATGCAGTGATTCTGGACATTCTGGACTGAACTCAGCAGCCCTGTAGGGCAATTGACATTTCACAAGTACTCTGTCATCAACATGATGCTAATTTTATCATCAGGGAGGACAGCTTTCCACCCTCTCCCAAAGCATCAGTGGTGTGAATGTTTGTCAAAGAATTGTTGTGGAGAACCCAAGTCAATGTGTTTTCCCAAAATTAAGAACTAACTGAGTTTTGTTAAAATTTCCTAAAATCAAAATGACCGTTTTTGTAATTGTTAGTCCATGTCTATTAAGTTTTGAAGCCATCTGAATGCTATTGTATTCCTAGAAATGTACCTGTGCAGACATACACATTTAAAATTTTGAGATTGACCGGTTTAACAATAAATTATCTATCTGTATTGGTTTTAAAATAGAATCAATATTGGTTGGCTATTATTGGTTTGAAAAAATGTATGAACTCTGATATGTCCCAACTAAACTTTTCAGGTCTTTAGAGTGCGGGACAGCGAGTGTATGTTTTGAGTGTATGCTGGGATCTGATTCCACAGAGGGGACAATGGAATTGGTCCAGGCCTCTTGGCTGCCTACTTGGTACATCACACGTGTCAGAGAAACACCGCAGTGGGTGTCCAGAGCGTCTTCTGTGATTATCACAACCCTTCCACATGGGAAGACTGCATGGGCTGGACCTGCTTCCTAACACATACAGCGTAAGCAACACTGTTGCCAGATAACTGTGAGAAACTCCAATCCCATCTATTTTCAATGAGTTGACATCTAAGATCGCATTTACACCTTGGAGTTAAATCTGTCTGATCAGGTAGAGATCCAATGACAAATTTAAAAAACATTCATGGATAATTCATTCACTTCGACAGTTCAGGGTTTTTCCCTCATTGAAAAAAAATGTGGTGGTCGCAGAGGCAAAGTTTCAGGTCACCGAATCAAATTGTATGATATTCATCTCACTTTCTGCGACATGTGAGCAGTAAATATGCTTCTCATCTGAAACGGCAAGTGTAAATGGAAAGTGCTTTTTCAATCGGATAACAATCAGATCAGGAAAAATGCTTGAAGTGACAAAGTATAGATACCTCTTTCCACCTTCTTTGAATGTAGTCAGAATCCTTCCCTGACAAACTCTGAATGTGAATGTAAATTGGGCCCAAGGGTACAACATAAGACTGATTTGTAAATATAAACAACAGTGTTCAATTACATCCTGTTCTAAACATGAACCTGATACTGTTAAGATTCTATAAAATCTTTAACAAAAGGATTTCTCTTAATATTCTTAGGTCTAACAGAAAGGTTTATTATCTACTCTATTTGCAATTCCAATAGAAGTCTAATAGCGTTTTAATTGCCCCATCTTTAACAATGCTCATTCAATAACAGTTCATTTAAAGCTTAAATAATGTATTAACCGTTTCACAAGCAATCCATGCTGATATCAGTCAAAAATGCATGCAATCCACACTGAAATGTTCTGAAAACGCAAACTTAATACAATCCATGGTGATGTTGGGTGCTTCAACTGGCTGCAACAGGACAAAGCAGAGACGCCAGTCTTCAAATCTCACATCTTCTGTGTTACACACAGAAAAGCGTGTGTTTCTCCCAGACAGTGGCAGCAGCAAAATGAGACATGTTTTAAAAGTTGCGTTTGTACCACTCTTAAACATGACCGCACATCACCGGAAACGCATCAAAGACTTCCATCTAGTGCATGTTTACAAAAGACAAAAAAATAAAAGTACAGATGGGTGCAAAAATGGTCCAGGATGCCTTCAAAACAGCAAGAAACAGCTCAGCTGTTCTAACTTTTCAAAGAAGTCTTTTAAAAGCTGCACGAGAAGCACGATAGCGGTCAAAGACATTCATCTAGTGCATATTTAGGTAGAAAAACATTAAAATCCAGATAGGTGCATGAAGGTGTTTTTTGTAAAGTGTAGATTCATTTCCCATGACAGGCCCTCACTCCTCTTCACCTGAGAGTGACTGAGCGCCAGTGGGCGGGGCCAAGAGTGCAATGATCAAAAATAGGCATTGATGTCTTGCTGAAGAGGCAGTCATTTATGTAACATCACAAGTTCCACAACTTCCAAACAAGCGGTTTCAACAGCCTGGTTTAAATAAATGCTCTTTTTCTATTAAGGAGGAAGTTTTCAGTTCAGAAACTTACAGTATGGTTTTTATAGTACAATAACCTCTTATATGTCAAAAGATTGGGGAAAGTTTGATTCCTCATGTCATGAACCCTTTTAAGAACACCAAAAAGCTTTTGTTACAAGGCAACCTTAGGGGATACTTTGGTTGTTATGTTTCCCTATTTTAATGTAAAACACAGATTAACAATACATTAAAACTGAAAATTAATAAGAGTGCATAAGAAGTTCTGAAGAAAATGTGAGTGGTGCTTGCCCATGCAAAACCATGCCAAACACAAAGGTGTTCCCCCACCCGGTCTCAATGATATTCTGGGCCCTATGGTTTTGGTAGGTCCATCAAGACAAAAATTCTGAATGTACATTTCCAAGGAACCCCAAAAATCTCAGTAACTGGCAGCCTTACAATTAATCAGCTCTGAACTTTTATGCCATTCAGAGAGAATTTAACTCTGTGACATCATGGCGATGCAACAAGTCAACACGCATTAAGGGCTGACTGCACTGACATAGAAATGGAAAGCTGAGTTTGGGGAGAGACTGATCTTTCCTTGTTTACTGGAGTGTTAGATACAGTTCAGCTTGTATAGAGACATACAAAAGATCTACAGTGTTTATCAGGGTTTTCTCTTTACAATGCAAACAGAAGAAATTCTTGATCCCTCGGTCAAACACACAAAAGGAGGACTGTACCACAGCTTAGACTGTGGTTAAGTTTCCACTTGTGAAGAGTAGCCTATTATTAATGAGATAAAATCAATTAAAGAATTGGTAGAGAGATGAATGTTCCTTTAAAAGATACCATGAAACCGCTTGAGTTTTCTGTCCCATGTTGAAATATTAGAAGAGGACGTTTGGGCAAGACATATCGAAGGGATTGTCCCATTGTTTTATAATTGCCGATTGACTTTAGTTACGTCACAGCCATGAACCATGATTTGCTACTTGCTAGTTGGTTGCAGGTGGTTTTAGGAGGAAGGACATTCTCATTGTAGAGCGCATTAGATTGGACAAAATCTTCATAGTGCAATGCGTCATCAAAACTTAGTCCATGACAAATTACATGTAAATATAAATCAAATATAAATAAACTAGGATTTAAATGACCTCAAAATTAATAAAAATTGACTAAAACAATCCAATTTAATGGGGTCTTAAAAGTGCTTTCATTAGCAGAGAGAAGACACAGTGCACATTAGCACAGTGTTTCTATGACACTACAAATGTAACCCTCCAAAAGACTGTTTCAGTTCAGACTTGGTAATTATTTTGTTTTCTAAAGGTTAGCAGCAAAGTGTGAACAATGACCTACTTTATCTCACTCAAGAGGTTGTGCCATATACACTTACTACAACAACTGCATGCAAACACTGTCATGGTCCTGTCACTCTGTCAGTCTGGGTTTTTGTCTGACAGGACTGTGGCATTATCGTCCAATGTCTGTCTTGTGTTTTCGGTCAGTCTTGTTTCATGCCGGGAGCACGGTGTATAGATCCTGACTTCCTGTCTGGTATGGTTTGGTCTGTGTCGGGATCCAGACACTCGTGCTCCATGTCTGTCTGTTACTGACGTGGGTGCATCGCGCTTATGTCATCTTGGCAGCATGCATATTTTATATGTAACGGGATTACGTATTTAAAATACAATAAATTAGTAACTTTAATCCACTACTGTTACAATTTAAATAGTGGGTAATCAGAATAGTTACATTCAAAAAGTATTTTGATTACCGAAAAGAAAATTTTGCATTTTATTGTCATTCGCTTCATTTAATATTTAGACTATTGAGTTGTAAAACAATTATACATATCCATTATGCAATCTAAAGTGCGCTTGAACACTTTTTTATGATTTGTTTCATTCATACATGTACAAACTGTTGCGAGTGAAACATGACATCATTGAGGAACTTTCTCTTAATAGTTTAATAGAATAGCTACACGTTGTTTCTACAGCTTGAAAAAAAAAAACTGTTAGAAACGCTTTGACAGATGAGACATAACTCCAGTAAATACACAATTACATGCCTTGTCCACATTTTTTATGCAGTTATGGTATTTTTACAGGAAATGCTAACTAATGTAGCCTTTAACATCATATAGAAAGCTACAAATAATATACTGTATTTTCTGCATCATTCTAGGAACAGAATCCACATACGATCAGAAAAAGAATGTGGTTGTGTACACTCTGTGGGGCTTTGAAGTTTGATGCAACAAAAATAGTTAACCTTGTGTAAATTGTCACGTAAACATGTAACTTTATGCTTAGATAAAATGCTAATTCTTGCCTTTACATGCATCTCTTACCAGACTCGATTATATTTTATAACGTATTCTAAGAGACATAAACTCACGTTGGAGCAAAACTTTTGTTATTATATTATAGAGTATAAAGTATATATAGAATAGGACTGCAACTAACGATTATTTTGATAATCGATTATTCCTACGATTATCAGAATGATAATTCGACTATTCAGCAATTATTGCAACGATTACTCGTTAGCTCTTAGCCGATTATTCAGCTTGTGCCCCGACATAAAAGGTTGTATTAAACGTGCTTACTAACAATAGAGGACAAAATCATCTTTTAAATTTACCTCTAAAAGACATTCACTGAATTAAAGGGAAAAAGTACTTTTTATTACGTTTAATTCAGTGTGACAGGGTTGAGGGCGGGGCCGGGTCGTGATTATACACACCTGGTCCCTTATCGGGCTAATTGAGCCTCGGAGAGGGATAAAAAGGCTGATTGCGGACAGTGGTGAGACAGAGAGAGAGAGTTAATTTACGGCCATGTCTGTCATGTGTGCGTTTTATCTTTTAAGTTTATCATTAAAATATTATTTACATTGCCAAGCCGGTTCTCGCCTCCTCCTTTCCATTGAACTGCATTACACTGGTTCCAAAAGGAGGAGGGATATGCCGTAGTAGAGTTCTCGCCACTACAGTCCACCCCTACGGAGCAGCCGCGGCCATCTGCCGATGAACGAGGAGTATTTATACACACATACATACAGTGCATCCAGAAAGTATTCACAGCACTTCACTTTTTCCACATTTTGTTATATTACAGCCTTAATATATCGCAAAATGGATTAAATTCATTATTTTCCTCAAAATTCTACACATATATATATATATATATATATATATATATATATATATATATATATATATATATACATATATATATACATATACATATACATATACATATATATATACATATACATATACATATACATATACATATATATATATATATACATATACATATACATATATATATATATATATATATATATACATATACATATATATATATATATATATATATATATATACATATACATATATATACATATATATATATATATATATATATATATATATATATATATATATATACATACATATATATACATATACATATATATATATATATATATATATATATATATATATATATATATATACACATATATATATATATATACACACACACACACACACACACACTCACACACACACACACAGAGCACTGACACATAAATTAATATACACACATAAACTGAGGGTCACTGTGGTGAACATTGGGGTACATTGGGGGTAAAACACATAAAATATTCACCCACTGTCTCTCAGGCTGTGACAAGTTAAAACATATCTTGCAGCCAATGCTGCTGTGTGTCCCTCTCCAGTATGTGTATATAGCAAATATATATATTCCAAACAATGAATTTAAATGATATTTGAATGCACATTAACTAGTGCTTAAGCATTATACACAGTATGTTATAATGTTTGTTAATAAATTATTGAATTATTCATAAAAAAAATAGATAAAAGACCGGATTGAAATTATTTATATATCCATTCTGTGTGTTTATATATAAGGAGCTTATCCAAGCTGCATTACGCAACATGCTGTGGACATTCAGCCCATGTTATGCTCACACGCTACCACCTCATCTCACTGTCCCCAAACGTTCCCACCAATTACTGCACAGGGTCAGTCTGTCCCATGATCCTCTGCTCAGTCATGTGCTGTACATCTCAGTAAGCTTTACTTACCTTACTAAAACAAAACCCAACAGTCAGCCAGCATAAAAATTTACTTTGAGTTGGTTCTCTCGGAATTGGATAAAAAAAATATTCATTAGTTTCTTATTTTACTCTCAATGAAGCATCACCACACATTCAATGAGAGGTTCCATCTCTGTTAGTATGTTGCCTTATAAGGAAGTTGCCTATGTAGGCAGTAGGCATCAAGGCAGCTCACTAGGGATGGGACGATATGGTTATATCATGATTCAGTTTGATATGAGGTTCACAATTCTACATATCTTAATTCAATATGATAACACTAAAATGACAAAGTATGGCAGAAAATGTTTTATATTTTGAAAAATGCTTGTGCAAAATACACATAATTTCTCATCAAAATAAAGTTCTTTATACACAATTTGAATGCTCAAATTTTAATAATAGTTTCTCATATACCTTTCAGTATGAGAAAATTTCACAAAATAATAAGCCTTCAGAAATAATGGAATAGTGCATAGTTTTAAATCAAAATACCCCGCTGGTAATGAATTACGAGTGTGTAAACAGATGGGATTAAATCTGCGTTGTCTTGACGAGATATTAAAGTAAACACAGCCGTTAATGTATAAGCAGATGGGACGAATTCTTAACATTTTAAATCTGTGCGATGTATCCAGGGCGTGCTGAGTGACTCCAGCCAGGTCTCCTAAGCAACCAAATTGGCCCGGTTGCTAGGGAGGGTAGAGTCACATGGGGTAACCTCCTCGTGGTCGCTATAATGTGGTTCTCGCGCTCGAAGGGTGGTTGGTGAGTTGTGCGTGGATGCCACGGAGAAAAGTGTGAAGCCCCAACACGTGCTGTCACGACAAACTCAGACACGGAGGCTACTGCCTGAGATTCGTCCTCCGCCACCCGGATTGAGGCGAGTCACTAGGCCACCACGAGGACCTAGAGCGCACTGGGAATTGGGCATTCCAAATTGGGGAGAAAAGGGGAGAACTTTTTTTTTTTTTTAATCTGTGCGATGCCTAAATGTATATAAGCTGCATGTTGTTTGTTATAGGCATTCTTAATAAAATCAGTATTAATGTATATCTAATAATCGCTACTGTTGCTGAAAAAAAAAAAGCAGCAATATTTACGCTGTTCTCTATTTAATTACTGGCTCTTGAATACAGTGCATCCGGAAAGACAGTGAATTCACAGTGCTTCACTTTTTCCACATTTTGTTATGTTACAGCCTTATTCTAAAATGGATTAAACTATTATTTTCCTAAAAATTCTACAAACAATACCCCATAATGACAACGTGAAATAAGTTTGTTTGCAATCTTTGCAAATTTATTAAAAATAAAATTTACATAAGTATTCACAGCCTTTGCTATGACACTCAAAATTGAGCTCAGGCGCATCCTGTTTCCACTAATCATCCTTGAGATGTTTCTACAACTTGATTGGAGTCCACCTGTGGTAAATTCAGTTGATTGGACATGGACATTGGACACACACCTGTCTATATAAGGTCCCACAGTTAACAGTGCATGTCAGAGCACAAACCAAGCCATGAAGTCCAAGGAATTGTCTTTAGAACATCGAGACAGGATTGTATCAAGGCACAGATCTGGGGAATGGTACAGAAACATTTATGCAACACTGAAGGTCCCAATGTGCACATTGGCCTCCATCATCAGTAAATGGAAGAAGTTTGGAACCACCAGGACTCTTCCTAGAGCTGGCCGCCTGACCAAACTGAGTGATCGGGGGAGAAGGGCCTTAGTCAGGGTGACCAAGAACCCGATGGTCACTCTGACAGACCTCCAGCATTTCTCTGTGGAGAGAGGAGAACCTTCCAGAAGAACAACCATATCTCCAGAACTCCACCACTCAGGC
The DNA here is from genome assembly GCA_032164185.1 of Moxostoma hubbsi. NCBI lineage: Eukaryota > Metazoa > Chordata > Actinopteri > Cypriniformes > Catostomidae > Moxostoma > Moxostoma hubbsi. The sequence goes on along the minus strand of JAVLUX010000001.1, from coordinate 35,279,485 downwards.
CTGTATGGTAGAGTGGCCAGATGGAAGCCACTCCTCAGTAAAAGGCACATGATAGCCCACCTGGAGTTTGCAAGAAATGCACCTGAAGGAATCTCAGACCATGAGAAACAAAATTCTCTGGTCTTATGAAACAAAGATTGAATCTTTTGGCCTGAATGGCAAGCGTCATGTCTGGAGGAAAGCAGGCACTGCTCATCACCTGGCCAATACCATCCCTACAGTGAAGCATGGAGGTGGCAGTATCATGCTGTGGGGATGTTTTTCAGTGGTAGAAACTGGGAGACTAGTCAGGATCGAGGAAAGATAAATGCAGCAATGTACAGAGACATCCTTGATGAAAACCTGCTCCAGAGCGCTCTGGACCTCAGACTGGGGTGAAGGTTCAACTTCCAACAGGACAATGACCCTAAGCACACAGCCAAGATAACAAAGGAGTGGCTACGGGACAACTCTGTGAATGTCCTTGAGTGACCCAGCCAGAGCCCAGACTTGAACCTGATTTGAACATGTCTGGAGAGATCTGAAAATGGCTATACTCCCCATCCAACCTGATGGAGCTTGAGAGGTCCTGCAAAGAATGGGAGAAACTGCCCGAAAATAGGTGTGCCAAACTTGCAGCATCATACACAAAAAGACTGGACTGTAATTGGTGCCAAAGATGCTTCAACAAAGTATTGAGCAAAGGCTGCGAATACTTATGTACATGTGATTTTTTTCGTTTTTAATTTTTTACAAATTTGCAAAGATTTCAAACAAACTTCTTTCACGTTGTCATTATGGGTTATTGTTTGTAGAATTTTGAGGAAAATAATTAATTTAATCCATTTTGAATAAGGCTGTAACATAAAATGTGGAAAAAGTGAAGCGCTGTGAATACTTTCCAGATGCACTGTAATTCATTTAAAAGCTTGAAGCAATTTTTACAAGAGACACTGAAGGCCTCATTGTTTTAATTTTAATATAACAGTGTTTCATTGCATTTTTGCCAACATATATATATATATATATATATATATATTAATCAATAATAACAATGTGCTGTTTGTTTTGCCTCTTGTGGACTTATGACATTTTAAATGTATGTATTTGATTTAAAACGTTAATTGCATTTTTGCACAGATTGAAGCAGAGAACATTTGGTCAGAACCTCTAGTAAGTTACATGTTATTTTGTTTAGTACCCTTTAGGGCTGTCAAATTAAAATTTGATTTTCAAATATTCATTGAATTAAAAAAATAAATGCACATTCGAATGCTAAAACTGTGTATTAGATGTTTGGATTTGTGCCCAGCACTGAACTTTTCATTTAATAATTTTTTATGCACATTAGTTGAAAATGGAATGCTCTTATTTTAACAGCCAGGAATGTTATTTGAAGCCCAGTTGACATCCCTAGTACCCTTAAGTCCAGGTTTTGTAAATCACTAAAATCTTTTTTTTTTCAGAATCATGAGAGAATCATAATTTGAAAAATTGCGATTTTCAATTGAAATAGAATCATGCAGCTCTAATATACTATAATGATATAAGCTGTCAATGTTTGAAAAAAATGTGTACAATTTACAATTAATAACATTAAAGGTGCACTCAGTAACTTTTGTGTCATCTTGTACTTACACTGATACTTAGTGGCTTGGATGTAATCAGTAAATTTCTGATCAGTAATCAGAAATGTTGTATTTACAGTCAGCCATGATAACTTTAATTAATAAGTTAAGTAGTCAAATAACAGGACTATTACTGAGATTAAGCGAGTAGTATTTGGCTGGTCATGTGATTCTAACATGGCAGCCCCCATGAGCGGACCCTCTCCATGTACAATTAATTCGCTTTTCTAAGGTTACTGATAGGATTGGAGTCTTCACTGTAATGCGAGTGGTCATGATTTCCAACATATACTGCAAAATTACAATTCATGTCTTTTGGAGATACATTTTTTAATGAGGAAAAAATTACTAAGTGCACCTTTAAGTTTACATTCATTTGTATTGCCAGCACTATAATGGTACTGTCACTCTAAGAGTTTAACCCACATCTCACAAACTCGCACATGTGTTGTAGTTCATATATTAACAAGAGAGAAGCTTCTCGTTTTTTAGTGCATCTGTGCTATTTGTTGTTAAAATGTAGATTTTTTTTTACTTTTTTATCTGACAGTAAAGAACAGAAAGGATATTGTAATACACATTATTCAATGAAAGTGGAGTTCGGGATCTCATCTTTGATGGATGCATATTACATGGAAGAAATGGTCCGTTTTATTCTCAAGCACTTTCCATCAAAAGGCGATTTTCCAGGTATTCCAGTACTTCAATTTCTAAAAGATAAATTCAGGCACTTTAAGCACTTCAAGGACCTTGTGTGAACTCTAAAAACAGTGCAGTAGAGAGATTATGATGTTTCACGGGTCATTTAATTTATGATCACACGGACAGAAAAACAATGTTTCAAATCGAGAAATATCGAGTTTTGCCACGATATGGTTTGTAATTTTTTTGGTTCACGATATATCGAAATTCAATATACTGTCTCATCCCTACAACTTACTGGGTTTCGGAACAGAGTTACTGAACAAAAGAGGGAGGGACAGATAAATGACAAAGCAATCAGTAATCCATATTTTTATTCCTTGGCATGAAGCATATCGGGAAGTTCAGGACACATGAATCAGTACCTGCCAACTTCGGGTGTATTTCTGTGAAAAAGAAACATTGCAGAGAAGGGAGGCACCTTCAATCATAGCCTTCCTTCTCTGCAATGTTTCTTTTTCACAGAAATACACCTATACATTTTTTCTGCCAGTCTAAGCGAACTGATGAGTTTTGAGCCCTCAAGGCCAAAGATGACATCAGCCACTCATTCAATGGACAGAGATGTTTAGTTCAGTGATATGATCCCACCTAATTTTAGGCCTCATTTCCCATAATTCAGGCTGTCAAAAAAGAAAAGTGCTATATATAAAAACTAAATATTTCAATATTTGTGAAATATTCAACAATTATAATGCAAGAACAAAAATGTAAAAGCAACAGCAATATACCTATCCATTACAAAACAGTACTGTTGCAGTAGGATGGCATCAAATGATAATGATGCCATTTGAAAACACTTCCCATATCTTTCACTGTCAAAGGCAAGCCATACAATCAAATTCTACAGTATTTTGGTGTCACTAGTTATACATTAAGCAAAATGAGTCAGATGCCAACATGGATAGTTTGCAAGACACACTTTCATTCTCCAAATGTATTAATATTAATACATTTCAATATTTTGACATTTTTGTTGATTTTTGTTTGGTATCCAATATAAAATCTGCATCATGACACAAAACCAGTGAGAACCACTGATTTAAAGGAATGTTTACATCATTTACTCACCCTCATGCTATCTCAGATGTGTATTACTTTCTTCTGCAAAACACAAAGGTTTTTAAAAGAACATTTCAGCTCTGTTGGTCTCATAGTGCAATTGAATGGTGACCAGAACTTTGAAGGCCCAAAAGGCAGATCCAGAAGACTCCAGTGGTTAAATCCATATCTTCTGAACTAATACGAGTCCTTTTTTTAACTGTAAATCTATAGTTCCACTTTCACTTCCACAACCTGGTGTGGAATTTACTTTAACTTTCACATTCAGCCACCTACTGGTTGGGGCTGGTCAAAGGTGAGATTGATAATAAAAAAAGGATTTAAATATTGATTGTTTCTTGCTCTCACCTATCACAACACTTCTAAAGAAATGGATTTAAACACTGGAGTCACATGGATTACTTTTAAGCCTCCTTAATTTCATTCGCTTGTATTGTATGGACCAACAGAGCTGAGATATACTTCTAAAATCTTCATTTGTGTTCTTGCAGAAGAAAGAAAGTCATACACATCTGGGATGACATGAGGGTGAGTAAATGAGGAGCGAATTTTCATTTTTTCCTTTTAAAGGCTCAATTCTGCCTAGTAGCCAGTCTTGTGTGATAACTGAATCATCTCACCCACGCTTTTTCCAAGTAGACATACAGTACAAAGAGAGGAAGTACACCTCTTCCTTTGAGGTTTTAATGAACTGCCGCTACAATGACTAATATGTATTGTGTCAGCAACCTGCCTGGCAATGTCTGTAACATGCATTAAACATCTGTCAATTATATTTGTGGTATATTATAGTCACTGGAACCTTGTTTTGTCTAAGGAACACATGATTTCATCAGGAAAGGGCATTTCAGTATTCTCCAGTATTTGGCCATGGAGTCCTCTTCAATTTTTCTCACAGATATCTGAAAAACTTGTGATCTGTGTTTCCAGAAAGAGGAGACAATGGGAAGCATGATGGAATATCTGTAATTCAATTCTCACTGACAATGACAAATAACGTTTATCATCAAGGCTGGGAGGACAGGTAATATTCCTTAATAATACCTGTTTGCACATGGTGAGTTGAGATGTTCAAGATAAGCTGGAACAAAAGCAGGTGTTCAGAGCTACTACAAGGTTGTACATATAAATGAGGAGAGTTAGTAGTAACTGTAGCTCTAGACTATTATTATCCATCTCCCAGCAGCAGAAAACCAGATTTTAGAAATGTATCACCTCAAGTGTCTAATGACCACTTCACATAACATCAAATAAACAGACATTTTTGCAGTGTGACTAAATGACTTGGGGCCAAAGAGATTAGCCCACAGTTTTGGTAGTTTTCACAGAGACAGCGTCTCAGCACGTTAAAGTATTGCAGATGTTTTGAATTCGGGTGTATTACTGAAATTACATCAGACAAACCAAAGTTCTCTAACTTCAGTCATCTCAACTAAAATTACCTTGTCCTTGACAAATAAACTTTCACTAGTTAGTTATCAATCATTCATTTACAAACCAGTAAAACAGAAAAACAATGGATAAATCCTCAAAGAAACATTCTGGGTAAATTAAAAGTTAAGCTCTATTGACAGCACACTGACGATTACCACAAAATATATTTTTACTCGTTCATCAAAAAAGGGTGGACTGAAATGTACTTAAAATGGAAGTCTATGGAAAGTCTATTGTATGGTTACGTGTATGTCCCATACACGCTTTGTAAATGCATTGTTTTGTCTGTAACTCTAGTATTGTCTCTAAATTTTCTTTACTTAAAACATGTTATTTTTTTTTTTACAAAGTGATTGAATTGTATTATATTTACTTTACTTATGTGAAAGGTATTTAATTAACTGATCTCTTAAAACCCACAAACACCTGATAAACTTCACAATTTACTTTTTTTTGCACTTTTTTAATTTGCTCTCACCTGATTCAGAAATACTGCTCTCTCTATTCACAGAACTAATTAAACTGCGTACATGCACCATCCTCTCAAGACTATCTCAAGCTCCTGCAAAATCAATCAAGCTGGCTCTGGTTCGGAGGGTAAAAGCATCTTTGTCCTCAGAGGGAGTATGAATGGGAGAGGGCACCAACACACAAAGGACATTGGGGTAAGGAAACCTAATACTACTCCTGGGACCAAGACTTCTGAATGCAGGTGGCATAGCAACCGCATTCCAACAAGATAGTCCTAGTAACAGGCATAAACCTGCTGCCAGGCAAATGCTAACCTCTCCTCTAAATTTAGCACACTTATTACAATACACACACTCAAATGAAAATAAACAATCAATGACGAATTCCAAAATTTCAAAGCCCACCTTAAACGCATTTGATTACCATGTAGACGAGGGCTCTGAAGGTCACACCTGATTGAACCACTGGATCCAGATCAAAAATATTTGAAGAGACTCTTAACACTGTCTATGAGGAATGAGTTACATTCCAGCCTCAAAGCCCTCTTTCAACCAAGGCCATTAATCAGGCCTTCATCCGACACACAGAGTGAATCATGATCTGGTCTGTCTTTTACAGTCATCCGAGTCTTTTACAGTCATCTGAAGGAAATTTAAGATGAACAGAGCAGAACAAAGAAAGGCCATCCAGGTTAAGCATGACATTTCCGCAAGTCTTCACCATAAAAGAATCGGACAACATTGTTTTCACTGTCCTGGGGGCAAGGTCGTAGGTTTGGTTTTAACATGCATATGGATGTTTTATAGTCAAATCAACACTAAAAACCATACTGTAGAATCACACCTTGTTTACACCTACAGTGTGAAAATGATTCCTCAAGTCCAAAAACGTATCAGTTGTTCTTGTTTTGAAAGACAGTTTAATTATTTAAAATGATTCCCGGGACCAGATTCGCAAACATCTATAAAAAAATTATGAGAGTACAATAAATTGTAAGAAGTTCATGAGAAGGTACCTAGCTACAAATTTGCAAAAAAAAATTTTTTTTTCTTAAGTAAGCATATAAAAATTTAATTTAATATAAGACAATATTTTATTTTTAAGACATTTTGTGAATCTGGCTCCAGGTTCTTTAAAGGTGCACGTGTCATTCCGGTGGTTTGTACCAGAGTGAAAGCATAAAGCATGAAGAAGGCATAACTCACGCAGCACAGTCAAATATTAAACAGTAATTGTACATTTACTTTTTATTTAGGGAAACGACCCAGCCCCGCCCTCCACCCTGCCACATTCCTCCCTCGTTCTCCCAGGCAGGGGAGCCCCCGGCATGACGTACACCTAACCCCCCCCCCCCCCCCTTTCCCCTTTCCCCTTTCCCCTTTCCCCTTTCGTGTGCCTTTTGCCCCATCTGCCGGCAGGTCATCCCCGTCTACCTGGACGAGGGAGGGGACAAGGGGAGGGAAACAGAAATAATTAAATAGGGGGCTACTTCCTGTAACAGTGTAGTAGCCCCCCCAAAAAACACTGTAAAATTTAAATGAGAGGGAAGAGGCCAATGCGGAGCGGCAGTGAGAGAGATGGAGAGAAAAAAAAAAAAAAACACACAACACACACATACTCGCTGGTTCTCTGATACACCGTCGTATGGTCCCTGATCACTCCTCCACCCTCTCAAGCAGACGACAGCCGCACCTCCCCGGGCGGAAAGAACCCCCCTCCACATTCACGGCGACTCCTGGGGACACTCCTCTGCCCCTGGCAGTGGCCCTACAGCTCCAGGAAGTCTGGGAGTCACTTCCCTCCTCCCCTCATGGATGGTGGTCTTCTGTCGACCCCTCTGCGTTTCTGGGGAATGGCAGGGCACTCCTCCACCCCTGGCAGCGGCTCCATCACTCCAGGCGGTCGGGGAGTCCAGTCCCCACTCGCCTCACGGACGGCGGCCGTTCACCGCATCCGGGCGGTCGGGCTACTCCCTCCCCCGGCGGAAGGCAGAGGTACTCCCCCGAATGGACAGCAGTGTAGAGGACTCCGTGATGGGCATCCCTCCTCCTTCCAGGATTTCGGCACCAGTGTAACGGGGTTTTGACAGGCAAGGAGGCGGCGAGAACCGGCTTGACGATATAAATAATATTTTAATTATAAACTTAAAAGACAAACACACACACGACAAACAGGTCCGTAAACGATCTCTCTCTCCCGCACAACCGCTCGCAATAGGCCTTTATCCCTCTCTGAGGCTTAATTAGCCTGATAAGGGACCGGGTGTGTATAATCATGACCCGGCCCCGCCCTCCGCCCTGCCACAAAAATGCTTACATTTTTACAACTTAATACATGACATAGAAACATACAATACTTGTATAATATTCAGCCTCATCTGCAATTACTAGAAATATTGAATCGTTCAGTAGTCTCTTAACTTAGGGTATGGAAGGTAAAGTCCCTGCCAAATCTACGACATGCTCATCTCTGGGAACTCTTCTGAGCTTTGATATCCATTATATGAAGAGGAACACTGAAAATGTAATTGTGAGATATGAAATCTGAGATGGTGAAATATAAACAGTAGGAACTTGGACAAAAAAGGAATGCAGACATATCCGTAGCTTTTGTTCTCACATGTGATCATTTACTCAAAATAACCCCGTTATGGAAAATGAGGATTCGTCGGTTACCTTTGAGACTAATAAGACAATGCAGATGCTCTAAAATTTCAGATTTATTCAGCGACTTTGAGGCAAGATGTACTGCATGCCCTACATTAGTCATTACTGCTTATGAGTGATCTGAAAGAGTACACTTCAAAATAATCATTAGAGGAGTTGAGAGTGTCATTAGTCGCAAACATAAAAGAGTGTAAATTTGTCCCAACGTCTTCTGTCCTTAGCTGTGCTTCAAACAGTACAGCTGCATCCCCCATTCAGCGAGACAGTGTGGACAAATGTGTCTTATCTCAAGCCAGAAATAGGCATCTTCACTCTTCCTTGCCCTGGAAGCCTTTAGAGAGCAAGAAAGAGACAGGAAGTGATAGAGAAGAGATATATGGATATAAAGAGGAGAGAGAGCATTTCATTGGGCCTGGGGAGCTGTGATAAAATGCCCTATCAAGTGCAGCTGGCATGTTAGGACTACAGGGAGGCATCAAGAAGTCAAAGCAAGGTTAAAGGTACCAACATGGGTGCCGATGGCATCAGTGGGCCAACAATCCAGACATCTTACAATAACAAACACTGAAAGGTCTTTATTAGAAGCATATCTCTAGGATCCAGTTTTCAGGCAATAGACAAGCTCATATACCCGTTTTCCATCTAAAATGTTCTGGTGTAATGTCATTTAATTCAGCATCTTTGTCTTTAAAAAAATACCAAACAACATTCAGGGGAATTTCTTTATGAAGGCCAAAACAAGATATTTTCAAAAAGACACTACATTCCTGTCCAAGATTACATCAAGATTGAAATGTACAAAGTGTTAATCAAATGGTAGTTCTATTTAAAAAAAACCATGCCCCAACTACAGACACATGCCAATAGGAACTAGTTTCACTGTGACTCAGTGCATTTGCTATTTGCAGCTGGAAGAAGCAGGTGTGGAGCATTAGGCACTAGGTGAGTGACCCTCACTATTAGCACTGGTGCTCCTCAGGGATGCGTTCTCTCTCCACTGCTCTTCTCCCTGTACACGAAAGACTGCACTGCAAAAGACCCAACTGTCAAGCTCCTGAAGTTCGCGGATGACACCACGGTCATCTGCCTCATCCACGACAATGTCGAGTCTGCATACAGATGGGAAATTGATCAGCTGGCTGTCTGGTGTGGTCACAACAACCTTGAGATGAACACACTCAAACCAGTAGGGATGATAGTGGACTTCAGGAGAAATCCCACCCCGCCACCACCCTGAACAGCACTGTGCAGAAGTGGAGTCATTCAGGTTCCTGGGGTCTACCATCTCTTAGGACCTGAAGTGGGACACTCACATAGACTCCATTGTGAAGAAGGCTAAGCAGAGGTTGTACTTTCTTCGCCAGCAGAGGAAGTTCAACCGGCCACAGGAGCTGCTGACACAGTTCTACTCGGCAATCATTGAGTCTGTCCTGTGTACATCTATAACTGGCTGGTTTGGTTCAGCCACCAGAACAGACAGAGGGAAACTACAATGGACAGTCAGGACTGCTGAGAGGATTCTACCCACCCTACAAAACCTGTACGTCTCCAGATTGAGGAAACGTGAAGGTGGAATCACTCCGGACCCCACACACCATGCCCACTCCCTCTTTGAACTGTTGCACTCTGGCTGGCACTACAGAGCTCTGAGTGCCAGGACATCCAAGCACAAGAACATTTTTTTACCCTCAGGCCATTTTCCTCAACAAATAAACTGCCTCAGAACTCCCCATAGTGTAATGTAAATATCTCCATGTACATATGTAAATTCACATATTTAATTCAATAATTGGACATACTCCTACCTTGCACATACATTACCACTTGCACATGTACATACGCTATCCTATTGTTTGTATGTCCATTTATACTCTTACCTTGTTTTATATTCTTTGTCTCACTGTAATCTTCTGTGTGCACTTGTTTCTCCTATCACCAAAACATTCCTTGTGTACGTGAGAACACTTGGCAATAAAGCTCATTCTGATTCTGATTCAGATTATGCCATTTGTCTGTGGAAGGTTCTATGGTGCTTTTATGCTCAATAACTGACCTGTGAATGCTCTAAACTCATCCTTGAAACTGTGGAACACTATTAAGGTGTTATATTGACTGAATACTCACCTACCTTCCTCCAAAATAAACTCTGCTCCATTAATAATTCATTTCAGGTCTGCGATTCCTGTTAGGAGAGGGACAAACATCCTCAGGCTAAACTTGTGTTAGTCTTTATTGGCATGACAGATATTTTAACACAAACAAGGGCGTAGATGCCATATTGCAAGTAAAAGTGGTGGATGTATCTTTATGATGAAGGGATAAAGAGCGAGTCTATTCCAAAAGAGTAAGCCAGTGTGGCACTTTGAATGGCATCATGTTGATCCCGGCTTCAGTAACAGTGGTGTTGCCTTACACAACCCATGTCCAGTGCTAATGAATAGAGCGGCTTGACTATGTGAGTGTCTCTTGTGATGCACAGTCGAAATGCTACAGAGCATTACAGACAAGCTTATCACAATCAAATTAATTTGATGCAATTAACATGCTATCATACTCCAATAACAATATTTGTGTTTATCTTACAAGAAAACATTTAAGAATTTGTTATTAAATAGATTATGAATTTCATCTGGAGAGGTTGTTCAAGACCCCAGGAAATATTTTGACAATTATTTGTTTTGGATTGATGCATTTCCTATTGAAACAGGAAGTTGGGGCAGGACATATTTAAGGGCTTGCAGCCAACAGCTTTGAGTTTACGTCACCATGATATGCTACTTTCCACTACAAGTCAGTGGCTTTTGATAATAGTAGTAAAGGACATTCTAATTCTAGAGAACATTTTATTAGATAATTCATATGTATCTGTGGGCAATAAACTAATCACATTGGAATAAGTGTGTAAATGTAGGTGGGTCTGTAATACAAGCATTAAAATGCATTTTCAAATGATGCATTAGAGTTAAAGTGTTTCAATATCCCAATATAGCGGTGTGTATGTAAAAGTGTGAAAAAACATGTTTATAAAGTCATAATCAGCCATTGTACTCATGATTTGTTTGCAAGTGAATAAAATCCACTGTAATTGTAGTCAATTTCACCAGGAAACAAAAAATAGAACGTGGCACGTAAACGTCAGTTTGCAAAAATGTAGTTATAGTAACATTCATTCTCTGAGACTAGGTTGCGTTTTTTCATGTCCGGTTTGAAAAAAAACTATGCTCAATAACTGACTACACTGTTACCGGACACTACTACTGTAGAGAGTTTCTAACCATTTGAGATAAAAGTAATCATGTCTTCTTTGGAATTTCTGTAACTGACTGATTAAAAACAAACTAAAGCCCCTTTTTAAAGTTAAGAGGGATTAAAAATGACTTCTGCCAAAGCTAAGACTGTCTGGTCATCTTCATTCAGTAGACCTACATTGCTTGGTAACTCTACACTGAATACCGGGTATGATGTAAATAAAAGGCTTTCTTTCAACAAATCTGTGCCACTGCACTGAAAGGGACATTGACTGTGGAGAAACACACACTTTAATATTCATTCACCCTTTTCATATCTGTCTAATTAGTTCTGTAATCCAGAGCTAAACAAAAAAAAAAATACAAAATGCAATTGTCTCTCACGCCCATCCACTCCATGACAAGATTCTTTATCAAAGCACCCAGACTTAAAAAAAGACTGATAAGATAGTCAAAGCATGAGTCAGCTGCTTTTTAATAAAACGTCCACAACAGAGCAACGTGTATTGAAAAGAGAACAGCTGTTCTATGGTTAAGCCTAACAACATCATGCCATTCTGTTTGCAGTTAGACTCGGAGGCAAATCCAGATCTAAGTTGGGCAGCATCATTTGTAGAAGATTAACACATACAGTAAGCAGGCATTAAGATATTTTGTAATCAATTCAATTAAAGGGATAGTTCATATAAAAATGAAAATGATGTTATCATTTACTCATCCTTATGCAGTACAGAACCTGTATGACCTGTATTTTTTCTCATGGAACACAGAAAGAGAAGTTCTGCAGCAACTCCATCTGTGTTCTTCCATCTGTGTTCTTCAAGTTCCAAAAAGGACAAAAAAGCGGCATAACATATGACTAACATGCTTTATATTTTATATTTTACTTCCCTTGTGGCGCGACCGGAAGTGAGTTGCATCAGCAGTGTGGGAGACCTAATTGAAATCAGGAATTAATTGCGTTTTCATGGTCAGTCACAAGCGCGATTCGGACGTTGCATTTTTCCCCTCTAACATTACATTTTTACTCCACTAATGCTAAGATTGAGGTTTGGGTTGGGGGGTACAATTATTAAAATATGCATTCGTCACTGTATTACAGCAGAAAACAACTCGCTTCACAACTTTTTGGTGCCCCTCAATGAACATTACACCCGGTAAATGGACACTTACCACTTTGGCCACAGGGGGCAGTGTTTCAAATATCAGTAAGCACAGACCGATTTTAGATAAAGACATTTTACGATTTCACTGTGAGATCAGTCAAGAACTGATAGAAATTTAAGTCATTATTCACTGAAAATCATGTTTGGCAGCCATTGTCACCATTCACTTTTACTTTTACTGCTTTTGTGTTCCAAAGGAAGAAAGTCATACGGGTTTAGAAAGACTATAGGGTGAGTAAACGATGGCAGAATTAGTTTTTTTTAAGTGAACTATTCCTAAGGTATATCTAAACAAGTGAGCTTAATCTAAACTGACAGCAATGTTAACCTAAAAATAATGTTAGTAAGCACATCAGGCACAGCACTTACAAGCAGATTAACAACAGGGAAGGAAATTGATTCTGCCAGATTCTTCTTTTTTACACTCTTGTGGTGTTTGGGGCCTGCGGCCAGCCAGTCAAGAATGATCGCTGCTGCAGTGCACTTATTCACCATCAAAAGAGAAATGAGTCCCTGTCATCCATCACACACTGATGGCTGTCTAAGGTTAAACAAGACAATATCCAGTACATTTGCTATTCGAGACACGCATTGTAACAGGAGCATTTTAAAGACACCTCTCTCAAGAACAGGTAAAACTACAGTAGTAACCAAACAGAAATGAGCTTTAAGTTTTAACAATAGCAGAGAGAACATATTTTGTGATGGATACTTGGACCTGCCACTTCCGAGCATTTCCAGACACTTCAACAGCAAGGCATCTAAATTGAGGCCCATGAACGAAGACATCCTGTTGACCACAAAAGTTTCCTTACAGTACAATAAGTGTAGGCACTTCAAGGTTTTTTTGTGGAAGTGGTCGAAATTTTTATAATGACAGATGAAACAAATGTCCTACTGGTTGTACTTATAGGTAAATTAAAGGCTGTTCTTTTAGGCTGTTTTAATATATTAAATATATTACACACCCTTATGACATTGCAATCCTGTATGATTTATTTCATTAGAACACAAAAGGAGATATTTTGCAGAATGTCTACTCTAGCACAAAGAACATCAAGAATGTGGATATTCTGCAAATATATCAAATATATGCAAATGTCCCTCTGTCCCGCAAAAGTAAGTAATTTGGGTTTGAAATAACAAAGACTAGTAAATGCTGACAGAATTATATTTTTTTTGGCTGATCTATCCCATTAAAAGAGACAATAATGTATAAGCTACCCTGCCAGCAGTTTTGTTATGCTAATGCACAATGTCTGCTGGAGGGAATGCCACAATGACGCATTAGAGGAGCTTTTTCCACATTAATTCAAGGTGAATGGCACCCCAAGCCAATCCACAAAGTACTAATATGGGAAATGCAGGAAGACTTAATTAATTAAAGTGCCAGCAGAGAATGAATAGTCACACCAGCGACATGAACTCATCCTCCCATAGAACAGTGGCATCACCACCAGTCACGCATTCCACTGATAAGCATTACAGCAGGCGAAAGCTGCGTGCCAACCCACAGCAGGTTAAGGTCACAAATGTGCTGTCAAATGCAAAGAGACCCTTCTCATTATTGACCGGAACAACAGAGAGTCACAGAAACATGACAACGGAACATAAATCATTTTTCATTAAAGTGTCAGAATAAGGGTGGGGTCCACGAGTGGGGTAGCAGTGCCATTTAAGGGACCACATTTGTGAATGCAAACCATAAGACAAAATAAATGCAATGAGGCATTTTAGAGTAGTCTCTTTCTTTCTCAAGTTTGTCTGTCAGTATGTCTCACTCAACCACACACCAAAAACAGATACTTCTGTCAAAACACTTACAATACATTTTTTGGGTTCACTCACTCAGTCTGAAGAGCACGTTGTCTAACCTACTTTCTTATCTCTTTACACAGTGACGTGTGTTTAGGCCACTTCATTAAAACTTGATTGGATTCCTTTCACACACAGTGACAGTGTCTTGTTTTGCGATGTTCATCAGTATGCAAAAACTTTTTTCAGCATGCTCTAAAAACAGTGAAGGGGTCGTTCACACAGGACATGTATTTGCATTCGATCTGTGCAATCTATAATTTTTAAACTGTGTGTATTTGAATGTTTATGCAGGGGTGGATTATGACTAGTGAGGGTCCTGGGGCCAATTTTCTTTTAGGGCCCCCACCACATCAATTATCTTTAAGATTGAATTATCTTTTAAAGTTGAGATCCACACAATCCATTTTCATTGATTTAAGTCTCTTTTTATACTCTGTTTTTTACATGCAGCTGAATTCTAATCACACATAGGGCAGACGTGGTTAAAAAAAAACTGCTCAACTGAAACACTGAGCAGGCGCTGTTCATCAAACACTTTAAATATTGAAGAATTTAACAAATACGTTCCTACAGCATTTTGGATGGTTTGGTGAAACCCATGCAGAGCCCTGCTCCATAAACCTAATGTTAAACTAGAATTAGTATAAAATAGTAATAATTGTTTTTTTTACGCCAACTGAGGTAAATCATGCAGATCAAAATGGACATGATCTCAGGCAGTTTTTTCATCATTAGATGTGTAATACTGTTTTCATATTTAGGTTCCAGTCTTGTGAATATTTTGTTGAAAATATGTAGCTGACATGACATTTTACACAGTGGCATCATTATGATACCATAAGCAATGTCCTGACATCATATTATTGCTAGAATGAAGAATTTGCACTTTTTTAAAAAGCTAAAATGTGATTAAAATGATCTCCAATCATGTATCTATAGAGTATTGCAATGCAGTGTACACATTTAAAAATATTGATTGTAAATGTAACAGTGCCAACTAATTTAAAAAACCCCGTCATAACCACTATAATTGGATTATAAAGTTATATCAAAATAAAAAACTTCTAATCAAATTCTTTCAAATATTCATGCTGCTTTAATGTTTATGTTTAAAGGGTATTTGATGGAACTGTACATTACTTTCATTAACTTTTTTAAGCTACATCCAACAAACTCTGCAAAAAGTTCAGGCAGTTCTGGCTCACGCTGCTATATCTGTTCCTACTCATCTGAATTATGGGTTGCGTTCTATTGAGACATGATCATCCCTATACCCTATTCCCTTCACCCTCCACTGTATGAGCTAAAAGGTGTGGGGCTCAAAAATAGTGGTCATTTTATTTGATTGGAAATTCAGTTTGGAACGACCCTACAGCTTGGCTACCATTATTATTACTCCCAACCAAGTGCCCTGCGAAGGCAGTTTTTGCTTTTTAAGTGGCCGCAAATCTCCAAGACTACATTACTCTGAAAGAATGTTCAAATGAGCGGAGTTTCTTTAGGAATGCTCATGCTATTTTTAGACCTTTACAAATGTGTAACTTGGTGTTTAAAACTATTTTAAACTTTCAGACAAGGTTTTTTTGTCAAACCATAATTATAGTGCCTCGACAAACCTTACATATCTAGTTTAATCAATACTTTTCCACACACTTTTGGGTGTGAAACAAAAGTATTAGTTCTCTGCTAACACTGTTCTAAATTAGAATGTTGCATATAACATTCTTTCTCATCCCTGAAATGCAAACCGTTTTCTGATGCCCACCAAACAATCTAAATTTAAGTAATTTAATTAATATCATAAACGTGCAACAACTAGTCGACTAATGGCTTATACTAACGACTACAAGTCAACTAGGAAAATCTGTGGTCGGGGGCAGCCTTAGTTGTCTCACATTTTAAACACACATTTTCGACACGATTTTTCTATTACAAAAAAAGCTAACACACGTTGCTTCATTTCAGTAAACACTCAATTAGAAATATCAGTAGCAATATTAAGGTTATTGTTACTTTTACTCTATCAAAATCAGAAAAGATTTCATGTCAAAAACAATAAGTGTATCACAACAAGGCAGAAATTTTGGAAGTGAAATTACAAGGTCTTCTACTTCCAGAAGAGCACGGGAACTTTCACCAGTAGGCAGCTGACATCTATGCATTGATTTGAGTGCAAATGTTAATTAGAAACAGTGATGCAAATCAGCCCTAAAAGACATCTTGGGGCCCTCACAGTCACAGGGCCCTTGTGAATAGGCCTTGTCTAGGCATTGGGGCCCACATATTTAAGCGTATATAAATATTTTTTTGTTTATGGACTAGCCCTCTTCCCTTTCACTGGAAATGCACCACTGAAAAAACTGCCCTACTTATATATATATATATATATATATATATATAGGCCTTATTAGATATGTACAATCTAATACGAAAATATACTGTACAAGTAGTTCATCTTTGAAAAACATGTCTCTAAACCATTCCATTGCATCTTTCTAGATGTTTTAGACACATGAAGACATGCTGAGTGAACGTTAAAGCACATTGTGCTGTGCTTCTTGGAGGATGTTAGTTGGTAATAATGACAAACATCAGAATGCTTGACAGATACTAAACCTTTTAAAGACCTTATTCATGCTAGTGCCATTCCCCCCCTCTCCCCAATTTGGAATGCCCAATTTTCAGTGCGCTCTAAGTCCTCGTGTAGTGACTCGCCTCAATCCGGGTGGCGGAGGATGAATCTCAGTTGCCTCTGCGACTCTCAATCCACGCATCTTATCACGTGGCTCGTTGAGCGTGTTACCACGGAGAAATAGCACTTGTGGTGACTGCACACTATTCTCAGCGGCATCCACACACACAACTCGCCCCACCGAGAGAGAGAGAACCACATTATTGCGACCACGAGGAGGTTAACCCAAAGTGACTCAGCACACCCAAGATGGTGCTAGCATGAATAAGGTCTAAACACAACGTTCTTTATGAACCAGGGTAGGATTGCATGTTGTAAATTCTCACGTAAGTTGGGACGTAAAGTTCACACTAAGGTCTTAGTACCTACTAGTTAATTTGTGACTAAGTCAGTGCTTAATTTGGTTGCACTACCTGTTCTTAATGCAAGACTTAACAAGTAGGTCGTAAGCTCTCCGTTAAGTGATGCGTAGTCGCGTAATATGATGTTTACCTGTATTGATCCAATAAACAGCCTTGAAATGTGTACACAGAAGTGTTGAAAATCAGTTTGATCTTGTTACGGTTGATGTTCAAACCTTGTTTGCTCACACAACTGTCCAAATAAATTATATCCCCATTAAAATTCGATACGTAATATAGATTTGATAAATAGTATATTTGCCCTGTGTTAATAACAATCTATAGGAACGTATGTAAAATAAGTAAGGGGGGGGATAAACAAATACTAATACAATAAGCAGGAAAAATAGACATTTATTAATTTTAATATCCTATAAAATATATATTATTATTTTTTTTTGTGTTGAAACTTGAACACCGTTAGATCGGTTTCATGCTGAAGAGCTGCTTAAAAGTAGTTTTTTTTTTTTGTCTCTCGTAAATGCCAATATCACACTATATGTTGAAATGATTGCTGCCTATCGCGCAAACTAACTTATAGCAGTTACAAATTATAAATACCTCGGAGTAGTATGACCACAAGCTTAAATGAAACATGTGGACCAATTATGTAAGAAAGAAGACACAACGGAGTATGTATTTCCTAAAAAAATTTACTCTCCTTTAATGTCCACAACAGAATGCTTTTGATGTTTTATGGTGCTTTTATTGTGTTATGACATAATTATATGTATTATTTGTTGGTATGGTAATGCTACCGAGGTACAGATCAGTAAGGAAAGTGGTATATATGGCAAGTAAATTGTTAGGGATTACGTTACCGAGTATAGAAAGTATTTATAAAGAATGAGTGTTAAATAAGTCAAATAATATTGTGAGTGACAAGAGGCATCCTTTGGCCTCTGCTTTTTTTTTTGAATTGCTGCCATCTGGCCGGTGGTATTGTGTTCCCCGTTGTATGAAAAACAAGTCCAAATGATTTTTAATATTCTTAATTTAATAGTTGTTAACTGATGACCAGCTGGTATGGTCATTCATTCATTCATTCCATTCATTATTTATTTATATATATTTATATATATATATATATATATATATATATATATATATATATATATATATATATATATTTTAGACACACACACATACATACTATGTATGTTGTTTATATATGCCAATCGTGATTTCTGATGTCTGTGTGATTATGCTGCAAACCCATTTTCCCCAACGGGAACAAATTAACTACCCAACTACACTGTGACAACTAGGCTAAGTTGTTACTTACGTTTAGTGGGTGCAAAGAGAAACGGTTCGGATTGATTGGGCAATCGGAATAGAAACAAGAAGCACATGAGGAACAGGATGTGTATTGACATTCATGACAACAGAAGCCCAGTCGTCGAAGTATTGTGGTTTACAACGAACAGGTTATTATCACGCGTCCTATTTTTTATTATTATTGGTAATTAAAGCAATAGTGCCTTCAATTTAAAAAAACGCGGCGTTGAATGCTGAATGTCAACGTTCAACGCAGTCATGTGGGGACGTGCCCATCGTGCGCAGAACACGTTGATATCCATTGCACTACCATCATCATTTGACATTAAACGGGGAGAAACCCTGCGGCTTAAACAGCCGTGCTACACTCCATACAAACATTTCCCCCCATTGTAGCCTAACCTTACGTAATAGTCTGTATAAAATAATATAAAGAGCAGCTTACCTTTCAACTGTAAGGAGTGGCTTGTTTTAATTCTCACAGTTCCTGATACGGATTCGCCGGGATTGTAGACCACTTTGTTATTGGTGAAAGTAATTTCGAATTCCTGAAGCTTCCCCATGTCTGTCAAAAGCACCACTTTCGCGCTCCAACGCGGACGAGGTCGTCGCTATGAAGTAATGGGCAAAATCCAGCCAGTTTCACGTGCCACCTGAGGCTCGCATCTCTCCGCCCATCAACGAGCGCTGACGTCATCCGGGAAGGCGCTTCGAGGTCGTTTCAAATGATCATCTTCATATGAAATAATGTTGGCATTGGATTTAATTTAATTTTTGTAATTTTTAATTGGAATTTAATTAACTATCAAGAATAAATGCAAAAGTATGCAACAAAAATGTATTATAAAATATTTTTACAATATGCAAGTGCTGTATATACAGATAATCAAAACTGTATTACTTGCAGTACTTACAGTATGCAATATATTCACTGTATACACTGTAAATTGTGATTACTATACTTTTTTGACAGTAATTGCAAAATGCGCTAACTATATACAATAAAAAAATGAATCTGTAACTACATGCCCTGAACTCTGTGTTCCCCATTTTCTGATGTAGTGTCTAATGAATGCTCTGTAGTGTTTATAGTTTGTAGTGACTTGCTGTGTGCATGATCTGAAAGCATTGTTTGATTTTGAGCATAGATAAAATGGTTTGGAGGTGATTGTATGATTGTTTGATTTTGCTAGAAGAGTCAAGGGTTTTGTGAATGTAGTTTGAAGATTTGTTTTTCTGCTTAAAGTTGTGAGAAAATTGGTGAAGGTTTTAAGAAATGGGTTTTAGCAATTCAGAAAAACAGTAACACTTACCGTGTCTAAAACCGCTATAGAAAATGCTTCTGTATTGCATTATTCTAATTTTTTTATTTATTAGATTTTTCTTTTAAATATTATTATCAGCATTACATTTTTAGATAAAAGTTGAACTGAAAAAAAATATATATATATATATATTTTTTTTTTTTTTTTTCAGTTCAACTTTTATTTATATATATATATATATATATATATATATATATATATATATATATATATATATATATATATATATATATATATATATATATTGATGCATTTGGGCTGTCCTCTGCCTTACTGAGAGCAAACAGTGATCAGGCTTTGACTCCACAGTTTGTGCAAAACCTGATGATTCATGTTATCCCAGCATAATCTGAGAAAGTCAGAAGATTATCTTGTGTGCTTTAATGGAAGAATGGAAATCCTGCATTTGTAAAAAAAATTAGGTAACATGGTCTGTCAAAAATTTGCATGTGTTTGTGGGGGGTCCCATATTTTCAACATGGTTGCATTCTTTTGGACCTCACTGTACATTATATCATGCAATTATGGCAAAACATATTTTTGTCATATAAATGAGCAAACAGCAGAAATGAAAGTCCATGTCTTTCTGGAGCAGTGGCAGAAATAATTTTTTTATGTTGCAAAATTTGTCCCCCTAATTGTATTCTATGTTTTTTTTTACATTCATAAGGACATATGTTTATTCTAGCCATATAAAACCACACTGTGTGTCATCCTTCTTTTGTGACAAACACTTCAATTTAAGCAGTCACTTGAAATAAATTCTCCATCTGAATAATAAGAATAATGAACTAAGCCTTAAAGAATTTTAAGAAATACATCAGATGTTACAAATAATAATAATAATGATAATTAGGCTTTAACTACAGGGACAATTTTAGCCCCCGCATTTTTAGTATAAATTTCTACTTTTATAGCTTGTTTACACGCCTATTTGGGATTTTCAGAACCTGATCTGGAGACACAAGCACTGATAAAACTGAATAGATATTCTCTCAGTCAGTTCTGTGAATAATAAATTCACCCAACGATGGGGACGGAACCCTACATTTTAAAACTTTCCAATGTGTGTGTGTGTGGAGAGAGATGGTTACTCAAACTTACTCAGCTGAAGCTTAATTTGTTACTATTACTAGTTTTAAAGGTGCACACTGTAACTTTTTGTTTGTGTCATCTTGGACTTGCAGTGACACCTAGTGGTGTGGATTTAGCATAAATCAAAATCAATGGTTTTCAGTTACAGATGCCATTGTATAAATTGACTATTCACAATCTTCCATGACTAATTTAATCCAAGCATGAAAGTGTCCAATAACAAGATGACACTGAGATTAGGCGAGTAGTATTCAGCTGGTCATGTGATTCTAAAATGGCAGCCCCCATGAGGGCACCCCTGCCCATGTAGAATAAAACAGCTTTTATAATGTTACTGATATGACAAGAGTCCTCATCTCATGTGAGTGCTCATGATTATATATATATATGTGTTTCAAAATTACAATTCATTTCTTTAGCTTTAGGAGTAAAATTTTTAATGTGAAAAAATTACTGAGTGCACCTTTAATTTTCTAAACCCCAATGTTATCATACAAAAATTTAAGTGGTCCTAATTAAACAGTACTTAAAATGTCACATTTTGGAATCATAACTCAAATAGACACGTTCTATAAACTTTGGGTTTGAGTAACTAAAATGATCAAGTACAAAATTGTGGCTGTGTGGAATAACCATAAGCCCTTGTGCTTCAATACATTTTGTATGTTTGATCAAAACAAGGGAAATTGTGTCGAAAAATAATCATTGTTCTTTAAATATGTATAAAGTTGTATTTCTTATGACTATTGTTGTTGTTTTGTTGTAGGTTGATAGTTGTGATTTTTGTGAAGTCACCTTTAGGGTAATTAGTTACTTCTGGTAAACTTGGATCCTGTTCAATTTTAAGCCAATCTCCTTTACTCAATTGTACTTTCCAAAAGTGAACATTTATATGCACTAAGAAGTACTGAGTAGAATTATATGTGCCACAGCTAGAGTCCAGTCATAATATCCCTTATACTGACGTGATGTAACTCAGTTTAAATAAAAACAATGATACTCATCACAGATTAGTTACATTTATTGTTAACGTTACTTAAAAAAAAAAAAAAAATCAGTTCAGTTAACTTGAGTCAAATAAGTATGTTTACTTGGGGGAAAGCATGCAGACAGATTGCCTTAAAAAAATCTGCATGGTCAACTAATACGATTTAAAAGTCATACATCAGCATCTCACGTAGCTCTCTGCCGTATATAGGACTCATATACACTGGAAAAATGTCTGATAGAAAATAAGAAATAATACATTTAGTGATGAATGAATAGAACAAGCAATTTGGTGCAGATCAAACTTTTATAAATACAGTTTTCCCCCATATGCACATTTTCAGTAAAAAAGAAAAGTGATAACAAACATAATTTGAATGAAGTTACAAATTAAAAGCACTTGCTTGGAAGTCTTCTAATGAACCATTTTTTCGAATTACTTATTCATAGGGTGACCAGAGCTCTAACACTTGCTTGTGGCTCACCCCTGTGGATAGTCAGAAGCACAGCAGCCAATGCAGAGCAAAGCAAATCAGTGCTTTGGATGTTTATTATACTCAACAGTTATACCAATTCATGCCAACGTAAGGAGAATGGCAACACTGTAACCTACAGTTTACTTTGTAATTTAAAGAACTACGAGAATTAGGCTTAGTGCCGTAGACTATATTGTTGGCTACTTCTTAATGGATAAGAAGGCCAATGTTGTGTGATTTAGAGACACTGCAGTGCTTGGCACATTGCCCCCTAAAAGGGTTTCTCGAGGGACTCGATATAATATTCTACACTTACATTTACATTTATTCATTTGACAGATGCTTTTATCCAAAGCGACTCACAAAAGAGGGATAATACATCAGAAGTGATTCATCTTAAGGAGACAGTGGTACGAAAAGTGCTGCATTGCGAAGTTACGAAAGTGCTCCTCATGTCACTTTCTCAGTTTCTTGATGGCTTTCTCACTGTGCCTGATGTAGAGGGGAGGACAATAAAGGTCACATTGTATGGCATAGGCTAAAAGCAGTGTTACTGTTATGAATGAGGAGACGAGGAGTGAGGATCCAGACGCAGCCTTTATTGAAGGTAAATCAAAGGGGAAAAACTGGAACAAATAAATATCCACAGTGGGAAACACTACAAAATAACCACGAGGGGTAGAAGCAGGAACACGGTGACAGGCAGTGACGACATTCATCCAACAGTGACCAAACATCAACAACAACCAACAAAGGACAAGGTGAACATGAGGGCTTAAATACAAAACCAAAGGGGAAACAAAAGCCAATGGGAAAACAGAACTCAAAACAAGATAATAAGGCAATTAACTAAAACCAATGACAAAACTAGAACCGATAATAAAGTAATCAAACAATGAAAACCAGACACATGAACATGGAGGGAAAACAGGACATGACAAGACTGGGAAACAGGAACATAAGAGTGATTTCAAAATAAGAGTGCATGAACACAAGACAGTATGGAATGTAAAAGGTGCCAAAAACTTACAAATAAAAGGAACACAAACAAAAGACAGTGTGGATGGTAACAATTACAGCCTGTCCTATTACTATCGGATGATATAATAATGTAGGATAATTTTATCAAAGCCATATTTTCTTCTGCCACATTCTGCCATTACTTTTTTGACTCACTCCTGAATATTGCATAATGATTTGTATTTATTTATTTATAGGTTTATTTGTTCAGGGATAATTCACAATATACTGTATATAATGTAACAGTATTGGCTTAAAGCTAAATTTCAACCATAGTCCCTGGGCGGTAGTTACAGTACTGCCCTAGAAAGCAGTGTGTATTCACAAATATACAAAAAATAATAATAATCACCCAACCCAATTACAAACATTCTTTAAAAAAGAAAATGAGAATAAAAATGCACAAAACATCTACAACATAATTTAAACAACACAAAAATCATACCGACTCTATTTAGTGAACACATGACTTTCAGCCATTTTTTAACACCCAGTTTAAACACTTTTAATGTGCTACACTCTCCAATAGTTCTCGGAAGAGAATTCCAATATTCCACTGAAAATGAAGAATTTTGTTGATCTATATTTAATGTATCAGTCAACTGAATGTTCTGTGTGAACTTGTTTCTCCTATCACCAAAATTCAAATACAAAAAATTCAGTGTGTACGTGAGAACACTTGGCAATAAAGCTTATTCTGATTCTAGAAGCGAAGCAGTAGTAGCATATGTTACAAACTGTTTAAGAGGTGGTGGGGCAAAGCAAAAAGCTATATAACTCAAGTTACATTGTAGGGATTCATTTTAAGTCATTTGTAGTCAGTGTGATGTTTTAGAGCACTAGAGCACTAAATAAATACTAGAAGTACGCTACAAATTAAAGACCTAAAATGTAGATCGTACACTTATGCACAAGGACTTTAACCAGTAAAATTGTTAAAGAAATATTCCGCATTCAAAACAAGTTATGCTCAATCGACAGTATTTGTGGCATAATATTGATAACCACAAAAATCAGTGTGACTCATCTCTTATTCTTGATGGCACACGACTTACAATGTAAGTGAATGGGGCCAATTTTTGCAAAGTTTAACCCTTAATCACGGTTCAGTTTTACATATGTTCAGTACTCTGCAAAAGTCTTGGGCACATAAGAAGTTTCACAATTTTAGACTTCCAAACATTCATTTTTGCAAATAGAATAGTCCTACAACAGATGGTATGGCCTCAACAGAGCCCAGATCTCAACATCACTGAGTTAGTCTGGGATTACATGGAGACAGAATCAATTGAGACAGCCGAAATAGATAGAAGAACTGTGGAAAGTTCTCCAAGAAGCTTGGAACATCTTATCTGCCAACAACCAAAAAAAAAAAAAAAAATGTGACCAGGTGTACAGTACCTATAAAAATTGGCGCTGTTTTGAAGGCGGAGGTTGTCACAACAAACGTTGATTTCGATTTGTACCGTTTTGTTTACTGGACTTTGTACATTAATTGAAAACTATTGATGGCATTATTTCTGAGGGTATCCTCACTATGCAACATTTTTCACAAGTGCTTAAATCTTTTGAGCAGTACTGTATATATTGTGGCAGGGTGAGCAAGAGTCAGACACAGTGGGTGTGCGTCAAAGCCTCGGAGAGGCATTTATTGGAAACAATAACAAACGTAAAAATGTCCAAAAGGGGTAATAAAGTGTCCAAGGGGGAATCTGGCATCCTTGCGGTGAACGGGGCTCAGTGAAAGGGCGGGGTAGTGTACAGTCCATAGGACAGCCCAGGCACGGGCTGCGTCAGTCGGCCGCTCTCGCTCCCCTCGAAGGTCCACGGCGCGACGGGTGGCGGCATCACTAGCGGCCTGTCTTCCCAGGCCCGCTGAAAACGTGAAGGGAAGGCGGCCCGGCATCTAGCCCGTAAGCTGCAATGTGAGCAGTTCACCCACGACGACTCATCAACGCGTCCGGGGTCCGAGGAACGGGTCCGGAGCGGTCCGGAGAAACAGCATCTCGTCCATCTCCGAACCCTCCCAGGCCCAGCTCTGGTCCTGGGCATGCGAGGATGTCAGTGTGAGTGCACACATGGAGATTTAAAGCCGGCCCCCCAAAAAGTGGTGCGCTCTGCGTTGTAAAGACAGCGGTAACGAAGCATCCCAATCAGATGTGCTTCATTTACCGCTGACTAAACGAGACTTATTAATTATGCACTTCTTCTCGCTCTCCCGCCATCGTCGCCCCGCCTCTTAGCCAGGCTTACGGCGGGAGTGAGCCTGGCTAAGGGGCGGGGCGACGATGACGACCCAGAGTGGCGAATCATTATATATACTGTATTAAAGATAAACAAAGATATATATAGTTTCCTTAATCTGAGCGTGGTGAATTTTCCTTAATTTACCGCCTAAACACACACACACATGCAGTCAGGAGCCAGTAGTTAATATGTAGTATTGTTCTGGCATATCTACCCTCAAAACAATAAAAAATACAAAATAAAAGGGAACCATAAAAGCAACAACCAACTCCAAATTCAAAGCATAATAAAATATTCAAAGCTTTATTTAGAGAATCTACATAATATTGTCCTACAGTACATTAAAATTGGTCAAAACACTAGAAAACTGAGGTATTGCTGGTGCAGGACCATGCTAAGAATTGAGCTGTCAGATAAATAGGACACACTGGACCAGATCATAACTCTGAAAAAACAAAACAACAATAATAAAGCTAATATGTTAATATGTTATGTCTAGTGACTGTTTGAAAGACTGTGCTTCTCCATATCCTTCCTAGGTTGGGAGACTCCCAAATCAATCCTTGTGTGACAACAAAACAGAACCTCTTCAATATTATTTGTTGCCACCTGTAGGAGGCCTGGAAATCTATTTGCCACCAATGGATTGCTGTTGTCATCAAAACTGTATGGTTGTTCCAGCTGCTGCTGCTGCTGTTATTGATGTTACTGTTGTTTATTACTTGTTTGATTGTGTGTTTTTTATGTTAACCACTCCCATGTACAAAGGTGTGGAATAATAAAGTCCTCTTTAAGGTTCTTTTGTTGGTGTAGCTGCAGCTGTACCCTGTTCAAAGGATGTGTTCATAGGAATGTGTTTCCTGTCACTGCACTCTCGGTTATCACACGTAGCTCAAACATATATGTTACACCCAACAACTATAAAAACAATGAAACAACTATTTCATTGGTGGGTCCAATGGAATGAGGTTTACGCATCTATGACAAGTGCTACAGGAAGTGTGGAGTGAAATGTCACTTGAGTATCTGGACAAACTGACAGCTGGAATGCCAAGGATCTGCAAAGATGTCAATGCTGCACATGGAGGATTTGCGGCAATGACCGATTTAGAAGAACTCTAAGTAGTTTTAAGTTCTTGAAAAAAAAAAAATTCAAATTGTAATAGTCATTTTTCATGTCATTAATGTCCTGCATATACATTGTGATCAGTTGAATGCCACTTTGGTGAATAAAAGTACCAATTTCTTTCCATAAGAGCAAAATCTTAATTATTTATTAAGAAATATTAATTGTTAGGAAAGTGTGCCAAAAGAGTATAGAGACTTTAGTGACCCTATGTAATATATGTAATGGTGTTGCCGTATATATTTCCACTTCTATAAATCATATTTTATTTAATTTCTAAGTTTAATATCATATATCTATTTCTTTGTTAATTACAAGACAAATGAGTGCCATATTCATACAAAATATTACTATATCGTGTCGATTTTCTGAGCAATGATGGTACATTTTCAGTATACCATTTGCGAGTACACATTATTCATGTTGTTTGTTACTCAAAGTGGCGTTGCTGTCTCATTGATTGACTTGACTTTACATTTGATGTTGCTATTTGACAAAGAAGCAACATGGAAGTAAACCACAGCAAGTACAACACATGAACACTATGATATGGCTATTGGCATTTGGGTGTACTATTGAATTCTATAAGTTGTGTAAGTTGTATCTATTTAGACTCAATTAGTGCTCGAGAAAATACATATGGGTAACTTTTGTGTTGGCTTCTGTGCTAAGTGCAGCTTAAGTGTTTGACAGTCAGTTGAGTCTCAGAATATTTTAGCATCAAAGTAATGAATCCCATTCTATCATTTTCTGCATCATGTCTTTGATATATGAAAAATAAAACACCAAAATCTAAAATATATTCTATTATTTTTTAATTGTCTTAAAATGATATGGGAATTTTCCAGAACCTAAACCAGCCATGCATTTTTTAACAGAGTAACAAGGTTTATTCAACTTTAGACAGGATCCACAAAGTCAGGTAGATAGCTGTTATAAAAAGTTTGAATTTTGATACTAAAAACCCAGAAAAAAAAGCGAAATGTCATCAGTGTTACGAACCAGTAAAAAAAAAAGTTCAACCAGAAATGTTTTTAATCCATGTTTTTACTGCTTAAAGACATGAAAAACATATTGTATATTCAACACAATCATGGAAAACCACATGGTGGTTCTTTTATTTTTTAAATATTAGGCTTGCCAAAAGCTGTCAACCAAACCATTCATTTTTCAAGTGTAGACAACAGGTTGGTAAACCTAGTTTCTAATGGTCAAAAGAACATGTAATTATGAATTGCTAATATTTATAAAATATAGATATATTATTCAAATTAAGATTTTTATATTATGTGTAGTGTATGTTTGACAGACAATGCAAATCTCAAAAAATGGAGTAATGTAATAGATATAATTCTATGCCCTCAACCTGACATACTAAGACAATTGCTATTTATAATGTAGAAAGTATTATTCTAATTCATGGACATCTTCCTCTTCCAGCATGCAGGTGCGAGCGATTATGCCGGTCACTGCATATGGGTCACAGTTGGCAGCAGGACGGCGATCCTCAAAGTAACCGCATTTGTCCTGACCCACCTGGCGGGGAATACGGATGCTGGCCCCTCGGTTGGCAACACCTGCAGAGAAATCATGGATGCTGGAGGTCTCATGAAGACCTGTGAGGCGGCGCTTGTTATCCTCACCACTGTGTGGGTCATAAACACGAATATGATCTGCATGCCGCTTTCTCAGTTTCTCGATGGCTTTCTCGATATGTCTAATGTAGAGGGAAGGATTATGGGTTGTCAGATGGGGACAAAGCACAATAATAATCTCACTCTCACTTTCAATATTTATAAATATAATAATTAATACAAATAAAATACATTATATTATTGTGCAGAGTACAGCATTGATTAAGCAATACTTAAAAAGTGGCTGTAGAAGGCAATATGTATTTTTTCCATACCATTGTACATAATCCTATCATTGGCCTGCAGTTCACAGCAATCCATTTTGCAATCAGCCCAGGTAGACTTATTATAAGGTCTTTTCTAAGGACGCATCTATGTACACATGCATCCTACGCATGCTTTAGGAACGTTGTCTGACTTTGGTTACGTTGCATAATATATGCCGAGTGTTAGGACACCGTGTCAATTCAATTTGGTTTGAAATTTATAGCAGCACACATCAAGACACCTGGATTTTGAGTTGCGCTCTGTCCAGCAGTATTTGAACACAAGAACGCATTTCCATCTTTTACTGTCTGCTGTCAGTAGGTGTGGTTTGTTGCCTGCATAGCTGATTTGCGCTTACTGCCCCCTGCTGAAAACACAAATGTGGTTCTTCAAGCTTGAATTGCTCCAATGGTAGGAACATTTCTTATTACGGTCCGTAATAATTATAAAAAGAATAATTAATTGTGTTTTTAACGTCTCTTTTTTATATACTGTATATAAGGTATATAAATAATCACTGTGTAATCACCTATTATGCAAAATTTTAACATAAACGTGTGTTGGCAGTGTGTGTACACAACCACCCTATAATGATAAAAATCCACCCAGTCCTTTTTTTTTAATACCCATTAATCATAAGCACTGTCTCAGAACAAGCCATTCGCAGATTCTGTGCAAAGTGACGTCATTTTGTATAGGCCCTGCCCACGACTGTTGACGTACACTACCGCACCTGCACACCAATTAATAAGTGAACATTACGCAAAATATTCATGTTTGTGTGTGTGTTATTTCATTATAGCGCATAGCAAACAATGAACAGTATTTGTGTGTGTGTGTGTTGCTCATCAATCATTGCAAAACTGCAGAAAAAAACTCTATAATAAATAAAATATTCAAATAAACATTCGGAAACATCCTGATTCATTCTCAAAGTTGTTACTTCTGACGGAGTCTCTCCCTCATCAGTGTCTGACTCTGGTTCAAACATATAGGGCTGAACACCACTATTTTAGCTGTCAGTCATATTGCTTATGATGTCTAGCTATCCGAAGTAAAAATGTCAAAACTCCACCCTATTCTGGATACAGGGCGGGGATACCAGCT
The DNA here is from genome assembly GCA_032164185.1 of Moxostoma hubbsi. Classification (NCBI taxonomy): domain Eukaryota; kingdom Metazoa; phylum Chordata; class Actinopteri; order Cypriniformes; family Catostomidae; genus Moxostoma; species Moxostoma hubbsi. The sequence goes on along the minus strand of JAVLUX010000001.1, from coordinate 35,249,656 downwards.
CATTTGCATTTAAAGACACGCACACACAAAAACAGCTCTTTTTTTATTCCCACCCAAATATTGGGATTTTCAACATGGTATAATAAATTATCTGTAGGGTATTTTGAGCTGAAATTCACAGACACATTCTGGGGACACCAAAGATTTAAATTACATCTTGTGAAAAGTTTCAGAATAGTTGCCCTTTAATATTTACTTCTGTTCATGTAGTGTAGCTAAAATGTCTTACATTTCTCTAACCTCACTGATATGTGTGTGTGCATGGCTCATCAGTACATACTCAATTCCTCCTTGCTCTCTGGTGTGCACAGTGCTCACATTGGTGTGGCAACCGGCTCCATTCCAATCTCCTTTCATGGGTTTTGGATCCAGACTGGCAACCACCCCAAAATCTTCACACATCCTGTATAGCAGGAAACGTGCAATCCACAGGTGATCGCCCATCTCAATACCTTCACATGGCCCCACTTGGAACTCCCACTGCATAGAGATCAAACTATTCAGACTGAGCATCCAGAACATAGAGATACCAACAAGATACTGTACATTTTACTTAATGGCAGTTACCTGAGAGGGCATGACCTCTGCGTTAGTGCCACAGATTTTGATGCCAGCGTACAGACAGGCTTTATAATGGCACTCCACAATGTCTCTGCCAAAGGCCCATTCAGCACCAACACTGCAGTAATATGGACCTGGCAGAAGAGAGACATAGTATTCAGAAAGGAATTGAAAAGTCCCAGATGTCAGGAAAATAAAATGTAAATAAACTTAGGGAGCAAAATACAGCTGGTTTAATTCTGGTTTAAGAGTTAGAAAAAGCGTGGAAAATCATTATGTACATCAACTGTTTTTGAATAAATACACATTGACTAACATTATAAATGGACAAAAAAAAGTGGTAAATAAAGATAAAACAAATGTATGAGGTAACACTTTACAATAAGGTTCCATTTGTTAACATTACTTAATAATGAACAATACTTATTAAGCATTTATTAATATTAATGCTACTTTCAGCATACACTAATACATATTTAAAAGATTGTATTAGTTAACATCAGTTAATGCACTATTAACTAACAATGAACATTTGTATTTTTATTTAATAACATTAACAAAGATTAATAAATGAAGTAACGAATATGTTATTTGTTCCTGTTACCTATATTTATTTATTTACTAATGTTAACAAATTGAAACTTATAGTAAAGTGTTACCATGTATGATATGACCAATTTAATCCCTAAAACTCCACAAAGTAGGATTAAGTAGGAACTTTCTGTTAATATACCATAACACTGATTTAAAATCAATGTATTTCTCTCTGCAGATAGCCTACCAATAAGTCCACTCATGATAACATTCACATTCTCTTTAACCTTGTGGCTTGGGGTAGCCAAGTCTGGGCCAGCCGAAAGGGTGTCCATCCACTCCAAAAAGAGTATACTCTTGTTCCATGCCAAACCAAGGGTGGAGGTCTTTGACCTTCTCCATGATCTTGTTACAGAAGTTACGATGGTTTGATTCTAGGAGGTGAAAAAATACAAGGCTTGAGATCATCAGCAGTTTTGCTGCTATAAAATCATTACAGCTACTTTCTCGGTTTGGATTTGTTCAGCATCATGGCACGCAAAGTTCAACCTACACAATGTTTTCAATGCGCTAAAGAAATGTGATCACTGTAAAACCACACCGGCATACATTAAAGCAAGGGTCAACTATATCATGAAGGTGGATTTTAACCGAAAGATTATTTTTTGTGTCATTTTTGCAACATATTCTCCGTCTCACATAATTACATTCAACTCTAATCATTATTCCATGTTAATTGAATTAATTATTTCATAGTAGCCATCAAGTAGCCATGTAATAAGTGCTGTCGGCATCCTGATCACCCTGTCTAGGTTTATTTTGTGATAATGACCGGCTGAATGATGATTGACCCTTACTCATAGTATTTCATTTTTTAAAAAAGGCATTCTTCTTAGATCGATGCAAATAAAAGTAAAGCTCCAATTTGCACAGCTTATTCCATACAGTATGACAACATGCCTCACTATAGGTCAGCATTTGTTCAATTAACCATATATTTTTTTTCCCATAACAATAATGGTAGAAATGTTCTGCAAATTTAGTCTAATAGTCTGTACTGAAAATTACTTTAAAAAACAAATCTAATCTGATGAATGGATTAAAAAAATAAATAAATAAATATCTGTTATACAGTACCTGCAGGTTCTCGGGTGTGCTTGAACACTTCACACAGGACTAGTTTGTTAGGGTCCAAAAGGAAGGGATCCCTGAACATGCTGACTGGAATCAGAAGCATGTCGCTGTTGGATCCTACAGCCTGCCCTGTGCTGGAACCATCAAAGTTCCATTCTGGCAGATCTGCCAAAGGACAGGTAAAACCAGCATGAGCAACATGTTGGAGATATTTCAGCTAAAGGAAATGAAACGTTCAACTCAAGCTTAAACTATACCAGCGATACTCTTTGGTTCAGAATCCATGGTTCGAGTCTTATTACGCAGACCCTCTCCTGAGCCATCGATCCAGATATAAGTGACCTGACAGAAGCCTCTCTGAGGCAGATTGAGGTATTGCTGGCGCAGGGCCTTGTTGAGACCAGAGCTGTCAGATACGCAAGACATCCTGGACCAGTTTACAGTAAACAATGTATCTGGGAAAATTAAACAAAAAAGATTCTGATAGCTCATCTATGAAAAAAAATCATTGGATGGTTTTTACTCTTTGATTATTGTCTTTAATAAAAATTAAAAAAACTTTTCAAAAATATGCATAAAAACCAAGCATGCTGTTTTACAAAACAATTAAAGAAAAGTTCAATTAAAGTGGTGACAAAGTTACAATATGTGGTTAAGTTCAACCACTTTTAAATTTACAGAAATAACAAAATTTTAATTATCAAAATGTTATTAAAAACTCCGAAACCTCTTAAAATTGAGATGAGAGATTATTATTGTAAATTAAATGGATTGTTGTTATGGCATAATGATAAAACACTTTTTGCAGTGTAATTTTACAAGGAATTACAAGCTTAGATCTAATATTCAATTATTTAATGCTGTTGGTCAACCGATGTTTTATTTATATGCAAATTTGCATTTCAGCATTCCTGAAAAAGAAAGTGAAAATAATGTTCTAGTGAACTTGTTAGAGTGTAAACAATAAAAGAATAGACATTAATAAAAAAAAAATATATATAATAATAATTATATATATATATATAAAACTATTCTAAGAGTTATAGTGTATTGATATAGTAATAGAATTAGAGTCATGCTTTAATTATTATATGAGTAATATTCCATAAAAGTATAAATCAATTAATACAAGGAATACTTACTCAGAGAAGTTTAAATGATGATGTACTTGGCTCCACTTCAAATGAAGACTGAAACCTGCTTAATGAATCAGTCAAGATAAAAGCAGCCTGTAATCATGCTTATGTGGCATGCATGTGACGTAAAATATGACTGATGAATGATGTTCAACCCTAAATGCACTCTTATGACAAAAGATTTTTTATTTCCTCATACGAGTCATATACATTTGAAGTCTGAAGTTTACATACTTAGGTTGGTCATTAAAACTCCACAGATTTCATATTAGCAAAATATATTTTGGCATGACAAAAGTACATTTTCCAACAATTGTTTACAGACAGATTGTTTCATTTTTCATTGACTTTATTACAATTCCAGTGGGTCAGATGTTTACATTCACTAAGGGTGTGTTCACACTTGGCAGGTTTGGTTCGATTAAAATGAACTCTGTGCGATTGCTCTGTTAGTGCATTTCATTTGAACAAGTGTGAATACTGTCACACGAACCTTGGTGCGCACCAAACAAGCGGACTGAGACTGCCTGAAAGTGGGTCTTGGTCTGCTTCCAAACGAACTCTGGTGCGGTTCAATTGATATATGAACGCAACATGGACCAAAGACGTCTAAACGGACCAAAAACATGAAGTAATTTGTCTAATTCTGACCTAAAGCATACCTGGTTCTTCTCATCATAGGAGCTATGTTGCCCATTACAGTTCGGTACAGGCACTGTCTGCCGTCCTTGCAGCATATCTTCATTTGTGTGTGCAACGGAGGAATTCCTGGCGCTGTTTTGACTCCTTTACACATTTTATTGGCTTTGTTTGTAAAAATACCACCATATATACATATATAAATATAACGAGTGCATTTCACCCAGCAGCCAGCATTGTTTTGAATGATAGGCAAGTTCCGTCAAAAATATACATCATAAAATCTGTCCAATCAGGTTGTGACATTTTCCTGATGCCTTTGGCTTTGTATCATTAGGTTCGGTGTTAAAAATTCCAGTGTGAATGCTAAGCGAACCAGGACTAAATGTATCATTTTCATTTTTGGTCTGGACCAAAAGGACCAAACTGTGAACACACCCTATGTTGCCTTTAAGCAGCTTGGAACATTCCAGAAAAATTACATCAAGCCTTTAGGCAAATTAGCCAAATATCTTCTGTGGCAGGGCGGAGGGCGGGGCTGGGTTGTCATGACACACACCCGGTCCCATATCAGGCTAATCAAGCCTCCGAGAGGGACCCTGCGCTCTAACCCCAGCTTAGTTGGGATATGCGAAAAAACTGCATTTCATTGGCTCTGTACCTGTACTCTGCACAATGACAATAAAGTTGAATCTTCATCTTAATAAAGGCCGATGGCAGACGGTGGTGCGACGAGAGAGAGATAATTTACGGACATGTCTGTCGTATGTGTGTTTGTGTCTTTTAAGTTTATCATTAAAATATTATTTATATTGACAAGTGTTCTCGCCTCCTTGCCCTTGAACTATGTTACACCTTCTGATAGGCTAACTGGCGTCAATTGGTGGTGTACCTGTGGAGGTATTTTAAGACCTACCTTCAAACTCAGTGTCTCAATGCTTGACATCATGGGAAAATAAAAAGAAATCAGCCAAGACCTCAGAAAAAAAACAGTATGGACCTCCACAAAGCTGGTTCATCCTTGGGATCAATTTCCAAATGCCTGAATGTACCACGTTCATCTGTACAAACAATAGTACGCAAGTATAAACACCATGGGATCACAGCCATCATACCACTCAGGAAGGAGAAGCATTCTGTATGTAGAATGTAATTTGGTGTGAAAAGTGAAAATGAATGCCAGAACAATAGCAAAGAACCTTGTGAAGATGCTGGAGGAAACAGGAAGACGAGTATCTATATCTACAGTAAAACGAGTCCCATATCGCCATAACCTGAAAGGATGCTCAGCATGGAAGCCAATGCTCTAAAACCACCATAAAAAAGTCAGACTGCAGTTTGCAAGTGCACATGTGGACAAAGATCTTCATTTCCACTGGTCTGATGAAACAAAATTAAATGAAATCCCCATTAGGAATGTGATGAAGGAAATAAAAGCTGAAATAAATCATTCTCTCTACTATTAGTCTAACATTTCACATTCTTAAAATCAAGTAGTGATCCTATCTGACCTAAAGCAGGGAATGTTTTCTACAATTTAATGTCAGGAATTGTGAAAAACTGAGTGTAAATGTATTTGGCTAAGGTGTATGTAAACTTCTGACTTCAGCTGTACATCCAAATCAACTGTTCACCTATACACTCTGCATATGACTCTGCATATGATTGGTTTGTATGATTGGTTTGTTTGGCACAACCATTCTAATAACAGAAGTGCGATCATAGAGAGGGATACAATTAAAGCCATGCGACATATAACAGGAAATGTTCAGCAGAATGCTAGCCTGTCTCCACTCACTCTCCATAAAATAGATGTGAATAGTGACTAAGGCTATTAAGACTAACATTCTGCCTAACATTATTTTCTGTTCTGTGAATAAAGAAGTCATACAGATTTGGAACAATATTAAGAAGAGTAAATGATGACAGAATATTCATTTTTGGGAGAATTATCCATTTAATATGCTGATTTTGAATATGGTCAGTCTTTTCGATGACAAATAAATCCTTCTCACCTCAGTTCCCATACTCACAAGAGTACACACTATGGTTAATGTGAGGATTTTGTTTTCCACTGTAAAGAGAAACATCAGCACAAAGAAGGTGCAGAGGACCAGAATTTTTACAGTCCGATTCACATCTGATGAGCCAAGTATTCTGTTGGAGACCTGCTGAACTGGGCATAACAACCCAGTAAATTACCTGATTACTAAAGCTGATTAATATACAGGCCACTGCAAAAATCCAATGAACAAACACAGTCTTAATTCCTTAAATAGAAATTGCATGTTTGCAACTTACCTGACACACCACCACATACCATAAAGAGAGTTAACAATGATACAATTAAAAACAATAATATTCACAAAAGCATGCAGTGCCATATAACCTGTTCTTATAATCTGTCTTCACTGTTGTGGTATTGTAACCAACATTGCCTGGCACAGAATAAAGATGTGATCAACAATTAACATGAAATGCAACATAACATGTTTTAAATGCAACCAGTTCTACAAACCCATCTGCACTGCTGTACTATTTTGATACTGTGATAAGAAGGTATGAGAAATATTATCTGTTTTCTGAGACAAAAAATAAAAGTAAAACAGAACTCACAAAAAGGTGCAAACGTACAAAACAAGAAGTAACTGCAATTATTTTACAAAACGTTAACAAAAGGCAGAAATATTTATACAAAACCACATTGAACAATTAAAAATAAATACAATAAAATAATCTTGCAAATGTAATTTGTCATTATTGTGATAAAGCTTTTCATACAAAGTGATATGGCATAGATAAAATTCTGGGACTGTCCACTTTAAGCATTCAATAAATTCTGTGCACAATGATAACTAAGTAACTGTGTGATCACAGTTCAACAAATGTAGTGTGAGTAGAGTAGAAGTAACTGTCCCAAAATCTACTCAAGTAAGAGTAAAAGAGTAGCTAATTTAAAAGTACTCATGAGTAGTGAGTATTAAGTACTGAGTTGCAAAACCTATGCCCCATTATAATGAACACTGTATGCCAACTTTTAAAACCTTGTTTTAGAAACAACACTGGATACGATATTTAGGTTTTTCAAATAATGTATTTTTAACGTGTATTTTGTATTACAGAGTTTAATTAATCAATTAATAAAAGTAAAATGAACATAAGGCCACTCTGCAGGGTCAGTTGGCAGGGCACTTGCTGGCACTACATTACCGGGGCCTGCTTTAACTAGCTGTACATTACTGTTTTCTGCACTTGTGCTGCTAATCTTACTGATGAACTTGAGAAGGCAGATGTAAAACAAAAACAACAACAACAACAATTTACACTTCATTTAAAATGGCCTAACACAGTAACAGCGCAAAGTAATTTTACAGACTAGTAATGATAAAGTTTTTGCAAACAATGGAAAAATTAAACAATGATCAAGAGTAAATGAAGACTAAAAGGCAGATAAAAAAATATTAAAATGGGATCAAGACAAATGAACAATGAAATAAAATTTTGGTTGACAGCTAAATGCTTGCCAAAAATAACTCTCTAGCACCATCTATCTTTCTGAAGATTATCAAAGTTGAATGCTTTACCGATCGCAAAATTTAGCAAGATATTTCCCCCCAAAGAAATCGGAAGTAAACAAAAATGGATTTAGAATGGCTTAAACGTATTTCCGGATCCATTAAACAAACTCAAGTTTCAAGGTAAGTCAGTCCACTCAGTGGCCGTCTTTGGAATGCTCTTGGGCTGCTATTTTTCAAAGTAAACAAGCATCATGAAAGTGCAGCTCCAATCAACTTGAATGGGAAAAGACAGAAATCTCCAAAATGGTCGGTCAAGATTACGATAAAAGAACATATTTCAAAATCAGCAGTAAAATCTGAAAACACTGTGTGACGGGGTGAACAAGAGATGGGCACAGTGGATGTGGCTTCAGGCCTAGGAGAGGTGTTTATTTAAAATTTCCAAAACAAAGGGCAACCTGGGGCCTTCGCAGTGGAAAGGGCTATGTGAAGGAAGAGTATAGAAGACAGGGGAAGATCCAGGTGATAGTGGACGGGTCCTGGATCCGCAACGTGCTCCACGCCTTTGTCTGAGGCGTATGGAGCATCAGCTTCACTCGAGCAACCCAGCTTCCCTGGGCCTCGACACTTGATGGTAATAGCGGCTCGGCATCCTGGACCGTCGGTCGTGATGCATGCTCCAACCCCAGCGTCGCATCTAACTCGACAGTCTGGCAATTCATCTAACTCGCACCGGACACCGCTTCGTTCCAGGACCTGCGAAGACGCCAGTAGGTAGAGACGGTCTCCCGAGGAGAGGAGTGCCGTCTTGTACATCTAATGCGCATGCATGTCCTTGATTGATTGACACGTGATGTCTGTATCTAAAAGGTGATTGACTATTTTACCTGTAAGGCGGGATTTCCTTTTCTACATTTGTTGACCGTTGGCTGCTGTTGCCGTTGGACAGTCCCATTTCTCCCATTTATTTTAACAGAAGTGGCCCGTTTCTGCTAAATTGTCTCTGTTTTGACAAGCAGGAAATGTTCATGGAACAAAAATGACACCACATGACAAAACCAATGAACAGTCCTTGAAATGGTCAGTAGGAAGGACCAGCACTGATTAAAGTTCATGTGTGAGAGGCAGTGGCACAGCATACAGTAGCTTCAGTGTGTTGTCACAGTGCTGGAAGGATGATTGAGAAATTCAAGGTCAATAATTATCTCCGACAGAAGCTTGTCATGCTTTCCGGATGATACGTCCACTTTTCTTCAAGTCTTGTCTTTTGTTCCTCAACGGCTGGCTACTGACTCTCCATGTTCCATGACAGACACGGGCACTGGTGGTGAGAGTGAAGTCCACACTGTTATGAAGACAACCACACATAATACCAAAAGTTTGGACACTTCACTGAATTTGTGTCTCATGATCTTTAAGGCTTTTAGTTGTAAGTGTCCTTATATTTTTTTTTAATCATCAAGCTACCAGATTGAACCAAAATATTTAAATAAAGACTTTTTGCCTTTAAAACATTTTGTTGATTATATTACGTGTGTGTGTATGTATATATATATATATAAATAAATAACTTAATATTTTTTTTAAAAGCAAAAAGTTGCCTTATATATGTATATCACAAATAAGTACATATCTTTGTTTGTCAGACAGCACACTTCTCTAAACAAACTTGTCCCTCAAGTATAGCTAGTTCCATTACGATTCAGTTTAATTGACATTGCGTCAGTAAGCTGATGGTTATGGGAGTGTACTTCGACATTACCTAATTGAAACCCTTCCACAATAACAGCAATTCTAAAATTGGCTATGGTGTTTAAGCCCAGCGCTTTTAGGCACAAAGCTATACAGGATAATAGCGGGCACGCAAACACCATTGCTCAGAATTTTCTTCCTTCAAGACAGCGATTCATCTCTCTACCTTCGTCTGCGTTGAAATACATGAGCCAGCGGACGGAATCTTCACAAGCTTAGAAGACTCTCCGCTCCACTGCAGTGTTCCGGCAGACATTCTACACCGAACATTCTACACCTCGCCGTTGACGCTTCGTTGGTGAACGGGTCCTCTCTTCAGCGACACACCTACTCCACGCAGCACTTTGGCCTGAGTATTCTTTATTGTTATTGCTATATTTTGTGTACAAAAAAATATTTTGTATATATATACTGTATATAAAACCCACACATTATGCACAACCACATCCCAATGGTGAGCAGCACATTATATCATAAGAAGAACAAACAAAATTGTCCTCTGTCCCATTACGCGGGTCCGTGGCGAGTCCTTACAGGCATTTCCAACTGCTAAAAATTATCGAACATGGTCATACGATCCAATTTGCACATCGGCCGCACCGTTTCAACAGTGTTCTATCTTCTACGGTTCCGTCCAAAGATGAGCCAAAATACACAATCTCCTCCCAAGCGATTGGTCGATAGATCTGAAAGGTACATTACATCTGAACGTCATGCACGTTTTGAACTACCTCGACGATTGGCTATTACTGGCCCAATCAGAGTATCTGTTATGCCAGCACAGGGACTTATTGCTCCAGCATCTGCACAGCCTGAGGCTCAATGGCAACTGGGCAAAGAGCACATTCTCCCTCAGCCAACAAATCTCTTTTTTGGGAGTCCGTCTCATTTAGTTTATGCATTTGGCAGACTCTTTTATCCAAAGTGACTAACAGTGCCTTTATTACAGGGACAACCCCCCCAGAGCAACCTGGAGTTAAGTGCCTTGCTCAAGGACACAATGGTGGTGGCTGTGGGTATTGAACCAGCAACTTTCTGATTACCAGTTACCTATGCCACCACCACTCCTTGACTCCATCTCACGAGTGAGCACATTCAGGCCATTCAGTGTCTGTCTCAGTTCAAACTGGGGAGAGCACTTGCACTGAAGCTGTTTCAAAATCATTGGGGCTTATAGCAGCAGCTGGGGCAGATTTTTTAGGAGGAAAGTGGTGACCACGGACACTTCCAACACAGGTTGGGGGGTGGTGCTCGACGGATGCCCGGATTTTTGGCACCTGTACAGGTATGAGTAGGGCTTGATCAGGGGTTAAATTGGGGTGGTACGGTCCGGAACGGCATTCTGGCATCTTCGATTCCAAAAAGAAAAACAAAATGCTTGTTTGTCAATCCATCCCATTTATTGTATTCTCTGATGCAGTTTTTGTTTGATCCATTTGATACATTCCATCTATATTTAGTAAGTGTACGTGTTCAAAAATATTTAAAGTTAATTATGCTTTGCTCTAGTAGGCTGCATACACTGGTAGAGGCAGCATATGCGAGAGCGGCACCAGACCGCGTGCCCCCCCATAAACGCGTGTTCCGCTTCTGTACCGTGCCGTGGTCCGATCTCTGATTCATAGAAATTGCGAAATATGGAATCAACTGCTCACCCGTTTCTTATATCCACTGATATGCTGTAGCGATTTGCTTAGTTTTGTTAAAAAGCTGAATACACAAAGGTGTTTTGAATCAGGAATCAATCACATCCAAAGTGACATAAGATCAAAATATCATAGGTTGAATTAAGTTGAATACATAAATAATGATAGACAAATCATTAAAACAGAATCCCAGTCAAATCAATTCATCTGAAATAAAAAAAATTCCATTAATTACATACCAAACTGGCCTATTAATAAATACATATTTAGACACCATGAATTTTATAAAAACTTTATAACACTGTAAATAGCTGAGTAAACTTAACAAAGTAAGGCAACCAGCTGCAAAGCATATTTGAGTTTACTCAACTTCAGGTAAATGAGCTTTACCAACTTACTTCAAGTTGGATCACAAGTTCCATGAACTTAATACAAAAAGATAATTGAACTCAAAAATATCAATGATCATTAAGTTAAGTAAACTTGAATTTTTAAGTATTGCTGTCCATAATTATCAATATTATTCAAAATAATATAATACAAAATATTTTTAAGCCTATATTTTGCCATAAGATCATTTATAAGCCCCACCAAGAGACCAAATATTTGATCAAACTTAAATGGTGGTGTAGGTTACGAGTACTTCAAAGTTTTAGAAGTTGAAAACTTCATAAATAAAGAAACTTCATCAAAGTGAACACTAATTAACCTGATGGTGACTTTAACTTTTTACAGCAAACATAATTAAAAATTAATCATAAAGTTCCTTTACGAAGTGAGGCAGCTAAACCCCCCCTTACCCAGCTAAAGTTCCGACTTGAGACCTAACTTTGGTATTAAAAGCGTTCATGGGGCCCCCCTTCAAGACTCTGGTTCTGTTGAATTGAGAGTGCTTACTCTTAAGACCACGTCACTGCTGGCTCTGGCCTTAGTAAAACAGGTCAGTGATTTCCAAGCACTCTCAGTCGACAATTAATATCTGGAGTTGGGTCCGGGACTTTCAAAAGTCACTGTCAAACCCAGAACAGTCCTTGCATTTGTTATGCCCTGTGCGAGCACTACATACATACGTTGAGTACGCCCACCAGTTTAGACTGTCTGACTAGCTCTTTGTGTGCTATGCAGGATGCATGAAAGGATCGTCCATCTCCAAGCAAAGACTTTTCTCAACATTCTCAACTCAACTAAATGTATGGCCTCTTCATGGGCATGGATGAATGGTATGTCCTTACAAGACACATGTTTTGCAGTAGGATGCTCTTCTCAAGACACATTCGCTAGGTTTTACAACTTAGACTTAACATCTCTCTCATCACAAGTCCTCTCTGTCTAGAGAGCTTGCCATGGGGCCTGGGTAGCTCAACGGGTATTGATGCTGACAGCCACCCTTGAGTCACAAGTTCGAATCCAGGGTGTGCTGAGTGAAGCCAACCAAATGCGACCTTCTTTCACAAGAATTTTGAGGATTCATGAGGTGGGCACTCACAACCCACAATTCTTTGCTTCAGTGGAAATGTAAAAAAAAAAAAAATATGGCAATTTGCCCATATATATAATGTTCAAACGCACGGAATGTTAATTCCCAAGTTGAAGTTCCTCATTAGATGGGTGCAGAGTATATAATGTGTATAATTATATTAATGTATAATTAAAATAATGTATTATTACACTAAAAGTACACCTGGAAAATCTATTTTCTTTTCTCTTTACATCATTATAACTCTCCTAAAATGTAGGCTACCTCATGCATTCCCTTCCAGTGGGACTTTGTTCCCTTCTCACTCAAAGCGCTCCCGCTCGTTAAAAAGGGCGTGCTGTCATAGCAACCATGTTACGTTTGTCCTACGAAGGCTGTCTTGTTTAAAAGAGGCTTGTTTAAAGGAAACACTCGGTACACTGCAGCCTTCAAAGGACATGCCCGACCTTGCACGCAGCTTTCGAAACGAGACACAACCATTGTGTAGAAGGATACTCCCATAAACTGTCAGGTTCCCTTCGTTGCAGGGAACCGAGGTTACATACGTTATCTACACACAAATACACATCTTACCTAACGGCTAAATCTTACCTGGTGCACCGCATCAGGCGTTTATGTGGCTTAGCTGCTTCTCTTCTGTACTGCATCAGTCCACACACCAGCTCGTGCGCTATCATGAGGTATAGTAGAAATATAAGCACACCGGGGTCCATACTGCCGGTGACTGTAGAACAACTATTCGCCGTTTGTCATGTTTTTTTTGCACAGCAATGCATGTCACTCACGCGCACATGTCTGTTTTCCCTCCACGAGTCCCTTCTTCATCAGTCTCGCAATTCGAAAATAATATTTTAACCATATTTATTTCCCCGCCTTCTATTACGTTATGGTTGCTTCAGTTCTGACTCACAAAATGTAATTAACCTTATACTACTGACGTTGCTGGAGAATTTTGTTGCCCGAATTATCCTTTTGTGCTGGCAGACAAACGTGTCGCGATGCTGTTGCCGTGGAGACATCGACGTTGCTAAGAGACCTCTATTTTACGTCTGTGCGTACTAAGTTTATTATTAGTAGTAGTATTATTGTGTATTAAAAACATTACATATTTACAAGACACTGTAAAAATGTTAAATATTCTTTATGTGGTCACATCTAACTTAACTGCTTTTATTCAACTAAAAAATATTTTTAAAACTTTTTTATAAATTGCTAACTTTTTTCTTAATGTGCTCAATTTTATTTATTGAGAAGGAATACGGTATATCATTTAATCTCTTGCCCAACAGGATTGATTTGTCCATTCACTGCTTTAAACCTAAAATGAACAACATTATACTGCACACTTAACAATTTAGTGCTGTTGGTTCATTCTGTATGGAACCCCTGTTATTCTGTAAAAGAGTGAATCCATAAAGACAGTCAAAAGATTTGGCCAACCATTCACTTGCCATATCCATCTTAATGACTGCCATCGTTTACCCACACCTTGTTACAGTATTCAAACCATGCGCTGAGGACCACACAAAGAAGCTTTAGAACACGTGTAACCTCTAATATATGTTAATAACATCTAACATCAAAACCCTCTAGGGCCTGTTCATTGTATGCGTTCTTAGTACCTGCGCTTTGCTGTTCTGTTCATTGTATACAATATATTAAATTACAGTACACTATATTTGTAATAACACAAACTTAAATGGATCTGTGCTTGTCTGGAATCATTTCTCTTCGAATCATACACTAGCATGAGTTGAGATTCTCAGATTCCTTAATGGTTGTAAGGAATCATCCGGTGGTGACAGACATCCAGCAACTATACCATCAGTTCAATCAAATTAATGATCTTGAGAGGAAGACTTCATATTGTCATTCACGTCTGCCACATGTTCCTACAAACAAACCAAAATAGTGAACAAAATTCTAATTGAAATATGACAGAGTAGCAGAGTAATAACAGGTACTAGTTTCCCTTATGTACTTGAGTGAAACTGTAAATTGGGTGTAGTTCATGCATGCAACAGAACATTCAGGTTTTGTAATCAAATACTCCAAAAGGGAAAGGTCTTACACAAAGCAAGAGATGCACAGGTATCTTACAGTACTTTCGGATATATAGAGGTCATTGCCGAAGCCACTGCAGGCTATTAGATGTAGGTAGAATACCAGCAAAGCAGAGAGAACAATCAAGAGCAGAATGACAAGTATGACAGAGGCCAAAATTGCTTCTGAGTTGTTAGATGATGATAGTGGTGCTGTGAGTATATAGAATATGTTATTAAAATTGGGGTTTTAAGATTTTTATGGTTTGTTGTCAGTAACTTCATAGTGTTCTCACACCAGTGGGATTAAAAAGTCTGAGACCACACTGAAAATGTGGTATTCAGAATTGTAATTTAAACCTGAATATTGACTATAGAATTTTAAAACCAAGGCAAGAAACATGGTGTAAAATTAATATTTAAGAGAAAAAAATTTAAGACTGCGCTATTTCTAGATTACAAATCAAATAAGTAATAATCAAATACGTTTTTAAAGCATCAGGTTTAACACAAGCTTGTGGCATCCATGCCAGTTCGTTCATGCTGTTCGAGTGCATTATTTGGGATGTCAAGCGGTACATTTCAGACATTTTCAATCTTTCACTTTTTATACTTTTTTATGATAAGCAATATAAATTTCCATCCTCCACCCTCTTCATCCAGTGTCAGCTATTCATGTTTGGACCCTCCAAACAGCCTCCATATGATGAGTCTACTGTCATCTTTGAAAGAACAAAATATTAAAATCATTATTTTGACATTATAATTATAATGTTAGCTTGACAAAGCAAACATACTGTTTTTCTACCAACTTGGTTTAGGTTTTTTTTTTTTTAAATCCGTATACCAAGCGCAAAATTTCAAAAACTAACTTCTAGAGCTTTCAAGCTACATCCACCAAACTCAGCACAGACCATCAGACTGTTCAGGAATACTATGTTATTTCTTTGCACTGATCAAATTTATGGTTTTCACTCAGTGAACAATCAAATATCAGAAAAATGCCATTGACTTACACAAACAGAAGTTCAAACAGCATTGACACATTCAAACGGAATGCTTGTAAATTCAAATTCCAAGTGTCAAAAAATGTGTTTGCAAACAAAACCACAACAGGCTTTAATCTGCTTTAAGTTTGAACTTTATCCATACATCAAGATTGCAGTTAGTCTTACTATAATGTCTGTCTGTATAACCATCAAACATCTACTTTTAAAACTATAGTCTAACCTGAAGCATTTGATCCGCAGTCGGACCTGACGAGTAATACTAATTTAATATAATAAATTGGGACATACTAAATTGGTTTTAGCGGGTCTAAATAACTGAGGTGACAGACAACTAAAATGGATTGTTTGATGATATATATGTGGTCGTATGCAGGGTTGGCTGATAAACACAAAAAAATCAGGCAGGTTTCTTGGTTGGTGCCAGGTGAGGGCTCAGCAGCCAGGCATTCTGGGTAACAGTCGATTTATCAGTATCGGCTTATATCTTTACAGATATGCGCAGATATGAAAACTTTTTTCATAACATATGCAGAAAACAATGCTTTAGAATTGGTGTCATTACGTAGTTTGTCCAGCAGAGCGCGCTCCGACTCCATTGATAACAGAGCTGACTCTGAACAGGTGGCTCTGCAGACAAGGGCCGAAGCGGCGGAGTTGAGAGGTGTCTTTTTGGTAATTCTTTATTTTAATGGTCAGCATTTGATTGATACTAAACATACAGTACTGATATATTTTTAAGCTATTTATTGTATTTGTATTTATTCTTTATTTTCTCCGTGTTCATTTTTAGAATTTGTTGACAATGTATAATAATAATGTCAAATATTATTTGATAAAATATTTGTTTAAGAAAGCAGCCTTCTGAGTACCTTTGTATAGTCATATCGGCACAAAATCGTTATTTTGTAATATATATAGATCAATGGGTCAGACCCATATTGATTAAGACACAACATTTCTAACCGACATGCACTGCTTCAAATACAGCGCCGATCGGTATGCGCAGCGTTGCATGAAGACGCCGTTGTCATGCGGAACCTGTTACTTTTCTCCGCGATGGTCAAGCTGGGCCAATCACGGTCGTTTGCAATTACTGGGTAAAGCAATTTATTAATAATTTTACAGAGATTACAAGTCGGATTTCGATTTATATTTCAGGTATCAATCTTTGCATTTATTAGAATTAAAATATTATACTTTCCTTTTTAACCACACAAATGTCTCAGGTGAGACAAAACGCCTTCAGATTTGAATGCGACACAATTGTCTGATAAACACAACAACATTTGCGACATTTCTGTCTTACTTGTTATTGAAACTTGTTATTATCTAGTAACATTTGCCAACCAAAGGCATTCTATTAACATAAGTGAAATACCATCTAACTTGTACATTTAAAGCATTTAGCAGCAGCTCTTATCCAGAGCGATTCACAAAAAGCCAAAGTTTTGCAAAGATATTACATCTTTGTCATTTGAGGTGCTATATGTAATATTTTTTTACTGTATTAAATCATACAATGACCATAATGTCAGAGAATTAGGATGCTAAGTTGAAATTCTGGCTTCTCCGATAACAATGCTACAGCCAGTATTCTAGTTTGAAGTTCCATTCGGTTTATGTTTTGGCCTGTGTGATCCCGCCCACTCCCCACACACCAATCACATTTTGACACCACCGGGTTGCCAGATATGAACAAGATTGCAGGCAAATAACACTGCGTGCTGCAACCATGGAAGCCAGCAAACAAACTGGATCAGAGATAACGGATAACACCCGACCTAAAAAGCCTTGCCATCCATATAAAAACCACCATGACCAGAGGCGTAGTGAAACAAGGGTAAATAGTGGAGATGTCTTTGGAAGATGGAGACAGCTTTAAGCCCAGTATTACTTTAAAACTGATGCCGAGTTGGCTAATTTGCATGTCAACATTCAAGCAACCCGCATAAGCTTCGAGTATGGTGCGGGGCAGACAACTCTCCAATATTTTGAATTTGGACTGCAATTCCCATTTCAAACGCTTGTTTTCAAGCGTACATATAGCACCTTTAAAGGTGCACTCAGCAATTTTCCGCCTTAAAATGGTTTTACCCCTAAAGAAATGAATAGAAATTTTGAAATATATATTAAAAATCATGAGCACTCATATGAGATGAAGACTCCAGTCACAGCAGCAACCTTATAAAAGCTTTTTTATTCTACACAGAGAGGGTCCTCTCATGGGGGCTACCATGTTAGAATCACACGACCAGCCGAATACTACTTGCATAAGGCGCGTTCATCCCATGTCGTATTTACCATAATTATGAGATTCCGACATGAAAAAGCATTCACGTCTTTGTAGAACTGGTAAATAGTTACAGAATTCAATGAAAGCTCTGACTTGACAATCGTGACATCATGTAAAAAGAACCAAAAAGGCTGCTTTTTTATAATTCTGTGTGATATGCCATTTTATAATGCCATTAATGCCTGGAGCATTTAAAAAAAATTTTTTTTTAGACATTGTGTAAAAAAATATAGAGGTGAATTAATGTAGTGATAAATCCCTCAGGATATTCTGAGAGAGCATTTTATTCAAATAAATGTTGCTGTTATCAACTACAAAGCCATTTTGCCATTATAAGTATTGGCAGAGAAACAAACAAATTAGGAGGTCTAAAGACGTGTATAGCTAGGAATAGATCCTACGAGTTGCCAACTCATAATTACAGTAATTACGACAATATGAGAACACACAATTAATCCCAGTAATCCACCATTATTGGACATGTTTACTCATGGATTAAATGAATCATGGCCGACATATAATAGCGTCAGAAACTGAAATCTGTTTGAATACTGCTGCATCCATCCCCCAAAGTGTCAGTATCAGTTCAAGATGACAAACAAAATAATTACTGAGTTACATTTTTATACCGTTTAACAACATTCAAAGGAGAATAAAAACATGCCTTAATAAAAGAAACGTTTATTTCAGATTTTTTTTGTTGAGAAACTTAAGAACAATATGTTATAGTATCATTAAAAAAAACAACAAAAACTCTCAAGGTGATTCAGTCAGATGCATTTCCATCGTCCTCATCCTCCTGAAAAACAAGATAATTGTACATTTAAATATGCTTTTTTTAATATTTTTGCTTATGTTAATATAATCCATGATAAGACAAATATTAATTATTAAATATACATAAATACAGAACGTAAAAGTTTAAACAAACTTCAAAACACTAAATTTACTCAGATCTGCTCATTACTGGTGGCTTGATACCTCTTCATTAAAAGAAAAAACATGTGATAACTGTAAAAATCCATCAGCTAAACAATACCAACTTTGCGTTCTTGGTTGCCTGTTGCGGTGGCTTCAAAATCATGGATGTATAGAGTAGCCATCCAGTTCACCATGGACTTCTCAACTAGCTCCGTCTCCATAATGCTCGGATAAATGTGCTTATCCTTAAAAGCAGAGATAGCTTCCTCCTCCTCAGTCCATTCCAGAGTCTCATGGATGCCATCTCCTCCAAAACGTTTGTTGTATCGGTCAAAGTGCACTCTCTCCAGCACTAATCCAAGACCTGGTGCCTTAGGAACATCAACTTTATCCTCTCCCCAGCTCCTCTCCATCACACCCTCCACCACATAACCTTTAACCACAGCGATCACCAGACCGATCATCTTCCGGATCTGGTGCATCATGAAGCTCTGGCCTCTAACTGTGATGACAGCAAACTCAGCTTCCCGTTTTACAAAGGGCTCACCGCAAGACATGTGAGTGATATAGCGCTTGGCGCTAGGGTCCCGTGGACCCTTTTGTGAGGTAAAATTGTGGAAGTTGTGGGTGCCTTTGTACAAGTTGAACAAAAAGTTGACCTTCTGAAGGGTCTCTGAACTCACACGGAAAGACATGTCCTCCTGATTATAGTCTTTTGGGGAAAACGCCATGGTTGGAAGCATGTAGGAATATGTTCTGGCATCACAGTTGTTTTTGGCATTGAAGCCACCCGTGACTCTCTTGTAACCTGCAAGTTTGAGGAGATTTTTATGTGATTTTTATGTTATTCCCGTCATTCAACACACCACCCCAGTCTGTACTCCAATTAAAATATTTTAAACAAATTTCAATTTTAAACCAAACTAAAATTAAACAAAAATAAGCTAAATTAAAAATAAACAAAGTTAAAATATAATTAAACTCAAATTAAACTAAAACAAATAAAAAGTGTGTGTGTGTATATATATATATATATTAGTTATATAGGAATGATTCTGTCATCATTTTACTCAACCTTGTTTCATTCCAAACCTGTATTACATTTTCTTCTGTTGAACACAAACAAAGATTTTTAGAAGAATATCTCAGCTCTTTGGGTCCTTACAATGCAAGTAAATGGGCACCTAAATTTAAAGATCCAAAAGGCAGCATAAATGTAATCCATACGACTCCAGTGGTTTAATACATGTCTTCTGAAGTGATATGATAAGTGGGGATGAGAAACAAATCATTATTTAAGTCCTTTTTTACTATCAATCTCCACTTTCACCTGCACATTTTTCTTCTTTTGTTTTTGGTGATTTGCATTCTTCGTGCATACCATCACCTACTGGGAGAGGATAATTTATAGTAAAAAAAGCACTTAAATATTGATCTTTTCCCTCACCCACACCTATAGTGCTTTTGAAGATATGGATTTAACCACTGGAGTCTTGCGGATTACTTTATGCTGCCTTTATGTGCATTTTCAAGCTTCAAAATTTTGGTACCCATTCACTTGCATTTTGAGAACCTACAGAGCTGAAATATTCTTCCAAAAATATTTTTGTGTGTAAGTTTAGCGGAAAAAAGTCATACACATCAGGGATGCCATGAGGTTGAGTAAATGAAGAACTATCCCTTCATTGTCATTGTAGGGTGAACTATCCCTTTAAATTGGATCTCACACAAAGCAACAGTATGTCTTCAGAAAACTTGGAATGTAGCACTCGATCCATATAGGCCAATTTTGGGATTTAGTGGTGCTTTTATTGTCCTCTCTGAAGCTTTAAAGCTTCAATCCCCATTTATTGTAATTGCAAGGAAAAGAGCGACCAATACATTCTTCAGAATTTCTCCTTTTGTGTTCCTCAGAAGAGAACACCATATGGGTTTCAAACAACATGAGGGTGAGTATATGTGACAGAATGTTCATTTTGGGGTAAATTATTCCAATAGCAGTAAGGATGACAGGACCAAAATCTTAAAGTTACGTACTTTTAACTTATTTTATTGTTCACCTTAAATACAGATTTTGATCAAGAAAATCCAATTAACACCAACTACTCACATAGCAAAGCTCAAGGTCTGCCATACCTAAAATTCGAATGTGTGGTGGCAAATGGCCGTTTATTTTGTCCAGGACATTTTCAATCATCCACAATTTCAGCGAGACAACTTGACCCACAGCAGAAACACCCTATTAAAGCAAAAATTTCAAAAATAGAGATCAGCACGAGCTACTACCTTCACAGAATGAACACCAGGTGGCAAAATCAAATATCCACCTTATCAGTTCGTGCACATCGCTGAAAAGACATCTTCTTCATGTCATCTCCATGGCCCTCTGGAATACAACCTGCTGCGATAATGGCTGTAACCAGTTCATCCTCAATGGTCCTGAACTGAGAGTTCTTAGCATTTCTCTAGATGAACAAGAAAACACACATAACCTATGATGATTTAAATGTCTTGAATATACTGTACCAACAATGTCAATCACTAAACTGCACAATGAAAACTCACCTGCATCCCATAATACCCCTTGCCTGAGTATGCCATCAGCAGGGCGACCTTTTTCTTGGGGAACTTCTTGTCACCATTCTGCTCATCCTGCTCTGCTTTAAGCTTCTTGTCTTCATGCTTACTGTCAATCAGTGCATCATCCGCTGGTCTTTTCAAAGCTTTGGTTTCGGCGTTATTTGAATCCTCATTCATTTTGCAGGATATGCTAAATCTACGACTCTTCGATTTGGGTTCTGGCCACCCTGAAGAGCGTTACAGCTGTGTACGTTATATGAACATTAGGGAATAACATAATAATATAACATATGTTTATAGAACTCACCTTTATTTTTGAGAGCTGGAATATTTTTTGGACGTGATAAAACATTAACGATCCGACACAATTTCAGCATGTCATGACCAACTCCTCAATGAGGATATCACAGATGTTTTTGAGCAAAACTGGCGCGATTGGGTTCATTACGTTCACTGGTATTACTCGATAAGTGGCGACATTTTTTAAATAAAAAAAAATTGCAAAGAAAACAGATTTTGCTCGGTAGTACTATATATTCCAACGCAATAACTTATTTACGTCCACTGATTCCTGTATGGACCCACATGGAGTGACTGAACTTTAACATCTCGCCGAATATCGCGAGAACTAAGGTGGGTTGCCAGACTTCCCCCCCCCCCCTCAAAACATTCCCTGAACGTACCAACAGGGGAAGCCATGCATTCATAGACATAAACAAGTCAAAAATAAAAGGAACGGGCAGCCTTTACAAGTCTATCAGCTTAAAAAAATAACAGACCTGCTATTAATACTAACAATAACAATACCAATAATTTGTGTACATACATTTATTGCATTCATATAATAATTACGTATCATTAATCAATGGTTTTTAAAACGTTAATTTGAAATAAATAGAATGTAAATTTTTAAACAAAAAAAAATGATCGCAAATCGTCATATTTTGTAATGAAAACTCTAAGTAGTACATTGCAAGTACTTACAAATTTATATTACAAATGATTAATTTCAACATAAAAAAATGGAAGCATTTCACTAATGTTCTGAGACTGTTTATGTTTTGGAACCCAATGTATGTACTTATTTTTTTAGCTTTATATGTATGTTATATTGTATAGCCCTTTATTATGGCATAAGCCTATATTAATATATATTTTAAATATTTATTATTATTGGCTATGTCTACATGGTGGGCCATCATTCAGTTTAGCCTATAAACAATCAAGACATCTTTTCAATTTTCCTCTTTTATTGGTGCTGTACTTATAGACATGAAACGGTGTGTATAGGTCCTTTTATTCCTTACACAACAGACAAAAGTAAATGTTCATCAACTGTCAAAATTGGAAACTTTCATTTATTTATTTTCTTTGGTGGGGAGATGGTAACAGAAAGCAAATCTTCATGCGTACAAGTTTAAAGCAATAATTTATATTCCATATTTACACATGATACCAAGAGTTCAGAGTAAAACAGATGCATGTCATTATTATTGTAGAATGGAAAGAGACTGTTGGACATCAGTGTAGTGATGCAGAAACAAGTTTTAGTGTCTGTACATCAGTCAATAACAGATATGACCTCAGCTACATCCTGACAAAGGCTTCATCCTGTTCATAGTGATTGAAAACGCTAATATGCATCAATGTCCATTTTGGTGCACATTTACATTTGATGGATGAGCTTAAATGTGTGTTATTAATTTGATGTAATTTAAAAGTACAATATAAATACAATTGGAAATACATCTTAATGCTGTTGATGATGATCCTCATGTTATTCGGACAGAGAGAGAGAGAGAGAGAGAGAGACACAGTTTCTCTGTCCAAATTGAGAATGTAAAGCACAAACCATGTTTATGAGGACAGAACAAAGTTGCTAAAATTAAATTAGGGGGAAAAAAGAACATTAATATGATGGCAACTGGCCCTTAGAACTAACATTAACAGCTTATGTCCCACTAAATGACACTACACTTCAGTTTATTCAAAGAAAACTATGTACAGTACGCACACATGATTCTTTTAACACACACACAAGTACATTCACACACACACACTAGCTAGAAGTAAAGCTAAATCTAATGTCCATTCCACCGAATTGCAGCCTGGTCAAATTGAACCAATTAAAAACAACAATGCACTGCAGATTAACTAACAATATATATATATATATATATATATATATATATATATATATATATATATATATATATATAAAAAAGCTCAGAGAAATATATTTTTCAGTATTTAATTTTTTTTCTTTTTTTTCCCCATCTATTTTCAAAGGCACATTTTTACATTTGTTTTAAGTAGCTTCAACAGACACAAACAAACATACCACATTTGAAATAAAAGGCAAAAGAGCAGTGACTGAACTTTACGAAGAAAGTGGTAAAATGTGGCGTTTATACTAAATTGGTGAAGCTCATGAAACCTTTCAGGAACATATCCAGGTCATCGATCACCCCAAATTCTAAATGATAGCTTAGAAGTCTATTTCTGAGACCATAAAGATTGAAGATAAAAAAACTGGTGGGAAATGGCTTAAAATAGGCTTCATTTTAATTATGCAAAATATCTATATATTTTTAATAATGTTTTTTTTTCTTCTTCTGGATTTAGGGTGAAATATGACCTTGACATGTTGTTGTGACATTCACCCAAATGTTCTGGTTACTTTTGAATGTCTTTTTACTAATATTACAATAGAGCCCTCAAACAGTGCAGTGCAAACTCGAACAGACTGCCATCTTAAGACCTGTCCTTGAAATACCTGCTTCAGATAATACACAGCCCACATCAACAACAATAACAACACATCTCTATGCATGCACAACACATTCTGTTCTCAAAACAAACACTAAAATGGGTATTTAAAATGTCCCAATTGAATCTTTGTGGAAATCAGGACCAGCACTGATCACCAAAGCACACATATGATTGTAATAAATGGTAAAATCGAGAGTTTCTTATTAATTCTGCCCTGCTTTGATGCGAACAATAAATTAAACCTAATATTGAACTGGCAAAAAAAATCCTGCCACTCTTAATACCACCATTATCTAACTAGAAAACACAGAATCATTCCGTACAGAGCAGGGTATTAATAACAGCTACATGAGTAAAATTCCTCTTAAACAACTAATATTATATTAATGATGCACAAATTTAGGACTCTTTAGTTTGACCTCTTTACGCGTGTTAACCCCTCAATCAGTTTAGGTTCTGAATCTGATCCAACACATGGACTTAAAAAGTAAAGCTACATTCATACAAATGGTTTCCTTCTTTTTTTTTAAAGAATGAAAAAGCAATCAGGCCATAAGAGATATCCAAACACTCCATTCATTTCTTAAGACGTTTTAAAGAGGAAATGGAATTTGCCATGTTCTTAGTAAACATTCACTAACGTGCTAGAAATGTTTTTGCTGGCTTTGCACCATTTCCTTCTGTGAAACAATGGGAATGTCTTTCACGTAATTGGCATACTAATTTGTTTCATGAACAGCCTGATACTTGGTCGGCCAATTTATAATAATGATCATTAATTTAATCTAAGGATGATGCTTATTCACCAGCGAGGGATAGACGAATTTGGGCCTTGGTAAATCTAATAAAATTCACATGGTGAACAAAATTGCCATTTTGCTTGGCTGAAGACATTCATCCAGTCATTATGTCTTCATCTGACTAGACATTTGGAATTAAACCAACCAAACAAAATGACTTCAAACAAAACCAAACCAAAAAACACAAAGCGAAGCCAAACGAAAACATACACACATACACACACACAAAAGAAGGATCCCCTATAGGCCAAATGTACTACTAATAATAAAATGATTTGATAACTTCTCTCTGGAAGTTAACATGTAGTGAATGGGTAGATAATTAAATACAAACTAAGGACAAAATAAGGATATTGGGGTGGGTAAACTTTGTCAATCAACTAAAATTGCACAACCCATTTTATAACATGCAACCACATTCTCAACCCCTGTTTGAACCAACAAGTGCGGATCAAAAAGCGTGGGACACGTGACAAGGCTTATCATCTTGTAGTACACACTTGACTGGCAATTGGTATGCACACAATTTTACATGGTGGATTACCAAGCTGTGGAGACGTGACCACTCAGTGACGGAGAAAAATGTATCCTCTTGACAATATACAAAGGGATCAATCTGTCCTTCTGGCTCTGTGACGATATAAAGGAGGCACCAGGTGAACACTGCCAACTTTTAAAGTCACTCCACCATCAGCTTTCAGTCATATTAACTTGGTCCAATTAGAGGACAGTTCCCTCCACTAAAGCACTTAGAAAAAGACAAAGCACTTAGACAAAGATGGATACAACAGTTGCAGGGGGCAGAATGGGAATCTTGGCCATTTAACAGCAGCTTGGTTGAGAGACTTTACACACAGATGCCTGATTGTAAGGCGGTGAGACGGCGTTCGATGCATTGCTTACCTGTGGGGAAACACCACAATTGTTATGGAAATTATCTTACAGTTCAAAGATTTCCACTACTCAATACATACACTATAAAACACATTCAGGAGTCTTTCAGTAGTTTGAATGTGTGCTTCTACTCACACTTGCTAATGGTGAGGATATCAGCCTGTTCTGTTAGGAGGAGAGAGAGCCCCTCCATAAGCAGCAAGGCCTTATAGTAGCGTTGAACTGATCCTGAGCCCTGATGAAACATCTCATCCAGAGCAGCGGTCTGTACCTATAACACCAGCGCATACAAAGCTTCTTACTGTATATACATACACCTGACAAACAACAGTAACATCAAAATGAATCTCTTTAACAGCAAACAACTGTACAAAAATAAAAGGGCAAGAGAAATGGAGAACTATGCTCACAAACATATTTAGAGAATAACATTGCTTCTATGCCTCTGAGAGAAAAAGAAAGGGAAACGTTGGAGTCAGCATTAGTTTGTACCATCTGTACAGTGTGGCTGAAGAGGAGCCTTTCAGCTGTGATGCTGTTGATGTGGTCCATGAGTCTGTGTTTACGAGAGAAGAATCGCTCCAGCTGAGCACTCAGAGAACGACAGGACATGACACTGGACTTATACATGTCATTCAGCCTTCTGACCACTGAAAAATAACAAGTGTAAACACTCAGTATTATGCCTAATTCACACAAAACCTCATCTACTTGACAGGAGAGCTAAAGTTGCTGTTGTAAATTTGGTCTTTTAAAAATCGTAAATGCTTAGTAATTGGATCCAACATAAATTTTCAAGTAAGGAGTACTGTCATGACGAAAAGAGCGATTATGTAGACTGCTGACCTTGTTTGACCGTAGTAGAGGGATAGAGCTTCCCCAGATTGATTCCTTCCATGGCTGTGTGTAGTGAAGATGACAGAAGCTCTGCCGTCTTCATGAAAAGCACCAACTGCTCTGCATAACTGACAGAACACAATCAATCACACATTTAACATTTACAATACCAATCTATGTAGCATTTGATTCTAGATCTACAGTAAGTATATGAATTGATCTATTTGTACAGAAATAAACATTTGTGTTTAGAAACTAACTGTATATATCCTAATGGACCGTTTTTGCATCCATTCGAGCTGTTTTGTAATTTTCACCTAAGTAAATGCACGCCAAATGGACATCTTGGATTGCTGCACGAGGTCTTGCAGTTTTATAAGCATCTTGCGCAGGAGCGCTGCCTTTTTAGATACCATGTTAAAGGAATATTCTGGGTACAACACAAGTGAAGCGTAGTCGACACCATTTGTGGCATAATGTTGATTAATCACAAAAATGTATATGGACTTTTCCCCCCTTTTTCTTTGAAAAAGCAAAAATCTGGGTTAAAGTGAGGCACTTACAATAGAAGTGAATGGGGGCAATCTGTAAACGTTAAAATACTCAGTTTAAAATATATAGTCAGAAGATGTAAACAATGTGCATGTAAAAGGTATAGTTCACCGTCATGCCATCCCAGATGTGTATAACTTTTTTCTTCAGCAGAACACAAAGATTTTTTGAAAAATATCTCATACAATGCAAGCAAATGGTGATCAGACCTTTGTAGCTCCACAAATCTCATAAAGGAAACATAATATCTTCAGAAGTAATATAATAGACGTGGGTGAGAAACAGAACAATATTTAAGTTCTTGATTTTACTCTAAATCTCTATTGAAAGTGAAAATAAACAGACACCACATGTGACTTTCAGATTCAGAGTAATTTTTTTTTATCTGTTTCTCACCCACACCTATTATATTGCTTCTGAAGATACAGATTAAACCAAGTAATCTTATGGATTACTTATGTTTCCTTTATGTGATTTTTGGAGCTACAAAGGTCTGATCACCATTCACTTATATTGTATGGACCTACAGAGCTGAGATATTCTTCTATAAATCTGTGTGTTCTGCTGAAGAAAGAAATTCATATTCTTCTGGGATGGCATGAGGGTGAGTAAATAATGAGAGAATTTTAATTTTTGGGTGAACCATCTCTTTAACATGATTTTAGTATGATAAAAGCGATAAAAGAGCGAGAGGGAAATTAATTAGAAGATCGAAGGCAAATCTGGCTGATGCGAACTTTCTAAACTCCAAGGAGGACAGATGGCTGAGAAACAGACCAAGAGAAAAAGGTCAGATGAATATAAATGAAAAAAGGAGGATTATGATAAGGCAAGGGCTAGGAGCCACAACAACATCGGCCACGTCAAAAATAACTACGTAAAAAAAAGTAACTAAAAGATGTCTTCAGCTTAATGCATTTAAAAACATTTTAATAAAACTCACAAATAAAATCAACTTCTTCTTAGAATGGTGTAATAGCTTATTTCAACTTTAATATTCAGGTACAAAAATAAATCACAAATCCACAGAGTTCTGTATTGATGAATAGAAATCTTACATACACTTACAAATTGTGTAAACAGCTTGACTTGAATAGTCACAACAAAAAAATGTATTGTATAAAAACTAATTCAAAATTTCTCAAATCCACTTAATAGTGGCATAAACAGTTACACTTGAACAAGCCCAAGTTCAACAATAATGAAACGGTTATTAATAGTTCTATTGTCAACATCAAAATGCCATTGTGACATACTGACAACCAGTAAAAAACATGAAAGAATCACACACCACAGAGAAACATAAACAAATAAGACAAAGATATTCATAACAAGTTCTAAAACTGCTCCAGTAAGAAATCATTAATATCTATGGTCTGTTTACTGTCTTTGAGTTTTGCTGTTACACAAATCACTAATTATTAAGCAAATGCATGAAGACGTGGTGTCGTTATTGAAGGTTATACAGATTATATTTATTATTAGTGGTATTGTGACCAACATTAATCTGATTTAAATTTGGATGAGTAACTGATGATGTGATAGTGAGAGCACCTGAAGAGTGCATGTTTTTAATTGACACAGAGAGCACTCATGTTAAAGAGAGTAAAGCTAAAAGTGATCATGATTGCTCAAACAGTCTCCATCACTCAACACAACATCTGATTGTCACAAATCTAGGCACGATCGGTCGATCGCCGATCACGGATTTAAGACGAATATCGGCTGAATTTGATCGACGGCCGATCGACTGGGACATCTCTAGTTTGTTTTGGCAGTTGAGTTCGAATGTCAACAGTGTTTCTCAGGAATCGCTGAGTGCACCTTTAAACCGTCCAAATATTGGCCCCATTCACTTCCATTTTAAGTACCTCACTGTGATCTAAATTTTTACTTTTTTCAAAGAAAACGAGGAGCGAGTTACAATAATTTTTGTGGTAACCACAAAGGCTGCCAATTGAGCATAACTTGTATTAAAAAAAAAACATTTTTAGGAAAAGTAAAAAACAGACCCTAATAACACAGCACAATCTCCTCACCTCCACTCTCGGCTCAGAGAGCTGATCTGATCGGTGACCAGGCTCTGCTGCCGGAGTAAGCCAATGGAGGACTGTTCTGCCTGGGCAGCCTCTCCACCCCTGGCTTCTGCCACCTCCAATATACAGCGAGCAAATTCCAGCATGAACCGGAGCCTATGCACAATTTCTGTGTGTTCCTGCTGCAAAAGGAGAGAGATATGTACCATTAGACCCAAATAATTCTGAAAAACATGCACTACAAACATACAACTGCTAGTATGACTTTATTGGATTGTGCTGTACAGGACACGGTATGGATTAAAATAGAAAAACAGTAAATTTGGTGCTTACCTCCATTAGGGTCTCTTCTGGTAGTTCAGGGGCTTCAAAAGTAACAGCTCCTTCCAGGTTGGCTGAGATGGGGTCAGTGAAACCATAGCGTGGACTGGAGGGCCCTTCGTAGCCATCCATGCATTGTGGGTAGCGACTGGTGAGGGACCCCACTGGACTAATGGAACTTGAAGATCCTACTGTGAGACACAGAGGAGGTCAGGTCAGTACTACCCTGAGGGTTTCATGTTAAATTAAGGCATCACAAATACAGATAAATCCATGAAGAATAATAAGAAAAAAGGAGAAAATTCTCTACCGGAGTACTTCCTTATGCGAGAACTCTGTGGAGGTGTCCCTCCATTGGGTGGAGAACCCACGGTGAACACCACTCGAGCTGGGCTACCTGAGCCCACTAAAAAAGCTCCACTACCAGGTGGCGCTGTGAAGCAGAGAAGGGAGAATATGAGAAGTTTCAGAAGAATGCTTATTAGTTGATATACAACTGAAACATTTAATTACAAGATGTATAACAAATGTTGAGCCTTGTATAAATGCTGTATTCGTCTTTCATTGCCCTGAGAGTTTACATTTAGAGACAAAAATTAGTTTATTAGGGGTGCAAGCCCGAAGAGCTTAAATCCTATTGTATTTGGCAGGATTTTTATTAGGGGCCAAGCTCTGAAGGTGCGTAGGCACCTATTGTTTCTGTTAGTGTTCTTTTTATTCTTCTTCTGTATACATTTCCTATGGCAGCTCATAGAACTGTTCGGGGGAAGTTATGAAATTTTGCACACATGTAGAGGATAGACTCGATAATTGCTGCTTGCAGCTATATTTATTATTATTCTCCCATTAAACTGATCGTGCAGACCAAACCATAAGGCCTAGAGACATGAAACTTTAAGGAATGTTAGTAGTCACACAACTTAGACATACACATGTTCTTACCCCAATGGGCCAATAGGTGGCGCTATAACAAAGACAAACACATTTTGGGCCACAACTCTGCAGCCGTAAGGGCTAGAATACAAATTTCCTCTGAATCCTTGAGTCAGCCCATGACATCTCAGATTACATTTCCATCTATAATTTTTTGGCGCCATTTAGAATTTTTGTAAAAACCTAATTTTTTTTAACTCCTCCTAGACCATTAGTTTGATCAGCACAAAATTTGGTATACATCTACAGACCCCCCTAACAAAAATGTATCAAAAGAATTTCGATACCTCAATTCATCCCAAAGATATTAATGATAAAATTCCTTCAGTTTAATGTGAGTAATTGATCCATATTTACTCATGCAAACTCCAAACATAACCAAACTCGACATACATGGTCAACAGGATGTTTAGATGTCAGCAAAGTTTAGTACAATTCCGCTCCTAGGGGGTGCTACAACAACAGAAATGGTATAAATTCGCAGCAGTTTGAGTTACAAAGTTTTGAAAATATATGCATCTTCTTTAGTTCAAATGCTAACATGTTCTTAAAAACAAATTCGACAAATTAACAAAAAAGTCCATCAAAATTTCAGCACATTATAAATCATATTGGGAATGGGTGGGGGTTATGGAAATTACTATACATAAGCAGGGTGTCGACTCGAAGCAGCATATCAAAGTTTGTGACAATCAACCACATGATGGCGCTATAATTAGCTAATTTGTGTTTTTGCTAATAACCCAGAACGGTATAGACTACAATAAAATGTTGTAGCTTCTCTGAATCCACCAGTGCCCTCCAATGATATAGTCACATGGATTTCCATTCCCGCAAGAAAACCTTTTTTATAATTTATTTAAAAACCTACTTTTTCAAGCTCGTCCTAAGCCTTTTTCAGCTAATTTTTAACATGCTTAGTGATTTAACACCGATTTAACATTTAAATCTCAGTTACGGATTAACTTTAAACTTGCAGCTGAGGTCGTATAAATATTAAATTTACCTACAATTAAACATTAATAACTTTGTTAGTGAATATGCTGTCAGCCCTCTGAGAAACATTTATCATATTATTATGTTGGCTTGAGAAAGCCAATGGCTTAAACGGATATCTCCAGATCAGAATGTTATAGAGTCTTCAGGTTTGTCTCATTACACTCAGCACCAAATTAGCCTTTTTAATATCACCCTGGTAACTTCCTAGCAACCAGATGGACTTACCCTTGCAACTGTATAGCAAAACACATATATCTGCACCACAACATCATAAAGGCCAGGAACACACTGAATAAGGAAATCGGAGTGGCTAAAAGAAGCTACTCAGAGAAGCTGAAAAACAAGTTTTCAGCTAACGACCCTGCATCAGTGTGGAGTGGCCTGAAACAACTTACTAATTACAGGACTCCTACCCCCGACTCTGTGGTGGACCAACCACTGGCTGAGGACCTGAATGTGTTTTATTGCAGATTTGAAAGGCCCAGTTTCACACCCCAC
The DNA here is from genome assembly GCA_032164185.1 of Moxostoma hubbsi. NCBI lineage: Eukaryota > Metazoa > Chordata > Actinopteri > Cypriniformes > Catostomidae > Moxostoma > Moxostoma hubbsi. The sequence continues at coordinate 35,217,771 of JAVLUX010000001.1, read as the reverse complement.
ATGCACTCTGACCTTCATTTCACACAAACATTAACAACTCCAGCAACCCCCCTCCTCCCCCCTCCTGCTACACAACCTGCACTCAAGATCTGTGAAGACAACCTTTTGGAAGCAAAGGTCAAGGAAGGCTCCAGGCCCAGATGTCATCTCACCAGCGTGCCTTCGTTCCTGTGCTAACCAACTGGCCCCCATCTTCACACAGATCTTCAATAGACACTGGAGCAGTGTGAAGTCCCATGCTGCTTCAAACACTCAGTTATCATCCCTCTCCCCAAGAAACCTAAAATCACAGGACTTAATGACTACAGACATGTCGCCCCTAACATCTTTGGTCATTAAGTCATTTGAGAGGCTGGTGTTGGCCCACCTGAAGGACATCACTGGACCCTTTCTGGATCCCCTTCAATTTGCTTATCGAGCAAACAGGTCTGTGGATGATGCAGTCAACATGGGATTGCATCATGTCCTGCAACATCTGGACAGACCGGGGACATACGCAAGGATCCTTTTTGTGGACTTCAGCTCGGCTTTCAACACAATCATCCCAGCTATTCTCCGGACTAAGTTAAAACCAACTCCCTGTTCCCACCTCTACCTGTCAGTGGATTACAAGCTTTCAGAAGGACAGGCGGCAGCTTGTGAGGCAGGGAAAATTCACTTCCACCACCTGTACCATCAGCATGGGTGCCCCCCAGGGATGTGTGCTCTCCCCACTACTCTTCTCGCTCTACACAAATGACTGCACCACCAAGGACCCCTCTGTCAAGCTCCTGAAGTTTGCAGACGACACCACTGTCATCGGCCTCATCCGAGATGATGATGAGTCTGCATATAGAAAGGAGATTGAATGGCTGGCTGTCTGGTGCAGTCAAAACAACCTGGAGCTGAACACGCTCAAAACGGTGGAGATGATTGTGGACTTTAGGAGGAACACCCCACCATCCCCCCTCACCATTCTAAACAGCACTGTGGCAGCAGTGGAGTTATTCAGGTTCCTGGGCACTACCATCTCACAGGACCTGAAGTGGGAGATACACATCAACTCCATTGTGAAAAAGGCCCAGCAGAGGTTGTACTTCCTTCGCCAGCTGAGGAAGTTCAACCTGCCACAGGTGCTGCTGAAACAATTCTACACAGCAGTCATTGAGTCTGTGCTCTGCACTTCAATAACTGTCTGGTTTGGTGCAGCTACGAAATCAGACATCAGAAGACTACAGAGGACAGTCCGGACTGCTGAGTGGATTATTGGTTGCCCCCTGCCCCCCCCCTTCAAGAACTATACACTTCCAAAGTGAAGAAAAAGGCTGGTAAAATCACTCTGGACCCCACTCACCCTGCCCACTGCCTTTTTGAACTGTTGCCTTCTGGCCGGCGCTTCAGAGCTCTGAGCACCAGAAACGTCAGACACAGGAACAGTTTTTTCCCTCAGGCGATCCATCTCATGAACAATTAAATTGCCCCATTGAGCAATAATTATGTGCAATACACAGTTTAAGTCTATTTATATTATCCAACATATCCACTTCTGCCATTACTTACATTGCTCTGTACATAATATACTGTATTTTTGTTCTTTATTCCACTGCTGTTTAATACCACCTCAATGTGGGTGGGATTATATGCTGATCGTCATAGTTGCGCCGCCTCTACTGCCGTGACATAATTTTAAATGCGACACAAAACAATAAGTAATAACACGACCGCTAGCCATTAGCTACAAGCTCATTGTGCTGCATAAAGCAGTGATCTGACAGAGCCATGGATATCACAGGTGATCTGCAGGGTTTTGACATCACATTTAGTATCAGCTCGGCTCGCTTGGAACCTCGAGCAAGGTGATACCAAAAAAAAAAGTACCAGGTACCATCCACAGTGGAAAACCCCCAAAAAGCGAGCAGAGTCGAGTTGCACCGTGCAGTGGAAAAGCCCCATTAAATGGATATCTCCGGATCAGAATATATATCCGTCACCAATTAGTGGACCGCGGTCATGGTCCGGACCTCGGATGGGTTCCATTCAGACCGCAAGACATCATGACATTGGCTGAACCATCTCTACGTTTCTGCACTTCAAGTGATCAGTGCGACAAAACAACAAAGCTGTGTATAGCGCAAGCGCTTGGGCATAGATAGCACTGATCTTTCAGCACTGTATCCTTGAATATTATTCTCTATTACAGAACACACTTCATTTATACCCTTTCGCGCTCCGCACGTGCTGCTAGACCTGGCGCCGCGACCCGCGAGCAGATTTGCAGGCGTGGTTTTTAATGACAGTAGGCAGTAGCAAAAAAAATAAAATAAAAACAATGAGCAGCAATATAAATACTGGCATATTTTGCTAAAACACACTGCAGAAAACAAGAATGAAGCACAGTGAACTTCATGTGTCTGAAATTAATCTGATCGTTCAGCTAAACCAGGTTTGAGGCAGGACAACGTACTTACAGAGCGCCTTTAAAAATAATGTTTTTTACATCTAAAATTGCCTTTATTATGATCAGCATGTTTCGATCAAACATCACATTCTGTGACAATACCAGTCGGTTATCATAACATACAGGGAACTTTGTACAACAGAACTTGTGTATTGTTAACCAGTGGTACATTTTGCATTTCATGATTATTCATATGCACATATAGGGCCCTATAGCGATTTGAACCCCAATAATTGCAGCTTGCAGCTATATTATCTTCCAAAATCTTTACCCGTTATCAGACTCAGTTTGACCTACTCGATTACAAGTAATTACTATATTACTCAAAGTGCTAACTTCACTAGACATTTAACCTTGCTGTCATGATAAATCAAGAAATTTGACACATGATCCTAGACTAGCCATATTTCATGTTAAAAGAGAAAGAGCGTGTTTAAATATGTGGATGAGTATGTGGTAGAAATCCAGGGATATCGTACAAAGACTGCATTAACATGAACAAGAATATTCTGATATTAATCAGAATTTGGTCATTTTCTGATTATATAAATAACATGAAGATGCATTAAACTGACTGCCATCACCATATTAAGCCAATATTTAGGATTTAGGAGTGGTTTCATGTGTGGGTGAGTATCTGATAGAGAAGTCCAGGGATATTGTACAATGACTGCATTAACATGAACAAGAATATTCTGATATTAATCAGAATTTGGTCATTTTGTGTATATATAAATGCCATGAAGATGCATTAAACTGATTATCATAACCAGATTAAGCCAATATTTCGGTTCCTAAAATCTGAATACAATAGGCACATACCCACAATATAGAGTAATGTCAACACCTTATTCAGAATATCAACAGAAACTGAACCTTCATTTATCTACACATGCCCAAATGTAATTCTTAAGTGTTTTCGATTTTTTTTTTGAAACATTCTAATTGGATGTAAACAATAACATTTCACTAGCTATGGATAAGACTGTCACGATTATTAAATAACGTCCGATCGTTGTTATTTTATCTAACCCGGTTATATGAGATAATTAAACTATTATTGTGCATTTCATATTCCAATCACATTTTAATGCCCAAATTAGGGAATAGACGTATAAAACGCCATCAGCTTGTGTGTGTGTGTGTGTGTGTGTCATTCAGTTGAACTCTGAGCACCACGAGCATAACTGAGCCACACAGCAGACATCAACCAGAGCATCTCCTGTCCAGAAGAGTGTGTGATGCGCTTTCAGCGCTCTGATACACACGCCATCAGCAGAGGCTTATGCCAAACCCCCGTAAAAATATTACAACTAACAAATATAAACTTTGATAGTGATCCCAAGCGCTTCGGCTTCACTTTAAATGAACGTGTAATGGCAAATGTTCCCAATCATAGCAGGTTCATACACGCAGTGTTAATGAAATGCAGTGACACAGAGACATACGCTTTCTCCATTTCTGTGTAGAGATGAAATGATGAAACGAAATCTCAAAGGCTTTGCTTCATGAGGAATAAGGGCTCATGTGTTTAATCAAAGAGCATTAAAATACTGTGCAAAATTGAAGAAATCAGTACAGAAATATTTTACTATTGCATAATATAATGTAAATATAATAACTATATATTTTATTTTTCTATACAAACATTTTTAATATAAAATAAATGAGTTCCAAATCAAAAACAGTATAAATGTATAATTTACCAAAACTAAAAGTTGACCAAAAAGAGAGACACTGTACAAGTATTTAGAAATATTAATATAATATATTTAGAGATATTAAAAACATTATTTTTCATGTAATTCATAAGTTTTAAAAGCCTTAAAAGGAAATCTTATACTGTATCCCTATTATATTATTTAATTTTTATATTTGATGTTAAATATGCAAAATGACTCCTTAAAGTGTATGAAGCACACATGCACCTTAAGAAATATGAACGTTTATATGAGAATTAATCGTGAAAGCCCTAAAAGAGACAATTAATTATCATAAACCTAAAACAGACAATTAATCGTCATATTTGCAATTAATTGTTTGACAATTAATCGTCATCCAAATTTCATAATCGTAAAAGGAGTATCTTTGTCAATCAGGGTTAAACAGAATATGGACCTTAATTTTAAAATCATGTGTTTGTTAACATGCTTATCAAAGAGCTCACCTGTGATGTCCGTGGCTCTGTCATAATTGAGATTCTCCATGCTGTCTCTATCTCCTCTCTGTCCTCCAAACGCTGCCATCAGTAGCACATCAGACAGGCGGCCAGCACTCTGAGACCTGCCACAACAATGGAAAGGAAACAATAATGTATGAAGAAAAGCAGGTGGTGGGAGCTAAATTTGAGCTTGATTTAAGAGTTCCTAATGAAACGATATATTCTAGCCTTTGCTTTTACCTTCCAAAGCCTCTTTTCTCCTCAGCCTGGTAGGCAAGTGACAGACTGGGCTCTCCCTGAGCTGGCCTGAGGCCCTGCTGGGCCAAAAACATGACCATGTTTGGGGAACTGGGGGGCTTGGGAAACTCAAATGGGGGCATAGCCTGAGACTAAATAAAATCAAGTTGTTTTTAATATTATTGTTATTTGCTTACATTTATCATTCAATCAGTACATGTGCATACTGAGAAGTCATTTGATAGTGTACACACAAACAGGTAGAATTAAATCTTACTCTGGAAGGTGAACCCAGGATGGTTGGCAGGGGGCTGCGTTGCATAAGTTCACTAAGCCTGGGAGAGGAGTGCAGGGTCCTAAATGGCATCATATTTCCCTGAGGGACTACCATCGGGTCTGAATGCTGCTTTCTGATCTTCTGCCTGCACCCCCCTGTCGCCTCAAGCAAACAAGGGGCGCTGTTGAGCCGTGTGACAAGGCTCTGTGGCTGCTGGGTCCGAGCCTTGGTTTCTAAACCTGTGCAGCCAGAATGTTGCAAGGCGTGTCATATTAAAGCAAATAATTCAGTGGAACATACCTTTACTAATCAGCTCAACTACACCAATTCACATCATTAAAGCGATTGTTCACCCAAAAATTTATATTCGCTCACAATTTACTCACTCTCATGCATCCCAGATGTGTATGACTTACTTTCTTCTGCTGAACACAAATTAAGATACTTAGAATATTTCAGCTCTGGAAGTCCACACAATGCAATTGAATGGTGATCAGACCTTTATAGCTGAAAAATCACAAAGAAAAAATAGAAGTAATCCATAAGTGGTTAATAGCGATATAATAGGTGTGGGTGAGAAACCGAACAAAATTTAAGTCCTTTTTTACTCTTAAATCTCCACTTTCACTTTTACATCTGAAAGTGAAAGTTAATAGGAGATTTTGAGTAAAAAAGGACTTTAATATTGTTCCATTTCTTACCCACACCTATTATATTACTTCTGAGATATGGATTTAAACACTGGAGTTATATTACTTTTAGGTTTCCTTTATGCGATTTTTGGACCATCAAAGATCTGGTCACCATTCATTTGCATTGTTTGAACCTATAGAGTGGGGAAATTTTTCCAAAACTCTGTGTTCTGCTGAAGAAAGAAAGTCATCCGCATCTGGGATGGCATGAGTGTGAGTAAATGATGAGAGAATTTTCAATTTTCTGTGAAATATCCCATTAAATGATAAAATTCAAATTCTGAGCAGAAATGGAGGTAATTGATTTGACTAGCGACAATTCCATTCATTAACTTCATTGACTTCCAAGAAAGACAAGGGAAAGTAATTGCACTATGTAACGCTGATATCCTTTAAAAAAAACAACAAAAGAGTATGGCAACAGAGGAAGAAAGCTTTTACCTCCACCTCGTGAGCCCCTGTGACCCATTTCTGCACCTGCTGTGCACATTTGGCCTGGTAACTCATGAATGGTGCCAACTTATAAGACGAAGGGAGGAGAAAAAAAAACCCAGTTCTTTCAGAAACAGTTGCTAAATTATTTTTAGCTACAGAGATACAAATTTAGTAAGCCAAAGTGCCACTCACACTGTGGAGAGAGCTGGAAGGGTTTCGCACCCCCTGAAGGCAGTCTACAGGGAGTGAGGGCAGAACCAGGCCCTCCTAGCTGAGGAGGGGAGGGCCCTGTTCGTCCACAGGTCAGAGAACTCCCACTACCGCACCTTTGGACTGTGCCAGACCTGAGAGAGAGAGAGAGAGAGAGAGAGAGAGAGAGAGAGAGAGAGAGAGAGAGAGAGTGTGAGTGAGTAAGTTCCACGTAGCAATATACAGTAAGACGTAAACTCATTGGATTCCCAATGCATCTCTATATAAGGAAGTGCAAGAATCCAAACGTGTGGATTAACCCACCGTGGAGATGGAGATCCCTCTTGACCCGGGAAATGGAGGTTCTGCTCCATGCGCTGGTAGTTGTGTATCTGTGTGGGGACTGGAATGGGTACAGACTGCCCATAGTTGCTATTGATACTCCCAGAGAACTCATTCAGCCCGCTGAGAATGAGCCGGAAATAAAGTGGAGTGAGAGATCCAGAGTAACAAAATGATAGAACAAGAGAGAGAGCGATAGAGAGACAAAAATGCGAACACAGATTAGAACGGATATTAGTTTATGTTCCAGTGCCTGATCAATAAAAAAAATAAATAAATCAAATCTCATGGGAAATGTTTGGAGACACAGAACTCTTTTCAAAGCAGTCGGAGGCAGAGTTCTGTCAGTGTCTTTTGTGCCAATGGTTTTATAGTTTCGCTTCTCCAAATTCGTTTTAATATACAGTAAAATGATCCAGTTGATGGACCAACAGAGCTGAGCAACTCTTCTAAAAATCTCCATTTGTGTTCTGCACATGAAAGAAAGTCATACATGTTTGTGATGGCATGAGGGGGAGTAAATGATGAGAGCATTTTCATTTTTGGTGAAGTTTTCTTTTAAGATTCTACAGGTAAGAGATATATTATCCTACACAGATACAGGACATTTTTGTTGTTGTTGTTTTAATTTCAATAATTTTCTATCTGCTTTTAGCTTTTCATTCACTTTGCGTTAATGATGTTTTTGAATCAACAGCTCTTGTCTTCATTAAGTTTTGTGCGTGACTGTTGGTTTCAAGGGTTGTGTTTAATAATGGAAGGTAACCGGACGATCTGAGCCAATCAAAGATGCAATCCTCCAGCCAACACAGGACTCATTTCCCCTGTAGGTCTGAAAGCACCAGGCCCTGATCCATCTTCAATGACCCAAAAACCAAACAGTGACAGGAGCATCCACTATCAACCAGGAACATATCATTCTCTGTCTTGGATGGTAAATGTTAAAATGTACTACTCTTAAATGACCCACAGCTCCTGCTCATAACAGACTTGCTTGCAGCAAACACACATGAAATAATCATCATGTAAGTCAACATCATACTCAAGTGCTTCTCAACGGTGTGTCCAACCTGCTTTGTTCTTACCTGCTGGGTCCAGGAGAGCTGCTGTAGGAGGGGGAGCGTGGAGGAGTCTTGCCTTGACTGCATTGACCTCCAGAAGCCAGAAGCGAACTCCTAATGCGGGGCAGAGGTTGAGAACATTAGCAGGAGTCAAGCTCAAACCTCATTCTAGATATGCCAGTGCGGCAGAGAACTTAATAAAATTGTATCTTACCAAACTGGAATTTAATTTAGCATATTGTCTACACAGCTGCTTTGAGATTGTTTTCTACATATAATCAGCTTTACTACAATGACCAAGAGAAACCCGGCTGTGCCCTATTGTTTATCACTTTCCCCTTTTTGCCACTTTTGTTGCAAGCCAGACTGAAACTTGCATCGGAAGTGTAAAATGCATCAATGCTCAATGGGCCTCATTCATGAAACACAAGCAAAACAAATTTCAGTGTAAATTGCTCGTAAAACCATTCTTGAGGAAACTATGACATTGAACAATATTACAACTTATGTTAGAATTTTTTCAGATGTATATAAACACAGATTTCGCAGTTCCAATCGACTCTGATTCACAAGCTCTCGATTCATTTAGATTTCAATTCATACAGGTGAAGTTCAGTTATAATGTCCATTTTGCTTAGATATGAAAAATGTCCAGGTAATTCCTTTTATTATACAGAGGACCTTCTAACTGGGTGCATTGTGAAAACAATTATTTTACTAATTATATTTTATTAGTTTTTACTCATGATATCTTATTTTCTATTCATTTGATCACATTTTAGCTTTTAAAAAATTAAAAAGTCAAAATGTTCTGTAAAGAGCATCTGTAAATGAGTGCATGTTAACCATAGACGACTCGAAAGCTTCCGTGCTATGTGTGATTTAAATTACAGTAAATGTTTATTTTGGTTCCACTTCATATTAGGTGTCTTTATCTATTATGTGCTAACTTTAAAATACATACAATACAATGTATTTATAGTGTAACTACATATTGTTCTGCAAAATACTTACAAGATTCACATATGCTGATACTGAGTTTGAGGTGCAGGTAGGTTTAGGAGTAGGATAAGGGGTTAGGGTTAGCGTTTAAGGTGAGGGTTGAGTTAGGTTTAGGGGTAAGGATCACAGTATAACTTTGAAATGTAAGTACAATACAACAACACGTATGTACATCATACATCAATGTAAGTACATTTTATCAAATACTAAATGCATAGTAGTTAAAAACACCTAATATAAAGTGACCCAATTTATTTTTTGTTGTTGCTTTTGATTAACAACTGACTGTAAAGAACTGAAAGGATTTTCAAAAATACATTATTTATTGACAAATGGATTGCGTGGATCTCGTCTTTAGACACACTATAAGGAAAGAGACAAACCAAACATTTACTCTCAGCACACAGTGAAAGGATCTAGCTGCTAAACTTCTTCACCCCTAAACCACACAATCACTGGTGAGTGAAATGATTGCAATTCATCGGAAAATCTATATTTTCACCCAGACCTATTTTTCTAAGAGAATTTTTCACAGAAATTCATTCTGTTTGCATTTCATTAATAAGCCCCAATAAATTGCAGCATGAGTGTTAAAAAGAAATTGCCCAGTAGGGGGCGATATGTACGAAGAATGTGAATCATCAAAAACACAAGAAGAATGTGAAAGTTAAAGTGGAGATTGACTGAGCAGGGAAGAGAATTTACTGTTAAAAAAAATCTGTTTTTCACCACACTGGAGTCTTATGGATTACTTTTAAGCTGACTTATGTAAACTCTGGAGCTTCCCAAATTTTGCCACCCATTCACTTGTAGAGCTGAGAAATTCTTCTAAAAATCTTTAGAGTTCAGCAGATGAAAGAAAGTCATACACATCTGGGATGGCATAAGGGAGAGTAAATGATGAGAGACTTTTCATTTTTGGGTGATCTATTCCTTTAACCGCTATGCCATGGCTTCAGCACACTGTGTTGTCATACTCAAAGTTTACTCTAGGTTATATTAATTCACAAACACATTGTTGTGTTACGGGAGTCACATTACCCTGAAAGAAAATTTTATATGCCCAACGTTGTTGATGACGAATAGAAATCAAATTCTCTCTAAGACAGTTCTTACCCACTATACATCAGACTGTCCTGGAGAACCTTTCCTGTAGGACTTTCACATGTAAGCTCACCTATAGAAGGAGACAGAAAGAGATAGAAAGAGATAAAGGATTGACAGGACGAGTGCGGGAACAAACCCTGAATCCAGCTTTTACAGTTAAGTCAGATCATTCTGAGTAAGACAGAGGGAAAATAAATGAAGTTCTCTCAGGAGAAATGCTGGCTTACTAGAGAAATGAGCAGGAACCATGACAAAGTCATCTGTGTCACAGGACGAGTTCTTGCTACTGCTGTCGCCACCACCACCACCACCACCACCACCACCACCACCCCCACCACCGCCTGAGTCCTTCAGCAGGAAGCCTGGAGAGTCTTGTGTCGGGGAAGATAACACCTTTGCATGGACCTGTTGTATCTCTGCAAGGGATTGCTGCAACATTTGGTAGAGGATGAGATCATGTTACGACAACTGCTCCAATGAAGTTGTACCCTTTGTTCTGAATTTTTTCAAAACCAGGGTTCCAACACCTTTTGACCAGTGAATTTCCATGACTTTTCCAAGATTTTTTTTTCAGTCGTTCGTGAATAAGAATTATTTTTCATTTTATTCCAGAACTGTTATCCATAACTAAGATTGTCTTTAATTTCCATGATTTTTCCACACTTGGGAATCGGAATGTCAAAATTCCCTCATATTTCAAGGTTTTCCATGTTCTAAATGTATAGACTTGACCTAACCAGGCATGCCTCGGTAAAGAGGCAAGCCATAAAAGAATAAAAGTTTTTGTCCTAGCTGGTCACATTTGTGACAAGCAACAGGACTATCACATAGTTTCTACATCTGTAAAATCTGCAGAAGAAAAAAGACTTTTTCTTCTGCAGAACACAACTGAAGATTTTTAGAATAATATGTCAGCTCTGTAGGTCCTTACAATGCAAGTGAATAATGATCAGACATTTGTAGCTCCAAAAATCACATAAAGGAAACATACAAGTAATCCATATGCCTCCAGTGGTAAAATCCATGTCTTCTGAAGCAATGTGATAGGAGTGGGTGAGAAACAGATCAATATTTAAATCCTTTTTTACTCTTAATCTCCACTTTAACATTCACTTTCAGATGTGAAAGTGAAACGAAACAGGCATCACATGTGATTTTCAGATGTAAAAGTGAAAGTGTAGATTTGGAATAAAAAATCATTTAAATATTGATCCGTTTCTCACCCACTCCTATCATATTCTGAAGATATGGATTTTACCACTAGGGTCATATGGATTACTTTCCTATACATGATATTTGGAGCTACAAAGGTCTGATCACCATTCACTTGCATTGTATGGACCAACAGAGCTGAGATTTTCTTCTTAAAATCTTTGTTTGTGTTCAGTAGAAGAAAGAAAGTCATCCACATCCGGGATGGCATGAGGGTGAGTAAATGATGAGAGAATTTACATTTTTGGGTGAACTATCCCTTTAATGACACTCTTTAACACAATATTAATCACACTGATCATTTATAAAGCTCAAGATTACAGATGTGGCTGTTCACCTTTCCTTGTTTTTAGAGCACTGACCTCAACACAGAATTCTGATACCAAGATTGGTCTAACAAGCCACTATAAAACAACATGATATAGTTGTGAAATTGAGTCTTTGTTGGATGAGACAGTGGGGTGCCTAGCAGGCATTTTCCATGTCTGTAAGAAACGCCAAACCCGAAGCAGGACTTATCAGTGTAACTGAAACAAAGACTTTGTACAAAGATTTTACAAATATATTATTTAAAATACAGAGATGCAGACTTACAGGAGGAGAGGCTAGGTGTGAAGTGGACGAGCTACTGCATGAGCTGGCAGAAGCTGAGCTGGGAAAGCATGTCACAGCAACTGGAGCAGCTGTGAACGAACACACACACACACTAAGATTATATATATATATATATATATATAAAATAGAATAAGTGCTACTTGATTGCAAGGAAAACCTAATAAGACTTCTTTGTTTATAAGTTATTTCCACACCACTAGCAGCACCAAATGGAAAAAATGATTTGTGTGATTCCGTTTGCTACCACTAAAGTCATGGAAATTATACACATCATCTTTAAATCTAACTGAGAGAGGCTAGATACATCATTTAAAGTAAAAGGGTAGTAACTCACACTTCTTCATAGAGGAGCTTGCTTCCAAGAAAGGGTGTTTGAAAAATTCATCTATAGAAAAAGATTTCATGATCAGTATAGGAAGACAATGGAAAAGACTTGGCCAGTGCCCAATTTACATTTGGAAAAGGAAAAATACAAAATCATCTATAAATTATACTATTGGTTTTAAAAGCTCAGGACATTCTGGGTGACTCAGATTAATGCATTCATTTACAAGTATGTGTTGGACATATGGACTATATGGCATATGGATATTTAGAACACTAACCAAAGTCCATTCGGTCCTTATGGTTCCTCTGCAGGAGGCCGAGCAGCAGGTGTCTGAGATGGCTGGAAGTTTCTCTAGGAATGCTTTAGAAAATGAAAGGAAGACAGGTTTCTACACGGCTTTGCAGAAAATCCATACACATTTCAATCAGAGATGCATAAGATCACACTTACTTAGGGCAGAGAGTTTTATTTTTCTCATAAAACAAGCGGAGGTCCTGCGGACTGCTGGCCTGGTGGACAGAAAAACAAAAAGACTTAATAGCATGCCTTTAATGTAACTCACATAAAAAAAAAAAGTCTGCTATGGTACACTGGACCAAACATTTGAAATGCAAAACCATTCCAAATATCCTTTTTAAATGGCTGAGAGCCCAGGAAATAGATATTTTATAAATATGGGCATTTGAAAACTACTAATGCATTTGTTACAAATCAATATCCCTTGATTGAATATCCCTTGACAGCACATTACTGGCTGTTATAACTCAGACTAAATGCAAGTATCTACGTACAGTTGGTATAATTTCTAGATTCAAGTATAGCAAACGCAAGTATATGGAGACATGAGAAATGTTGATGTGAGAAAGCACAATGTGATGTGATCTTCTGCACTGTCTATAGTCTAGGGTTCAACTCCAATTAGCATGAAAAATATGAAAAGTATATACTGCACTTGTGAAGTTTATGTATGTAATAATATGCAATCTGGACACCTCTGACAGCTACTATTTTCAGCATCATATGATATGGTAAATATGGTATGTGCGCATTGTATACATTGTGCTCTGATAGAATGTGCACACCTGAAACGGAGCCTTCCCAGTCAGGCACTGAAACACGATGGTGCCTATACTCCACAGGTCAGCCTTTGCATCATAGTTCTGCGACATAATCACCTCAGGTGCCTGTTCAACATATGAAAGCATTACAGAGTAATAAATCACAATCACAATCACAAAGGTGTTATGCAAAGTCCAATTGGAAGAAAACACATAAGACATACCATATACATGGGGGACCCACAGAGTGTGGCGGCCATCATGTTATTCTGAAGGTGCCGTGCAAAGCCAAAGTCAGCTGAGGAGACAAAAGAAAGATCTTATTCATTTTGGTGAAGCACTGCGTTCTGGGGAAAAAAACCACTTATATCGATGACTTGTTACATTGATTTAGATGAAAGAACATGCTGTATTTGATTTAAAGAAAATTATGCATGTGTAATGAGAGTGTGAGCAGCAAATCTTTGGAGAAGTCTTTTATTATCTAATAAAATGAGCCCATGGAGAGTTGCCACTAGATTTTACATGCCTCAGCTTTACAGAAATCACACAATATTATGACTATACAGAGCTCTCACACTAGGGACATTCTATACTATTGATTTTAATCTAGATTTCCTAAAAGTCTGAAAAATGGTGCATTCATTTTAAAGACAATGTGCTGAATAGGCAAAAATGTGCCACATATACTGAAGGTTGCACCCACAAATTTTTCTCAATAAAATGCTCACTGGAATACAAATGTCCCTCCCCATATAGCAAACCCAATAAACTACCTCTGAATAGCAATAGCAAGTAGCAAGGCATGTTCATGTCTTCAAGCATAAAAAACAATTTACAAACAAAATGATAAGTCTCGCTCTGTAAAAGCCAGACTTTCTAACACACAATTGGTTATAATATCTATGGTTTCTAATGCTTTGAGAGTTGGGAATGTAAATCCAATACACCAGACACTTGATGACACACCTATCTTGATGCAGGTGTTGTTGGAATGGGACTTGCGGCCTGCAGGGTGGGAAAGCAGGATGTTTTGGGGTTTCAGGTCTCTGTGGATGATGCCTTTGGACTGAAGAACCCTCATGGCCCCTGCTATCTGCTGCAGAAATACTCGGATGGTGTCTTCACTTAAAGTGCCCTTACCTGAAAGTGCATTAGACTAAAGATGAGTCATTTTCATACCTCACAGTTTATACTATATACACAGTGCATATAACAAATTGCCACTGGTTACATTACAAATCTGACGCCCATTTTTATTATCTTTTTCAAACTCTGTCAGTTCTCCCCTCTCGTTCATCAGCAACTTGACCTAAACTAGAGCAAAATTAAATTTCACGATTCTTTTGTTACTGGAGTTTTCAGTGGAATGGCTTCCTATGAAAACATGCTCACAATGTGCTGTCTCAACATTTATACTGTGCTTCCTCAGATCTGCGCACGCACGCACGCACGCACGCACGCACACATGTTTCAAACAGGCTAGAGCACCCACAGACAGTCCCACCCAAAACTCACGCCATTTTTTTGAACAAAATATTTCTATGTTGGGCTGGTCAGAGGACAGCCAAAGTAATGTTTTGATGGCACCAGAAAGCCAGTGTTTACACTTTTTGGGGAAAATCAATGTACAAATGACTTACTTATTGAAATAAAATCAGGTCATATTTGGCATATGAGATATCCCACTTACAGTGCAAGTAGTCAGCCAGGTCTCCTCCATTGCAGTACTAAATGTCAATAAAGAAGGAACAGTGAACATTAAAGGATGAGCATTAATCTCTTCTTTTTGTTGTGCGAATCTCTTTGCACAACAAACCTTTTTAGATTTTAACAATGCTGTATGACAAAACCCTGCATCTGAATGGGCATTAGCTCACTGCATGTGGAAAGAGGATTCACATGCATATTAAAACAAAGGATTATTTCCCTTTGTGCACTGTTGATTAGCTTCCCTGTTGCCCCATTGCCTTTCTTTGACTCAAAAGGGCTATTCTAGGACCTCACATTCTGGCAGGGCCTCTGCAGGAAATTTTAAAGCAATTGTCAATGCTTGAAGAACCCTCTCCATATTGTTTAATAAGGCTGCGTGATTATGACAAAATGAAGAAATATTAATTGTTAACTAAAATGCTGATTATTTTCCTTCATATTGTAATTGCACATTTTAATTTATGTTAATATGATTTACATTAGGCTAGCATTCTGGCTAGCATCTCCTGTTGTGTTCCAGAGAGGAAAGACATTCATAAAGATTTGAAACAACATGGTGGGTAAATGATTACAGCATTTTCACTTTTGGTCAAACTATACATTTAATCTCGCCAGCTGAAACCATGATAATTTTTTCGATTCATTGTGCAGGCCTATTGTACAAAATACCCTGAATTCACACAATTATCTGTCTAACCGTGTCGTGCTATTAGCCACTGGAAGCTGCCTTCCACAGACCCCAGGGCATGGCTAATTGCAGGCATTACCAGGTACAAGACAGACAAGATAAACAACAAAAGACACTGGAAAAACATGCTGCCTTACCTCCATCACTAGGTACACAGAGCTTGCTGTTTCCTAGAAAGAAACATGAGCGATGAGATTCAAAACAGTGGGATAAATAGTGGCCAGCATGATTTGTACATAATTTCTTTAATACAATTTTAAAAATATGTGCATGACACATTAAACAGGTTGAGACTGTTGGAACGCCGCGAGGATATCTTTAAAGTGGATATTGGACCCATGTTTTAACAGCTTATTTGTGTGTATTGAAAAACCCTGGTTGACTGTGGCTGGTTTAGATTGTATCACATATGGCATGAGAAGGGCATTTTCTCTGCACAGGGTCATAATGGGCTAGTAAAAGCCAAGGGAAGGGCAAAGGTCAAAGGCTTCGTTAACATTCTCATTGTTTTCATAGTTCAATGTGTGAATCGTAAAGTTGTATGACAATATTATATTCAAAGCAGCCATGGCACCTACCAGTGTAACTCAATGAAACAAGGGATTACTGATTTAGCTGATACAGAGAAAGTATGGCAGAAAATAAAACAAATAAATTACTTTTAATTTTCTGAATAAAAATTTTAATGGGGGGGATGGTCTACGCCACAGGATCAATATTTGTAGAAAACATCTGAATCAAATATTTCCTATATATTTCAATATTTACAAAATATGAGGACATATAATATATTAGTTTGACAGTAAATGGAGATCGACTCAATTACGTCATTCACAGTGCATGGGACTGTTGCCGGTCGCTGCATAGCTCTTTTGGTGTGCTTTGCTGCGATTCTCTGATTGATGGATCTTCCTCTTCAAGATCAGCATGAATTATGCTATAAAATGCATAGGTATGTTTTTAAAGGTTTACAAGTTATCCTTAAAAAGCCATCCCCCTATGGAATCAAATAATGTGATTTTTACTTCCGGAACCAGACTTTTGCCCTAGCAAGCACCACTAAAAACAGTTTCAGGCTGACTGGTTCATCAAAAATTACAGAGCAGATGGCTGACTGGTCTATCTCCACTATAGCAGAAAGCCAAAGTTAGGCAATGCTGAGTCAGCAGCATATGGCAATTACGGATCAGTGGATCTGGCTCAGCTGATTGGTTGCAGGGGGACAGCTGTTGCTAAGTGATAAGGTTGTTTTAAGTGGGCTACCCACTTTTTATTTTAGAGCCGTCGGCCACAGGCTTGGAAAATAACAGGATTATGGTGTTGTAAAAGCTGAACTAATAGTAAAAACAACCTTCACAGAACACAATGTGTCGGGGCCTATTGCACTGACTTATAGTGATTATGTGGATAGTTGAATATTTAATACTTTGAGAATTTCACGGAAGCCAATCAGACACTATGATGCTTCAGAGAAGATATCATGCATTTGTTGTTGTTTTTTCTTCATTTTATTCACATAATCCAAGAACAATTCTCTACTAAGCAATAGTTAGTCTACATGTTTATACAGTATATGTTAATTATTGCCTTAGAGCCTATAGACTAACATTGCTGCTTTTACCATTAGAATTGTTGTCTGTACAAAGATCAATTGGTTCAAAAACATTATCTAAAAGAAATTGAATTAGTGGTGCTTGATACAACTAATCAGAAAATGAAAAAAATCTAGTTGAAAATAACTAGTCTTGATAAAGCAGCAAAGAGCTTGCAGATTTCAGCTGGGAAAACCCAACATGGATCATGCAGACTGTGTGGTGCCTAGATGACTGATGTTCATCCGAGTGATAAAGTAAGCTTTGCTTATGAACACAGAAGGGCAAATAACCACAGTCTCAGCAGAGGCCCTACTAAACCGGTTCTACCATCAAGTGCACTGGACTTATGTTAATCAAAACAACAGATTGTCGCAGCTCATCCGGTTTCTAACACAACTTTTATATTCCAGTGGTGAAGCCAGAAATACACCATCAATGATCCGACAACTGTTCCGCTCTAATATCCGATTCTCCGACACTGATCTGAGGTATTAACTCTACAAGTGTAATAAAACTGCAAACCACAAATCCTGCACAGCCCATTTCAATTCAAAAATTGTATTTAAGTCTTTTCAACATTTTGGGCCTTTACAGAATGGTTGCCTCACACTTGTTATATGCAAAGCATTCTCGAGTTTACCTGTGAAATATTATTGAAACCTATGACTAATTTAGGATGAAAACCAATACAAGCAATGACTAATGGCTATCTGGAGCAGATAATCCCAAATCTACACCTTTATTCCCACAATCCATGCTCTAAACTTGACAGCAGGATGTCTATGTCCACAAGTTTGCCAATGGTGGCAAGAAGCCAAGTAGCTCCTTGAGGCATTCAAATGACATTCAATTTGCAGACAGTCAACAAAACTGCAGAAAGTGGTGTGACTCTCTAGGAGATGTGAGAAGAGAACAGGTCAGACCAGAGAAGCTTGGGGATGAAATGTGCTGAGACACTTGAGCTGTAGCTCTTCAAACACACACCAGAGTGTCAGTCTTTCGAGTAGTGTGAACCTTCTCTAGCAAAACTCTCATGAATACAAAGGAAACTAAAGCAACACCAAACCTTAAACATACAAAAATGTACCATGGTACTACCATGAGATTTTGGATATGTACCATAGTGTTCTTTGAGCGATCTTATGGTACAATGTGAAAAGTATGGTACATACTATATATTGTAATCATTCAGCTCCATGATACATATCAAAGAACTATGGTATAACCCTCTGATACTATCATTGTTAAAGGTACCACCACAGTATTTTTAAGTGGGGGTCGGCCAATACATATCATTGGCTAATATAATTGCCATTGCCAATAGTTAAAGAAAACAGTTATTTCATACAATACTTACTTAAAATGTGCTGATCATTTTAAAACAGCAATAATCAAATAATATAAGAATTTTGTCAATTATCTATTGACAATGCTGTTAGTAGATTCATCAGCCTGCCAGATATAATGGTTTTTCACTTCTTGTTTTGAAAGGGAAACATGGGGATTATCTAGCTCTGTGACTACGAGTTTCACAGTCAGCAACAACCATATTTCAACAAAAGATAAGTATTAAAGGATTTACGACTGGTTAGAGGAACCAGGTGCTGAACATGTCTTTCGTAATTCTACTGGCTTTAACCTACATCATTAAAACACATGCCTGAAACATTAACCTGCTGATGACCCCGAGGGCAGAGCAAATAGCAAGAACCAAACTGTTTGAAGAACGCGTCAAGACATTAAATGAAATCATTTCAGCAGTCTGGACACACAGGCTTCACTCGCACTGTTGCAAGATATGCTTTCACTGAGTGCCAATGAACTCAGAATACAGAATCGAATTGGCACACAATAGATTAAAAGAGAT
Source organism: Moxostoma hubbsi (assembly GCA_032164185.1). Taxonomy (NCBI): domain Eukaryota; kingdom Metazoa; phylum Chordata; class Actinopteri; order Cypriniformes; family Catostomidae; genus Moxostoma; species Moxostoma hubbsi. Next base: position 35,198,755 of record JAVLUX010000001.1, on the reverse strand, counting down.
ATCTGTAGACCCTCCCTGTTTTCAAGTGAAAAAAAACATATTTTTTCCATGATCTCAGCATGCACATACAATAATACATATTTTTATATGTTTATATTTTATAAATGTATTATAATTATATTAGTCTATTTTTAATAAGGAGATAAATGGGCACACAGAACTTCAATACCCATAATGCATCGATCGTGCAGGTTAACCATTAAAAAGCAAAGCGCACATGTCTTGTCAACACAGGAACACGTGATTGCTTGGGCCAATCAAAGCAAAGGAAATCCTGTTAAAGACCCTGGGGGAGGTGAAACATTGATTTTGAGCCTTTTTTTTTGTCTTGCTCTGACGACTTGTATGAAAGAGACTGTTAAAATATCTGTATAAGATAATTTAGTCTAGTGAGGGTTAACAAAATCGCTTTCCTAAAAACATTGCACTTAATACACATTCGCAGTGCTACATTTCGTGTTTGACCTACCTGGAAGTCATTTAATGCAACGATGTTTTCATGTTTGAGTTCCTATAGAAAAACAAAGAATACATTATTTGAATGCGATTGCACGTATTTAGGTTTTAGGAAATACCGTCAAGTTCTGTATTGCTGATACAACCATGCATTACCTTCAATATCTTGATCTCTTTCCCGAGAAGAGTCTGAGATTTGGCCAAATTCTTCTTGTTTATGCATTTGACTGCAACCTCCCAATCGTGCTTCTGTCCAGAAAATGCAATGCAAATAATGCAATTTTAGTCATTTGAGCGCAATAGATGATGTTTGTGAGTACATGTAGGCTACCGTGTAACATGCCCATGCATGCCCAGCGGTGTAATATTTAACGGAATAAATGTAAATAATCGATTTTGCACCCCAAAGCTGTAAACCGGAAATTAAAATAATGCTTTGTTTACATCAGGGAGAAAAATGTATAACTGTAATGAGCTTCAGATGCAACCAACATCCAGAAAATACAATGCAAATAATGCAATTTTAGTCATTTGAGCGCAATTGTATATAGATGATGTTTGTGAATACATGTAGGCTACCGTGTAACATGTCCATGCATGCCCATGATTATAAGGATCGGTGTAATATTTAACGGAATAATTGTAAATAATCGATTTTGCACCCCAAAAGCTGTAAACCGGAAATTAAAACAATGCTTTGTTTACATCAGGGGGAAAATGTCTAACTGTAATGAGCTTCCGATGTAACCAACATCTCTCTTAAAACTGTAAATTTTACTGCTCTTATTCTTAAAGCTCTTATTCTCGCCTCCATCTGTTGGGCTCAGGGCCTACTTTATATTTAAGGTGGTATGTCGGTTCTGCAGCCAATGAGTGCGCAAAGAACATCACAAGTTGTATTAATACACGATAAAGCAAGGGCATATCGATGAAAATGATTCGTTTAAAGTTCAAATTATATTCTTCTCACCTCTCGATGCCTGCCTTTGAACACCACTGCGAAGGCACCATGTCCTATAAGATCCTTTCTGCTGAACTCGAATTTCCCTACAGTCTCCATCCTCTGTCACGATCCCCAAATGGTGACTATTTATGTAAAATGTGAGGGATAGAGATGGGCCACTGATATCTTCTCTTAGGTTCCACCTTCTCCTCTGTTTGGTCGAGGCAGCTGGAAAGTTGAACCCCACTTGTTCTGTGTGCCATGGGCAACCTTTCCACAGAAATATCCCTATGCTCTTTCATGATTCTCTTTTTAAATATGATATTTCCCCATGTCGATCAACCACTTGTCGCGATTTCGAAATAAAAGCAACTTACGTTTAAAAGCAAAAACAATACCTCCTTAAACCGAGAATGCTGGGTTTGTTTGTGTACATCCGATGTTGTCAGCTCTATTTATGCCGTTGCATTAGTCTTGCAGTGTCTCGACTGTATCCAACGTAATTTTTTCTTTTTATTATATTCTCCTGTGTTGTATGAAAAGCTTGAGGAATATTTGTCTATTGGTCTCAACAAAGACCTCAATTTAGTCTAGGTCTGCAGCGGTGCGCATGCGCGCAACTGTCTCTTCTAAACTCAATGTTGACGTCAGGGGAACTCTGTCGCGAGCACGTCACACTCATTGACACAGATAATAGAAAATATTAAAGGACACGAAGCAATCATTTTAAAACGTTGGAAAGAATTTCGTATTAATATTTTTTTCTCCCTCTGTAAATAGAAAGAAAAACAGCAGGATTTAGGAAACAAGCTGATACCAGCACAACGTGTAGACTGTTTATAATAGGCCTATGTGTATATTAATGTGGAAAACTAATTTTAAAATGTACTAAAATGATTACTAATTAATATTTTTCAAAGTGCAAGTGCACTGAAAGTGTTTTGGATTGCAACAGATATTCTGAAGGATATGTGAAGTGCCATCTTGCGGACCAGTCTGGAATAGCAATATGATAGATAGATAGATAGATAGATAGATAGATAGATAGACAGACAGACAGACAGACAGATAGATAGATAGATAGATAGATAGATAGATAGATAGATAGATAGATAGATAGACAGACAGACAGACAGACAGACAGACAGATAGATAGATAGATAGATAGATAGATAGATAGATAGATAGATAGATAGACGGATGGATGGATGGATGGATGGATGGATGGATGGAAAAAATATACAGATAGATAGATAGATAGATAGATAGATAGATAGATAGATAGATAGATAGATAGATAGAAAAAATATACAGATAGATAGATAGATAGATAGATAGATGGATAGATGGATGGATGGATGGAAAAAATATACAGATAGATAGATAGATAGATAGATAGATAGATAGATAGATGCACAGAAAGATAGATGGATGGATGGATGGAAAAAATATACGGATAGTTAGATAGTATAGACAGACCGATAGAAGAATGGATGGATGGACGAACGGAGAGGATAGGACAGGACAGAACAGAGACGGATGGACGGACGGACGGATAGATAGACTGACAGACAGATAGATATTAGGTTGATAGAAATTTGGCTTTTTGACGCAGAATATATTCCATATTAACCTCAATAAAACATTTTTTTTTCACCAGCCATCAGATCATGTTCTCCCATTGAGCACTTCTCTGCAAAGACTTGCAACAGTAAATTCTTAGACCAATTAATTCATATTCAAGACCACAATCTTAACTTTTTAAGACCTTTAACATGTACATAACAGGGTCTGCTTTGATCTTCACATGGCATCCCAGAGACCAAACAGTGTTTCCATGGGAATCTGAAATAGATGAAACAGTATGAGTATTTGAGATGTATGTGTGTTTCTTGAACACATTGAAGAATTAAAAAATAAGCCTCTGAAAACGATCAGTTGAAAGCACTGACCTTCTTACTCATTTGTTTTTAATGCTGGCTGCAGAGAATGAGAACGAAAGGCATCATTGCCTTTGTGAATTCACTACAAATTTAACATAAAGAAAGGAACTGAACATATACGTTTTTGCCTCTGTACAGATACATCATATCTGACATACAGAATAGTCAAAAGCAAGGTGCAGTGGTATCAGGTTATGCTCTAATATCGGCAAAGGAGCGTTTTACATTCTTAAAATGATCAGCTTTTTCATATCTGCCTCATTAGAAGGCTCATTTCTTAATTGCTGATCCCTTTAAAAAGCTTTCAAAATTAAAAATCCATCATTCCACTCTTACTATGAGAAAAATTACTGTTCTACAGTATTTTACCACCACAGTAGCTTTTTAGGGTTCTCTTACAGATCCAAAACATATGTGAACCAGGGACCATGCAAAATGAAGGGGCAAAAAAATGCCCCCATTCTGAATTCCCTCTTTAACATCAGATATTTTTTTTCTAACATTTTATTCAAAGCCTAATACATATAATCACAAACTATGATTTGATGCTAATTTAAATGTATAGGCAACAACCTTAGTGAATTAATTTGGAATTTATATCAACAAACTGACTAAATTAATAAAAAAAGCCCTTAAAATCAGATCCAGGGGGCAAATATTGCCCCAAAGTAAAAAGGTTAATTTCTGACCCTGAAGCATTGTGAAACTAGGGAGGTGAAAGAGGATAAAAGAGCAAAATATTAGGGATCGACAATGAGCTTGCATATATTTTGGATCTGATGTAAAGAATGCACTCTGTTATGCACTTACAGCAATTTATTTCTGGAAAAATGTACTCGAGTTACATTTTATAATGCCAACATCTGAATGCCAACATCTTTCTTAAACATTACCACAAGAGGGTACTGCAGGCTTAAAAAATAATCTGAGCCTTGCCGAAATCAGCATCTCTGATGCATGAGTGTATTTTGGCAGCTGAAATTGGTCAGGGGAAAAGGCATTTGAAAGATCCTGCTGAGAGCATTTAGCATCCTGTATTATAATCCATTTTTTTCCCCCTATAACAAGGTTCCTTAAAATTCTATCATCATATGCATCTGATCTGCATGCCTCTTCCACTGAGTGGGGTGGCAGATGTGTGAAGGCAGGTGTTGGCAGGACATACGATGGCGGAAACTGTCTCTTTTCACTCTTTTACTGCTCAAAGTCTGCTCACAAGCTTATGATGTCAACCCTCTCTTCAGCCCGAGGGATCCAGTCCATTCAAGGTTGGCATGAACATTAAGTTCTTTCATGATCAGTCACTTTTTCCTCCAGAGGAAAATGCCTCAAATGAGCTATGAACTGTGCTATGAACTCTTCAATTCCAAGATATCATGGTAAGTTTGATTTTCCAATTCATGAAGGTGCAGTCAGTATTTGTTTGTTAACATTGTTTTGAACTTACACTGACACCTAGGGGCTTGGATGCAGCATCATTAAAACACAATTGTTTTTTAGTTACCGATTCAACTGTAGAAATGAAATATTCACAGTCAGCCAAGATGAATTGAAACCCTATATTAAAATTGAGTAATAACAGGATGGGTTACTTAGATTAAGTGAGTTGTATTTGGCTGGTCATGTGATTCTAACATGGCAGCTACCATGAGGGGACCCACTCTATGTAAAATAAAACAGCTTTTAAGAAGGTTATTGATATGAATGGAGTCTTCATTGCTTATGAGTGCTTATGATTCTATACATAGGGCCTATGTTTCAAAATTACAAATATTGTTTTTTAAATAAGGAAAAAGTTACCGAGTGCACCTTTAAAAAAGTAATGGCCTAATCAGTAGATATGTAGTTATGTCTACAAGAGAAATGTCAGGCAGGGAACGTTTTGTGGCATAGTCAAATTCATTGTTACTAAGGATAGGTTAGGGTTCAGGGGTAGGTGTATGCTTCTGTGGGACTCCACAGGAACACAATATTGCCTACAATATGACTCTTGTGAGACTTTCTCCAGGCTCACGTAAGTATTTGTCATATGCATTTAACATTCTTTTATTATTGTTATTAATATTATAATTGTTTACATTTATAAATTTTTTCCACCAAATTCAGGTGGTGTAACAAACATGCAGATATCCTTTTCATACATATTCTGTTGCCATGTGACAAAAAAATAAATGCAAAGATCATAAAAAAGAGAGGTCCCCTTTAAAAAATCTCTCTCTCTCTCACACACACACACACACACACACACACACACACACACACACACAATGATAAAATGTCTTACAAAATAAAAAATAAAAGACAATTTGGACATTTGGAACTTGAAACGTGTTTTAAACTAGATTTCTAAAATATTTCTAATTTATAGACCTCAGACAAACTAATTTGTCAATTTGTCATGCAGGAACCAGATTTACTAATGGGGCCAGCTAACCTGGTTGCAGTGCACAGCTGCAACAGTGTGAAGTAATGTCACTGATGTAAAATAGAGATCAAAGTGCTGCTGCTTCACAGTTGTGGAAAGGTGTGCTAACTTGAAAGTGGTCTGCCTGGCTAATCCCTGGTGTTCACATGAGTCACCTGTCAGCTTTTCAAATGGAACTGCATACCAGCTTAACTCATGACAAACAAACCATCACTCACACAGCCACTGAGCTGAACTGTTCCTCATATGTATTAAAGGTAAAGGTTATCAGAAGCTGCCAGTTGGACAGTGAAAGGTCCAGGTGGGGTGCTCTGAAGACCATCTTCTTAATCAGCACTATCAATACCAGCACAGACCCTAGGCTCTGTGTACGTTTAGCTTGGCAGATGTGAGCTGAAATGAGATGGCCCAGAAGGGAATGGATTGGTTCAGCTTGAACCATCTGGTGGATTCTCTGCTGTGGCTTGTTTCAAAATCCTTCAGCATCAGCGAAGGAGGAATTACACTTTCATTGCTCATAATTGTTATACAGTGTGTTCAAAACAGCAGGAACCTATGCTTACAACCACTAACCGCAGAAACAGAGGGTGCTGGTGCTGTTTTGGCAGAGTAACTTTTATTTGCGATGTTAAAAGTGGTGTCAATTTTTTCATAATTTGAGAATCCCAAAACAACATTGGCTCGCCCAATCAGTCATATCCTGTCGGAGATAGGAGGTAGGGGCAAGGAGCCTACCCCTGTACAGGACGGGACTCAACTGGTGGTGGTGGAGGTTGCCGTGTTAGCACACTGAAACAGCAATGTGATAGATTGTTAGCAGACTTATAAAGCAATGACTTACATTTGACTGGCTGGGAATTACCCAGCTAATGGTGCGATGATGTACAGCTGCTAGTCTTCCCACTAGAACTACGCTGCGCTTACATTTCTGTTCTGTGCCGCTAATGACGCAGAAATTACACTGTTCACCTCTACTCCTCATGTTCTGTTGAGATTGACTTTATTTTTGGCGTTCCAGACACCCCAATGATCTATGTGAAAAATAATAATACCAGCAATTCAGACAATATTAGCATGTGAAAATGTGTTTATTTTATTAATGGGACATTATGCAACATTTTTCATTTTGAGGACTTTTTGAAATATTTTTTTTGAAATAAGATCAATGGAAAAAAAAATATTTTTGTTTAATTTTACAATGTTATTTTCATTTGCATTGTTGAATATTTTTCATAAGATTAGAAAAAGTCGTCAACATTACGCTTCAATGAAAATTTAGTTTTTTGAGATATTAAAGGCATATAAAGGCAGCATGAAAGTAATCCATGTGAGTAGTAGTTTAATCCATGTCTTCTGAAGCGATATGATCAAAAACAATGAATGTGGATAATACGTCATTCCTAGTAAAAAAAGACTTCAAATATTGATGTTTCTCACCCACACCTATCATATCACTCCTGAAGACATGGATTTAATCTCTGGAGTCTAACATATTGCTTTTATGCTGCCTTTATGTGCTTTTTGAAGCTTCAAAGCTCTGGCCACCATTCACTTGCATTGGATGGACCAACAGAGATGAGATATTCTTCTAAATATCTTTGTGTTCAGCAGAAGAAAGAAAGTCACAAATATATGATGACATGAAGGTGAGTAAATGAGAGAATTAAAATGTTTGGGTGAACCATCCCTTTTAAAGGGCCTTGCAGGGGTCTCCGAGATCCCAGACAGAACATGTGGTATAAGCGACACAGACAAAATGATAAAATCCTGCTACTAATTAAAAACTAGTCTACTGTTGCTAAAACCAGGTAGAACGACTAGAACCACTTCCACCCACTTAAGTTTCCTCGAGCATGGACGTACAATCAATTTGACCATGTTTTTGCCTTCAAAGGAGGCACTTTGAAGAAAAAGCAAAAAACTAGGCTGTAGTTCAGAGTTTTCCTGCATATAGTCTTTTGGCTCAATAAATGTAGTTTCTGTCATTGGAACATGGCCACTCTGCTTACATACGGGCACAGTCTGTCTTCAGGCAGCCATGCATGGTAATTAGTAGCCCTGGAAGCTTTGATAAAAACATTCTTGCTGCTTAAGGCACTTTGGTTATCACTGCTGCAAGATAACTGACACATCATTCAGAGTCATTGGTTTTGCTCTCAACAATTGTTCTAATCTTCTACCTGCACCCACACACAAACAGTACCTACATCTCGCTCATGTCTGCATTTTCCCTACACAGTGCAGAGTGGGCTTATTACCAAGGCGACAGATAGTTTCCATACCTATTGTAAGATATGTATTCAGTGTGAGCTCAGTGTTCCAGTATTATATGAAGCCCGTCCTTGATTTATAGTGAGACAGGCAAAGTGTGTTTCCACACAAACAAACAGGAACATGATACTAACAGTTCTGGGGTGGAAAGACAATTCTGATTGGTGACATCACATTATTTTGGCATTGTTGGGAGAGCGTGGTACAAAAACAGTGGTGCGAATACGATGCCTGCTGGTGTCTGACAGCAGCTGTCATGTCTTTCGGGAAAATCTCCACGGTGCTCGCATTTGGTCTCAGTGTGACATGAAATTACTGTACTCATCACGCAGGCTTGCTCACTCCTCTTTATTTTTCTACAAAAATATTTCACCTTATAAAAGACAGCTCAGAATTTACATAGATTTTTTGCAACTGCTATAGAAGATTTTAACTTATATATATATATATATATATATATATATATATATATGTTTCTATCTGTATATATATATAGTATATAGGCATTTCTTTTCATATATGAATTGAGTGCACCCTCAGCAGTCCAGAATATGACTCAAACATCCTCCCAGTATGTTGAAGTGTTTGTCAAAATGTCCTCTACTCTCTGACTGTGAATAATGTGAGTTGGAAAGACTGTAACAAGAGATAAAATATAGAAAAAATAAGCTGTAAAATGTTTTTAGCTGTGGTGATTCCAGCATCATGCATGCCCTTTACGAACTCATTAGCAGTGATGATAATAACAAAAATACAGTCAGTTGAACTGCCATAACTGACAATGCTTTGAGTTTGATTACATTTGTTGTATCACAAATTGTGGCATATGTTGTGTTTATTACAAAGTACAGACAGTATTGAAGGTGAGTAAGTATAAATGCTTAGAACAAGGCAGAGCAAGAAAAAGACACTAAGGGGAGAATTCACAAAAAATCAAGTCAGGTAACGATGGCAACAAAAGTCATGAGTGCAATTTGAATGCAGCAATTCCCCAGCTTGCAGGCTGTTTTACAATACAATCAATTTAAGTTTTATAAAACTTAAGTGAAAGATTTATGCACTGAAATATAGCCTGCTAAAGTGGTGCATCTTTTTAGTGGATACACCCCTAAGACAATGGAGATGCAGTAGTTAGATCAGAACGAGGAAGAACAGATATAATGAGAAAACTGTAGAATGAGTAAAGGATTATGCTTTCTGTAATACAAGATCCAAAAAGTGCTTATAATAAGTGAGTGACTGGATTCTTAAAGAACTTGGAGTGTGGAAAGATTAAAGTTGTGACTCATGGTATCCCATGATGCCTATAAATTTCAGCCAGAAGGAAGCCCAATTTAAGAGATTTCTGCCAACTTCCCTTTAGAGATATTACTAATAACTTAGTTATCATCATGATCATTATTATTACTAGGTCTTTAATCTATGGGAATGCCTAGAAATGTTGGTTAACTAACTTGCACATTACATTTTTTTTAAAAGAACTTAAAAACACAAAAAATTAATCTAAATGTTGCAAGTAATAATAATAATAATAATAATTAGGGCTGTCAATTTTACATGTTAATGTAGTACAATCATTTCTTTCTAAATGCCCTAATTTGATTTTTTAACACATTAAGGCCATGTCCACTTGTCCATTTGTCCACATGTCCACCTCTCATCCACACTGGAATGGCGTTTTCCTCCACCAAAAGTATGATTTTCAAAACCTTTCTCCATAAATGCATACTTTGGAAAATGATGATGTTAGGACACTGAAAATGTTTTCAAACTTAAATGGATTAGTGTGGTGGCGGAGGGCGGGTCCTGGCCGGGCCGTGATCCTACACACCGCACCATCCTCTGCGATCTGCCTTTATCCCTCTCGGAGGCTTGATTAGCCTAATACGGGACTGGTTGCGTAGGATCACGACCCGGCCCCGCCCATCTTTTTCCCTCGCATATCCATATCAATTCAAGCTATCAAAATGATCTAATTGAGAAGCATTGGTATCGACACATGCTTTTCCTGAAAGTTAAACTACTTTTAACAGTACATGGTTTCTTAAAAAAAGTAAAATCATTGCTCATGGTATGTGATGCACCAGCCAAAGAATCCAATCCACAGTAAAACATTGCAATATCTTTGCAATATCTTCCTTTGGGGGCCTTTCTGATCAAATAATGGTATATATGATTATTTGCTATTGACAGCCCTAATAATTCTAATAGTAATAATAATAATAATAATAATAACATTTCCAGTTTAACAAAAAGAACATCATCAAACAAACTAAAAAAAAAATGTAAGCCAATCCCTTCATTGATTGAAGTTCTGAGGATTTTCCATCAGTATCAGCTGGTGAAAGGATTTCCTCTCTCCATCCACAGGCTGCTGTAGGTTCCTGTCCTGGAGTCTGTTAGTATACAGGCCTGTGGCTCTGCCGTTATCATAGAGGAGCAGAGGAGAGTGCGAGAGCGAGCGTCCAGAGCGGTGCTAACACCCAGGCTGGCGAGAGGGTGAGTCGTGTCCCCAACGGCGAGGCTGAGTCCGAAGTGCAGGAACACACCTCATAGCCATTCTCTGCATGATCCGCATGGCGCTGCCCGTGAAATCTTGTGTTTGAGTTGTTCTGCGTCTCCGGGGAGTCCGACTGCATTTCTGAGCACAACAGCCAGTCTTTGCCGATGGGCCGTGGATAACCTGCTTCAACCTCCATATCGCTACCCGCCACCCGCCAGTACTCCTTTCCCTTGAAAAAATATGATGCACCTGGACAGAAAGAATGGAAAAAGGAAATAAAATACATTGACACGCAGAAAAAATGTACTGACCTGCTTTCATCTGTCATAAACTTCACCAAAGTTTCACTTTTCCCTCTGCAAATTTTTGTCAGCTCCAATTCCTGTTTTAAGTTGCCGGGGGCGATTCTAGATTTCAGCCGTTCAACTCCAATAATATTGCAGGATGTGTTGTTGTTATTGCTTTGGGTATGAAAGGTTGCAGGTTTAAAACTCGCCCAGGTAACTTTTTCTTTTTTTCTAAAAAACCTATCAATATCGCAACTGTTTCGGGTTACCTTTTATTTTTGTGCTTGTTTATGTTAAGATATGGAAATGACTACTAAAGTGCAGTTCATATCGAACATGTCCTTGCGCAAAAAAGCTACATGCAACATTGCAAAGACAGCAGAATGCAGGAGTCTCGATACATGTTTTTAACAGTTCTTTATAACTTCCCATGCCACCTAAAAAATCTGGCGCTCCAGTGTGAGATGCAGAAAAATCAGCAAGATGCAGCACAATGGTAAAAGATGTCCATCTAGTGCATGTTTACCTACGAAAACCACACTTGATTTGAACAGACCTTAAAGTCACTGTTTGTAATTCCTATTCAATGCTTTACTCGTCTACCATAATTATGCAATAATAGTTTTGGGGCTTTTTCAATATTATTTGCAAAATTAATTTTATTAATTAAACTGCATATCAAATAATTAATAAAAAATGATTGAAAGCCATAATAATACTTTTCCGAATAAATTTAAATTTTTAATAAAACAATAAAAAAAAATACACATTTTATTTTGTGATTTAATTGGAAGTTGTACTGAAATGTGGCACTCGTTCAGTTGACATACAGCTGGTTTTATTTTAATCAATAGATTTTTGCCCAGTCTCTTTATTTGAAGCGTTCCTCTGAAATAACATGATTTTATTTACGAATATTATATATGCGGTTTGATTGCTGTGAACTTTATTAGTTATATATATTTAAATAACTTTTGGCAGTTACATTAAAGTGATGGCTGAAAATTGCTGAATTAAATTACTTTGAGTGGTAGAATATGCTTTAAAAACAAAGTGTAAGACTTCTATACAAAAGCTGTGATGCAACACGTTTGTTTGAGTGCAGCTAAGGTAGTATTGTTCACATTTGGTCACTGTTTGGCTCTGAAGTCAGTGTAAAATTGTATCAGTTCTGTGAAAAATCTACAGATTCCCGGCCAGGCACTGATTCAAGGCACCGCGCCATTTCATTGGAAAAGGGGTGACAGACTTTTAGGGGGTTGGAGGGTCTAAAATCACCTTTGGAGACCACCATGTTTTGACACTTGAAGGAAATCTATTCCTTTTGTTCAGTCTAAAACTTGCTTTTATCTGAATGAGCACCATTATCAATCTCTTTCTCTTGGTGGATGAAATTGGTCTCTTTGAACAGAATCCAGTTGCCAAACCCCCAGAGATAGTTCTTCCTCCCTGTGGAGGCCAGGGACTGCCACTTTACAGTTTGACCTGTTTATGCTCTCAGTTCAAACAGCTACGAGCAGAACCTGTGGGGTTGGCAAAGTCACAGAGGACATCACTTGATGAGCTGATGTTCTCTGCCTACAGAGACGCCACTGCAGGGAAAAAGATCTGTGTCATACTTTGTTAGTATGTGTGTATACCATAGAGAGAGAGAGAGAGAGATTCCCAACATAGAATAAAAGAAATGGAGAGTGAAGCTGTGTTTTTAGATGAATGCTTTAAGCTATACAGTTGCTCCAAATTTCTTGTGTTTTTGCATTACATACACAAAAATCAAAGCAAGTGGATTCTGCAAAAGTATTGATGCTAGATTTTTTCAGAGATGTAAGCTAAGTAAGTAAATGTAGTTCTAGCAGGAAGACTAGCAGCTGTACATCATTAGCTGGGTAATTCCCAGCCAATCACATGTAAGCCATTGCTTTATAAGTCTGCTCACAATCGATCATATTGCTGTTTCAGTGCACTAAAACGGCAACCTCCACCACCCCAACACCACCAGTTGTGTCCCGTCCTGCACGGGGGTAGGCTCCTCGCCCCTGCCTTCTATCTCCGGCAGGATATGACGGTTCCGAGTACTACAACTTCGGACCGCCAGACGGGGCCTACGCCAAAGAGAGACATTACTTTTCTGTTTTATATTCATCAAATAAATTTAATCTTCAATTTCACTCAAGTCTGCAAGTCTTCCTGATAGAACGAACTTAATTTTCTTCATTTTTCAATTATGTTTATCCAACTGGTCCACCAAGGATTCTTGGTTGATGCAGCATGCAGTCAGTTCCCCCCAAGTTCACAGAGGTGTCCTAGCAGACTACCACAAGTGTAGTTCATCATATTAACTAAGACATGTTACATCAAGTTATGATCATGAGCCCTGCAGGAATATTCCAGGTTTGATACAAATCAAGATTAATTGACAGCATTTGTGGCATGATGTTGATTACAACAAAAATAATTTCCTCCTTTTCAGTCTTTAAAAAGCACAAATCTGGGTTACAGTGTGCCAATGGAAGTGAATGGGGCCAATCTGTAAACGTTTAAAAAACTCACTGTTTCAAAAGTATAGCCACAAGATGTAAACAACATGATTGTTTACATGATTTAAGCGTGATAAAATCACTTACTAACCCTTTCTGTGTGAAGTTATATCAAAAGTTTACTATTTAGTTGCCATGACGATGCAACACCTTTAACCATGTAATCCCGGTAAAAAAATATTTAACTTTAACTTTACAGCTCAAACAAAACATGAGTTTTAACAGAAGAATTCATGTAGTGCTTTTCTCCTTATTGTAAGCATCACATTTCTGCCTTGAACCCTCCAAAAATTGGCTGCATTCACTTCCATTGTAAGTGCCGCGATTATTTGCTTTTTTTGGAGAAAAGGAGGGACGAGTCCAAATACATTTTAGTGGAAGTCAACATTATGCCCCAAAGGCTTTAGATCGAGCTTAGCTTCTATTGAACCCAGAGATGTTTTAATATTGTCTCTGATTTGAACTATAGCAAAGACACAGTAAAATTTGTCAAATTCGACTGTATTTCCATTGGTCAGTTCAAACTGTTAGTTTCAGCAAATCGTTGGTATCATTGATCAAAAATTTTTCAAGGAAGCCTCTGTGTAGCATTTTTCATATACTAAAATGTTTTAGAAAACATATATGTAGGTAAATATAGCTGTTTATTACGGTACTACAGTATTGCTGTTTTGAAGCCTATAAATAAAAGGATTTAATACTGTGTTCACCCTTGTACAACATGTAAATTTAGTCAAATACAGTGTACAGTAAATTATCTGCACTTATATAGCGCCTTTTTTAACATTAGCGGTTACCAAAGCACTTTACACTGTGTCCCATTCACCCAATTACACACTCACACTCATACATCAATGACGGCAGAGCTGCCATGCAAGGCACTAGCCTGACATTGGGAGCAACTTGGGTTTCAGTGTCTTGCCCAAGGGCACTTTGTCATGTGAAGTCATGTGGGCCAGGAATCGAACCACCAAGCCTGCGATTAGTGGCGACCCGCTCTACCACCTGAGCCACAGCCGCCCCCAACTGTGTACTTCCTGATATACAGTGTGGAAAACATGCATTGATTATTTTGATCTAGATTTAAGTTCTTATATTAAACACTTGGCAACAATGGCTGTTTGATTGATGATGGTTCCTTTGAGGCCCTGTCCAGGCCATTTCAGAGTAAATACAAAAAAACGGAGAAGTCCATTGTTAAAAGGCTGATGAAAATCCAGCCCTAGTTTGTATCACAGTCTTGATTCTATTTGACATAACTTTTCAAATGCCTACTCTTCATTCTTAAGAGTGAGAATTCGAGAATCACATTGTGCATTAGATACAATGCTGTGAATGAGGCATGACAGGACATTATGCCCCTTTCTCCATTCCACTCACATAGACTTCACAACTGCTGCTATGACAACCATCCAATCAAAACACCTGATCGGCTAACACCCTCTCCATCTAAATAAAATCACCTTTCATTTCTTCCACGGCTGATGGTGTTGCACTATTACCTATCCCTCCACACATTGGGTTTAAAGATATCATGGTGCATTTCTAAAGTATGAATGATTCTGATGTGGCTTGCTTCTGACTTTTCTCCAAAAGGAGAGACAGGAAACTGGATACCCTCTAAAATATAACGTTTACGAGTGCTACTACAATTTCAAGTTAATAAAAGAACATAACAGGATTTACAATACTTACTGTCAGACCACCGCATGGCATCATCTAATTGAGGTGGGATTCCTTTCCATAGCGCCGTGTCTTTCGGGTAACCGAGGTCCATGCGTTGCAGGTGGTCGTCATAGCGCCAGTAATGGCTGTCCTTGAAGAAGTAGGTCTTCTCGTTGTGCAGCCAGACAAATACTGCATCCACCCCTTCCATGGGCAAGCCAAAGTCACTGACGGGTCGTGGGTAGCCCTCCTCAACATTATTATCCTTGAACACCCAATATTTCCCTCCTGACGAGGAGAGAGAAAAATTTCAACCTCTTACTATAAAGTTGTACAATCTTAAAGCCTTTTTTACCAGATAAATAGAGAGCTTATTAAAAAAAGCACCTGCTGAGAAATACATTTAACTACTTTAAAATATATTACACAGTCTTTTTACCTTCATGCTTTTGAGCTGCATTTGGATTTGAGGACTTCAAACACTCTCGCATTATATCTTCCAGGAACAATGTTTGCATTATAGTCTACACTTATTAAAATGACATTTACATATCTCGAGGGCATTAAATTCAAATCTTTTTAAGAAGTTTCCTACAAGAGAATGTTTATGCTCCAGGGAGAATTGTGCTTAAAATATGTTTATATTTTTTTTACATTAAAGTGATAGCTGAAAATTGCTGAATTAAATTACTTTGAGTGGTAGAATATGCTTTAAAAACAAAGTGTAAGACTTCTATACAAAAGCTGTCTTTTTGAAATATCAAACAAAACCTTATAAGTGCCCTTTAAAGCTGTTCTAGATCTCTTTAACTGTATAATTACCACAAATTACCAAGTGCCATTGTAACCATGACAAGAATGTAAAACGAAATGTTCACTTTTTCTGAAGCAATATATAAAATACCTTTAAAGAACACTATCTTATGGTCTCCAGGCCTCTCGTATACAGCATCCACACTGTCCAGGTTGACAGGAAGACCCCTCCAGAAACGATGAATCTGTGCTGGCCTTAATGACACCAGGTGCTTCTCGCGTGTTAGACGCCAGAAATACTTCCCTGGCGAGAGGTTTCAGAGAAAGAGTATATGTGTGTTTATGTAATATATGGTGTAGCTCTGTATATTTTTAAGTGCATGATACGTTGTATAGGAGAAAAATATTTAACGAGTGAGGAATGTGTGCATGCCCATGGGCAGTGAGTAGCAGAGTGCCCAGCTGGCAGAACCAGCCAAGCATATATAGCACAGCATTTGTATCTTTATTCCGGATCTTAGAATGTATCAAAATGCAGACAGTGGTGTAATTCACATCAGAGACACAGCAGGAAAAGAAAACATTGCAGAACAGTCCAAGTTTCAGGACCCCTCAACACCATCTTTCATTGCACCCAAGTAGATGCTGAGAGACGTATCACTCCTGCCAAGGGTTTTTTTTAAAGTGGAGCCCAGGGACTCCCAAAAAGGTGCAAGGGTTTTTTTTGGGAAAATTTCAGAGAAAAAAAGTGTGAAAATTTAAATAAATAAATAAAAGGTAACCTTTACCAAATTTTACATAATAATTTATTCTGCTTTCTAAATACTAGTTAACTAGTTCATCATTTCAATAATCACAATTACTTTTGACAGTAATATTTAATTGAACAAAATCTACATATGTTTTGCTTTAGTACAATGACAAAATAAAAGCATTTAAATGAATATTACAGGTTCAATACAAGTTAAGCTTAATCAAAAGCATTTGTGTCATAATGCTGATTACAACAAAAATAAATTTCAACTTGTGCCTCCCTTTCTTTCAAAAAGTAAAAATGGCACTTACAATGCAAGTGAACGGGGTCAATTTTTGGAGGGTTTAAAGGCAGAAATGTGAAGCGTATAATTTTATAAAAGCACTTACATTAATTGTTCTGTTAAAACTCATGTATTATTTGAGCGTTTAAGTTGTATAAATTGTAAATTTCACAGTCATAGGGTTCGTTGACATTACATCGTCATGGCAACAATGTTATAAAATTGGCTATAACTTTACGCAGAAAAGGTTAGTATGTCATTTTATCACACTTAAATCATGTTTACACTCATATTGTTTACGTTTTGTGGCTATAATTCGGTAAAAGTGAGTATTTTAACGTTCATAAATTGGCCCACATTCAATTCCATTGTAAGTGTTTTTTTTTAAGACAAGGAGGGACGAGTCAAATACAATTTTTGTGGTAATCAATATTATGCCACAAATGCTCTCGATTGAGCTTAACTTGTATTCAATCCGGAATGTTTCTTTAATTATTTTAATAATATCACGAGTGGCCTGGGTAGCTCAGCGATAAAAGACGCTGACTACCACCACCAGAGTTGCAGTGACTCCAGCCAGGTCTCCTAAGCATCAAAATTGGCCCAGTTGCTAGGGAGGGTAGTGTCACATGGGTTAACCTCCTCATGGTTGCTATAATGTGTGGTTCTGTCGTTCTCGGTGGGGCGCATGGTGAGTTGTGCGTGGATGCCACAGAGAAAAGCATGGGCCTCCACACGCGCTATGTCTCCGCGGTAACGTGCTCAACAAGCCAATTATAACAATGATAAGATGCATGGACTGACAGGTTCAGACGCTCATCCTCCGCCACCCGGATTGAGGCTAGTCACTACGCCACCACGAGGACTTAGAGCGCATTGGGAATTCCAAATTGGGAAGAAAAGGCGAGAATTTTTATAAATAATATCACACATACTATTTTTCTCATGCAGTATAAATGGGTCTTTATACATCATAATTCAGCATATACTCTAGCTACCTTTATATTTCAGGAAGGGGGCCTCTCACAAGGGAATCATCATATTTGGCATTGAAGAGCATGCCCTTCAACATGAGTTTTAGGTTGCGGATAATTACTGATTTAACCATGTACTTCTGGGTGTTCTTACCTTTGAAAAAGAAGGCCTCCCCGCGAATCTGAGCAACAGCATCAAAGTGGCTAGTGCAGCGGTCAGGGGCATCCCGAGCAGGTCTGAAAAAAAGAAGAAAGAAAATACAAATCAAAGGAATAAACATTGAAGGAATGGATATGTAGTCAGAGTGATGGTAAAGCAAAGTTTTTTACCACTAGAATGGTTAAGTGTTTGTGTCACTGTTCAAGTGAATTATTGGCCACATACACACTGCAGTAGTCCCTCCTCTTCTGAGTGTTTAATCCAGTTCAGTACATACAGAATAGGTTTATACAGGAGTGACAACCGCATTCTACAACCAAACTCCTAAAAAATTCAGGAATTAACAAGCGATTTTCATTAAATTCACATAGTGTGTATAAAACCAAAGTCACTCCCAACTCGAAAATATACACGTAAAAATTTGCAGTAAGTGTATGGAGCCATATTCTTTTTGGTATATCTTGGTATAAATCTGTGTATCATTATTTTTGGCATGCTATATTTGTGCAACCAGTCTGTTCAAACACCAGACAAATTAAGGGAGATGTTATCACCTTCCTGCAATAGAAGTCTCTCTGAATGCATTATCCCCTCGGCTAATGACTGACTTGGCACTTTGACGTGGCTGGGTTGCTAATGATGAAGCAATTACAGCGACAGAGCTTCTTTTGTGAGCGGGAAGTCCCTTGACACTTTATTAACAAAGATCTTCATTCACAGTTTATTAGCCGAGTTCTCGGCGAGGCATATACTGTATTATTGACTCTAGTCAAACTAAATCTACCTGTCTCACATGTATGCTGAGAAGACGGAAAGAGATGAAAGTGGAGAGGTGTGGGCTGCTCTCGGATGCAGCTAAATTCTTGCTTACCAGGGTCAAGAATTAAGTCTATAATTTGTGTAATTTCGGCATTTGCCTCAGAAAGGCTGAGTGTGGTTGTGGGTACATTATGAAGTTTTTTGAGTGATGGATCACTACCTCTCCTAGTCACAATATTCAGGACACGCTGACCAGAGGAATGTATGTTTTGCGGGTGTGAGATTCTTCACTCACGGGACTGTGGATCTGTTTTCTGGTAGGTCGAGCAGGACAGGAGGTTCGGCTGTTTGAGAGGGGTCGTCTGGCTGTGCTGTGTGCGATACTGAGTCCCGAACACCTGGCAAAACACAATAAGGGCCCAGTTGAACTTGCACAAAACCACGTTTTCATAAACATCAGCAAGGAACACAAACACGAAGTAGACTCTTTAAAATCTTGACTTTTGGACAAACCCTTTTACACTCGAGAAATAACTCAAAGATGGATAGATAACAATGAGTTCTCATAAAACAAGTTTTGCAAAACTAGTAGAGTGTTCTGGGTGGGTGCTTACTAGCCCAAGTCTAAAAGGCCCACCCCAAAGTCTCCAAAAATATGCTGACCTATACATAGACAAAACACAGTGAATATGCTATGCTATGAATATTAGAATACTGAGAAAAATAGCTTTCAAGTTTTTTGTCTGTTTTAAATCTGTTTTCTAAATAATCTAAGCGTAGGTGAGAGTCCACATCAGCAATAATATGTTTTTGGTTGAAAACTCCATTTTCCATTCTCCTTATGTCATCATTTTCCAAAGTCTGCGGTACTGGAGAGGTACTGGAGAGGTCGTTTATGGTAGAGGAAAACGCTGGTCCAGTGTGGACGAAATTTAAAAATACATTTTCAATCGATAACCTATTAGTGTGAACAAGGCCTAAATAAACTTAGCAAAAAAGAAATGCCCCTTTTTCAGTATTTTTACACTGAAATCTAAATAACTTTACAGACCTTTATTGTAAAGGGTTTAAACCAAGTTTTCCATGGTTGTTCAATGAACCATAAACAATTAATGAACATGCACCTGTGGAACGGTCATTAAGATACTAACAGCTTACAGATGATAGGCAATTAATGTCATAGTTATAAAAACTTAGGACACTAAAGAGAAGAAAGATGCCCAGGGTCCCTGCTCATCTGTGTAAATGTGCTTTAGGCATGCTGCATAGAGGCATGAGGACTGCAGATGTGGCCAAGGCAATAAATTGCAATGTCCGTACTGTGAGACTCCTAAGACAGCGCTACAGGGAGACAGGAAGGACAGCTGATCATCCTCGCAGTGGCAGACCACATGTAACAACACCTGCTCAGGATTGGTACATCCGAATATCACACCTGCAGGACAGGTACAGGATGGCAAGAACAACTGCCCAAGATACAACAGGAATGCACAATCCCTCCATCAGTGCTCAGACTGTCCGCAATAGGCTGAGAGAGGTTGGACTGAGGGCTTGTAGGCCTGTTGTAAGGCAGGACTTTAATAGACATCACTGGCAACAAAGTCGTCTATGGGTACAAACCCACCTTCGCTGGACCTGACAGGACTGGTAAAAAGTGCTCTTCAGTGACAAGTCACAGTTTTGTCTCACCAGTGGTGATGGTCGGACTCGCGTTTATCGTTGAAGAAATGAGCGTTAAACCGAGGCCTGTCCACTGGAGCGGGATCGATTTGGAGGTGGAGGGTCCATCATGGTCTGGGGTGGTGTTTCACAGCATAACGGACTGAGCTTGTTGTCAACACTGTGTATTAACATGACCCTCCAGCATGACAATGCCACCAGCCATACTGCTCGTTCTGTGCATGGAGGATGCATTGTAAAACAGGAATGTCAGTGTTCTGCCATGGACAGTGAAGAGCCCGGATCTCAATCCCATTGAGCTTGTCTGGGACCTGTTGGATCACAGGGGGAGGGCTAGGGCCATTCCCCCCTAAAATGTCCAGGTAAAGTATGCGCAGCATAGTTTTAGCAGGAAGACTAGCAGCTTTACATCATTGCACCATTAGCTAGGTAACTCCTAGCCAGTCACATGTAAGTCATTGCTTTATAAGTCTGCGCACAATCTATCACATTGCTGTTTCAGTGTGCTAACACGGCAACCTCCACCACCCCACCACCACCAGTTGAGTCCCGTCCTACACGGGGGTAGGCTCCTCACCCCTAAATGCAGAATAATAAATGCATTTTCAAACCAAAACATAGTCAGGTTTGGGAGGGTTACTTTTGAAATGTATTCCACTATAGATTACAGAATACATGCTGTAAAATGTCATTTGTAACATATTTTGTTACTCATTACTCAAGGTTAGTAACGTATTCTTAATACTTTGGATTACTTCTTCAGCACTGCTAGATTTTTTCACTTGTTTTGACTATAAGACAAAATATACATGTTAAAAATACATTCTCTGAAAACCTAAATATCTTATACGGTGCTGTTTCTAAAACAAGTTAAATAATCTTGAAAAATCTTGTTTTAAGTATTTGTAGATATTTTTACAAGAAAACAATACAAAAGTTATTATCAAGAATATGATTTTTGCCCTAATATCAAAGGTCTTACTAGAAAAAAGAAATTATGATCCAACGTGAATTTTCTTGATAAAAATTATGATCGTGTCTGGTAACATGTGCATGTGCATGTAAAATGGCTAGAAATAGCATTATAGCTTAGCATAAAGCTAACAATTTACACAAGGTTTATTTATATTTCTTCTGCTCCAAACTTCTCTGTCTTCTCGTATGAATGTAACACATCATAAGAAAGTGTTTCACAGCTGTTCAAATGCACTTTAATGATTTAAATTGTAACTGTAGTGGAATACAGTTACTTATATTTTGTATTTTAAATACGTATTCCCGTTACTTGTATTTCGTTACTCCCCCACCCTGATAGTTTTGTGGGCGTGGTCTTTAATTACAGCATTCTATATTTAGATTCACTTGAATAGAAACAAGGTGTGTTTTTTGCTGAAAATAATCACACTGCCTTCTATCAAATACACTTTGGTTCAGTAATATATCAGCGCATATCGCACCCTGTGAAATTGGACTATGCGTAGTTAGCAAATAAGACCTTTTCTGCACTGCAATACTATGCGCTTAAGTGCCACCATTGTTTAGTGAATGTCCCGTCTGTTTACTGTTAACAGATTACAGCATCAATCTGTTTTGTCTTGCAAACTGTGCCTTCAATTTGTCCCTACTTGTCAATTCCAGCTTCTTCAGCAACTATGCCAAGTCATCTAAGATTCACAACAAGATATCAGGGTGTCTGTATTTGATTGAGGATCTCTGCTCACACAGTCTGCCAGTCTGACAATGTGTGTTTTTTCGGCTGATGGAGAGGGGGAGGTTTGGGAGGACTGAGATGAGGGCAGAGGAAGAGAGAAAGAAAGAAGGAAAGCAGCAAGACGTGACAAAAAGGCAGCTGTTCTTACCGTAAAGCTGCCAGACACGAACTTTGTCCTCATATGGGAGGTTGTACTTGAGCGGGTCGCCCACTGGCCCCTGGTAGTAAGGCCGCATGATGGACTCGATGGCAGAGGTGTGAGCGAGCCCTATGGCGTGGCCGAATTCATGCACTGCCACTGCGAACAGATCCATCCCATGGGAATCTGAAGAAAGAGGGTTGAACAAAGAAAAAAATCTGAATAAAGAATGTTTCCCAAAGAATGTTGAGTCTTTCATAGCTCAGAGAACTTGATCAAATTTTTTCAAGAGTTCATATTGAAATCCCTGTATTTTAGTTTGAGGCATTGTTGAGCTCTCTTTTGAAACTCTCGTATTTCCTCTTTTGGAGGAAATACGAGATTACTGGGGTCTTTTTCTCAAGAGAACGATCTGAGAATTTGGAAACATCAGCACAAGTCCCCATTTGCTCTCCACACTATCTAGGAAAAACTCTTTTGTGTTTTTTTCTAGCTGAACATACGTAAGAAGACATCTAGTGCAATTATGTCCTCTAAATCATGGTGATTAAATTGGGAATAGTTCAAGATGTCCAGCTACACTGTCATTTTAAACACAATGAGCTAGAGATTGACGAGGAGGACTGTGAGATAAATGTTACATCTTTCATTATCTCTGCACTCGTGCACTCGAGTGATGCAACCAGCCAAAAATACATTCACACTTTTCTGTTAAATGACCCAGAGAGATGGCAACATAAATGTAGTCAGAGCCAGGAAACCGTTGGAATGGAGAGAGAGAGAGCGAGAGAGAGATAAAGGGACAGATAGAGCGATCTATAGATAGATAGACTGAAATAGAGAGGGAGAGAGAGGCTCTGAAGCTGTGAATAAGAGTCAAAACCTTGACAGTTCCCTTGCTCTGCAGGTTTGAATAACCAGAATACAGTTAGTCAAGCTCTCCTGAGCAGGACAGAGGATTAAACCTGTGACTTGTTGATTAAGATTAAGACTCGAAATGAGCTGTGCATCACTAATGGAGCCTCGGCACCTCCATGTGGGTACCTGCTTTAGCATTAGCATAATGTACTTTGCAGATTTTGGAAAACAAAAGAAGCAGAACCTCATGGATTTTCACTTGGTGAAGACAAGCTTTCAGGGGCACAATGCAGGTTGTAATCTTACAGGGATAGAGTTGCGTTCTTCCAAACCTTTAAGACATTTTTTCCCTTGTGGAATGCAAAAGGAGAATTCTGCAGAATGTTCACAGTATGATTTTCCATAAAATGAAAGCATGCAAAACAAACAAAAAGAAAACAATTAAATTACCATAAATCAGTCTATCCAGCTTGTGCGTTATATTCCAAGTCTTCTTAAACCACATGATAGCTTTGTGTGAAGAAAAGGCAAAAATGTATTCAATGAAAATCGCCTCTGCCACAGCTCTCACATCTCATTTGTGTTTAAATATGCCACGTGAAGACATGTCGTTGCGGGTTTGACGTCAATTATGCCTTGCGTTTGAAAAGTTTGTTCACCGATCAAAACAGAAAGCAGAAGTCTCGAGGTGTATTATTAAAAGTTTAAGTTCTTTCACATTTTTTTTATTGGGTTAGCAAGGCAAATGAACAATCGCAATGCAGGAATGAAATGAGAATGACATTGAGATCTACTTCGGAACTTATATGTAAATATGATTATATGTAAATGTGACTTGCATTATGGTCTGATCCTTACACAGTTCAGTGTATGGGTTCAGAAGCTTTGGAACTTTTGAGATACTTTTCAGTCCTTTTTGGAAAACCTCTGGTCAATATGACCCCGTTTACTCCTGGTATTAAGATTCGATCACATGTGGTCAGTGCTAAATACAGGCCTTAATGGGGTCTAAAGCATTTTATGATCAGATCACAAAAACCACATACAAATGTAGTCAAAATGCATATGACTGCATCACAATTGAGGTGTAAACACTAATCCGTCCTAAATGTGTTACGGACAAAAGCAAAGCACCACCCCTAACCTGTCAATCAATCGCTGTGCTAAAACAGAGTGTAAACTTTGCTGGTTATGAGTGACTTTAAAAGAAAATAATCATCTGATCGGAAAATGAAAATAAGTGGATAAATACTAGGAATTTGCACAGATAGTTGACATTCAATTACAAATAGTGCATTGGCTTTGTTGCGCTGAATCTCACCGTTTTCTCTTTCAGTGTCTCGTGCAGGATTGCCACATTTTTAGACACCGATTAAATAAAAAAAACTTTATTATTTCTAAACGTGTCATAAAAAACCTGAGTTGTTTCAATCGTTGTGCTGCGCTGCGTTCTAAAAAATATCTCAATGGGTTTAAGATCCATAACACTGTTTTCCAGTTATCTGTTGTCCAATGTCTGTTTCTTTTCCCACACTAACCTTTTTCTTTTTGTTTTCTGTTTCAAAAGTGGCTTTTTCTTTGCAATTCTTCCCATAAGGCCTGCACCCCTGAGTCTTCTCTTTACTGTTGTACATGAAACTGCTGTTGAGCAGGTAGAATTCAATGAAGCTGTCAGCTGAGGATATGTGAGGTGTCTATTTCTCAAACTAGAGACTCTGATGTACTTATCCTCTTGTTTAGTTGTACATCTGGCCTTCCACATCTCATTCCGTCCTTGTTATAGTCAGATTTTCTTTGTCTTTGAAGACTGTAGTGTATGAAATCTTCAAGCATTGTATAGACTTTATTCCTCAAAACAAGACTGATGAGTTTCTAGAGAAAGCTGTTTATTTTTTTGCAGTTTTTGACCTATTATTGACATTAAGACATGCCAGTCTATGGCATACTGTGGTATCTCAAAATCAAACACAATGTGAAGCTTCATTTTCTGAATCAAATAAGCTGTGTTTGATATAATGGCAGATGATTTTCTAGTACCAAATTAGCAATTTAGCATGATTACTCAAGGAACTTTCAAATAGTGATACATCAGTAATGTCCTGACTATACTTTGTGATCAGTTGAATAACACTTGGTGAATTAAAGTACCAATTTTTTTCTGAAACATCAAAATCTGTACATTATTTCAAACTTTTGGTGTTTATACATTTTCAGTGTGTATATATGCATGATTCCAGGTTGTTTTTCACCAAGGAATGTTTTTCCCTTTTTCTCTATTGTGCATATAAACATACAATAATTAGACAAGTTCATTTGATTTTAAACCACTTCAAAATCAAAGCACTTTGAAGAGGCTACTTAACTGCAACAGTGTTAACTCCACGCACTTGCGTTCATTGCCTCACGGAAATGTCAGCCTGCCTGGGCAGAGCGCACTTAGGCTACTTCATGCACTGACAATTTGATTACTTTTAAGTTTAATGTGAGAAGATCAACGCATTTTGCTATTTAGGCTCATAGCTCACTGTGCACTTTATTTGCTGCTATTTTGAGTGCTTAAGGAAATTCCATTACAATAAACATTCTTTATTCCCACGTCCAACGAAAAACAATTAATCGTTCATGAAACCTTGCGGTTAACCGATTGTTAAAACAGTAACCGTACACATCCCTGATACATACACAAATACAAGAACTTCATGGATCATCTTCAGTGTGTCTGATATCAACATGCAGGGACACTTATGAGAAGCACGACCATCTGCAGCTCAGGTTAATACAAGGAATCCCCTAAAATAACAGACAATTCTGCTCAATATGCTTTCAGGCTTAGATTAAATTTCAGCTGCATCTTGAAGAAATAGTGCACCTTTTTTTCGCACTTTCTTTGTCTTTTCTGACTTTGTTGTACTTTAATGTCATGCAGTAACATGCTGGCATAGTGATTGACACATGTTGTCATGAAACCCTCCACTCCAAATCCTATCACAAGTGGTCACAGGAGACGCATTTAAGCGATCGGGTGTAAACAATGATGTGTCTCACCAGGCCACATATAATCGGATCATCCAAGACGCATCTTAATACCAGATATAAATGAGGTCAATATCATTTCACTTCATGGATAATAGTATTTTTTCGTTTCACAGAAGAAAGAAAGTCAGCAAGGAATGATGTAAGGGTGAGTGTACGATGACAATTTTCAATCTTGAGTGAAGTGTACATTCTTAGGAAGACACACATAACTGATGAGATGCTTCGGTTTTTACCATGCACCTGGTGTGCAACCGCTGCCTCTAATTGCTCAAGGCTGATTTGTTTAGCACAGGCGATTCATCCAGATGAGCTGCTGCTCAGGGTTCAGAGGAGGAGACACGGCAGATGACAGATGGATCTGAAGCAATCTGATTAAGACTTTACACTCTGCAAAACATATGGCGCACAGAGCGGCCTAAAGCAGCAATCTGAAGGTGTCCGTCAAAGATCCTAGCTAAGTAAATAAGTGTAAACCAGTGTTATTATCATTACTGAAAAACTACATTAAATAAGAAAAAAAGGAAAATCAACTCCAAAATAGACTCTTAAACAAAAACAAAATAAAATCTACAGCTAATTAAAGGGATAGTTCATTCAAAGATCAAAATTCTCATCATTTTCTGACACTCATGCCTCATCCATACAGTCAGAAGTGATATAATAGGTGTGGGTGAGAAATAGATAAAAATGTATGTCCTTTTTTTATTCTAAATCTCCACTTTCACTTTCATTTTTACAACTGAAAGTGAAAGTGGAGATTTAGCATAAAAAGGACTTAAATATTGTTATGTTTCTCACACTCGACTATGGATTACGTTTATGCTTCCTTCATGTGAATTTTGGAGCTACAAAGGTCTGGTCACCATTCACTTGGATTGTATGGACCTAAAGATCTGAGATATTTTTCTGCTGAAGAAAGAAAGTCATACACATCTGGGATGGTATGAAGGTGAGTAAAAGATAAGAGAACTTTTATTTTTGGGTGAACTATACCTTTAATTACACAAGAAATGAAAAACAAAACTAAAAGTAGGTCATAAATTAAAAAACGGACAATATGAAAATAATTTGGAATAAAAAATACATTCAAAAACAATAACCCTGGTTTAAACTATGTTTAAGACCATAATTTAGCCCGTCCATGATTACAGTCTGTTTTTCAGATTTCAAAAGATTGCTCCAGTGAGGGTGGCAGCTGTGTTTTTTGGCTTATCAGATTTGAATGACATTAACATCAGTTAGGCATAGCCATGAATTTGATGATTTCTTAAAATGGCCTTCTTTATGAAAGTGGAGAGAACTCTCTCCTGCAAGGTTACGAGAAAGCAAGTCATTGCTAATGACCAGTGGCTCGGAAAAAATGCAGATAATGTAACAGGATGATTTTTTTTTTCACTCCACTCTCTGCCTCATTTTGTCATACGCACAAACACGTGGTCTCACACAGACACATATATTAAAAAAACAATAGTGAATTGGAGGCTAATGCCAAATTGCAAACGTTTATCAGAAAAGCACCTGCTTAATGAGCCTTTTGTTTTGGCCGCAATAATCAATCTGGATTTGTGAGCAGCCAACAGAGGCATAATTAATAAAAGCAATCTGCCCACTGTCATAACAACACAGACACACCTCCAATTCCGCTAATCTGACCCATGGGGATGAGGAACGCCCCTGCTGCCGCACAACAAGCGCAAGGATGCCCACAATCTAAGACAAAGCATTTTGGATTCTATCTTCTCTCAATTAAGGGTTGATCTACTGTACACATGGCAGAACTTTTTCCTCTTTTTTACTGTTCCTTCACAGGGAAGGTTCTTTAGGTGTGTCAGAAACAATATGCTTACATTTCTCCTGACTGAGCTGGAGAGAGAGAGAGGAGGAGATGGGGAAAATTAAAATGTAATTATTGACCCTCTTGTTTGTATGATAAGGGCTCTCTTTTTTAAGGAGATTAAGGTCTGAGAAATGTGCTGAGCCTTAAAGGTTTGCATTTTCCCTGTGACCTTACAACTTCCTTGGAGCTATCGGCTGGCTGAAAGGCAGTGTATAATAAGAAGGTTTTAACGTGCAGGGGTCAGAACTAGAAGAGGAGTATTACTCACGCTATGAGTAATTCTATACCATAGTAATGGCATATCATAAATATGGCAATGACTTGTTTAATATATGTATAAATAACCTATATATATTACATATTAATTGTGCATTTGAATATTATAGCAAATAAAAGCATTTTAATATCACACATCAGATATCACAGGCAGATACCTGTACCAAGTTCATGTCAATGGTGCACTGGATGAGGGGCTCTAAACGTCATTTTGGGTCCCGCCCGGCCGCTGTGATCCTCTGGGAGGTTATGGAAGCTTTGTGAATGCTAATTGCATTTGATCTGGATCTCATTGCTTATTGGACATTGGACTTTCACTGTATTTTTGTCCTGCCTGGTAGCCTGGCTTCTCTATATGTTGATTGGACGAGCTCTCAAATGGGCGGGACTCGCAACATACAGCTAATAATTAAAATGGTGATGTATGTAAAATCAACACTGTCGAACGCACAATGTTTGGTGGCTTGCAAGATTAACTGTTTTTTTGTAATCCGTTGTTACACGTTTATTTCAGTTTTCATAAAAAGATTAGAAACCGAAGACTAAATCTTGTAAAACTAATGTTTTAAAACAAATAGTTACAACTCTAAATTTGTGGATATGCCAATGTTGTAGAACAGTAGACTCATGCACATTAACATCTAGTTTAACACTACTTTAACATCAATTATGTTCTATATTTATGCGTCAAACTACTAAACTCTGCATTGTGCCAAACACCACCTTTTAATAAAAAGTTATTCTTCTTCTTGACTCATTTGGGACATGTCCCACTCATTTTTTTCTCTCTCAAAACAGCCCATGCCCTTTCTGTGCTTTAAGTAACATAAAGCAGTCCAGCCCAGTGAAAGTTGGGTAAATATAGTTACCTTAGAATAAAAGGTCTGACAAAATTTAAACAGGTTACCACACATCTACTGTCACATGGTACAGTATATATAGCCATGCTATCCAGCCCTAGAGTCTTACAGTGGTATGCAGTGAGAAATAAATATGCCACCTGTATTTGTCTCAGAATACCTGAAGGAATCTGAGAAAACAGGAGCTAAACCAACAATAACAGGTGAATGAATCAGGACAAGGACATTTATGGCAGATGTAAGGCAGTTACAATAGGCCATAATAAAAAATGGCTGGTGATGATGAGTGGGGAGCACTTGGTGGCCATATAGGAGGG
The DNA here is from genome assembly GCA_032164185.1 of Moxostoma hubbsi. NCBI lineage: Eukaryota > Metazoa > Chordata > Actinopteri > Cypriniformes > Catostomidae > Moxostoma > Moxostoma hubbsi. The sequence goes on along the minus strand of JAVLUX010000001.1, from coordinate 35,169,328 downwards.
CCAGGTGCAGATGGTGAATTCATTAGAGTTAATGAAGTGAAAGCAAGGAAATGGACGTGTTATTGCGAAGGGTCAGATGACCACAAAGAGGCCATAGCCTTCATCAATTATGAAAGAGGAAAGAGGGGTTGTGATGCTCAGCTGTGGCTAGAGTTTTTAAACTAAAAAAGTCTCTTGTCAGATTTACTTAACTGATTTGTGTTCAGACAATATGAATGTTTTTTAGTTTGGATAACTGAAACTGGGCAGATGATTTCTTGTTCCCAGCATGCTTTGCATGGAACTTGACAGGGAGAGTAAATGTTAAAATGAAGAGTTATTTTATGTGACAAATATAAAGGTGAAACTTGTTAGTGTTAAATAATTTATGTTGAGATTTACAATAATTTTCTGTTACACTGTAGTTTTGGATTAACATCATGTTGAAGAATGGAGTTTGAACCTATGTTGAGGACCAATCCATTCTGTGTAGACTATATGTAGTTTTGTCATTGAGAAATAGCTGAACTAACCATAGCACGATGACCAAGTTGCACTCAGAACTGCTTCCAAGCAGCATGTATTTAGCATGATAACATTTACTGTCACTAGCTAGCATATCACTAAATTGGTTTTGTTTGAGTTATTATGACATGCCAAATTGTGTTGGGTTTACTTGATTCAATTAGGTTCCCTCTACTTGAAGTATTTCATTTGAAACTACATGGTAATTTTAATTTAAGAAAACACATTTCAAACATGTGGAACCACAGAGTATTTCTTTAGATTGTATACTATTCAATTTGTCAAATTAAGAGTTGTAGACGTTAACATAAATTAATGTGAATTAACAAGAACAAACATTGAACAAATATTTTTAGACACAAAAATTAACATTAATAAAGGGAGTAAAAATCTACTGTATTGTTGTTGTTAATTCATAATACCTAATTCATTATCAAATGTTTACAAATGGAACCATACTGAAAAGTGTTACCATAAACTACATTTAAAGGAAAATAGAAATAAAAACTAAATAAAAAATGTACAACTACAATAACCTTGGTGGTATGATGACCTATTAACCCTGCTGGTACGATGACCAAACTTACTTTCCTGTGATGTTAATGGTATACAAAGAGCATATTATGTTATCTTAACTATACACTTGTTATGATAATGCTTATGAAACTTTCGCAGTGCAAGTCGTTTTTCATCCAGACCACTGCTTATGTAAATATGTATGAGTATGAGATCATGTGCCACATGTTACATCTCTCAAACCTGGCAATGATGGACTGAAATGGACCAGTCACAGTTGTTTGTGAATACAGTTTAGGGGATTTTATTAAAGATTGCAAGGGCGGAATTCAGTTTAATCTCAGAAACCAATCTTTGGAATTAATATATTCAAAAAGATTATTATTTTTTCTGTGAACAAATGTCTCCAGTAAGACAAAAAATGACTTTACCAGCCCAATAGAGGTCTCAGATTTAAAGGCTCGTAAATGCCTCCTTGAGAAAGACACCTTTGTTTCTCACAGGGTTACTATCCAATAGCATATACCGGTCAATGGCCAAAACAATAAAAATGGACGGTGAAAGGCTCATAATATTCAAGAGGGTCTTTACCCTCCAGCTTTCTCTCTTTCTCCAATCCCTCATTTTAAACATGCACCTGCCAAAGGCCTATGCAAACAGATGCTTGTATGATTGGGGGGGGGGGGGGGGGGGGGGGGGGGGGGCTAATTGGGTCAAACTCAGCTGCTGTCTATGAGAATATGGCCCACAGCCACAAGAGAGGGAAGTTGGGTGGTATGAACCAATCCCACCAGGAGTTCAATGGCTGGGCAGGTTTGTGTAACGGGGACCCCACTTGCCCCGAGGCTAATTATCACCCTTGTGGCCTTCTGCATACAGTTGCACATCTAAATTGCAAGGATGTGCATCTTAGAGATGGTCAAGACAGGCTATGGCCCAAGAGAGATGAATGAGCAACTGCATCTGCTGCTTTCCGACAGTATGCCTGGTGGACTGGCTGAGATACACCATATCAGATAGATACACCAGACAATGACCATTAATGCAACAACAACTCACTCATTCAAGCACTCACCTGGAGACCTGAATGTCCAGGCTTCATCATCATCAAAGTGTGTGTCACCAGCTGTGAAACGCTCTCCTGGAAAAAAGGCATGGGCCACAGTGCCACCAGGTCCATCAAAGGGGTAGCCGTCATTGTGGTCCGCTTTGGTGAAATCAATCTGGATGTCTGCCTCATTACCAGCCACCTCATGAAAGTTGAGTGGAGCGATGTCACTCCACACCTTCAAGGCGTAGTACATGAGTGCTCGCACTGTGTCCCGGCCCAGAAGAGCTGACTCCTTTGGAAACGTCCGTACCCTGAAAAAACAGTAACAATATAATATGTGATTACATTGCCTTTAAAATAAACAAACATGATTGTTTATTAAATAAACACCTGCACCTTTTTTTCTACATGGTGCAGGTGTGCCCTCATGGGGGCAGCCATTTTAGCATCACATGACCAGCTGAATACTACTCACTTCATCTCAGTAACTACCCTGTTATTGGACACTTTCATTAATGGATTAAATTCATCCTGGCTTCCTGTGCATTGTGAATCGTTACAATGGCATTGGTAACTGAAAATGACTGTGTTTGAATGATGCAGCATCCAGGCCACTAGGTGTCAGTGCAAGCCAGTGTACAGTAAGCCACTTTGACCTACTTCAAAAAATGACTGAGTGCACCTTTAACATATCAATGTCTTAAAAAAATAGAGAAAAAATACTGTGCCGATCAATAATCAATATTTTATGACATTTCTAGTTTTAACCAATCAGCAACGCTCTCCTAGTTTAAGAATTTCAGGATTCATGAACAGAAGAAATATCACCGAACAAACACCTAAGCAGGACAATAACGTCAGTGCATTTCCTCATCATTTTTAAGGTGAACTAAAAGATACCTTCTCCCTCAGTAAGTATACAAGTACATGTAAGGAAGAAAGTCGAATGGGTTTGGAACAATATGAGGGTGAGTAAAAGATGACAGAATTTTCATTTTGGGTGAAATGTCCCTTTAAATGTCTTGTTGAAATCCACACTGGTGCTTAGTCATAAGTGAAGATCACTTTTTATAGCGTTTAAACCTGCAACATTTCAGTGACTAATCCAGTTCTTTACCAACTAGGCAACATTGTCAACATGAGCACAATTTAACCCTCAATTTCTACTTGAATCTTTGGTTTTGTATGTTATAGGCTATATTCATGTTAGAAAACCATGACATTCAGGGCTAAATGGTACCTTTAGTGTTTCAAAGTTCATATTGCACTGTCATACTTAGATTTTTTACTTCATATCTGACAAGACAAGCAAAGGGCCATTAGTTAAAATGAATTAATGTACAAACCATGTACCCAAACAGGGCATTGAGTATTTGGGTATTTTATTCCCAGGTGGGCTTCATTACATTTATTGTTGATTGGGAAGGTTAATGTTATTTAAATGGCTGTATTCCAAAATTTAACTACGTGCTACATTCTCTCCTAGTAGATGTCCCCCTCTCTCATTTCAAGAAATTTGAGGGCATAGCAAAGTCTTTTATTTGGAGTAGTAAGCACCCCAGTATACATTTTAGTAAGCTGCATAGGCCGATTGATACAGGTCCCAAGATTTTGTTTTATTATTATACATTCGGTCTTGGACATTTGGCTCATTGGTCGCTTCCACCTGGAAGAGCCCCTCCCTGGTTCCTCGTTGAACAAGAAGTTCTTGCCCCTATTTTTCCATTGCAAAGCCTTTCTGTCAATCTAACCAGAGAAGTTAAAACACACCCTGTTATTTCACATTTGCACTTAGTATGGACATAAGTGTCAACAGATATTTATCTAAATGTTGCCTCAAGCCTATGGCTTGTTAGCCTATTTAATAAACCCCAAACTATGCATTAATAAGTCCCCTTTTTGTTGGTCAGAGTGGATTGCGAGGGGGGTTAATACACTTGGTGGTGTGATGAGATCCTTTGAATATTTGGTTCAATATTTTGGGATCCCCTGCGATGGACTGGTGACCTGTCCAGGGTGTACCCCGCCTTTCGCCCAATGTTAGCTGGGATAGGCTCCAGCCCACCCCCGCGACCCTGTACACAGGATAAGCGGTTGACGATGGATGGATTTTGGGATCCCCAGATCTCAGTTTTTTAGGTATCTTCAGTTATGCCACTTGCTCTGTACTATTTTTGGGAATAGCATACACCCCCTAAAGCAGCAGATACTCTAGGAGAGGTGATTTCTGCTTTTGGAAAAGGCCATGAGGCATCCATGTACTACTCCTTATTAATTCATAGTCTGGGGGATGGAGTCTCAACAACTCTCAAAAGATTATGGGAGACAGTTTTAAACTTGGAATTGGAGGAGGGAGAATGGGTTAGGATTTATAACTCTACTATTGGACTCCCTTTCAATTGTAGAGGCTTGGTCTTAAAGACACACCCACCTGCATGGCGATGCCAATCAGAGGACAGAGATATAACCCATGTCTTTTGGGTGTGTGTTGAAATACAAAATTTTGGTTAAAGGTGGAGAGTCTGGTGTGCAATGTATTCAGGTATCATTTTGCCCAGACACTGTATCTTGGGTGATGGGATGGTCATTGACATTGAAAGTAGATACATAAAGAGTTGGGTCTTAACCAGTGTCATGATCACCAGGCAGATCATTTTGAGGGGCTGGAGGTTGGCTGGAGCACCCTCTTTTCATGAGTGGTGCTCGGAGATGGGAAGGGTAGCAACCTTTGAGGAAGTAGCATTCAGAGGAATGGGGAGGACATTTGTGGATGTGTGATTATTTAGGAGCACTGTTATGTTGTTGGGTTTAGGGTGAAATTGGGAGGGGGAGGGTAATAGTTGGGGTTAAGTTTGATTCTATGTATATATGTTTTGCATTATGAGGCACTAATATATGTGAATCAATAAAAATAGTTAATAGAAAAAAAACATCAGGAAGGATGTTAGCACACAAAGAGGTCACTTAACTCATTTGAAATGCAGCTGGGGGCAGGGTTGACCTTGGCAAGCAGCGATTGTGCATATCATGCCTTTAAATTCACACCGGCTCACTGTAAACTCCTCATTACCAGATTTTGTCTCCCTAACTGCAATAGAACTGGACTGAATTTACACAATGACCTTGAGCAACCACAGTGAACACACCGTAGGTTGCTATGCTACTAGAACCAATGTGTCCTAATAACTCCATTGGGAGAGTCAATGCTGTAAGTATGTAATGGAACGCTTGTGCCTGGTGCTAGAGCAGAACAGATAGCCTAAGTGTATTCAGCACAGAGGGCACACTTCTTACTGGGTACTTATAGAGCAGGCACTCTGAAATTCATTTCTCATCGACCTGTCTCTGTATTTGGAAAGAGGGCAAAAATTGATTGTGAGGTGTAACAGACATTAAAATCACCTGTACATGTGTGACTATCTTGGCTCATTTGAAATAACTTATTTGGGAACCATTGTTTAGCCAAAACCTGTTATTGTAGAAGCTACTCAAAGGGGCTGTTCACACCAAATGCATTGTTGCGCTAAAAAAAACTATATGTAGCGCCAATTAATTTTTAAAAATGTATGTTCTTTTAAAGGGATAGCTCTTTGTTAACACTTTGTTTGTGTTCTGAAGAAAAAAAGAAAGACATACACATCTGGAATTATTTGAAAGTGAGTAAATGATGAGAGAATGATCATTTTTGGGGGAACTATCCCTTAAATTTCTTGTGCGTAACGCTAAAAAAAGAAAAGCACAGCGCAAAAGTCAAATAAGTTGTTTTGATGCCATTCTGCCTTTTGTGTTCCATGGAAGAAAGTAATTCAGGGTTGGAACAACATGAGGGTGAGTAAATGACATAATTGTATTTTTGTGTAACTATGCATTTAAGAGAACCAGAGAATCTCCTTGCAAAGGGTGTCTGAGTGGGCAGACTTTGGCTAGACTTTTATTGGTGTCCTTGCAACAGTATTGCTGATTTTGCTTCCTTACATCTCGATAGCTCTTGCCTTTTCCAATAGGTCCGTTTATTGCAGTTCTTCTATTTTCTTATGCTTTCTATTTGGTAACACTGATATGTCTTGTCAGAACTGTTTGCAAGCACAAAGTTCAGACCCCCGAGCCCAAAGTCTGATGACCTAATGTGAGGTCATATGGGAAATTTTATGAAGGAAGGAATAAGGGGTATGAATTTCAGCCACAATTTTACATCAGTTTTTCCCCATAATGTGTCCTTGGCAGGGTTTCTACAGACGGCCATTCTAAATTGGTGAATAATCAAGGCTGTTTTTTCTCTCTCTGTCTCGTCTGGCTATTACACAGGCACTAGCAGCGGCAGCTAACCTGAAAGCCAGACAAAGTGCCTCTGGAGAGACTGGCCATCCCAGCAGCAGATAAAAGCTTAAATGTTGAGGTTTCATTTTCACTCACAATCCCCTTCCTTTGTCTCCATGTGATACAAGACTGATTAGACAGGCAAAACAAAAAGAGATGAAAAGAGAGAAAATGTCAAATAGAAATCAGTGGAATAAGCTCAAAAGAACTCATTACCTCTTTTCTGTCCTAATTGTCTCAGTGGATCTGACCCCTGCAGCTCAGTGGCCCGGATAGGACATTTACTGTATGGTGTAATTTGCACATCATATCAATCCTAAACACTCACAACTAGACGCTGAGAGTGACAAATAGTCTGGTGTTTAAAAGGGAAAGTTCAGCCATAAATGAAAATTGTGCCATCCTTTACTCACCCTCATGTTGTTTCAATACTGTATCAGACTTACTCTCTTCCGTGGAACACGTATGAAGATATTAGAAAGAATGACAGCGTCAGTCACCATTTACTTTCATTGTATGGAAAAAAGATGCCATGAATGGTGACTAAAGACCTTTTTTGTTTCACTGAAGATAGAAAGTCATACGGGTAGATGTGGGTGATTAAATAATGATGAATTTTTCATTTCAAGGGCTAGTTCAACCAAAAATGAAGGTTCTGTCATTACTATCTCTCATATTGTTCCAATCAAAGCCAGAGTTTCGAATTGAGTTCAGGCTCTTGAGGGGTCCCCTTAAACTTAATTACATCAGACGTACACAAGACTCCCCAAGAATCACAACCATAATCCCTACAATAAATTTAAAGAATAATTTGATATATTGATTAAAATGAGTCATTTTTATATTTGAATGAGTTTTAAGACAAGACTAAGATGTTAGACTCAACAATGGACACATTTTGTTCACCGTGACTGAGGTGTAATGCGTATGGAAGAGCAATAAGTAAGAAATAAGTAAGTATTCCACAACAGCTTTCGGGTCCTTCAATAACATATAACGTGAGAGTAAGGGCAGCAGGTGGACTTTCTGGTGCCCTCCTAGGGTAAGATGGTGCCCCCCTAGGGAGTTGGTGCCCTACACAGACTGCATAGTCTGCTTATAGGAAGCAGTGGTACTGATAGATTGCTTATTTATTGATGGAGAGTCGATCAACACAGATTCAGCATAATAAATGGACAAAGATAATTCTTAACAAAGCATCCATGTTATAACTTTATAACCATATAAAATTGTTTGTGTAACTATGCATTTAAAAGGATCAGAGAATCTTCTCACAAAGGGTGTCTGAGAGGGCACAACTGGCTAGACTTTTGTTGGTGTCCCACAACAGTATTGCTGATTTTGCTTCATTACATCTCGACAGCTCTTGGCTTTTCCAATAGGTCTGTTTTCACTGATATGTCTTGTCAGAAATGTTTGCAAGCACTAACTTCAGTCCCCCGAGCCCCACGCCTGATGACCTAATGTGAGGTCATATGGGAAATTTTAGGAAGGAAAGAATAAGGAGTATCAATTTCAGCCATTCGATCACTGATCAAAACGGATGGACACAAAAGGAGATGTTAGGTGGAATGTTAGACCCAGTAACCATTCACTTTAATTGCATTGTTTTTTCATACAATGAAAGCTAATGGTGACTGAAGCTATCAATGCCTAACATTCTGCTTTATATCTCCTTTTGTGTTCCATGGCAGAAAAAAAAAGTAATATGGGTTTGGAAAGACATGAGGGTGAGGAAATGATGATAAAATGATCTTTTTGTAGCTGAACTATCCCTTTAATAGCAATAAAATTATGTCCTTCAGCTGAGTCCCTCCAATCATTCATATGGTTCTTAGTTACTATCTCTTCTAATGAAATAAGCGCGAGCCGTGAGGAATGAAAAGAAATCCAATCATGACGGATTATTGTCATTTCAGTCCTTTGGACATGGATAGGACTGTGTGGCTAAACTACAGCATAAAGATTTACAACCTCTATGCCTATTGTGTAGTGAAATTTAGGCTTGATGCTCAAGAAGACACATACCCACAACAGCTCCTTCACACACTTCCATTGGGTCTCGCCTGGAGCGTATTCCGCCAAAGTGAAAGATGTTCCCATTTTCCAGCAGCACGGAAAGAATTAAGCGTGTCAATGGGGTCTGATAGACATAAATGTGATAGGGGGTAATGGAGGGTGGTGAGGAAGAGATGCTTATCATAAAGCCATTTCACTCCACTCCATGATAAGTAGCTTGGAAAATCAACCCCATAGACACACAACACGAGTTTGGGGGAAAAAAAACACATTGTCTTCAAAGCAATTGCTCCCAATCTATTTGGGTAATTAATGAGTCTATTAACAAGCAGGCGGTGGCCCTCGAGTGTGTTGAGGGTCTGATGAAGTCATGATGAGGGCCTGTCTTGGCTTTTAACTGATGGTCCATGTGCTCTTAATACATTTGTAAGAAAGCTGGACTCATAAAGCTGCGTTCTCATTGGCCAATCAATCATTTATTAATCAGCGTCCACTAGGCGGCCATTCTACTGTAGCAGAGGTAAACTTTGTCAAACAAAAAAGAAAGAAAAAAAGCTGGGGCAACTGTAACAGGATGACCGATATCTTTCTTCTGTTGTCTAAAGTTTTTATGTCTTTGAAAGGAAACTTTAAAACATACTTCACAAGAAAAAAAGAAAAAAAGAAATTCTGCAATCATTTAATCATCATCATGTTGTTCCAAACCAATGTGACTTTTTTCTCTGTGGAATACACACACACAAAAAAAGATGTTAAAAGTAACAGCCTCAGTCACCATTCATTTTCACTGCATTTTTTCATACATTGAAAAATTCATTCTGCCTAAAGTGGCGGTCACGCTACACTTCGTGCTCCATTTACTCCCATTCAAATGCATCCGGCTTCAACAGAGCAGAAACGCAAGCTGATGTGAAGAAATGTCATACTATGCTGCATACCAAGGTTTAAGCTTGGTGAACTCCAAACCGTGAATTTGTACAAGAGTATGCACGACCAATAGGAGACTGAAACGTCACACATCTCTTGGCTCAATTAATACTTATTTCAAAGCTGCAAAATGTATTGTTGCAGGAAAGTGAGTAGACAATATATTTTAACATTTTGAATCTAATATTAGTTTTTTGTGATCTATTATTTACTTACACCAGAAGTCCTCCCACATGATATCATATCCAGGTCCGTTGCATTGTATGAAAAAATGTTGCATGCTAAATGCCTAGTGTGACATCACTTAATACAGTATTTGCTTAAAGGGATAGTTCATCAAAAATGAAAATTCTCTCATCATTTACTCACCCTCATGCCATCCCAGATATGTATGACTTTCTTTCTTCTGCAGAACACAAATTATGAGTTTTAGAAGAATATTTCAGCTCTGTAGGTCCATACAATGCAATTGAATGGGTGACAACATTTTTACGCTCCAAAAAGCACATAAATGCATCATAAAAGTAATCCATATGACAGTTTTTTAATCCATATTTTCAGAAGTGATATGATAGGTGTGGGTGAGAAACAGATCAATAATAAGTCCTTCTTGAAATTCGTCTCCCTGCCCAGTAAGTGGCAATGCATGAAAAATAAGAATCACCAAAAACACAAGAAGAGGAATGTAAAAGTGATCTGTTTCTCACCCGCACCTATCATATTGCTTCTGAAGATATGGATTTAACCACTGGGAGTCTTTTGGATTACATTTATGCTGACTTAAGTGATTTTTGGAGCTTCAAAATTTTGGCACTCGTACACTTGCATTGTTTGGACCAAAAGACCTAAGAAATTGTTCTAAAAATCTGCATTTGAGTTCAGCAGATGAAAGAAAGTCATACACAGATCGATGAAATGAGGGTTAGTAAACAATTAAATAATTAAAATTTTTTGGGCAAACTTATCCTTTGTGTTCCACGGACAAAAACTTGCTCTTAAATCAATGTGATGTCCAGTTTGTCCGTGAATTGTTTTTTTGAGTCAGTTCTTATCAGTAAATTAGTCAAAACGGTTCACAAAAGATTCACATGAAAATCTGTCTGATTCAAAATTATATATTAATCACAAATGCCTGGAAAGGTCATGGAAATTCATTGGTCAAAAAGGGTTGGGACCCTGATGTTAAGATTAAAAAGTGGGACCTACATCTCAAATAAATCCATTACGAATAAATATATTGATCAGCTAATGAGTCACTGATACTATGATGAAATCATGTTCAATATGCATTTTAAAGATAATTTTTTCAGATCCCTGTATCAAAATGAATTTTACTTTAAATAAGTAAATTTATAATTGATAATTTTGATAATCAATAAATCAATATATTGAATTGAATTGAATATACTATAAAGTTTTGGACAATAGCTCATGAAATATTTTGTAGCAGAGAAAGACTAGAAAAATACATATGTTTTCCATGACCATTGGAACCCTTTAATGTCAGTAGACTTTTGCAATAAACAGACATTAATAATCCTAAAGGCTAAAATAATTAGTTCAATATCAATGTCAGTAATATTAATAAGCAATAAAGCATTTATAAAATTACTCTAAGTGTACTCTTATTTGAGATACAAGAGTTAATACATTTTTTGATTAGGCATTACAATTGCCTGAAACCTCTGTTAACACTGACACTTCTTATATTACATTTCCATATTATAATCTTGTCTTTTCAATAATAAATCTATTAATGGTATAACTCCTTTTGGCACTTACAAGGCAGATTCTCCAGGTTGTGGAGGACAAATCCCAGCTGCCTCCGCATCTCAGACGTCAACCTGCACATCTTATGTGGCTTGCTCAGAGTGTTGCCACGGAGACATAGTGCGAGTGGAGGCTTCATGGCATCCACCGCGGCATCCACACTCTACTCACCACGTGCCCCACCGAGAACGAATCACATTATAGTGACCATGAGGAGGTTACCCCATGTGACTCTACCCTCAATAGTTACCAGGCCAATTTGGTTGCTTAGGAGACCTGGCTGGAGTCACTCAGCAAGCCCTGGGATTTGAACTAGCGAACTCCAGGGGTGGTAGCCAGAATCTTTACCACTGAGCTACCAAGGTCTGCATTTTATTCTTGCAATTAAAGATGTGATGGTATCAAATTTTCATCATGATAATTGCTGAAGGATTTATCATGGTCTACCATATTATCACGGTATATTGAAATACAAATGGTTTGAAAGATAAATAAACTTTATTGTTGTTCTTAATTACAAGTTTTAACTGCTTGTTTTGTACTTTTTTAATTAAAAGATCACAAAGAAAGCATATAATGTTCAAAGAGACATTGTGGCTTTCAAAAGTCTCAGTCCAATGATTCTATTTTTCATTTAGTTCTATCTAATGTATTACGGATTATTTTCATTGCAAATGAACAAGTAACAACTATGGCAACATTTAGAGGGAAACATTTAATTGAAAAAGAAATATGAATTTTAGAGTTTCCTAGAAATTTGGTATTTTTTCCTATTACTGTAAGAGTTGAGAATGATGATTTATTGATGGAAATGCTACAGTGCATTCAGAAAAATCTAAACAATCTGGTTAATAGGTTATCTAGAAAATTTCACAGTATTTTAAAGTGCTCATGATAACAATATTGTGAATGTTAACTATAACGGTATACCTTATTATTGAATATCAGCAAATGTCTACTTGCAATTAGTTGATAAAAATGCCAATCTGAGTGTAATTCAATGAAATAATCAAGTAACCTTAAAGGGATAGTTCACCTAGAAATGAAAATTTTGTCATTATTTACTAACCCTCCAAACCCATATGACTTTCCTTCTTCCGTGGAACACAAAAGAATGTGGGGGAAAAAAAACACATTGTCTTCAAAGCAATCGCTCCCAATCTATTTGGGTAATTAATGAGTCTGTTAACAAGCAGGCGGTGGCCCTCGAGGGTCTGATGAAGTCATGATGAGGGCCTGTCTTGGCTTTTGACTGATGGTCCATGTGCTCTTAATGCATTTGTAAGAAAGCTGGACTCATAAAGCTGCGTTCTCATTGGTCAATCAATCATTTATTAATCAGCGTCCACTAGGCGGCCATATTTACATATTTAGGGATGTTGGGCAAAATGGGATGTTTAGGGATGTCACTTTCATGGTATGGAAAAAAAATTGAAAGAAAGCTAATGGTGACTGAGGCTGACATTCTGCCTAACATATTCTTTTATGTTCCACTGATGAAAGAAAGGCAAATATTTCATTTTTGGGTGAACTATCCCTTTAACCAGAAACAGTGGCTTCCCTGAAGAATTTTGATGAGTATAAAAAGAGCCAAAAAACCGTCAGCTTGTGTTGATCAAAGCTCAGTGTTTACACTGTCTGTATATTGATTCTTCCCTCTCCCAAACTCCATTTTAAAAGATCTTTTCTCATAGGAACCTTGATCATGGTGCATTCCAATAATCACTCAGAATCCATCATTGTCTCTCTCTAATCCTTCCTCTCCTCCCCCTCCTGGGGGTACACCCCTTCTCTATTGCCTTGGTCACAAGCAAGGCTTTTTATCACTGCTCCTAAAACAAGCCATTATGAGATTTATTACAGCAACTGGCCTCTCACCCAGTGTGCTGGCACCTCACTCAGCATGCTGGCACACCTTGGCCGCTATAGCTGAGCCTGAGGTGCAAAGCGCCTGACATGGATTGTATGAGCCTGATAGAGTTCTCTCTGCTCAGTTATAAAATACATTTCACCCAGCCAGCACTGGTCGGATCTGCAGTGGTCACCTGCCAAGGTCTGGCCAAACTCATTAACACAGAGAGGGTGGGTTCAGGTGAAAATTACGCTAACAGAAAAGCAATCGAAAAGCAAAGGGTGATGGGGAATGGACCACACGCCAAGTGTGTCATTATTTTTGTACCCACTTGTCATCCCAAACCTGTGTGATTTTCTTTCTTCCACCTAACAGAAATGGGTAAACATTGAAATCGTATCAATCAATGCATGTGTGAGGACAAACACATAGTAGCAGGAGTGTATTTCACACTTTAGGTAAGAGTGGGATGATTGGCAGCATAGAGAATGTGAGATCACAGCAAGCTTCTGTAATGAGAAACATGGTATGATACTTGTGACAAGTGTATGTAAACAAAACCTGATATTACACACCTCATATTGACACATACGTACAACATGTAGACACACTTCAGATACAGTTACTACATATTTCATTGTCAATCTCTCTTCAGCACTGACAGCCTCAGATCCAAACCACTGGTGTTGAGGAATGTTTTTATTATGAAAATGGCAAATATCTGACAATTTCTGACAATACTGCTACACTGAAGTTTGCGTACAACTAAAGCAAAAGTTGCATTGTGAGATGTTGTCTTTTCTCTGCTCAGAGCTGTAAATTTGGGATAAAACCCAAGGTCCTGTTTCTTTCCATCAGCCCTTACCAACACTGAGGCTTTAATTCCAGTCACAAATGTATCAGATACATCTCTGATGGGTACAGCTGTATAAAAGGGATCCCTCAGTGACTAACTTGGTCCCAAAACATGGTGAAAGATCACAGGGCATCTTACTGTGTGACATGCTATAATTAATCTTTTTTTTTTTTCCAATTATTGTATAATTATTATTTATGGATTTGTTTTTATAAAATCATATTATTTAAGAGACAACATAGAACATTTGTTTATGAGAGCATTAGATAATCTTGTTTGCACAAGTTCACAAGATAACTTAAGTGTTTATTGGTTACAGACCAGCAAGCTTTTGGGGCTGGTGCAGAACCAATTCTTCTGGCTTTCAATTGCCTTTTCTGAGGAGGAGAATGGGCACCGGCCCAGAACCATGTTGGTGGAAAAGGGGCAATGGACTATTTTTAGGATACTTTTGGATCCTTTTTTAAACTTTAAAGTGAGATCCTGTTGTCTTCTGCCATTGTATTGAGATGTTCATTAATTTCATATTGTGTTCCGCATTACTCCTTTAATGCTACATGTTTGCTTGACAACCATAAATAACAAAATTTGCATTAGGCCTATCCCTTCAATGAACATTTTGGGTTCAATGCAAGTTAAGCTCAATCTACAGCATTTGTTACCACAGAAACTATTTTTAACTTGTTCCTGTTATTTTCTTTTTTTAAAAATTGCTTTGCATTTACAATGGAAGTGAATAGGGCCAGTACATAAATATTAAAATACACAACATTTCAAAAGTATAGACACAAGTGCAGTTTCAATCTCTCCCCCTCAGATCGGGACATTTGCGCAACTGCACAAAGAAATGCCAGTTTCAGAGTTTGTAGTTATTTACATGACCTACTTCCGTATTATTTGAACTTTATTAAAGCTATAACGCATTAAATATAACTGCATTTAAGATGTAACATCGGGGTGTTTCCTTTAAAGTCACTCGACACGTAAGCTTTGCTTCAGCGGTGCGGCAGCTCTGGCTTCGCTTATTCCACAACGAGAGTGCTTCTGTATTAAATTATTTTGTATTTTTGAATTGTAATTCTCACATAATTTGCCATCTACATCACCTTAAGCTGTTTGGAGTGCATCTGGACTGTGAGCTGTGTAATTCTTCCTCTCCTCAGTCAGGCACGAACTGCAGTGCTGCTCTCGAGTGTCATCATTACATTCTAATGTTATGTTAAATGAGATCAAATGACTATTCGACAGTTTTTATCGTCGAACTTGTCGATAACGTTGACTAATCGTTTCAGCCCTAAAGTGTTATAGCAAAATCTCTCTAGTTGACACATGTCCTTCATTGCATGGTATATAGCTTAATACTGCCCAGCCCTAGAGAGAGCCCTATCTGTACCTCCAGGAAAGGTGCCTCTTGTTCCATTTGGTTTGAGGGGCCAATGCTCGCTTTCTTCTGCCTGCAGACATCTCTGGCTCTGACATGTCTGGCAGCGAGCACCGTGGAGTCTTCATTAAGTCCAAGGTTGCTTGGTCTGCAGAGAAGCACATAAATACATAAATACAGATCCAGACACATATGTAGAATTCAGATAGGCCAATGGTCCTATCGACTGGTCCTATCGACTGCAAAAGAAAACCCGCCAGCTGCAGTGAACCATATGGACATGAGAATGAAATGGCCTGAATTAATTCAGCATCTCTGAATGCAAGGACAAGCAAGGACAACAAGGACCAGAGTGTTATTTCAGAAGTTCACTGTGGCAGCGGGGGCGTGGTCAAGCGCCCGTCCGGGGGAGAAAGCGGTAAGGGTGCTTGTACCTGAGCTAAATTATGTCTAACACCTATCTCTAATTTCAGTGAGCATGGGGAGAGCAGCATAAAAATGGGGAGTGAGAGCAACACGTCAGTCCAGTGTTGGCGTGTTGCCTTAAGTCACAGAAATTTGTGTTTAACTGAGTTTGTGTTTACTGTGAGTTTCGTTATACGTGAAGTTGTGAGCACTGCTGCGTGCCCATTAAAAATCCCTACCTGAGAGGAGCAACTTGTCTTCGTGTCCTCCTTGTCATCCTTAACACTTTACATTCACATTTTTATATAATCATTTAGTGAGATAAAGTAAAAAATATCAAAGTTGCTGCATAGTGGAGGGCTTGGGCCAACGGACAACTAAAAGTTTGTGTCATTTTTTCAATGTTAAAATACTGTTAAAAACAATGTTTATTTTTGGAACTCCATTTGGTGGCGCAAAAATTACATAACTCAGCTTTTAATAATTAGATCATAATATAAGTGAATAGAAATAAAGTGGGTTTGGGGTGGAGGGATACTGGAAGAATTGACACAGGCTGTTTAAATACCCTTGCATAATGATTGAGAGGATTAAATGAACATGCTCCACTCGAACGTTAATTTGGAACTTAGCTTCGCAAGTTAGTTTCTCACGTAAAACCATCTACTCACCTAGAACTCCAGATTCTTCAAGGCCTCCAAATCTCTGCATGGCTTTGATGGCCTTGGTCAGTGCTTCTTTAGTCTGAAGCTGCCCATTTACAGGATCAGGGGGTGGGAGATATCCAAATTTGCTAAGCCAGTCCTGTGGTAGAAAACAACAGCTGTTGCTGAAGAGCATTCTCTCATTTGTAGATTAATCAGATAAGATGACATAAATGTTTTCACAGAAAAGTCCATTTCAACAAAGTTAGTAGCGTCGCAGATAGAGATTGAACAATATACTGTATATACATATAAAGGGCTGTCGACTTATTAATTGTAATCAAATTAATTACATGATGTGCTGATTAATAAATCCAATTAATCACAATTAATTGCATATTAATAATTTGTGAGAAAGGCCCCTGTGACTGGGCGGAGGGCGGGGCCGGGTCGTGATCAATCCTCCGAGAGAGATAAAGGCCGACAGCGGACGGTGGTGTGACAGAGAGAGAATGTTTACTGGCAGCTGTCCGTCCTATGTGTGTGTTTGTATCTTTTGGTTTATTTCTTCATTCAACTATTATTTATATTGTCAAGTCGGTTCTTGCCTCCTCCTTTCCAATTGATCCACCCCAATGGAGCAGCCGTGACCATCTGCCGGTTGACGGAGGAGCCCGGCCACCTGGAAGCAAAGGAACGGCCGCCGACCGTGAGGGGATAAGGGGCTCTTAACTGACTGCCTGGAGCTGTCAGGGCCAATGCCAGGGGCGGAAGAGACCCCTACCAGACACTGAAACACGACGGGGTCTGAGACCGCCGACCGCGAGCGGTGAGGGGCTCACTGCCGACTGCCTGGAGCAGGAGAACCGCTGCCAGGGGCAGGGAAGACCCCTTCTGTTCCCCAAGAACGCGGCGGGGTGTTCCGTCCAGCAGGGACTGGACGACTGCCTCCGATCCTCCCGGGGAGGAAAGATGAGAGAACGAGGGAGGAATGTGCTCAGGCGGATGGCGGGGACGGGTTTACACACCCGGCCCCTTAACAGGCTAATCAAGCCTCCGAGAGGGATAAAGGCCGACTGCGGACGGTGGTGCGAGTGAGAGAGAACGTTTACGGGCAGCTGTCCGTCCTATGTGTGTGTTTGTGTCTTTTGGTTTATTTCTTAATTAAACTATTATTTGTATTGTCAAGCCGGTTCTTGCCTCCTCATTTCCATTGAACTGCTTTGCAGCACCAAAATTAAGATGTAGTTGATGTATATTATAATTAAAATAATTATAAATAGGCCTATAATATACTGTAATATCGAATACATATTATAATTCATATCATTTAAATACATTACATCATATACATATATTGTTACAAAAGACATGTAAAGAATTTAAACAATGAAAACATTTTTGCTTAATTGTTTATTTTATTTTCATATCATTGAACACAACCCTGTTATTGGCCTTCTTCCAACTGCTCCCTTTTTAATTGCTCTATGTGCTCATGCGTGAGCCGGACGATTTTGGAGCGTCTCACTTTGGGTCCATTAGACAATACAAAAAGTATCTTTAAAAGTGAAATTATTGTTTGTTTTATTGAGGAACAACAAAATTATTGACTTTCTTCCCGCTGCTCTATTTTTAATTGTTGGTCTATGTACTCATGCTTCAGGTGGTCAATTTTGGAGCATCTCACTTTGGTTGCCTCTCACTAGTTTTCAGTGCCTTGTCATAAGCACTGTTTATAGGATGCTGTGTCAATTTAAACATAGTTTGAAACTTTGAAAAACCCATCATGAGATGAATTCTGGTGTGTTGTGTCCAGATGTCATTGAGCGCAAGAGCATGTCACCAGTGGATGGATGTAGCTGCCAGTTTGCTGCAGACGAGGAGTGTTGCTTGTTCAGCTGGAGTGCTGACTACACCCTCAGGGTTGCCACTCTTTTCAAGTCACAATTTTCCAGGGCATTTCCAGGATATTTAATGTGCCACACAGTTGTAATATTTAAGCAAATGAGATGTCATTAAAATTGTGGTTTACTGGAGGGTAATTTTTTCAAAATTCTGTATTCGACAGTTTAATTAAATTTCACCATCAAAGTGGTGTCTAATTAAATTAATTTCAAACTTTAATCAAATGAAAATATAATTATTTTACTTAATTACATTTTCATCATAACATTGCATTATTTTTATCAAATGAAGTGCTCTTATACAAAATCATCAATGCACAATCTGCAACAACACTGGAGATATCTTAGTCAAATAAAGTGCTGAACAACAGAAAATCACAGAAGTTAGATATTGCTTTAATACATTATTATTATACTTTAATTACATGAAACGTGATATTTTTCTTGCTTTTATTGAGGTGTTTCTGTTTGTTTTTGAGGGTAGTTTCCCCACCTCCAGGTAAGCATATTGCCACATGGCCCAGAGTGATTATTAAACTCCAAAAAATCTGTGATGTAATTAAAATAAATATACTTTATAGTCTGTATGTGCTGCATGCTTCAAAGTGTTCTGCTCACTGTCATCTACTACACAGACATATTATTATGAGGTGTTTTCAGTTCATAAGTGGCTGGCTTCACACATTCATTACGAAATACGCAAAATTGATTTTTTTTAATGAAATCGTAGCATTTTGCTGTTTAATAATCACACTTGAACATATTTTGGGCATACAAACACATATTTTCATCCCAAATATGTCAAATTCCATGACATTCCACATTTTATAGCTAACGCAACTTTTATGATTAGATTCAGTGCTTCCGTCTGTGTTTTCCGCATTGCAGAAATCATAGGGGCCTACATGAGGTAATTGTGGTATAAGTGGACTACAATCATTGAATTATTGAAAAATGTATTTACATACCTTGGATGGTGATTAATATATATATATATATATATATATATATATATATATATATATATATGCAGACCAACCCTCATCATAGTCTTTAGTTTACAACTCAAATGTTTTTTGTAGTTAACACTACAGCAATGTTGTAACAGAACAGTGTATGGCACTATATCAGTACCTGTACATGTTACAAAAACCTTGTCAGCGACACAATAAAACAATAATACAAAAATATTTTCCAGGACATTTAGGTATTTTTCAAATTTTCCATGACTTTCCATGACTGGAAAACTGGATTGCAAAATTCCAGGTTTTCCAGGATTTCCAGGATGCGTGGGAACACTGCCCCTACTGCATCAAGGTGGTATATCAAGCTTGAATTGTTCCGATGGAAGGAACATCACTTAATAAAATTTTGGCCAATACTTCTCAGTCTATCACTAGTCTCATTTGCCTTCATCCTATTAAAAAGTATTAAAACTCACGAAATCTCCACCACCACGAGAGGAAAATCACCAGCTCTTACTAACACCCACTTGATCACTCAAACATGCGGCACATCCACTTGACATCAATGACTATTCAGAGTGCGTTGAATGACAATTAACAAGCCATTGATTTGAGTTGGAAATTCAGGGAGATACTTCAGATCCTGACACACTCAAGACTTCTTTTTCTCCATTGATGTGCATTAAGCAAGACCATGTTGAATTTAAATGGTGTTTTGATCAAATGGCACGTGCAATGAATAAGACCAATCGATAACCGGGACAATCTCCCAAATATTCCATTAGTTAAATTTTTTTGCACTTACACAGCATTTTCTACAGAGCACAGAGTCATCCCAACTAAACTTCAGCATAGGCCTGCAGGCAAACAATTTGCATCTTGATTTAATTACATAAACAATTGTGCCTAAGCACAACGCCACAGTCATTTGGTTCATTAAAATGCATGATCTTTGAAAGGGTCTCGGTTGATTAATCATGCCACCTTCACCATCTAAAAAAAACAACGACCTCTCAGCAATAGCTACATTAAGTAGACGTGCAGAAGCGAGTGATTAAAAAATGACAAAACTGACTGACTTAAGGCATTATGATAACATTTGCATTTCCTTTGCCAATTTAAGAGTGAAGCCGTGGCTCTGTTCAGCAGGACTTTGACATGCCCACATGCAGAACAACATGGTCTTGCCATACAGGGGTGCACAAGCAAACCTCTTCAGTATAAGAAATGCAAAGTCTGAAAAGCAAAAGACATCAATCTGAAAAATCGAAAAAGAATAGCAAACTTGAACATCATGCCTTGTTTTTGAATCAGAATCACTAAACTTTGCCACGGTTGGTGTGGGACATCTACCACCCTTCCAAAAAACAAGGTTAAAGAGACATTTGTAATAGTGGAGGAGAAGGTAAGTACAGAATTGTGAAGTTTCGATCTCAATCTCAACTCATTATGCAGTGCACTTGTGGTATAAACTTGCAGAAGAGTCAAGTGGGCTTGTACAACATTCAGTTGAAGAAAATGAACAAATAAGATCATTGATCATTTAATTGTTCCTCCTAGACAGCAATAAGATTAAAAGGAGAGCAAATTGAGACTTTCACTTTTCACTAAAAAATTTCCTATAATGTCATGTTTATCATTAAAGAATTTAAAGCTTCAGGGGAGATCTCAACAGTCTCAATATAAATTGTACTCAGATTTGCCAAGATCAAAATTTTGCAATCAAAAGGCCTATGTCGATTGTATAATTTGTTTCTAGTTTAATTTCTCAGAAATAATTTAAGTAAAAACATTTGAGACAAGGTTTACACCATCAGTAATCGCATATTTACCCCTACTTTGGATCAAAAACAACTAAAAAGTTAAAATGTTTACATCTTGAAACTAAACTTTGCCACACAGTACTGGACTATGAAGGAACAAAAAAGAGATATAGTTAAGAGTAAAAGTATGCTGTGCACTTGTGTTATTCTTTGCAGCTGAATGATGCGGGAAAGTGCAAGTGTCTAAGGGACAAGAGACATGCAAGGGACATACATGAGGGGTCAATAACATAGACCAGTACTCAAAAGATCGGACCTTTTTAGAATAACGCTACACTCACACAGGAAAGAAAAATCCCAATCTCTTTAGTATCTGCTTCATCTAGAGAGAAAAAAGAGGGCAAATGTAGACTTCTGCTGTAGTCGTCTGCTTTTTTGTCTATTGAGAAAAAAAAACCCCCTCACACTCAAAGTTCACATTTGTATTCTGTGTTTTAAAGTTTTAAAATTTGAACAAATTCTTCTTAGACATAATGAGACATACTCCATCCTTTAAGTCAATTTGACCTTGAAACACATTGTGAGTATTTAAAAAGGAAAGGAATTGAGATTGCAACGATTATACAAAGGTATTAAATAGAAAAAATATTAGAAAGATGAATCTTGCCTTTTTACTTTAGAGAATAAAACACAAAATGTATTTCTAGGTCAAAGTGACTCAAATAGATGGAGCATGGCTGTAGAAGCACTTTATTGAAGCTCAAGTGTACAAAAACCTGTATGGCAATTATATCTTGAAAACGATGGCTTCACAAAAGTGATGGCAAAAGCTAATCTAATTGTAAAAAATTATTAGAAAATTGGAAAGGAAACAATTTTTCACAGACTAGGATGTTGCACAAAACAATATATTAAAACAGTGGGTTGATAAACCGTGGCTATGTGGTGCTATGCTGTGTTGACTGCAGCCTTCTGAGATTCCAGCTGGCATAGTGTGTGTGTGTGTGTGTGTTGACAAACAGTCAACTGTGTAATCGTGTGGAGAAAATACTTATTCTCTTGGTATATAGAGTCATGGTGTACCCAGTATCTCATATCTCCTAATCTGCACACACACACACACACACACACACACACACACACACACAACAAATAACTTGCTCTAACACTCACAACCTGTTACTAACTGTATCTCTGATCAAAAATCCACAACCAGTGCTTGGAAAGATCCTCAAGAAAGTAATCCACTACAATTTTGTATTTTTTCTACTTCTCAACATTTTTTTTAATCAAATTAATTAACTGATTACTTCTCTGATCACATTACTAATTACTTTAAGTTACTTTCTAAGCCACTTTTCACAGAAAAGTTAATAATAATGCCTATTTCCTTATTTATTGTCACATCCAAGTAATTTGCTCCTTTCTCCCTTATAATGAGCACTTTTTTATGCACGCCAATATGCTGATTCCTCCCAAAAATCAGCTTATTTCAAAAATCAGACAAAGCAAGAAATCCGCATTTACATGACATTTGAAATAATCGTGGGATTTTCTGCTTTAGACGTCAAACTGTGAAGAGACATGCGCTCCACAATGCGCACATTGGATGAGCCTGAAAGAATGCTGGTTAACTTGTTAAACTCTTAACAAGTTAAGAGTTAAGCATTTTTGTGCTGCTGCCTGCAATTTTTTTACACATACTGTGGACTAATTGCAAAAAATTGTCTCAGATCTCAAGTCTAAAATATAGGTGGCGCTTTAATGCCTTGTAAACGTTTTTTCAGGATATTGCACCCCTCACTGGACCCGCCGCTGCGTTCGTAGGGTTTAAATTGGCAGAAAATCTACCAATGTCAATTGGTTTATTCTTACGTCGTTTATGTCCTTACACGATAAAGGATTGCCATTCATTGCATTTACATTACCACACACATTGTTGGTATGTAGGAATGTAAGTGTAAACATGTTCATTGATTCGTTACAAGGCTCGATATATTTCTCGCAATATTCTCGTTATTTAAAAAAATATGTGTAACCCAAGTAATATACTGAAAATGTACAAACTTAATTGAAAGCCTGTAACTGTAATCTGATTACAAGAATTTTAAAAGTAACATATTACACTTCTGTTGAATAAAAAAAAAATTTGATTACTGTAACTACTACCCACAAAATAAGCATCATTTTACCATTTGTGTTTTCAGAAATTGACATAATTAGTGGTGTTTACATCAGTAAATATAAATCATAATTGCTCATACTTGGGATTACAGATTTAAACAAATCCCTAACCTTAAGTATTTAATTTCAGACTTGCAACATTTGACTGTTGTTATTTTGAAGGAGTGACCCAAGCCAGATCTAAGGGCCAGAATATAAAATAGACTTTGGGCTGGGCTCTTTTGGGTCCAGTTCGCAAGCGCCCACAAAACCCTTGCAACCGCATAGCAACACTCTGGCAACCACCCACAACACCCTAGCATTGTGTTTGTGAGTTTTGTTTTCATATTTCACTCACATTGTCTTTTTATCCTCATGCCAAAATCATCAGATAGTACAGTAAGCCTTAACCTCATTATGACATTTTATTTATGAGCATTCTGTTTTGATCAGATGACAGGAGATGATAAAAATGGGTTTGGGGAACTGACAAGCAAAATTCAAACTTAGGTCAGCCTCACAAGTTGTTGGAGCATGTCCACTATCTGTCAGTCCAACAAAGCTCTCAATTTTAAAGAAATCCATCATCTTAAAACCTTAACGGGTGACCTCAATTTGTTGTCACAGACTGTACCATTTCAGGCTATTATTTTACAAAAAACCAACTCAGACAGGGTCACTGACTTTGTTCAAGCACATCACTTTCTCTCTCTCCAAAGTGGCCAAAAAATAAGAACCAGCCCTGATGGTCCAAAAATAATGATAAGTGAGTGTATTTGGTGGGCAAGTTCAGTGCTTAGCAGTGCCTGGAATCCTCAAGCATGTTATCTGTTGTACTATGAAGCGGTTTCTAGTGGAAAAGTTAATGGAGGCTTTACTTTACATAATATCCAAAAGCCTCCTTGTTTAGCATAGGGAGGTGAGAATAGTCAAAGCAATATTAAACTTTCATAGCATATGAGCAAAGTATTGATAGATCCCTTGAATACCAACAACACACACACAAGTAAAATATAGCTGCAAGCCGCAATGATGGGCCCAAGCACCATGGGTTTCTGAAAACAATGCATGAAGGTCAACTAAAAAAGTAAGATACCATGTCTTACCTTCTGCTCAGGCATAATGTTTAACAACTTTGATATGTGTGGCAAATGTAATAAATGTGTAATTTTGGCTAGTGTTTTAATACCCTTGGGCAGTCTAAAAAAGAATATTTGTGGCTATGATAATAGCATGTAAGCATTTCATATCAAGAAGTATTTTGATAAAAATTACAGGACGATTTCAAAGTATGCTGCCAGTTGGTGGCGCTATGACCGTGACCCACAATAGCCACCTACATGTGATTAGCCCAAATTACCAAACATACAGTTCAAATTTGATCTAAATCAGAAAATGCACATAGAAGATATGACACACTTCCTGTTTCCCAGTTTTTTCCATGAATTTATTGCCTCGCCATGGAAACACAATTCAATATATCCAAAATATATTTGCAATTTAGCATCTTCAATGTCTTCAATGTCATGAATCCCCTGGTAGGAGTATTTAAAAATTCAGGGCTTGCAATTTTGACAAATTTTTAAATGGCCGACTTCCTGTTGGGTGGAGCTAATGACTGTATTTATGAAAGTTGTCCAGCTTGATGAGAACAATATATTTATAAGTTTGGTGACTGTAGGTGGAAAAGGGGGTGCTGCACAGCCCCCCTTAGATGCACGTTCAGTGCTTGGGCCCTAATAAACTCCACCACAGATGTTTATGCTTTGAACAGTGTGTACGCAATGAGTGAGTCCCAACTTTGTGTGTGTGTACAAAAGACAGTAAGAGCCACTTGATCATGCAGTGGAGGTTTCCTACATAGATTTATAGTCCTGACATGACTGTGTTAAACTCTGATAATTCTCCCCAGTGTTCTAACAGTCAATTCTCGCTCTATGTTCCTCCTCATCCCCTATGTCCTGTCACGGATCATTATGCCGCACAGAGAAAGGTTAACAAACCAATGTGCTGTACAGAGGCTAATATTCTGGGACATCAATTAATGGCAATATGCATGAAAGTGCTCTCTACATAGAGAGACTTCATTGAGTGGTTAAAGGCTTGGAACAGTAAGAGCACCTTTGTGACTTATTTTTTGTAAGTAAATCTGACCTTTGAGGAATTTCTGAAACAAGAAACTTATTTGTCTTCTTCCATATTTTGATATCTGTCTGAGAAGCATTAGGATACATAATGAAAAATAAAGCCACTAGAGGAAAGAATGTGAAGGATGCTAAAGTATGCCTCTTTCTTTTGCTCTCTTGTTTTCTACTCACTGTCTTAAAAGGGATAGTTCACCCAAATTTGAAAATTCTCTCAACATTCATTCAACCTCTTTCCATCTCAGATGTGTATGACTTTTTTTCTTCTGCAGAACATAAATTATGATTTTTAGAAGAATATTTCAACTGTAGGGCTATACAATGCAAGTAAATGGGTGCCAAAATGATTACATTCCAAAAAGCACATACAGTAAAGGCATCATAAAAGTAATCCAAACGACTCCAGTTGTTTAATTCCATATCTTCAAAAGTGATATGATAGGTGTGGGTGAGAAACAGATCATTATTAAATTATCATTATTTAAGCCATTTTTTGCTAGAAATTCTTCTCCCTGTCCAGTAGCGGGAGAATTTGAATCATAAAAAACACAAAAAGAAGAATGCGAAAGTGATCTGTTTCTCACCCACACCTATCATTTGTTATGAGTTATCATATCATATCATGTTTCTGAGGACATTGAATTAACCACTGTAGTATTATGGATTACTTTTATGCTGACTTATGTGATTTTTTTTAGCTTAAAAATTTAGGCACCCATACACTTGCATTGTATGGATCAAAACATTTGAGAGATTCTTCTAAAAATCTTAATCTCAGTTCAGCAGATGAAAGAAAGTCATACACATCTGGGGTGGCATGAGGGTGAGTAAATTATGAGAAAATTAATTTTTGGGTGAACTATTCCTGTAAAGTCGGCATGAAATTAAAATTCAATCTATCTATTTTCTAAATGCATGTTATTGATCTTATGGTGAATGATTCATCCATGCATATGCTTTATTTAAAAGATAAATACATTTTGATTAATCTTTAATCAAAATGTTCACTCGATATTCCGGTACAACGACAGACTTCACTCTGGAGATGTATGCAGGACTTAGTCTGCTTAAACCCGGACCCTTTTTTATAAATACCACAACCTTGTGTAGAGTTGAATGATGCATCAATTGCATATTGGTAAAGATGGCAAGTTGTATTTTCATCTGTTTTCCTTCAAAACTATCGTTCCTTAACCCAAACTTCCTTGATTATGGGTAAACTGGCTTAAATTCACATTTCAGATGAGGAGGAAGGACGGTGAATTTGTGGTTGTGTTCAAGTCATTTCACACCTGAATTGTTGTGGTTATCACTACTGAATACAATGCTTCAGATGCCTCTGATATTTATTTATATTTCTGAATGCAGTTATCTTGGGATGTACAGCATGAGTAAGTGTTTTTTCCTTTATATTTAGTGTATTGTGATTCAAAACGTTAAAATATGTTTACCTTTTACTCACAAAATTTTCAATGGCTACAGCCTCTTTGTAAGCAAAGACCACAATGTGCTCATGCGTTTGTCAGTTTGATCATAAATTTGCTGAGATCACTGCTCAATTTCAGCGATAACCAGCTCTAACTCAAGCAGCACGGTGGTAGGTGTGTGTGTGTGTGTGCCCACTGCAAACTCGCATTCAGATCTGCCTCCGTTCCGCTATGCAACACCACTTTTCACAATCCAATCAACAACTGATGGATAAACTCAAATCCCAGGCCTACATTTTATTCTTATTCGATGAGCAGTTACACTTGGAGTAGTCGGTCGCAACTTCCGTTTCATGCTGACTTTAAGGCTGTCTGCTTCTTTGTCAGCTTTGTTGCTGGATCTTTCTGAAAGATTATTAATTTTAATTCTTTATATGTATATTAGACTTGTCTAGGCACTCAAAGTGCTTTACATTGTATTGAGGGAATCTTCTCAACCACCACCAGTGTGCAGCATCCACCTGGATGATTAGTGCACAGAATAAAGCCTAGAAAACTACAATATAAATGTAAGGAATTAGAATTAGTCATCCTGTGCACCATTATTAGTGCACAGACCGCAGAGTAACCACCCCCTGCTGGCCTCCCTAACCCTAGCAACCATAGTTTTCCCAGGAGGTCTTCAATCCAAGTACTAGCCAGGCTCAACCCTGCTTAGATTCAGTGGGTAACAAGATGCAGGAAACAGGCAGTGTGGATATTTATTATGCTTCTTTTTAGAAAAACTCTTTTTAATGTCTGTTGGAATGCATTTATCTGATCTTTGGCTTCTGCAAATTGGCTACTGCCTTTTAGCAATTTCTGTTTGGTTGTACAGTATGACACTGCAAAAATATGATTTTCTTAGTGTTTTGTCTTGTTTTCCAGTAAAATATCTTAACATGAATAAAACAAGATAAATTAACTTTTATTTCAGAGAAATCTAACAAGATCTTTATAAAGTAGAACATTTTGCAATTGGGTAAGACAAAAAAGTGTATTTTCTTACACCACTGGAAAATATTGTTTTCTTATTTTAAGCTTAAACCTCATTTAATATTGTTAAATTTGTTTAGATTTTTAAGGATGTTTTTTTAGATATTAACTGGAAACTATACAAAAATACTAAAAAAGAAAATTTATTTCACAGTGCACGGATTGATATAAGGGACAAAACCACTGACTTATACTGGAATTACTGTTCATTTGCTGCTACATTATCCAGTAAACTAGTTAACAATAACGTTTTTCTTAATAAGCTATAAATTTATATTGAAATAATGTGTAGTTAGAGGTTTGTGTTTCTTTACATGTTAAAGAGCACTCCCAATTAGTTCCGCACAATAATGTAAAGTGGAGTGGTGGTGGCGTAGTGGACTAAAGCACATAATCAGAAGGTCGCTGGTTCGATCTCCAGTCACCACCATTGTGTCCTTGAGCAAGACACTTAACTCCAGGTTGCTCCGATGGGATTGTCCCGGTAATAAGTGCACTGTAAGTCGCTTTGGATAAAAGCATCTGCCAAATGCATAAATGTAAAAGTAAATGTAAAGATATTCTATACTGATTATGCAAAAAACAACACAGGTATTGGATCAGGATCGGCCAATACTGAGATTTCCGATATCAGATCGGAAGAGAAAAAGTTGTATCAGTGCATCCTTATTCGTAACTCATATTTTAAAATAATATCATTAGAATTTGTTTTCAATGCATGCTCCACTGTAACTTAACCTATCCTCAGCAAGAGGTCACAATGTTAAACTGGCAAAAAACTTATTTTTTAAAAAATACAACAAATTCATAAATATAAAATGAAAGGTAGGGATTTATAAGATATCAAATAATGCACATAGTAAAGTAAACTTTTACATAAGTATTAGTATTATATAAATTAGTATTTTTTTATAAATATTTTAAAATAATATTTTACATAAAAAAACTACCTAACCAAAGTGTCCTCACTTTGCGTCAACAATTTTTTTTTTATAATCCTAAATAAATCAGACAATGTCAGGGTCAGCTATAACTCTGTATAACCCCTTTCCCACTTCCTGCTCATGGTGAATGCAACAGTAGGACACATGGTCAGGTAAGTTGCATATTGTTTTTATATTTTAAACAAACTAATGTGTGCTGATGTCTCTGCAGTCACAGCTTCAACATGTCATCTCTGTAATTGCATTGTGATAATTTCTGTAAAGAGATTAGGTTATAGAGGTAGATTTAACTGAGGAAAAAAAAACTAAATGGCTTCGGTGTACAACACATATCCCTGCTCTTGAATCTCATCTCACAATGGTGCGCAGGAAGGAAGCACATGAGTCTAAACTGAACAACCAATCCTCTTACTGTGCCTCAGCAGATCAAACCATATGAAGGCAAAAGTCACAGGTCAAGGGCTGATCTAGTGCAGGACAGATGTGATTGCCATGGGACTTAACCCCTAAAGTTACATTGAGTTTTTAGTAGAATGGAATAGAAGCAGAGGGCAGAACAAAACGAAATAATCCATACTGTAATCCCTATATCTTTATGCCAACCTTGTGTTCTCTATATAGCCTCTAAACCCATGAGTTAACATGAGCTCAATGTTCACAAAATTATTTCTACAGTGTGCAAGTTTCTTCATTTGGATGCTAAAATTTTGGCTCTCATTCCTTCACAAACTTAATCTAAACTGTTCTAATCCGAATTGTCAGAACTAAGCATGGTACATTGAAAACAACAAAGTGGAGAAAGTCAGGGAGATGGAGAGAAAGTGGTAGAACAAACAAGCTATTTAACATTTTTACAAAGGAAAAAAAAGTGAGTTGTTCTTGCTAGACTTCCAGAACTTGCTGCCATGATACTAGGGTATTGTGGGTGGTTGCAGAGATGTTCTAAGGTGTTCTGAGTATTTCAAGTGGATTGCTATTCCGTTATTCTGCACAGTAAAAAAAAAATTTCATCATTATGTTACAGCAAAATCTTGGTTTCTGTGAATTAAGCTTGTCACAATAAATTCTGTAATTTCTACTAGATTTTAATGTTCCATAATTAAAATTAATTTAAATGAAAATGTCGAAAATTTGCATTTAACATGAAGGAATATTCCAGGTTTATAAAAGTTAAGCTCAATCAACAGCATTTGTGGCATAGTGTTAATTAACACAAAAAACAGATTACAGCGAGGCACTTGCAATGGAAGTGCATGGGGGCAATCCGTAAACATTAAATACTCACTGTTTTAAAAGAATAGCAACAAGATATAAATAGTATTATTAAGGCAGTGTTCCCCGTCTGTCGCTCACTTCGACGTTGTGCCGAAGCAGCGACACTAGTGGACTCTCTTGAGAGCCAAATATGCCTATGATCTATGAAAAAAGGCCAATGAGAAGTTGGCAGACAGTATTTGCATACCCTGCCCCCGGACAAACGGGTATAAAAGCAGGGAAATACGTTGAGTTCATTCAGAAATTTTCTTCGGAGCCGATGGTTGTACTGCAGCGAGCTGCGAGTCACACACCTGTTCCTGTTCCTCTGACGCTCTCTGCTGTTGGATCTACGGCGCACTACAGCGGCTTTCTCCTTCCTTGCACGGCAATACAGTTTGCCCCTGGGTGCTTCAACAGCGCAAGAGCATATTAAAAGAGTGATATTTCTTTTAAAAGAGCAATGCACAGCGGCGTTGAATGTCCTTTTCAGGACGCGTCTTTATAAAGATGCCATTCCGCCCAGCTTCGCGGCCGGTCGGCCGGTCCCTTGAGCTCCCAGAATTGGATGACATTGCCGCTGCATCTGAAAGCGTTACAGCGGCGTCTGATGCTGATGACTCGCCTGGGTCACCACCTTCGGGTCTGCTCGCCCAGTCTGAGCCTGACGCACAGAGGTCAGCTATGCTTTCCCGGGCTACCGCGAGAGCGAGGCTGGACTGATAAACCCCGTCTCCCCCCTCGCGGCTACTTGATTGGTCCCGCGGGCATGTGCGCCACTCACAGCCACGCCCCCCCAGTTCCTTTCTTCCCGGACGTGCATGACGAGTTGAGTAAGCCGCGGCTTCCTCGCTCCTCTGCTCTCACTACCCCCGACGGTGGAGCGTTACCAGACCACTTCCGCCCTGCACACCATGGTCCCTCCTGCAAACATCACCAGGCCAAGGTGCTTCAAAACTTGCACTTGGGTAGCCCTGTTCTTGATGTGCTGCAGGAACTGCGATCAATGACCAATAGGGTCACGAAGGTCAGAAGCGCCGGTACTCGAACGGGCGATGGCAACCCTTGTGGTCCAGAAACGCAATCTATGGACTGGACCTGGTCGAAATGCAGGAGGTAGAAATGGCATGCCTTCTCGAGCGCCCCCATCTCCCAGCTCTGTCCATTCGCATCTGTCCATTCGCATCTGTCCATGCACCGTTGACGCAGCTGTGGGCCGTTGGAAAGTTGCTGACTGTTTTCCCATTAGTTCGGGACAAACATGTCCTAGTCAGGTCAGACAGCACCACTGTGGTAGCGTACATAAATCGCCAAGGCGGCGTATGCTCCCGCCACATGTCACAACTCGCCCGTTGTCTCCTCCTTTGGAGTCAGCAGAAACTCAAGTCGCTGCGTGCCACTCACATCCCCGACAACCTCAATGTGGTAGCAGACGCGCTGTCACGACAACGCTTTCCCAATGGAGAGTGGAGGCTTCACCCCCAGTCGATCCATCTGATTTGGGAACGGTTCGGCAAGGCCCAGGTAGACCTGTTTGCCTCCCGAAAGACCTCCCACTGCCCGCTCTGGTATGCCCGAACCTAGGCTCCCTTTGAGCAGATGCACTGGCACACAGCTGGCCTGTGGGGCTGCGCAAGTACGCATTTCCCCCAGTGAGCCTTCTTGCACAGGTGCTGTGCAAGGTCAGGGAGGACGAGGAACAAGTCCCCCTAGTGGCTCCCTATTGGCCCACCCGGGCTTGGTTCTCGGACCTCGTACTCTTCGCGACAGCCCCTCCCTGGCAAATTCCCCTGAGGAAAGACCTTCTTTCTCAGGAACGGGGCACGCTCTGGCATCCACACCCAGACCGTTGGAACCTCCACATCTGGCCCCTGGACGGGACGAAGAAGATCTAGCTGGTCTACTACCTGCCGTTGTAGACACAATCAGCCAAGCCAGAGCCCCTTCTACCAGGCATCTTTACGCCCTGAAGTGGCGCCTGTTCCCAAATTGGTGTTCTTCTCGGGCTGAAGACCCTCAGAAGTGCACAGTTAGGTCAGTGCTCTTATTTCTGCAGGAGAGGCTGGAGGGGAGGCTGTCCCCTTCCACCCTAAAGGTGTATGTCATTGCCATCGCGGCCCACCACGATGCAGTAGACGGCAAGTCTTTGGGTAAGCATGACTTAATCATCAAGTTCTTAAGAGGCGCCCGGAGGTGGATTCCCTCCCGGCCAAGCCTGTTCCCCTCATGGGACCTCTCAGTGGTCCTCGCAAGCCTTCAGAGACCTCCATTTCGAGCCGCTAGAATCAGCTGGAGACAGGGCCCTCTCTCTAAAGACGACCCTGCTGATCGTGCTTGCCTCCATCAAGAGGGTTGGTGACCTGCAAGCGTTCTCTGTTAGCAACACTTGCCTGGAGTTCAGTCTGGCAGACACATATGTGATCCTAAGACTGCGACCGGGCAACGTGCCCAAGGTTCCTACCCCACCCTTTAGAGACCAGGTAGTAAACCTGCAAGCGCTGCCCCGGGAGGAGGCAGACCCAGCCCTTTCGTTGCTGTGTCCGGTACGTGCTTTGGTGCTGGATCTACCACTTCGCCATCTCCACATGCCGCCTAAAAAACCCATGTTATGTATTCACCACTCTTACCTCCCCTTCAGGGAAGGGGTGGTCTCCACAGGGTATTTTCCCCCTGAAAGAATAGGAAACTGGGTAAGATCCCTTCCCTTGATGCATGTAAGGGCCTCGGCTGTTTTTGTTCTATGCAGAGAAACAGAGAGAAAAGAGGCCCAGCCGGGCTTGGCCCGTTCCCAGGTTGGCAAGCGTCGTCTTGTTCCCCTGCCTAGGGTAACTAGACGGATTCTGACGACTTTTTTGGGGCATTAGGGAAGGGTACGTGCAGTCTGACACAGCTGGTCACCTTTCCACGTAGAATACCTGCCCGCTCCTGTGTCAGCAGAACACGTACACGGCTCAGAGCATGGCGTGATTTAAATTGGACCCCTAGTGTCGCTTCTTGACACAACGTCGAAGTGAGCGACAGACGGGGAACGTCCAGGTTAGAGATGTAACCTCCATTCCCTGACGTTGTGTCCTCCCACCCAAGTCGCTGAGCTGAGCCACTGTAGTGGCCGGACCATTTCAGGCTCCTCAGAAAAATCCTGAATTAACTCGACGTATTTCCCTGCTTTTATACTCGTATGTCCGGGGGTGGGGTATGCAAATACTGTCTGCCAACTTCTCATTGGCCTTTTTTCATAGATTAGAGGCATATTTAGCGCTCAACAGGGACCCCTAGTGTCACTTCTTCGACACAACGTCTCGTTCCCTCCATCAGGGAACGAGGTTACATCCGTAACCTAGACATTTTGAAAGGTAATAGTGCGATAGTAATAGTGATGCATGCATCAGTAACCAACACTAATTAAAAACAAAAAACATTGATATTTTGCTCTTCTACAGCTGTACATTTTGGGCACACATTTCATGTGAATCAGCACGCTCTAATAAACAGCAGTGATGTCATCATTCATATGCCTTTACACAGTAGCAAAACAGAGAAAATTCTAGAGCGTTGTCGAATACTCCTGCTGTTCTCTAATGTCTTGTCAAAAGTTTATATTTTATTTTAATACATATATTTTATATTATTTTAATAACTTTAAATAAATATTAAAATACATTTTATTTCTATGACTACTGGCACCTTTTTCTGTCTCTGTTCTTGTTGTTTGTATTGATGCTATGCAATGAAGCACTTTAAATTGAAACTGAATTTTTGAAGTGCACTTTGAATTAAAAATTGAACAGAAATAGAGAGAGAGAGAGAGAGAGAGAGAGAGAGAGAGAGAGAGAGAGAGAGAGAAACACACTGACTGAAGCTCTGTTTTCGATCTCCGTTGCTCACTTCCACATTGCGTCTGGTTAAAATACTCATACATCATGATGTGAGTGACATCTATTATTAAATTTGTTAGAGCTGTCATCACAGGGGGTTCTTTCATACAGAGCTCCAAAAGGTCAAGCAGAAAAGTCAAATGGCAGGACACTTCCCTTGTCCTCTCGGTTACCACCGTGGAGAGAGTCAGACAGATCAGTCAGCTGTGTCTCTCCTAAGAAGAGTCTGATTATCTCTGTCTGATTGGCAGCATCAGAACAACAGTAGCCCACCCCATTCTGTTGTGTCCAGTCAACAGACCCGTTTGACAAAGCCCCTTCATCTCACTTTCAGAGAGGAAGTGAGTCATTAATGGGGTTCTCCCCAAACACTGAGATCCCTTTCAGGCTTATAGTCATGTCCACTCATGGCTGAAGAGAATTAAAGTTGTTTACAGATCTAAATGTCAGGGAAAGTGGATGATGAACCACATATTCAATATAGAAACTTTCCATCACAGTGAGCACTGAATCCACACACACACACACACACACACACACACACACACACACACGCACGCACGCACCTACAAAAGTTCTGCTGTGCACATACTATAGGGGCATAACGTATGTTTGTACTTCCCACTTTATCTATGCCTTATGTGTCCTCTTTCAAGACAGCATCCTAATTGAAATGGATCCACATAAGTGAAAATTTTAAGTATATACTATATTAAAAATCTAAAGTTTTCTCACTTCGTCCGCCATATGAGTTTTTCTTAGTTTAGAAGAATGCATCTTTATGATGCTCACATTTGGAAAAGCAGTTTTGGTAGCATGCCTATGATGCCTTAAATGCTGCCTATTTGAGCAGCTATATACTGCAGTAATAGTAATAGTATGATAGTATGCTATTCCAAACCTAGTCATTGTGTCAGCAGAGGATGGCTAGGTTCCACACAAAGCTGAATAAATATGGTATATAGATACACACACACACACACACACACACACACACACACACACACACACACACACACACACACACACACACACACACACACACACACATGTTGGTCTACCTATCATTATGAAGACTTTCCATAGAAATAATGATTTTTATTCTGTACAAACTATAGATTCTATCCCTTAAACCTAACACAACCCCTAAACCTAACCCTCACAAAAAACTTTCTGCATTTTTATATTTTCAATAACCTAAAGTAACCTAAAAAATTGTCCTCGTGAACCACACACACACACACACACACACACACACACACACACACACAAAAATATGGCTCATCAGAAATATAGTGATTCATGGACTTGCTAAAGAGCTTCAAATGCTTTCACAGTTCAAAGATTAAGTTTCTCATCAAGCTTTTAAGTTAACTCCCTTTGAAAGTCTTCAGACTGAAAAGTCACAATTTATCCTCAAAAATAGGGTTTTGAGAAGTGCAAAGACCTAAGCAAATTTATGTTCAGATAATCATTAACAAAATCTGTCCAAGTGATGTGTAACTATAAAAATACAGGGATTTTAGAGGGCTGGGTTTGCTTTTCAGATGCATAGGAGGCAGAGTGCTGACACATTTATTTTCTCTGGGCCCACTGTTTTTCTGTATATGATTTAGTTAAAACTGTAAAATCAGAAAGTGAGAACCAATCCTTGTGGAAATGCTATCTACATTTCATCTTAATTTCTTTGCTAAAACAAACTCACTAAATTTATTGAAAGTGTAGTTCTAAGAAAAATCAAAATCTAACATTACTCAAGGAAGGCCAGAATCCCCAATGACTGCCATCCAGCTGACACCATCTGGTTGGAAGAGATTATTTTGAATGCCAAGAGGAGAGATTGTGAACTGCTGGCAAAACATGCACTTACAAAGAAGCACCATCTTATCGCCATAGCTTTTCCACAATACCATAATAGCATGGTTTTTTTTGGACATGTATCATGGTAAAACAATTTTAAACCATGGAAGGCCACTGTATATGAATATGGCAATCATTTAGTACCAAGCGATATATATTTAATTACCATGGTATTAACATCAGATAAAGTCAATGTACAGTGGTAAACCCTTTTTTGTAAGGGTAAGAAGGGTGGTGGCAGTCTTGTGGTATGTGGTCTGTTAACTTCAAGGTTACAGGTTCAATTCCAAGAAGAGCTCATCCAAGAACTAGAGAGTTTCTGATACCCTTTTTCTGTTCAATCACAATTGAAGGCACTTAACCTCACTTTGCTCCAGACGGATAGCTTGGCTGCACAATTAGTGTATTGAGCCCTACTTTGGATAAAAAGAATCTGCTAAATGGCAAATAAGAACAATTTGGAGGCAATTTGCTGTGATGTGGGAAGTGGTTCAACAATGACAACCACAATAGAAGATTGTCAGTTGTAAACTCATGCAAAAACCTGCATCTTCTTCACTAACCATCCGCAGTTCAGTTGAACAAGTTTCTACATGCGTTGGTATAGCGCTGCATTCATACTTAAATTAAGGCATTGTGTTTTTTTTTTTTCAGAGCAAACAAGCCTCCTTTATATGTAAATAAGGCTTGAAAAATTCAACCAACTGTTGTACAATTTGAGCTGATTATGTTTCCAAAATCCCAAAACGAATACCAAAATTTCTGACTCTAACTCGTAAAGCTTTTAAATTAAGTCCAACAAACACCAGACTTCCTGTTCCTGCTTATCTATCTGTTTTCAGCTTTTAATCTTTAATATCTGCCATTTTTCAGCACGCATCAGGTTTTTCCCACGCATTATTCACTTATCGTGATTCAAGTGTGTGCATCCACTATTATTATCGCTACATTTATCGCTATTAAACTGTGTGCATTTTACCGTGCACACCCATTATCACCTCTGTTATACATGGATTATTGCATCGATCTCATGTTCTTGCTTCCTATTTCATTCCACATGTTTACTATAGCTTCTTCCATCAGCAGTGAGGCATTTCCATGTGATAAAATTAAGGAATTAGTCAGGCTGATGGAGAAGATTAATGAGTTAGAGACACGCATCCGAACACTAGTGGAGGTCAGTGAAAAAGGGAAGCTGGTAGATACTGTTTCGGATGTGGGTAGTACAGCAAACAACACACACACTTTGGTTACAGCTGTAGAGCCCCTGCAGCTGGGCGTTTGGGTGACATCTCAGTGACATACTTGCTCAGCAAAGCAACACCACTTTCCAGATTGGGATTAGCATTTATCGATATTCTCAACTCTCTTGAAGTCAGACAAAATGTGACAGGACCAACTCATAACCATAATCATATGCTAGATTAAATTCTGTCATATAGAGTTGATGTTGATACTATAGAAATTCTGCCGCAGAGCGATGGCATCTCAGATCATTACCTTGTCTATTCTATGCTGCGGTCAGCTAATGTTACTCAATCTACACCACGCTATCATTCAGGTAGAATAATTATTTCTACCACTAAAGATAGCATCACTAATACATTTCCAGATCTATCTCATATACTCAGTAAGCCACAAAGTCTAGAAGAACTTGATGTAACAACAGAAAATGTAAATACTGTCTTCTGTAGCAATCTTGATAGTGTCGCACCCTTCAATTAAAGAAAATTAAAGAAAAAAGCCCCGCACCATGGCACAATGATCACACACATGCTCTCAAGACAGCAGCACGGAAAATGTAAAAGTGGAAGAATACAAAATTAGAGGTATTTTGCGGTGCATGGAAGGATAGTGTCTGTAGCTACAGAGAGGCACTAAAAGCTGCCAGGTCAGCATATTTTAGCAAACTCACAGAAAATAACCACAACAATCCTAGATGTTTATTCAGTAATGTGGCTAAATTGGTTAGGAATAAAAGCCTCAGCTGAACCAGATATTCTGTTGCAGCACAATAGTAATTTTATTTGCTGATAAAATTTAAATAATTCTAACTAAATCAAATTGGAATTATGCAAAGAGTACCAGAAAACAGTGTCTCATAATTTTCAGTCCTTCACTGCCATAGGTCATGAAGAGCTAACAAAACTTACCGAAACATCAAAAATCACATTATGTATGTTTGATCCAATACCAACTAAGCTCTTAAAAGAGGTAGTGTTGTCAAAAGTACCGGTACTTCTGTACCAAGTTGATACTAAAATAAATAAGATGTAATGATACCAGTGTTTCTGCAGTGCTGGTAGTACCGAGCACTGAGTCTACCAGCGAGCAGTATGACTGAAACAAGTCAGCTTTAAAATGCTCATTGGCTTATTTTGAACATGTGCTATGATACTCCTTTTACACTAAAACGTAAAATTAATCAAATTAAAATTGTGACATTAGTGTGATTTATTAAATCGCTAAAGGCTACAATCTTACTTTGGGTGAGCTGCGTACTTTAAATAAATCCAACAGCTCATCCACTAAAAATTCCACAGACATTAATAAGAATCATTTACATTGTATCAAATGACAGCAAAGCAGTTATCCATTGTGAACCATGCAGCGCATGTAAAATATATATTTATATATTTAAAATCACAGCATTTGCACTTTAATTTCAGCTCAGCTTCATTTTTATCACATTTAAATAGGAGTTTACCAAAGTGCTTCACAGTAATAACATTTAAAACATAACATTTCAAAATTACACAAACACCAGTAATCTAAAATACAAACACTAAAAAACTGTAGTACATTTCATTTTTCAGACTTCAAAGGCCAGTGTAAGATTTTAGATGGGACTTAAAATCTGTGTCACAAACTGTTTATCTGGAAAGTGAAGATTCTGGCAAAAAATACACATCAAATTAAAAGCATGTTTCAAAATATAAGCTAGAGCCATGAAATTGAAGAAATTGTAACAGAAATATATTACAAATGTATAGTAAAATGTAATATTCACTCTAATGATAATAATAATAATAATAATAAAGCAATATATCACAAGCAAGACAGCTGTTGAATAAAAGTTTGGCATAAAAAAATGCAATTACATGTTGAAAAGTTTTGTTGAAAAATGTTTCCCTTGCTAAAAGTTTTAAATTAATTAATTAGACACCAAAATTAAACTAAAACATGGAGTTCAGGAAAAAAATTATAATAATAACAAAAAGGAAAACTTGATTTGGTAAAGAATAAAACAGATTTCATTAGGGCGCTACTTAAAAACACTTAAGCAATGCATCATTGATTGAGATACACTTGAAGAAAAAATAGATTTCTTATTTACATTGACATGTAACTTTTTAAATAGGCTAAATGGGTGTGTTCAATAGCACATTGTCATATTAGCATATTTATGCTGTGGTACCGAAATTAGTATCGAGAACCGTGAAATTTCACTGGTATCGGGACTGACTACTAAAAATTTGGTACCGTTACAACACTAAAAAGAGGTATTCCTGTAATCTCAGAATCTCTTCTTAATATTATTAACTCACCACTATCCTTAGGACATGTCGCAAGAAACTTTAAAATGACGGTTATCAAACTGCTTATTAAGAAACCACAGCTTGATCCTGGAGACAACTATGGATATTTTTATCTTATAGATCTATGTAACATATACACAGGATGGGCAAGGAGGAGGTGGGAATGGCTGAACAATCAACATAAACTTTTAATGCCACAAAGGAACTTAAACATGCATCTCTCTCTCTCAAACTAGCATATCCCTCTCCCGCTGATTGGACTGATTCAGCACCGGGCGTCCATCGTTAAGGCCCAGCAACAGCCTCCTCCTCATCACAATCTAATTTTAGATCTTAGTGCTGCCTTCGACACCATAGATCATGACATTCTCTTGAATAGGCTTGAGAATTATGTTGGCATTTGTGGACTTGCATTAGAATGGTTTAAGTCCTATTTAGCAGACCACTACCACTTTGTCTATGTAAACAAGGAATTGCTAAATCAAACAAAAGTTAAGTATGGAGTGCCACAGGGATCAATTTTAGGCCATCTGCTTTTCTCCTTATATATATGCTTCCCCTGGGAGATGATATCAGGAATCATGGAATAAGATTCCACTGTTATATGGCGATACCCAACTTTATATTTCTTTAAACCTGACGAAATTGTACAATTCTCCAAATTAGCAAGTTTTTTAGAGTATTCAATGAAATCAAAGATTGGATGGCCAGAAATTTCCTTCAACTCAATTCCAACAAAACAGAGGTACTAATTATTGGACCAAAAACCTCTAAAAATAAGCCGCTAAAATATAATTTGACTCTTGATGGATGTAGTGTTACAGCGAAGAAATTAGGTTTTATATTTGATACCAATCTGTCCTTTGAAAATCACATTTACAGTGTTTGAAGAACAGCATTCTACCAACTCAGAAGTATTACTAAGTTTCGACACTCTGATGCTGATGCCGAAAAAATAATTAATGTGTTCATGACCTCAAGTTTAGATTATTGTAATGCATTACTGGGAGAATGTCCAGTAAATTCAATAAATTATCTTCAATCGTTTCAAAATGCAGCAGCCAGAGTTCTGACTAGAACCAAGAAATATGATCATATTATCCCCATTTTATCTTCGTTACATTGGCTACTTGTTAAACTTCATATACATTTTTTGATTTTGTTAACTACATACAAAGCTTTGAATGGTCTAGCTCTGCAGTACTTAAGTGACCTTCTACCATGCTATATTCCATCACGTTCATTATGATCGCAAAATCCTGGCCTGGAAGTAGATCCTTTTCCTTTTGGCTTGTAAACTATGGAAGCCTCACTAACACTGTTCAAGATTCAGACAGAGTTTAAGTCTAGACTAAAGACTCATCTATTTAGCCAGGTCATCTATTTTGCCAGAACCAGAAACATTTATCATGATCTTGAACTCTGCAAAAAATGTAATGGCATCAACGTTAGAGTTATTCTATTTGTATCCCTGTCTCAACCTTGGGATTCCTATCCTGATGTCACCAGAACCGGCCAGATCCAGCTCCATTCCTGCTTGGTGTCAGACTACTGCTATGTGTGTCTGAGTGATGATGACTAAATGCTGCCGGTGCCAGCCAGACATCACTGCCAGCATCACCTTGATCTAATCATGGACTACACTCCTAAAATGGAATGCACAGACTATCAATTAATTGCAAACAAAAGCCTTCATCAGCCAACTAACAAAGGACAATGCATCTATGTAAACGACTGCAGTTAATCCAGAATGGACTTCAAAGACATTAGTCATTAATCTTACAGTTCATGCAAAATTTTGTTTAAACACTGGCCCTTTACACTTACTTAGTTTTCTAATTTTAACCCATGACTTGCACTGCAAATAAGTAAGTAATATTGGCATTATATTCATGCTGTTAGCCAGAGGGGAACTGGCCCCCACAGTGAGCCTGATTTCTCCCAAGGTTATTTTTCTCCATTGCCCATCATTTTATGGAGTTTTGTGTTCCTTGCCACAGTCGCCTTTGGCTTGCTCACTGGGGTTCTAAATGCAATTTTTATTTATTCTTATACACAATTTACAATTGCACAATGATGACTCTAAGACTTTGTAGATATTACAGTTTAATTTTCTGTTAATGCACAGTTTTCTGTAAAGCAGCTTTGAAGCGATGTATGTTGTGAAAAGCACTACACAATTAAAAATGACCAAACTCTGAAAAGACATTCAGACTTCTCTGAAATAGTGTGCTATGTTTTCTCTAACTGATGGGAATTGTGTTTTTTTCCACAGCAGACAACAATCAATCATTTAACCA
The DNA here is from genome assembly GCA_032164185.1 of Moxostoma hubbsi. Taxonomy (NCBI): domain Eukaryota; kingdom Metazoa; phylum Chordata; class Actinopteri; order Cypriniformes; family Catostomidae; genus Moxostoma; species Moxostoma hubbsi. The sequence continues at coordinate 35,127,913 of JAVLUX010000001.1, read as the reverse complement.
ACCAATCGTCCGACTGTCCGTCCGTCCATCTGTCTGTCTGACAACAACACAAATGCTATTCACTGTTGTAATTGTAATCACCATGTAATTTATGAGGTGATCACCAGGGAGAGTCTCTAATCTGGAGGGTTAAGGTTCAGGATGGATTTAGAAGTGAAGCAGAGAGTGGAAATGCAGTCATACAGCAAACAAAATCTGCCAAGCTCAATCTACCAAGAGAGGAAGGTGAGATTGTAAACAAGAAGAATAGAAAAAGAGAGAGAGAAATTGCATCAGAAAGCATAGAATTCTGTACTGAGCTGGTGTTATCTACTTAAATTAGTATGTAGATGCAAACTCCTTATGAGCTGCATTACACAGCCTTACCAGGTAATAAATTTGTACTTGGCTGTAGAACTGTTTGCTGCATTTGATTTCATGAGCTGGAAAGAAGAAGGTGAACGATTAGGAAAGATAGAAAGTGAGTGAAAGATACAGGCATTAAAAGGCAGGGAGATAAAGCTGAGCTGTCAACTCTTCCCTGGTCATCCATATTCAAAGTGGAAGCCCAGTGGCAAATCAAAAACAAACCATGCAGATCGATACAGTAACAAAGCATTCAGAACAGAAATGCGCTAATACACAATCAACAGACCGGTGATCAATCATCTCTTTGACACGGCCCACCTAGAACACAAACATGCAGGTGCCAGTAACCTGCCATGTTGCTTATATATTCGTTTGAGCGCAGCAAGGATGGATTAACACCCTTTACAATGTCAAACATTATTAGCCTACCTGTGTTACTATCTCTACAGCACAATGTATCCATAAATATCAAATCCGGAATTTTTTTTTAAAATGTAATAAAAGAAAAGCATTTGTATTGCATTTGTGGATAACAGGAGGAGTATGCACAATAGGCTCAATATTTTCCCCCTTGATTGAGATTTGCTGGGTGTCACAATATCCTGCATATACTGTGACTCAAGTTGTGTGGGAAGCAATATTTTGATATTTTTGTGACATTTTAAGCATAGTGTGATAGAATGAGAAAAATTAAAGGAATAATCTGGGTTCAACAATTTGCGTTTCAACAAAGTTTCAACAAACAGCATTTGTGGCATAATGTTTACCACCACAAAAATGTATTTAGACTTTTCTTTAAAAAAAAGCACAAATTTAAGACATAGTGAGACTAATGAAGTGAAGGGGGCCAAATGTTAAAATACTCATTGTTTTTTTTTTTTTATATAGCCACAAGATATAAGTAAACAATATGTGTGTTAACATGATTTCAGTGTGATAAAATTGCTTACTAACCTTTTTCTGTGTAAAGTTGTCCAATTTTACAACTTTGTTGCATGACGACATAACACTGTAAAACCAATAATCGTGCAAAAATTATGTTTTAAACAACTTTAAAGCTTAAATAACACAGGTTTTATCAGAACAATTAATGAAATTGTTTTTATTAAATTCTAAACTTCACATTTCGGCTTTTAAGTTGCCCCATTCACTTAACTTGTTTTAAACCTGGAATACTCCTTTCATATTTTATTAATTAAGGAGCAAAATTTGGCCCTCTGGAAATCCGAAAAAATGCATGCACCATATATGCATGCACCACATAAAAACACACTGTATGTTATCATTTTATTTCAAATCCTTCAGTGTAATTGGTAGATTAAAATAAATTGTCCATCTGAATAATTAACTAGGCCTCCAATGTGCATCTTGGTAAAAGCTATTTTATAGTCATGCAAGCACAGCTCAGATCTACCTGAATGAGGAAAGATGGAAATCTCAAAATCTGTTTGCAAAGATTACGTTCAATATCATGCATGCACACAATATCAACAACATGGAAGTATAAATTGCCCTTCTCTAACTGAAACAAGGCTAGATGTGAACAAAAACAGAAAAAAATCCTCTGTAACAATGTTTACAGACAACCTCCAAGCGTTTTGAGCAACGTTCATCTCAGGCCAGGAGAAACTCTTGAAGGAATGGAACCTATGAGATAGCACAAGAGCCCTCGCTATGTGCAGATGCTCTGACTGAATGACAGAAAGTGTTTATGAGAAATCTAAAGCCCTAATTCCAATCCAACATTACTCAAAGAATGTTTTAAAACTGCACATTCCCCTAAGACTGCAACCAGCTGCCACCATCTGGTTGGCACAGACTGTTTCAGATACCAGGAGAAAGAAAACCTGAGACTGGTAAGATTGTGAGCTGTCTCCAAAAGATTCTCTCAAAAAAAGTACTTTGAAGTACCTATTGCATGAGCACAATCTCTAAATTATGGCTATATCAATATGGTCATTTAATCCCAAGGAATATTCCAAAGTACAATGGTACTTTTTGTAAGGGTTTGATGGCGTGGTGGCAGCCTTGTATTAATGAGATGGCCACAATGGCAAGCTAGGGATGGGACGATATTCGAAAAACCAAAAAAAAAAAAATGGCGAACCATATCAAGGCACAAACTTGATATTAAGAAATTTGCAACATTGATTTCTGTCCATGTGATCATAATTGAAATGACCAGTCGAACATTAATCTCTCCATCGCTTAATTTTTCCCCTACTGCATTTTTATTTTCACTATTCACAGAGTTCGAACAAGGTTCTTAAAGTGATTGAATTTAGCTTTTAAAAATGTAAGTACTGGTGTACCTGGAAAATTTTGTTTTGTTGAAAAGAGTTTGAGATTAGTTTTTCTCGATCGATTTTACACATTTCTCCAAAATCAAAATACTGATCTCAAAACAATTAATATAGCCATCTGAACACTTTGTAATTGTCCTTAACAAATCATAAATTTTATTTAATTTTCATAATTTTCTCAAAAGACTACACACAAATTTCACTGATCCAACATTCATGCTTTCAAAAGAGCTAACACAGACAACTAAATTAAAGTCATTTTCTCAGATGCAAATGCCAGGTTGTCGAATCCCTTTATATGGTTATTAATGCACACAGCAAAGAAAATGCAAGTTACTACATTTTTCACATAACTATCATGACATGCTATCTATCAATTGGGTAAAATATGAAAATTCAATAAGGAAGAAGAAGAGGAACAACAAGACTAAGAAGAGGTGCAAACTGAGAAGAGGTAGAGTGGGTAAAGAAAGAGGAATTAGGAAGACGTGATGAGAAAAGTGGAAGGTTTTCTTACAGTAAAACTAAATTTCTTCCAAGTAATACATGTCCACCAAAGATGAAATCCCACACTCCACTTTCAATGAATATTGTGTCTTTTAATATCATTTCAGTTTTTTAAAGTCAGATAAAAAAAGTAATAGAAATTTTCATTTTAATCCAACATAGATGTGATAAAGTGAGAGACTACTCTCTCGTTAATAAACTATGTGTGAGTCTGAGGTGCAAGTTGAACTCTTAAAACGGCAGACCCATTTTAGCATATGATATACAAATGAATGTAAAAATCAATGTTATTTCTTGTAAATTGTACACATTATTTCATAGTTTTATAAATAATAGTAATATTATTATGTACACTATTTCATGATATAATATTAATTTATAGAATGTAGAATTTGTATATTTTTAAAAAGTTAAAATGTGATCTAATAATGATGACAAACAAAATATATGTATAAAAAACTTTCACATACTTTTTCAAGACACTTTCTGTTCAGTTCTAATGCTTGTTCTGTACCTGATCAGTCTGAATGTAGGTCACTATTTTTGAAGGCTTATTTGTTGTGATCCTTTCTTATAGAGAAAGGTATATGAGAATTGGTTAAACTTTGAGCGTTTATATTGTGTATTAAAGAACTTTATTTTTATTAGAAATTATACTTTTTATTATAAATAGAAATTATAGTTTTTATTAACACATTATATAATAGGATGCAGGCGGCATCGGAGAAGAACCTCTGAATTAAATTGCAGTTGACCCAGACCATTAGCATTTTGTATGCGCGATTTCTCCAAACCCACTTGCACCTAGACTTAGCGCATGCTTGCATGAAAATACCAAAACGCATAGTAATGCCCACTGACTTTGTGTGTATGACTTACAGCATAGTGCTGCACTTAGCCCTAGCACTCTTAAAATAGGGCCCCATATCTCAAACTATTTACATACATGTTAGACATGCTGTCAGCCTTTTTGTGGCCTGAACTATACTCCTAGAGAATTAAATGGCTAGTCTGACAGTATAAAGGCTCAGATGTGCAGGCTTTTTGCTTTGTCTGAGGGTTTTAAGCTGATCAATATTACACAGGTGTTGGTCTAATGGGGTGCACTGGTAACCCTGCATATCAAAAACACTTGAGTTAGCCTCCCACAGAAAGCAAAGTCATGTGTGTTTACTAGTTTATATCTCTTAGTGTTTGGTCAAATGGGGTCCAAATGTTGTGGAACGGATTCCGTATGAGTGCTCTTTTTCTTTGCTTCATCTATATTATATGTGTAGCAGAGAGTGGTGAATGTATTGAAGATTTATTTTAGACAACATAAGAGGAAACTATACATCTCTTACAGTACATTCTGACTTTGATCATCTGTACTACACACATATACAGTATATGCACATACATATGATTTAAAGCCAGTCTGATAGATCTTGTATTAATCATCTATATTTGGTAGTGTTTAAGATCAAGAGATTTGCGAGCATATCTGTCTGCAACTGAACACCCATTCTTCACTCGTTGCTTTGCTGTGGGTGTACAGGATATAGTTGCCTATCTATCTACCTCCCCTCTGAGATTAAAAAAAGAAACCGTCTGTAACAAATACTTACTGCAGAAGGATTAATGCTAGATTTTTACATTTTCTGAAGAAAATGTGAGCGGGTGCTTGCCTGTGCAAAACTTGTCACAACTAGGGTGATGTGAGTGGTTGCCAGAGCATTGTTATGTGGTTGCTAGGGTGTTCCGACTCGTTGCTAGGGCATTAGGGTGTTCTGGGTTGTTGCAAGGTGTTTACTTAATGGGCTAAGTCAAAAGACACTAGATAGTAGATGTCAGTGGCAAATTCTCAGGGCCAGCAAAGCCTTCTCTGCAAGCCTAACATGCCAAATAAATACATTTTATTCAAATATTATAAGTTTTCATCCTTTCATTCTCAATCACTTTTTTGCCCATGTATCTTTAATCGCTTTCCACTCTTAATTCATCTACAAACAAATAGAGAAAAATGTTTATCCAGTCAGAATTTATTCCTTGATGCTTAAAAGCAAAGTGTGACAACTGTTTCACAAACCGCATGCCTGAAGCAGCACTTGAGTATGAGCTCCACCCCCCTCAGGCCTTAGGAATTTCTTCAGAATCCCTCAAAAGTGCAAGTGAACAGGCATCTAATGTCATATCGTCAGAATCATCAGCCAAACAGATTGATTTATTTGTTATTGGTGGGTATGATCTTTTTGATACATCCTGGTCGAGGCCTTCTAGCTGGCCTTGAATGAAGCAATCACGCTTTAAGAGATTTGAAAGTGAAGAGCGTGAGATCTTTCTGAAGTCTGCTGTCATCAATGCTGGTATTGCCATTGAGAAAGAGATCGTTATGGATTTAAAAACATGAGATGTTCTGCATGACCATGTAATGGCTTAATTTATTAAACAGGAAAGGAGGACTGATTTTCACTTCAAGTAAATTGCTAAGTGCTTTTTGCATTGTTATAGCAACATCAGGAGTTTTCTAAGTTTAATTAGGCCGCTTGAGCATTCAGTATCAGCTAGGAGACTTCTCTAATGAGAGTCAGACCCCTGCTAAGCTAAAAGGGAGCATTGCAGTTTTGTTTCCTTAAACGTCATCTTCCGAATATCGGGGAATGGACTGGATTTATTGTCGGAGATATCAAATAGGAATATCCCATATCCAACTTTAATGGAACGCAGCATAACCGTGCACCCTGACGAAACGAAATTTATTGCAAGCGACATTTAAATCACAAATATTATTAGATACTGTAGATTTTTTCCAGGTATTACACACCTCCTTGGTAGATTCATATGAAAAATTATGATTTTTGATGATGTCTGTTCGGAAGACGTTCATTTCACAAAACAGTCATGCTGCAGTTTAAATTATGCTTGCTTGAGCTTTAAGTATAGTTTCAAGTTCTGGCTTTCATGCGTGGACGTGTTTTTAAAATGTCAATTGGTATTATTAGTTAGCTGCGACATAACGTATGATGCGTAAAGACATAGGGTGTCTTATTCATTGTGAAACTGTGTTTTCTTAATGGTATGAATCACACTGAAGGCCTAGACTTTAAATGCACGGCCTGCCAATGCTAGATACGGATCAGGTCCCTCCATCCAAGTCCAAGTCATTGGAATTTAATTAGCACAACTCTTCTCAACAAGTAATACGATTTGAGTTATCTTTCGTGTCCGTGACACACATATCTAGGGTTAGGGGGTTGAAAAACAAACAAGGTGAGAACAAAGAGACAGAACTGAGAGAAAGAAAGAAAGAATTAAAGAGGATGAATTTGTCAAATCTGTCTCATCAGATACATCAGTGAAGAGAGGCTAATGGCCATCACACTCCATTAAATTTGAGTGGAAACCACTGATGGACACATGCAAGCGGATTCATTAAACCTGTTGAGGGGATCAATATGCCAGATCCTTCAAACAGGCACCTTCTGTGTCAGGCTAACCGCCGGTGTTAATTTTATCTGCCTGCAGCACAATAGGGGTCGATCTACATAGGAACAAGAGAGGACGTCAAAGACAGGATCTGCCGAGCCGAGGGGCTACGACTGAGGAAGCAGAACCGTCTCTCATCAGCAATAAACTGTAGCCACCAGAGGCAATTGCATAACGGAGTTTCAAAGCTTTGGCCTTACACTAAATAAACCCTCTTTTTATTAAAATTGATGTTACTGTTTTTATGTTCAGTGTCACAGAGACCCCAATGTGTATATGTACAACTATACTCATTTTAAAATTAAACGTAAAGTTCCCCCCAAAATGACAAATCTGTCATCTTTTACGCACCCTTGTGTAATTCCAAACCAGGGTGACTTTCTTTCTTCTGTGGAACACAAAAGATGTTAGACAGAAAGTTGGGTTTAGTAAATCAGGGTTTAGTGCCCAAAGTGTAACCCAGAATTTAACAAAGAAGTCAATATTTATTTTTGTTGAAATCACAATTATGCCACAAATGCTGTTGATTGAGCTTAACTTGTATTAAACCCTGAAGCAGTCCTTTAATATGATCCTCTGACCTTCTCAAAACTGATATTACTGAAGCTCTAACCCTCTGATGTATCACAAGTTAGAGATGCACTTTTCAAAAATGTGACTGGTATTACTAACATTGTGTCTGTTTGGGGTCAGTCAAATCCAGCACAAAAAATAAATAAACAAAACAATAATAATAAAATAATACAAATAAAATTATGAAATAAAGTTGTCAACTGGCAGGAATGGACTTTACCTTGTGTACACCAATCAGAAAATCTGAAGCATTTTCCAGTTAGCTTGCTGACGATAATGGAATTTTGGTCAAATGCATGCTATTTTTACAGATTAAAAATGTAAAATATGCATCAAATTGTTGCTGATATACATAAATGAATATGATTGAAACGCCAAGCTTTAACAATTAGCTGTATTTAGAAAAATGTATAGAACCAATCATTCACAACAGAAACCGTACTCTCCTCCGCCATGTTGAAAGTTTACATATCCTCGCAACTCGAACACTCAGGTATCAAAATAACGTTTCCCAGGCCTACTTATAACTTGAGAGGTCATTCATGTGCAACTTCCAAATGGGACACTCGCATTTACGATAATTCTGACAGCACAAAAGGTTTTACATTTTCTCAAATGGTGCATCAAGCACAATGCCATTATGAAGACACGTTCGGTGTGAAAAAAAAAATCTATTCATATCCAACGGAGTACCAGGTGCATTCAGAATAGCATAGCAACATTTAAATGAGCCAGGCCTATTTCCCTTGGTATTCTGCGCCATGGGTTCTGCCTCAGTCTCTTGACATGTTCCCTCTAATTCCTGTTCCTTGTTTTTAAGTGAGAGAGTGAGTGAGATTCCTCTCTCACTGTTCAACAAACCTGGGCACCTCACATTCACTAAGATGTTTCAGGACTTCCCAGCTAAAATCCCTGCTGAATTTAATAGCATTTGATCATTGTGCTACTGTTGGCACCATTTACCAAGAAGGTATTTCCATCCCCTGCATACAGAGTTTCAAACGAACATATTTGCAATCAAATATTTAGTCAGAATGGAATGATGAAATTCCACATCAAAGCAGCTCATAGTCACTTTTCATGTGCTCACATTGGGGCTTTTCCCACTGGGAAGCCAGAATGGTAAACAAGAGCCAGCACACGTTTTAAAATAAACAAGCCCTGACGTCAGGAACAATTTTCTATTACAGCAGTTAAATTTAACTGCTGTACTGAGCCCTAACCTCCATTATCACTTAAAGCTGCATCGCTTTTGGCCACAGGTGTAACATGGCAGTTAGCCAAACCCCACGAACAGAAAGATAGCATAGCGAACGTCTGGAACAGAGCCCCTACTGAGATATTTATTATGTTACATTCAAAGCACAGTGAGCGTAAAAGTCATATAGACACACCATCTCTTGACAGACTCTACAATATGCTCTTAATAAAGCTCCAGAGAATCAAAATGGGAAAAGATTAGCTTGGGACATAGATTAAAGTGTCACTCTTCTGCCCAAGTCCACAAACAGATGCATGAATGCTTGGTTAAATACTATGCCAAACGCTTTGCAAGCGCACTGTCTCATTATACTGTGCATACATACAAACCTCAGTACTCAAGGGGGCAATATGGTTACCTTCAAATGTCTGTGTCATTAAAGCTGTTATTTAGGAAGATTGCTATACATGTTGACAGTTTAACAAAAGCTATGCCTCAAACCACACAATATATACACTGTGCACTTACACTATGCAATCTGCCATCTAGTTTATTAATTTTCAAAGTGTAGTATCCTCTTATATGGAACACTGCCTTTTTTTTTTACTACACAGAAGCATTTGGCAAATACAAATTTTCTGGATATGGCCAAGTGTGATCATTAAACAGCAGAAGGATGTCATTTAATTAAATCATATACAGTCACATGCACTGCACGATACAGAATGTACAAGAGGTGCCGCTCTGCTCTGCCATATGAAAATTTAATGAAAACATTTAACATGGAATCCAGAAAATATTTTATGGAAAACAGATGTGTCTGTAAGACTTTATGCAGTCATTTTCTGTGTAATTCCATCAAAAATCAGAGGCTTTTTATTTGTTGATTATAGTATCGATACCGAGGTACCAGGGCTGGTATTGTACCGAAGCCAAACTTTTGGTATCAGAGCAGCCCTAGCTGTGAGTGCTGAGTGCATGTAAGTGTCAAACTTTACATACTCTTTTATAAAAACAAACAGCATCCTGGTCCTGTTAGTACTCTTCTTTTCATAGCATTGTAATAGAATAGTGCAGAAGTATGTAATTTGGGACACAGCTTAACTTTAACTAACTTGCTTAACAAGATTGGCTTCAAACTGTTGCTCCTCCATGACAGTAGTTGACCTGAACATCTGACCATATAAAAAGTTTCTGCTTATGCTCTCTATACAGTGTCCCCTGTGGCAACACTGAGAATGCAGAACAAACCTGAGTCTTGGCACGTTTCGAAATGCAACTGCGCATTAAATGGAGCTTTTACATTCATTTATGTTCACATACTTGCATATAGTGTTTTTTCAGGCCTTAATATTGGTTAAACTATTTGAGTGGATTCCCAGGTGTACGCATAAATATTACCCTATACGAAAACCCTTGTTCTTGCTTAGCACTCCAATACGGTTCTAGACCAGCTGTTGCGGTCAGCTACACCATTGTTATGGAGATAAACTCAAACACGAATACACCGTCTAAGAGTGTTTAGTCTAAAACAGAACTGAGGAATGGTGGCAACTGGGGCTGAAACCCCTGAGTATTGACAGGAGTAAATGTGTATTCATAGGATGAACAAACGACCAAGATATGAAAAGTTGCAGTCATCTTTAGAATTACTGTGCGCACGCTGTTCCAACTTTTGCATCAGACTGTATCATGTCACTGTGATGAGTCCGGCCACACCCTCCTCCTCGTCACAATCATGTTATAATTACATTGAAAAAGGGTGTAATAATATAACAACTTTTTTGCAATATGGTTTACTTTCCATCTTCCTGCTCGTCCAAGGAAGACTTTATTTAAAGGCATAATTCTGTAAGTTGGTGATAACATTCTCACACTATTAAATTACCCCATGGGAAATTGAAGGTGGAAAAACAATATAGCTTTTCTATTCTTGTAATCAAATCAGAGTTCATCCCAAACAAATATATATACACAATACAGCTTTTCTATTCTTGTAATCATATCAGAGTTCATCCCAAACAAATATATACATATATACCACTGAATGAGGCAGCTCGGTTAAGAAAGCGTAAAAATAGCGTTTGTGTTCTAGAAGCATGTTCTAAACTCTTTCTACTCAGACTAAACTATATGTCTATTTCCACTGTATAGTGCATATACGACTCATTTGGATGGGCCTGTTGTGATCAGGGAAGGTCTGTTATATAATTATAAAGCCCACAATACAGTTTCGACCCTCCTCGTATTGAAATTGATCTAATTGAGCAGCTAATTAGCTCAACATTTCCCATCTTTTCTGAAGCTTCAAGAGTCCTATGATGCAAACATTGGGTCATGCTGCTGGACACTTCAACAAAGCCTAACCACAGATGCTCTCTTTGAAGCAATAAACAGATAAATATCCAGATCATGGGTGACAGATGAGAAAACCAAACAAGAATGTAACAGGCTCTCTTATGTTGCTTTTGTTAACCAAATGAGCTTAGACCAGATAAGGTCAGCTATACAATAAAATATCATTTTGTGAAATTACCAATAGCCCCCAAAGGTCCTGATAGCTGATGAAAAAATGAACAGACCACTGAGGAAGGAGCTTGTGATTTAACATTTCAACATTTAAATGTCAAAAAATACATTAGCGTCTACAAAACAAGGGAAAGAGCTAAATTAAATTTGATTGTTTTGAGGCCTGGTATAAATTTGTGTCTTCAGGTTCAGATTACATCTCGTTGCGGCATTGACATATCCTTAAATTTTCTTTGATAATTATCAACAAAGCAAAGGCTTATCTCTGAAGCCGCATGGGCACAAAAAGCAATAGAACTGTCATTGAGCGCTGACCACAAAATGCTAGCAGAAGATTTCTGACCTTCAAAGTGAAAATATATGAATAGAAGAGATGCTATCTGCTGAAGAACTGATTAGACCCCTTCTGACACACTTTTATATTGCCTCGGCATGGTATCAATACGACCATGGCCCACTCTTGAAGCATAGTCAAAATTATTTCTGTATTATGAGTTTTATTTTAGCACTATATTCTTCTGAAGTTCAACGAAATAAAGTTTTGCTGATTTAATACTGACGAATCTTGGCATGAATTGCTTTAAATCAAAATAATTTTGACCAATAAAACAAAAACAAGCACAAGAACCATTTGGTATTACTTATAAACAACAAAAAATCAAAAAAATAATGCAGGGCTTTCCCTAACCCCTTACCCTAACCCTTTCCTAAAATGCTCAATGAGGCTTTTGGATACCTCCCAGCTTTTTTATGTATTGCAATGCATATTGCCAAATTACTGAAACTGAGACATTTTATCACACCCGAATCTTATTAATATATTATTGTTTTGAGATAAAAAGGCATACAGGATTTTGAATGAAGAATATTATTTTAAAATAATATTTTAACCTGGTAAGTTGATATCAGAATAGCATCAGAACAAGGTACTTCATATCTATTATCTTAATGTTATGAAGTATATTGTTATTAGGCCCGGAGCACAGACTGACTAGCACTGAGGACAGTGCAACAGCCCTACGGATCATATGTGTCACATTCAAAGAGACGGCTAGAGATGATAAATGTATGGTACATGTATGTATCTCCTAGGTAAACATACACAAACAATAAGAAGGAAACAATATTGGCTTGAGCGGTTGTCCTCCCAGCCCAATACTCTTAGAGCACTTACAATTGCATTTAATAGTATGTCCTTAAAGCAGTGACATCACTTACTGCTCTTGTTGGAAAGTCACCCTACTGTTAATGGATTCAATTTAATGGTACATTTCTCTGGTCCACTATGATAACTCTATCTATCAAATCAAAGCTGGACATTGAAAATAATAATGGTAAAAAATGGAAGGTACCGATGATGCAGCTTATAACAGTTACTGAATGAGCCATTAAGGTTGTATTGACTTACCACATTATATAATGTGTGCTTATTTTCCATTTAAGCATTTTCAAATGAACAAGACTGAGTCTCAGTTAAAGCCCAAACATACTCTACGTAAGTACGTGAATGCAGAAGCATCTTGCTACGCAAGCACGATTTCACGCATCGTTGCATTATGAAATGTGTCATAACCTAACGCAAGTATGCGCTGTATTCTCAACATTGCGGATTTTCTTTTTTCAGTCAACAACTGTCATGGTGGAGCAGCAATTTGAGGAGAGTCTTGCTGAACAAGTTAGATTATACAAACATATTTTCTGTCCTCTTTTCAGCAAATACAACAGAACACACTCCTCAACTGTCGACATGTTGACTCCACCACATCCGGATTCGTGGCACCTAAAAAACCCTTTCGCCCCCTTCTAGTCTGAGGTTTGTAACCTTCAGAGCAATGCAAGAGTGGGCATAATGTATGTACAACGGGACCACGTTTTGGCCATGCGTTCGTGAAGTGATCCCATCTGCGTACTTGTGTGAAGTATGTTTGGAGCCTTAGGGATAGAGGAAAGATATAGAGAAGGCAAGGAGGTAAAATATTCACCTTGGAATTGACTGCTGTTAACATAAATTTTTATTTGGTCCTTTATAATTAATCTCCCTGCATAGCAGCTTAAAACAGTAATTAGCATAAAAGCATACATACTGTATAACAGTAACCAGAAATAGTCACTGGCCCAACTATTCATCATAGAAAGTGTGAAAAGAAAAAAATTACTAAAAGTCTCCCTAATATCAGTGTTTAACACGTGAAAAGGCCCTTTTTAAGTAAAGAAATTAACATGATAGATATGGGTAGTCTAAAAAAATTCAGAAACCCCACCTTCCATTTTTAGGTTCATAGATGAACACTTTGGCAGTTGTACAATTCCTTCTGAGACATGCAAGTTTTATTATGTATGATGGAAGCGTAGCTTGTGTTAGTGGGGTCAGACTTGGTAGTGTGTCTCCTGAATCTTTGTTGTCTTCTTCCCTGTATTGTCTCTTTATCCGGCAGCAGAATACCATCAAGGCGGAGATGCAACTGTGATGTGGGCATTAAGATATACTTTTGGACATATGCTGGTTCTATCTTTTCAGCAATGTTTCCAGATGATTTTTGTAGCAACCATTTACCTGAAAATGGCCTGAAACTTATTGATGGTGAAAATACAGTCTGTATTACAATCTCAGAAAAGCAAAGATGCCAATATGAATGTAACAGTGTAACAGTCATGAAGGCAATGCTTTTTGTATGTTTTAATTTTGGACTGGACTGCTCTGCATTTTACGATAAACTTTTGAAAGACAAGCGCACACTGAGAAAAATTGCAGCCAGCGAAAAGTACAAGGTGCAACAGTTACAGATGAGGATGCACCCTCTACTTCACATTGATCTGCGCCTAGGTAAGGATACAGCAATTCAGTTTTTGCTAAGGGTGCGGTCCTGATCCCCGTCTGTCGCTCACTTCGACGTTGTGATACCCGTTTGTCTGGGGGAGAGACATGCAAATTCTGTCTCCCAATTTCTCATTGGCCTTTTCTCAAGTTCAGAGGTAACCAAGGCCTACAAAGAAGTCCCCTAGTGTCGCTTCATTCGACACAAAGTCTCGTTCCCTCCATCAGGGAACAGAGGTTTCAACAGTAACCTAGACATTTTCAACAACAGGAATCTGGCCACCCCAGTAATACATTTAACTAAATCTAGTTACGTTTAAATAATAGAGCTTAATTTGCCCTATCGATTTAAATGGCTCTGTTTAAATGGAGAAATCTATTTAAAACCAATACAATGCCAAACTGTCTTGTATTAAAGGAACGCCATATCAGTACTTCAAGGTATGGCAATAGATTATTTCCAAAAAGTTTATAGATCTCTTTTTACACACCATGCCCATTTGTTGTGTGCAAGACAGGCTGTGAAGTGTAAGATGCATGTCGAGACAAAAATTATTTTAATATTTGATAATTATAGTATTGACTATTTGAATTGTACTCCATTGGGTTGTGTTTAAGGTTGTGTTTAGTTAAAAAGTTTTACTCAAGTACATCTGAAAAGATAAAATTTGTAATCAAAGAAAAAGCAACTAACTCAGTTTCACCATGAAACATATAAATAATTTCAGTTGAAAGGGGATTTATTACAACCAACATTGACATTTCATTTCTTAGGATGAAAAACACTGCTTAAAGATAAACACAACGGTGCAGTTTTCCACACAATCCATATTGGACCTATTTACTCTGAGTCTGAATGTCATCAGTTTTTTGTCAAAAGGAGAGATTACCTTCAGTCTAAATCTGTAGTTTTTACTAAGAAATCTGAATATATTGAGCAAATATGCTTTAAAGAAAACATTGCTACGTTGCTAAAAACAATCCTTTCCATCTCTCTTCCATTCTCACACAGACCAGGCTGTAAAAGGAGCCATGTCATTTAAACTTACAGTCTTGAATATATTTTTTTCTGCACATCAAAAACCTTCACTCTGCAAAATGATTTATCTGGCATTCCTTGCATCTAAGAAGGGTTTTCTTGCATCTCTCATTGATTCGCTCTGTCATCTTGTTAGAAATTGAAAAATGCAAATGAGAGTCAAACTTTGGAAGCACCTGCTGTGTGCTGCTATAAGACCTAGAAAATGAACTTACAAGAGGCCATTATGGGGTTGTCAACAAAATCTACAGGGCACTTTTTAAAATCACTTGGCCTGTTGCTGATATATTTACAAAAGTGATGGTAGCTGACATAAAGAAAATAAAGAAAACAGCTCTCTTATGCACTTTACTGCCACTGTTTAAACAATTTTGCAAGCAATTTAAGAGAAGCTCTGTTGTTGCTTTTTTGGTTTATTTGGCAGTGCTTTATGGTTGTCTGTCACAAAATATACTATTTTCCTCATTAGTTATTTTGAGCTGCAAAGGAACACACCAACCCAATTCCAAAACCACAGTTATTATAAGAGCCTGTTGGTCGTTTGGACAAGCCATGGTAAAAAATGCCCTTGATCTCAGGCTGCCTGGGGAGGACAGGGGTACCCGTCAGCTAAAATAAGACTAAGGGTGCACATGGAGTTGATTTGGGATTTTCTGTTGAGGGAACATCATTGGTTCAAAAATGCTGAAATCAGTGTGATCCAATGGAAAACACGTAATATTGCGTGCAGCTACAGTGTGGAGAGACAACGTTCTTGCTTCCTTAACCACACACTTTGATCTGTTACTACTAGCGAACTAGCTGCTGGCATAGGGACCCTCTCTTTTCATTCCCCCAAGCATTTTACTTATTACAGGGCACTGTTTTCCTGAGGTTTATCCATTGACGTTTACAGTATAATCACTACCTTGGTCTGCAATGTTCTGACCAAGTAGGGCCTACCAAAAATATAATTATCATTAAAATATCATGTGCAGAGAGAACTAGCTATTTCATGTGAGTTTTTTTGCCAACGTACATGTTAAACAAAATGCTAGCACAGTGTTACTTCAATATAGATACAAAATATGTAAAGATTGTAGGTGTAAACTGGCAACTGCATGTTTCATCCACTTCCTATTACATGTAAATTCATCTATACCATTCATCTATTATGTTACATCCCCGGGGGGGGGGGGCTTGACACAGACTCAAACACTTAAAGGAGTCATGGTGTTCATGGTTTTATGTAATTTATCCACAAAGTGTGCAGCTTTTGTCACTGCAGTGTATCTTTCTGGGCTTCTGGAAGAACATTTCCAGAGCCTCTTGATATGGGAAGAATAACTTCTGGCCCATTTATTGAGATCCGCATGCATGCTGCAAGATGGTCTCCTTGCAGCCTATTGCGGATGTTTGTCTTGACCTGCAAATGCATTAACTGTTAAATGTGATAGCTTAACATATAGCTAAAAGCAGCAAATCCTATTGTGAAAAGTTTGTATTACCCTGTTCATGGTTGAGAAGTCCCTTTCACAGTTTACACTACTGACTGGGACCGTCAGAGCAATAGAAGCCAGCAGGCTGTTAGTCTGAGCAGACAGTCAGAACAAATATGTGTGTGACTGAGCATTAAGGCCTATATTATTTTATTTTTTCGTTCTTTGAATTAGTTAATTATATTAATTTAAATCTTTTGATTGTTCATATCTTAACTTTTTAAAATATTTGTATTAATAGATCCGGCTCTTCTGATATGCGAGCCGGCTCCCAACGTTCACCTACAAGAGTCGGCTCTGAGAGCCGACTCGTTCGCGAACGACCCATCACTAGTGACTGGACTTTTGCTGCTTGTCAGGGAAAGGGCGTGCTGCACTTGGGCTCTTTTCTGTACTTGGACTTGGAGTAGTAGCGCTACTCCGGGTGCTACTTACAGGAGAGCGAGTGTTGCCATATTCACCACCCTGGGAGCGTTTAAAAACAGATATTTTTGTCTTCTTTTCAGGTGATTGACGCAATATATTTCCGACACACGCTTTCCGTCCGCTGGTGGGAGTGTGTGATGGGGAGTCGACTCCAAAGAGTCGGTTCCTCGACTCTGAATAGCCCCAGACTCGGGGTCGACTCCATCACATGAATCGACTCTTGGTGTCGACTCTGTTACTGTGTCTGAAATCACTCACTTGTGAGTGTCTAATCCCTATAAAAATTATATTTTTGCAGTAAAGTCGAGTAGATTGTATATTTTTTACATTTTGAGTGTATTACTATTTGTTATATGTTGAATTAATGTGACGTCATATCACGACCGTAGTCTCAAAGTCCTAGTGTATGCACGGCATTACACCATGCCAGAGAGTTGTCGTAGAAACGTTGTAGCTTATCTCTTTAGAAATAGATAACAGTCATGTGACTCTAGTTTGTAATTATGCATACCTCCGTACCAGAAAACCTGGAATCGAACACCCCTATGCTCACCTGTGTGTGCGCGAACGTGTCTGTGTGTGTATGCAGGCGTGTGTATGCAGGCGTGTGTGTGTGCGCATAGGGGCGGAACTTCGCCGTGCACGATACAGAGAGCTGAAGAGAATAGTAAACGTGCGACCATGTAGAGACAGAAATGACATGCCGTCGTGTAAATAAGATAAATAACATAAGGGCTATTTAGTTTGTTTAATAAAAGAACAAGGTATAGACCTGTTCTATTGGAAAGGTAACCTTAAATTACTTCTGTTGTGATCTGGCACTATATAGAAAATATAATTAACTTTACCTTCAAGGGGGGGCGGAGGGTGCCGTTGGGGGGGCGGGGCGCCCCCCTAATATAATGGCAGGGGAAACACTGACTTTATGTGAAGTGTGTATTTTCTGCACCACCAAATGTAATTACAAACTAAATTACTGTTAATAAAGGTTTTCTGTATATTCCACCCAACTTCCATTGGTCAAAAAACAGAAGACTATGCCCCAAACCAGCGACTACCCTACCCAACTAACAACTTTTAAATTTAATAAGAAAAACTGGAACACCCAATATGGCTGTTTGGACCAGACTGAAAAATGTTTTTAGCCTGATCTGGCCTAAAGAAGCAGAATTTATGACACCTTTGCTGTCAGATTTTTCTGATGATTTGAAATATGGTTCACTGTCTGTCGTTCACTTTGACGTTGTGTCGAAGAAGCGACATTAGGGGTCTCTCTTGAGTGCCGAATATGCCTCTGATCTATGAAAAAAGGCCAATGAGAAGTTGGCAGACAGTATTTGCATACCCCGCCCCCGGACATACGGGTATAAAAGCGGGGAAATACGTCGAGTTCATTCAGAAATTTTCTTCGGATCCGATGGTCGTGCATGCAGTCAGCTGCGAGTCACACACCTGTTCCTCTTCCTTGCAGATGCTTTGACTGCTGTTGGATCTACGGCGCACTTCAGTGGCTTTTCTCCATCTCTGCACGGCAGTGCAGTTTGCCCCTGGGCGCTTCGACAGCGCAAAAAACTTTTATTTAAAAGAGTGATTTTCTCGTTAAAAGAGTATTTTCCTCTAAAAGAGCATTACACAGCGGCGTTGAATGTCCTTTTCAGGATGCATCTTTATAAAGATGCCTTTCCGCCCCTGTGTAGTTCCTGGATGCGGTAGAGTGCTCTTCGCTTCAGACGGCCACAGGCGTTGTCTCGTGCGTCTGGGCTGCGATCACACCGAGGCAGTGTTTGTGGATGGTTCATGTTCTCACTGCGAGAGCATGACCATGGCAACGTTGCGGTCGCGGCTCGCTTTCAACAGAACAGCTTTCACTCGGAGAGCGCGGCATCTGACATAGATGACTCCCCTGGGCTGTCACCTTCGGGCCAGCACGCCTAAGCTGAGGCTGACGTGCAGATGTCCGATATGCTTTCCCGGGCCGCCACCAGCGTGGGGCTGGACTGGAACCCTCCATTCTCCCCACAGCCATCGCGGTTGAATGACTGGTTCCTGGGGCCTCCACGCCGCTCACAGCCACGCCTCCCCCGGTCCCGTTTTTCCCAGAAGTGCATGATGAGCTGACGTCTTTGTGGAGGGCACCCCTGTCCACTCGTCCAGCACGTGCTTTGCGTACCTACTTGGTCCAGCGTGGGGCTGGACTGGAACCCTCCATTCTCCCCACAGCCATCGCGGTTGAATGACTGGTTCCTGGGGCCTCCACGCCGCTCACAGCCACGCCTCCCCCGGTCCCGTTTTTCCCAGAAGTGCATGATGAGCTGACGTCTTTGTGGAGGGCACCCCTGTCCACTCGTCCAGCACGTGCTTTGCGTACCTACTTGGTCCAGCGTGGGGCTGGACTGGAACCCTCCATTCTCCCCACAGCCATCGCGGTTGAATGACTGGTTCCTGGGGCCTCCACGCCGCTCACAGCCACGCCTCCCCCGGTCCCGTTTTTCCCAGAAGTGCATGATGAGCTGACGTCTTTGTGGAGGGCACCCCTGTCCACTCGTCCAGCACGTGCTTTGCGTACCTACTTGGACCACGCGGAGAGCTTTAGACGTTTTGAGCAGCACTTTGTCTGCTTTGGTGGACAGCGGAAAGGGAACGCTGTCTCCAAACAGAGGCTTTCCCACTGGGTGGTGGACAGCATTTCATTGGCCTATCAAACCCAGTCCGTGACCCTCCCCCCCCTTGCGTGTACAAGCACACTCAACAAGGAGTGTTGCATCCTCATGGGCACTGGCAAGAGGCACCTCCCTGGCAGACATATGTAGAGCAGCGGGTTGGGCAACACCTAATACCTTTGCGAGATTCTACAATCTCAGGGTTGAGTCAGTATCGTCCCGTGTTTTCTCAGGTCCGAGCTGGTAGATTTCGGTACATGCTGACAGACTGACCGGGTGGATCGCTTGCACCTAGCGTCCTTTCCCTCGGCCGAGGTAAAAATGTGTAAAAATTTGGATCCCTGGATGACCCCTCCCTCGCCCTGTGGGTCCGCATTTCAGCTGAGGAATTCGCCGACCCAATCCACTGCGGGTACTCAAATCTACACTCTACTGGAAAAGATGCTCCACAGGTCAGGACTCCTGCGTGGAATTCCTCCTGTGTGTATTTTCCACAATACGGTCCCCTTACGAGTGGACCCGCATCTTCCTTAGGCAGTCCCAGTTGCCCTCCGGTCGCAGTGTTGTAGCAACTCCCCGGGTTGGCAAGCGTCGCCTTGGACCCCTAGTGTCGCTTCTTCGACACAACGTCAAAGTGAGCGGCAGACGGGGAACATCTAGATTACATATGTAACCTCCATTCCCTGATTGAGGGAACGAGACGTTGTGTCCTCCCAGCCACGTCGCTGAGCCGAGCCACTGTGGTGGCCGAACCACTTCTGGCTCCTCAGAAAAATCCTGAATGAACTTGACATATTTCCCCAATTTTATACCCGTATATCGGGGGAGGGGTATGCAAATACTGTCTGCCAACTTCTCATTGGCCTTTTTTCATAGATCAGAGGCATTTTCGCCGCTAAAGAGAGACCCCTAGTGTCGCTTCTTTGACACAACGTCTCGTTCCCTCCATCAGGGAACGGAGGTTACATTCGTAACCTAGACGTTTTTGATCATAATTTTGACCAACCATTTTTTTTTCAATCTTTCACATTCAAGATTTCAGTCTTTTCATTCCCAAGATGGCAGCTGAGAGGACTGACTTGCTTGAAAGGGACTTTCTCACACCATTGGTTGAGCCAATTTTGCTATATTTTACTGGTTGGGATGTTAAAACAACCTGTATTAGGTATGGACGCCATATTGAATGGTTCTCAATCCAGAGCACTTATCTTGTGAAATACACCTCATGCATTCTCTCAGTCAGATATCAGTAATGATTATGCACCAAGTTGCTGCTGATGTTATCTAGATAAGCTAATGGGACAGGATAAATAAGATGCCCTGCAAGATATTGGCCTCTGGGAGCTTCTCTGGGTGCCAATAAGATGTCAAGAATTGGATCCTGCCCTGAAACAGCATCAAAAGCTCTTGATTTATAGTAATTGTTGTTGGACAGCTCCTGCATCACCCAAACTTTAAACCACATGTTTGCTTAATTCCACAGGCAATGAGATGGGTAGTAGGACATTCAAAATAATTTCTGTTAAGGCTGCTGAACCACAAAAATCTTATAATGCAGGTTTAAACAGGTGCATATTTCTACACCTCTCACACTTGCACACCATTGTTCCCTCATAGCTATATAAGTGTAGTCACACACTTTGAATGTTGCTCCCACACAGATAAAAACAATTGCAATGTGCAAAAGGCAGAGTGTGGAAAATAAAACTCTTGAATCAAAACTTAATGAATGAGCATTGTTTCAACTGGAATCCATTTATTTTACACATTGAATCGATGGTGTAAGAAATCTAATTTCTTACAAAAATATGCTGCAATGACCATCAAAATGAAAAATAAAATAAATCTTAGAACAGTACAGAGATTTTATAGAGCTCACAGTTCAATTTCATAGAAGCACTTGGAATTACAAAACATACTGACACATGGAAGCCCACAGAGATCATGCATTATTATTTTTCTGCCTTGTTTTCGCAACATCATAAAAACTTATCTTGAGTTTTTCACTCATTATTATGACAGAACATTGATGCATGGCCTATGCAAAACCTAACAATAACTAGTAATATACCAAAATGTTAGAATGCCTTTTTTTTTATTTCTTTTTTTTAATTTTTTTAACTACACGACCCCTGTCCTCTTGCTTGGACTGTGTTTTTTGTCTTTGCTATATACTAAGCACAATTTAATTTAAACTAGCTCAGTTCAGGACATTCTGGACTGTCATTAAAAGGTTAAACTTTTGACACACTTTGTGCACAAGTTTGTCTTAGTGAGAAATGCCAACAAAAACTACATCTAGCAAGGAATCTCAAATAGTTTTTACATTGAAACCTGTTTGAGTCAAAAGACTTGAGTCTCTAGTTTCACCTGATATGTCATTTTGAAAACTTAATCGATTTATCGCAAAATGGCATGCACAATGACCAATGACCACGTTCGTGGACTATAGGGATATTTTCCTTAGAAATCCTATGTTCAATATGCGTTATCACATTGAGAATTCAATGAGTTCATCCAAAGCCTCCAAAATGTTGCTTTCAGAGGCTTTTATGCAGTTAGGATGAAAATAAGATGCATTTTGAACTGTTATGAGAGCAGTGCAGACAGACAGCGAACTGGTGGTTATGTCATTCACTAAATAGGGAGCAAGGGAGCATCCTATAACTTTCCAATGCAGCCATGTGCGTTCCCTCCAAACTTCCGATCAAAAGTTCAGTTTCCGGCTGAAGACAATGTTTGGACCACTCAACATGGTTGGCAGACATGGTACAATGTAATCAGTACATAGATTCAGAATAATAATAATACTACATTTTATTTTAACATGGTTGGAAGTGACTGGATGATGCTGACATTTCAAAAACATTAATAACCTACACTCCTGGAAACATAATAAACAATTTGATTAAAAAAAAATCTGACTTTCTGTATTTTGGTAATAGCAAACACTGCACACTGCACTGATACATTGGATGTTTCTGCTTAGGTTGCCAAAGGTCTGCAGAATAGAAACAGAATTTGCTCAGCAAGAACAAACATTAGGGTACATTAATCCTCACTGTGCCAAATCTATTCTCATTCACACCACTGCCACCTCTCCACAGACCCTGTTCCTGAAATAATCTCCTCATCCCAAATCCACAACCCCAAGATGTCTGTCAATTGCCTGGAGGTCATAAGTATCCAGAATGGCAACAGAAAGTAGGACACGCACCCAAATATATGCCCACCCAGCACTAGAACAGTTACCACATCCTGCTAAATGGTTATGTCTCTTCTCTTACCAGTGAGAAAATGCACAAGGGAGTGCAAACCATCTGGCACAATTAATGGGATATATATATATATAAAAAAAAAGAAAAATCCCTTGATCTGCTGAAGCTGCAGTTCCACCGTACATTACTCCAAACAGACCGATCTATCCTGACCAAAAACAAAATGCTATTGATTTCATACCAGTTCTCAAAATGGTGACGACCTTCTTTTTTTTTTTTTGCTATGCTCTTTTACTTATCCCTTTCTCTTGATTACTCTGCTCAGGGCCCGTGCTGGCTCTTGGCTACCTCCCTTCAGATGTCAATTGCAAGCCTGCCCAACTCACGCTGAAGTCTTTCTGGGTAATTAGAATTGAGAGCCAGTGAGTGAGCACAGTGATGAAATTGACATTATGGATGATGGACAGGCTCATGACAGCACATGATGCTGACTCTTTTTGGATCTGGCGAGGATGTGTCACTCTGGGATTGTGTGCTAATGTGTGGTATGTACTGTAATGAGCATGGCACCTGTGAAGAAATATTGCTGCATGCATCTGTTGAGAGGTCCAGCTGGTGCTCATACTAAAGACAATGCAGCATGTTAACTCCCAGGAATTCAAGGAAGAAAGCAGACAATGCCCCATTATTGCCCTGGCAAAAAAGGACAGGCAAAGCTCATTTGCTGAAAACTAATAAAAGAAGTCAAAAGAAATTATAAGCACACTAATTAAAATCTTACTGAAAAAGATGAGTTGCACAAAATTTTATTTGAGAGGTGTTTTGGAGTATGTATTTGTCAGAAGTCATTTTGCAGATTCTGTCTGACACTGCTTTAATAAATAGTTTAGTTGTAAAAAGGCTTATTAAATGACATGTTGCGCAGTGGTGGGTAATTTTGCGAATTTACCCGCCACTGTCGACAAGAAATACCACAAGATACAAAGATGCATACTTGAGGAAACACACCTGATTATATTTTGAAGAACAGACTAAAGAAACACCGGCAAAGCGCGTGTCTGGTTTGCTTTTTTGTTCAGAGGTTCATTTGCGCTTTGGCTCCAACGCACGCTACACTGTTAAATATGCAATAACATGCAATGGCATTGAGACTACAGATTAATTGTCATGTACAATTAATGTACATAATCCAGTACAGTCCTAGAAATGGTTCGTGAACCAGTTTCATTTTAGCCTCCATTTGAATGTTGCAAAATTATCATTATGATAATAGTACTAGCCTATGGCATAGCCTACTCTTTATTATTTTTTTACTACATACACCTAATTAGAACTTTTTCAATGACTGTTGAGGCTCCTGGTGTTTCACTGAGCTGCATGGTTCAAGGGGAAATATGTAACAAACCTGGTCCATGACAATTTATAATAGTAAAAGAATGTAAAATTGCAACAATATAAAAATTCCGAAACAATATCCAATGGTTTTACACTTTTTCACAATTTTAACCCCTAACCCAAACCTAACCATAAAGTCTAACCTTATACCCAAAACCTAAACTTCACAATGAATTTAAGAGGAAAATGACTGTTGTGCACCACAGAAAAATAGCAATATTGGGGTTTGGAACAAGAAAGGGAAGCATACTACACATTATTGACATAAAACTGTTATTTATATGATACAAATAAATAAATATGAAAGATTAAGCAGATTTATTCACATGCATTTCTTTTCAAAAAATTAAATGTTGGATAGGAGGCTACCTAATATTTGATGCCTGTATTGTATCAATTCAAAATTCTGTTTGATTGGTTCATCTCTGTGGGAATACAAGTACCTTTTCCTGCAAGCCAAGTCATATGCTATCTTGCGATTTTGCCATATCTTACAAATTATTATGGGTTGTCATGAAACTATGTTGGATACAATGAGAGGTTCACTGCATCCAAGAGCCTTGTAGGCACTATTGCCTAGGGTTAGGCATTCTTTCACCAGTGCGGACAGAAGACCACACTAAAACACTAAAATAGTGTAAAACACTGTTTCCTGTCACTTCTAAATCTATAATTCCATAACTTAAGAAATTGTTTCAGCCGAGTTGTGAGTTTGTCTGGATTGAATGTGATGACAACGAAGGGGTCACAATATAATGCAAAGACAATAAACAGACAACAAATCTTTCTTTTGTTATGTACTGTACCTGCTGGTTGTGTACAACAACAAAAATAATTGGTACTACCTACTACTGCCCTGACTTGGCCCATTCTGTGCAGTTAGAGCAACAGCCTTATACCCAATCAGCATGTCACTCACCCATCTGCTCGATCACGTTCCCCTTACTTAACACCAGTCAACCCAAGCCCAATGATATCTCGCCATCTGTCCCGTCACTCATGGATTTTACTTTCTAAAAGCATTGTTTGCACCTATCAGGGGCTGCTGTGCCAACAGCCCAGAGCCCCCCTGAATGTGGACTCCCTAGGTTTTCATTTAAACATGAGTAGTATGGGCCACTAAACTAATAACAGTGAAGTGCTTCTGGTTGAGGTTTTGTCACATAAAGAAAGGGTGGGGTGAGTGCACGGACACTACACTGTGACATATGTGTTGTGAAAGAAGTGTCTTGATGTAAGGTTCGAGTATCAGCTGCTGTTACTCGAGGGCTGCCTAACCCATCAGAGTATCATAGTGGAGATCCTTTTCAGAGTATCTCATTATATGTGGGGGCCAACTGCTCAGTAGTGTCAGACAAGATTTGTGAGTTTCATTACCAAAGGTGGTTCTTAAAGGGCCCTTCAAATCATTCTCATTTGTTTGCAAGTCTTA
Source organism: Moxostoma hubbsi (assembly GCA_032164185.1). NCBI lineage: Eukaryota > Metazoa > Chordata > Actinopteri > Cypriniformes > Catostomidae > Moxostoma > Moxostoma hubbsi. The sequence continues at coordinate 35,102,524 of JAVLUX010000001.1, read as the reverse complement.
AAACAAAAACTTATTTGAAGTTTTTGTGTAGCTTGGCAAGGTTGGACAAGATATGAATTACAAAAAAATTCTGACTAGTGATCAATACTGATACTTTATGAATACTTTTGAGAAGGTTATTGGATACAAACAATAAAAGGATATTGATTAGACAAAGTAATTTCATTGAGGAGAAAATCAGAATGACTGTTGCAGAATGACAGAATGAGTACTGGTGGCTTTCATTAATTATTTTTTTTTCTTTTGCTGACAGAATTCCATGATAATCTGAGGTTTACAGAACAATATAGCTCAGGTGATGTTTGAAAGCAACTATAAACCAAGTAACACTTTCTTTCTTTATAATATTTAACCAAAACCTCCCCCAAAAGCCTTAAAGGTACAGTTCACCCAAAAATGAAAATCTTCTCATCATTTATTCATCCTCATGCCATTCCAGATGTGTATGACTTTCTTTCTTCTGCTGAACACAAACTAATATTTAAAAAATCTCAGCTCTGTAGGTCCATATAATGCAAGTGAAAGGTGACCAGAACTTTGAAGCTCCAAAAAGGATATAAAGGCAGTGATGAAAATAATCCATGCAACTCTAGTGGCTTAATCCATGTCTTCTGAAGCGATATGATAGGTGTGTGTGAAGAACAGATTAATATTTAAGTTTTGTTTTTTTTTTACTATAAATTCTCCATCCTGTCCAGTAGGTGGTGATAAGCATGAAGAATGTGAATTGCCAAAAACAAAAGAAGAATGTGAAAGTGGCTATTTACAGTAAAAAAAAAAGGGCTTAAATATTGATCTGTTTGGCACCCATGCCTTTAAATGGTATTTGGAGCCACCATTCATTTGTATTTTATGGAACTAAATAGTAGACAATCTTCTAAACATATTTGTTTGTGTTAAGCAGAAGAAAAAAAGCCACATCTGGGATGAAACGCAGGTGCGTAAATGATGAGAGCATTATCATTTTTGGGTGAACTATTTCTTAAGACAGCAAGAAGCAAAGTAATGTTTACTTTAAAATAGCTGTATAATGCATTAAATGCACCAGTGCTTTTTTTACCCTTACCTCATTGCTGCTGCCCTCATTTAACCATTTCTGTGAAGAATGCAAAAACAAAAAAACGAAAAGAAAACCAAAAAAAAAAAGCTGACACTTTTATAGTTTCAGAGCAACTGACAAGCTTATCAGCCAACAAATCTATTTCAATAATAGCACGATTTCATGTTGTCAATTTCTCTTTCTTCGCTACCAACACACTTCCTCCCCAAGGGGACAGATGTGCAGTCATACGGTGCACCCTTTCTCCAAAATTCAGTGCGCGTGAAAATGTCATATATGCGATAATGTCCAAGAGCGTGCGCAGCATGAAAGTACTTTTCTGAAGAACCAAAAACATCCAAGATGTGGTTCAGTGTGACTAAATACAGACAAACACAAAAATAAAGTCTTATGCGCGCTACAGCCTTATCTAGGATCCTGAAGTTTAACATTCCCTCATTATCCTATTTTTACTGCGTGACGTGACATACAAAATACGTTTTGCAGAAATACAGTAGGCTACACGCGTCTGAAAACCGACCAGTCTCGAAGGTCATCTGTGGAACGCATGTGTAAATGAGATGAGATGTTTATGTAATTTACTTTATAATCGTTCTAGGCATGTAAAAAATAACCGAGCGACTGGATAATTAAGACTTTCGATTTGGTTTTGCTGATAGTCACATAATTGATGCAGGGTAAAGTTGAATGTTTATGAGAAGACAGAAATTAACTAAATCCTCTATGCGAATCTATTCAGGCGTGTGGGATTTGAAGTGTGACTGAATTTCCGATTTCGTAGACGTGTCTAATATGTATAATTATCTATATCCACATGCCACGGGTTTTTCTTTCACGTCTTTTCATCATTGCCGCTTAAACGATAATTAGTCGGAAGACAGGCTTGAAAGAGCACCTACCACCCCCATATCCATCTGCTCGGCTGTAATAGAAGGGGCCGCCCGAGTTTGGGATAGAAACCAGAGAATTGGAACAAGAATCATCTCTGGGTAAATAATCCAAACGCTCCGGATGCAATTCCACTTTCGAGTACTGAAAGACTTCATATCTTCATCGCTCCCGGTTTCTTTCCTTCCGCCGCATCCACCGTATAGATCCCGGGCATTTAACGGTCCACGAGAAAGCTCGAAAGTCAAACTACCTCACTGTTGTGCGCAAACACGTGAAACACATATCACACTGAGCCACATATATCAAGGCTGACAAAACACAGAGCGAAATAAAATATCCTCAGGAATCCCTGTCATCATCCAGTATGACATTCATTGTGGTCAATACGATTTACCAAATTGAAAGCTCTCCGACTGATGAGGAGTCGTTGTGGTATACACTTCCAAAGACCCAAACTCAAACGTCTGCGTTCAGTCTGAGTTGTAAAAGGCTCACATACTGTGGTGAATCAACCCCCTTTGATCTCAGAGCGTCTGCTGTCAGAGAAAATCTGCCGCGCGCCTCGCGCCGAATACAACGGACTGAAAGCGCGGTAAGCGCGAGGAGAACTTGTATAGTTCTCAGACGGGAGGAGGGGCAGCGGGAGCACTGTCGTCCAGTTCAAAACCTACTGACTGCCACAAAATTAATAACGAGCCCTTTCCACCCCCTAGGTTTGGTTGGCAATTTTAATTATTTGTTGAATATTTGTTGAATCTTCAATGAATAGCCTATCCCTCGTGAAACAAACATTAAGGTAACCCAACAATGTGCAAATGAAAGTTCAAGTTTTTAGGTAAAATAAATAAATAAATAATTAAATAATAAATAAAAACGTAATTGTCACAAAATATTGCCTAAATGTGACTTAAAGTGAGTCATATTGTGGCAACCAAACAGGGGTTGTTGGCACAGTGTTAAAGGGCAGCATGAGCGCTCTGACTGACCTGAGAAATATACTCTCAGAATATTTCCCCAATCATGAAATGTGTCCCATATTTCTGTTGGCTGTTTAAAAGAACTAACAATGCCCAATTTGCGAATGAATCATTATTTTGAGTCGGTTATTTTCAGTGAATTGTCCAAACGGGCTTACTGGAAGAAATACTTAAGCCAATAGTTACACGAATGCTACTCATACGCAAGAAAATAAACAAATAGCCTACTTAGGCCTATCTCAAAGTCACCAGAACTGAACGTTTTGGTGTTGTTGTTGTTTTGTTTTTTTTTTTTGTTTTTTTTGTTTTTTGCAAGAAGAAAAACAGGAGAGCATGATATAAGGTTTATTAGGCAGATTTATAGGTCTGGTTCCTCAGGTAATCGGGTCAGGCTCGGGTCAGTTTTTCCAAGTAGGACTTCGGGTTTGTATGAATTAAAAAAAATAAACAGGCCTACCGAACTTGTTTCGCGCACGCGCTCTCACTCACAGACACGCGCGAATGACGAGTTAGGGGCTGTACACACAGTATGTGTTTTTGCGCATTTTTTTGTTTTTGCATGTGTCAGCCTGAGCGGTATGATGTCTGCGTGGTCCCATGGTGTTTATACTTGTGTACTGTTGTTTGTAAAGATGAACGTGGTACATTCAGGCATTTGGAAATTGCTCCCAAGGATGAACCAGACTTGTGGAGGTCGACAATTTTTTCTTGGCTGATTTCTGGAGTCAAGGTATTGGAGTAGCCATTACAAAGGCCTGACCTCAGTCTGATAGAAAATTTGTGGGGAGAACAGAAAAAGTGTGTGAGAGCAAGGAGGCTTACAAACCTGACTCAGATACACCAGTTCTGTCTGGAGGAATGGGCCAAAATTCCAGCGACTTATTGTGAGAAGCTTGTGGAAGGCTAAGTTAAACAATTTAGAGTCAATGCTACCAAATACTAACAAAGTAAACTTCTGACTCACTGGGAAAGTGATGAAAGAAATAAAACCTGAAATAAATAAATCTCTCTACTATTATTCTGACATTTCACATTCTTAAATAAAGTAGTGATTGTAACTGTCAGGGAATGTTTTCTACGATTAAATGTCAGGAGTTTCAATGTATTTGGCTAAGGTGTATGTAAACTTCTGACTTTAACTATATATATACAGTTAAAGTAATTTATATTATATATATATATATATAATGCTTAAAAGGCTTACAAATAGTGCTACTAGAATTCTCTCCACAAGTGAAATATAGGCTACTACCTGAGGGTAAAACATGTATCATGGGGAATGGCACAGCTGACAGACCATCAAAGAGTGCTTATCACTTAATCACAAGTTATGGCTTTTGACGAATTGCACATTTCAAGGGACACAACCCTGAAATTGAATGCAAAGACATGAAATATTGTGCAGTGGCCTCAAGTAATGAAGGACAGGCGTGGTGGAGGAAATCTGTTGACTGAACAACACCATGTAATGGAGACCGGCATGTGGGGACGTGATGCATAAAAAGAGAGGGTGAAGGCAGAAGGAGATTAATGGAGATCGTGTGGAGAAAATTAGGGTTGAGACAGAGAGAAGGCCAGCTTGACTGAGAAGCACTGATGTCAAATGCACGACAGTCTATCGCTCATGTGTGGATAATCAAACCCTGCACTCGAATGAAACATCTGTCAAGTAAATTCAGCAATATTAGTGTGAAGATTATCTAGGGTCCTAATTCAATTGAATGACATCCCTTTATACAGGCGTCCTGTAATTACCTACTTCAAACTTTACTTATTGAAAAGATATAGCACTGCTGAGCCTATGCGTTTGAAAAAAAAGTTAATTTACTGTATTGAATTCAGTTAGCATAAACTTTAATAGAATGTCTAAACTGCTCCGAGCATGCACATCCCTCACAAAGCGAGAGACAGCATCGTACATTTCTAATTTGTATATATTTTAGAATAATTTAATGCTATTCTGACATTTGGAATACATTAAATTGTACATAGCACTGTTATGCCACCTCTTAACAATGTGACAAGACAGGTTGAAGAGGAGATAAATGAATAGAAAATCCTTTTTAGAATCATAAATATATTCTCAAAGCTAAATAGATGATGGATGGATAGTTTGGACTGCATGTATTTCCATTCTACCTGAGGAATATTACAAGTCATAAAGATATTATTTTCAAGGATGAGAGGGAAGCTAATCAACATTAATGATAAATGTTTAAATAGTAAATGGAGGATGGATAAATATTTAATGCAATGTTTAGTCTGCATATGACTTGTGAGCGTTCCAGCTTCTATACAATTTCCAACAATTTTGACACTGCAGAAGCCATCTCAAACTTTCAATCAATATTTATGCATTTAGCAGGAATACATTTTAGTTGCTTCGTCTTTAAAGAGTAGTGGGATCAGACTGTACTAGCGCACATTCCGAGGAGCATACTGACAGCTTCTAAAACATACATAGAGGATAATTTTGCCAGAAGGAAACTCCTTCGACTGTGTCTATATGCAGAGCTGTTTTCCCCAGCTCATTACAATCGAATTTCAACAGAGAGCACAATACCGTTTCCAAGGTATGATCATCACAATTGTACTAATCTAAAGTACTTGCAATTCAACAGAGTGTAACATGTCTATGTCATTAATTAAATGTTGAATAATTGTTGTACACTTTGTAAAGATGAATAGACAAATGAATAACAAATGTTAACTAGTGGAACCTTATTGTAAAGTGATAATTTTATGTCCCGATAGTGACTTTTTAAATTAAGTAATCTTTAACAAATTTAAATGAATGAAATTAAAATATATTATAATTATTATTTTTTTTTATATTTTTCAAACTCCTAACCCAAAGTATGAGCATTGGTAATAGTAATGCTTGACTAGAACGATGGATCTTTGCATGCTTAGAACACAGCCGGGCCTTGTGACAGAGAAATGCCATGCACCAGATGACTACCAATTGTTCCATCTGCTTGGTAGATATCATTGCTAATAATTAAACCAAAATACCAATGTAAACAATAACTTGGATAAACAAACTACAAATGTCAACAAAATCACCCAGGAAACTAAGTAAAAAGTGGCTTGATATAAATTCCCATCAGGTATGAGTTGGTCACAGGCTGTCAATCATTTGACATCTTAGTTAGACAAGGAAGAATAACATTTCGTTTTTATTCTGAACAGAGAAGCAACCGTATTTAAATTGTCTGAGCAAGCAATACTCAAGGCTTAAAATGCATAGTCGGAGACCTTGCTGAAACTCTTTTAAAAGTTTCTTATTGTCAAGCACTGCTAGAGTTTGATTTAACAAAGGAGAATTGGAGAGACAGAGTGCATCATGTTCAATCTGTGTTGTGTGGTGGGACAGAAAGATTCCACCGATAAAAAACAAAAGTGTGTACCCTTAACTAAAGAGTTGCACATAAGGACTGACAGTTAAATTATCACAAAAAAGGGTCCCAGAATGGCTTGAGTCTAACTGTGGATTATTTTGCTTCTACACAATATATTTAAATAGTCCAGGCAACAATTCAATTACAAGGCAGCCATATTTAAATGTAGATGTCTCTATCTGGAATCAGTCTTTTATGCTTATGTTATAGCCTATATAAATTTGCCTTTATATAAAATATAAATTCTGAGTTGTATTGAATACATCAGAGCATATGTAAGAACATATATTCAGAAGCTTGTGTTGGTTTGCTCAATATGTTTTCCGCATAACATTTTATCCTAAATCACAGAAGACCAAATCCGCAGCTCCAGCAGAGGCCTAATGGGCATTCCCGTTGGACAGGTTAAGAAAACAGTTTTTTTTAAACAAAAAAACAAATAAACAGACAGAAATGTCAGCTTGGCATTAATTAATCTCTTCCTGTGGCTGAAAGTGCATTGAAATGGTGGAGAGAGAGAAAACTGAGCACTAAAGCAAACAGCTCATGGACAAAGGAATGATTCATGTCATGAAAAATAAATTGAAACAGCCTTATGAACGTAAAAAAATAACTGCACTCAGACTTAACCCTCATGCGACCTTATGGACATTTTTGTCCTTTTCAGTATTGTATTTTTGATAACTTTGCCTGTGTTAATGCTAACTGCATAAAATTTTCCACAGGTGTGCATTTTTATTGGAATTTTAATATTTCACCTTCATTTACTTTAAAAAATTTATTTTGCACTAGGTACAAAAAATACTCCCACTTAGGGGCTTTTGGACAAAAATGTCCCCATTGAAACCCATTAAAACTGCGATTTTTAATCCCAGTGCCATTCAACTATAAAATGATGCAATCTTTCTTAACAGGCTTTCATTATGTTGGCAAGGCTTCAAAATTTACATTTTTACTATTTTTTATCAGATGGTGCCATTTTTTCAGGTTTGGCATATAAAGCAAATTATCACTTTATTGTTGTTTACTTCTGTTTTCGGCTTATGCATATTATAGAGCCAATTAGATAAATAATTGTGTGGGTGTGTTGGTATGGATGTCAGAGTGTGGTTAGTATGTGTGTACTGAAAATTTTAGGTGTGTGTGTGTGTGAACAGTGAAAGAAAGAAATTATACTGTACTGAAATCATAAATCCCACCCCATGTAAATGAGTCATACCCTTGGCAGAGTCACAGCATTTAAAGGGTTAAAATTCTGAAAATAAATGATTGTTTGGTAATTATTATTAGAACTGATGCTAGTAAAAAATCTAAGTCAGTGAAAGTGGAAAAAATATTAATCTATAATATTTTTATGACACTTTTTTGACATGGACATTTTTGTCCTTTATGGGCCTGAGTGGTATTTTTGTTTTTTTTATCTGATACTGCATAAAAAAATATGATTGCATCAAAATTAATATTGTTGTTAATCATTGACATATCCAAGGCTGTAATATTTAAAGAAAAAAAATTCTGCTTAGAATTTAGTATATAGAAAATTATTATTATTATTATAATTTTTATAAACATCAACAGTGGCATTATGTAAAGAAACCGGCATTTAAAGGGTTAAAATTCTTGAAAATAAATGACTTTTTGGTAATTATGATTTGAACTGATGCTAGTAAAAAAATCTAAGTCAGTGAAAGTGGAAAAAAATATTAATCTATAATATTTTTATGACACTTTTTTGACATGGACATTTTTGTCCTTTAAGGACCTGAGTGGTTGTTTTTTTTTAATCTGATACTGCATAAAAAAATATGATTGATTCAAAATTAATATTGTTGTTAATCATTGACATATCCAAGGCTGTAATATTTAAAGAAAAAAAATTCTGCTTAGAATTTAGTATATATAAAATTATTATTATTATTATAACTTGTATAACATCAACAGTGGCATTATGTAAAGAAACTGGCATTTAAAGGGTTAAAATTCTTGAAAATAAATGACTGTTTGGTAATTATGATTAGAACTGATGCTAGTAAAAAAATCTAAGTCAGTGAAAGTGGAAAAAAATATTAATCTATAATGCTTTTTTGACATGGACATTTTTGTCCTTTAAGGACCTGAGTGGTAGTTTTTTTTTTTTATCTGATACTGCATAAAAAAATATGATTGCATCAAAATTAATATTGTTGTTAATCATTGACATATCCAAGGCTGTAATATTTAAAGAAAAAAAATTCTGCTTAGAATTTAGTATATAGAAAATTATTATTATTATTATAATTTTTATAAACATCAACAGTGGCATTATGTAAAGAAACCGGCATTTAAAGTGTTAAAATTCTTGAAAATAAATGACTTTTTGGTAATTATGATTTGAACTGATGCTGGTAAAAAAATCTAAGTCAGTGAAAGTGGAAAAAAATATTAATCTATAATATTTTTATGACACTTTTTTGACATGGACATTTTTGTCCTTTAAGGACCTGAGTGATAGTTTTTTTTTTTTAATCTGATACTGCATAAAAAAATATGATTGATTCAAAATTAATATTGTTGTTAATCATTGACATATCCAAGGCTGTAATATTTAAAGAAAAAAAATTCTGCTTAGAATTTAGTATATATAAAATTATTATTATTATTATAACTTGTATAACATCAACAGTGGCATTATGTAAAGAAACTGGCATTTAAAGGGTTAAAATTCTTGAAAATAAATGACTGTTTGGTAATTATGATTAGAACTGATGCTAGTAAAAAAATCTAAGTCAGTGAAAGTGGAAAAAAATATTAATCTATAATGCTTTTTTGACATGGACATTTTTGTCCTTTAAGGACCTGAGTGGTAGTTTTTTTTTTTTATCTGATACTGCATAAAAAAATATGATTGCATCAAAATTAATATTGTTGTTAATCATTGACATATCCAAGGCTGTAATATTTAAAGAAAAAAAATTCTGCTTAGAATTTAGTATATAGAAAATTATTATTATTATTATAATTTTTATAAACATCAACAGTGGCATTATGTAAAGAAACCGGCATTTAAAGTGTTAAAATTCTTGAAAATAAATGACTTTTTGGTAATTATGATTTGAACTGATGCTGGTAAAAAAATCTAAGTCAGTGAAAGTGGAAAAAAATATTAATCTATAATATTTTTATGACACTTTTTTGACATGGACATTTTTGTCCTTTAAGGACCTGAGTGGTAGTTTTTTTTTTAATCTGATACTGCATAAAAAAATATGATTGATTCAAAATTAATATTGTTGTTAATCATTGACATATCCAAGGCTGTAATATTTAAAGAAAAAAAATTCTGCTTAGAATTTAGTATATATAAAATTATTATTATTATTATAACTTGTATAACATCAACAGTGGCATTATGTAAAGAAACTGGCATTTAAAGGGTTAAAATTCTTGAAAATAAATGACTGTTTGGTAATTATGATTAGAACTGATGCTAGTAAAAAAATCTAAGTCAGTGAAAGTGGAAAAAAATATTAATCTATAATATTTTTATGACACTTTTTTGACATGGACATTTTTGTCCTTTAAGGACCTGAGTGGTAGTTTTTTTTTTTTAATCTGATACTGCATAAAAAAATATGATTGATTCAAAATTAATATTGTTGTTAATCATTGACATATCCAAGGCTGTAATATTTAAAGAAAAAAAATTCTGCTTAGAATTTAGTATATATAAAATTATTATTATTATTATAACTTGTATAACATCAACAGTGGCATTATGTAAAGAAACTGGCATTTAAAGGGTTAAAATTCTTGAAAATAAATGACTGTTTGGTAATTATGATTAGAACTGATGCTAGTAAAAAAATCTAAGTCAGTGAAAGTGGAAAAAAATATTAATCTATAATGCTTTTTTGACATGGACATTTTTGTCCTTTAAGGACCTGAGTGGTAGTTTTTTTTTTTTATCTGATACTGCATAAAAAAATATGATTGCATCAAAATTAATATTGTTGTTAATCATTGACATATCCAAGGCTGTAATATTTAAAGAAAAAAAATTCTGCTTAGAATTTAGTATATAGAAAATTATTATTATTATTATAATTTTTATAAATATCAACAGTGGCATTATGTAAAGAAACTGGCATTTAAAGGGTTAAAATTCTTGAAAATAAATGAATGTTTGGTAATTATGATTAGAACTGATGCTGGTAAAAAAATCTAAGTCAGTGAAAGTGGAAAAAAATATTAATCTATAATATTTTTATGACACTTTTTTGACATGGACATTTTTGTCCTTTATGAACCTATGTGTAACTTTTTTTAATTGACGCACAAGGGTTAAGGTCTCAAAGAGTCCACAGACCAATAATATGGTCGTTGTGCCTATTCCAACAGCATCAACAAATGAGAAAATTACATACCTTTAATAATAATTCATAAGATAAGCATCACACATAAAAAGGAGATGATTAATTATTGTATTACTGGGAGGCACTTCATCATGTTCCCCAGTAAGGAAAAGGGAAGTGACTTTAATGGGTTCAAGATTACAAAATACTTACTGATAAATGTACTTATTCTGGTTTTTGCTTCAGTTGACCCATCTCATCAAAACCGAAAACTTTTCAATTAAAACAGAGATTTCTAAAGACCAGAAGTCAATAGTAATGTTGATACATACTACTATACACATGTAAAGAACCTAATGTTAAAACTAGATTTGTTATACATTATCCGAAGAGTTGTGCATTCCTATGCAACACTTACCACAAAGATGAGATGTCGAGGTGGTTTAAAATAAGTTCTGAATGGTTTTAAGCACGTTGTTATACAGCAACTTGTATTCTGGGTGATTGCTTACCCTAATGTCTTTATGATATTCTAGTCCCTAGACATGGCTCGAGTTTCTCCTACTGTGCAAGTCTAAGCGATTTTTTCACCCGCTGAATCGTAAATTGCATGTCTGATCGCTTAGAAAAGTTATAACACATTTCTCTTATGATAATAGCAGTAGATACCTTACGAGTCATGACAATGAACTTGCTTCTTACTTGCAGAATGTCAAGATGTCCTTGAACATGTAAAGTGATGCTCCTGAGAACACTGAGGTCTGGTTCTGGCAACATAGGCCTCTATTGGGTCCCTGTTTGGTGCTGGATCAGGGGGAAAAAAACTATTTTAGGTTTGAGCAGAATCATTCCATTGTCAGTTTGGATATCTGTCTAATAATAATAGTAATCTGGTCACCCTACTCAAAGGGCAACTTTTGTTGCAGCATCTGATAGAAGAAACATTTATCTATATACGTAACATACATACAGATATACGCAGTATTCAATAAACACAGTTACGGAACTCATATAAAACCAGCACACAATGCTGACAGTTAAAGTTGGAGTTAGTTAAAGGGAACAATCATAAATCAAAAAGTATGGTACACCAAATTACAAAATTTGTAGTCTACTTACTCGTCTTCCCACACCTCAAATATGCCTTGACAACTAACACAGCAATTGTTCTTAAAGACCAGAAAACTGGCACAGTCCTAAACCTATGGATCATTGATCTGCAGGGTGGCCAAAAAATTGCTCATCTTTAAAATGCATAAGGGCGTTTCCACAATTTGTGCCTTACTTCTATGACTTTTTGTAAAGAAGAAAATTCTATATCTTTGACATCGATTTGAGCGACAACTTGCTACAAATAAATAAATAAGTAAATCATGGTGAAAGAGAAACACCTAAGTTTGCTACCATTGAACATTTAGCTAAACAATTTAGTTATTTATTTATTTGTAGTCATTTTGTTTTTATACAAAAAATCATAGAAGTATGCCAAAAATGCATTTATGCATTTTTAAGATAAGATACTGTGTATGTTCCCTGTGTATTGCTTATCTGAAAGAAGAGGTTCAAATTCTGAATGAAGAACGAGAGCCATCCAAAACAAATCATGCTAAATGTTCAAACAGATAATAATGAATGGCAACATGCAGTTGGCAGCAATTTGCGGTAAAGGACCCTTTGTTATGTTAGGATAATCAATGGTGTTTTCAAACATATGGTGATTGCAATATCGGAGTACACTAAATCTCAAACTATAAACCCACCAATCACAACTGAGCGAGAACAAATGGCACATATGTAAAAGCCAAGGGAGACAATACATCAATGTTTGCCAAAACATTTTACTATAGATGTGCAACTTTTTACCATAATTGCTGTCATTTATGAGCACTTTTTGAGCACCATACTTCTTGATGAGATTGTGTATTTCAATCAAAGAAAGGAAATTAAAGGGCTTGAGCATGTCAGCTTGAAGAAGATTTGATCAGACACGTTTGTCTGATGCTGGTGATAGGGAGGGGGACTTTTGTTAAAATGTGCGTGATAGAACCCTGATTTATGGTTACTGTGTAGACATCTTCCATTCTTCGCAGTGTCATTCCTTAGCTCGCCATTGATAACAGTCCGGTTAGTACATCTGGATTCATTGTTCAAAGCACAAAGGATACCAATGGAATGGTGGCAGCCCAATGAAAGTACAGAGATAGTAAGGCCACTGTTGAAGGTTCAACTGCAGATTGGAGTACCTCTGAACTAGAAACATATTGAGAGAACCCTATTATTTATTATTATCATTATTATTTCTATGGTAATTAGCCCCATAATTCTCAAGGGGGATAGTCCATGCGGTTAGTGTATGGTAAGTCACTTTGAAAAAGCACTTGACAATTGAAACCTATCAATACTGAAAAAAGTTCTTTATACGTTGGTTCTGATTCATAGACATAGGCTGATAATTCTCTCAAATTTTGAGTGAAAGATCATTAACATGGTCTTAATAATAGTATGAGATGACAAAACAGTAAGAAATCATATGAGTTGGCTCTTTTGAAAATGGACCAACAAACAATTTTATGATGGTTTTCCCTAAATTTCCTCAACCCAAACCTAAGCATAGTGTAGCCCCTTATCAAAACCTTAAATCTGACTTTGATTTTTAATGGACAATCACTGTTGTGCACCACAGAAGAGATGCATCAGGGTTTTAAAAGTGTTCTTACAATTTTTCCAAAGATTAACCCCTAACACAAACCCTAAACCACGATCTCAATCTCAATCTCATTGAGCACATCTGGGACCTGTTGGATCGTAGGGTGAGGGCTAGGGCTAGGGCTAGGGCCATTCCCCCCAGAAAAGTCCAGGAACTTGCAAGTGCCTTGGTGGAAGAGTAACAACTCAAAGCAAGAACTGGCAAATCTGGTGCAGTCCATGAGGAGGAGATGCACTGCAGTTCTTAATGCAGCTGGTGGCCACACCAGATACTGACTGTTTTGATTTTGATCCCCCCTTTTGTTCAGGGACACATAATTCCATTTCTGTAGGTCACATGTCTGTGAAACGTGTTCAGCTTATATCTTAGTTGTTGAATCTTTTTATATTCATACAAATATTTACACATGTTAAATTTGCTGAAAATAAAAGTAGTTGAAAGTGAGAGGACGTTTCTTTTTCTGCTGAGTTTATATCATTCATTTGCATTTCATAAATAAATATGGATTGAGTGACTTTTTTATTTTTTTTACCGACATTTCCTTTCTTGAAAATAACGTGCCTGTTTTGTAACGATTTGAAATTCTGTCAGTTGATTGGTTGGTGTCTATGGGAATAGAAGTCATACCGTTTTGGAAATGCCAAGTTGTACGACATCTTATGATTTTGCCATCTCATATTAAAGAGAGATTTGTCATGAGACTATGTTGGGACCACTGGAAAAGGAGAACAGAAAGAAATTTCCAAGATATTTTAATAATGGAAAAGACCGCTGATAAGACATTGCCATGAATTTTTTTTATGTGGCTAGATCTGTTTTTTTTAACCCACTGTCTAAATCAACATCAAGTCTGCAGCTATCTTATCCCCAGGTCTTCCTCTGCCACAAATGACATTCTCTCAGTCAAAAACAGCTGGATGAAGTGCAACATAATTGAACGGAACGCAGGGGTCTAAAAATATGTTTGAATTACGTTGTATTATTTACTTGACATGCTGTTTTAAAATGCAACTCAGTGCAAAGAATGCTTTAAAAACAGCAGGATGCAATGCAACAGTCAAAGAGGTCTATCTGCATGTGAACATAAACCAAAACTTGAAAAAGTATTTTGAAGTCCAAAAATCCATCACTTTGTTGAATGTAATGGTGTATCATTAAAGGATATGAGAATTAATGAAGTGTTAGAAGACAGTCTAACAACTACTTTTGGCATACAAATAGAAATTGCCATGAAACAATATTTTTAATGTGGATAGTTCTGGTTTTTGACCCCACTTTCTGTGTCACATTTAAATCAACAGGAAGACTGCAGCTTGTCTGATCCCCAGGTCTTCCCCTGCCACAAGTGATTTTCTCTATGCCCAGATGAATAATTGAAAGTAAGCTGCCTTTTCAACATGAAAATAGGAAAAAAGAAAGAATGGGAATGAAATCATAATTATACCGTTGAACTTTCACTGCTGCATAAATCATTTTGAAAATGTCTTTTTACATGGTAAAGTTAAACTGTGAATCACACAATCACAAATCCAGTTTCAGGCAGACTTCATAATCTATAGCCAAATTGGATTAAAAAATGCATATAATTATATGATATATAATTTCCATGATGACAACTGAATGCCACAAGGTCATGTGTCAAACCGTAGTTAGGGCATGTGACAATTAAGCATTCTACTGTATAAAATGTTCTGCACTGCAAATTGCATAATCTGTTTCACATACCATATTTAACAGTATTTGCTAAGTAGTAAGCCTAGTTTTCCATCCTTAACATACTGTGTGCCAGAAAAAGCCACTTAAGTGAGAAAATGGGAGATTAAAAAATGCATTATCTGCATTGACTGTGTGAAAATACAAAACTAAAGTTAATTGTTTGGAAGAATAATTAAATCCACTAAATAAAGCTCTCAATGATTGTGTTGCTGATTAATAATCTAATTAGACATTTTAAACTGCAGGCATGCAGTATTTGTTGCATTGTGCACATTATCTTTGATGAATGGAGAGGCAATGTGCCATGACCACAGATTTAGTTCCACTTATGCTGGAGGACAATTTAGGGCTGATATTAATCTATACACTTTCAAATTATTCTAGGGGTTTGTTCAAGGCAGTTACTTTTGGAACATGACATGTTGCCCACACTCTCTGTGTGCTTCATACCGTCAGATTAAATTAGTTGACTGGTTGTCTGATTAAATTGCAGGGCTACCCTGCAGGCAGTCTTACATTCTGATATCTGATATGCCTGACAGTGGTGATTTGAGATTGCAGAAATGCAAAATGGTGGTGCATATTTCAAGCGGGATACCTTTGAATATTTAAGTCAGAAGGACATCAAAGCAGATGCACTTGATGGCCTTTTCTCATCTAAAGACAAATCTAGTCTAGTGTAATATCATTAGCTGCCACTTCAGCCAGAGTAATCAAAGTGACTGCGTGTTGCTCTTCGCCACCATGTGTCTACATGGGCTGGGGTATAATCTCATTGTGTGTGCACTACAGCCTTAGTATTCCCTTATTGGATAAGCAAAGTACTAGTGCTGTGCACAACTCTTTTCTTGTATTGTGATATGTGTATGCATGTGCAGTGAACGTGTGGTATTTAAAGCGAAAGTTAACCCAAAAATTGAAATTCTGTCATTATTTACTCAACCTCTTGTTATTTCAAACCAAAATGACTTTCTTCTGCAGAACACAAAAGGAGACATTAGTCTCAGTCATGATGATTTTCATTTGATGTTTTTTTCCGTACAATGAAAGTGAATGGTGACTGAATATTCACGTGAATTTAATATGGTTTGATTCAACAGGAGACTAAGTAAATTATAGCAGTATTCTATATATTCTATTAATATTGCTTTGGCTGTACTGCAGCAAGATGGTGTTACAAGATTGGTATATAAAACATATGTTTGTCACAGGGGATGCGGGAAACTAATGCATCTTGGGATTTCTGCCAAAGTCCACCCCATTCACCACCCTAAAATGCAGCACTCCCAAAATAATTGCCAGAATATCTGCTGCCCTAATGTCTGCATCATTACCAAAATTCATAATCAGTATACTGTGAGATGTAAATACACAAATTAATCTGCATTTGGTCAATGTGTGCATCAAATGGGGCCATATGAAATCAGTTTTATTTTTTCCCAAAATCTGTGTTTTCTATTTTAGTTCTTAATATTCTGTATTATACAGTTTAAATTACATTTAATAATCAAAATGTGTCTAAAATGTGTCTAAACAAATTAATTAATTAAAAATGTATCGTCACAGCGCAAGCCAAAGCACAACTTTGGACTTATTTTTGTCAGACAAAGTGCTGCACAACAGAGCATCACAGATGTGAGATATTGCTTAAATCTAATTATAATTCATATTAATTAGTGATAATTATATTAATAATTATTATTATCATCATTATTAAAGTAAATATTACATAACTATAAAGTAGTGATATATTTCTGTTGTGTTTTCTTTCTCTGAGCATCTGCCACACATTGCAGCTATTTGCACCCCAATAGTCTGGTGAAACCACAGGAATATATGACAGGCTAGACAATATAGTAGGTGTTGCTGCAGTGGTGTATAAAGATGTGGGGTGTGAATGTGTAGTGTTATCCTCAGGGCTGGATTGTTAATCTGGCATACCGGCATTTTTCCGTTGGGCTGTTGCACTTTTGAGCCGATCAGGGGCGGACTGGCCATTGGGAGAACCAGGCGGGCCGGATGGGCAGTGATAAGCTGAACTGAGCCGCTGCATTATGCAGAATAGGCCACAAAATGGAGCCGTGATATGCCAAAGGGGGCAGCGATATGCAGAAAAGCGAAACAATTGAACAACTTTTGGGCCAGTTGCTGATTTCTCATCCCACTCCACCCCTGGTTGTCCTAGTGACTCTGGTTCAAATCCACCTTTTCTCCCACTCTTTTTCCCATCCAATTTTCTGTTTCCACTCTTAATATTTCCTTTAATACTACTTAAAGTAACAGATACAATTTAATAGAAATGTTGATTTCATAGCAGTGATTTTGGTCATGTTGATTGTCAGGGAGTTCAGAGATGTGTTTGATCTGAAAGAGGGGTCTGTTTATCACACTCGTTACTGTGGCTTGGCATTGCTTGTGTGTAGACTGCATCACTATATTACTATAGTAATATTGTAGTAAACATTTTTCAGAAACCATATGGTTTTAATGCAATTAACCCTGGCTTTAGTATTGTAATATGGTAATGTAGTAACCATGGTTCATTTTGTGGTTACTGTAAATTTATAACAAAATACCATGATAAAACTATGGTTACTGTAATAAAACTAAGATTATTCTTTCTAAGGGAAGGTTAAGATTAGGCATTCATGTATTGTGTCTGTGGGACTGTAAATAAACAATAAACACACTGCAGTGAGGACCATATGCTGTTTGTTAGTATTTAAATATGGGTGCAAATAGTAGCTTACACTTATTGCACCAGGGTGCAATTAATATCTTTTTATTTGCACCAGGGTTGTGGTGCAAATTATATCTGCCTCTATTTGCACTGAGGTGTAAATAGCATATACCTTTTTTGCACCAGGGCGCAAAAAGCATCTGCCTTTTATTTTGACAGAAAACTGAGTGAAGTCCTTCTTGTGTCTGTGTGTTTTTGACAGTAGTTTCTCACCTGGATAAGCAGATTGCTTTACAGCCCAGTGTGATTATTAAATGCAAAAGGCATTCATTTAATTTAGTAAATATAAATTCTGTATGTGCTGCACACTTTAAAGTGAATGAGTGCTCTGCTCTCTTTCATCGTACACAGAGAGAGCGCATGATGCTCATGATGAGGCGTTTTCAGTATTTGAGCAGCCGGTGTAACACATTCACTTTGAAGTGTGTGTATTTTCAATTAATTGATTCATTTTATTTTTAACCATAATTTTTTGACTCTAATATATCAAATTCTGAGACATTCTAGTTACATTAAATATATTTTTATGACTTGATGTAGCGATTCCGGCTAAATAATATGTTCCAAGCCACTGATTTATTATAGAGATCTATCTATCTATCTATCTCTCATTAGATACATATGTATATAAGTGGTCCAAACCAAAGATGGGCGGTTCTTCCTCCCCTTTACACATTTTACCATTAAACATTATAGGTGGGAAAAAAAGATATTTCAAATGATTAAAATATTTTACCTGACAAAACTGTATTAATATCCAACACCAAGAATAAAATGTTTATTTACATTTCTCACATCAATACTTTTGGGGGAAACAATTATTGACCATCTATTTTCTATTTGACCAAAATGCAAACTTAAAACAATCTAAAGTCTATAACTTATTTAATTTGTAAAAATGTCTGTACAGATTCTCTGCAACGATTAACCTGCTGAACCAAAAGGTACATTATTCCCTCTCAGTGCTAAGCCACTTCTTTAACTCTACGATAAAGCAGGAAGCTCGGCACTTCTTGCACAAAGCAACAAAATCCAATGAAGATAAAAAAGAATGATAAAATTGCAATGCATCACAATTTTAAGCACAACGCACTATGGGGTAAATTCACTAAACAGTTGTGCTACTTCTGTACATAGTATTTCAACGCAAAAACACATATTCTTTCTATGTAAATCAGGCTCATGAAAAATGTAGCTTTAGACTGTGCAGTTTGCCAGCCGCAAGTTACATTGCGCAATAACCGCCAAAGGAAAGCAGACTGCAAACTAGATTTTATTAAAAGGAGACGGTTGTGTACTTTTTTATTTTAAATGCAGTTTTTTCACATATCCCAACTAAGCTGGGGTCAGAGCGCAGGGTCAGCCATGAAACAGATAGGGTCAAGGGCCTTACTCAAGGGCCCAACAGTGGTATCTTGATGGTGCTGTGGCTTGAACCCCAAACCTTTCAGTCAGTAACCCAGAGCCTTAACCGCTGAGCTACCACTGGCCCAGTAGTGGAATATTACAGTACGGTTCTTGCCAGATCGCAGTGGTCTGCTGCACCCTCCGCTATGTAGCAATCTACCCACAAGATTTTGAGCCATGCAAGTAGTATTTACCACAAATTTTGTGGGTACATTTGCGGCATTGCCTGATTTGCATAATTCCTTTAGTGAGCTAGGCACTAAACCAGCTCATGCAAATATATGAATTATGAATTAAATACATGAATATGAATACCTCCATAAACATAAAATAAATAATCATAATATTATCATATTAACAGGTCTCTGCTGATTAAAAGGGGTTAGAATGAGGCCATAGAACATACACAATTGATTATTAATAATAAATCAAATAGTTGGCCCAATGCTTTGTGAAAGCTGCTTTTTTAATTACTGATATCCAACATCCTTTGTGCGACAGCACTAAGATCAAGTTGCTTAAAAATAAAGGAAAAAAAGCAGAGGTGGTGGGTGCAGGGAGAAGAAGATGGCTGAGGTGGTGACTGTCAATTGCGGAGGCTACTTACAGTATTTTAGTTTTGGCACAACCCAGTCTAGGAGGAGGACAATTTCTAGTAATTCAAACCATTATTACCCTTTTCCTCCTGGCCACTCAACTTTCTTTTATATGGTAGTCATCAACCTGCTTTTGTAGGGTTGATCTAAGCTCATTAAAACAGCAAGGATCTCATCACTTGCTTATAGATGACTTTTTTTTCCCAGTGGAGTGTAGAGATTTACTCTAAACACCATTGCATTTTGGTTGAATAGAAAATAGATGGTCAACACCCCCCAAAAAAATATTGATGTGAGAAATGTAAATAAACATTTTATTCTTGGTGTTGGATGTTAATATATTTTGTCAGGTAAAATATTGAAATATCTTTTTTCCCCACCTATAATGTTTAATAGTAAAAAGTGTAAAGGGGAGGAAGAACCACCTATCTTTGGTCTGGACCATTTCTATCTATCTATTGTATGTATAAGAGAGAGAGAGAGAGAGAGAGAGAGAGAGAGAGAGATCTATATAATAAATCAGAGGCTTGGAACATTATTTCTGCGATTTGGAAAACACGTCCAGAATCATTAAATCGATTAATACAAATGTATTTTATGTAACAATGCAGAATGTCTCGGAAATTGATATATTTATGTCAAAAATGTATGGTTAAAAATCAAATGAATCAATTACTTAAAATGAAAATTGTGATACGTCCTATAGTGTGATTATTAAAAACGCTGCAATTTAATTTAGTAAATAATTAAGTAAATCTAGTCTGCATATGCTGCACACTTCAAAGTGAATGTGTGACACTGGCTTCTCAAATACTGAAAACATCTCTCTCTCTCTCACACACACACACACACACACACACACACACACACAACTTATGAAATTAAACTTTGTGAAAATACTGTACGTTATTGCACCCCTGCTAGTTATTGATGCACTTTTTTTTTGCCTTTTTCTCATGATATCAAATAATTTCTGTTCATATTTAAAATGGTAATACATATTACTGAAATAGTACACAGATAAAACAAATAACCATACATATTAATGTAGGCTACATGTATTTTTTTCTTTCATAAATTCACAGTATGCTCACCTCTTCAGACACTACTAAACCACTGCCTGTCTCATTCCATGCTGGCGTGGAGCTCGTCTCCTGCCACCAAAGCACCTGATACCCATGCATAAAGTCTGGCTGAGTTTGTTATTTTAACATTCTAACACACTTTCAGTTAAGCCTTTTTTCTGTGAGTTTCTATACTTGGGCTTTTAAAGGGGTCATGTAATGACTAAAAGTTTCCTTGATCTTTTGAAATTAAAGAGTGCAATGGACTCTTTAAGAACTCTATACAGCCCAAAATGATTCTCTATGGAAACTGAGCTGTAAAAATGGCTTTAAATAAAATTCTTTCTGTGATCAGAAACCCATTAAAATTAACATAAGTGCACATATTTAAATGTCAACCATCAGAAACTCAGTCAAGGTGTGGTAATAAGGGAAAAGATAGAATGTTCACCAAACCTTGTGCTGTTCCTTACTGTGTGTAGCACCTTCTGCTCTGCATATTCTTCTGAAGTATACTAGCAATAGAAATTAATGGTTGAAGATCATTTCTAAATTGGTCCTTAAACATTTCGGTTTTACCTTAACAGTTTGTGTGGATAGGCAAATTCACAAAAAAAAAAAAAAAAAAAAAACACCACACACAACTCAGGCTTTGCAAAGAGGATATTCATGAAGGATGTGGCAGTTAAAAGCTATATTGGAGACGACACCAAACCCAGCAAAGTGCTGTATCTCATTTCACATTGAAGTATTAAAACTAGATTATGGCTGTTTTTGGTGCAAACAAACTTGAATAACATTTTAAGTGGACCTCAGGGAGAAAAAATAAATAAATAAAACTCTTGACATGATCCCTTCAGGAAATGCAGGCTGGCTTTGGTGCACAGTGCTCTGGAAGCGACACAATTATTTTCAATAATGAAGCAGTGGCTGGGGTTGCAGTTTTACATCACTGCCACATCCAGGCCACCTAATTAAAACTTCAACGTATGATGGTTTTAATTAATTAGAAGTTTTACGGTCAAACTCATCAAGAAATGTGCACAAGTGAAGATGCCTGACCAGTGTTGCCTGTCGCTTCTTTTGAAAATAGTTAGTATAAAAGTGCAGAGCATATTTTTTCCCTAGCAGTAATTGCAACTAACCCCAGGAGAATCAATTAGAAAAGCCTTAAAAATTACAGCCAAAGCTTTTTTTTATTTATTTTATTTTAACTGTATTCACCTTGAATCATATTCATGGTGCAATGCCTGAGAACAGTGTGAACCATTTCCAGCTTTCCTAACAAAGTTCTAGCCCATGATTATGTAATGAATAATGTAATGTCAGCTGGTCATTTCCGCGAAATAAACTTGATCAGGTGTTTTATTACCCTTAAAGGGTTTATTTTGTTCATGTTACATTATCCCATTTGATATATAGTGCATCCTGAAAGTATTCACAGTGCTTCACTTTTTTTTGTTATAGCCTTATTCCAAAATGGAAGTTTGGAACCATCAGGACACTTATTAGAGCTGGCCGCCCGGCCAAACGGAGCAATTGGGGGGAGAAGGTCCTTAATCAGGGAGTGGACCAAGAACCTGATGGTTACTCTGACAGAGCTCCAGCATTTCTCTGTTGAGAGAGGAAAAACTTCCAGAAAAACAACCATCTCTGCAGCACTCCACCAATCAGGCCTGTATGGTAGAGCGGCCAGACGGAAGCCACTCCTCAGTAAAAGGCACATGACAGCCCACCTGGAGTTTGCCAAAAGGCACCTGAAGGACTCCCAGACCACAAGAAACAAAATTCTCTGGTCTGTTGAAAAAAAGATTGAACTCTTTGGCCTGAATGGCAAGCGTCATATCTGGAGGAAACCAGGCACTGCTCATCACTTGGCAATACCAATGGTGGTGGCAGCATCACGCTGCGGGGATGTTTTTCAGCGGCAGGAACTGGGAGACTAGTCAGGATCGAGAGAAAGATGAATGCAGCAATGTACAGAGACATCCTTGATGAAAACCTGATCCAGAGTGCTATGGACCTCAGACTGGGGCAAAGGTTCATCTTCCAACAGGACAATGTAAGATAACAAAGGAGTGGCTACAGGACAACTCTGTGAATGTCCTTGAGTGGTCCAGCCAGAGCCCAGACTTTAACATCTCTGGAGAGATATGAAAATGGCTGAGCACCGACGCTCCCCATCCAACCCGATGGAGCTTGAGAGGTCCTGCAAAGAATAACTGCCCAAAAATAGGTGTGCCAAGCTTGTAGCATCATACTCAAAGACTTGAGGCTGTAATTGGTGCCAAAGGTGCTTCAAAGTATTGAGCAAAGGCTGTGAATACTTATGTACATGAGATTTTTTTATAAATTTGCAAAGATTTCAAACAAACTTTTCACATTGCCATTATGGGGTATTGTTTGTAGAATTGAGGAAAATAATACATTTAATCCATTTTGGAATAAGGCTGTAAACCTAACAAAATATGGAAAAAAAGTGAAGCGCTGTGAATACTTTCCAGATGCACTGTATGACTTCTCAATACATCAATTGATATGAACGGTTGATTCGAGTTCAAATCATTGAGGAAAAAAAAAAAAAAAAAAAAAAAAAAAAGACCACAGGAGTTATACAAGAGACAAGAAACTAGCACAGCTATGTAGAAAACTGTTGGCTGAATTGGTGCTTTCATCAGGGTCATCATGACCCTGTTGGTTTATTTAGCAATAACCAGCCGAGTGTACATTACGCCTTACATATTTAAAAACAAATATCACTACAATTCCTGATTGCATACTAAAAAAAAAAAAAAAGGTCTCTACAGAGGAAAAAACTAATTCCTAGAGGTCAAATAGATCTCCCTATTGATTTGTTCAGCTCAGTCAATTTGTGTGTAAAGAGTCTTAATTCGTTCCATGTTTGTCTGAATTACAAAACAGACGTTAGTCACAAATGTTTCGCTGAGGAATAAGGAGCCACCAATCGAAGTCTGGAGATATTAGAAGCAGTGTCAGAATCCCAAATGAGTGGAAATGTAGACATTTCTCAGTCCAGCATATGCTGATGAGCTTGTAAAAAGAGAAACTCTTCTGCAGAGACAGGTTTTGGAAGTCGTGGCTTTGAAGACATGGTACAGTACAGCAGCCTGATTAAAGCCCCCTAGACACAGACACTGAATTTCATGGCTCTCTTCAAGGGAGACATGTACCAGTCTCCTGTTGCAGTTTAACTAAACAATTACAATGGCACTGATCAAGGACCTTAGAGGCATTGAAGAGAAAGTGAGAGCGATTCTCATAAAAAACACCCATGAATTCTGGCTCATGTAATGGGGTGAAACTCCTCTGCTTGAAATGTGGGTCACTCAGCTGGGCTTGGAATCATCTGTGTTTATCATGAGGTCATATTTCTGGAAAATAGTCTTATTGGTGGTGAAGGTGTATAAATAAACAGGCCACTAGTGCCTTTTTAAGCTCCACTCTGAGACAGGCTGAATATATAAGCGTGTCCTAAATGCATCCAGCTGTGCATCTGGAAAATTGCCAGTATGGAAACCAGCATTGAACAATGCTCTTATGGCAAGGGTTTGTTTTATAAACTTTGGCTTGTAACTCGTCCCATTCGGTTTGTGCCATGGACATGAATAGCAACTCATGTTGTAAATTCTTACTGCTATACGCAAGAAGTTTTTGGTTACAAATACCCAAATTAGAGTACATTAAAAAAAAAAAAAAGCCATGTACAAAACCTTGTCCTCGTCTTACCTTAAGCTTTCAACTTTGAGCTGTCAGGTTGGATTTGGCATGAAATCGTAGGTATATGACATTCATCCTTTCGTGTTTACATCATGATCCGCAAGCTCAGAAATAGTGTTAAGCAAGCAGAAACTTGTGTGACAGCTGTTCAGTCAGGACAGTATCTGCATAAAATCACTTGGCGAAACTTGGTTTGGTGAAGTTGATTACCTGCTGTAATGCTTGGATATGTTCTGCTAGGGTTTTTGAAGCTTAAAATTGGTTGTCATGCTTTCATTAATTGAACATAACTCATGTGTACCAATCATGATGTAATGAGACACCAACTCAGGAGCTTGAGATGAACCCAGATGCAGGAGTTTATTATACTGGACACAGAGAAAACAGGCAAGCAAGCGAGGCAAATTTTCAGGTACAGTACAAAGTCTAGGAAATAGTCTGATAAAACAGTGAACCAAGGCAGAAGTCAAATCCATAAATGGTAACTTCCAAATTAATACGTGCCCAAACAGGTAACTTCAACTTCAGACAGGGTCACCGGTGAGTCATGTTCATAAACAGAGGAGCAGGTTAGTATATAAAACAAAGTGTTTCCGGAGTTCTCAAAGTCACGCTTCCGGAGCATTCATAGAGGCTCGTAGTATAACAGGCAAGTAGATATGCAGTAAACTCAGGTTTCACAAAGTCACTTATCTTGCACATCTGGCACGGACCGTAGAAAAACTGGTGAGATTAACACAGGTGAGGAGAAACGCGGTGTTCTCAGAGTCACTTGTGTATATCAAGGACAGATCATTGAAAAACAGGCGAGGTTAACAGAGTAGATATGCCATAGGAATTATCACAGAAGCTTATCTTGTATCTCCAGAACAGGTCGCTGAGTGTCAGGTAAGAAAAACATAGATGCAGTATTCCACTGCAGCAGAGCGAGAGGGAAGTCCAAGGTACCTTTCAACAAGCCTAGGCACTGATTGAGTGTGAGAGTGAGACTTAATTGCAAGTTTTAACGAGGTGATTATAAGCTGCAGGTGATTAAATCTCTGCTAGTGAGACCGGGTGACTCCCGGTGAGGGAGAGCCCGGTGCTCTCGTGACAGATGTGTTTTAAGTTTAATTTTATTCTGGTGAAGTTACTGTTAGATGT
Organism: Moxostoma hubbsi; assembly: GCA_032164185.1. Taxonomy (NCBI): domain Eukaryota; kingdom Metazoa; phylum Chordata; class Actinopteri; order Cypriniformes; family Catostomidae; genus Moxostoma; species Moxostoma hubbsi. The sequence continues at coordinate 35,076,753 of JAVLUX010000001.1, read as the reverse complement.
TGACTAATATTCATGACTTCTGAGTTTTTCATAACATTCCTGCAGTTTTGAGATTCACTAAGTGTGCTTTTCTAAGTGTGTGTGTGCCACTGTTTTTTGCCGCTGCACAAGTTGCTGTCACTTTCTATTGCCCTTTTAGCAGATAAATTAAATTATTTATTGCATTTTATATATATGTTTTTTGTGTATTGTTTAGTGCATAAAACACTTCAATAATCACATTAAAATATAAATTATAAGAGTGTTGTTTATCTTGCTCAAAGTAAGTAATGTCTCGTTTGTAAATGTTTACACAAATAACATAGATATTAACATTAATATAGCACATTATGCCTCTGAATCTGCAGGTAAATATATCAGAGTTATCAGTGATCTAGGGCTGCAGCTAATGTTTATTTTGATAATCAATTCATTTTACGATTATTTGAACGATTATTCAACTATTTGGCGATTATTGCAACGATTAATCATTAGCTCTTAACCAATTGTTCAGCTTTTACCCCAACTTAATAGGTTGTCAAAATCATCTTTTAATAATATCTCTAAATGATATTCACTGAATTAAAGGAAAAAATACTTTAAATAAAGTTTAATTCAGTAAAGAAATTCCCTGCAATTCCCTACATTTCCCATAATTCACTGCCCTCATCACTCCCATCTGTTCCTTATTGTTCTCACCTGTTTTCCATTACCCCATTCACTTTTGTTTGTATAAATACCCTCTAGTTTTGCATTTCTTTGTCAGTTCTTGTTGTTTTGAGTTCCTGTTTGACGTTTCGCTGTCATTTTATTTATTTATTTTTTATTAATTAAATTGAAGCCTGCAAATAGATCCTACATCTCAGCAACTACTCTTGACAGTTATCAAGTGTAAAAACACATTTTTTATACACTTTTTTTTTTGTTTTACATTTAAAAATTGTCAAAATCCTTAAAACGAGATACATTTACTTGATAAGCAACAAATAAGATATTTAGACTTGCTTTAAGAATGTATCTTAAATTTAAGTGTATTTTTTCACTTGGTTATACAGTAAAGAGTGCAGTAAAGACAAAATATACTTTTATTCAAGTACTGATCTATTTTCAAAGTAAGTCTAAATATCTCATATGCTGCTTATCAGGTGAGTGCAACTTTTTTTTTTAAAAGAATTTTTAGATATTTTAAAATATTTGTATATTTATTATATTCAACATTCTCAGATAACAATTTTTTTTCTGCAGTATAGCTACTCAAGAAAATTTTGATATTTATATTGGAAAACAAGCCAAAACATTCCAAAATATGTATTTTGTTGCAGTGTATAGTGGGGTGAATACTACCCTCCTCACCTTTCTGTTCACTTCAATCCATCTTTAACTTGCATAAAAGCAAACTCTTATTAATAAAGCTGCATATTGCCAATTTCCTTCATGATAAGAAATGCATAGTAATGCATATATTATGATTCAATAAGTCGCAAGTCAGCATGTTATAATCTAGCTGCATTAAGTGTGCGCGCTTGTGGGATGAGCGTCCCCGTGACAGAGTGTGCATAAGCCGGGTGCAGTTTCAATCTCTCACCCTTAGATCGGGACAACTCATAGAAGTGCTGACCGTACAGAGAAATGCAAAGTTTGTAGTTCTTTACATGATCTGCTTCCATCTTATTGGAACTTTAATAAAGCTATAACACATTAAATATAACTACATTAAAGTAATCCCGGGTGTTTACTTTTAAAGACACTCGGCAAGCAAGTTTTGATTCAGCAGAGCAGCAGCTGCGCTTATTCCACAACAAGAGCGCTTCTGTATTTACTTGGCATTATTGCATAATAAAACCCTCATACTTTGCGATCTACATCACTTGGCTGGTGGGTGTCGCTGTCCTTTTCTGCATATAGTGGCACCCTTTGGCTTATCATAGCATGGTTTTGTGGCCTTCTTCAGCCAGTCGTGGCCCATTCGGAACAACAACACAGTTTCAGTTTATCACCGCCAGTTTGGCCCCGTTTTGCGGGGAAAAGTCCCGGTTCTCCCTATGGCCAGAACGCCCCTGCCTGAAGCTGTTTGGAAAATTTGGAGTGCATCTGGACTGTGAGCTGTGTAATTCTTCCTCTCCTCAGTCAGACGCTGATGGTCCCGGATAGGCTGCAGCTGCCTTTTTTTTTTTATGTTAACAAGTGGCATAAAATTTTAGCTTTAAACAACTTGAATGGGAAAAGACCAAAATCTCCAACATGGTTAGTGAAGATTAGAGTCAAAGAACATCTAAAATCAGCAGGAAAATATGATAAAAACTGTATAATAAATTATATGTTCGTTTGTTAGTGATTTAATGTCATCCCAGTTTCTGTGGAAAAATATACAACATAAGTTATATAGTAATTACTAAAAAATTAATTTTTTTAAATACATTTTTGCTAAAAATGACTCGGGTCTGACTTTGTTAAAAATCTTTTTAAAAGTATTGCAACCACATAGTAACTTGTTATGACCCTTCAGAGCACCTTAGCAACTGCATGGCAATAACCTGGCAACCAACACCTACAACATGCTAGTGTATTGTGACAGCAAGTTTTGCATGGACAAGCACCACCCACATTACAGCAAAACTTTAGTTTACTATGTCCTTCTTGATCCACATCCAACAGGAATTTTTTTAAACAACCACAAGCCATTGCTTAGTGCCTGAACTCTCTCTCCAATCTGTGTCACACAAATTTTTTAAGCAAAATATACAAGATACAAAAATATAAAGCACCAAATCTTTCAGTAAAGCAGCTAGAAGAGGTGCAAAGGAAATGCAGGGGTCTCAAGATGTGTTTTTAAAGTTTAATTGTTTTTAACTTGAAGCAGCAAAGTGACAAAACAGCCAAAGATATACACTTAACGCATATGTGCATTGACAATACATTTTTAAATAGTGCAGATGAATGGCGAGAATGCTTTCTGTGTGAACCACCCCTTATAAAGCTCAAAATTCAAACTGAAGATTCAACAAAAATGAATAAAGACAAGTTACTTCAGTCACAATCTCCTCCAGGGATTGATCTCTCACAGCTGAAAAGATACAGAAAATAAAAGACAAATAAGCAACAGACAAATGGAGATAGAGAGAGAGAAACCAAGACTGAAATAGAGATGTTTGGCAAAACAATTGTACCGTAAAATGGAAACAGTTTGTTTTCAAACACAATGTTTTAAATTCAACCCAAGCACCCTCCGTGAGTCACGTTACTGCTTGAGACATTTATCAGAATTTGATGTTGCGTCAACTGCTGCCTATTTCCTAAGATGAGCATGGCACAGTGCAGGTCTCTAAAGGAGATTATGTCCTAGGCAGGTCTGAGGTGTTACTGAGAGGGGCAGATTTATGGCACAGTCGATCCTGCCCTTTCATTGCATCTGCAGTACCAATACCAGCACAAGAGGAGACAAATACCCCTACAAATCACCTTATCTTTCTAATCACACACACTGTCAAGAGTGACACCTACAATTTAGAGAAACCTGCCGCACGAGTTGGAGTTAAGAACATCTACAGCGCAAGTGTCGATATGGTCTCTATTTTTCAATCTGTGGGGTTTATTGTAACACTACTAGAGGCGAGAAGACAGGTTGTAATTGCCCTAGAATCAGGCCCATCTGGAATTGGTGCCCACAGAACTCAGATAATTGGAGCGCCTGCTATTCACAAAGGCTACATCCACACCAATTAATTTTATATGAAAACTTAAACAAAAACCTTTCCGTTTTCAGTTTCAGTAGGCCATAATTTTCCAAATTATGTGATTATTGAGACATTTTCAAAAGACTCGGTGGAGGAAACAGAAGGATTGTAAATGTGGCCAAAGTTTTACACATTTCATGCTTCTTGATAGTTTATTAAAGCTGCAACATGCAATATTACAGAAGTTAGATAAGAGAATATTGCCAAATTTCCTGTTAATCCCTCAACAGAGGTATTTGAAACCTTTTCACAGCAGTGGTAATTAGTTTTTTTGCAGGTCTGGGAAATTTAACGCATTAATTTCAGCGATTACTATTTTTGGTTTAATAAAAATGTGCACAATTAATGCAGATTTTTTTTTTTTTTTTTTTTTTTTTACTTCCTGAAATGTCATACGATAGTAGAAAGTCTTGAGTTGTTCCTGGCAGGCTACTCAGTGTTATAGGCTCTGATTAGGGTGGGGGCGGGGTTCGGGCATCTGCTGCCTGTCAGGAACAAGACCAGGAACCTTTGTACAATAGGTTAAACGTCACTAAAGTTTTCCTTAATTTTCTGTGGCTAAAATAGGCATATCTACATTTTCAGGAGGTACAAACTTGACGCCTAGCACAGAAACTGATTGTTTGGAACAGTGCACTCATATTCATAGATTAGGCACAACATCCCTGGCGTAATAAACACGGGAGTGGATTTACTGTACTGTACTCACAAGCAGTGAATTGGGTGTGCGAAAGCCAAGAGATCCTGGCAAGCTGCTGTATCTCTTCACATCGCCTGTAAATGTGCAACTACTGTCATCTGAACCAGTGTCAAAACCAGAACCACGAAAGAGAGATCCAGCGTGTGCATGATGGAGACTGAGAAGGACATGTACGTTCATCAAACTACAGCCAGGTACTCTTGTAGATACAGAACAGCAGCCATAGAAATGAATTAATTGTGATTAATAACAGAAAAACTGTTATTAATTAGTTACAATTTATTTAATTGATTCACTGCCCTGTTTTTTTATTTATTAATTAAGAGTAAAATAACTAAAAATCTGAATACTGAAATGCATCATCGGTTTGTGAAAAGGGTCTGTAATCCACTATGTTGTGCTCTGTCTGCAGTAACTTTTTCCCCAATTTGAAATGCCCAATTCCCAATGCGCTCTAAGTCCTCGTGGTGGTGTGGTGACTCGCCTCAATCCGGGTGGTGGAGACGAATCTCAGTTGCCTCTGCGTCTGAGACCGTCAGTCCGCACATCTTGTCACGTGACCTGTTGAGCACTTTACCGCTGTGACGTAATCCATGTGGAGGCACATGCTGTTCTCCGCAGCATCCACGCACTACTCACCACATGCCTCACCGAGAGTGAGAACCACATTACAGAGACGATGATGTGACTCTACCTTCCCTAGCAACTGGGTCAATTTGGTTGCTTAGGAGACCTGGCTGAAGTCACTCAGCACGCCCTGAAATCGAACTTGTAATCAGTGACAATACTCACTGAGATACCCAGGCCCCCCAACTGTCCCCTTTTTGAGGTTGTGTGTCTGGTGAGTTAAAAGGTTGAAGGATATATCGGTGGGAAACTCTCAACATGCCATGCCCCAAAATGTGTGAAATTTGACAAAGGCCAGTCACCATGCCAGATCAGTGAGCTTTCCCATTCAACACCCAGAGGGCATCACTCAAAGGTCTGAAAAATGCATCTATTCTTAGCCAGCGACAAGCTCATGACCCTTTCTATTTTTTAAGGATTTCAAAAAGGTGATGGGTTTAGGCAAAGCGACAAAACTTTCTGTCAATATATCAAGTGCATCTGCTGGCTTTACTGGAGCTTAAAATATCTATCCTAATCAATTTAACCATTAGAGCACATACATCTATTGATGGATTAATGTAGACAAATGGGGAGGCATTGACATTCACATTGCTCATTTTAACTGGATTATCTTTCTTGCTTCAATGACTTGCTGGAGCCACCGCTGTGGCTCTGTACAGTACATTTGATTTTAAGTTTCTTTTTTGACTCCTTGGTGTCTAAAACACTGTGCTGACCTTCGCTGAGTAATGGAACCATGCAGGACCATGCTGTCTTCCATAAGGCTTATTGTCCAGTCTCTTGGGTTTCCTGCTCCTTGTGTCCTTTCGTCCTTCTTTTACTCCCCAAATCCATTTCACTAATAGGTTTAGGCTCTGATGTATTTGAGTCCTCCAATATGAATGAGTGACAAGTTTAGTGTGTGCCGGCCTCTTTGCAGCCCTACTGACGCTGGATTTGTAAGGAAAGTGATGGGGGAGGCAGTTCTGATTTATGGATCCCTATGGTCTGAATGGGTAACTCTTTTAAAGGACCTCATTAATTAGCCACACGATCTTTGCGGGAAAGGGGGTTTGGTACTTTTCCCTTGATTGCTGAAGCACTGTCTACTTCAAGATTGCAAACACGGGGGAAGGGAAAGGGTCTTACGGTCTTGTTGAGGGAATGAGTGCTATTACTATTTTTAAGAAATTAGACTTACGGTTTCTGCCTGGTGGATGATAAAATGGGTGAAAAGTTTTGACTGACACTGAAGGGGTGACTAATACCACATCTAGGGACAATAATATCATAGAAACTTGGGGATGATCAATTCATCCCCTAGTTCAATATCATAGAAATATTCAATTCAATTTTATAGCACTTTTCACAATACAGGTTGTTCCATTGCAGTTTTTCAAATTATAGTGCCTTATATTGGTACAATACCAAAATTTCAGTAGTCAATACCAGCCTGATCGCACTGTAAATTCGTCAACAGTATGTCAAAAGTTGTTCTGCTGAAATCAACCTGTTCTGAATAAAATTCAAATCACTGCCCCCCAGTTGTAGAAGCTGGAAGTGCTGTTGAATGTATGAGCATGTGTATGAGTTTCAGTTTCCGGAAGTTATGTCCACAGAGTGCTGCCAAATATAAGTTGTGTTTTAGTACTAAATTATGTGAAAAATAAACCCAAACACCAACCCTAAACCGAACCATCGGTGGAGTAAAAATGTAAGCGGAAATGCATCCTCTGAATTACAATTGATTGTGTGAAAGCGATTACTTCCTGGTTCCCATGGGACCAGACCTGTGTCTCGGAGATAGTAGCACTAGAAGGATAAATTACCATAGTTGAACTGATGCAAAAATATCTGATAAAGGAATGGCGCTTGTAAGTAATTTGGCTGAATGGGGCTGCTGATGATTTCAGGGTAAAATCAATTTCAGAAACAACATATCGATTTCCCTTGTGATCATGTTGTTGATTCCAATACCAGTGAAAGAAAATATTGCTTAAAATTCTTAATTATTCAAGACAAACAAACAGTTAAAAATTAAGAAGAAAAAATAAACTAATTGTAAGGGGCAGAACAAAAAAATATCAAGTCTACAATTAAACATACAGAAATGGAAAACTAATCAAATTTAAACCAACAATCATGCGGTGCATCCTGTACTTCCTGTTGATTGTTTAGAATAAAAAATAGGACCACCTGATTTGTGAATGAATCACTCTTTTGAACCTTTTTTCACTTAATTGGTCAAATGGTCCTAGCAACCACCCAGCACACCCTAGTATTGTGGCAGAAAGTTTTGTGCAATTGAACAAGCCATCTTGTTCTCCAATCCTATTGGCTTGTTGCGGTTCATTAATGATCTAGCACGAATGCAGGCACATTTATGTCCTGAATAAATCATGCCACATGAGGCGCCAGGGTCCTCCACAGACTTTGGGTGCAGTGAGATAACACAAATGTGAAATGAAGAGAAGAGGAGGATCTGTCAGTGCTTGGCAAGCGTCTTCCTCATACTTAGACTGTACCATTTGAGATTCCATGTAATTTTACACATGAAAAGGGAGGCCGATACAGATATTCCCTAGAGAGGTGACTGGTTTTAGATGAGACATTTCTACCCATATGTTATTTTGAAGAATAGAAAGATGGGATATAAAGGAATCCCATCCCAAGTTGTATCATACACGACTACAGTGTGAAGAAGAAGCTGAATGACAAAACTCAGAACATTAGTATGAGTCAATGGTCCAGATTGCTGAAACTAGTGTTTTCGAGACATAATAGACATTGCAGCTGATTTTCAAAAAAGCTGAATAAATCATTCTGATACAGAGTTATGGCCAGCATCATCAAATCACTTCCAACCATGTTAAAATACAATTTTGCATTATAAAATACTGAATCTGTGTACTGATTATCACTGTCCCATGTCTGCCAAACATGTTGAGTGATTCAAACATCATCTGCGGCATGAAACTGATTTTTTATTTTTTTTGGACTTTAGGTGTGAATGCACTTAGCTGCATAGAAAGTTATAGGGTGCACTTTTGCTACCTATATAGTGAATGACAGTGTGCTGTCTGTCTGCACTGGTCTCAGAACAGTTTGAAATGCACTTTGTTTTCATCTTAACTCCAAATAAAGCATCTGAAAGCAAACTTTTTCAGCTTTTGAATGAATTAAATTCTCAGTGTGAACATGCACAGTAAATATACAGGAATGCATTTCTATCAGGAAGACTCGCAGACAAGAGTGAAATTTAAGATGACATTTATTTGATGAATATAAAAAAAAAAAAAAATGTCTCTCATTGGCATAAGCCCCATCTGGCGGTCCGAAGAAGTTGCACTCGAAACCGTCATATCCTGCCAGAGATAGAAGGCAGGGGCAAGGAGCCTACCCCCGTGCAGGACAGGACTCAACTGGTGGTTGTGGGGTGGTGGAGGTTGCCGTGTTAGTGCACTGAAACAGCAATGTGATAATGTGAGCAGACTTATAAAGCAATGGCTTACATGTGATTGGCTGGGAATTACCCAGGTAATGGTACGATGATGCACAGCTGCTAGTCTTCCCGCTATAACTACACTGCGCTTACATTTACTAATGTTAATGAATAGAATTCTATTGTGCAGTGATAGAAAAACGAAACATTACAAAATGTATATTAAAATGAATTGAAATGACCCACAGATGCGTTATACTTGAAAGTTATATAAAACATCTAATACGTTTTTTTCAACTTTTGAGGGAATAAGGTCCCATTTTCCACACATGTGGAAAGCGTGTTGAAGTGCAAAAATGTATGAATTTTTAAAGCAGCATATCAAACAACACTAGAGATTATGGTCTTTACACCCAAACTAAAAAAAGTAGAGGTTTCTTACCAAAGGCACTTTTGTTGGCGCTGTGCCCATAGGACTGCTTCATGGAAATCAGCATCATTCTGTTGTGTCACGTGACACTATGCGGCAGAATTTAACTCCTAAAAGACATTTGCTGTGTTTTGGATTTTTTTAAGCATATTTTAAAAAACAAATGTGACTTAAAATACTAATTGTTGCATGTTTCTGTCCACTACGTAATGTCCATTATCATGAGGGAGCAGGATGGAGCAGCTGAATGACCTTTTTCCTGCTTTGGGAACAGTTTTATTTGCAAGATTGAAGCAAGTATCTGATTTTATTATATGCACCCACGAGACACCACAGAATAAGTGTAATATCTGATATAATGTGGGCTGAAATAGCTGCGATGCCCACACTGCCAGCCTCCACAAACCTTGGCATGCCCGCTCTCAAAATTGTTATAGCGGATTGTGAGGACCCACTTTATCGACCAGCTCTGGGTTAAACACTTCTGAATGACAAGCGCTATGTTCAAATATTTGTGTGCCAAGGTGGGACCTTTTGGTGGGTTTGTCACATCAAGCAATCACACGCTCATAACATATGCACGAATGGTCAAAACACGGCATTTTTTCACGAATAAACCATTTCCGTCACCTTAATATGCATTTTAACTAATGCAAAACTCTACAAAATCCACCTCTGCCTGGCTCATTAAATTGTAAGCGAATTTAGAAAGTTTATTCGCATACCAAGCGTTTCCATTCAGGATTTGTTGTGCGCAATTTTGATTAAAATTATTAAATTTGAAAAAAAAAATGCGCATAAAAATAGTTGGATGGAAACCCATCTAGTGTCTTGTGAACATTATTCAGTCAGTTTTAATTCATTTAAATTATGCGTCGCGTATAGCGAAGCCAAAATCACACATGTGGGGTTGTACGAGGTTTAAGTAGACGTTATTTAACATTTTCTTAGCTGATGTAACATGCATCCCATTGGTAAACACTCATTTGCAGCAGTTCGTACAGTTTCTCTTCCCACCTTTAATTGTGACATAATTTCTCTCCACACTGCATTTGCTGGTGCCAGACATCCAACATGAAAGCTGCATTTGGCTTATGGCCTACAGTATGTTGGTGTATTTCTGTAATCATTCTATCACTTGAAACAGGTTTCCTTGACACTCTTACAGAAGAGGATGCGCCTGCAGCCACTGGATTGAGTCATTCTTGGCAGTATTGTTACTCAGTGAACTCTAATTTGGTCATTTTCACCAGTGTGCCATGGGATGCAAGCAGATGGCTTTGTGGCAAATTTAATGGGGGTTTCACAAACTCTGCCTTCTTGAGCTGTAGACCAATTAAAACATCACAATACTGAAAATGAGATGAGAAAAAAAAAAACAACAGGGTGCAAGAGCAAAATATGATCACAAAAACATGTTTAAAAAAGCTGAAACATCAAGAAAAGAGAATAAGCTTGAGAAAAACAACACTAAGAAAAAATTAGGGGAATCAAGCAGAAAATATGATCCATGAAAATATTCATATTTCTTTGGCTTAATAAAAGCCCAGGGGTCCAAACTGACCCATTAATATCACACACAAAGGAAAGGAAGCACTTCTTCTAACCTTAATCAAATAGGAATCTAGTGACATTTTCTTGGATATACATCTTATAATCTGCACCCAAAGGCAAGCGGCCATCGAGCCATATCCAACAAATTAATGTTGAACAATCTGGAGATATAGGCCCTGTGGTCTGTGAAAAGGCTTAAGATGGCAGCTTTGTCAAGAGCGACACTACATCAAATTAAGGGACAGTGACGCAGCCACTGCTAAACCACTTTGACATGTCACCTATATCAAAAATCAAGACTGTAAATTTTAAACATAATGAACAGGAAAAATGAATTCCTAGGCAGATCTTCTGTAGTCAAGTAATTTTTATTTGTATAGCGCTTTTCACAACACGCATTATTTTCAAAGCAGCTTTACAGAAAATCATGCATTAACTAAAAATGAAACTGCAATATCTATATAGTCTTTGAGTCATCATTGTTCAATTTGATTAAATATGATCGTAAATTGACTATAAACATAAGTAATTAAATAATAATTGTATTTAGAACCCCAGTGAGCAAGCCAAATGTGACTGTGGCAAGGAACACAAAACATAAAATGTTGTTTAATGAAGAAAAATAACCTTGGGAGAAATAAGGCTCACTGTGGGGGCTAGTTCTCCTCTGGCTAGCATCATGAATATAATGCCAATATTAGTTATTTATGTATAGTGCAAGTCATGGTTTAAAACTTGCAAACCAAGTAAGTGTTAAGGGCCAGTGTTTATACAAACATTTTGTATAAACTATAAGATTAATGTCTAATGTCTTTGAAGTTCAGTCTGGATTATCAGCAGAAGTTCAAATTCATGCATTGTCCTTTGTTAGTTGGCTGATGAAGGCTGTTGTTGGCAGTTTATTGATAGTCTCTGTATTCCATTTTAAAAGTGTAGTCCATCATTAGAACAAGTGCATTGCAGTTCAATCATAAGGTAATTTCGGTGAGGTCTATCCTAATTCTAAGGTTCAGGCAGTGGCATATGAAGTTTTCCATGTCTTATGAGTGGAGAAATCATCAGTTCCTCCCCTGAAGTCCATCGTAATAAACTGAAGTGATGTCTAGTTGGCACCAGCTGCATTTAGTCATCTTCACTCAGAGACACATAGCAGTGGAGTCCGACACCAAGCAGGAACAGAGGTGGATCTGGCCGGCACTGGTAACCTCAGGATATGAATTCCGATAGGGAAACAAATAGAATAATATTAACGTAGATGCCATTTAATTTTTTGCAGAGTTAGAGAGCATGATACATGTTTCTGATAAATGAATTCTGGTTCTTGCAGACCTAACTAAAGCAGCCTAATTGAGAGTTGAAGGATAAATGAGGTGTATGCCTGGCTAAATAGATGAGTCTTTAGTCTAGACTTAAACTGTGTGAGTGTGTCTGCATCCTGAACAGTGTTAGGGAGACTATTCCATAGTTTAGGAGCCAAATAGGAAAATTATTGCATTATATATCTGTAAAGCGGGTTAAGATGGGCAAGGAGGAGGCGAGAACCGGCTTGTCAATATAAATAATAATTTAATAAAGAACTTAAACTAAAAGCACAAACACACACACAACGGACATGTCCGTGATTGATCTGTCTCTCTCAAACCGTCGTCACTGGCCGCCTTTATCCCTCCCGCGCCCCATCAGGCTGATTGGGGACCGGGCGTGCAACACTCCAGCCTGGCCCCGCCCCCCTCCACTCCACACTATCCTTTTCTGGATTTTGATATTCTGGGAACTATTAACAGGCCATAATTTTACGATTGTAATGAATGTGATGGAATATAGTGTGGTAGAAAGCATCTTAAGTACTGTAGAGCTATACCATTCAAAGCTTTGTACATGGTTAACAAAATGTTAAAATTAATATGAAATACATTTTAAAACAACGTAACGATGATAAAATCATATCATCAGAAGAATATGATCATATTTCTTGGTTCATGTCAGCACTCTGGCTGCTGCATTTTGAACCAAATTATGTTAATTTATCCAACTTGTAATGCATTACAATAATGGTAAATGTTCTGCACTTATATAGCACCTTTTTAACCTTAGAGGTTACTAAAGCGCTTTACAATGTGTCCCATTCACCCATTCACACACACATTCACATTCACACACTGGGGTTCAGTGCAAGGCTGCCATTGGGAGCAACTTGGGGTTCAGTGTCTTGTCTTCAAGGACACTTCAGCATGTGGAGTCATGTGGGCCAGGAATCAAACCGCCAACCCTGCGATTAGCAGCCGACCCGCTCTACCACCTGAGCCACAGCCGCCCCATAATCTAGTCTTGAGGTCATGAACACATGAATTAGTTTTTCGGCATCAAGAACAGGGAGCATGTGTCATAACAGAAATATTTCTGAGGTGGAAGAATGCTGTTCTAAAAACATTGGAATAATTATCCATGAAAGAAGCCATCAAATGAACACAACACTACATTCCACAGATCAGAGAGATCCCCCACCAAGCCATAAGAGTGTCATAAAAACTAATCCATGGATTCTAAATTGCTGAAATCTTTCCCATGCCTGCTTAACATCAAACTAGGGTTTGTAATGACAGAGCTGACCAATAAAGAAGATACTTTGTTCCACAAACTTAAACCCTCAGCATGACCTTCTGAACTTCCGCACAGAGCTAAAGCAGGTTTTCTGCAAACAGCAGCTAAAAAGGAATCCATGAACACAGTAATTCGAAATGTTAATGTTAACCCTATAAAATATACAAGATTCATTTGGACCTAAAGTATACATCATATGTAGCCTTACTAGATAACTCTGAAAATGACTCTATGACCTGTGATCGTGTTTATAACTGACAAATTAATGATTATAGCTGATTTACCTTTTAAAATATGTGTAGTGATTTGTAATCACTTATAACTATAGAATTATAATCATTAATCTTGTATGATTAATCTCATTCTACTAAGAATGGTTTCTATTCAACTTGATAATATACCCCCACAATAAGGTCTCTCATAACGTTTAATGTATTATCCATGTTGTAAAACCAATGCATTAACCAGTATGATTTGTAACCAAGCATTTTCATGTTTTGTTACTTACACATGTAATATTCATGAAAGCATGTCATATTTAGAATGTAAGTGCTTACTTGTTTATGTTGAGATTGTTGATGACAATGAATGTCATGTCTCTTGCACTGTTTTCAATATATAAATTGCCTCTGCATCTCATCATCTTCCGTGCCATGTAGAGTCCAAGGTAGCTCGGGACTCAGAGTCCAGAGGAAGCCTCTCTCTCTCTACTTTACAGTTCATACACCCAACAGGAGTCATCCATTGACACACAGATATCCCAATCTAACAGAGGTCCAAAACATAGACTGAACGAACTTTCAACAAAGAGCCAAAGAACAACACAGAACGCAATGCAAGGAAACACAACGACACACAAGTACATCTCCAGACTTCTGCTCAAAGTGCTTGTGTACTAGTTAAATACTTTGGGTAATCTGATTGCAAATCGATTTAGACTCAAAGAAGGATAAATAGTTCTTATGGCATTGTCAACAGACTCTATTAAATTCATTTTCTCTATATTGATCATTTAATTCAATATTCTGTCACTACCAACCTGTTTCATGTTGTATGTTTTAGATTAGTTTTATGTTTAGAATAGCAATAAAGTTGGTCTGTATACAAAGATAATTTAATCATCCTTGTTTTTAAAAGATTTTGCTTCAAAGCTGTACCTAAATTTGTTTAATATTATTTTCGATAAGCCATGAGAATAATATTACATGAATAAGTGAATTAAACATGATTCCCTTATTAAAGCTCATTCCTTACAATAGAAATTGTGAGTGGGTACAATGATTTTAATGGTGGAGAATTTTATTCAGTCAAATAATCTAATTATTTGTCATTTATCTTGCTTATAATGGTTGTCGAACATGACTAATTCCATTATAAAGTTCCTTACATAATGATGTAGAATAAGGACAGTTTAAATTAATTCCTAGCTCACACATACTGTTCCTACATATAATGGTTGAGAATTGCGGCACTTTAATCCATCCCATGTACATCTACATCAACTGAAATTTGCTACACAAAGGACAGATTGGTATTAAATATAACACCTAACATCTTCGCTGTAGAAGACGAAGTAACAGTACAATCATCGCAAGTCAAATTATATTTTAGCGGCTTATTTTTAAAGAGGTTTTTGGTCAAATAATTAGTTCCTCTGTTTTGTCAGAAGTAAGTAGAAGGACATTTCTGGCCATACAATCTTTGATTTCATTAACTCTCTGCTAATTTGGAGAATTGTGAAATATAATGTTCCACGTTCAACTTATTCCACGATTCCTGATAATATCTCCCAGGGGAAGCATATATAAGGAGAAAAGCAGAGGCCCTAAAACTGATCCCTTTGGCACTCCATACTTAACTTTTGTTTGATTTGACAGTTCCTCGTTTACACAGATAAGGGGTTGCGGTCTGCTAAATAGGACCTAAACCATGCTAATGCAAGTCCACAAATGCCAACATAATTCTCAAGTCTATTTAAGAGAATGCCGTGATCTATAGTGCTGAAGGCATCACTAAGATCTAAAAGCACTAGAAGAGAAATGCAGCCGTGATCAGATGATAAGAGCAAGTCATTTGGGGCTAATCCTGACTGAAATTGTTCATGTAGACTGTTTCTCTGTAGAAATGATCATAGTTGGGAGGACACTACATTTCTAGTATTTTCGCCATAAACAGAAGATTTGAAATCAGTCTATAATTAGCCAATTCTCCAGGATCAAGCTGTGGCTTCTTAATGAGCGGTTTGATAACTGCCATTTTAAAGTTTCTTGTCCTAAGGATAGCGAGGAGTTAATTATGTTAAGAAGAGATTCTGAGATTACAGGGAATATCTCTTTTAAGAGCTTAGTTTGTATTGGATCTAACATACATGTTGTGGCGTTTCGGTAAGATTTGTTAGCTCTTCATGACGTATGACAGCGAAGGATTGAGGTTGCTCATGAGGAAAATTATGAGAGACTGAATTCAGTACTGTGGCTAAATTTGTTTAGATATTCAGATATTCTGTCGCAGCACAATAGTAATGACTTCATGAATTTCTTTACTGATAAAATTGAAATAATCAGAAATAAAATTGGAATTATGCAATCGTCTGTCAGAGTACCACAGAAAACAGTATCTCATAATTTTCCTCATGAGCAACATAGGACTGTTATGGTTATTTTTTATGAGTTTGCTATAATATGCTGATCTGGCAGCTTTTAGTACCTGTCTAAAGCTATATTCCGAGCTGCTCTCTTGAGAGCATGAGTGTGATCATTCTACCATGGTGCAGGGCTTTTTCCTTTAATTTTCTTTTAATTGAAGGGGGACAACACTATCAAGTGTGCTAGAGAATACTGTATTTATATTTTCTGATATTACTTCAAGTTGTTCTCAGTAATATACTGAGTATATGAGATAAATTTGGAAGATTATTAGTGAAGCTATCTTTAGTGGTAGAAAGAATAGTTCTACCTGAATGATAGAGTGGTTTAGACTGAATAACATTAGCTGATCGCGGCATACAAGTGATGAGCTAATGAGATGTGAGATCTGAGATGTCATCATTCTGCTGCAGAATTTCTAATATTATCAATATCCATATGACAGAATTAAGTCTAACATATGATTATGGCGATGAGTTTGTCCTGTCACATTTTGTCTGACTCCAAGAGAGTGGAGAATATCGATTAATGCTAATCCCAATGTGTTATTTCATTATCTACGTGAATGTTGAATTCACCTACAATTAAAGCTCTTTCCACAGTAACTACTAGAACTGAAATAAATGTTACAATTTCATCAAGGAAATCAGAATATGCCCCGAGTGATCTATATACTGTCGCAGGGGAAAAAACAACCAAGAATTTTTAATTGTATCTGACAGTGTCATATTAAGCATTATTAGTTTAAAAGACTATCATATCCTCTGAGAAACACCAAATACTTCACTGTAAATTGCAGCAACACCTCCTCAACCCTTCAGGCGAGGCTCATGATAATAACAATGACCTGGGGGAGTAGATTAATTTAAACTAATATATTCATCCAGTTTAAGCTAGGTTTCAGTCAAACAGAGCACATCCAATCTATGGTCTGTAATATTTTAATTTACAATTAGTGCTTTGGTTGAAAGACATCTTATATTTATTAGCCCTACCATTATATGATGTTTATCTTTAATTCTTTTAGCTATTTTCAAGTTTTACATGAATACATTTTTTTCTAAATGATTTAGTGAGGGGTTTGCATTTGGTAGTTTGGGGAAAAGACACATGTGATATCTCGGTGATACAGTCTCTATGTGTTGCATTTTATGTGGCCTGTGTGATGTCTCAAGGCAGTTAACAAACATTCGTATTAGCCAGTTTGTCTGCTTCCTGACCTGGGCCACTATTAAGACTATGAGCCAAATTACTAGAGAGGAGAGCGGTACCTTCCCTGGAGGTATGGAGTCCTCTCTTTAGCAGGTCAGGTCTAACCCAAAAACTCTTCCAATTTCCAATTGTCTATGAATACACCACTCAGACATCCAGCCATTCAGTGACACTAATCTACTAGAAACCTCGTCACCACAAGAAGGAGGCCAGAGCATATTACAGTCTCTGACATAATTTTTCAAGTTCACACACCTCTTTAACGTTGTCTCTAGTGATCTCCAACTGGCGAAGCCGGACATCGTTAGTGCCGACATGAATAACAATTTTAGAAAATCTACGTTTAACATTAGCCAACACTTTTGTAAATTTGATCTGATGTCAGATGCTCTGGCACTGGAAATGTATTTAACAATAATGGCTGGAGTCTCTATTTCCACGTTCCTTACAATAGAATCACCGATGGCCAAGTCTCTTTCAAAATTATTCTCAGTGGGTGCATCACTGAGTGGGGAGAATCGATTGGAAACCCTAACAGGAACGGGAGAGTGGTATCGTTTTGCTGAGCGAGTATGCCACAGAGACGTCACTCCAAATGTCATGCATCGATGGCTCTACAGCCAGAACCAGAGTGTGTGTGTTGCTCATTGTTCTGCCCGCATCCAAAACAGTATCTACAGGCTTCACTTTCTCACTGACCTCCACTAGCGTTCGGATGCGCATCTCTAATTAACTCATTAAACTTCTCCGTCAGCCTGACTAATTCCTTATGTTTATCACATGTAAACCCCTCACTGCTGACATAACAAGCTAAAGTAAACATGCAGCATGCAATGCAGTAAGCAATAACATGAGCGGATGCCATGTCTTATCCCATTAGTTTGTTGATGTTATTATGGTTGTTCTTGAGCGGTGAGGGTTTGAGATCAATGTGACATCTCGCACAACATTGTTTGATGTAGTAGAGTGAATGCAAATTGAATATTGTGAACATTAACAAAGTTTTATCTTTTCTTTCTGATTTCACATTTTGGATGATGCTGTTCAATTGCCAGTTGCTCATTTGAAATTGAAAAGCCCCAATGTTCTTTACATCCCTCAACCTGAGAGATCTGCATTAAGTAGTAATTGCTGCTGTAATAAACACTTGTAAACACTCTTACCATCACAATAGATACAAACAAATTGAATTGCTCAGTTTTACATCCTAGCATCAGATAACATTAAAATCCAACCTCTCATAGGATCACGATAGGTGCTACAACAACGACTTTTATTCACTTTCACAAAAAAAAACATAGAATAATAATAAAATTGGCAGATTCATAAACACTTCTTTCACTGCTCCTCACACAATGGTATCTTAAAAAACTTGTTTTGATCAAAACATGTGTTACTTGTAAGAGGATACATTTTAAAAACCTCTGCAATTTTATCAAGTGTGATCATATTGTACGGTAGTTCTATTGATAGGTCATTGCACTTGCGATGCAAAGAAAATGTCACAAAATTGTGTGCTTGCTTCAGCAATTCCATCTCACATTTGCTTTTTCTGACACTATAGGTCAGGTTTTGGGTTAAGGGTTTTGTTGGGTTTTATGTTGATTTAAAACTCAATAGAGCTTTAACCTTGAAAACCTCATCTATTTGGTAGAAATTTTAACCACAAAGTGGATATTTCACATATAATGTTCCACACAGTATAATTTTGCAAAAATGTCAACACAGTCACATTTTAGACACATTTTAGGGCCTTTCATGCTTGGAAAGTATAATAAAAGAAAGAAGAATAAAAGACATTGCACAGGCAAAAACTGAAGAGAAAGATCAGCCATCAACATGTCCATCACATTTACTTGAGAAACGAAGAAAGAAAATAAGCAAAAAACTGTTATTGCTCCATTAAAAATCCAGATCCACACAACACAACAGCACTTTTTTGTTGAGTGCTATAAAATAAGAAAATAGAAGAGCTATTTGGTCTCTGACTTTAAAAGTACCTCCTCAATTAAAGCAAAGCGGGCAAATCAATAGCATCACAGATAAAGACATGGCACAAACCAATCCTTCCAAAGGCTCTCATTATGAGAAAGTGAAAGAGGGGGATTGATAACCTGTCATTGTCATAATTTCTCCCAAGAATTTGTAAAAGCTGCCTATTTATCAGAGATAAATTGGGATTATTTTCTTAATTAATTCGACATCTGTCCACAACTTTGTATAAACATGGTCACAATGTTATGAGGTTAAAAATAAGGGTACAAAAGTCAATCGTACTTACAAATAGTTAATCAAATTACTGAAACATTCCTATGGCTGCCACCTGAATCTTGAGCCTTCATTTAAAATTTGAATAAAACGCATGGCTGAAATGCATATCCAGTGACTTGAGACTTTCCCTCTGGTGTCGGAGGGAAAAATGCTGCCACAAAAATTAATCACTACAACTCCCTCCCCCTGTGGCCAATATCCAAATACACTAGGTTACCAAAACTGATGTGCGTTACTGGCACATCAACTCCTTTTCAGGGCCAGTTTAATAGCTTCTGTTCTTTCAGGAATGAAAAAGGCAATAAGCTTATGCCAATACTCATATTCTGCTTATTATGCTTTGATTGCATTAGCAATTGAAATGTAAAAAAACCCTAACATGAAAAATCAAGCCCATTGCATAGTGCTAGAAAATGACTTTGCGTCAAACATGTAATTCCAAGAGCAGTGACATGAGTGTCAAAGGAATTCCTTTATTATATTCACCTGAAACAAAATGTCTTTTTTTTTTTCTACTGTGTCATATGGCTCTTCAAGACAACAGTACTTTCAGATTTTCAGACTGTTGTAGGAGGAGGAGGATAATACAGAGAACATGTTGTTGGAGATGGGTACAGGATTTCATTTACTTTGATATATTTCTCCTCACATAACAAACAGTAATGTTTTCAGTAAAAACAACAAGCATACAATCAAATGAATCATTGAACAATGACATGAAGCTATGCAGATCTCATGCAGTTTTGCATATGTGTGTCTATATATATATATATATATATATACACACACACACACACACACACACACACTGGTGGCCAAAAGTTTGGAATAATGTACAGAATTTCTGTTTCTGAAGGAAATTGGTACTTTAATTCACCAAAGTGTCATTCAACTGATCACAACATATAGTCAGGACATTACTGATGTAAAACACAGCACCATCACTATATGAAAAAAGTAATTTTTGATGATATCTAGACAGGATCATCACTCCAAAACCTTATCCTTGAGTAATCATACTAAATTGCTTATTTGGTACTAGAAAATCACTTGCTTCATTGAATTCTACCCACTCAACACCAGTGTTATGTACAACAGTAAAGAGAAGACTCAGGGGTGCAGGTCTTATGGGAAGAATTGCAAAGAAAAAGTCACCTTTGAAAAAGAAATCAAAAAGAAAAAGGTTGGAGTGGGCAAAGAAACATAGACACTAAACAACAGATAATTGGAAAAGAGTGTTATGGATCTTAACCCCATTGAGCATTTGTGGGATCAGCTCGACAGGTGTGTGAGAAGTGCACGACAAGACAGCCACATCTATGGCAAGTGCTACAGAAAGTGTGGGGTGAAATGAGTATCTGGACAAACTGACAGCTGGAATGCCAAGGGTCTGCAAAGCTGTCATTACTGCACGTGGAGGATTTTTTTAATGAAAACTCTTTGTAGTAGTTTAAGTTGTTTACTATTTTTTTTCCAAATTGTAATAGTAATTTTTCATGTTATTAATGCCCTGACTATACAATGTGATCAGTTGAATGCCACTTTGGTGAATAAAAGCAATTTCTTTCCATAAGAGCAAAATCTGTACATTATTCCAAACTTCTGGCTGACAGTAGGAGCAATTATTGCCCCATATGGAAAAGTTAATTCTGACAGATATATCAGAATATATATATTGCCTCATGGCCATGAGATTAAATCAACATTATATAATTTTCACTGCATGAAAGTGAAAAAGATTATATGAAAGTGAATGGTGACTAAAGCTGCCTACCATCTCCTTTGGTGTTTCACACAAGAAAAAATAAGTTTAACATGTTATGAACAAAATGAGGGTGAGTAAATGATCACAGAATTTAATTTTTTTGGTGAATCATCCCTTTAAGTTCTTTTAATTAAGTTCTCAGCTATTTCCTTTAGCTGAATGGCAAGAAACAATTGCAACATTTATTTGTGTGATGACATTCTTCCCCTGTGAAGACGGAATAGAATAACTGTGTATCTTGCCGCAAACTCACCACATGCCTCAGTTTTGAAATTTAGGCCTAAATTTTTGATCATGCCTTTAGGTACCTGATTCATTGGGGAAGCAGAACACTAGGCATTCATCCCATGGGGGAGTGGTAATTGGGACATTTTTTGAGCACCGAGGAAGCGTCTTTATGCTCAATCATGCCTTGCCTTGCTCTTTCCTCTTAAGGGAGCCAAGATCTAAAACGCATTCAAGTGTGGCTTGTAAGACAGGAGACTGAGATTCTCTCAAAGGCAGCTGTCTGACAGGTCCAAAGAGATTTACTTAAATCTGGGGATGGTGGCCACAAAGTTTTACCGACAGAGAAAGGTGGATTGAAAATTGGCCCAATTTGAAGCTAAAATTTGTACTTTTTCAAAGTTTTTTGCAATGTTTTCTCCTATCCCTGCTAAATATGCAGATACAGCTATAAGTAAATCATTTCTCAGAGTGTAAGTAAGCCATTTGTCAGTCGATTTTCCCAAAAACAGTAAACATTATGGCTCTGTGGCACTGAATAACATTACTATGTTTGAGTGTCCCAACTAGTCTGACACAGCAACGCTGGCTCAACCTATGGCGTGAGTTTGGAGTATATCCTATCTATTTGGGCAAATAATGGCAATTGGTCAGAGTGTTCAGGAAACCTGTTTGCAAACAATACATTTTTTTCTTTTGTGATGCTAGTGCTGCAGAAATTGTACACTTCAACTTCAAAATTTCTGCAACAAATATGCAAAACTTTTATGCTGAGGCTTTTATCCAATATCATTCAAACTTAAGGGTTTTATAACTTTCAAAGCCGAAGATAAACAGCAAATGCATCCCTCTTCTCCTCCTCCTAATTAGACATGCCAAGCAACAAATAATTGTACAGCATGATGCTATAAAAAGATGGAGACTTTGTTGTCTGTGATGCAAGTCGAATGAAACAGGGCAGATAACATTTTTCCACTGAAGCACATTTTCCAAGGTCCAAATAAAAAGGACTATCAGGTTTGCAAAGATAAAATACATTTTGTGAGTCTGAAAACTTGTTTGATCATGCCATCATTTCAAACTCTTCAATTCAACCACAGAATGAGTCTTTGTGTGTGTCTGTTGGAGGGGAATATGCTGTTAGCTGGTATAAGTGGCTACACATGCTTCACCCAGAGCACTACATGCATGTTTATTTTGGTGGGAGACAGACAGGTTTAGAATTTTGTAAACAATGCAGCTGTTTTTTGGGCCGCCAGGTGCAGAGAGATGGTTGCAAGGCTTTCTTTCCAAAATGGTGGGGCTGCACACCCTAAAAGCCATTCACAAGCTACTCTGCAAACTGGCATTAAACAGTGTCCAGTCCTAGAGTCCCAATGCATCTCAAAGCATGCAAGGAAAGAAAAGCAGATTAATTTCTCAGCCTATTGGAGACTGTGCTGCATATACTGCACATATGTGAACGCGTTCTGCTTGCCAAATATGTGGATATTAAATTTGGGCCTGTAGATAACAGAAACAATGAAAGAAATGCTTAAAAATGTTATCCACCTTGCCACTCATTAAACAGATAGTCAAACAGAGAGTGAAAATTCTGTCATTATTTACTCTAATACACTATCGTCATTACAAACCCATATTAATTTCTTTCTTTTGCAAATGACAAAAGGAAATAATTGAATGAGTCTTCTGAAGGTATACGATCACTTTGTATGATGAAAGGCTGTAAATTTCATAAAAGTCATTATTCATTCTCAAATCACATCGTTAATAATGTCAATAAACATCTCTGAAATCCAATATGGCAGCTACATAGATAAAACCAAGCATCACTGGTCCTTGAAACATGACATCATGACATCTGTTCACGACACGCAAGCAAGACCCAATGAGGTTTGATGCTCTCGACATAGCCCCCTATGAAACAGGTGTGCCTAAGGTTCACCCCCCCTTCTATATATGGCATATTCTTAGCTGAGCTCTCCCCCTCGATAGCCCGTTCATACATGCACAAGTCCACATGCCAGCAAAAACATACAAGACATGCCAGAGAAACCTTTCCTTGTGTACACACATGCCAAACGGAAAGTCTGGGCTGGACCAAAGTCACATAATATCGCTTGTATGTTTAGCTAGAAACACGAGCACTTTGCTTTTGAGAGACAGCTCCTAATTAAAGACAACAGGCCTGTTAAAGACAAACTGTCCGTGCGCTTATATGGCTTTGGCAGACCCTCTGTAGGGTCCCATTAATCTCTGCTTTGCTTTTTCACTTTTCTACCCCTCTGTTCCTTATGGACGGCTTCTAAAATGTCTCTTTTCTGCCAATCTGTTTAAACTGTCACCGGGAGGGCACGTTTCAACACTGCCATCACACAATGAAGCTTTATGCAGGGAGCCTCAACTCTATGTCAGTAATACTCTAAAAACATGAGCCTGCCTGGCTTCAATGTCACTGCGTTTCTTTCTTTCCCATTATCCTTTGCATTAGTGTAAATAGCATTATACCATTACAAACTCCCCCTGTGTTTCTGATACAGGGTTGACTGGCAGAGGGTTGGTGTGGATGATTAGCCCTGCCAGTCAGCAGAAAGGTCCCAACCCTTGCTATTGATTAATTAATTTAATGTAAGACTTGAGCTAAAGAGGAATGAAATGCGCGTGTTCTGTGTAGAGGCTTGTTTGAGTATGCTGGAGCGATCTCCTGACTGTCAAAGGATGAAATCCTGTTAAAACGTAGTCTTGCAGAGCAACCATCTGTCCTTTCAAAACCTAGTGAGCTCCCTACAGAGGCAGCATTTAAAGGCATCACAGGTATTCTTCCAACATGAAGGCTGTTTCAAGAGCTGGGCAACTTAATTATGCTGCATCCTAAAGCCACATCCACACTTATAATTTGAAATCTGAAATCTTATCTGTTTTCAGTTTCCTAACATTATCATTTTCCAAAGTATGCATTAATGGAGAGCATTTTCAAAACACTCAAGTGGAGGAAAACGCTGTTCCAGCTTGGATGACAGACATAGCAAAATCAAAGTTTTTAAACTAAAATGTATTGGTGTGGACGTGGACAAATGGTGCATACACATCCTGTCGGAATTGTCAGTATTACCGGAATTACGAGAATCTGACTTCTCTTTCCGTCATGCCACTGCTCCTTTCTATGAATACGTGAATGGTTTTTACAAGTTACAGTCAAACTGCAAATTTGATTAAATTAATCATGTAAAAAGAACCAATATGGCAGCGGCCATATTCCATTATTCCAAACTTGTATATGACAGGCTGATTCTTTGTTAGCAACATGCACAAATTTATTGAATCAGCTAGTCAAGCCCTCTGTCTTTTGCACTGTTCCAAATCAGCCACTTATGAGGTTCCATGATGTTAGAAAGTTACCTAAGGCAGCTGCCTGCATGGGTAGTAGGCAGCAAGACAGCTCACTAGGCTTTGGAAGAGACCCACTGTCATAATATGAATGTTCATGGAAACCAGAGAACCATTTTAAGGTGCAAAGGTGCAAGTCAAAGGTTATCAGAACGCCCTATCCATTAATACAGGCATGTCCCAGACACCAATAAGGTCAGAGCTATGCTGTAATTAGACAAAATTAGACCATATAGCTCCAGATAGACCATGAAATGATCCGATAGTGGCCTTTCTTTAATAATGTCAAAATTAAATCCAATTGCTGTAATCCACTTAACTGTGGCTGGACACTGTGGATCTGCTTTTAGAGGGCAGGTAGATCTCTTCCCACACATCCCTTCAGTTCCAACCCCCTTAATCCAATACACAGCTGCAGACTCAAATAAGAAAGCTATATTTGTATATGAGGGCTAATCTGTACAGTTAAAGTCAGAAGTTTACATACACCTTAGACAAATGCATTTAAACTCAGTTTTTCCAAAATTCCTGACATTAATCATAAAAAACATTTCCTGTTTTGGGTCAGTTAGGACTTTATTTTAAGAATGAGATATGTCAGAATAATAATAGAGAGAATTATTTATTTCAGGTTTCTATTATTTTCATCACATTCCCAGTGGGGTCAGAAGTTTACATACACTTTGTTAGTATTTGGTAGCATTGCAGTTCAATTGTTTAACTTGGGTCAAATATTTTGGGTAGCCTTCCACTAGCTTCACACAATAAGTTGCTGAAATTTTGGCCCATTCCTCCAGACAGAACTGGTGTCAGGTTTGTAGGCCTCCTTCTGAATTTTGTATATATTTTTTTTTTTTCAGTTGAATGCCAGTAATATATATATTCACACACACACACACACACACACTCTGGCAGCCAGTTCGGAATAATGTACAGATTTTGCTCTTATGGAAAGAAATTGGTACTTTTATTCACTAAAGTGGCATTCAACTAAAAACAAACAAAACCCCCCCCCACATATAACACATATTAAACACACACACACACACACACATATATATATATATATATATATATATATATATATATATATATATATACACAGTGCTGTGAAAATGTATTTGCCCCCATATGTTTTTTCCCCTCATACTAAATTGTTAAAAAAATTATAACTGAATCTAATAAAAATCAAAGGCAATTTGAGTAAACACAAAATACAGTTTTTAAATGATAATATAATTTATTGAAGTAAAAAGTCATACAATACTAACATACAATGTGAAAAAGTATTTTGAAAAAGTATAAATCCCCAAATTTATGAAACTGCATTCATTATGGGAGTGGTCAGCTGGACTATAAACACACAGGCCTGATTACTGCCAGCCCATTTTCAATCAAATCAATACCTAAATAGAAATTCACCAAGTAGCACACTATGCAAAGGTCGAAAGAAATTCCAGAAATGATGAGGAGAAAGGTGATTGAAATACATCAGTCTGGGAAGGGTTACCAAGCTATTTCAAAGGCCCTAGGAGTCCAAAGAGCCAGAGTGAGAGCCATTATCTCCAAATGGAGAAAATTTGACACCGTAATGAACCTTCCCAGAAGTGGCCAACCTTCCAAAATTCCTTCAAGAGAACAGTGATGACTCACCCAGGAAGTCACAAAAAAGCCAAGGACAACATCCAAGGAACTGCAGGCCTCTCTCGCATCTCTGGTCACTGTTCATGACTCACTATCAGAAAGACACAACGCCATCCATGGAAAACTGGTGAGGCGAAAACCACTGCTAACCCAGAAGAACATTAAAATCTGAAATTTGCCAAAACACATCTTGATGATCCTCAAACCTTTTGGGAGAATGTTCTGTGGACTGATGAGTCGAAAGTGGAACTGTTTGGAAGACAGGGGTCCGGTTAAATCTGGTGTAACTCAAACTTAGAATTCCACAAAAAAAACATCATACCTACGGTCAAGCATGGTGGTGGTAGTGTGATTGTGTGGGGATGCTTTGCTGCTTCAGGGCCAGGGCAACTTCCAGTAATTGAGGGAAAACTTGAATTCCACTCTCTACCAGAAAATCCTAAAGGAGAACTTCCGGCATCAGTCAGTGATTTGAAGCTCAAGCGCAAGTGGATTATGCAGCAACACAATGATCCAAAGCATAGGAGTAAGTTCACCTGACTAGGCAAGTTTTGAAGTTGCCTAGTCAAAGTCCTGACTTGAACCCGACTGAGATGCTGTGGCAGGACCATAAATGGGAAATTCATGATCGAAAATCCTCCAATGTGGCTGAACTAAAGCAGTTCTGCAAAGAAGAGTGGGCCTAAATTCCAACACAGCGTTGTAAAAGACTGATCTCCAGTTATTGGAAGCATTTGGTTAAAGTTGTTGCTGCTAAAGGTGGCACAACCAACTATTAAGTATAAACGGCAGATAACTTTTTTGATAAAAAAAAATATATATAATTAATTTATTTTTTAATAAAAAAAGGATATATATTGTTATTTAAAAAAAAAAAAAAAAAAAAAATATATATATATATATATATATATATATATATATATATATAAAATTTAAACTGTCCTTGAGTGTTTACTCAGGTTGGCTTTGTGTTATGTTCTCGTTTGAAGGTCTAAAACAAGTATGAAAAATACACAAAAATAAATAAATAAATAAATTATGTGCACCATTAAAGCTGACAAACTAAATTTAAATTGAAACCAAAATTCAAAATGAGGAAGAGAAAAACACAAATATAGAGAAAGGGAGAGATAAGGTGTATAACTGACAGGGTAGAAGAGAAAGACAGACATGAGGGAGAGAAAGAGAAACGAATAGCTGAATATAACTGACAACATTACTATAAAATGATTATAGTGCCCTTCAGCATAAATGTGGGAGCCAATTAGGTGGAGCACTGAGATGCTATATTCTGTTACAAGGCTTTGGAACATACATTAGCTTCCCTATGTTACGAAGATAAAGGAAAACAATATTTGATGCCAGTGCCTGATGGTAAGCGTACTGCTATGCAATTTCAGATGAGAGATACATGATTTCAAGACTCTGAACATGCTTTATTGCATGCCTTAACAAAAACACCTATCTCTAAGTTAAATGATACTGCATCATCCCTACTTCTGCTATGCACCCTGCTAGAATAAGAAGTACGTTCATGCTTGTGCAGAAGCAGAAAAGATGGGAGCTGATGAGGCCATTATTCTCCCTGATAAATGGTGGGTGTGTGCCACAGGACAAACACAATGGTACACTCCACAGGTAAATTATGCCCCTCACCACATTGTAATCATGTTGCAATCACGTCTGTCTTGAGATTGCGGTTTACAGCAGCATGAGAGATCACTCTTGTGAACAACTAGTTTAATGTCTCTCCCTTGCTTTTTCTTCGTATTATAAGCCGGTTTTGTCCTTTAACACCAGAGGATTTGTAAGGTGTCGTCCCTCACCCTTGGCTTTCATGTAGCAGTGCAGATTTTTGATGAGGTGTGAGGAGAAGGGACTGTTTTGACACAGTCTGGTTCCCTGAGCCAGACAGGCAAAACTTTATCAGTCTAGGACAAGACTGTAAAAAGAGAGTGGCTGCAGGCAAAAATTCACATTTAACACAAATCAGAAACAGACACAGCTGAGGTTGAAAAGTCAAGGGTTCGCCAACCGTGACCCCAGGAAAATCGAGGTCTCTCTTACCTCATTCTTAGTCAATACACAAGACCTAGACAAGCGAAGCTCACATAAAAATGCAATCGCCTCATTGCCCAGGGAAATAGAACAGGAGCATTTGCATCTTGCAAATGTATTTATGCTTTTTGACTGATTTGCCGAGGAGCTTATGCCTCAGAGTGCAGCCATGATATCTATCCTTCACAGCGTCCCTACAAAAGGGATAGTTCACCCAAAAATTACAATTCTGTCAATATTTACTAAGCCCCATGTTGTTCCAAACCTGTATGGCTTTCTTTCCTCTGTGGAACTCAAGAGATGTCAGGGTGAATGACAACCTCAGTAAGGATGAGAACCGTATTGTATTTCCATTTTGATAAAATATTTGGACATATATAATGCATTTACTGCCTTAAGCAGTCTGTTGCCAAACGATGAGATCATAGTTGATTTTAACTGAGCAAACTGAACAAATAAGAAAATTTTTTTTTGTAAAAGGTAAACATTTTTGGGTAATTTTGAGCTGTGAGTGATTAGGTCAGTGAGATTAATTCAGAAATTGCTCCAAGTTTTTGATTCAATATGGAAAAACAGCTCATAAGAGTCATCTCTTCAGGAAGTGCATTACACTGTTCGGAATGCATTTCCTGCTGTGAATTAAAAACATTTGATTCGTAAGAGTCATTCATCCAGAAACCACACTGCACTGGTTGCGCTGTATGTTTTGAGCTGTTCTTTCAGAAGAACTGGTTTGAGTAATTTGTTCACGAATCTGATTACCATGATCACACTGTAGATTTAGTAGCAGGTCAACACAGCTGCTGCACAGCAGAAAATACAGGATTTAGGTTTTCCAACCACGTCGGCATTCAAATACACATTCAGGAACTGATAAGAAACCGTAAGTCGTAAATATCATATGGTTCCATTTTCTTTTTTTTAATTAACCAGTTCCGAATTAGAACCGGCTCTTGCTTCCCAACCCTAAAAGCCTCAGGTCACATCCACACTCATTTTGTTTTAGTTTGAAAACTCTGTTTCAGTCTCCTTTCGCCAGTATTTTCCAAAGTATATGGTAATAAAATGCGTTTTGAAAATACTCCCATTTTCCGGTGGAGGAAAACACAGATTTAGTCTGAGAGGCGTAAATGAGAGGCGTAAATGTAGGCCGCGTCCACACTAATATATTTACATTTGAAACATACACTTTCAGTTTCCTAATGTCATAGTTTTCCAAAGTATGTAGTAAAAGAGAGCGATTAAAAAAGTCTTCATTTTCAGGAAAGCAAAATGCCATTCTAATGTGAATGAAAGGCATTAACATAAAAAAATTATGGGTAACAATTTATAATAATAAATTAAAAGGTAATTATGCAGGAATGAATGCGTGAAAAATGAGAAGTAATACATTAACACTTTAGTTACTATTGTTAACTAATATGGAAACATGATTAACTAATCAGTAATTAATAGTGAACTGATGACTGAGGTAGTTCACTCTTAGGTAATCAGTAATTACTGAATTTGATTTATCTCATTGAGTAATCTTAAATAACTATGGCTAATTTAAAATAACTACTAATTAATTACTAATAAAAACATTAACAAGTGTCTAAAATATGAATGATTATTTTAATTGTGAACAAAATCATGAAATGCACCTTCAGAGAAACATGCGCCTCACGTGCGTTCTATGCGGAAATGAATTGATGAACGTAACATCTGTCTAAATCAGTGTCTGGTAGAGTATTATAGTCAGCTTACCATACAGAATTATAGGGATGTATTTTAGACACATGTTAATGTTTTATTTAGTAATTAATTTGTATTTATTTAGTAATAAGCCATAGATAGTATATAGTTCTCAATGAGGCAAATCAAATTCAGTAATTATTGATTACCTAACAGTGAACCACCTCAGTCATCAGTTCACTATTACTTACTGATTAGTTAATAGTGATTCCATATTAGTTAATAGGAGTAACAAAAGTGTTAATGTAGTAGTACTCATTTGTCCTGCATTAATTGCTGCATAATTACCTATTAATGACAGAATATTATTATAAAGTGTTACCAAGTAATGTATTTTCAAACGAATGCTTATTAGTGTGGACATTGCCTAATTATGCTACATTTATGTCTTTCATCCATGCTATAATGGCACATTATGGCACAATTCCTCCACAACTGCAAACTTTGGAAAACATTGATATTAGCTGAAAATGGAGGATTCAAATTTAAACAGATAACTGTGGATGTGGAAAAAAGATGCAATGAAAGTGAATGGGGATTAAGGCTAACATTTTGGAACACAAAAGAAAGAAAGTCATACAGGTTTGGAACAATATGAGGTGGAGTAAATGATAACAGAATAATAACTATCACACAGCATTAAGACTGATCTCTCCCATTGTACTACATTTACGCTCTCTTTCTTACCATAGTGTCTTAAAATAAAGTGCACAGATCACAATCAATGGCAAGTACTAGTACATGTAGCTGAGTTAACATCATGACTGCCGAGTCATTCTGCTAAGTTCTATATTCATCCTGATCACCCAGTCGAGTTATGCACTGACATTGTAAACACCGCACAAAATGCACACTTTTCTCGCTTTATCCATACACCAACTAGATTGCATACTCAAAAAATTGGAGAGCAGTAAGAAATGGATAGCAGTATTACTTGTTGAAACTTCTCTTGGTCCAGTCTGCTCTATTACACCAAGTTTGGGTGAGAATGGAAAGAACTAATTTAAAATCTAGAGGCTTGCCTTTTCCAAGTCACTCTTAGCCTGTAGGGCTTTGAAAAGAGGTACACCAAAGCTTTAGGCCCTCGTTTGCTCTCTCCAGTAATATCAGTCTAAACATGCTGCTCTGAAGGAGCAAAATCTGAACAGCACCTAGAGCTCAAGTATGTGATTTTCTCTGATTACGCAAGAAATACAAAGACTACAAGATTGAAAACATCCTCTCAGGACTCAGTGGGATGTTAATGACAGAAACAAAGCAATCACAAGAAAAGCTAGTGGATATTCCAACTTAATATAGTTTCGCATAACAGGTAGAGGCAAGTGGTGACTTATAATCATGAGAGGATAATTAGACAAGTGTGAACTGCATCTGAGTTGTTTTGATTGGTGTGTTTTTTTTAGGGCCGACCAGCCAGCTTGTTCCATAGGTGTCTAGAGCCCCACGTTCCCCTCCTCTCATGTTACACGGTCCTCCACCACAAGGTCGTAAGTTAAAATCACATTAAGGAGCACAGTGGGTATGTCGGGTAGGAAGATTTACGAGTAAGAATTCAAAGGGGAAGGGGGTGGCATTTGATTGAGTCCTCAAATGAATAAGATGGGCAGTGCCAGGAGCCATCATTAACATTCACGCTTACAGCTTTTCCCAATGTGACCGGTAACTGATGGGCAGTAGCTCCAAAATGAGGCAGGTTCTGGCTAGCTGCTTGTCCAGATTTGTGAGGGGGATGTTTCAGCTTGCTGGCAAGTCTGGTGACATTGTACAGCCAGGGTCCTTGAGCTGTAAGGCAAGACTAACATCCAGTTCAATCATTCCTCATCAACATCTCCATACTCAAGATTAGAACTGGACAAATGAGATGCTTTTTGGAAAGGGAACACAAAACATGTCCCAGTCCAGACTAATAGCTCTGCTGTAAACAAGAGTGGGGAGGAGGGAAAAGACTAATTGATATAGAGCACTCATATGAGATGTTATTCATCCACAGGAAATTAAAACCTTTCAGGTATTGAACACTATCTCATAGTATGTTATGTTTACATTTGCCATTTTTAGAAACTGTCATCTTTTTGCACTTCTGTGTACTGGTTGGCAATAAAAACCACTTGACTTGACTTGAGAAGCTTTTCACAGACGTTCCTTTCCTTTAAATAAAATTGGAAATTTGGATAGTTTCAGTTTGTTGATTGTTTGGTGTCTGTGGGAATAAAATACATACCTTTTCATACAAGGAAAGTTGCACGATATTTTATGTTCTTGCCATCTTAAATTAAGTTTTATGGGATGCTTCCCAACTGAATCAAGGTTTGATCCTCATCTACATCTTAGACTTTGCCTTGATCACTGGGGGGTGTCTGTGGCTCAGGTGTTGGAGCGGGTCGGCTGCTAATCGCAGGGTTGGCAATTCCTGGCCCACATAACTCCACATGCCGAAGAGTCCTTGGGCAAGACATTGAACCTCAAGTTGCTCCCAATGACAGGCTAGCGCCTAGTTTGGCAGCTCTGTCGCCATTGGTGTGTGAAAGTGAGTGTGAATGTGTGTGTGAATGGGTGAATTGGACACACAGTGTAAAGAGCTTTGGTAACCTCGAAGGTTAAAAATGTGCTATATAAGTGCAGACCATTTGCTCACTAGGGGGTTTGTAAGGCACTATTCTTTGTAAAGCTGCTTTGGAAAAATATGCATTGTAAAAAAAAGCTATACAAATAATTTGAAATGAAAAATTAAACTGAGTTTGTTTCATTGCCATGCCTCTATTTATTTTGTTATATACGCTGTCTATTCGAAGCATCAGCTGAAGTCAGTGCAGGTATCTGATAGACGGTTGAGGATTGGAACCTTTGAATTAAGAATTCAGACATCTCCCTAGTTCCTTGCTCTTTTCAGGACGGTCCCAGAGAATATTTGACTTGTAAAAGTCTGTTGAAAGATTCCAGCCACTGGCTTTATTAAAATATTTTATCTTTATTCCCCCTCAACCCCACAATCCACTATCTCCATACCACAAAAGGCAAGCTGGCATGACGCAGGTTAAGGAGATGGCCGCTGGAATGAATTGGTAGAAAAAATAGAGAAGACTAAAGCCCAAGATGAGATAAATGCTACAGATTCAAATCCAGAGAACAGCATCTCAGGAGATATTAACAATTTGCAAATGATCTCAGGTTTTCAAAAAAAAAAAAAACATATGTAGAAAGGCAGTGATGGACATATTCAGTATTTAATAATTCAGCATTCAGTTTCAGTGTGCTACATACAGTACTTTTTGCCAATGAAGAATTAGACCAGCTGTGCTGAAGCTTACTGAGCCAGCCCACATGCATACAAATACAAAAACTTAAATTAAACTGTAACCTTATACTGGATGCCTGTGATATCATCTCTCAAATCTTTCACATCTGCCGGATAAAGCTACAGACAGCCATTCAAGGGTGATCACATGGTATTGCCACAGGAGAGATAACACAACCCATTTCCGTAAGCCAGTGTGGGATAACATTGATACTTGAAGGACAAGTGCGAGAATTAAAGACAGTGGACTATCGAAGTCATTTAATCAGATCACCTTGAAAATGCCTACAAATAATAGATAATGATGAGTACTAAAGTTAAGAGTAAAAAAGCAGAACTAATTTATTTAGATGACTTTCAAAGACCACTCAAAACAGTAATGCACATAGTCTACACTCATACATTAAACCACATTTAAGTCATAACATTTCAATCTAAAGCCTTATATTCAAGAACCTCTCTGTGAATCAAAATTCCCTCTTCAACTTTTGGATTGAGGTTTAGAAATAAGAAATGTCTCAATTGCCACATTAAAGTCTTTCATTTTCCTAATAACACCACCTACACAACATAAAATTATTATCTTTGAGGATTACGTATTTCATGTTTATTCTTCTCCGCTCAGAAAATGTTATGCTCTTACAAAATTAGCTTTTTATTTCAAACATATCAGGATAAATCAAGACTGGCAGAGATTCTATTTCCCTTGTTGGAAATTCAGCAAAGCAGCACATGAGGTTCAGACCACAGCTTTGAAAAGTGCAACAACCCTCCATTGAACAACCACATCATGAGAATCATAAACTTTCAGCACATGCTTCGGGACATTACTTTTTTTTATGCTGAATTGGATCCAGATTGGATTTCCAACGAGTCATCATGCGGCACCTTTCATTTTAGTTGGGCTTCCACTGTGGTGGGAAAAGCAGGAACATAAAGCCCAAGAACAGATTATGCTACGTCATTCACAAACCAACAATCTCATAATATGGTGCCTACTGCTGTCATGTGAAGTAGAGTGGGTTATTCTGATAAAACCTCTCAAGAAAACATCCTGGTCATATATAACACCAAATAAATGCAAATATAAAAATACAATATATATATATATATATATATATATAAAACTCTGGAAATAATTAAGAGACCATGGCAAAATTAGCAGTTTCTCTGCAATTTACTATTAATAGGTATGTGTTTGAGTAAAATGAAAAATTTTCTTTTATTCTAGAAACTACTGACAACATTTCTCCCAATTTCCAAATAAACATATTTATAGAATAAAAGTCTAGAGCATTTATTTGCAGAAAATGACAACTTAGGAAGAGTTCAGAAATATTTTAGATATATATACACACACACACACACACACACACACACACACACTGGTGGCCAAAAGTTTGGAGTAATGTACAGATTTCGGTGTTTGGAAGGAAATCGGTCATTTAATTCACCAAAGTGCCATTAGCTGATCACAAAGTATAGTCAGGACATTACTGATGTGAAAAAACAGCACCATCACTATATGAAAAAAGTCATTTTTGATCATATCTAGACAGGCCCCATTTCCAGCAGCCATCACTCCAACACCTTATCCTTGAGTAATCATGCTAAATTGCTAATTTGGTACTAGAAAATCACTTGCCATTATATCAAACACAGTTGAAAGCTATTTGATTAATAGTCGTTAAATGAAGCTTAACATTGTCTTTGTGTTTGTTTTTGAGTTGCCACAGTACGCAATAGACTGGCATGTCTTAAGGTCAATATTAGGTCAGAAATGGCAAAAAAGAAACAACTTTTTCTAGAAACTCATCAGTCAATCATTGTTTTGAGGAATGAAGGCTATACAATGCTTGAAATTGATTTAATACAAATGTGTACACTACAGTCCTCAAAGACAAAGAACAACTGGCTCTAACAAGGACAGAAAGAGATGTGGAAGGCCAAATGCACAACTAAACAAGAGGATAAGTACTTCAGAGTCTCTAGTTTGAGAAATAGACACCTCACATGTCCTCAGCTGACAGTTTCATTGAATTCTACCCGCTCAACACCAGTTTCATGTACAACAGTAAAGAGAAGACTCAGGGGTGCAGGACTTACGGGAAGAATTGCAAAGAAAAAGCCACTTTTGAAACAGAAAAACAAAAACAAAAAGGTTAGAGTGGGAAAAGAAACACAGACACTGAACAACAGATAATTGGAAAAGAGTGTTATGGATCTTAAACCCACTGAGCATTTGTGGGATCAGCTCGACTGTAAGGTGTGTGAGAAGACATCTATGGCAAGTGCTACAGAAAAAAAGATCCTACAATAAAATCAGCAAAAATACAAGGCAGTTCTAAAGGAGTTTGGCTATGATGTAGAAATACTTTACAATTTGAATTACACCTAATATAAGAATATATATGTACATTAAACTAAATGTGCTGTGCATGCATGTAAAATGTATTTATCTGAAAATGTCACAATGTAAAAAATCTCAATGGACCTAAAGCAGGCCTTTTTATGCAAATATTGCATATGCAAAATGTGATTCTTTTGTTTTGGAGTAAAATATGACATCTTCTAGAGTCAGTTTTTGAAAGATATATGATGCAAGTAACATCAGAGACTGAACAATGAGCAAACCCTTTGCCAAGGTTGTATAGGGCTTTCAACCTTTTAGAACATCCCAAAAATCCATGTGAAAGAAATTTGTGCGAACATACTTGACATACTATTAAATAATAAGTAAGGTTACATGTTATATGCATACAGTACATCAAATATATAGACCTTTGCTTACCTCATTCTGTGTGACGGTTGAGACAGTTTCTGAGAGCACATCATGCCAATCTGGTTCAATATCTTACACAGTTGTCTTCAGATAATCCTCTACTCTCAGTAAATGTAAACGACAGGCTACTTGTTGCGATTATGGAGAACGTGGCTGTTATTTGGCTAGCTGTTGTTAGTTTACAGTGGAAGCCAAAAATCTTTGATGTTTTAAACTGTAATTTGCAAAAAACACCTCAGAGCATACAACATATTGTGACATGGTTCGTTATTTAAATGCACGTGAATCCGTATTTTATGTTTGTGATGTATTTTTTCCAATATTTTTCGCTTAACATGATTAAGTGTGTTCCTAAAATACTAGCAATGTTTGGTTTGTCAATGAATCAACATTGTTGAAAGAAACTTTTAAGAGAATGAATCGTTCCCTTACATTGTTTCATGCGTGAACACCTCATTTTCAGCTAATCATATAAATCAGGGATTGAATGACTCACAACGTAACACATTTAATGTGTGATATATAGACACATACGATGATCAAATCCTTCCCATTAACTTTCATTGTTAGTCTTTGATTCAGTGATTCACTCACAACACATAAAGGCACTCATTTGTCGCTGCACAATGGCGAATAGATGTAGATCTGCAAAAGGGGTGACTGTACAAATCTTTTTGATTTACAGATTTAAAAGTCTCAACTCACTAGGATGAATCAAAATCCCAACCATCACTACTGTATTCTCACGCCCTACATGTTGAAAATTCAATGTGTAGGGTCTAATAACAGGAGATTCATTCTGCTAGCATTTTATTTCACTGGCAGGTCCAGATGGAAGCAAGTACTTCCCAAAATCCAATAAAGTTAACGAATCACCTTAACAGCCTTCCCACTTTGGCCGAAGTGGGCCTTGTGACCTCTTGACCCATAGGTATTATATTTGTCATATACAGACAGTACGAGTGGGTGAAACCTTGAGTGCCGCCCTTCAGAATCAAATCAATGATGTTTTGAGGTGCATTTAATTGCTCATAAAATCACTATTTAATGCTATGGGAGGAAATTCAGTTTTTAAAGAGAATATCAAAGCCATTATGAGCCTGGAATAAGTTAAGCATCAGCCAAAAATTCGATATTTGTTTACTCAGTATGGCTGAGCAGATTGCTGGAGTATAATGATGTACAGAGGCTCTTTGACGAGAAAAAACAAACAAAAAAATGAAAAAATGCCTGGCCCTCCAAGGAGCCTCACACCAGACACATCTTTAGTCTACCAGCTCTGACAGCAGGTCAATGCTGATGCCAGAAACAGCCCTCCAGTGATGGCTTTCTTCAGTTTTAATCCAGC
Organism: Moxostoma hubbsi; assembly: GCA_032164185.1. Taxonomy (NCBI): domain Eukaryota; kingdom Metazoa; phylum Chordata; class Actinopteri; order Cypriniformes; family Catostomidae; genus Moxostoma; species Moxostoma hubbsi. Next base: position 35,039,338 of record JAVLUX010000001.1, on the reverse strand, counting down.
TAATATGGTTCCACTTAATGATTACAATTAGTTAATTGCCTATATAGACTTGGCCTGAAATTTCCCCTTAACAACTGTGTCACAATGAAATATTTTTCTCCAGCTAATACTGGCTTTAGATCCAGGTGCAAATCACTCTTGCAAATTATTTTATTTCCAATAAAGGTTCCATACACAGAAATGTAAGCAAGTGAATTAATAGTTATTGGATCATTAAAAAAGATGATAAGTATTTATAAAACATCATTAAAACACATCAGGGATTGAGCTTCAAGTTTTTGTTTCAGAGTAAAGGACATCTGCACTCACCTTAAAAATGCTCACATAGAAACCTTTCAAATGCATGCATTTCTTTTTAATAAACTGAGTGTTGGGTTTGCAAAAATAAGTTATTAGTTATCAATTAAAGCAAGAGATCCATAAAATTGCATAACGACACTTGCCAAGATTGAGATGAGAGTAATAAAACGTTGCCCTCATTATTAGCTGTACTTTAAAAGTGTCCTTGTCAAAAGCACAAGGCAACATGACAATTGTGATTGGTGAAATTAAGGAACATTAAGAATCAATTTACCATAGATAATTTTTTTTAAAAATGCAAATCAAAAATCGACTTCTTAATTAGTCTTGTTCAGCGTTAGCTAAGGATTGGGGCTAAGGACGCTGACAAACTTGTAACTTCACAATGAAATCTCAAACGATTGATGAAATCATTTTGATGGAGCCCCTTAGAAGTCAGGGAGGTAATTTATTTTTTGAAATAGTTTTTTGATATTGACAATGGTTTCACTATAAACCTGTAATATAAATATCACTGTAAACCTGCATAACCGTTTTTTTTTTGTTGCAAACCCCCCCCCAAAATCATGGTTTTAAAAGCCATGGTACATTTACATTTGGCAGACGCTTTTATCCAAAGCGACTTACAGAGCCCTTATTACAGGAACAATCCCCCCCGGAGCAACCTGGAGTTAAGTGCCTTGCTCAAGGACACAATGGTGGTGGCTGTGGGGATCGAACCAGCGACCTTCTGATTACCAGATTACCAGTTATGTGCTTTAGACCTCTACACCACTACCACTCCATGGTACACGTTCCAAAAATTAACCATGGCGTTAATATATTAACATTAATTTTTTTTTATTTATTTGAAGAATGATTATGACCTTTAATACTATACTTTTTATTATTACATACTCTTATTATTATTATGGCTTTAGGGTTAAAATATGGCTACTGTAGTAAAACAATAATAATTTTTGTGGTTATTATTGTTCTACCACAAGTACAAAAGTTCAGCTTTCATAAGGAATGGATACAAATATTTAGAGGGAATGCCAAACTTGTGAGGGAATGCAAAAAATATTGCGAGTGAATGCAAAACAATTTCAGAAAACAATTTTCTATGGGGCTCATTACTGTTCTGAACCAGATGACAAATTTATACCATTTGTTTTCGCAAATTTGTTTTTATAAAAAATAAAAGGAGAGAAAAAAAACCTTCCCGAGCACTTAACAGCCTGTAGTTTTTTCCCTGGAATTATATATAGTCACAACATGGGGAATTGTTAGTTCTGCATCTCCATTGAGTAGTGGATTAATACAAATTCTATGGGAACAACCTGCTCCAGGGATCTCTAACCAGTCCATTTCACTCTCACACAGGACCAAATGAAACACGGCACACAGCATCTGTGGTCTATACTGCCACAAGATTAAAGGCACACTTAAAAATAACCATAATTTCCACCATTCCCTCTTGTGCTCCCCCTCTCTGGAGAGCTTCACTCACACAGACCCTTCAGCAGAAGACAAAGCTAATCAGCATGCAGAATGCCATACATGCACTGATGGTCGAAAGGCTAAGGCTCTCAGGTGCAGGAAATGAAAAGCAGATGGAGTGATGGGGAACATGACAACATATCACTTGTAGAGAGTAAGGCAACACAACCGCCAACAATAATTCAAACTTTATTGACAGTTTAAGGTTTTACAAAGTAGCTGCAAAATTAGACCTGTACAAACGGAAAACAGAAGGCCACATATTCCAAATCTAAAGAACTGAGAAACACTGCGACTTTAAATAGGAAAGTATACAGTGGGAAAGATTTTATTTTGGAAAAAGGAAACCGAATGTAAGAGAGTGAGAAAATTAACATTATCCTTCACAGAAGGATATACCTGTGCACCTCTGGCAGAGGCAATATTACAAAGAAAACAGCACAGTCATCAGTTTAAGGGGAAATTTTAATTTGTTTTTAGTTACATCCAAGGAATTACATCTCAACTTCTCCATGACTTGATATTTGTTTTTGCAGATAAAAGCCATCCAACCATCTGCTGCTTGGTCTGTTTCTTTCTAAACCTGCTTGGGTTCCACCATGCCTAAAAAATAAAGGGAGATACCATGCCTAATCTAGAGGCACAAATAAAACATCTAACTAACGCAAGATCTAATGAGCCATACATAAAGGGATAAAAGCATAGTGTAGTGCAGAAGTTGGCCAGAAGGTTGTTGTTGTCATGCGAAACGTAGTAGGAGCTGGAACGTGCCTGGATGTTGTTCTGTTCAGCCAGACTGTAACACTCTCAGGAAGGGTTCGGTTGAAGGCCTTTGGAGGCAGCCAGCATTGCCCGCACTTTAGCCATGAGGTCCTATAATGCAGAATAAATGGAGTGAAGAAAAAGTTAGTATGAGTAAAAAAGAGCACCAGAGGTTGTGAGAGAGGGCTGAGAGAAATATAGCAAAAGCAAGATAAGAGAGAGTCTAATAAAAGTGAACACACAAGGACAAGAAAACAGAAACATGAATTTGTAACAACCTTACAGGCTACTTGGTGAGATTTGAAATTCAGATTCCCTTCTGGCATTGTAACTATGACAATCCAAGCTGCTAAATCTGTATACAGATGCCTAGTAGCATCCTATAGAAGACAGGGCCAATCAGGAGCCGGGGCTGGATTTCTTTTCTTCAATCCCCCTCTTCTCATCCTCTGTGACTTGCATGCTAACTTATCTACATCCAGAGTCCGTCTGCATGCTAAGAGCCCACAGGGCCATCGTTACGCTACAGGCTGCATTGCTTGGCACTTGAATATGCATTTGTTTACTTAATAAGCACATTAAATGGTGTCACTGTTTTCATTCAAATTAATTTGCATGATTTCCAAAGGTGACAATGACTTAATTATTATTATGTGCAAATAAATACACAAGTTAACGCTCACTCTCACGCACGTACAGTATCATGGTTAGTGAGACTCCGTTTGATAAATCTATGCCTTTTAATGGCAGTGATGACTTGAATATCTTTTTCGCTGCCACACCAGCATAGATTTGTTTCAAGGTTCATTACTGCTTCTTTCAATGAATGACAATCAAATTAAAAACGATTTAAAGCTTATTTTGACAGATTTAGTATACAAGTATATAAACAATATATTTGTATTTTATTGCAAATAGACAGATTCAAATGGGTCATTCACAGCGCGACATGGGAGTGGGTGGTCGATGCATAGCTCTTTTGATGATATTTGTTCGCCATAATTATCTGATTGGTCGATTTCCCTTCAAAGTCGGTCGCTGTGAGATACAAAAGGCTGCTTAATAAATATGTAGTCTATATGCATCGTGCTACAAAGTGAATTAGTGCTCTGCTCTGTCATCTGCTGCGAACAAAGCGTGCAATGCTCATGTTGGTGTTTTCAGTGTATGTGTCAAGGATCTCTAAAAGGTTTGAGCACTTTGTGACTTTGTCTGCACAACACTGGCTCCATACAATCACAAGCACTCACATTTGAAGCATGCAGTACACGCAAACTACATATTTATTTCATTAAATTAAGCTTTTGCAGTTAAATAATATCACTAGGACATAATGTGATTTTCATTTGTCCACTGAATGTTTAAGGAATGACATTTGTATGTCAGATGGTATCGTTTTTTGCTATCTGAGTATTTTTACGAACACGAGTACATGAGCGCAGTATCGGACCCAATTCCAATACCAGTATCGGTATCGAAAGCTGAAATGCAATACAGCAACAAAATGCACTACTACAATCCACAACTTAATCATGTCGAGCCTAAAAACCAAGGGTACCCAAAAAGAAAGATAGAATATGGCTCTCCGATCATAATATGTTGATCTAGTACATTCGAGTGACAGGACTAAGCTGGGATAAAGGACTCTCTAAGCTTTTAGCTGACCTGAACAGATTATTGCAATGAAAGGAGGATATCTTCAGCATGATTAGAGCTCATTATGAGACCACAGCAGGATGAAGTGTGAGGATATCTGTGAATGTGACCGCAAATCTCTTCTCCCTCATAATATGAGAACATTGTTGCTTTCTGACGTGAAATTACCTAACGGGAGCTGGCAAATAGACACGGAACTGGGACCAAATACTGCTTTTTGCAGTAGCCATTTGGGCCTAAACCTCCATCAGTCTGACAGATAACCCAAATTCTTAGTCACATTTTCTGTTCAAAGGATGTTTGAAGCACTTCAAGTTCACAGAGGTGGCACTATGGTGACAGGCCCATGTCATATAAAAGCAATGTCGAAGAATGTTGCTAAAAGCTCGGCAATCTACTCATGTCCTAGATACTAGATACCATCTTTTTTCCATTTGAACTCCTTTTACTATTTTTAACCAATGCTCTGACTCTGAGTTATACGAGTCTTTTTCTTCCCAAAGTCACAGTGTTGTACTAGAGAATCTATGTAACACTTATCTCTTCATCATTCTTTTCATCACCCATCGACCTCAAATGAAGAACTAATAACCTGTCAGGGTGTACTCTGCCACCAACCATAAACATCTTCTAATCAAACCATCAGTCACCTACCACCCTCAACACGCAGCCCATGATAAACTCCGTCAAATAAGAACACTGAATTTTTAGGATGAAGAGGAGAGTGTAAAGCACAGGAAAAGAAAGACAATAAAAAGACCATTTTGTTCCACAGGGAGTATCATAAACCAGCCTCCCTTGTTGTTCGGCTGACAGGCAGATATAAGGTTCATAAAATCCCAAGAGAGTAGTGCTAAGACAGAGAACACGCTTCCACTAGCCTTTAATGTTACAGCTTTTTTATTTGCCGGTCGTAAAACCCTGCCATTCTCCTCCGGAGAGCCTCCAGAGAGCACTTCTTCCTCTATCAATAGTTGGGATGTGCATGTCAGAGCTGGAACACTCTCCTATGGAGAATCTGATCGTAGCTGCGTGAGGTTCGGCTGCAGGCGAGGATCAAACTGAGCAGAGTTGATACCTGCTTCCCCTACAACAGGATCTACGGGTGGTCTGCACAGCCTGGCATTTCCATTGCCTGGCTAGAGGGGGAAACTCAAGACAGAGGGACTTCCTCATGCAACAACTTGGTAACTTGGTATGCATGTATGTACAAGCCTGTCGGTCGAGTTATTTATCAAGGTGAACCTTCCGTTGATTCAAACAACAGTTTCTGGTTTTAAAAAGACACTGCCCCCTGGAAGCTTCGCCCCAGTTCCGAGGTGTCAGAATTGATTCTTTACACTGGGAGAAAGGGGAAGTGAATTAAGTTTCCAAATATCTGAAACCACGTAAAGACAGCGGTTTTGTTTTAAAATAGAATAAAAAGGCTGTTACTCAGCTGACTTTTTTGCTGAAGATAAGATTGCTGTGAGTAGATTTTTTTATCTTCATTATTTCACATTTTAATCATCCTTTTCTGCAACTGCTGTTTTCTTACCAAGACCTACCATTCCTCTGTTCTGCAGTGATGGGAGAATAAGCTAAATAAAAGGTAGAGGGAGGGAAAGAATGAAGAACAAAGCTCTCTTTGCATTTCATCCTCGCCGCACAAGGCCAGGGATCAGAACAGAGCTGTAGAGAATGACAGCTGCATTGAATCAGCATGCGATAGCAACGAGCACCTTTTCTCCAGTAAACACACACGTACACACTGCATTATATATATATATATATATATATATATATATATATATATATATATATATATATATATATATATATATATATATACCTGCCCCAGGGTCATGCACCAAATCACTGTATTTCTCAGTTTCAGCACATGACACTCAGCAAAAATGGACTACTGAGACTGTTGGATTCTAAATTACATACAATAAAGCCTTACTAAACATCTAAGGGTCTCATCAGTCCTGTTACACAATTTTTTTTGCACTGCACTGAATTAAACTAAGAGAAGGAATGAAAGAAAGGTTTTTTGGTTTGTTTATTGAGCTCATTACAGTGTTTGCAAGGAAGCATTGCATTATTATTCCTTAAACATTCTGGTAAGCGATTTGCTCTAAAATGATTCAACCTGAAACACACAGTCACATAGACTACTTTTCTGACACATTTGTGTCCTTAAATGTACAAATGAGCCATTATGTTGGTTAGACAATACAGTTAATCTATAGACATGGTTTCAAATCCCTTAACCAAGGCCAAAATGCCTGCCTGCCTGCCTGCCTGCCTTCCAACCATCCATCTTTAATGTGAGTCATTATATGGTTTTCTTTTTTAAATCCCTAAACCAAAATTTTCTTTCTTTCTTTCTTTCTTTCTTTCTTTCTTTCTTTCTTTCTTTCTTTCTTTCTTTCTTTCTTTCTTTCTTTCTTTCTCATCCATCCATCCATCCATCCATCCATCCATGGCTTTGCCAAGGCAAAAAAGTTCTTGACAAACTTTACCTATTTGGAAATCAGCTTCTATTGTCAGCAAATGGGACATCTTCAAAATTCCTTCCGTGTTCCACAGATAAATGTAATGGGGCTTTTCTACTGCACAGTACAACTCGACTCAACTCTGCTTGCTTTTTGGGGGTTTTCCACTGTGGATAGTAACTGGTACTAATTTTAGTACCACCTCGGTCGAGGTTCCAAGCGAGCCGAGACAATAATAAATGTGACGATAAAATTATTTTTAAGTGATCCATCAAGGAAAAGAGGAAGTGGTTTGACCAAATGGACGCTATCTAGACCGGCGAGCAATGGGAGGGAGAGTACCCTGGACTCAGCCACGGCTTGAGTTCACAATGGAGGATGGTACGATAACTCCATATTCTGCTTGAAAGTTTAACTTTATTTAGTTGACCAGCTTGCTTCTAAAACAACCAGGCCAATTGAACTTGTGTAAAATCACCATGCAACAACTGCTTTATGCAGCACAATGAGCTAGTAGCTAACAGCTAGCGCTCATGTTATTGTTTTGTGTCACGTTTAAGATGATGTCACTGCAGTAGAGGTGGCGCAACTATGATGATCAGCATATAATCCCACCCACGTAGAGGCGTCACTAAACAGCAGTGGACATAGCAAGCTCAGCAAGCTCAGAAAAGTAAAGCGAGTAGAGTGAAGTCATGTCGAACCATAACGTGCAGTGGAAAAGTGCCATAAGTCAGAAGGGTTTGGAGCAACAATATGGTGAGAAAATGGTGACAGAATTATAATTTTTGGGGGAACTACACCAATTTCGGAAATCTCTCATCTCACACAGATAGACTCAAGCTTTTAGTTTGTGTTTGTTTCCATAGTCATAAGTGAGGCTTGAACCCACAATGCCTGGAAATGGAAGATTCAAATTTAATCAGACATGCTTTTTAATGTACCACTGAAGAAAAATCACAACTAGTTTTTACATTCACTGTTTTGTAAGTTAATAATTTGTTAATGACATACCTGAGTGATTTTATTTTGAACTGAAGAAACAATAGTTGAGGACACTTGCTTGTCTTTCTCCTGAGAACCATCCCTGTTTAATAAACACAGAAAAAAAGAGAGAAAGAGAGTAACAGATAAATTGAGGTCTGCCAATTGGCAGTTTTAAAAAATGCCATGATACAGTATATATTGCCACCATTCAGTACATAAACCCACACAGACATCTCAGGCCTGAAATTCAGCGACCAAAGGCGGCCATGAAATATTCACCAAGTGAGAATGACGAGACATGACAACAGGACAAAAAAAAAAGAACGAAAAAAAAGAAAAGAACTGAAGGCCAAGGGAGTTTAAAGCAACTTTTTGATGAAACTTCAAAAAGTTGCTTTAAAAAAAAAAAAAAAAAAAAAAATCTAACTTGTATTGAATAATCCACATTCAGAGCAATTTTCTTTCAGGTTTTTGAATGAAAATCTGTTCGTAATGTAGAAAAACAATGAGATCTGTGTCCTTCCACATTCATGCATATTATGTTGTCAAAAATGATTTTATATCAAAACGTCACCATGAGTGTTTTGTACGTCCAAAGCTTTCTTGCTTCATTCAACAGATAATTAGTCATGTTGTCAAACAATAACAAAAGCATTCTAGCTACGAAATCAAAAAGTCACAGAAAGGGCCGTCTTTCTGTCTCACGAGCATAGGCCCACAATGCTCTTGGTGAAGCTTAAATTAATATTGCAACAAAGTAAAAAAATGTGCTTGAAGTTGTAAAATCTATGATTCTGACTTGCGCAGACTGAAGTTTAGTTGGGAATGCTGTCTTGACTGACTGTTCACTAATGTAATCTGAGTGAGGTATCCCTTTACCTAGATCTTCCCAGGCTGGAGACGGAGCTTGTGGCAGGGGAGGGGCTTGCAGAGATTCTGGTCATTGCTCCACCTCTGTCGGGGGATGCCGAGGGCGAACAAGATGAACACTTCAGATGGTGCGATGACTTTGAACTCTTTCTCTTATTCTTTTCATGAGGCGATCTGAAAGAGAGAGAGCTTTTGAAAGAATAGTTCAGAGAAAATGAAAATTAATTCACTTTCATTGAATGGAAAAAAAAAACGATGCAATCAAGGTGAACAGTGCTTAAGACTAATATAATGCCAAACATCTCCTTTTGTGTTCCATGGATGAAAGAAAGCTATTTGGGGTTGGAATAAGATGAGATTGAGTAAATGATCACAGAAAATTCATTTTGAAGTGAACTATCCCTTTAATTTTATTTTTATCATATGCATCAGAAGACTAGTTGTATATGGGCTACTTTAATTTGAATAATATGGCCATGACCTTTCTGGAAGAAACATTTATTTTTAAAGGAGCATCTAACAGTTAATGGGCACAGTGACCTGTAATTACCTGTGGTAATGTCACAAGATGATAAAATATGTTTGGAAGAGAGTGGATCAATGAAGTTCTTGGAGACACAATTTGCCCATCTGTTTGGCAATACCAAGTTTGCAGTGTATGGGAGGCTACTTTAAAACTGGAGCTTCCTAAGCTTAAACTTGAACTTAATAAATGACTTGGTGCACCTTTAACTTTGTTGTCTCAGCCTTACGCTTACACTGACACCAAAGGGCATGGATGCAGCCTCATTCAAATGCAATAGTTCAGCTACCGGTGCCATTTTAGAAATTCACTGTTAACCGTCAACCATGATTAATTTATTCCTTAAGTGAAAGTGTCCAATAACAGGGAGGTTACGGAGATGAAACAAGTCCTATTTGGCTGCTCATATAATCATGGCAGCCCTCATGGGAGGACCCTCTCAATGTAGAATCAAAGCAACTTTTATAAAGTTACTGATATGACTGCAGTCTTCATCTCAGTTCATTATTTTAGCATGCTTAAAAATTACTAATCATTTCTTAAGTAACATTTTTGAATTGTGCCCCTTTTAACTACAGTCAAACTACAAAAATGTAGTTACCATAGCTACACTATAAGGAACTAACAAGTAAGTTGCTAACGTCATTGAATCTATTTAAAGAAGAAAACATTTGCAAATATATAATGATCAGATGATATTATTTAATTAGGGTGAAATTGAACAATTAGAGAGAAAACATTAAATACAACATACATTTTTTAATAAAATAATACAACTATAAATCCCCCTGTTCTATAAAACCGAGTCTAAATACACTTATTAAAAAAAAACAAAAAAACAGCAGCAATGAACTTAAACACTTTAAGAACCTTTTAAAAGGTCTGCAGGGGCTCAGTTACTTTAGCGAATCATTTATGTGAAATAGTTCATTTACATGAAGTGTGCGAACGAACAGACTCGCTAAAAAGTTCTCAACACAAAATAAGTGAATAATTTTATTCTAACCGGTTAATTTTCATATACTGCCCGAAAGAAGCGATTCACTTAAATATTTTGTGAACTACAGTTGTCCTTGAAAATGTAGCTTGTTACTGGAAAAGCTGCAATATTGTGAAAATACTGCAGCTGAACTACTGTCATGCTACTGAAAAAGTGAGTAGTATTGCTACTTTTAAAAGGTGCACTCAGTAATTTTTTCCTCATTAAAAAAGTTTAACTCCTAAAGACATTAAATATAATTCTGCCATGTTATAATTGCCAGCCGAATACTACACGCTTAATCTCATTAACAGTCCTTTTATTGCATCTATTGCAATATCTATTTAATAGCATCTGAATCTAGGGCAGCTGTGGCTCAGTTGGTAGAGCGGGTCGGCCACTAATCGCAGGGTTTGTGGTTTGAATCCCGGCGCACACGACTCCACATGCCGAAGAGTCCTTGGGCAAGACACTAAACCCCAAGTTGCTCCCAATGGCAGGCTAGCACCTTGCATGGCAGCTCTGCCGCCATTGGTGTATGAATGTGTGTGTGAATGGGTGAATGAGTCATGGTGTAAAGCGCCTTGAATACCGTTAAGGTTAAAAAGGTGCTATATAAGTGCAGACCATTTACCATTTAAAAACGATTAAGTTTAATTTATGCTGCATCCAAGCAGCTAGATGTCACTGTAATGACACAAAGACAAAAGTTACTGAGTGCACCTTTAATTAGTTACTCCCAAACACTGTTAGTTTGCATGACAGCAGGAATGGACATTTTGGTCATTTTATCTACTCAAGTACTCAATATATAAATCAACCATGCACGTAACAAATCACACAATTACATCCTTTTCGGCAAGTTTTTGCATAGTTGTTACTGGATTTCGATCAGTGTGAAATGTTTAAGTTCAAAAGTTAGAAGTTTGAAGCAATTAATGTGTTATGAATCAATAACTAAATATTAAGTTTTCATGATCATTGCTGAAATTTCTTAGAACTCTGATACCCGTGCCCATCCCTATTAAACAAATGAGCATTTCCACGACTACGACTGATGGTGGATCCAAGGCAGCCACACGGAAGGCTCTGCATTTGTGATTTTTCTCCCCTCAACATACTAAACCAAACATCCACAGTGCAGTTCTCAGCTACACTTGAACATCGTAAGTGATCTAGTGCTCTATGTGTCACCCTCAATTCATCCCTCAGATCTAAGCAAAAAGGGATGAGAGTGTAAAAAAAGATGCTGAACCTTTTTTCCTTTGAAGGAAATGTGTAAAAAGCTTGTTGTCACTTTTGGTAACCTCCATCACAGCAGAATGTGAAGAAACAGCTCTGGTAAGCTGTGAAGAGTGCTGAAGAGAGCATGTTTGCCCAGATAAAGGCCAGTGACATAAAAGCTGGGCGAGAAGTCATCGTGACCACCTATTTCTGTGGTGCTTTAGCACCTTAGAGGCGACAGTATGAGAATAATGGTAATGTAGAGGAAATGAAAGAGAGGGAGATTAGTGATAGCAGTGTCATGGAGTGGATTGACAACTGTCCTCTTCAATTCAAAGATTTAAGTGACTGAACAGATCATGCTGGTGGAGGCTGTGGGGAAAACACTATGAAAGTACTTTCCACGACCGTGAACGGCCCAACATATGCTGACAAACAGCAAAACTGCTCTTCATGATGATATACTCGAGGGTTTACAATGAAGCTTTATCACAGCTGCAGTTAATGCAAAGACATCACTTCAGCAGGTGGGGAGGAGGGTAGATCCATTTTGTATAGGTAAATCTATCTAGATATGGCCCCATAAAGTATTTAGACACTAAAAGGTGAAGTGTGCTTTCATCAGCCAGTCAAACAGGCAGTCCCGCCCCAAACTGTTTGAGCCCCAACCCATTGATTGAGTTGTTTAACACATTGAGTTGCAACCCAATGTTGCTATGTCGGTCAGGTCACAATGCTCATTGTTTTATCATTTGAAACCTAACAAAGACTTTGTGAAATGTTTTGCTTGAGAAGTGCAGTAGTGCAATCATTATTTAAAATAAATGCCACTTAGTTTCATAATTCATTATATAATTCAAAGACATTCATGCATTTTTAAGTGTTTCAAATGGCCAAATAAGTTTTCGGGCCACTGTACACAATCCATGCCATCACTGCTAAAACTGCGAGCTGCAGCTGCCAGTGTAAATTGTTGGGCCTACAGACATATTAAGTGCCATAAATAAATGCTAATGGGGTTTCCTGTAACTAAAGAATCTCCGCTGATGGTGTTTTCATTAGGAAGAGTACTGTGATGAATATTAGTTGTATAATAGTGCTGGAATTTCATGAAGTGTTGGGCCGCCTGCCTAGCAGCAGAGCTTTATTGTTACCCACCTTGATCTAGAGCGCTTCTTGACCAGTCCTTGGTTGCTGCCAAGGCGGTAGGCACTTGAGCCATAGCTTTCTTTCTCCCTTTCGTCCCGCTTTCTTTCCGAAGAGCGAGCACGCCGATCCCGTCGGCTGGGGGAACGAGACTGAGACCTGAGAGAGAAGAGAAATGGAAGAAAAGTGGGGGTGAACCTGTTGATGCGCACCCACTTTTTGAGCACAAACCATGAAAATGGCATACCTGAACTTAAATGGTTGTATTTACTGGACCATTTGGAGTATGGACACAGTTGTAGTATCTTTTGAAAAATACAAAACAAAAAAAAAAACAAACAAAAAAAAACATGCTTTGGGCTTTATTTCCCAAGTTTCAGAATTAATATATGTTGTTATTTTTTAAAGTTAGAGAAGCTGAAGTTTATAGTAATGGAAATATTTTGGAAATAACATGTTTTTATAATCTAAAAACAAAACAAAAATAAAAGTACCAAGACAACCCAAAAATACAATGTTCTCAAAGCCACAAGTCTAAAGAAATTGTTTCAAATTTGAAGATGATCTAACAAAAACTGAGGTTCCTGCAAGGTTTTGTCTCTTTAAAATCACTGGAAGCGTACAGAGTCAAATTAAGGCTCCACCTTTCAAGATGACACAAAATCTGACTGCACTGCTTGGAAATTATGAATAAAACTAAGCCGCATTTTTAAAAATAGACTTTGGAGACAGGCTCATTTTGTTTATGAGACTCTAATATATAAGATATACAGTTTTACAACAATAATGCTGCTCAGATTGCATAGTTTGTTGAAGAATGATGACGAAAGGTAATTCTTCCAGGCGAGAGCTCATGAAAACAATGGAGAATATCAATATTTCTCAGATTTATCACTTTTATGGACAAAAAGTGCTATTGGACGTTTTGACCCAAGTGTGGCGAACTGGATTCATCTGGCGATTGCATTTTCATAAAAAAGGTCTGAAGTCCCGTTTTGATATTGCATGTTTTCATTTGTAATCCTGGCACAAATAACTAAATTGCTGTTTCTGAAGCATTACTATTGTGAAACAGAAATCGGATATCAATGTTGAACCTTTAGACCTTTGAAAAGATGTATAATTTGTTACAATTAATTACTTTTATAGACTGTACATTATATACTAAATGTAAGCAGAGTGATGTCACTACCGCGTGCGGTCACTTGCGTATCAACAGGATAAAGAAAAAATTTAATACAAATTCTAGTCAAAATATAAACATTCAAGTTAGGCTTAAATGTTGCCATCAAGGCTCTGTTTACACTCGGTATTAAGATGCGTTTTGGACGATTCAGGTTAATTGTATTTTTGGGTGAGCTGTCCCTTTAAGAGAAAGTACTCAAATATCTAACATTTCTTTGTCTGACCAATTAATAGTCCAATCCTCTGAAGAACATTTACTTAACCCAATTGAAAAACGCTTAAACAGTTCGACACTCCTGAGCTTTTGTTTCACATAAAACAAATGCAATTTTAACAAGAACTGGGGACATTGCAAAGGACAGGAAAACGGAGTCTCTGCTTTCCTATCTGTGTTTAATTAACTGCAGGGCATGACCACATCAGTGGGTGCACGTCTCCTGTTTTAGCTAAATATAATTCTTCCTCGCTCATTTTAGTTATATGTAATGGTGGCTAAGCTTTTGAACAAAATACTTTTAGTTCCATAACATTAAGATACAAACCTTACAATTCTGTAATGAACATTAATTACAGGTGTATATAGGTTGAAATGTCAATTATATCCACACAGAAGGATAAAGTGAATTCAAATAATTGTCTCATATGCACACACACTTTAAACTGTGATGGTCCTAGCAGGAAGAAAAATAATGAAAAGTGTGGGGTCAGAAACAGGCAGAGAGATGGAAAAATAAATATATTTGTAAAGAGAGAAAGAAAAACAGACATCACTAGCCATTAATAATCTAGCACAGGGGTGTCAAAGATATTATTTGAGGAAAGAAGTGTTTTTTTTTCCATCCTCTACAATACATTTGCATCCACTTATTATAATTGCGTCCAATGTGAATTTCCTTTTTCATGTATTTCTCACTACACCTTAGAGATACTCAGTAAAAATTTATTTGCAACTGGTCCCTGGTGTTGATGTGCTGGTTGGAGACAAGAGATGTCAGGTGTCAGGAGAAAGTTAATAAAAATGAGTGAATAGCTTACATACTGGCAGCATTATTATTAGGCAATACAAAAATTAGAGACACAAGACTGGCCATGTTTGAAGGCTGAAAGCAGGCACATTATAATTATTTTCCAGCCTTGTAATACTAAGTTGATATTCATGTTAATTTTCAGAGTCCAACTGAGATATTGGCCTGTTATTAATGCATGCTATAATAAAAATGAGACTCCTCAGAGTACAATATTATCAGGCTAATGTTAAATTTCTGTGAAAGAAAAGGGGGGCCAGTCCAAATTTAAAATGCACAACCATTCAAAAGTACAGCCACAAGACGTCAACATTATACATATTGTATCCTACATGTTAACATCATTTTAGTGTGATAACATTTCTGTTCTACATGATTTTCCTGAGAAAATCGCTTATAGGGATTTCAGGGTTTACTGGTGATACGTCACTATGAAGACTATGTAATATTGCATGTAAAATTACACAGATATGGTTAGAAAGCAACCTTATCACATGGAAATCATGTTAACGTATAATGTTAAGTTATGTGGCAATGCTTTTAGAACAGATTGTATTTTAACGCTTAATGACTGGCCCCAATCACTACCATTGCATGTGCCTTACTATAACTGTGATATTTGCTTCTTTTTTTAAGAAACAAGGTATGTGTAATTTTTTTTTAAAGTAATCAACATTTTGCTGCAAGTGTTTCAATTGAGCTTGAACTGAACCCGGAACATTCCTTCAATAAGCCTCCCATCTAGGGGTGGGCGATATGACCAAAATCTTATATCACAAATTTTATATCAAGATATAGTTAAATAAAAAAATAAAAAAAATCTATTTATTTATTAAGTAACAATATTGTAATGTATATTTTTGAAAAATCCAGTCATTGAATTAAATACTTTATAAATAAAACTACTTCCCCTTATATAATTTTACATTTATTAAGACTTTCCACATTACAGTCTGAAGTTGTTGACTAGTTTTATTATTATAACACTTCATTATCTGTGTAGACAATATTTGAATATCTGAAAGCAAAACCAATTTGCTTTCTAATCTCTAACATCATTCAAACTGAATTTTATTAAGAGTGAAGTGTGGTTTAAAAAATCTGCATAAAAGATGACACATAATTGTTGGCGCATTACATTGCTTTAGCTGTTTTCCTCGTCAGTGTTGTTTAGAATGTCAGGCCGAATGTCTCTCGCCATTTGAGATGTTTAACTTCCTCCATAGCCCTTTAAGGTAAAAGGCTCAAAACTCAGTAGAATTCAAATGGGTCAAGCAAATGAATTTGCTTTGGCCGCCTGAAATTTAGCTTGGGCAGCCGCCGAAAAGTGGTCAGTACACATTTCCTCAGTCACACATAAAGCTGCTCCACCTTCCTTCTATATTTCTCAGACAGAATGTGTTACATGAATAGAATGATGTGCACATTTATTGCATGCAGTGACAGTTTTGCGTAGCTCTGATACATAAAATAATCCAAAATGTATACCGATTGCCAAATTTCTACCGGTTTATCATGTCTACCGGTATATCGCCCTCCCCTACTCCCATCTCAGACAATTCCATACAGTTCCTTTTTGTTTTGTCTCACAGGTGTTAAAAGTTTTTATATCAGCATGCAGTTGATTTATACCAATTTCATTAAGCCAAAATAGAACTGGCTGCGCACTGATGTTGAATGCATTTGCATGCAAAACAGTTTAACAAAAGTTATTTGGTTTACATGAAGTGCCATTTTATCCAATCTGGCCCTCGACCTCAAAAGAGACCCCTGATCTAGACAGAGCACTCTTTAAAAACTTCTTAAAAAGATCTTTGCCTCGATGTTCTCCGGTCCACAAGATTCATCAGTTAATTAACTTGCTCTTAAATTCACAATCTGCTCACTTGAACTCAAATTACGGGGTAACAGTGCAAAAGGTGCTACCTGAACAGTTTCAGCAGTCTGTTCCTGCCTTAGCTGAAGTAGCGACACTTAGACACACTTGAACAGGGTTCCCTCAACCAACCGAACAAAAGCATACCCATTGAGACCTGCTGACTTGCTTTAAAAAAACACTTATAGTCCATATACAACTGAGCAGCAATCAGGCCAAAAGGTCAAAAACCACATGGCCCATGAGTCCAACCTGAGATCCTGACTGGCTAATTATCAACTGATGTAGATTAATATCAGAAAAAATGAGCAGCCACAGTTGCAGTCTATATCTATGAGATGGTTAGTAAATGGACACTGGGTGGTCTATTGGGGCTTTTCCACTTCATGGTACAACTGACTCTGCTCGCTTTTTGGGGGTTTTCCACTGTGGATAGTACCTGGTACATTTTTTAGTACCACCTCGGTTGAGGTTCCAAGCGAGCCGAGCCGATATTAAATGTGATGTCAAAACCCTGCAGATCACGGTTTTGTAAGAGAGAATAGTCACTACCAGCTTCACTGAATTCGCGACATGGGACAACAACCTGCTAGTTTTAAAGTTAGCTACAGTGATAGCAGTATCATTTGTTCACGCGACTTTCGAATTGTAAAAAGAAATGGCTGTGCTCAAAACAACGCTGTGGTCAATAAACGAGGTGCAGATGTTCCTCTCGTTAGCGACGAATGAAACGTGCAAAAAGTGTCTCAGATGTTCGCCGCACACGGCTACCTCTGGACCTACCATCAGTATAGGAAAAAGTAAAAATACTTAAAAGTGACAACAGAACCATCAAGTAAAAGTGGAAGTGGTTCAACCAAATGGACGCCATCTAGACAGGCAATCAATGGGAGAGAGAGTGCCCTGGACTCAGCCATGACGTTGTTGGAGTTCATGATGAAGGATGGTACGTTAACTCTATACTCTGCTTGAAAGCTTCACTTTATTTAGTTGACCAGCTACTGGAAAGTTTGCTTCTAAAACAACCAGGCCAATTTAACTCTTACACTTGTGTAATATCACCATGCAACAACTGCTTTATGCAGCACAATGAGCTAGCAGCTAACATCTAGAGGTCATGTTATTGTTTATTGTTTTGTGTCGGGTTTAAGATGATGCCACAGCAGTAGAGGCAGCGCAACTATGCAGCAGTGGAAAAGAAAACTCAGAAAAGTAAAGCAAGTAGAGTCAAACCATAACCTGCAGTGGAAAAGTGCCAAATGACGGCTGAGGCTAAGACTACGGCAACATAGCCAGGGCATGGTGGGGCTGGACTCGATTAGAAATGAAGCATGTCTAGAGGTGAGATGATCTGGATTAAGAGCAGCTGCAGTCACAAAGGTGATATTGCTGTGTAAATGAGGACTCTGCAGTCAGCACATCGGTGCGGAGGCTATGAAGTAAGCGGATGAACTGCAGTTCGATAACAGAGAAATAAGGAAACCACAAGGGATAGAAAGATTTCTCATAGAGCTCTTAGCTGGAGAACATGGCTAAAGCTAGGGCGATATCTACAGAGCCCCACAGGGGCTCAGCCAAACTAGATTAGTAGTCTAAGAAGCACTTCCATACCAAACTCATCTCAATCTCTCTCTTGCATAGACACAAGATTTATTCTTCGAAAAAATTTAGAAGGAGAGGGGGCTGGATTCTCAGACACTCCTTATCTGCTGTTACAGAAAGCTTGTTTACTCTTCCGATATTTCACCTTAAGCAAGTATATCTGACTTAGTAAATTTTTTAGGCAAGCTTGCATATAAATAGAACCAAGCCAAATGTCAAAGAGTGAGCGACAGAGAAATAATGAGAAAGTGAGAGAGAGAGAGAGAGAGAGAGAGAGAGAGAGAGAGAAAGAAAGAGAGGGGGATATTCAATCTAGTCTTTTACACAGTTCTAAAGGATTTAAATCCTGAGGCAGAAATGATTTAATCTCCAGATATTATATTACGGAGTGTCAGAATGGCGTGATGAACGGACTGTAATTACGGCAACTTCAACTGTGGTTAATGACAAATCAGCCTTGATTTCTAAATAAATGAGGGCGGCTGAGGGCTGAACAAGAGCTGACAGGTTGGTGGGGGGGGGGATTGTATTGGTGCCTTGAGTTCCTTGGATCTAAATTTTGACAAGCCATGAGGGATGAGTATCAGCTACCAACTACCTCACAAAACGATACACATTACAATGCATAAAGTGGCCCCAAAACTTATTTGGATACTTTCGGACAAGAGATGGTTTAACCAATAGTTTGAGATTGTCCCAAACCTTTATGACTCTTTCATGGAAATCAAAAAGAGATGTTAGGTAAAATGTCACCATTCTTTTTCATTGCATCTTTTTTCCATACAATGAATGGTGACTGAGATTTATGTCTACCTAACATCTCTTTTGGAGCTCCATGAAAGAAAGTCAGTCATAGTGGTTTGGGACAATCTCAGGTTGAATTATTATTTATTATTATTATTATTATTATTAATTAAAATTTTTGGGTAACTTACCTTTCAGCAACACTGCATTAATGCTATTGCATTAAATAAAAAATATAAAACCAAGCAGATCTGCAGACAAATGATGCTGGACCTTTTCTTTGAAATAACTTTTTTGTCAGTTCTGCAATTATCTTTAATCTTTTGATCTTAATTTTGAACAACATATCTGTTGTTTTATAATTTCAAACCTAACATACATCTACAAATGTGTGTTTGTGCTATGCATCTTTTAAAAAAGGAGCTTCCTTTGATATTGTGTCATATAAATGCAATGACATTCCTAAAAAAAATTTTAGGGTGGGTAAATGTTGAAATAGTTTTGAGGGTCACTCTATGTAATGATTCATATGAAATCATGACGCATTTTAATGCATCACAATTGAAACAGTGGCCAAAATCTGTGATGGACTGAATCAGTTGCACAATCTCTCATGCGCTGCTTGCTTTTTATATTTCAGTAGTTTGCATCAGAACTGGCACATACCGTCCTGAGAAATGCTGGTGTTTAACATTTCTGCTCATTAAACAACAAGCTTCTTTATCAATTGAATGTTAGGAAGTGATATGAATCTAAACACAAATACATAGAAAATACAGATACGAGGATCTAAAGTGTCAGAATCTGAATCACAATATCGCCACGGCCTTACAAGCCTCCCACCCACACATATTTGAACTTGCTCATTTATGGAATATTTCAGAAAAATTACATTTTGAGTGATTGATTCCAACATTTACGCCCTAAAACCATGTTTTACATTTAACTTAAAAGGGCACTAGATTTAGACGTTTTAGGAAGACTAAAAGGATGGAAAAAGCTGTATAAAAACATAATTACATTTCAGTCCACGTAGCCCCAGGCATAGGCCATTAGCAATTAATGAGCACTTTTTAACAGTTTAAATAGTTCTTGGAAAAATTTAACAACTCCTAAGCTGCTGCTGGTACCTGGATCTCTTGTAGGTGTAGTACACACTGGGCAAAGAGTGCTTGGTTTTGGATTTAGACCTGGATCGTGATCGGGACCTGGACCGAGACCTCCTCTTATGTTTTTTCTTCCTCTTGTCTCTATCTCGATCCCTGTCTCTGTCCCGTTCAGGCCCACGAGAGGAAGATGAGGAGTAAAATGTGGTCGTATGTTGATTTGGGGCGTCTGTGCTCCTTGTTGGAATGGTTTCTAGAAGTTGGTATTCTAAACCGGGTATATGAGACATGTGTTGAAGGACAGCACTCATGGGAAGGGTGGAAACCAGTGGCTGTAAAGAGACAACAAAGGAAGACGGATTAGACACATGAGACCTGAACCGGAGATTTGAAGGGAAAATTCACCCAAAACTTATTTAAACACCCATGTTTTTTTCAAAACCCATACTAAGTTCATTCATATAGAATGTTAGTCTCAGTCACCATTCACTTTGATTGTATGGAAAAAAGTGATGGTGAAGGGGACTAACATATCAGTTAGCTAACTAGTATTTCAGTTAACGTTTTACTCTCTCAAAAGAGAGTGAAAAGGGTTTTGAACAACATGAGGGTATATTAATGACAGAAATTTCAGTTTTGGGTGAACTATCCCTTTAAGTGAGACAGCACATGAAAGAGATCTGCATTTTAATGAGCAAAATCCAATCAGGGTCCTTTTCCTTGGAAAAAAATTATGACACAGATGAGATGAAAGGCGGCCACACTGGTTTTCAAAATTTGTGCATCTGATCCAATCAATACAGCTTCAACTGGCTTTGAGCGGTCTCTGAGACCGTTTCCAATTTAAAAAGGCTTTTGCCATCAGTGTATGTCTGCATGTGTAAGATGGCAGTGCATGTTAGTGTGTATGTGTGCACTCAGGCTGGACAGATCGCTAAAAATCCTGTGAGCCGTGGCAATGTCTTTTTTGACTGGGTCCTAAAAGTTCCTCCTACAAATAGTGCTTATTAAAAATACTGGCTGTTTCACAGCATAATATGGCCTCCTTTGTCATAATCGTCTGTCTCATTAAATTAATTCCCCTTTTGCTTTTGAATTCACATAAGAAATGGGATTTCATCAATCATTGTTATAGCCACATCTGTGGATCTCGGTTCAAACCATACGAGGAAATAAAAGTCTATTTTATCATGAGTAGGAAAAGAACAAAATGGAAAAACCAGTGCTCTTGCATGTGTTCTGCGCTATATTAAAATCTGTGCCAAGATCTACCACAGTCAGTCTTGACTTCTAGGGGCTACAGGTCATACGAATGGCTCTGGAGAGATTTAATGGAACCAGGACACAATGTCTTTCCAGCGTATTTATAAATGTGTCCCAATTAATCTAGAAATAGTGTTATTCTCTCTCTTCCTCACATGGACATTTTTCTTGACTAAAAGAAAGCACAGCCTAGGAAAAGACTGTGCCGAGTAGGTGCTGTACATTAAAAGATTAGCAAGCGTATTCAATTTGGTAACCCACATCTCTAAATATCTGACACTAGCAAGAGTTACATAATGTGACACAGGGCTGAGTTTGATTTCAGGGGCTTTGGGTTGACATTTGGCTAGATAATTACTAAAAGAAGAGCGTGGCATGAGTGTCCAGTCACTCACTTCTGTTCTTGAGGGATAGGGAAAAATGGGAACTCCGAAATATCACGTGTAGGACAGGCCTGCTTAGGGCCATTTAATCAATTGGGCTCATGTAAAGAAATGGATAATAAATAAATAAATGGAGAACAAATACTTGTAGTGTATTCCATGAAAAACTTGCCACCATGATGATAGATTAATTAAAAGGTGGCCACCCCAAGTCGCTATAATGTTTGAGGTCCATAGACATTGCTTGCATCCCTCATTTAATGTAATCTAATGAATGTTTTTTTGTGTGTCCATTTGACCATCCACCAAGCGAAAATAGTATGTTTAATCGCGCACCTTTCCAAAACAAAAGCAGCATAATTTGAGCAGAAATGGTGTGGGATGAGTTTAATACTTAGGGTTAGGTGTTTGTTGACATCCCTAACCCTAAGTATGAGATACAGTAATAGTGTTGCTTGCCTCAGCAAGAGGAGCCAAGATTTTCAAGCCAGCAAAGTGAGTGAGCTCGGTCATTGTGCGTGTTAAAAATGACAAAATGTCCAGCCAAATCCCTACAGTCCTAAAACCAGTTGCTGAGCTGTATTGCATTTGGAACTCTATTATGCACTAAACTTCTGAAGAACAAGCGAAAGAGAGAGAAACATTGAGTGCAAGAGAAGAGTGGGGAATGGGGTAAACACAGATGCAAAGGCCTAACATTTAATCTCTTTGTAAAATGATTTCATATGGTCAATCACACACATAAAGATTACAGAAAATGACACAAATGACTGTATTTGTGGTCTATTGATCAATAAATTGGTCACACAAAGTTTGTTCTCAGACTGTCATAAAAGGGAATACTGTGATTGGCATAAAACTGACAGCTCTTCTGTTATTTGAGTTTAATCATGACCTTTCTTGCATGATAAGGACACTGGGACTATATCAGTGCCAAACAAGTCAGTATTATGTCTTAGAAGTTGTGATAGACTGATTAATTGGCCAATATCTGACCATTTCTGTAATGATCAGCCCATGACACACCCACTAGGGTCATTAAGTGGTAGTTTCCTCAGAAAAACATCAACCTATGCTGGCTAATAGTGCACAAAATAAAGTCCAATATTCTGTATCTACTGACAGCTGGTATACAATTTTTGCCAAATATGCTGTGGTTAAGAATCTTTGAATATTGTCCATCTTGATCATTCATTAGCGGTTCAAGTCAATTTGTAGGTACGCAAGACCTTATGCACATCCAAATCTGAAATTACCACTTCTACTAATGAAACTATTTTTTTGTAACTAGCTGACATTCCATTTTTGATATCAAGAATGAGTATTTCCACAAATAATGACACAATTTTTCATAAAGAATTACATTTTTTACTAGTGCAAAACTAATCACTGATTTAAAAAATTAGATTTTTTACTAGTAATTAATCCATTGCTGATTTCAAGGATTAATTAGCGAAAATTTTATTACAGATAACTAGAATTTATATCCTGCACATGATAAAATGTCAGGTTGGCTTGCCATAGCCACATAGCTGCACTGTTAACACTTTTGGGGGAAATCAACTTACAGAAGTATTTTATGAACAACAACAAAATACACCCTTCACTTTTAAATTGCATTACATTGGCCATTTTTACGACCCAAGAGCTCTGTTTTGTTTGTATCTTTTCTCCACTTTCACTCTCCCTGCTGTCAAAACTCGGGTTTCACAAGTGGTCGATTATCACGTCAATCATTATCAGTCAACTTTACGTCACTACCCGAAGAACCAGTCAGAAAATGGCGAAAGGAGGGAGCTCTGCTATTTATTCTGCTCGTGCTCACTCTGATTGCTTTTTATTTTATATTTTTGCTAATAACTTGAGATTTACCTCGTTCGGGTTCTTTAATGTATGTTACAACTTTCTATTTTTCTCTTGCTATGTTTTACTTATATTCATTTCGTTTGTTTGTTACTTTTGTATGGTGACATTGTCTCTACATCCACAAGAACTGACCTTCTGCGGTTTACCAGACCAGCGAGGAGTGGATAGTGTAGTTTGTCATGTGACATACATCGTACAACACGTAGGGTTTGAGATTGTATAGACACATCAGGCCACTCCCTTGTATCTCTGTTTAAATAGATAGCGTAGCTTAGTTAGAGCGCCTCGGCAGTGAAGATTGTTTATTTGTTTTCTTTGTGTTTACTCAT
Source organism: Moxostoma hubbsi (assembly GCA_032164185.1). Classification (NCBI taxonomy): domain Eukaryota; kingdom Metazoa; phylum Chordata; class Actinopteri; order Cypriniformes; family Catostomidae; genus Moxostoma; species Moxostoma hubbsi. Next base: position 35,015,550 of record JAVLUX010000001.1, on the reverse strand, counting down.
TAGTCAGATTAGAGATTGTGGGAGGGAGAGATAGCTGATATTTTGGTTTTGTTTATTTCTTTGATTTGGCACCACTCATTAACCCTCTCTCTGGCATTCTGACTCTGTAAATAATGTGTAAAAAGTCTCTCTATTGTCCATTTTAAATAGTTTATTTTGATACTGGCGTCTGTAAATATTGGCAACGTACCTTTATTATTTCAATACAAAACTTTAACTTCCTTCAGTCTATTTCATTTCAACACATATCCAGTAGTGGTGATCCAACACTACTTTATTCAATTCATTAATTTATTTTATTTTTAAATTTATAGTTTCGATGATGCGTTCCCTAATACCCCAATACATTCAAAGAGGGACGTAACAGCCAACCTTTAGATATGGCATCGTATCGACCACTGAAAAACCCATAACAACTGACCACTACTTACAAGACTAAATATTCCTAGTATCATGATTGCAGACGTCCTAAATGAACACAAAGAACACATTAGAAGCGAACTGGGAATTACAAGGAGGCAATGGATTGAGGTGGCACCTAGAACAACAGAGGGACAAATATATAGGCAGTCATTAAAACCTTGGTGCTAGATTCATTTGTTCAGTCGACAGTAAGACATGTACAGCATACTTAAACCATTTTCTTCATACTCGAAGAGAAAACAAATCTAAATGTGGTAAATTGCTGCTATTTAGTTCACATTCTTTAGAGACTCTCAGCAACCAAAGATTAACCACAACACTTTTTTTCTTTTCTTTTTTTTAATCATCTCCAATGGTGTTTAAGTGTTTAGACTAACATCAGATGAAAAAGCAAATGCTTCAGCTAGTGGTATGCAATTACATCCAATAGCCAATTTCTTGATTTAAAAAAACAACAACAAAAAAAAAAAAACGCACACTCCTTAATACAAAGGGTGGTGTCACAGTCTCAGTGAGTCCACCGGTTTGTTCTGTTTGTTTTGGTGTCTCTCCCTCATGTGTTTCTGGTGCCGCTGGCGTGCGGAATCAGCGTCCCGTGGGAACCATGATTATTTCATTGCTTCAACCCTGAACATGCCAACCTTCCGCAGGCTGATGGCACCTGTCTCTTCTTTGTTTCCTGCTTACTTAAACCCCACTCTGTCTCATGTTTGTTGCTAGATTGTTGTTGTATGTGTGCCTTAGTCGGTCCTGTTACATGTACTCTGTGTCAGTCGCCAGTCCCCTCATGTGTTCCCGGACTGTGGTTACCTTCCTGTCTGACTCTTCACTCGCCTTGACACTTCACCTGAGTATTTCTCACTGGTTTTCCCTCTACACTGCAATGGCGCACACATGCCTACGAACACTGTCTCCTCCAGAGGATTCCTTGCAGATCTACATTCCACACTGCCACAATGCACACACGCCTACGAAAATACTCTACATCTCCATGCTGCATTCAGTGCCAGATTCCTCTCTATCCACCAGCACTTTTTGATTCTTCCTTGCTCTTCAGCATGGACGTTTGCTTTAATAAATTCTGTGAACTGTGCCTCCTCATCTGGATCTCATGTCTGATTTGTGACATGCGGAAGAGCATTGCCAGAGGAAATAGCACATCGATCTTCCTTTGACTTTTGATGTGCATATGGGCTCAGCAGTATTTTTGGTTTTCTGCTGTACTTTTCTGCTGTTCATTTTTACTTGCCCTGCCAAATATTTCACTGGCCCTCCCCCAAAAAATGGATGTAAAATGATGGCATACAATGCAAAAAATTACTGATTTGTTTATCATTTTCAATGCTTGATGATTCCAAGACAATTTCTACAAAACCTTATTTGTTTGCCAGGGAGATAATATTATCTGTCAAATGTTCACATTTAAACCAAAAACACAAGTACAAGATCAGCAGATATAAGATGTTGTGAGATCGCAGCACTGGCCCAATAGGCGCCAATAACAGTCCCTTTAACGGCTACTTTCTCACGCTGACCCAGGCAAGGAGGCCACCTGTACTGTCGAGCCCTACGTTTACCTCAATCTTGCCGATTTTCCCCAAACACCAACAGTTCTAAGGAGATTTGGTGTGGCTTACGAGAGACATTTAAATACACGAAGCTTAGGAAAGTTGATGCCTCTCTCTCCCATAACTAGCAAGAATACAGAAACCCTTTTTCATAAAAAAAAAAAAAAGACACCTAGAATGAGTCTCTTTGATCTTCGCCAAAGTTTGCTTTGCTCTCCCAGGGTTCCTTGGATGCTGATGCACAGCAACTCTGGCACAGACAACCGAGGTGATACTCAGCTATGCACCGATTACTTCGCTTGTGTGTTGCGAAATGAAATATTATTGCTGATCATTTTTAGCTTCCCTAAACGAAAGTCCATCAATTTGTTTATGAATGAGCATGTGGTTAGTTTGGAGCCAATTCTTCAAAAGCTACTTCAGGGAAAAGTTTTCACTTCCTCTAGAACACAAATTCAAGACATCATATTTTCATGCATTTATGCACCATGTGAGCAACATGATCTCTAAGCTATGGAAGCATCAGTTTCAAGCATTTTTTTAATTCTTTAAAATCTGTGACCAACCTAAAAGAAGGAGGGGGAATGCACAATAACTCAGATGGTGTTTAATCTCTCTTGACTTTCATACGGAGCATTAGGACACTTGCCTCCCACAGCATCTCTGATGTTGTGCTGATTGAGGTCAAATGATGATGAAGAGATTTCAGAGATTCTGAAAGCTGCCGTGCGGATCCTGCTGCTCCGTACACATGGTTGGGTGCTTGCCAAATCACTCTGGGTGCCCATCGGACAGAGAGAGTGCAGGGTTAAACAATCAGGATTTTTTATTTTTTTTGCTGGCCCAGCTGGATTTTTACTTGCCCTGCCAAGATTATCACTGGCCCCACCACAAAGGGTAAATTCCCTTAGTCTGTGCAAACAATTTTCCCTATTCCAGCACATCATGTCTTGTAACACATTTTGTCATTGATTAATGTTTTTTGCTTCATCCAAATTGACAGAACCCCAAGGAAGAGTGACAAAAGTGGGAGATTAGAAATTGGAAACGGCCCATTCCCATCAAATGGGGCTATTAGAACATCTGTGGTTTAAAAGCAACTGGCTCCAGTTCAACAAGATAACTGGATTCGGTCCTCCACTATTCTGGTCAATACTGGTGGATGAGTAGAGAATCGTGGATTAATCAAAAGAACAATGAATAATCTAAAAAATAACTACCATTTAAATGTATGCATCTGGCAGACACTTTAATCCAAAGCAATTTATAATACACCCATTGTCTTGGCATTGCTAGCATCATGCTCTAACAATTGAGCAACAAAGAAATCACTCCTTAGAAGGAACGTGCCTCCTTAAAGAACCACAATGTAGTATGAATAATCCAAGAATAATTCTAAGATCATGCAGCTCTTATTTTAAGAAGAAATATTGCTTTAAAGTCAAAATAATTCGCTTGTTTTTCAGCAATGAGCCAATATAATGAATGGACATATGTCAAGAGCTTCTTGGTAAAACACCACCTCCAACACCACCACACACGGTTTCTGGAAAGGTTCCCACTAGGGACCTGAACTCCAAAAGAAATGCACTGATTATTTAACTGCCAGGCAATCATGAAAGAACCAGCCATAACAATGATGTTGCTGAAAGCAAATAAGCCTGAAATAGTGTTGAATCATTGCCATTCAAAAAACTGTAAAGTGCAATTACATGAAATTATACAGAAAAAAAAAAAAAACTGAATCAAAAACCATTTTAAACAAGCCAAATAATAAAACAACATGAATAAGTTCGAGTTTGTTTAAATGTGAGGCTCCAGGCAAATTAAGAGCCTGGCACACACCATTTCTGAGCAGATAGTTAAACAAACAAGGGCTTTAAAAATCCAGATTTCAGCCTCAGCTTTTTGTCACTAATCAGGAATATGCTCCCTCCTGAGTGCAGACCGTCTTGTTAAAGCAGCTCTCCCAAGAGAGGCTCTTTTAAACAGAGCAGCTCAGACACAAAGAGCCCAATCAATTGAATAGTAAATACCACATCTGAGGAAGTCACAAGAACCATGGATCTGGGGCATGAGTGTGAGCAATTGGGATCATGAACACACACCTGCATCAAGGGAAAATTAAGCAGCTCATGCCGGCCTCACATACAGGCTAATATGGTAGATGTAAGATGGTGTACAGTAAATGTGATCGATCAATCGATCTATCCATCCATCCATCAATCCAATTAATATACTAAATATTATATAAATACACAAAGTGTAGGTCTAAATGTGTTTAATTTGTGTACTGTAATTATCATCTTTGGTTGATTCTATACCTCCATCTTTAAGCAAATGCAAATCTTTTAGTGTGTGCAATACATTCAGGACAAGGCCAAGAATGTGTAGTTAATTCATAAACTGTAAATATTAGTTTAGCATAATGTAGTAATGTTTGTTAATGTTGTTAATAAAACTTATATAGCGTTACTGAGAAAATGTGACATTTTTTGAATGGTGACTGAGGCTAATAATTCAGCCTAACATATCCTTTGGTGTTCCAAAGAAGAAAGTAAGTCATAAGGGATCGGAGTGTATAAGGGCATTATCACCAAGGGTTTTCTTAACTTAAAGGGCTTGTTTGTGCAACTGGCTCTTGCTCTTTGAGGGTAAATGCAGAACTACTTCACAATAAAATAAATACTAAAATAAATAAACACATAAATAACAATGTGGAACTCACCTGACTACTATTTCTTTACTGTCCTCACAAACTGGAGTGGAACGCATTTGTGTTGGTGGTTGATTTAAATGGCATGAAGTGCTCTATGTGAAAATGTTAAATCGAAAGGAAGTATGAAGGTCAACAAGTTGGCCATTTTGTCAAATCTATGATTCCTCTCTTTCAATAGGATAACACAAAAATGTCAAGAGCAATTCACTGCAAGATATGGAATCCGGCTAGTACACCATTCCTGTACAATCCATCTAATAATGAAAGGTCAAAAATTAGAGACAGGATTAAAGTAAAAGCCAAAGAAATAAAGCGGTCTGTCTGAAGTACATCAACGTCTATGACACGAGTCGTTTGAGAGCCACCAGTTCACCGTGAACAATTTAAGACTCATTCGTCAGATGTGAGACAGCTGAACAACCAGCTAAGCAGGAAGATTTTTGCAGGCAAACACATTACCTAATTAGTTTGAATACACTCGAGGTGAAAAATATGGCTTTAATGATTACATACGCCTTGTTTATTTAGAAACCATCCCGGAATGATTTCTGCCAACACACGGGGCAAAATCCTGGACACATCTACATTTTCCCTTTGAGTGAGCCAGAAGGTGCCTATGCTAAGAATATGCTGTTGAAGTAACCACAGCAACCAGCTTTCCAGACAAACACATTCAAAAGCATTTACACATGCAAACACAAACACAGCCATCCCGATGTTGTAGAAGCTCTGTGATAAAAATGCCAGCACACCTGGGACTGACAAAAGCTCTCAAAAAACATGGTCTTTGCTATCATCCGCACATACATGCATTCAGTCCTGAATAGATTTTTAATCCTTCTAAATGTGAATGGTGCATGTCCATGCAACACTCTGGATAGTTGCCAGAGCATTGCAGTTAGGGATGCAGCATTACCACTTTTTCTCTTCCAATCCGATTCTGATATTGGAAATCTCACTATCAGCCGATACAGATCCCAAACCGACACCAGTGTTGTTTTTTTGCATAATCAGTTTAGAATATCTTTACATTATTGTGTGGAACTAATTGGGAGTATTCTTTAATATGTAAAGAAACACAAACCTTTAACCTCACATTATTTCAATATAAATGTATAGCTTATTTAGAAACACTTTATTATTAACTAGTATACTGGATAATTTAGCAGCAAAATTAACAGTAATTCCAGTCCTCAGTAGAATTTTTTTTTGTCTTTTTTTCTAAAAATGTTTAAACTTGCAACTAGACTTTAAAGAATTCTTTTTTTATTCAATTTAGTTATAAGACATCAGTCCATTTTTCATTCACACACATTATATATATATATATATATATATATATATATATATATATATATATATATATATATATATATATATATATATATATATATATATTTATTTATTTATTTTCACACACACACATATATATATATATATATATATATATATATATATATATATATATATATATATATATATATATATATATATATATATATATATATATATTTATTTTGGTTCCCATTCAACTTAAATATTGTTATAAAATGTAAACAAATACTAATGATGACAATAATAATAATAATAATAATACATTGTTATTAATATTGACTTTTAAATACAACAGTAATATATTTAAATTGTGCACTTTTTAAACCCTCACACTTTTATTTTTGACATTCTGAACTCTCCAGGAAGTCCTGTATGTGTCTGTTTGTAGGCAAGTTCACAGTAGTTTAATTCACTTCTTATTCAAATTCTGGTAAAATGCACCTCCAGCACCATTCCAAATGCATGCATAAGTAAACCAAACTATTGAGCATCTACATCTGAGATGCTGTTCTTGAGTAGTGTTCAAATATTGCGCACCGTTGTGAAGGCTAAAAATAGTCACTAGTGCATCTGACAGCCTGTGTGTGAGTTTGTGTCAACAGAGCAGCACTATTCACTAATGCGCTGCGCATACTATATATTTACTTTGTAAGCACAGCCTTTTGTGATTCACAGAGCTATAGCACGTCTTCAAACAGCTTTGAATAAAAAGCACAAGTCATATGAACTACTTTAATTGTGTTTTTATGGTTCTATTATGTCATTTTTGGAGCTTGACAGAACATGACCAACACAATGCATTGGATTTGGATCAGGCTCGTCGGACCGATTCCTGATCTGTCTAAAAGCTTCAGTATTGGGGCTGATACTGATCAAGGTTCTGTGACGAATGGCCCCCCAATGAAAACAAAGCCTTTGTTGTGGTAAAATTCCTCTTTTGGCTGATAGCTAATCCGTAGCAAATATACTAAATTTAAGACCAGGCAAAAATTTATAGTGTGCTCTTAAATCTTTGTCATGGATTTATGTATAAACTAATTAGAGCAAGCACAGACACAGTGGCGGCAGTTTTAGATGGCCTCATTTCCTTGGGGGTCCATCGATCCCATTCTCTATTTTAATTCTGTTTTGTGACTGTGAGATGGAGAAAAAGGATGAATTCAGTTAAAGAAAACCAAAAACAGGCCTTCCATTTCATGGTAGATTTTCAATTTCACAACTCCTCTGTGCTTGTCTTCATTAGTCGTCTGTCTATAATAAAGATTGTGTTCTTTAAGCGTTACTCAAAAGTTTTTTACTTAAAAAAAGTAATTTTTCAGTAATGCTTCAAGGAGATGAAGGTTATTTAATATCTAATATCCATTTAATCTAGACAGAAAACCAGAGGGAAAATTAGATCATGATACAAACCGGATACAAACTCATGTCTCCCACTTTAATATATGAGCTAAGCTCAAGTGAGAGCCTATGTACTAACCAATAAGCCAGGGCTCCAACAACAATAGCAACAATACCAAAACAATAGCAACAACAATTTAACCAGCAGCATAGCACACTGCAGCTCTTGGCTGCCTATTGTGACAGAGACAATTTACTGTAAAAAGGCACCGTCTTTCAGGTGAGACGTTAAACCAAGGTCCTGACTCTCTGTGGTCAATAAAAATCCCAGGGCACTTCTTGTAAAGAGAAATTAAGTAACCCCAGTGTCCTGGCTAAATTTGCCATTGGTATCCATGATGATGTTCTAAAGGATAATTTATATTTACTTGTGAACAGGCTTTGCTTAGTTCGCCTTTAAATCCCAGGGGCAGTGGTGGCTCAGAGGTTGAGTCTCAGGGTTACTGACTGGAGGGTCAGGGGTTCAAGCACAAGCACCACCAAGATGACAATGTTGGGCCCTTGAGCAAGGCCCTCAACCCTATTCCCTATTATACGGCTCCAGGTGCGCCGTATCATGGCTGACCCTGCACTCTGACCCCAGCTTAGCTGGGATATGTGAAAACTAATACATTTCACTTTATATATGCAAAAAACTGTGTGTATAATGTGTGACCAAAATAAAGGATTCTATTCTATTCTTTTCTATTCAATTCTAAATGATGATGAAATGCAGTGATGTTTTTGTTATTGTTAATTTGGTGATATTTCTGTTCAGGCACATCTCTGAAATTCTTCACCTAGGAGAACTCGGCTGGCCGAAGTGCGTTTATGATCGGTTAAAATTAATAGTGGGTTTGGCTTGGATGTGACATTTTTTTATTTACAATCGCACGTGCCAGCTGAGGAGTTGTTACCTAGGTTAATTTCGTTAAAATGTATAACATTGAAGCCCGTCTATCAGAGATTGTGCAAAAGCATCCATTTTTTTAATTCGCAGCTCAAATTCCACAAAGACAGCATGGCCACAACAAATGTGTGGAAAGAGATTGGAGTTTTTATGAACTCAGATCAAATAACTTGCAAAAGTGGAAAGGGCTCCGTGACAACTTTAATAAAGCAAAGAAGCGACGGAGAGAGAAACCTGCATTGTTGACATTACTTCCGTGGCTGAAAAAGTACATTAAACACTGTCGCATCACCCTCAACAAACTCATTTTAAAATGATGTCGAGTTTAGTATAAGTCCCGGCTCTGTTCGCCTAGGGTGCTTTAGATCATCAAGCAGAGAAAAAAAAAATTTCTTTCTCCATAGTACAAATTAGGTTTAATAGTCCCCTGTATATCTGAACTAGCTACATCACTGTACTCTCCTCTCCACCAATAACTGTGTGGTGGGAGTTCTGGTGCACTATGACCGCCATTGCATCATCCATGTGGATGCTGCACATGGGTGGTGGTTGAGGAGATTACTTTAATTCTATGTAAAGTGCATAGAAAAGTACTATATAAATGTAAGGAATTAATAATTTTTTATTTATTACGAATAGAATCTATGAAATTGCGCGACAAGCACAGCTTTCTTTCCTGTGTTGATGGATTTCCTATTGAAATAAGACATTTAGGCTGGACATATCAAAGTGCTCATTACTTTGTAGCCTGTAGTTTACGTCTCAGCCATTTGCTACTTGCTTACTTGGTTGCAGGTGTTATTAGAGGTAGGGACATTCTCATTCTAGAAAGCATTTGATTGGACAAATCTGCATACAAGTGCAAGATCAGTCATCATTATTGTGGTCCATTTTCACAGGGATCTGCTAAAAGTTATTCTTATTTTGCGAACTTTTAGTACACAATCAGATGGCTTCAGAGCTAATAGATATGTACAGTACCAAAAGCCATAAAACAACAGACTTTTTGGTGTTTCTTAAAACTAGATTTCCAGTGAAGCCATTGGTTCTGGCTTTGGCTGTATGGCAACTGCCCATAAGGACTGCTTTCAGGCAAGAACAGAAGAATCAGAATTACATGTTGAAGGTCAGTTGGTTTTAGTAGGAATACCTGTCTTTAAAACTGTAATCTGTCTGAGCCTTTTAATCAATGCTAAAATAGCGTTAGGCTGTGGGTGTTAAGTGTGGGATTACATTGCATAGCGAAGTCTTTAGTGACAAGTAGGTGGGCCTGGCTGGACCGAGAGGATTCTTACCCAGCGCTGAGTTGGCAATCAACGGGAAAGAGATAAAAGGAGGTGCCGGGGATGGCAGAGATTGAAAGAAAGAGAGAGAGAGAAAGAGAGAGAGAGACGCATGCAGCAGTTTTGTGTGTCTTTTTGATTGTTAATCTGGTTCCTGCTTCCTCCTTTCCCAATGAACCAGAGGCTTGTCTGCCACATCTTTGTTTAAAGAAAAAGTGCAGAGAGGTGTGAGGCTGCACATGGAGACTACATGTAGCGACTTCCAAATAAAATGTTGTATGTTCTGATATCTCTCTCTCTCTCAGAGTGATATAGCTCCAGAAGCACAAATCCATTACGGTTCAGAGATGTGCCCGGCAGGGAGCTTTGTTTTTTCAGTAATCATGCCAATGTCTGACACCAGAACTATGCTTCGAGGACATTTCTAACTCCAGACCATATGTTGGCAGGCCTTGCTCCTGATGCAATAGCATTATTGGCAGAACCTCCAATAGCAACGAAGCAAAGCAAAGCAAAGCACTGATGACTTAGCAGCCTACAAACGGTTTCCCCAAGGTGCTAATTTGACTTTTTTTTTTCTCATCTTGTCTGAGACAACAAAGTTAACTTTTTTGCACAACATTTTAGGGATAGTTCACGATGGTCGACTAAAACCAATAAAAGCCACGTTTGCACATGCAGCAACCTCTAGCGACAAAGCAACCTCATCTCAATCTTTATCAATAATACCTGGTGATTTCCATCTACAGCAACCTCTTATGACTAAATGAGGATGTGTCCAGCAATTTCAGAATGTTGAGAAAAGTTAAACTTTATGCAAATAAGGAGAAACTTTTGGTAGCCACAAAAACACTGGAGTCAGGGCAGGCAAGACAAGACAGAGAAGTTTTTGTAAGCGATTTTACTGTTCTATGTGACTTGGATAAAAACATGGATATAATAAAAATGATGCGTGGAAAAGAAACGGTGTGTAGTCTGAGTGAGTTTGATTCAAACATTGATAGATCGAACTTATATAAGATGCAACGAGCACTGCTAAAGTTCATATTAATAAATTCTCCCCTGCATATTGTTTACTTTATAGCGACTAATAAAACAAATTCCTTGAAATATTAGAAAGGCATCTTAGTTTTACAGGAAATATATCTCATCTCATCTTTTTTATGAAATAAGACGGTTTTAGAAATATGCCGTTTCAAGCACCCCTTCTAAAATTCAAGAAACCGTTGCAATTGGATTAGATGTCCAATTGTTATGTCATTTCAAGGACATGCTAAACTCTTATGAAACTGATGGAGATGAAGAGATAACATTGGTGGGTCTGATTTGAAAGCCTTGTCAAGAGACATGCATTTATTTGATTACTCCCTATCAAAATCAAAGTTGTTCTGCCATATTTAGGGGAGATATTTTGGCATAGCTAGTTCAAGACACTTGATCTATTTTGACACATTCCTTTGACTTGAAATTAATAGTTGGCTGTCTTTTGATTTTCGAACCCACTGGCTATATATGTACTCAAAAATTTAGGAAAAAAATGCCTTTCTTGTTCCACAGAAGGTGCATAACATTTATGCTGCAAATAGCATTGTTGAGATATGCATATACTGACAAAGGCATTCTGCCTTGTCTAGTTTTCGAGGCCTGCCATGTTCTTTCTCCTATACTGCTTCCTGAAGACACAAGCTGAATTGTGGGATCCTGTCTTCATTCTCATTTCAAGATAACATCATAACTTTATGAGGGCAGCACCCTAAACGTGTGCTGTAAAACATTTCCTCTGTTAAATTAATACATACTATTAATAATAGTAACAATTCAGTAAATTAGTTTTTTTTAGATGCTTTTTGTGGTTATGCCAATGCAGGAGAAAGAAAAGGACAACATCTGACTTTCTCACATATATTCTTCTATAAAGAGCAACTGATGTGGCACGTATTTACATTTCTGTGGATTTTTAAAATATAGCAAAAGTCTGCTATATCACAGAAAACCCACCCTCAAAAATATATACTTTTTATTATTATTTTACTTTTTGGGATAGTGGGGGAAAGGTATCTGCTTGGGCTCTACTGTGCGACCAGTCAGTGCACATGTATTACACACCACATCTCTGAAAAAGCCTATTTAACAAACTACCATGTACGATAAAGAAGACATGAAAGGTTTTAGTGAACTGCTACCTGGAGAAAATGCTTTTTACAATTCAACAATGAGTGACTTACTCAGCAATGGGGATGAACACTGCATACCGATCCTATTTGAAAAAAAGCATCCTTTATCCATCATTCCCATTCACCTATGCAAAAGCTAAACCATTATATCTCAAGCGGACACAAAAGAGACAGAAGAATCTTTCTGACAAAGCTGATGCCAGCGGGAACAAGCTGTGTTCCAAATTACACTGCCTCTAAAGCCTAGAACAAAGTTATACAATGATCATAAACAAACATGGGCAAATGTTTAATACTGTCCTTATAATATTTGTAAATGAAAGCCCCTGAAGAAACAGAAGCATGTTAAGCCTGAAGTGCTTATATGGGAGATGCACATTCAAATTCATCCTTTGCCATGTCCCAAACGCACTACACCCTCAGTCTTTGCAAGCTAAAAAGAGATCCAGTCCTTATCAAATAAAAGTGTCTGAATATGCGTTGAAATCTGGTACCGGCAATGGCTGGAATCAATTGCAGAAAGTATGGAAATTGGACAATTGTATAACTGTTTTGGATTTTATTGATTCATTTCCAACACTTGCTAATGCTTTGGGCAGTCTGAGTAAAAATCACATAAAGATTGTGGTTTGGCAGATGTTTTAACCTTATTTATTTTGTATGAATGTACTGTCTGTTTAGTTTTTATTACCCATTGTTTTTCTTCTACTCATTTTCCAAACCCCTTTAAAGGACTTCTCTTCGGGTCATTATTGTAAATAATGTGATTCTTAAGTGCCTTGTCTCATTAAATAAAGGTAAAATAATACATACATAAATAAAAAGGGGCAACAAGGCCGATAATAAACACACACACAAAAAAAATGTAACACACAAAATAAAACAAAACAATAGGAATGCGCTAGTTGAAGAGTAAAACAAAAGTAATAAAAATGCAAAAAAAAATGCAAAAAAAAAAAAAAATTACATAAAACACAAAAGAAAAAAAATACATATAAATAAATAAATAAAAAAGTAATAAAAATCAGAAAGGGCAGAGTAAATAAAGTCATAAACACCATGTTTTGTCGCTTAACAATGTGATTTTATGTTGTAAACATTGAGGCATTTTGGAACAAGTTGCTGATGGAAGAGAACTTAGTCAACACTTTCTTGTCCTGCTGCTGCCACTAGGCTTTTCTGCACTGTGCCACCTGGCTGCACAGATGACAGTCCACATTTCCCATTTCAAACTTGGCAGTTTCTGAGAGAGACCTGCCAAACAGCATTTATCGTGATGACAAGCTTTAGCTAAACATGAAACAATTAGCAGGATCCTATTTCCACTTTAAAGTGCTCCTGTATGTCACACCGGATATATCCTTCCAAGCTCAGGACAGCAGGGCAGATCAAGGCTATTTTCAGCATGCTCACCCTTTGCACATTTTGTTTCAGTAATATTGTGGCATGACTGTATACTACGGCAAACAAGAGATGAATTGCAACAAACACAAGCGCTGCCAGAGGCACTCCACATTATGTGCAGGAGAAACAGAAAACTCTCATAGTCCAAACAGTGCTGCAGTCACGGTCGACTGTGATGGAACGAGAGGGTTCACCACGGCTAAAATGTATGACCGCACTGGCCTCCATAGAGTGCCCCATAAAACACAGCTATTTGCAATGAATCTATACACTTTGTAGCAAATCTTTGGATTGGTGAACAGTAGGGAGCTAAAGAAGTAGTTGTATGTGCCTCTAGACGACCTGATGCATGCTGAATTGGCTAGATTAGATTTTTGTTGCCATAGAAATCTGTAAAGCGCCAGAGGTAGTAATCACTATGGTGGGAGCTGCAGATGTAGAGAGGATGCTAAGTGCACTTTGTGTCTTCTGAAGATATACAAAAAGCTATTTTGTTTACAATCAAATAGCAAAACCTGTCAGCGCTCCATGTTGCTTCTTTGAGCACGTTTCCACGGGATGTGGAAAACTACATATTTTCAACTTCGAATAGTATGTGGGCTGTCTAAATGACTTGTTGGTCATAAGGAAGGCCTGTGTAATGGCCACACATTTTTTTAAGTGGTGTTTGTGTGAGATGAATTCCTGCAGTAAAACAGTTAGACGGAACTCAAAGGAACTGTTAAAAAAACAGTCTAGCCTAATAGAATGAAAGTTACTATAACTACATTTTGCAAACTGAGTTTTACATGCCGCATTCTACGTTTTGCTGCAGTTACCTGGTGAAAATAACACGATACGCTAGAAACTAGATGCGCTAGAACAACGATGCATTTTTTTCCCTCTTCACTGTCACACAAATCATAAGTACAAAGGCTGCTGACTTTATAAACACTTTTCCCACTATTTCAAACACACACCCCGCTATGTTATGACATCGAAACACTTTTACGATGCAATATATGAAAAGCTATACATTTTACCGCATGCATTACAGACTGACCAACATTTACACTCTTATTCCAATGTGATTAGCTTCCACGGAAGCTCAACCGATAGTGTTGAATTTCGTACTCTGAAGACCGAGATTTGAAACCAGTCAAGCACGCAAGATGACATAAAACAATCTGTTACAAAATGTACACAAGATTGCATAATCAAAATATAATGCATCGTATTTTGTCATTATGTGAAGATTCGCTGCCCAACTCAATGAATGTGCACAACGCACGTCTCTGTCTGTTCTTCCTTCAGGTTACTGTAGTAAACTTAGTAAGTGCGCACCAGTTTGTTTAGTGACTGTCTGAACCGTCTATTTTCAAATCGCGGTTGGCTTAACAGGAGACGCCATAATCATCGCATTTTTAATATGCATGTTAAGTAAAAGTTCAGTTTTGAAGACGCTGCTTTCTGTTCCATTTATCTGAGCTCTGTCTAGCTGATTGAAACACTTGCCTGCTGTATATGCGCTGTTTCAGCATGTTGAGTCCACTGCATGTATGCGTGCACGTGTCTTTCCAAGTGTTCGCTCTTGTGGGGAAAGCCGCGTTGCACCATATTGTTGTTGCTGTGATGATTCATGTAGAGTTCCATTCAACGGAGAGTTCGGAGAGTCTGAATTTCCACCTTTCAAATGGGGAAAGGGCAACGGAATTGCACTTTATGTTGGACTTCTAATTTGGAAACTCGTGCGGAAATATTCAACTCCCATTTCGTTGAGATTCTTCAGGCAAGCCTGTTGGCGACCAGGACTGGGAGGTTTACAGTCAGTGACAAACATTCACTTTTATTAAATATTATCCATTAACGAGTCAAAGTTCTTACATTAAATGATAAAACGTTTTAGCAAACGTTTTGCAGAAACAGGTGTTCAAAAACTATTTTTATTATTGTAACGATAGCATTGCAGCATCGTATATCAGTTTGGTTGCTATGGAGATGTCTCTGACAATCAATGTACCCCTCAAGATCACAACCTAATCAATCTGAAAATAAAAAAAATTAACTCTCTCTTTGACACTGTTGTTTAGTTGTCAGGTAATTGTCACTAAATTTTGAATTAAGTGAAAAGTCACATCATACATGATCACCATCGATCATGGTTTTCATGATCGATCATTGCTGCCACGTCCGAGTACCCGAGCCCATCCCTACTATTGGTGAGGTTTACATCAAAGTTCTAGGTTAGGGAGGTCCATTTTACTAATTTAAACCTACATCTAAAATTTACCTTAAAACAATATGTTTTTTAAAAGCTGGACTATTTATATCTTACATGTGTGGCAGAACACACAAAAAACAAAACAACTTGAAACATTATGCATCTGCAAAAGTCATCCATCCGAATGTGTATGGCTGTAATTAAATGACATGTATGGCTGTAATAAATTATGATATTAAAGACTTACTCATAATGAAAATAAATGAAGTAAAAGTGGCAAGAGATATTTTTTATTTGTTTTTATTTCCCACTAGACGACCTGATGCAAATGGAAATGGTTAGATTAGATCTTTGTTGCCATAGAAATCAGCAAAGCGGCAGTAAATCAGACAAGTGGGAGCTACAAACACAGAGGGAGCTCTGTGCATTCTGAATGTGTCTCTCAGCTGCGCTGCCTTCTCTAAAAGTCTTAAGGAGGGTTCAAGAAAGGCAAAAGCGGCAAAGATCAATGCTGGCAATCAGCACCATCAGAGATCACTGCTGGCATTAAGCTTAAATCGCCTAAAATCATTACAACAGCTGAGTCACAGGAAGGAAATGGAAAAGATCATGGTAGGGAGATGTAAATGATGATACAGCAGTCATGAGGAATGACCGATTGCATCAAAGAACGATTTGCATAGGAGACACAGCAAAAAGCCTTGGAGCCATGGAGTGTGTGCAATGGAATCCACTCAGCAGATAAAAGACAGGGTATATCCATATTTACAAGCTAGCAAATAAATCAGGCCTTTAGGATAACACAATAACTGTAACAAAAACTGGCTCTCAGGCTTCAGGCATGCAGGTAGGAATTACATTAAAGAAACAGTTCCCCCAAAATTGAAAACTTACACCCCCACACACAGCCAAAAGTTTGGAATGATGTACAGATTTTGCTCTTATGGAGAGAAATTGGTACTTATATTCACCAAAGTGGCATAAGATATAGTCAGGACAGTAATAATGTGAAAAATTACTATTATAATATGAAAAAAATTTTCCTCTTATACTACTTCAAAGAGTTCTAATCCAAAAATCCTCCACGTACAGAAATGACAACTTTGCAGATCCTTGGCATTCTAGCTGTCAATTTGTCCAGATACTCAGGTGACATTTCACTCCACACTTCCTGTAGCACTTGCCATAGATGTGGCTGTCTTGTTGGGCACTTCTCACACACCTTACAGTCTAGTTGATCCCACAAAACCTCAATGGGGTTAAGATACATAACACTCTTTTCCAATTATCTGTCGTCCAATGTCTGTGTTTCTTTGCCAACTCTAACCTTTTTCTTTTGATTTTCTGTTTCGAAAGTGGCTTTTTCTTTGTAATTCTTCCCATAAGACCTGCACCCCTGAGTCTTCTCTTTACTGTTGTACATGAAACTGGTGTTGAGCGAGTAGAATTAAATGAGGCTGTCAGCTGAGGACATGTGAGGTGTCTATTTCTCAAACTAGAGACTCTGATGTACTTATCCTCTTGTTTAGTTGTACATCTGGCCTTCCACATCTCTTTCTGTCCTTGTTAGAACCAGTTGTCCTTTGTCTTTGAAGACTGTAGTGTACACACTTGTATTAAATTTTTTGGAAATATCAAGCACTGCACAGCCTTCATTCCTGAAATCAATGATTTGACGAGTTTCTAGAGAAAGTTGTTTCTTTTTTGCCATTTTTTGACTGATTTTGACCTTAAGACATGCCAGTCTATTGCATACTGCGGCAACTCAAAAACAAACACTAAGACAATGTTAAGCTTCATTTAATGAACCAAATAGCTTTCAGCAGTGTTTGATATAATGTAAGAGCAGTGCAGATCTGTTAGGCGTTCCTGTCTTTATTTTTGAAATTACTTATGTTAGTCAGCAGGTGGTGGCAAAAGATCATTTTTGTGTGTAACATGAGCCAGTTGGTGATGTAAATTGAATCCGTTAGTCATTGTTTACATAGAACAGCTCTCTGTGATCGCTCGTATTACCACTGCATTACATAAGCTAGGACATTGTTTTAAAAGGCTTTAAATGAACAATTTCAGGATTAAGGCTCATTGCAGCTGAGAGACACAATGGACTGTTTGATTACAGAACTCGAGGCGCTTGCAGAGTTTCCACATTGGATACACACCGTTTAAATATGGTGGAGGACATCGCTGTTTCTATAGTGAATGACTCTTGCATGACTACTATGAAATAGGGAGAAATACCCCCGCTTGGACGCTATTTTTCCACTGAGAAAGCTAACCTTCAGAATGCTTACAGCATCTCTGCTTGGGAGTGGCAACAGGCTCTCTCTCTCTCTCTCTCTCTCTCTCTCTCTCACCCATCCTTGCTTGTCCAATAACTTGTTAGAAACAGCACAAGCCGTGATACTATTTCTGAAGTGAACTTTTTCAATTAGGCTTGGACGCATAATTTGTTTTGAACCAGCAACAGCAGATTCTGATCCGTTACGTAAGAAAGTAGATACATGCACAAACGCGTTTTTATGAACGTACTCGGTTTTTCAATTTTATTTTAATATGATAAAATTAATTACGGTACCTACGGCATATATACACACACACACACACACACACACACACACACACACACACACACACACACACACACACACACATATGTATAAATAATAATAGTTAAATTATTTTATTAAAAGACAGCCAAGGAAAATAAAGTGGATGGAGCCGCTGTCAAAAACAGAAATGGTGCATCAATGGACGCTTCCATTATAGACTGCTTCTTTGATTTAATTGTCATGACGTGCTGAAAAACCAGGCCTTAGGTTAAGTAATAAGGTGGAGACTAAAAAATAGTACTCGGTAGTCTGAGAAAAAAAAGCAGAAGGGACATTCATAATAGATGAGCTGGACGGGAAAGTACATGTTGTGTTGTGTAGGTGCGTGCAAGAAACTCAGGTAAAAAGCCCAGAGGAAGCAGCCCTGCATCCACCAGCTGCTTCTCCTGATTTCACGCATCATTGGCCTCATTAATGTGGAACTGAACCACACGCCTGTAGAGACAATCGCCGAAATTAGTCTTCACTGCTCGCCTACTCGTAGTCTTTCCCACTATTTTTTCTGCACAGCTTCTCTCACTCTTTCTCATTACTTGTTCTCTTTTTCCCCTCCATGGACACCATGGTGCAAACTTTTCTAGGCAAACAGTGTTTTCCGTCTGCGGAGAGGACCAGGGGAAATGTGAGCAGAACACAGGCAGTGTTGGCTATTGTAGTGAGGGCAGGAGAAACATCACTTTTATGATCTGAGACACCAGCTGAGAAACTATGCACAATATACAATGCAGAACGCTGATCCTAATAGGAACTTAGTCATGTCGAGTAAAAGTAAGGATAGTTTAAGGGATAGTTCACTCAAAATAAAAATATAAGTCAACATTTACCAACTTTCATGTTGTTCCAACTCAAATGTACATGCTTTCTTCCATGGGACACACAATAAGAAATTCTAAAGAATGTTCAAGGTACTCCTCTGCCAGATTTTACATCATTAATGCCAAATGCCATTGGTTTTTACATGACACGTGGCCGATTGTGGTGTAGCAAATGTAATGGTGCAGTTATTTTTGTCGTCAATGTAACATTTTTTACAATTTTGCCATTTGTTCAATGGAAGAAAGTTTGGAACATTCTTTAAAAATTTGCCTTGTGTGTTCAAATGGAAGAAAGAAAATTTTAAACAACATCAGGGTAATGATGATAGAAATTTCATTGTTAGGTGAACTATTCCTAACTCCCATTCCCGTAAACTTAAAAGGCCACATTTGACCACAGTGTTTGCAAACGTGTCCAGGTGTCCAACCATAAAGTTAGAAGCAACACGTCATCTTTTTTTGTTGTTTTGACATTTTCAGTCAAAGCTTTGATGAAAATCGATGCACAGGAATCCTCAGGGCCGCTTCAAAGGCTAAAAACGCAGACTCAAAATACACAAACAAAACTTTTCGAAAGACAAGAGATACTTTTCCTAGGAGACCCCAGCCTTGTCAGCACAACTAATTAGGAACTTTTCCTTCCACTAGTCCATAAAGATACAACTGGGAGGTGGATTAACAATGTCTTTACACACATCATCTGGCCTGTCAGCGAGCAAAGTCACATTCTTCCCCTGGAGAATGCTGAAAATGGTTGTTGAGAATCATTTTGCAGTAATGAGCATTTCCCCAAGACTCTTGATGGATCGATAAACTAAGCTGTTTTTCTTTACGGGGGACTTGACTAAACAAATCTCAAGGAAACTAGAGCAGGGTTATCAAGCAGGACTCTTGATGTGATGTTGACTGATGAATTAATAACACTAAAATCTACAAGCATGACTGCAGAATGATTCTTGAGTGTAGAGCAATAATTGTAAAAACTGCAATAGTAAGAAGCACATCCAACAATGCATTAGGAATAGTTCATGCAAAAATGAACATTCTGTCATCATTTACTCACCCTCAAACCATATGACTTTCTTTACTTTTAATGGAACATAAAAGGAGTTGTCCAAGCAGCTCTTTTCCATGCAAGTGAATGGTGTCATGGCTGTCAAGCAAGATTTTTTGTGAAATAAGACAAAATTACAGTCTACTCCATATGCAAATCTACCATACGGCTTCGGGGGACTTATAATATAAAGAACGAGAAGCATTGACTACTTTCATGATGCCTTTATGGTGCATTTTTTGTCCCTTTTTGAAGATTGACAACCCCAAGTCAACATCCACATTCACTGTATGGAAAAGAGCAGCATGAGCATTCTTTAAAACTTCTTATGTGTTCCTTGGTTGGATTGACGTGAGAGGGAGAGCATTATAAAATGATTGTTATTTCTGGGAGTATGTGGTGGTATAGGTTCAATGATTGTGTAATACATGCACACACAAACCTCAGGTGGAGCAGCGCTTTCTTCAGTCCGCTTGACCTCAGGGCCACGCAGTGTCTGCAGGAAGAGGGCAGCTTTCCTCTTGCGTTCGGCCTGGAGCTGCTTGTCTTTGGACTCTTTGGAGGCCTGAGCCAGTTTCTCTCTTGCTGCTGCCGCTAACCGGTCCTCCAGCTTCTGTTTGGCTGCAAAGCGAGAGGGAATGAAACACACACCAACCAACACACATTAGTCATTTTACACACTACAGAAATTCTGTGCAAAAGTAGAAATGTGCAAAAGTAGAATGTGTCATCCAGTGGAAGTTCTGTTATACTGTGGTATATTTAAAAGCTTAACCTGATATTATGCAAAATTCTTCTGCAAATTGTAGCAAAAATTGTGCATACATTAGCAATTTTACAACAGCTTCAAACGTGAATCATCAGATGTGAATTTATAATGTATAACTGTTCGGAATCAAATTACATGACACTTTAAAATAACATTTGAAGTCCCTATGTGAACGAAAAATTGCCATTATGACATGGTCACAATTTTCAGCAAAAATTACTATATTGTGATGGATACTGTTACCATGATTTAAAAGTACTCAACCCATGATATACATTTTTGGTCATACTGCCCACCATTAACACATACCATATGCTGTGGTTGCAAAAAACATTATGGCTGAGTAAGATTGTATGCTACATCAATGGGTGTTTGTTGGTAAATGTTTCTGATAGATTATGTTTCTCATGATGTTGAGAACTTGCATGGCTTTGCCAGCCATAAAACCTCATAAAAGCTGCATAAAGCTTAAGAACCTACAAGATGATGTTTAATGTTTAATGTTTAATATGTAACCCAAGAGAAATATCCTTTCTGACATTTATTCTTTTGCTAAGGTGTCTATGGATTGCAGACAGTCAACAGCATCTCAGTTGAGCTTCAGCTTGAGTAGGCAATGCACTCGTGTTTTGTACATGGAAACAATTATGACAAAAAGAAAAGAGGGAAAAACAAGTACTTACATTATGCAAGAACAAGAGGAGGGCCCTGTCACTAAAACGGTCCTCACTAAAAATAGGCCCCCTGCCACAGACAATCAAATACAACAAACGTAACTGGAGAGAGAACAGAGACTCCTCCTTCACTACGTCACGAACGAACAAGCCGTAATAGAATGTCAGTGCGAGAGAGAGACAGAGCAATCCAGCAAAAGGAAAAGCTACAGAGAAAATAAAGAATTGGAAATGAAACTTGTTCAGACTGTGTGAGCTGTGCCTCAATCAGCACAGCTCCTTCTTGCAAGTGTTTCGACAATCAAGATTTATTTTCACTGCCTTGAAACAAAAACAATCTTGCAGCCTTGCTGTCCCTTTTCGATTTAATTTAATCCTCTGTTAGTGCACGGCACTGTGACCTTGTCTTAATGAGAGTGCTCGCAGACAAACCTCAGTAAAATGAAGAGCACTGACTCTTAAATCATTGCTGATGTCCATTGTAATGGAAATGACAGCTCTGTGGTCAAAAATATAAATTATTTGTCAAAACCTTGTGAGCTGCCTAATTACATGGCATTTTAAAGTAAAAGCTAACCCAAAAGTGAAAATTCAGTCATTATTTTCTCATACTCATGTTGTTCCAACCCCATTGGACCGACTTTTTCCAAGGAACACAAAAAGTGAATAACCTGAAGAATATTCTGGTCGTCTGTCAAGCTCAAAATGAACAATATAGCATTAAAACAGACCAAAATTTAAGACATTATACACCCATACATTTCCACTCTGCTGAAGCTCTTAAATGACTTTGAATCTGGGGATGTGCACGGTTATCATTTTTAACATTTGGTTAACGCAAGGTTTCACAAAGAGTTAATAGATTTTTCGTTGGGAGTCACGACACCTGAATAAAGAATGTTTATTACAAAGGAATTTCCTGAATCACTAAAAATAGCAGCAAAGAAAGTGTACGGTAACTTATGAGCCTAAACAGCACAGTAAATATTTCTTCAAATGATACAATCTCACATTAAACGAGACCTATTATGCCCCCTTTTAGAAGATGTAATATAAGTCTCAGAATACGTCTGTGAAGTTTCAGCTCAAAATACCCCACGGATCATTTATTATACCATGTTGTAAATGCCTCTTTTTGGGTGGAATCAAAAACAGTTTTCGTGTGTGTCTCTTTAAATGCAAATGAGCTGCTGTTCCCCGCCCACGACATTGTTCTGGTCTCCATGAATACAATCAGAGACAATGATAACTTTAGCTGCATTAGCCATAGAATCAGCTAACAAGCACATTCGGAAAGGCGATCTGCAAACATTCACAAAATATATATTTACTTACATCTTCAGAATATAAAGATGGAACATGAACTGTTGGTACTGATCCATGCTTGAGAATCAAATTGTTTGAAAATCCTGCTTTATATTAACACTCATTCACAAAGCAGTCAGGTGTTAAATGATTTGCACAAACATACACAATTTTTTTTACGTTTTGGGGAACATTTCCTTCAAACTTGTCCACTGTGTCTTCAATGGCTCTGATGCCGGGAGTACATGTTAAATTTTACAGCCAACAACAGAACACTTATGACGTCACGTTAGAGCAGAAACTAAAGCCATTCATTTTGACACACTGTTTTTGATTAATAGAAATATAAGAAAGAGAATAACCAAACGGTCACTGCTTTTTTATGCACTCTGCCCCAGCAGGTTCACATTTCCATGAGGCAGAGAATGCAAGTATTGTCATGTGTGTGGAGTTACAGTACTGCAGTAAAATAGCCTATTCGGGGTGATTTGATATTTAAATGGTTTCAAATCAAATGGCATTAAACATATTCTAATTATTGTACATATATACTGTATTGCACACCAGAGCAAAAGGGAAAAAACACTGTATTACTGTTTATCAAGTGCTGAAACTTTGTCCAGTAAATGCCCCCTTTTTCCACAACCTGGAATTACTGTATGTTTATAGGTGTAACAGTCACATCTTTGCAAGTCCTCATTGCAACTTGAACTTTGTTAGAATGCATAGCACAACAAATGAAACACAACACAGGCGTTTCAATATGCAATATAAAAATAAAGTAATTTTTAACTTAATTTGGTGTCTAAAAATGCAGGGATCCTGTGCAAGACGCTGAAAGAAAAAACAGTGAAATTCAGCGCAACACTTAAAGATGTCCGTGTAGCGTGTTAACATTAGGAAAATGCAAAGACACACACAAAAGAATGTCTGAACAGCCCCTAACTTTCCAACTTGAAAAATGTACCCAAACCTGGCCGGTAAACCGTCGAGTTCGGGGCTAGTTGAAGACCTCTATTGCATGTGTAGAATAACATAATAGTGATTTTGGATTTCAAATATGAAAGCGTTGAACGGTTAACTGAATGTCGACTATCCGTCCTCATCCCTAGTTGATTCTCAAGAGTATCTAACAAAAACTCAATGACAGCAATGGTGCCATATTTGATATGAGAGATATACAGTCCGTTTTCAGTTTCATTACATGGACAAGAGTGACCGGGATATAAAAAAAATCAAAAACCTTTTGACAGAACATCAAACGCCATCCGAATCAATTTAGTGTCTCCAGCACACTTCACGCAAGGAGTATTATTTGTGTGGCACACAGAGTAGCTGCCCATGTCATTTATGATGTTCCATTTCAAATAAGATTCTGGCTAATGTGCCATTCAGAACGAACACTTTCTTGAGTAAAAAAAAAGCTAGATGCAGCACAACAAATGGAGCAAATATGCAAGGGTCTTAAAATTAGATTTGATCATTTCAAGTTCTTCAGGTGTCGTTAAAATGCAGCGTTCCTGTGCAAGATGTGGCAACTTGTTTGGTGTGAATGGCCCTTTAGACTTCAGCTTCCTATGTAGGCAACAAACAGCAAGGCAGCTCACTAGGTTTTGGAACAGCTTTCATCTCCCCCTCATTCAGCAAATGTCAGCTTTTAGTAGTATGCAGAAGCTTTGTCAGCTCCAGGTGGAGAATCCTAACATAGCAATAATGTTGTTATAAGTGAAGAGTGTTTTGATACTACCCACTTGGCACCTGTTATTTCCTTGTGGCTAGTCTAAAAGGAATGGCTCCAGCCAATTTCTGTTGTTTTTCCTGCAAGCACTCCCTTCTCTCACATAATTTCTTATCCGTATACTTCAGAAGTCAATGTGCAGCAAAGAGGTTGTAAATAACATTGACAAAATACGGCTACCTTCTGAGGTTTGCTTTTGAAAATACATTTGCAACATAGACAGTAATGCCCTGGGAAATACACAAGGGGTGCAAATAATTTCTCTTACTTTATCGCAGTATATAAACACATGGGACAAGCAGAGAATCAACCCAATAAAGCTCACACAAAAAGGCACATGGACCCTAATGTTTCCACTCTGTTTAGTAAATAAAACCAAGGTAATAGAAGGACACATGGAAACAGAGTGAGTGTTTGCTGAATCAGGCCTCCTGTAATCACAAAGTGCATCTGTGATCTTTTAACAGCCCATCAATAAGGATTATGTTCCCCCAGACGGGTCGATAGTCATGAAATCTAAGCTAGTTTGCCACTGAGTGAGGCCTTCTCTGCAGCAGCACCATTTATTTCACTTCCCCATGCAGTAAACTTTCACCGGGCATCTAGTCTTATTATTGTAATCATCTCTGTGTTCCAAGAGCTTTATCGCTCAGCGCTTGGGCAGTGTCTGCCATATATGGTGTTGGGATCATTTGATGTCAGCTATAGTTTAAATCCACCATAAAATGTACATGTCACAATAGACCTATAGTGTTAACTATACCAACATGTCATGACAAAAACTATCAATAGATTTGCAATCACTTAAAGAAATACCAGTGCCTGCAAGGCAAAAAAGGACAGTGTTAGGGGACTATTCACTCCAAATGTGTCCTTGCGCTAAAAAAGCAGTTGATGTTATTATTAACCCGATACAGTGCCTAAAAGAATGTAGCACTCCTGCATGAGAGGCTGAAAAAAATTTGATGTGCGGCACCATAGTCAAAAACATCTATCTAGTGTATGTTTACAAGGCAAAACAATACTAAAAAAATAGCGCAGATGGACACAAAAATGCTTTCGGTGTGAATGAGTTAAACTAATTGCAGAAATGTGTTGAGAAGAAGAAAAATAATTTTCAAGGATGTTCAATATATTGCCTAATAGACCATTTCAAGAAATAAAAGATTTTTTTTTTTTTTTCAAGAAATAAAAATATTTCCGGATCTTTTCAACAAAGTCTCTTTTTCAAGGTAAGTCAGTCCACTCGGTGGCCATTTTTGGAACACTATTACAGTTTGGGCAGCTATTTTTCTATGTAAATAAGATCCTTGACAGTGCATCTCCTATTTACTAGAATGGGGAAAGACCAAAATCTCAAAAATGGTTGGTCAAGATTACGATAAAAGAACATATTTCAAATAAGCAGTAAAATGTTATTGGTCTGAGGCACGTGTGGCGGTGGCTTCACTTGAACGATGCATGCTCCAATTCCCGGCATTGCATCCAGGTCCAGTGACGCACCTAACTCGCACTGGACCCTCACCGCTCAGTTCCTGGACCCGTGAAGACACCAGCAGGTAGAGACCAGTCTGCCGAGGAGAGGCGCGCTTGGTGTTTAAAGGCAGCGGTGATGAGGCTGTATTTGTTTTTTTTAGTTGACAGCTGGCTGCTGTTAGGCATTCCAAAAATTATGTCTACGCTGCAACAATTAGGGCAAAGGAATTCATCAAAAACTACATGGAAAAATCAAGTTTCATAACACCACATACACTGAATGAACTTTTTATGTTCGAACCAACTTTTTCAGTCAATTTCAGTCAATAGCCTTGAAAATCATGAACGTGAACGAGTGCATCAAAACACCCAAGAAACGTAACTTTTGTGCTCTCTGGGTAGTGACGAAATTTTAAATATGCTGGTTTGCTAACACAATCCTGAACAGGGTCTAGGTCCCTTTAAAATCATGAAGTACCTTGTTTGGCTTCAAGTTCCTCCTGTGAGAGTGTCGGTTTCCTCTCCTCAGGTAATTGAGGCTGAGGAGGCTCTCTGGCAGCTTCAACCAATCCCATTGCCAACTCTGCCCCCTCTTGCCCCTGCCCTTTCACCCCGTCCTCATCCGAATCGTCATCCAGCCTTACGCGGTTCTTCTCTAGGGGCAGCAAGTCATTTTCTTTTGACTTTATTGCAAAGCAGATGGGCGCAAAGGATGCTGGGAAGTGGGCGATAAGAGACATATATTACAAAATTTTATTTGGCAATTGTCGTTAACCTTCTTCACTTAACACAAATTTACTCAGTGGTGACTGTCACTACAGTCAAAGACATAATTATTACTGTCAGGCCTAATAGCTCATTATGCATTAACTTGATTAACATGAGCACTGAGATAGGGTACAAATGACGCTGTCCACACTCCATTTTTAAACTACGGAGTTCAAGGAAGAACTTAATTCTCGACTGTTAATATAGTATGTTCTTTATGCATGCAGGCGTACAGAATAAAGACATTCATAGACGTACTATTTTCTAGAATGTGGGTTTTATCCATTGACCAATGATGCTCTAACAGCAACAACCACAAAAATATACTTGAGAGTTGTAATGTTTATGAAGAGCAATGCATTTGCTAAGGTTTCTAGGGTGTTGCTTACTGGCCAGAATCACAATAGTCTCAATGATATTCTGGTGTGCCCATTTTAATATTCTCCAGTCAGAATCCTAAAACAAGAAATAGCACACCTGTCCAAAACAAGCTGCATTGAACTGATGTATCATTCATGTCTGTAGCCTAAACGAGCAAGATGTGTTACACGCTACAGTTTAAGATTGGGTTCTCTTCAAATACCTAACTCTAGTATGCTGTAGCAAGCATCACTAATGAATATTCTATTCTGCAAACGAACAAGCACAAATTAACAACGAGTAAAAACTTTTTGTACTTTTAGTACTTACATTTGAAAACATCTAGCCGACTCACCATTCTCTGCTATTTTATTTTTTTTAATTCAGCTCTTGAGCTCTTTATGTCTCCTCACTTCCTGTAGCTTTTTATCCATTAGTTGCACACTTCAAACTCAGCAAATGCAGTAGGTTATTCGGGTATTCTTTGCCTACCGTTTCATTAATACTGCATATTCGGACATCCTACTCGTATGATGTAAATCTTTTGCATACTATATAGTAGGTTATAGTGTACATATATTCGAATACAGAGTGTGTGAAATGTTCCCACCACAACATCAACAAATTAAAAGGATGGAGAGACATGGAAAAGCATAATTGTGTGGGTGTGTGAGAATGGCCTGAAATGTTGATGTGGCTGACAAGAATCTTCCAGGGCTGGGTGGTGGGAGTATCTGTATCACGATGTGCGGAGCTGACTTACCTTTAATGAGCTTGCCCTCATTCTGCTGCTTGTCAGAAGAGCAGTTGGCTGCCCTGTCCCCCCTATCATTGTAGACCAGAGAACCCTGTAATGCCAGAAAGAGAGAGACTTACTTTACTTGGAAGGAACAGGTATCAGATTAAATTCCTGAGCACTCAACAGACAAATGGTTTCTTAAAATCTCTTTAGAATTTTAAGAACTTGCTTTGTACCTGAATATGTGGTTACTTTCAGACAGTGTAAATTCTTAGAACAGTACTTTCCCCTTTGTCCAGTTTAATATACACATACAAGTAAGCCATTCACAGGCTGACTTCCAAAATGTGTAAACACTGCAATTTTGTGGCTCTTTCAAAACATTTCTTTGTATGCTAAAGGTATCCAATGTGTCAATTTTCAACATGACAAGTTCAACCAATGGCATATTTTAAAGGCAGAGCTACATGTTATTCTTAACAATGAAATATGGGGATGGGGTAGTAGGTGTTTTTGGAAAACCTGTTAGGATACAATCATTATTTTTTACAATTCTATTAGGGATTTTGCTAGTGGCACAAACTTTTTAAACTTTTGTTGTTTTGTTAAAATATTTTTCTCCTGCCCCAGCTTATTATGCAACTACTGTACTAGCCAACCATTTGTAGGTTGATTTCCTACAAAGTGTAATCTGGCTCTGTGGCGCTATCAAAACATTACTTAGTTTGCGTACAGCATAGTGACCACACCAACTAAGTATTGACTCAACCAGTGGCACAAGTTTGGGAAACTTGCTTGAAATCAGTCATTGTTTTGGCTCTACCATTTGGTGACGCTAGTGGTGCAGAAATTATAGACTTCAGCTTTAAACAAAGAGGAGAAGAAATAAAAGAGTTTAACATTTGTTATGGTATGTATGGCCTAAGCTATATTAAGATGTGATGCAAGGCTTGAGTGTCACACTTGGAGCTGGTCTGATGGATGAGTATAATCTCAGGAACGTTCTGCAGCGCAGAAACATGCACAGGCTCATTCACGGTTGTGATATGTGAGAGCAATGCAGAGATGATGCTCTTATTTATCAACTATCTGTCAACAAATTGCATGCTCATACATCTTTAATACTACCTCAACATAGTTCAGAAAATAAGCAACGGTAGGCTAGTGAAGGCTCCAAACATTAATGAGGATCATCTTTTTCCAACTAATGAGCTTTCCACTGTTACTTTCCTCCCATCAAACCAACATTTGCTAAGGTTTCTAGGGTGTTGCTTACTGGCCAAAATCACAAGAGTCTCAAGGATATTCTGGTATGCTTTGGGTTTGTTCTGCAGTCAGAATACTAAGACAAGAAATAGCACACCTGTCCAAATCAAGCTGCATTGAACTGATGTATCATTTATGTCTGTAGCCTAAACGAGCAAGATGTGTTACACTCTACAGTTTAAGGTTGGGATCTCTTCAAATACCTAACTCTAGTACGCTGTAGCAAGCATCACTAATGAATATTCTATTCTGCAGTGCGTTAATAAGCATAGCCACTAATAATTCAGTGAATCACACTTGCTGTGATAATCCCATATAATCTCCTTGTCGTTTCCCATATAATCTCCTTGTCGACTAAGAGTGTGAAGACGATATATATATATATATATATATATATATATAGAGAGAGAGAGAGAGAGAGAGAGAGAGAGAGAGAGAGAGAGAAGTGTGCATAAAAAAAGAAGAGAGGGACTCGAGAAGCAAGTACTGAAAGTTCAGTGTCTCTAATGGAAGTTTTATATATTTTATAGCTCTATTACAGTGTCTCTTGATCCTCACTGTAAACCAGGGTAAGATTAAGGGTCAGGAGACCATTACATTTAGTTAAGCATCTCTCTCCCAAAGATAAAAGAGATGATAATGGAATTAATGTGGGAGATTGGATCTTCTTTTAGCACAGTTTAAAACAACACAAGGTTGACCAAAGTGCTTTACAACAGGGGAGCATCTCTAAAAAGCACCACCACAACAACGAAACAGATCGGTGACTGGACTCACGATAAAAAAGTGAAGAGAGCCACTTTGTGGGGGAGACAGAGAATGTATCAATACACCTTCTACTACCACTTTAAAGAGAAAACTGGTCAGATTTACAAGAGCAAAATTGAGAACTTCAATGCCGAGCATGCTTGAGCATCCCGATATAGCAACATTGGCTAAACTAATGGTGTGAAATTGGGACAGGGGTTTTACTGGACAATGGAGTGTGTGTGTGGGACACCGGTTTGAAAAGAAAAATTTGCAAATGGAAAATCTGTATGACTTTATTTCCTCCAAGGAACACATAAGGAGATTTTATACATAATGTTAGCCTCAGTCACCATTCACTTAACGTTTATAACTTTTTCCATACAATAAAAGTGAATGGTGACTGATGCTCACACTCAGGTTTGGACAGAATTTTCATTTTTGTGTGAACCGTCCCTTATAATAATTCTTCCATACAAAAATGTGTGTTATCTGATATGCAAAGTTGTCTAGTTTGCCCTTTAAGCAGCAGGAATAATGCTCTATGTGGACGAATATCTGGTTATGGGTTACTGATGTAACTCCCAATGTGCTTTGCCACTTACAGAGAATCCTTCACTAAAGCCCTTTGTTGTTAATTTACATAAAAAAAAATAATATCAAATTAACTTTAATAACAAGATATATAGATATAAAGTCTTCCCCACTGAGCGACATTGCATCTTCAGCCTTGGCTTTCCTTAAACATGTTCTCCCCCTGTAGAGATGGTGCCATACTGAATGTATTCATCCTTTCATATGAAGGCGGTAATCCCTTAATCCTGTTTATGGGTAAAGTCAACAGAAGAAACACATGCTGATGGACCGTGGCATGTGGAAGTAGCTCCATAATAACAAAACATGATGATCTTTTCGTTAGCATGTGGCACACACTTCATTTAGGCCGTCCTTGTGTACATGTTGAGTTAAGCAGGATAAAGCAATATGACTATGCGAGAGTTAATGCACTGTAATTCAAAGTGAAATGGTAGGTGTCACTCAGGAAGGATTAAAGAGAGGTCATGATGCTGAGGGAATTATGATTCTAACATAATTTTGCAGAAAAGATCATGCGCCCATAATTGCATTCACTTTGAACTTCCAGAACTCTTTAAATGGTGGTGTCAGAAAAAAATAGATTTCCTAATAACATCTCTCACTTTAGATACTATCTCTCAGGCTGTTTTCACTTGATCATGGTACACTTCAACCATTAATGAGAAGTTAAAAATGGAAAGTGTAATTCGCTTCACTGTTTTTTATTTATTTACTTAAGTTTGTCCTATTGTTCTTTTCAGATTTACTACCAAAACTTACAGGTGAAATGTGTAATTACAGTGCCACTAGAATCACCGAACAGAATTGCAAAAATTACTATTTTCAAACAGATTTTCAAAGATAAAAAAGAAAACAGTAGAGAAACAGAGAAGAGCACCTAATGGAAAATTCTGCTTTGAAGGAGCTGGTGAATTATTGAACCCCTTTTTCCAATGACAAGTTCACTTTCATTACATCTTATTTTCTTTAGAGTGAAAGTGAATGGGGCTGTCATTCTGCCTAACACCTCCTTTATTGTTCCACCAAATAAACATAAGTCAATAAAAACAGAATTTTAACTTTTGGGTGAACTATTTCTTTAAACCTGCTGGCCTCGAACCAGAAACCGCTATCATCAGAGGCTAGGGAGCAGGATTATGTTCGTGATAATGTTTAACTTCTAATTTAAATAACAGAATTGGAAAAAAAAGGGGTGAAAGCATAAAGATGCTGAGCCAAATTAATTTGGATGTTAAAATATCTTCCCAAAACTTATTTGACTTATAAATAAAGGCTGTGATGTGCCTTCTTTATTTCTGCACAGGTAATGAAGTACATGGCTAGTTATATCATAGTCTCCTATCAAGTCAGTGGAATCATGCAGCAGTTCTGAGAGAGGTTCGTGCAAGCACCATTTTGGTGGAAAAAGGGCATTAGAAATGCTGCCCCGCATCTCTTAACAAATCAGTCTAAATGAGCTGCTGGAGGCCTTCTACGTATAGCTCGATTATTTCCACTAATCAAGTCATAAGTGCAATAAACTGAAACGACTCTGTGATCTCACAAATTCACTGCCGCCCCACTACAGCATTCTCCCTCTACCCCTAGCAAAGACAACTACAACAGATAACAATATTAAAAGGACACAAAAAGGAGAATAACAAGGAAGAGAAGTGACAAGGTAAGGGAGGGGGTTGAGGGTAGGTGCAACTGAGTGTATTCAAGGTTCACTTCCCCAGAGGAACACACAATGAAAGGAAGCAAACAAAGAAAGCGAGGCGATTGAAGCACTCTTTGGCTCTTTCACCTCTTCAAAAGTGAGCTGGAGCAAAGGGATGCAGGCACAAATCAAGAACAATGGCTTCCGAGAGCAGGGCTAACTGGGCTATAAAGTTAGATGACAGGCGTTTGGATAAGTTTAAAATACGAGGAACAAAGAACAGGTAGCGGCGGAGAGAGAAAGACGAGGTGGAGGAAGAGAAAGGGACTGTGTTTTAAAGGAACGTTCCTCACAAGCAAAGGCATCTATAAGGAAGCTCTATTAACAGTATCTGTAAAAAGGAAATCATTTTGACTAGTCTCTCAGTTTGTAAAAACAGGGAAAAATCATGTTTAGAGGAATGCACTGCTCATATTTTTGTTAATGTGCTTAATCTAATTTTTGTACAAGAATTTGTAATTTCAGCTATTTTCTTAGGCCACGTCTGAACCCTTCTCATCCACACTAGAATGGCGTTGTCCAACATCGAAAATGGAGCATTTCAAAAACGCTCTCCATTACAGCATACTTTTGAAAACACTCATGTTAGGACATAAAAACAAAAATGGATTCATCCGTGGTCACATCTACCTACGCAGGGTGACATTCCACGGGCGAAATGCATTCTTCTCAACAGGACACTGCACAATCGCAAATTTGCACAATGGACTTCTGGTGGCAAAGAATTTTCCCCTGCAGATTTTGCGTGGAGATCAAGTCTGGAGATCTTTGACAGGCGAAGATGCTTGGTTTGACAGTGACTAATGTGTGGGTTGTCCTTCGTACACAGCTACAATGAATATTCGCAATGGACAAAGATATCAGTTTAGTGATGAGTTTCTTCACTCTCAGAGTATCAAGTGCAGCATTAAAAAGAGGCTAGTTGACAAATAGTTGTCTGCTGGTTTCAAGCACGCTCAACGTCCGCACATGCGCGCCCTCTTCGCCTGCGGAATTTCGCCGTGCAAAGGTAAACAGAAACCCTTAGTATCGATGTGGCCTTAATCATCCTTTTAAATGTGGGACTACTGTTCTAGGCATATGAACTTCTGGTTACCAACACTCCTTTCTGGCATTCTTGAGCAATTCATACAAAAAAGTTGATTTACCAACATAAAGTCATGACAGGAGTTGAAAGATTGGATATAATTTTACAAAGTCAATGTTAGAAAATGATTTTATCACTAGTCTCATGTTAACCCATGTCATATATCAGGAAAATCACCATTTAAACACAGAAATCACCAAGACATTAATAAAATACACTGGATCATTTTCTGCAAATCATATACTGTCTCTTTTGGCAATCCTAGTAAATTGTGCTCCGTAACCTTGCTCAATGTACTTGAATTACATATATAATCTATAATTGATTAAACAAAGTCACTTGAAGGCAAAGAATCAGCTTGATGGCTTAAAATGATGTTTGGGTTTTTGAATATGCCTGCTGAATCACCACAGAAGTGAACAGAGGAGCTGCTGTTTGTTTTAGTACTGCTGCTAATGGCCTGCCAGTTTCTGTAATTACAGACTTTGCTTTTAGGGTAGGTAGGAGAGAGAGTACTGCAGTGTTGAGACTTGACATGAAGCAGATACCCAGGCATATTTGCAGTATGCTGCTCCTTCTGTGTACTATACAGGTGCTGGTCATATAATTAGTATATCATCAAAAAGTTGATTTATTTCAGTAATTCCATTCAAAAAGTGAAACTTGGATATTATATTCATTCATTACACACAGACTGATATATTTCAAATGTTTATTTCATTTAATTGTGATGATTAAAACTGACAACTAATGAAAATCCCAAATTCAGTACTTAAGACCAATACAAAAAAAGGATTTTTAGAAATGTTGGCCAACTGAAAAGTATGAACATAAAAAGTATGAGCATGTACAGCACTCAATACTTATTTGGGGCTCCTTTTGCCTGAATTACTGCAGCAATTCGGCGTGGCATGGAGTCGATCAGTTTGTGGCACTGCTCAGGTGTTATGAGAGCCCAGCTTGCTCTGATAGTGGCCTTCAGCTCTTCTGCATTGTTGGGTCTGGTGTATCGCATCTTCCTTTTCACAGTACCCCATAGATTTTCTATAGGGTTAAGGTCAGGCGAGTTTGCTGGCAAATTAAGAACAGGGATACCATGGTCCTTAAACCAGGTACTGGTAGCTTTGGCACTGTGTGCAGGTGCCAAGTCCTGTTGGAAAATGAAATGTGCATCTCCATAATATTGGTTAGCAGCAGGAAGCATGAAGTGCTCTAAAACTTCCTGGTAGACGGCTGCGTTGACCTTGGACCTCAGAAAACACAGTGGACCAACACCAGCAGATGACATGGCACACCCAAACCATCACTAACTGTGGAAATTTTTTTACACTGGACTTCAAGCAACATGGATTCTGTGCCTCTCCTCTCTTCCTCCAGACTCTGGGACCTTGATTTCCAAAGGAAAAGCAAAATTTACTTTCATCAGAGAACATAACTTTGGACCACTCAGCAGCAGTCCAGTCCTTTTTGTCTTTAGCCCAGGTGAGACGCTTCTGACGCTGTGTCTTGTTCAAGAGTGGCTTGACACAAGGAATGCGACAGGTGAAACCCATGTCTTGCATACGTCTGTGCGTGGTGGTTCTTGAAGCACTGACACCACCTGCAGTCCACTCTTTGTGAATCTCCCCCACATTTTTGAATGGGTTTAGTTCCACAATCCTCTCCAGGGTGCGGTTATCCCTATTGCTTGTACATTTTTTTCTACCACATCTTTTTCTTCCCTTCGCCTCTCTATTAATGTGCTTGGACACAGAGCTCTGTGAACAGCCAGCCTCTTTAGCAATGACCTTTTGTGTCTTGCCCTCCTTGTGCAAGATGTCAATGGTCGTCTTTTGGACAGCTGTCAAGTTAGCAGTCTTCCCCATGATTGTGTAGCCTACAGAACTAGATTGAGAGACCATTTTAAGGCCTTTGCAGGTGTTTTGAGTTAATTAGCTGATTAGAGTGTGGCAACAGGTGTCTTCAATATTGAACCTTTTCACAATATTCTAATTTTCTGAGATACTGATTTTGGGGTTTTCATTAGTTGTCAGTTATAATCATCAAAATTAAAAGGAAT
This sequence comes from Moxostoma hubbsi, assembly GCA_032164185.1. Lineage (NCBI taxonomy): Eukaryota > Metazoa > Chordata > Actinopteri > Cypriniformes > Catostomidae > Moxostoma > Moxostoma hubbsi. Next base: position 34,980,392 of record JAVLUX010000001.1, on the reverse strand, counting down.
GAACACTTGAAATATATCAGTCTGTGTGTAATGAATGAATATAATATACAAGTTTCACTTTTTGAATGGAATTACTGAAATAAATCAACTTTTTGATGATATTCTAATTATATGACCAGCACCTGTAGTGTGCCACAGCAGCACAGAGAGATATCATGGCATATGGGGTGGTTGAAATGAAATACATGTTCTGCAGTGTGATATGCTATACTCCATCTAGAACTAATTTTAAACAGCATTTGGCAAATTGTTTAATAAAAATTAAGGAGGCCATTTTATTGAACGGAATATTCAATAAATATTCCATATTCCATATATAAATGGAATATTTGTTCTTTCAAAAATGTATTTGTTCCACAGCAGGACCATTTAAAATAAACTAGTACAGGCAAAAAGGTGATTAAAAATGGTGAAAAAATAAAAGAAATCGTAACCATGCACAGTACCTGAAAATATACACTCCTTTATACTTTCATCCATCCATCCATCCATCCATCCATCTATCATCTTGATGTTGGACATGTTATGCTGTTATGCATTAATTACCCATGTGCAAGGGTGTAAGGAGTGACACAATGAGCTGATAAACAGGATGCCAAATGACAAGCTTACAAAGTCCATGCTGCTATGTATTATAAAGCATACATATGTTTGCATACACACACACACACACACACACACACACACATTAGACATGTGTCCGGCTATATTTCAACATCCAACTGACTGCAAAGGACTTTCTGGCAAAGGTGGAGCAAGACTGGCATGCATGTAGCTCCATACTTTATGGACTCTGATTCTATACCAATGACATTACGAGGAAAGCCTGTTTACTTGGTGGCCATCTTGGTAACGTCCCCGGGACATCCCAAAATCTCTAAGATTTCGAAAGACTTCAGTCAAGCTAAGTATTCAATGCCATACAAAATCTGACAACAAGGGTATCACAAAGTTCTCAAATTAGGCAAATAAATTGAATTTTACAGGCTGGTCCAGCTAAAGTGTCTCTAGTGTTAGTGAAGTTATTTTGAAACCGTAGCTTCACAAGCTACAAGCTTTCATAACTTGTTGTTAAAAGTAGATAAACTACAGACAAGCTACTCTTTAAAATAAGTACTGTAGTTATCTACACTACAAGTTACTAACAAAAATTAGCTAACTACACTGAAGCTGTGTAAGCAGGAGGAAACCGAAAGAAGGAAACATTTCAAATGTATGTGTAACAATCACCTTGTACTGTAGTTCAATTATGGTGACATTAAACAATTAGGGTGCCAATTTTAAATCAAACATTAATTTATACTTTATATAAATTAATAAAACTAGAAAACACCATAACTGGACGCAGCTAAACATCAGCAATTATCTAAATATTTCACATTTTAAGGCTGTGCAAGTGCTCAAGTGAATTAGTGAATATTTATGTGAACTAGTTAATTTACCATCCAAACAAACCAACTAACTAACTAAAACAAATTGGAGTTGTATGCTAAAAATGCCCAATGCTAAATATGATTGAATCGTCTGTCAAATTGTAACCGTACATTCACATGAACTGTCGGAAGAATCGATTCACTTCAATAATTTGGATTTTACAGCACTATTAATAGAGAGAGTGGTTTAGATGAGGTGAGCGCATACGATTACTCTCTTTGCTCCACAGCTGCCTTCGCAATGCAATCTAGAGAAAAAAGACGAAATAATGCGTTTACCAAAAAGGTGATTAGTTCTTTTAAAGGCGTGACTTTGCAACAGCCACCATAAAAAGCATTATTATTTCTAACCATTCATTTTTCAATGAGTGGTCTGTCTTCTCCTTATTCAATCTCTGGGAGCCATGTGGAACTCGGTAACTTTATCATGAGTCGCATTGAAAATACATAAATAAATAAATAAATAAAACACAACTGGGACACATGAGCAAAAATGATTTAGCTGCGAGAACGTATCCTAAAGTGAGCTATAAAATAGCATGCTGCTAGAATTGTGCAGATTGCCTCCTAGCGCTGCTGGCGTAGCTGAGATACTCATTCTCAGAGTCACTGACATGAGCACCATGCTTCATTCTGGCAACAATAAAAAAAATGGAGAAAATTATTACAGCTTTCATTTAATCGCCTCCATATCCACCGCCTAAGTGAATACTTTGTATTCCTTTGATTACACAAAACACCTCTAATTTGGAAAATGTGATTTTAACATAATTTGCACCATTCTAACTAAACTATGTGTGTGTGAGTGTATGTACAAAACAAGATAATGCCTGTTTCTTTCTCTTCATGTTTTTAAGGAAGTCTGCTGAATTTTAAAGGGAATAGAACTGTTAGGGATAGAACCTCTGGAGTGGTTTCGAGCTTTAATATACTAAGTTTCAGATGGACATGGGCAAATTGGCAGAGCTAAACACCGGAGTACGCAAGCAGGGGAACTAAACTCAATTTCTACAAGAGACTTACAAAACAACCAATTCCAAGCAGAAGATAGAAGAGATTCTACTGCATTCTAGCAGAAAGCCCACTATAGTTATTTCTACATAGGGTGGAAATGTAGTCGATATGAGAACACTTTGTTCAACTTTTTTTTTATAACATGGCATTGTGTCTGTTTAGGGAAAAAGAGATGGATAGCTTTTTGTGGTATAGCTGTTGTGCACTTTTATACAAATAAAATATAAACCAATTTCTTTCTATTACTTGTAATAAACAGAAAGAAGAAAAAATAAACATCAAATGAAAGCTCAGTTAAACAGAGGTCTGGAATTGGAGAGAAATGTTTCCACTTTTCATTAAAAGCAGCTAAAAGGCCGACCATTTCATTTACACATAAGAGCGTGCCAAAACCTCAGAGCTGGAACCATAAGCGCAGCAGCATTTATGCCTTACCAATGAGATTCAAAAGCTGTGGTGCAAAAACAATACAGATGATTTATGAAAGGCAAGGGACTGGCCAAACACCTTTATATTATGCATGGAAATATTAAAGAGGACTCCACCAAACGGAGCACAAAACACCCCACGTGAGGTTCTAGAATGCCACACAAGGACAAAAGATCTATTAGAGATCTAATGAAATGAACTTAAAGGAGAATATTGGGCTGCTTTACAGTATAAAGGGAGAAAGAAGACAAAAATGTAATGTTTTAAAATTACAATAATAAAAAAAATCCATTAAAGAAGCTTCATATTGCTATTGATCCAGCAGACACAGTTTTGCTTTCATCCTAAAATTCTGTGCTCCACAATCTCAGAGGGATTTTGGTGGAACTGAAGAGGAAAACTAGCCTAAAAAGACGTAAAAAGGAGAATACACCAGTGCAATGGGTTACAGAACACCCATTACCGTGTATTAAAAGGCCTCATTAAAGGACAATACATGTTCTTCAAGGAGAAGACTTCAAGAACAGTGACAAAATGCATGAACGGAGATGATGATTGAACAGACATGGGCCACAATTACAAGCAACAGGAATTTTGTAAATCTGCCAACTTGAAGGTCAAATTCATCACTTGAAATTAAACATAATTAACTTTTGGTTAAAAACATTTACCTTTCAAAGTCAGATCACAACACTCTAAGAGTATGCAGGAAAAAGTCTTCCTTGTAAAATGTTTTAAAGAACATGCTCCCTTGCGCATTACCCCCAAAACACAGAACGGTTGGAGGAAAAAATATGAAATAAATGTGGTTAAATATAGCAGGCTTAAATAAGTCAAACTCTGCTGAGAGAGAGAAATCTGAACCAAATGTCACTCGCATTGAACACAGTCCCTGAACTTCAAGTTTAAATGCTGGCTGTGGTTGATGAGTTCACAGGAATGCTGAACTTTGCAAATCAATTCTCAAGTTCTTTGTGGATCCCTAATTAGTAAGAAAGAACAAAAGAGCCCCATAGACTGCAAGGATGTAGTGAATGTAAGAAAGAAACTTGCCTGGGCAGTTTATGTAAGCAATGTTTTTTGGAACACCACACACAAATATCCCTATCTGACAGAAATCTCTGCAATAGGTGTCCTGAAAAATAAGTTCGGTCTCTGAACTTATAGACTCAGACTTATAGACAGCTATAGACTCAGTAAAAAAAAAAAAAAAAAAGAATCGGGGGATAAGCCTATGCTTTTTGTGGCCACTCAGTTCGAGTTTGCCAATTAGGATGGCCGATATGTCTTTGGAGATTGAGGCCACGTCCACACTATTTATTTTATAATTTGAAAATGCATCTTTTTCCGTCCACACTGAGATGGCATTTTTGTCCAACAAAATGGGAGCTTTTCGAAAACGCTCTCCCAAGTCAGGGCTTGAAATTCATTTCTGAAGGGGGGGGGGGGGGGGGGCATAACACTCATAACACTGGACTTTTCTCAATTACTGTATAGGTCAGATGGATCCTGTGTCAAAGATAAACTTTTACATTTAAGGGAAATATTTTATTTCAAGGGCTATTTTTTACTTTCACAGTGGCAATTGTTTTTCTATTCTAACGACTGTGTCATCATTTTATGTTATAATTTAAGCAATTAATTCAATTTGAAAAATGCCATGTTTCAATAATTACATAATTGCACGATCTGTACATTGCACATGTGCTTTCTTACTGGAAAAAACAATTCTCATTCACATATTTTGGCTAAGAAATTAACATAAAAAAGCCTACAAAACTAATGCATCGACATGGAGGAGGAGATGACAGCTTTTCTCCAGATTTGGAATGAGGAGCTTAAATGGATAGTTCACCCAAAAATGAAAATTCTCTAATCATTTACTCAACTTCATGCCACCCCAGATGTGTATGACTTTCTTTTTTCTTTTTTTTTTTTTGGAGAAACGGAATAGTATTGAAGTCATTGTTTACTTCCACATCTGAAAGTCACATGTGGTACCTGTTTAGCTTCACTTTCACATCTGGAAGTAAACAATGACTTCAATACTGTTCCATTTCTCACCCACACCTAATATATCGCTTCTGAAGACAGTAATTAAAACACTGGAGTCCTATGGATTACTTTTATGTTTCCTTTATATGATTTGTGGGGCTACAAATGTCTGATCATCATTCACTTGCATTGTTTGGACCTACAGAGCTGAGTCGTAAATCGTATTTTGTGTTCTGTTGAATAACGAAAGTCATACACATCTGGGATGACATAAGGGTGAGTAAATGATAGGAGAATTTTAATTTTGGTATCAAATATCATAAAAAATTATAATAAAATAAAAACTTAGCAACTCCATGCCAATTGAAGAAAATAATGCAAAAAAAAAAATGTTACAATGTCAATTATTCAGATATATGATTCATGCACTAAAAGTGGTTAATGTCAAATTATTATTGTACCATAATGTTTTATTTAACATCAAGGCTATTTATACAGATATTATTTTTTTTTACATTATTATTATTATTAACTACCTTGTAGCATTTGGTTATATTAGACGTTGTGTTCTCTCAGACCTGATTAACTAAATAAATATACAGTATAACTTCCATCCTTCCAGCAATTTTGGCTTCTAGCTGGTGAGGAGGCTTTTCAAACAGACAGAAGGGGATAGATCTGTATCTATTGGTTAATAATTCTGCACTGTAAAGTGGATAAAATTGTGCAGGAATTTCCCTCGCTATGAATATGGAACTTATAAACGTATAAGTTAAAACTATACGCAATACCGTGCTGAATTTCAGACCCTGCAATTGGATACATTTGAAAACACAGTCTTCGCATTGCTGTGTGGAAAGGGAAAACTGACATATCTGAAAAATATAAAGTATTAGTTGTCATGTTATGCAGTTGTGATCTGTTCAAACCAAAACAATCAAGATGGCAGCCTACATGGTAGTAGCGCTTTTGTGCCTGCTATTTACAGTACTTTGATAGCATTAAGGACAAATGTCACTCAGAAGTACTAGGAATTGCTGTCTGGAGGCAGAGAATGAGGACAATTGTGTTTCAGACCATACATGAAACGTCTATTTCACATGCGCAGTAAGGGGAAATCAACTTTTGGAAACCTTTTGAAAATGGCAAAGTGGACAGACAGCTCTTTGAAAGGAAAATTGTGTTTTTAAATGTATCTGGATTAAGATGGACATAGCCTCAGAATCAGCAGGTTGAGAATTTTAAAACGTCCGCCCACACTTTCAAACAGTGTTAAAAGAGAAAATAATTTCAGATTGTGGTTCTTCTGGGTTTTAATTTAAATAAAACCTTGAATTTTATGCTTTTATTCATCCAAAAGTGAAAATAAATAAATAAATAAATAAATAATTAATTAAATCTGGCTTTCATGCACTTGGTAGACCATGAATTTTCAATGAGGCTGTGGGTGTTGGTAAAATATGACAGACCACATAAACCCCAATTGCGTGGAATGCGCTCAAAGCAACTGGTTCTGGGATGGTGTCCTTGAGGCACGTACACAAGTTACAAGAACAAATTGATTCTAACAGGCTTAGGGCTTCCTCTGTCCTTCCTTTGAACCACAGGATTTCTGTCCCAATCACAGAAATAAAAGTCTCCCAAACAAACTCAGTTGAAAAGCAGTGAAGTGTGCACAAATGCTGACTGCAAACTCACTGCAACTGACAAAAGCAATATGAATACTTAGACAGCATTCAGTTTTTCACTCTAATGATGTGATAAAACAGGTAGTTTAAGGCAACATTGCTTTAACAAAACACTCAAAGAGAAAATTAATCAATTATAAATTGGAGAGAAAAATCTGCTGCAAAAACATAAGAAACTTTAATCAAAGCAGCTGTCTACACTGGAAGCGCCTGCATACACTGTCAGAAAAAAGGGTACATTTGGGGTCCATTTGTGATCACATAGGGTGCAACTTATGTGGTTATCTAGCTGCATTAAGCGTCCGCGCTCGAAGGATGAGCGTCCCCGAGGCAGAGTCTCTCTCAGCCGGGTGCAGTTTCAATCTCTCCCCCTTAGATCGGGACATTCATGCAACTCATTGAAGAGGCACCGACCACACAGAGAAATGAGTTTATAGTTATTAACATGATCTGCTTCTGTATTATTTGAACTTTAATAAAAAAAATATATTAAATATTTTAATATTAAAAATATATTTATTTTTAATTAAATATAACTGCATTTAAGATGTAATGCCGGGATGTTTCCTTTAAAGAGCTCTGGCTCCGCTTATTTCACAACGAGAGTGCTTCTGAATGTACTTTTTTTTAAATTAATTTTTCTATATATAATTCTCTAATACTTTGGGATCTACATAAGATGAAGCTGTGAAAGTTTAGAGTGCATCTGGACTGATCTGTGTAATTCTTCCTCTCCTACGTCAGGCGTGAACTGCAGTGCTGCTCTCACGCTTCATCATCACAGTTTAATGTGATTTCATGTTATGTTAAATGAGATCAAACGACTATTCAATAACGTACATTTTTTATATTCGACGTTGTCGATAATGTCGACTAATCGTTTCAAACCTAATGCAAATGATAATATGCTTTTAAACTCACCTGCTTTATTTGCTTGAATAAATACGGGTGTCTGTATTTCAGGTGCTTTATTATTAAGTTTGATGTGCTTCCTCCTTTCGTCAGAAAATTGCGAACAGCGTTTACAAATAGGTTTTTGCTGATCTATGATGTATCCCATTTCACCAGCCTCAAATCCAATTTCCAAACCTGGCTTTGTCCACTTTTCTTTTCGACAAGATTCAGTTGAGCCTCAGCAGCAGCAGCTACTTTGCTTGTCGCCATCTTTTGCTTGTTGTGAGCGTTCGAAAGTTCCCGACTCTGCATGGGAACTGTGTAGACCCAGTACTCGGTACTCAGGCACCTTAAGAAATTCTGGTATTGTAAAAAAAAATTTGTTTGAGTACCGACTTGGTACCGGAGTACCGGTATTTTTGACAACACTAGTCACAGTACATGTTGGGATTCATGGTTCCCTCAATGAACTGTAGCTCCCCAGTGCCGGCAGCACTCATGCAGCACCAGACCATGACACTCCCACTACCATGCTTGACTGTAGGTAAGACACACTTGTCTTTGTACTCCTCACCTGGTTTCCACCACACATGCTTGACACCATCTGAACCAAATAAGTTTATCTTGGTCTCATCAGACCACAGGACATGGTTCCAGTAATCAATGTCCTTAGTCTGCTTGTCTTCAGCAAACTGTTTGCGGGCTTTCTTGTGCATCATCTTTAGAAGAGGCTTCCTTCTGGGACAACAGCCATGCAGACCAATTTGATGCAGTGTGCGGCGTATGGTCTGAGCACTGACAGGCTGACCCCCCAACCCTTCAACCTCTGCAGCCAACATTTCCCAAAGACAACCTCTGGATATGACGCTGAGCATGTGCACTCAACTTCTTTAGTCAACCATGGTGAGGCCTGTTCTGAGTGGAACCTGTCCTGTTAAACCGCTGTATGGTCTTGGCCACCATGCTGCAGCTCAGTGTCAGGGTCTTGGCAATATTCTTATAGCCTAGGCCATCTTTATGTAGAGCAACAATTCTTTTTTTCAGATCCTCAGAGAGTTCTTTGCCATGAGGTGCCATGTTGAACTTCCAGTGACCGGTATGAGAGAGTGTGAGAGCGATGACACCAAATTTAACACACATGCTCCCCATTCACACCTGAAACCTTGTAACACTAACGAGTAACATGACACTGGGGAGGGAAAATGGCTAATTGGGCCCAATTTGGACATTTTCATTTGGGGGTGTACTCGCTTTTGTTGCCAGCGGTTTAGACATTAATGGCTGTGTGTTGTTATTTTGAGGGTACAGCAAATTTACATTGTTCTACAAGCTGAACACTCACTACTTTACATTGTAGCAAAGTGTAATTTCTTCAGTGTTGTCAACATGAAAAGATATAATCAAATATTTATAAAAATGTGAGGGATGTACTCACTTTTGTGAGATACTGTAAATTCCTAATCAGACTAAGGGCTTGCGGTATCTTTCGAGAGAATCTGCATACCCCAGATCTATCAGTGCAACACCACAAATGAAACATGCCCTTGGAACTTCCCCTATAATCCTGATTAACCTTGGAGTCGACTAGTGACTGGTCTTCATTTTGTGTTCCACAAAAGCTGGAAAGTCATATGGGTTTGGAACTCATGAGGGTCAATTATGACAGAATTTTCAGTTTTGGATGAACTATCCCATTTAGTTGATAGTGGCTAGGAAATTGATTCCTTGTGAAATTACAATGACATCTTATTCTTACCAGCAATACATCACATTCGAGATTAGATTTTAAAAAGCTTTGGCCTGGTATTCTGTCTACCAATAACATCAGTGCATTGTGTAATAGGAAAAACCAACAACTGTGCTCTCTGTAAATGCCCCATCAAACTTTAACAAAGACAAATGGATGCACACAGCCAAGTCAATGTTCCTGATGTGGACTGAGGTGGTCTCTTCAGGTGAAGGAGGATCTTAAGTCAAAGTGTTCTTTATAAACACACACACACACACACACACACACACACACACACCAGCTATCTCCATACTCTCAACGCAGACCTCGGCTCACTCTGCAACCACTTACTGTGCTCCTAATCATGTCAACTGACACAATTTCCTCTTAGGAAATAAAATGCAGGTTAAGATCACGTTTACATTAAACAGCATAAATGCGGCAGCAATTTAAAGCTGAAAATGGGTCCACTAGAATAAGATTCAATAACAGAGTTCATGGGTGAATAATCATTTAAAGCATGCATTCTTCTTAATGAACTCGCATATGATTAACGCAAGGAATTCCACCTCCAAACTACATTAAACATTGTGCCATCAATGTTTAGCATTTGTTTACAAAATTTTTATTAACCAGTGCCATGCGTGGGAAAGACAACAAAAAGCCAGTGTGAGCACTTATGGAACAATGCATTCATAAAGCGTCCTCTTTGTAATTAATTGCACTCTTGATATTTAATAATGCACAGATGCACAGTTAAGTCCATCTTGCCTCTCAGTCCATTAAAAATGTCCAGCGAGTTAGTAGTCACTAATGACAGGGAAAATGACAAGTCGTCTTAGCGTAATAGATTTACAGCATCACACAAACCATTAGAGGCAGAAAGCAAACAAAATATGGAAAAAACAAAAAACTAAAACACCACCATAACAACAAAAAAAAAACAACAACAACTTTGACAAAAAAATAAGGACAAGAGCCCATTTCATTTCTGTCACGTCACCGTGACCATTTGACTGGTAAATGTATCAAGACTCAACTTTCTCTCTCAGTGTTTGTGTACGTCCGGCAAATAGCCAAAGCGACCAAGTAAAATAATTTTCTTCAAAGAGTGATTAGCATCCTGCAATATTTCTGCTCTGATAAACTGCAAAATATCCCTCGGTCCCTCTACAACACATCTGTGAGAGGATCAAAGTAATCTGCTTCTGTATCGACTGCACAAAACCTTCACTGTTTACTAATTGCCCTTATATTACACTTTTTATTGTGTCCTCAATTGCCTTATTGAATTGCCATTACACTGAATTGCATTATTGCATTGCATCATGCTGTTTCTACAATGCTAGAGGACCATAAGGTGCTAATTAGTTTACTGCAATGACTTGTCATTTGTCTACATTAACCTTGGGAATTTTAAAAAATTTGTGTAGCTCTTATTTTTTTTAGGCTTTTTGTTTGTATTATAATTGTGCTTGTGTGTGTACCTATGCTCGAATTTGCTACAGAAGTAACCTTTAGCCACAGAGATAACACACCTAATCTTTTATTCATTTTATTTTTTCTATTAATTTACTGTATTTTGAATAAATGCACTGATGCAAGTCATGTGGCCATCTCGCTTCAAGGCTCTCTTGGTGAAAATGTGCAAATTCAACGAACAAAGTAAGACAGGAGTGAATCAGTAATACAAAAATCTGAAAACTATTCGTGGAGAAGAGACACAGATTCTTAAAACCTTGAGAGGTAATGAAACATCAATCTGAGCTGAATAAAAAAAAAGACTTAAAAGGATAGTTCACCCCAAAATCTTTTTCTCTCATCATTTACTCACCCTCATGCCATCCCATATGTGTATGACTTTCCTTCTGCTGAACAAAAATGTACATTTTTAGAAGAATATATTAGTGATTGGTGATCAGAACTTTGTTGCTCCAAAAAGGACATAAAGGCATTATAAAATTAATCCATAAGACTCCAGTGGTTTAAATCATGTATTCTGAAGGGATATGATAGGTATGGGTGAGAAACAGAACAATATTTAAACACTTTTTTTTTTTACATTAAATCTCCAGTTTCACGTCCATATTTATCTTCTTTTTTGTTTTTCACATTCACATTCACATTCTTCATGCACATTGCTTGAATTACTGGGAATTACTAGAACTACATTACTGGGCTTGGAGGTGAATTTATAGTAAAAAGGGAATTAAATATTGATTGACTAAAAATCTTAACTTGTGTTCAGAACAAGAAAGTTATACACATCTGGGATGGCATGAGGGAGAGTAAAGTTTCCTTTTTGTGTGAACTATCCCTTTAATTTGTGTTGGTATATTTATTTCACAACATTATTGGCCATTGCCGATACCATTATGAAAAGGCGCAATAGACGATGGTAAATTTAATGCCAATATACAGTAAACAATACTTTATTTATCACAATTTAAAAACAAGAAAAATTAGATATACTAAAAAAATTTGAAATTAAAACTTATTTGCTGTATGTCAAAATTATGAAATTGTCTATTATCCATTGACATACCTGTTCTATTTATCACCCAACCAGACATGGGTAATGGTCAATACCCTGGCCAATAAATCAGACCACCACTAGTAATTGGCAATAATTAATGAATTTATAAGAAACAAGTGATGGGGTGAAAAAGGAAGGAAGGAGAAGATAGAGTAAGGTAAAGAGGCATAGCTGTAACTACCTCTAACACGCTCGGGCCTTCCTTTTGCATGAAGTAGTGTTTTTTGAACTCATAATAGGAGTTGAACTGGTGCCAGGACTGCAGAAAGTCAAACCTTTGTGTAAAAGACACACCAAAATTTTATAGTTATTACACATCATAGTGATCTAACGGGAGCAGTGAGACTGCCGTATTTGAAGGATGGCTTAACGAGGAGGATTGTAATTGCTTACCGTGGGTCATTCTTGGCACGCACACTGGTCTCGAATTTCACCCCATTTCTGGCCACATACTCAGCTAGTTTATCAATGACAGGCTGGATGTCGGGGGGCGGGGGGATGATGGCTGCGACAGGGGCGGCTGCCGGCACAACAGTGGTTTGAGGAGGCTGAGAGCTAAAGGATTAAAGAAAAATAATTAACATTTGATGAAAGAAATACTATTACTTGCAATTAAGCAAAACAAAAGTTTTAAAGTGTTAGGTAAGTTTAGGTTTGAATCACCAGCCGAAGACTCAATCGTCAAACACTTACTAACACAAAATCTGAATCTTTCATGACTGTGATTAGCACATTTCTGCAATGACACTGTTAATCGAACATTTTTGTTTTTGCATGATGCTGCACTTTAAGGGACTTAAAAACAAAAACACGCGTATAAAAAGCTAAACACAGGCAAACGCATGTAACGGAAGGTCAAGTTCTTTTATCACACATCTTAAAAATGCAGCACTCCTGTGCAAAATGCTAAAAAAACAACAAGATGCGGCGCAAATTGCAGTTGCTGGTAAATACGTCCATCTAGGTCACGTTTACATAGAAAAACAATTCAAAATCAAAGTGGGAAAAAAAGATTCTATCATTAACTTTATGTTGTTCCAAACCTGAATGACTTCCTTGCCTCCGTGGAACACAAGATGAGATGTTAAGCAAAATGTTAGCCTCAGTCACCATACACTTTCATTTTGTGTGTGTATGTATATATATATATGCATGAAACATGATGGTGACTAAATGATGACAGAATTGTAATTTTAGGGTAAACTATCCCTTAAGGTTCTGCCTACTTGAGTGGTACTAGAGAGCAAAACCAGAGAGTTAAATGCAGACCTGTAAGCTGGAGGGGCAGCAGCAGCAGTGTGGGTGATAGGAGCAGAGGAAGGAGCTGACACTGTGACTGGACCTGCAACAGGGACTGATGAGATTGCAGCCACAGGTTCCAAGGTTGGTGTGGTGCCAGGGGGAGGTGGTAGGCCAGTCGAAGGATGGGTCGGCATCATTCCTGTGGGCAGTGAGGTGTAACAGGCATTGGCATCAATTCCAGGAGGCGGTGGGGCCAGGCAGTATGTACCGTCAGGCAGCATACAGTAGCCATAGTACATTGCCGCCACATTAGCTGTGGAAAAAGATGAATATGGTGACTAAATGAGAAATAAGTCCACCAAGGGCAAATTAAATTGTATTAATTACAATATGAAATTGCTGTTTCATGCTCGCCTGCCCCTTTACTGAAAAAAATGTCAACTTAGTTGTTTATATATGTGTGAGTGAGAAAAAAGGAGATATACAATAAAACAGGTTGTTGATAGCATTTTTGTTTCAGTTAGAATGGCAGGAAGCACCATGAGGGACCTCTGCTGTTGATGCAAATTCAAAATTGAAATAATCTATGTTTGGATCACTTTCCTCATAATTAAATTTCCTTTTAAACCAGAAGATAAAACGAGAGTGGAAGAGAAAAATCACATTCCTTTGTTCTGCCCTCGTGTTGAGATGGCAAGCATGCAAAGACTTAGACATTTTGAAAAACACACTTAATATAGCTTTATTAAAGTCAGGCTCTGCTTTTTCCTTCATTCATCTGTTATAAGATGACAGAAAAGATCTCAGAAGAAAAAAAACAAAGCAGCTCAATAAAAACCTCACACAAACAGAGCCACAAGTTCAAGCTCTGTTAAGATCAACACAAGCCACTCTGTGCTGTTCATCAAATAAAGTAAAAGTGTGGTGCAAATCCACATTCTTAAGATATTAAAGTGGGCACTTAAGTATGAACAACATCATAGGGTGACTTGTTATAAAAACAAAACAAAAAAATTACAACAGAACAAATTAGTTAGTTGGACAACAGGTCGAGCATTGTTACCAGTCCCTAATTGCAAGACTATTTTGAATTAGTCCAGCCCTAGTGAGCACTGAAGAGTTTGCAAAAAGGTAAAGGCTACAAAAAGGTAAAAAAAAAAAAAACTACAAAAGAAATGATAATAACGAAAAAAATTGAAAGGCAGCTGAATTAAAAGTGACACAATCTCCTGGGCACTCTTGAAACGAGGGATGTTTAAGTCCTGGAAGAAAGCCAGACCGACAGACCAATAGACTCAGTCTGCTCATTTAGGTGAGTTCAGCATTCTGTTTGACTGCAGCTACACATCAAAGGGAGCGAAAAGAGTGAAAGAGGAGGGGGAGGAAAGGGGCGTTGGGGATCTGGACACAACTACATTTACTTCACCACTGGTTGGGGTGTGTGAGCACGCATATGAGTATGGGGGTGACAGCAAGATGGAGATGGAGAGAGAGAAACTGAGCGCAAGAGAGAGCGAGAGCCATGAAAGAAATAAGGCATGGGGAGAGAAAAGAGAGAGAAAGCAACAAAGATATTTTGTGAGAAGTGATTGAAAAGCACAATGAGACTTGTTTGGCGAGTGTAAATATTATTTGAGATGTGGCAGAGCAAGGGCTATAGCATTTGCTTATTTTTTAAAACAAATAAAAATGGATGATTTCCTCAATGGTTTTAAACAAATATTCCACATGGTAGTATGACAAATATTAAAATAAGTTAAATAGTTCAACAGTTTTTAAATAATACTTTGGTTCACATTAGATAGGGGCCCAAATATTATTATTTTTTATTACTATTAATATTATTTAATATAACACCACAGAAATACTTCAAAATAATACAGACCTAAATATGCATTTCATTGCATTTCTATATTTGTTTAAAATTTAGTTAAATTGCTCAATGTTGTTAACTAACGTTAAAAAATGGAAGCTTATTGTAAAGTGTTACCATTCCAACAATAATAACCAAACTAGAATTCATATTTCTCATAACAACTGAGCAATAACTCCAGCTCCAACTAACCAGGCTTTATATTCATTGATAGGATCTAATTATTCATGACATCTCCCTGTGGAGTTAAAGAGGCAGCGAGCTGTGGAAGATCTGGAGATGGAGAGGAGCTGAGCTCTCAGCATGTGCTGCTAGATTTAACTCAAGCGGTATTTAGGCAAGATTAGCCTGGAGAACCAACAGACAATCCTGAATGCCTGGGGGTGTGGGGAAACAAATCGCAAAAGCAAACAAATTTATATTTAGGCAAATACGTTTGTTAAGTTGACAGAGCGAGTTCTAAAGTTTTATTTTGCTGAATCTAACAATCTTGGTTGTCTAAGAAAGACCTGAATGGAGTAGGAAGTGTCTTATAGAGGTCAATGGATAAGTCCTACTGATAATGGTAGATGAGGAGCTGATCGTCATCTAGACCAGCATTTGAGACCCAATAGCGCGGTGTCCTTTGACAGAACTTGCCAAGTAGGACTTTATTGCTTTTTTCTGGTCAAGAACTGCCCACAAAAAATTTGTTAAAATTACGATCTGAATTTATTGTCCAATTGTCCAAAAGTATTAGAAGAAGAAGAAGAAGTTTTATTTATATAGTGCCTTTCCGTAGCTCAAGGTCGCTTTACATTGTGAATTACAATACATTTACATAAACACAATTACAGTCACGTACGATACATACAGTCACATTAAATGAAATACATGTTAAATAGATATGTTTTTAACTGAGTCTTGAATGTAGCCACAGATGAGATATTTCGAAGTGTAAGGGGTAGTGAATTCCATAATTTTGGAGCATTAACACTAAAAGACCTTCCACCTACTGTAGACAACCTGAAACGAGGGATGTACAATAAACCAAATTCAGCTGATCTGAGAGACCGTGCAATGCAGTAGATGTAAAGTAGATCAGACAAATATGAGGGTGCAAGACCGTTTAATGCCTTAAACGTTAGAAGCAATACCTTAAATTGGATACGTGATGCCACGGATGCCACGGGAACGCCTGGTGGAGGTGAGAACTCTTGCTGCTGAGTTTTGAACGTACTGTAATCTTGCAATAAGTTTTTTGGGCAAACCAAGAAATAAAGCATTGCAATAATCTAGCCGTGATGTAATTAATGCATGAAGTCCTGATTATTTCACCAACATAACGCAGAAAACAAAGCAGAAAATATAGAAGTCCTTTTTGTTTATCTTACTTGCTCCTAAGTTCCAGGTTTATTTTTAAAGATTTGATGCCACAAACCTATCAAAATTTGGCAGATCAAGTAATTGGTTCTTCTAGCATTCAGACAGGTAGAAACCTGTCCTGTGCACCCTGATTCTGAGAGGTTGTGTGAAGCTAGACAATCATAACAGAACTGACAATTTCAAGTAGCGTTTGCCAATTTTGGGAGCAATTTTCATCAGACGGTCCATGAACTGACAGTGCTGAAACTAACAGAACCCTAACTGGAGTGTTGGGTGTTCCATTATGACAAAACAATTTTTGTAAACCCACCTAGAAAGGAATCCTGTTCATTGAAACAAATGGCCCATTTTACAACACATGACGATAAAAACAACAGACAACTTATTCTGCTGGGATTGCAGTCTTGGCAGCCGCTTGGTCCAGTAATTGAAGAGTTCAAATTTCACACCTCCCAACTGTCAACATATTTAATAAATTACATTAATCATGTGGGTTGAATGGATGTGGATCAGTGAAGTCTACTGAACATTTCAGTAGATGAGTGATGCCTTCCCGTCGGGGAGGGAAAGGTTGGCATGGCATGTGGTGTGGCGCCAGGGTGACTCGTGGGCGATGAGCAGAGCATTTTGGGATGAATGAGTAGAATGGTGTGCTTAAAGTAATAAATCTAGGGCCTTCTTAAAAGAGGAAATCTAAGACAGCTTGGGGTCAGCCAGCCGTGCACGTCCCTGGAGCTCGCTGAGTGTGCACTTCCATGAGTTCCTGCCGCCCATTAACCAAAGGAATCTGTATTCTTAAAGCATTTTTTATTTCCACATCCCAAATGGTGGGAACTTAGGCTTGGGTTGATGGTAACCAGTTTAAATATATAAAGAAAATAAACTAATTCAAACTCGAGTGGGGCAGAGAGGGAACAATGTTAAACCAAACTTCAATGTTCAGTGCCAAGAGTGACTTAAAGACAAATATACAGAAAACCTCAGATCCAGGCCAAAGCCATAAAAAAATAACCCTCAAATTTGGACTCAGATTATAGGATGACTGTGGTTAAGCCCACAGAACTTCTCTTTGTCATGCTGTTAATCCTAGAAAATACACATTTGCAGTCAAAGTAGCTTTACACAGAGAAGCTGGCCGCTGAACTGCGTTGGGGCACAGTAATCCTTCAGCACTGTCCTCAAGAAACCAGAAGAGCTCCTTTAGTCAGGCTAATTAAGACAAATCAGAGCTCCCAGCTTGAGTGTCTCAACAGCTGAGCACTAATTTCTATATTTTCAATAAAAAAGAATTTTTAATTCCTCATGGTACCTTAAAAATACTTCCAATTTTAAGCAGGAGCAAAGACTAAATATAAACTGAAGTTTTAGACTCATGGGGCTGTGTAGGTCAAAAACCTCCTCTTATTCTCTTTAGTAGAACAAATGTGTCAGTGCTTGCCAACTCAATTTAGCAAAAGGGCCGTTCCAAAGTCTTGGCTTTTCAATGAGAACAGGTGAAAGGACAAAGACCTCAGCATGTAACAGGGCTCAATTTGAGGGTTTGTGATAGGAAACAAATTGCCTTTTATAAGGTAAAGTGTGTTATTTGTGCACAACTAGTGTCAGACTAGTCAGGAATCACAAACATCAGAGTAATAATTTGAGTGTAACAGAGCCACAGAGTTTACACTTTTTAGGGGTTATCTCTGCTTATTAAGCAGAGAGAAGAGAAAGTATTTTAACACAGAAAGAAAAAAAATTCACCTTATGTTGCCAAGTAGATTATAAATGACTGAAGATAAGCAGGCACAATGGGCACCCTGCCTGCTTTAGTACTTAATTTAATGAACTTTGCTCATATTGAACAGGGTCAGCAGCACTGCCACGTTCACTCAAGGACACCCTAAAAATCAATCACCCTAAAATAATGCAAGATGCTAATGCTTTATCACAGTCTATGAAGAATTGGCATTGTAGTAGTCATCCCAATCCATTAAAGGCTAATTTCAAGGAGTTACTCATATATACTTTGCCACAGCTCTGACAAGTACTATTTTTGGATGATAGAAGTTGTTTTTTGGCAAAGTAGTTGCACACAAACTCAGGAGATATAGGAGCTGTGGGCTCACGGGAACCCAGGTTTAAGTCTGGCCTGGTTTACATTCTGATTGCGCTCACCACTACTTTTCTGTCTATACTCTGTTTTTGTATATACAGTTGAAGACAAAATTATTAGTCTCCCTATGAAATTTCAATTATTTTTCAAATATTTCCCAAGTGATATTTAACAGAGCAAGGGGATTTTAACACTGTATTTCTTATTATATTTTTCCTCTGGAGAAAGCTTTATTTATTTAAATTTGCCTGGAATAAAAATAATAATACAAAAAAAAACCTGCTAAGGTCAATATTATTTAATAATCCCTTAAGAAATTATCTGTTTGATTGGCTACGGAACCAACCACTGTTATCCAATTAATGAATTAACCTAATTAATCCCCCAAGCCTTTAAGTTGCACTTCAAACTGAGGATTAGTATCTTGCAAAACAATGAAGTGAAGTGAAGTAATAGTGAAGTAATATAAAACTGCCATCATGGCAGACAAAATAAATTTGTTTAGACTTTTTGCTCACAAAGCAGGAGAAGGATATACACGTTTATCAAAGCTTTTTCAGGTGTCAATAACTGCCGTGAGAAGTATTATCAAGAAGAAGAGACCCACAGAGTTGAGAACAAGACTGGCAGAGACAGGAAGCAAACGATTTCAAAAACCTTGAAAAGAAAACTGGTGAGAGAGGATTCTAAAGACCCAAGAACCACTGCCAAGACACTAGTGAATGATTTAGCCAAGTCTGGGATTGATGTCTCAACGATGACAGTCACTAGAGCCCTGCACATGAATGGACTGCAAGGTTACAGACAAAGAAAAATTCCACATCTGAAGAAGAGACACCTCCAAGCTAGACTGAAGTTTGCCAAGGACAACCTAGACAAAAATGATGCATACTGGAAATGTGTCCTTTGGTTAGATGAGACAAAACTAGAGCTCTTTGGCCATAGAGATGTTGCCCATGTTTGGAGAAAGAAGGGAGAGGCGCTCAAACCAAAGAACACTGTTTGTTCAAGCTTTGAGGATGTTTCAGTGCATCTGGAACTGGGAATCTCATCAGGGTTGAAGAAATCATGAAAAAGGAAGTCTACGAGAAGATTTTGAAAGACAACCTCAGGCAATCTGCAACAAAACTTGGTTTGGGTCGACATTTAGTCTTCCAGCATGATAATGACCCAAAGCATACCTCACTTCTGGTGAACTACCTCCAAACGAGCAAAGTGAATGTCTTTGACTGGCCTGAACAAAGCCCAGACTTGAATCCCATAGAAAATCTGTGGGCCAAACTGAAGACTAGAGGATTGAACATAAGAGGGCTAAGAAAAGCTTGTCTGTCGCCTGCTGATTTGAGGCCATACTCACTATCAGTGGTATATCCTGCCTGTGTGGTTTGATGCTCTCCCTCGACTCTGGTTGCCACTGCCGCAGCACCATTATTCTCCTGTTGGACTTTCCGAACCAGTGCTGCCAAAGGGTGATCCGGGTCAATGACCTGCAAAGGCTATGAAAAAACACACAAGGTCAATGGGCTGTGTACTACTTTTCACATGTTCTACTGTATATACAGTGTAAGCACTTTCGAAAAGTCTTAGGCCAACCCAGAAAATATGTTTGCAGCTGTTTAAACACAGCAAAAAGGATTTATTTGCTTGTAAAAACCCCTTATGCTTAGGTTAAGTCAATAAATCAGGTATTAAATGAAGCCAGTATTTTGTGTGGCCCCTTGGAAGCACTTCACTTTAAAATGCTTTTCTGTAGTTTGTTCAGGTGGCCACTGTGACGGATGCTTGCAAGCTTCTTGCACAATTTGCCAATCCCTCTTCTGATTCAGGCTGCTCTTTGTTCTTTACCTTGTGCATGGGATCCGAGACAGCTTAAATTGCGCATGGTGGCTCTGTGGTAGCCAGTTAAACATTGTACCAATAAGTCTTTCTCTGACATACTGGCATTGCTATGAGACAAATTTCTAAATTTACACTCGTCTCTCCACAGTACTTCCTGTCAGTGGATGTCACTCCATGTATTATGGGCGTTTGCATTCTTAAATCTAAGGTTTTTCAGTAGTTGATACTTACAATGTTATAAAATGGGGCCAGTCAACAAGCATATACACAATTATTCTTATTTTATTTATTTATTTTTGTGGTAATCAGCATTGTCACAATACTGTCGATGTAGCTTACTTGTATTAAACCTGGAACATTCCTAAAATGTTATCGACATAACTGACATCCACAAGTCTATTCAGCTGCATTTACACTTTAATTCCTAACGCACAATTCACATGCTTGAGTCTATAATTCAGATACTGTAGAAGGACCATTATTGTTGCATTCTTTTTTATTTATACTATCGATACGAGTACATCCCTTCTATAGTCATTTTTGCAAGTTGCCTTCCTGCAAAAATGGTTTCTTTGCTTGCCCTGTGAGATAACTTCTTTTCAGACTACTTGAAGTTGAAGATCTGGATCCTCGGTCTGGATCCTGAGCAAGTACTTTACTGGATTTCCCTCAGTTCCTTAAGGAAGTGGCCTTTAATGTACTTACTGTTCATCACAAGTAGACAGCTATGAGTGTCTTCCAGTGCATTTTCTGTATTCAACCTGTCCAGTCTACACAAATTGCCACAGCACAGCTTGACCACCACAACTTAGTATTATTTCACTAAAAAGCATCCCAGATGGCATCTCATTTATTTGACTGAAAGAATGCCCAGAGTGCACAGAACTGTAATCTAGGCCAAGGGTGGCTACTCTGAAAAAGCTAGAAATTATATATATATTTTTTTGTCACAACATAATTTCCATTTTCATTTGTGTTGTTTTGAAGACTTTCTTACTTTTTATTACTAATTAAAAAAAAATAGTAAAAATAAGTAATGAGTAGGTCCTGTATATAAAACAACAACTTGGCATACAGTTTGTGGTTTTACTGTATGTTACAAGTAAGGACTCTGACTACTGTGGGCTAAATGTTAATCATAATATCTGCAGCAAACATTGCTCAAGCGCTAATTTTTTCAATGCACTTGAATGGCTCTTAAAAGGACCTACACTGCAAGTATGAAATTAGCTCCTTTCTTTACCATTCAATTAAATTACCTAATGGAGCCCAAAGAAAAGTATTTATGAGACTGGATAAATAAAATGAATGCATATAATTTTTTTTTTTAAATCTTGAGACAGTGTATGCAAAAAAAAAAAAAAAAAAAAAAAAAAAAGGATATTTCTCTTCAGACAGAATCAGAATCAGTGTTTTCACATTGATTCAGATGTAGTTAAATTTTCACTTGCTCGGCAAGCTTGATGAAGCTGTTTTTGTCATGAAGCATACATGATTGGAGACTTCAGATGCTGTTAAATTAACAATCCAGGACAACGTGTGTGTGGTATTAATCCCTTATTCCAGAAGATCCAAAAAACACAGGCTGGCTAAGCCACTGGCTATCAGGAAATTCAGATATCAACCATTAGAATTTTGATGATGAATGTTCTATAGTCACTCTTCCTTTGCAAATAAGAAAAAAAAATTAAAGTTTATAATTGAAAAGCAAACTTTATACCATCAAGGCGAGAGAGCCGAAGTCTATTATTAGGAAACCAAATCAGATAACATATAAGTTTATTTTACAAGATTTATCTCCCTTCTCTCTCCTTATGCCACTTCAAAATGACACAAAACAACTCCGTCTAAACATACAGAATATTAAATCAAGAAAATCAAAGTTATAAGCATCTGATGTCTCCTTATTTTGAACAAATATATAAAAAAGGAATTGCTTTGATGTCAGGTTCTTTGATATCAGGCCCAATTCTGCCAAGAAATATAACAACTTAACAGTAATATGACATTATTTTGAAATGTGTGGCTTTGAACATTTAGTAACATATACATCGAATTAGAAAAAAATGTTAAATGGCCTAAATAGAGAAACACATGGACTGTTGGACTAACTGAGAGGATGTTGATGTATATTTAGGGATTTGATGCACAATAGTGGGCTAAATTACATTTAATTGCTCTGTTGGACATAAACACAGATGATAGTATGAAATGAGATCCAGGGTGAACAGATAATGGTCTGACAAACAAGTGTATTAATAATTCAAAGCACTGTGGGAAGTGTTTTAGCCGTACCTTCATTATTTCCTCCAGACGAGAGCTCTTCTTGGATGCGAACAGACTAGGGTGGAGGTAGTTTCCATCCCCGTCATCATCGTCGTCATCAGAATCATTTGACTTTGATTCTGTTTCAGAAGGGAACATTTGTTTGGGTTGTAAACTACCTTAAAAAAAATTCACATTTGTTGATAAACCTTAGACAATCAATCCAATTTTCATTTTTTATCATACAAAGGTAAAATGTAACTCTTGTTAAATATTATTATGTGCCCTTCACAATAATGGCAAAAATAATTTTAGCACCCAAAGAAATTAAATTAAACAGATAGTCAGCACGAAACAGCATTCATAACCCATTTTACCTCCGTAATTTGACATATTTGCTAATTAAATGGGATGTTAAACTAGAAAATAATTGTTTGGATTGCGAAAAATGGGCATTCCATACTAGAATTGACCTATTTGGCTGACCAGCCTGATACAGCTGATGGTCGACCAGCCTGATATAATGGCAGACAGAGGACGAGTTCAGGAACCTGTTTGAAATCAATAACTTTGCAATTCCATTTAGTGTTGCTAGTGGTTCAAAACTTCACTTCAGCTTTAAGTAAATCGGGTTCATTTTAATATGATTTTGACTTTAACAAATGCTTAAAAACTGGAAAATCGTACCCTGTTGCTGGTCTTGCTTGCCTTCTGAAGCCGGTGTGTACCTCCCTTCCTTCATAGCTAGAAGAATGTGTTTATAGTAAGGGTTTAGGTAATGGTCGAACCGCAGGAAATCAAACTGGGAATTCCCAGATTGCTTCGCCTTCAGCACAATTTCAAACTGGGCCCCTTGCTTGGACACAAAGCTGGCGGTGCGCTCAATAATGGCGTGAGTCTTGGTGGTCGCAGGCTAAGAGGAGACAACAAAGAGAGCTATTAAGGCTGAGAATTTGAGAAACCTTAGAAAGTGGGCCAACTTTTGGGAAAAGGGAATAATTATCAGATTAACTAGAACAATTTGGATAGGAAAAAAATAGCATACAACATACATCTATAATAAATGACTTCATGCACACTGCAGTTCACATAGTGAAAACAATTTGTGTAAAAGAGTGGGTTGGCGCTTCATGAATCTTAACTGGGGACAATGTATCACAATGTATGCAGATTTTAAAACGTCTCATCACAAATCTTTCATGTTGCACACAAAACAAAAAAAATCACACATATGTGTTTTGAATTGATTTATGGTGATGGTGTGTTTTAAATGATAAATAGTTCCAATAGTGTCACAAAGGTGAAAACACATTGACACGTATCTTTATCTTAAAATTAAGTATGAATATTTAATGAGTAAAACTTTCGTTGGGCTGCACCTGGGCTGCACCATCCAGTTAAATGGAGAATGTACTGCTTTCAAAGCCCCAGAGACCAAGAAAGTCAAATAATGACAAATAATGAAATAATTTGAAGATGAACAAGTCAGTGTTCTTTCTCAAGATTTCTTCATTGCTTCAAGCTACGTGCCTTACAATAAATAATGGTAGTCAGAGCAGCTGAAGATTAGTCATTCACAACGCTCCTTCAAAGAACAAACCAACTTAAATCAATTTTTTTTTTTTTTTTTTTTTATTAACAGCCAGAGAAGCTTTACGAATAGTTCACCCAGAAATGAAAAATGATCATTTGCTAACCCTCATGATGTTTCAACCCAGATCCAAATTCACTTCCATTATATGGAATAGAGTGACCTGTATGTTCTTAAACATTTCTCCTTTTGTGTATTACGGAAGCGAAAAAGTCATACAGGTTTGGAAAAAGCTAAATGACGAAATAATCTTTTATGGACCTTCTTTAATGGACTTAAATAATCAGATCTTACCAACTGAAGAGCACCCCACCACCAAAAAAAGAGAAAATCAGGGTGCATTATTTCAACAAGTGTTTAGGAAGCAAAGGTCTTTGTTGCTTTGTTTCAGACAGGCCCTTGTGGAAAAGAGCTATCAAATCCTTGGTTTAATAGGATACAGAGGGGGAAATGAGTTACCTATAACCCAGGATACTGGGTTATAGGTCATAAGCAAAATGTGAAACTTAAATAGGAGACAATAGTTTCTCTTTATATGCCACAAAACCAAAGCTGAGGGATTTTGTCACAAATGGCTCCTTGCAGAGTTCAAAGTTGTTTCAGATGCGGAGCAAATTATGGCATTTCAATAAAAATTATACAGAGACAAAAACATTTCTGTGCACATTAAGACCCAGAATGTGTATTTAAAAAAATATGGTCAAGTTTATGTAGAGGTTAATTAATATGTTGAATTTTATTACTTTATAATTCATTTAATCAAAACAGTTGACCTAGAGTTTGACATTGTATCCTGTTGCCCATTTTCATTGCGGGTTGAATTCATATTCTCATAGTCTAGTGCGGCCGCATCTTTAGGCATCACATTCATCTTATGTATATAAAAGTGGAATCCCAGCAGATGCTGCTACTGTGAAGTTCTTTGTTGATTCAGTACTGCTAACAGCATGCACCACGAATGGTCTGCCTTTTGAAAGAATCTTTGTGCCTCACTGACGCCTCCTTCCTTTCTCCAAAGTACCAATCCAAATGTGTTGCTAAATGCATCTAAGTTCATTAAGGGTGCTTTCACACTTGGTTCGACTGCTTGGACAAACCAGAGTTTGTTTCATACCCCCCACCCCTGCTGGTCTCTTTTCACATTCTATTTTTTGAGTCCGAACCACGGTCTGATTATATCATCAACGCGAGTACAAGCGGCAGCTGTTTACCACTGTAACTAGGCAACAACTCAAAAAGTGTTATTAAAGCATTCATCTCTTTGGATTTACCACCAAAACTTTACATGCACAAAACAACAATTACGTTTGTCTGCCAGGGATTCATTGAATGTGCAATGATGTGAGGAATATTAGCGTTTGTCTCCCACGAGCAAGCAGATGCGTTGAAAGAGATGTGAAGAATGTGAGATGCTCTCTGAAGGTGATTTATTTGGACACAAGCTGGTTTGAGAAATACATTAAACCATAATAATTGCAATCAGGAGCCAGCAAAGATGCAACTTATACGTCATCAATAGCGGTTCACTTACACGATGTGGTACGATTGCATTTATATTAGCAGCGAACCGCACGGGAGTTCGCATGAACCGTACCCCAAACCACCTTTTCAAGTGGACTCAGGTGCAGTTTTGGGTGCACACCCAAGTTTGGACAACAGCGTTCACAACACCCAAACAAACCAAACATTGACGTCATTCGAACTCATGTGCACAGAAAAAGTGCTAGTGTGAAAGCACCCTAAAGCTTTTTTGGAAGTTCTTTTGGCATTAATTAAAACTGACCACAAAAGTTTTTTAAAGGCCGATGCAATCTCATTTTGTCACAAAAGTTCAAATCAAACTAATTGTACATATTGTACAGTACACAGTGAATATGAAATTTACTCACAGCACATGCGAATTGCAAGTCCAGCAAGCACCAATCTACTGACAGCATTTAGTTTACACATGGCCCTTGATCACCTGCATGGAGTGTCATAGACTGACCATCTTGCAACATTCGTTGAGTCAGAGGGACACAGTTTTGATCCAGGCTGATAGAATGTGGACAGTTTAAATTAGACTTTGTTGAATGGCAGTCTACTATTGTGGTAACACGATGTCACGTAACAGCAAAAAAATAAAACTGTGATTGGTCATTTACATGTCTCAGATGACTCTTGTATGTGCAAGTAGATGATTCTCAGCACCCTCATGTCTTGAGAAACCAATCAGACAAACTGGAAAACCTTTTGGCCAATGCAATAATGAAAAAATTACGAATCTCGACTGATTTATCGCTCTGCAATATGTCAGTCGACAGCTACTTTTTATTACAGATGAAATTCCAAAATCCACCAGCTCGGGAAATCTATTAAAAGAAATCCCAAATCAAATACTTAGTTGAAGTATTTAAGTAATAGTGATAAGACACAATGATAATTTGACAGGCAACAAAATCAGGCTATTCTTAACCCTGGGTTAACGCTTTTTGCCCCCCCTCTAAACAATTTGTTTAACAACAGCCAACCAAATCATAAAGTGCCTCAGTGCTCATCTCATTAAACATTCATGCACTTTGTATGAAGTCACAAACACTTTCTTGCACAGTGTTTAGTTACAGCTGACTGTTACAGTTAAAAATGTCAGCATAAAATTATTCCAAATTGGGAGAAAGGGGGATAAAAGTACTATTCCATCTTAAAATTTACAAACAATTAGAAGCAAGTTATTATAAGCAAGCCAATGCAACATTGGCTCAACCAGTGGCATTGGTGAGAGTGCTTATAAACATAAAAAAAGTAATGTAATCACAGGGTTTACAAAAGTACACTAAAAATATCTCAATACCTGACAACTCAGATGAATTATTAACTCAAATGAAGAATGATTATGCTAGCCCATTATTAACAAAGCCCTTAAGTTCCACATGCTTGAGTACACTTTATAATCAGCTCACCAGCTCAACGTCTGGAGGGATGACGAGGCCAGGGGGCGCCACAAACGGTTCCTCACTCTCTTCCTCTAGCTGATCTTGATCTGAAGAGCAAAGCGGAATAAAAGAGTTAACAAAAAAAAAAAAGAAAAGAAAATTATCTTATCATTTACTCACCCTCAGGACATCCTTAGATATGTATGACTTTCTTTCTTGTGCTGAACACAAAGACTTTTAGAAGAATTTCTCACCTCTGTTGGTCAAATCAATGCAAATGAATGGTGACCAAAACTTTGAAGTTCAAACAAATAATAATGGCAGCATAAAAGAAAGCCATACGACTCCAGTGGTATAATCAGTGTCTTCTTAAACTATATAACACAGGGCTCAATGCTAAGGACTTTTTTTCTACTGACCGGTGCTTCAGACATTTTCTGTCATTCACTGGCCCCAAAACAAAAATTAAAAATAGCTGATACATCATGGCTTAAAAATATTGTCCAAAGCTAATATATATATATATATATATATATATATATATATATATATATATATATATATATATATATATATATATACACACACACAAAAGTTTGGAATAATGTACAGATTTTACCCTTATAGATAGAAATTGGTACTTTTATTCATCAAAATGGCATTCAACTGATCACAATGTATAGTCAGGACATTAATAATGTGAAAAATTACTATTGCAATTTGAAAAAAACTGTTCAGAACTTCTTAAACTACTTCAAAGTGTTCTCATCCACATGCAGCAACAACAGCTGTGAAGATCCTGTGCATTCCAGCTGTCAGTTTGTCCAGATTCTCAGGTGACTGTCTTGTATGACACTTCTCTCACATCTTACAGTCTAGCTGATCCCACAAAAGCTCAATGGGGTTAAGATCCATAACACACTTTTCCAATTATCTTTTGTCCAATGTCTGTGTTTCTTTTCCCACTCTTTTCTTTTTGTTTTCTGTTTCAAAAGTGGCTTTTTCTTTGCAATTCTTCCCATAAGGCCTGCACCCCTGAGTCTTCTCTTTACTGCTGTACATGAAACTGCTGTTGAGCGGGTAGAATTCAATGAAGCGGTCAGCTGAGGACATGTGAAGCATCTATTTTTCAAACTAGAGACTCTGATGTAGTTATCCTCTTGTTTATTTAAGCTTCATTTTACGAACCGAATAGCTTTCAGCTGTGTTTGATATAATGGCAAGTGATTTTCAAGTATCAAATGATCAAACTATGTGTTGGAGTGATGGCTGCTGGGAATGGGGCCTGTCTAGATTTGATCAAAAATGACTTTTTTCCAAATAGTAATGGTGCTGTTTTTTAGATCAGTAATGTCCCAACTAGCAAAATCTGTACAAACTTTTGGCTGCCAGTGTGTGTAATATATATATATATATATATATATATATATATATAAGATTCATTCAAATTTGTTTACCAATTCATTCAGATTACAATTTCTGTAAATCACACTTAGGTGGCAGCAAATCAACATCTTTCATGTGTTTGAGTCATTAAACCATTGATAAAGCACAGAGGCCAAAACAAATCTAATTATACTTTATTCAAACCAGCGTGTCTACTAAGAGACTTTACCAGTGTTTAAATATCATAAGTGTTTTCCCTGCAAATGACAACAAAGCATATCATTTTGTGAACGGCTGTGCATGAACATCAAGCAATATACAAAAAAGACAACATAGCCTGAAAGTAATTACAGGTTTTAATTATGTCCTGATGTCATTGTAATGTCATTAGTCACTTTTACTCTTTAATTAATCCAGCTCCTTTCTCTCCTTGTTAAACGGGATTAACGAACTAAATGAGCAACATGCCTCCTCTGTCAACTGGTCATAATAAGATGCTGATCCTTGTTCATTCATAAATTGAATGAGGAAATAGGGCGTATTAATTCAGTGGCTCAAACCAATGATACGGTCTTTCACAGCCCACACTCCAATGCTATTGGCTCACACTACAGTCAGTCTTTACATGTGGGAAAAGCAACCAAAGTGCCTCATTATTCAAACAAGTGCAGTGTTGCGGCTGCAGCTGTTTAGAACAGTTATGCGCTGACTGCAAAGTCACATAATTTTAGGACCTAATAATGCCAATGGCTGCTGCTAAGACACTTGGAAATAAGTGAGGACAGTTCTAGGAGAGCGCGTTCTGTGTCTGCACGCTCGTGCGCTCACGAGATTGTTTCTCACATCTTCCAGTATATTATGCACTCGCGCCTCATTGCAAGCTAAATATAATCACGGTCTTTCACTCCGTGCATTTTGTGTGCTCTCTCGCTTCTTGTCTGCTAACTTTATAAATGCAGCACTGGCCTGATCGTGCAAGTGGCAATTCTAGCAACTGGCCCGAACCTCTCTCACACTAGCCCCAGACCATCGGGCAGTTCTTATTGTCGAGCCCTGTAATAGGTGTGGTGAGAAACAGATCAATATTAAAGTCATTTTTTTACTATACATTCTCCTCCCTGGTCACTCAATCGTCACTTCATTTTAACTTTCACATTCTTATTGTGTTTTTGGAGATTCATTCATTCAGCTACTGGGAAGGGAGGATAATCTATGACAAAATAAATGACTTAAATATTGATCTGTTTTTCACACACACCTATCATGTCTGAACACATGGATATAGCCACTGGAGTTACTCATATGCTCCCTTTATATGGATGTTATATGTGTATCTGGGATATCAGAAGTAAATCATGAGAGAATTTTAATTTTTGGGTGAGCTATCCCTTGAATATTGCCTGTCTTGTGCATCAATTAATGTTTGCACCTTTTGTAAAAGTTGTGTATGAATCCCACAATTGTCCTGTGTCAAAAGCTGGATCTCAAGAACAAATGGTCACTGTTGGGAATAACCCAATGTGCAGAAGATACTGGAAAACCAAAGAATAAGCATGACCTGTAGAATTTTTCTTAAGAAGAGTGGGCAGCTTCCCTGCTCGGGTCAAAGAAGGCCTAGTGAACAACTATCACAAAAGACACTTAAAAATCTTTTTAAGATCCCTCTTATTTTTAATGATAAACTTCAACAAAGCAAACTTATGCATTCAACTGTAACAGTAAAATATAAGTAATTCCATGTAGTCCTGGTAAAACCTTTCAACAACATTGAAAAGGTCAAGCACTCTGTAAAAGTACTTCTGTCCATTCCCTGGTTGCCAAATCTTGCATATCGACCAGCAATTCTGCCCGTTGCAAACATCGCAACTGGGGGCACCTTGCAATGTTCTTTCTCTGATATTCAGGGAAGGAATACTGTCTGGCTTCAAATTCAGCTCTGTTACAAGTTACAACTTCACAATAAAGACATCAATGAAAACTATTGTCTGTGTGCTTGTAATGAGACAGGGGATCAGGACTGTTTGCTTCAGGCCAAGTATCCTGTTCCTTAACAAAGGCTTGTACAGGTGTGAATGAGCAGAACAAAAGCTTGGAGTATGATAACTATAACTGTTTGCTTTAAAAACTCATTTGTCACCGCATGCTGAATTCCCACTCGAGATGAGTTCCCAGGCCTGAAACTAATTCCAGGCCTCTGTTTATATAGCAATCAGCCATGGAGTGTGATGTTTTTGCAGAAACTCTTTAGCAGTAAACTGCAGGATATTGCTGGTCATTAACAGTCTCTGCATTTCAACTGTCTGCCTTGCACACTCTTTAGAAGATTTTGAGCTTTTTATTGCCTCAGGGCTTAAAACCGATTTTTTTTTTTTGGCCTAAGGGAAATGGCCTTGTTTCATCCAAGAGCATTTTGAGGCTGATTTGCAAAAGTGTAACTGAGGGCACATACAGTTCTCTCAGAAAGTGCATCTCCTCAGGCACACTACCAACCACCAGTTCAAAATCAGCATGTGGACTCTGAAGTTGTATGTTTTCTGAACTTGTATGGTTCCCACCTGTTTCTTTGCCGGCCTCATCTTCCTCAGTGGGTTGGGAGGGGTCGTAGTAGTCAGCGCTGTAACAGAAGGCCACTGCGTTGTAGGTCCCTTCATCGGCTAAAGCTTCACTTAGTCTTTTATACTCCTCCTCTGCAAATAAATTAGAAAAACAAATCCATAAACCAAACAATTTCTGAAGACAATGTGAGTGGCATGTACCAGATATATTCAGTTTTTACACTAAATACAGAATAGCACAACTATTAAAACTGCAACAATGACAAGGACAGTCCAATATAGAACAGTCCAAATGCTTTATTATCATTTATAGGATGTTAATGTTGACGGATTGATTATAGCCTGGTTTAATGAGGTTAAATTCCCCCTGAAGGGCGAATCAACATGATGACTACATAGATAATGACTTGCGTACCATAACTACCAGCTAAGGGCACAATATTTCACTCCCACCTACTTTGCACCTTTGCTTTACAGAGTTTTAAATAGCTAGAGCAGGGCATTATTTCGACTCATGCTAGGAAAACATGGATCATCATGTTCTGAATAACTTTAGACAACTTTTGGAGCTCAAGTTCATGCTATCATCAAAGAAAAAGGGGGACTTGGCAAATATTAAGAAATTCACTTTTTCAACCTTTATCTAAATATTTTCAAGAATAATAGCATTTGTAACGAAAACATTTGTATTAAATTATAAAAGATTGCATAATAGAAGCATTTTCAGTAGTGGACTTTTTGCGTCACACTGTATTATATTTTAAACACTGCATTTATATTTTAGTATTTGAACTACTTGGCAACTACAAACAGCCTAAAGTTAGACTAGTGAACTATATTAATGGTGGAGGAATTGTTTACATACACCTTTGCCAAGTACATTTAAACTCAGTTTTTCACAATTCCTGACATTTAGTCGTAGAAAACATTCCCTGTCTTAGGTCAGTTATGATCACTATTTTACGAATGTGAAATATCAGAATAATAGTAGAGATTTATTTCAGCTTTTATTTCTTTCATCACATTCCCAGTGGGTCAGAAGTTACATACACTTTGTTAGTATTTGGTAGCATTGCTTTTAAATTGTTTAACTTGGGACATTTTGGGTAGCCTTCCACAAGCTTCTCACAATACGATGCTGGAATTCTGGCCCATTCCTCCAGACAGAACTGGTGAAACGGAGTCAAGTTTGTAGGCCTCCTTGCTAGTACATGCATTTTCAGTTCTGCCCACACATTTTCAGATTCAACATCAGATTGAGGTCAGGGCTTTGTGATGGCCACTACAACACCTTGACTGTGTTTTCCTTAAGCCATTTTGCCACAACTTTGTAGGTATGCTTTAGATCATTGTCTATTTGGAAGACCCATTTGTGACAAAGCTTTTAACTTCCTGGCTGATGTCTTGAGATGTTGCTTCAATATATCCACATAATTTTCCTTCTTCATGATGCCATCTATTTTGTGACGTGCACCAAGCCCTCCTGCAGCAAAGCACCCCCACAACATGATGCTGCCACCCCCAAGCTTCACAGTTGGGATGGTGTTTTCTTCGGCTTGCAAGCCTCACCCTTTTTCCTCCAAACATAATGATGTTCATAATGGCCAAACATCATTGTTTCATTAGACCAGAGAACATTTCTCTGAAAAGAAAGATCTTTGTCCCCATGTGCACTTGCAAACTGTAATCTGGCTTTTTTATGGAAGTTTTGCAGCAGTGGCTTCTTCCTTGCTGAGTAGCCTTTCAGGTTATGTCCATATAGGACTAATTTATTGAGGATATAGTTGCTTGTCTACCTGTTTCCCCCAGCATCTTCACAAGGTCCTTTGCTGTTGTTCTGGGATTGATTTGCACTTTTCTCACCAAACTACGTATATCTCTAGAAGACAGAAATGTCATAAAAGGACAAATTGCCTAAAGGCTTGACATAATTTTCCAAGCTAACTCTGCTTAAAGGCAGAGTTAACTTGGTGTATGTAAACTTATGACCCACTGGAATTGTGATATAGTTGGTTAAAAGTTAAACTATCTGTCTGTAAACAATTGTTGGAAAAATTACTCATGCCGTGCACAAAGTAGATGTCCTAAGCAACTTGCCAAAACTATAGTTTACTAATATGAAATCTGTGGAGTAGGGCTGCAACTAACAATTATTTTGATAAATCGATTATTAGACTGATAATTCGACTATTCAGCAATTATTACAACAATTAATCATTAGCTCAACCAATTATTCAGCTTGTGTCCTGACTTAAAAGGTTGCATTAAACGTGCTTACTAACAATAAAGAGGACAAAATCATCTTTTAAAAATACCTCTAAATGACATTCACTGAATTAAAGGGGGAAAAAAATACTTTTTATATGTTTAATTCAATAAATAAATTCACTGCAAAAAAAATCCTACTGCTATCAATATTGTTTTTGTATTGTTTTCCATTTAAAAATGTCTAAACATCCTTAACAAGATACATTTAATTGGGAAGCAACATATAAGATATTTAGACTTGCTTTAAGAGAATGTATCTTAAATATAAGTGTATTTTGTATATGTGTATTTTTTACTTGGTTATACTTCTGCGAGTGCAGTAAAGACAAAATATTCTTATATTCAAGCTCTATTCTCTAAAATCAAGTCGAAATGTCTTATATGCTGCTTCTAAGGTGAATGCATTTTTTTTAAAAGGATTTTTAGATATTTTTAAATATTTGAATTTTTTATATTATATTCAACATACTCAGATAACAATTTTTCTTCTGCAGTATAGTTGCTAAAAAATATTTACGTTGTTTTCAAAGAGTTTTAGATATTTATATTGGAAAACAAGCCAAAAAAACAAACAAATCATAAACGTATTTTGTTGCAGTGTATAATGGGGCTAAGACTACCCTCTCACACCTTTCTGTTCACTTCGGTCCATCTTTATCTCACCAAAAAAAAAACCTCTCATATTAATAAAAGCTGCATTTTGCCAATTTTCTTCACGATAAGAAATGCACAGTGACATATATTATGATATACACTCACCTAAAGGATTATTAGGAACACCATACTAATACTGTGTTTGACCCCCTTTCGCCTTCAGAACTGCCTTAATTCTACGTGGCATTGATTCAACAAGGTGCTGAAAGCATTCTTTAGAAATGTTGGCCCATATTGATAGGATAGCATCTTGCAGTTGATGGAGATTTGTGGGATGCACATCCAGGGCACGAAGCTCCCGTTCCACCACATCCCAAAGATGCTCTATTGGGTTGAGATCTGGTGACTGTGGGGGCCATTTTAGTACAGTGAACTCATTGTCATGTTCAAGAAACCAATTTGAAATGATTCGAGCTTTGTGACATGGTGCATTATCCTGCTGGAAGTAGCCATCAGAGGATGGGTACATGGTGGCCATAAAGGGATGGACATGGTCAGAAACAATGCTCAGGTAGGCCGTGGCATTTAAACGATGCCCAATTGGCACTAAGGGGCCTAAAGTGTGCCAAGAAAACATCCCCCACACCATTACACCACCACCACCAGCCTGCACAGTGGTAACAAGGCATGATGGATCAAATCAATCAAATCAAATCACTTTATTGATTTGATTTGATTGATTTGATCCATCATTCAAATTGATTGATTTTTCATGATGGATCCATGTTCTCATTCTGTTTACGCCAAATTCTGACTCCACCATCTGAATGTCTCAACAGAAATCGAGACTCATCAGACCAGGCAACATTTTTCCAGTCTTCAACTGTCCAATTTTGGTGAGCTCTTGCAAACTGTAGCCTCTTTTTCCTATTTGTAGTGGAGATGAGTGGTACCCGGTGGGGTCTTCTGCTGTTGTAGCCCATCCGCCTCAAGGTTGTGCGTGTTGTGGCTTCACAAATGCTTTGCTGCATACCTCGGTTGTAACGAGTGGTTATTTCAGTCAAAGTTGCTCTTCTATCAGCTTGAATCAGTTGGCCCATTCTCCTCTGACCTCTAGC
This sequence comes from Moxostoma hubbsi, assembly GCA_032164185.1. Lineage (NCBI taxonomy): Eukaryota > Metazoa > Chordata > Actinopteri > Cypriniformes > Catostomidae > Moxostoma > Moxostoma hubbsi. The sequence continues at coordinate 34,945,571 of JAVLUX010000001.1, read as the reverse complement.
ATCAACAAGGCATTTTCGCCCACAGGACTGCCGCATACTGGATGTTTTTCCCTTTTCACACCATTCTTTGTAAACCCTAGAAAATCCCAGTAACTGAGCAGATTGTGAAATACTTAGACCGGCCCGTCTGGCACCAACAACCATGCCACGCTCAAAATTGCTTAAATCACCTTTCTTTCCCATTCTGACATTCAGTTTGGAGTTCAGGAGATTGTCTTGACCAGGACCACACCCCTAAATGCATTGAAGCAACTGCCATGTGATTGGTTGATTAGATAATTGCATTAATGAGAAATTGAACAGGTGTTCCTAATAATCCTTTAGGTGAGTGTAAATCACGAGCCATCACGTTATAATCTAGATGCATTTAGCTTGCGCGATTGAGGGACAAGCGTCCCCGCGACAGATTGTTGAAAAAAGTTTCGCTTCAGCGGAGCGGCAGCACCAGCTCCACTTATTCCACAACGACAGTGCTTCTGTATTTACTTACTTGGTATTTTTGCATTATAATTCCCTCATACTTTGCAATCTACATCACCTGAAACTGTTTGGAAAGTTTAGAGTGCATCTAGACTGTGAGCTGTGTAATACTTCCTCTCCTAAGTCAGGTGCGAGCTGCAGTGCTACTCTCATCATTAGAATTTAAAGTGATCACATATTACATTAAATTAGATCAAATTACTATTCGACAATGAAAATTTTGTCGACAATATCGATAACGTTGACTAATCATTTCAGCCCTACTGTGGTTAAAAAAAATTGTTTTAATGACTTCAACCTACGTGTATGTAAACCTCTGACTTCAACTGTATACTGTACACGAGCACTTTATTAGAAACACCTGTACACCTATTATTCATGTGATTATCCAATCAGCCAATAGTGTGGCAGCAGTGCAATGTATAAAATCATGCATCGAGCTTCAGTAAATGTAAAGATCAACCATCAGAATAGGGAAAAAATTTGATCTTAGTGATTTCAACTGGGGCATGATTGTTGGTGCCAGACAGGCTGTATTATGTATTTCACTATAACTGATTTTATGATTTAAAATGCTTTTTTGAAGATGAAATAAACATTGTGTTGAACAATTTTATGTACTTACCAATTTCAATACATTTCAATTTCTAAAATGAAATTATATTTGCTGGTACCATATATTTAGACATTTCATCAGCCAGTTTTCTTGAGACATGAGTGGTTTTGTTGACGAAAGGTCAACATTGCAATAGCTCAGATGTGATTTTGGCTGAAACTCAACATGTCACTCCAAAAGGGCTCATCTATTTGGCTGCAATATGAGCCTAAACAAGGAACTAAAATTAAATTCTGCCTCTACAATACATTTTTCAATATCGTAAAGATGCAAAAATAATAAAGTATATAATAAGAGCCAGTGTTCTTGGTTCCAGAATTATCTTCCCCATTCATTTTCTCCATATAAGATCTCTCTTCAGGATTACGGGTATTGTGGTTTTTCACCTGGAATACAGCTCTTAAATCACACTAACTTGTGGCTTCTACAGAAGCATAAACCATTGAAAAGGTTAATGCTTGCTGTTCTCTATTGAGGGCGAAGAACAGAAAACCTTTGAATTTAAATGGAGGACAGCTGTACGCCAAGAATAAAAAACAATTCAGTCAACCAAAGATGTTTGCAGTGGCTCAGGTCTGAAGTTAAATTGAAGCAAAACATGTCAGGCCAGTAAGACTGACCTATTAGCTGCAATATGACCCAAAACAAGGAACAGGAATCTAATTCTACCTCTCAAATGAACCTAAAGATTACAGAGATGCCAAACACAGATTAAGTATATAATTGCAGAGCGTCTGATTCAGTTGATTAATCGTGGTAAAGAACTATGCATTTACCTTGCCTGGCCTCCTCTTCCAGTAGATCAGTGTGCATGGCAAGAAACCTCTCCTCATCACACAGAGCCTCTATCCTGGCCTCCTCCTCTGACAACTGGTAATCATGATTCCACGAGCCCGCATCATATTCCGAAAGGTCATGTAAATGACCGCGGCCATCGTACCTGCAAAAAGACAAAGTGAAATGAACTTTAACTTACATACAAAAAATACTCACCGCATTGGGGAACCCTAAAAGTAGAGACTTTGTTTATATATTAATTTATGTATGCATTTCTATTACCAAGATTCTATTTCTTCACTTACAAGCTTTTCAAGAGATGCAAGAACTGAACATTGCCTTGGTGGAAAAAGGCAGACGGACTATATGCTGCACTTCAGAGGGTGCACAGGTTAACAAATATGTGCACTTGTATGATAAACTTACAAAATCCATGTAATTGTTCACTAAAACCTTAAACAGATGCAACAGGCCTGAGTACAGAACAAATAAATAAAAATGCAAACAACAACTCTCTTCTTACCTTACATGATTCAATAAACCATTTTAACTTGTACCCTTGTCAGACAACTGAGACTTTTTGAGACTGCCATCCTAAAAATTACTATAAAAGAAATACATCCACAAAAGCCCAAGAACATAAATACCTATCCATTAGAACCCACATGGTGGAAATTTTCCTGCTCGCTGCTGTATTCCACTTCTCAGTTCCAGTTTCTTCGGCAAAAGAAAGAAGTGGGTGATGAGGTGGCAATCGGGGCCTGGCGGGACCCCTTAGCCTTAAATGCTGAGGAAATAAGTTCTGCGTTACGTTATAGAGAGACACACATACATATTGGAAACAAGAAACAGATCCATGCTGATTAAGGTGGTTCAATGTAAATCACTGCAAAGCACTCTTGGTTCTATAGCCACTGTCAGTTCTTTTTAAAGGGCTGCAGTTAAGGATGGGGGGGGGGACATCATTGACAGATCACGTTACAATTCATATCCTGTAAGAGAACAGTGTTAGACAGTGGATTAAGCACACACACACACACACACACACACAAAAGCATTTGGATCATCATCATTAAGAACCACCTTAATGCACAGACTAATTTAGAGTAGTAAGTAAACCTAACTTGAATTTGCTGTGGTTTTGATTAAAATGTATAGTTCACTCAAAATTAAAAAAAAAAAAAAATAATTGGGCATAATTCACTCTCCTGTCATTCTAACTCTGACTTTTATTCTTCCTTGGAACACAAAAGGAGATATTACTCTTAGGGACTGACAATCTCATTCACCATTCACTTTAATGGCATCTTTTTTCCATAAAATCATTCTGAGATGCTGTTCTTCTCACCATGGTATGGTTATCTGAGTTACCATAGACTTTTTCCATTCTCTGAAACACTCAAACAGTCCATCTGGCACCAACAATAATGCCGTGATCCAAGTCACTGAGATCTATTTTTTTTTCCCCCCTTTCTGATGGTTGATGTGAACATTAACTGAAGCCCCCGACCCATATCTGCATGATTTTATGCAGTGCAGCCACACGATTGGCTGATTAGATAATCGCATGGATGATTGTTGGTGCCAGATGGGCAGGTTTTTCTTAAACTGCAGATCTCCTGAGATTTTCACACACAACACTCACTAGAATTTACTCCGAATTGTGCTTAAAAAAAAAAAAAAAAAAAAAAAAAAAAGATCCAGTGTCCGACAGTTCTGCAGATGGAAACGCCTTGTTAATGAGAGAGGTCAACAGAGAATGGACAGACTGGTTTGAGCTGACAAAGTCTACGGTAACTCAGGTACCCGCTCAGTACAATTGTGGTGAGAACAATGCAGGTTGGTGCTGTTTTGTGGCTGATCGGTGAGTATATGTCTATGGAAAGATATATACACACACATATAGATAGATATTCTTCTGCCCCATCATTTTTAAATAATAATTAATTTAACATTTAATAAATAATAACAAATTTCACTGCTGTCAGTACAAAAATGACAATCCAAGACAAGTTATCTTAGAGCTGTCATTTGCCAAGTATCTTATATTCATGTTTGGCCACCAGCTCCTCCTGTGCTGCAAAACAAAAAGGCAACATCCAATGTCCCCTTTGGAAGACGTTAAACTGGTTAAGCAATGAATCCGATTAGGTTTGTTTAACCGACCTATCGATCATGATGTTCTTGTCCCCCATCCATGGGATAAGATGTTTGCCCTGATCGTGGAAGTTGGCCCTCTCATCGTCCCGGAACAGCTTGCAGGCGTAGCCGAACACCAGCAGCTCTGCATACTTGCTGCTGTCACTCTGCTCCTTAGCCGGTTTGTTTTTATCCTTCTTGCTCGCCCCGCGCCGGTACATTCCAAATAATATCCACAAGACACGAAATGAATGATCAGTTGTTTAGAAATCTATGAGTATTGCTGTTAAAGAGGGGAAAAGTGAATTAAATTGATGTGTGCTAACAAACACAACACACTGCTCAGGAAATATGGTGTACGTGTTGAGAAACGTTGAGTTTCGGAATCTCAGATTCGTTATTTTGTATCAAGCGAAAATTGAATGTAGTACTGCGGTTTTGATTTGTAAACATGTTTGGATGCTCACATATAAGTTTTAAGCTTTTTGTAATGTTTTCATATAATATGAAATGCACTTAGCCAGTAAAGAAGGAAGTTACTCTGGCTTTTAGCCGAAAATGTCAACGTGAAAATGAAATGAAGGAGCATATTGGCGCCACAGTGAACATGTTCAAGTTAAAATAACGTAGACAGATGTGATGAGAAGACGAAATCAATAATGATTTGTCCAAAGAATGATTTGGCACATTTTGTCAGATATGATTTTTTTCTCTCCCATTAGGAAAATATCTATAATACAAATAATAATTTCTCCATTTCTGTTACAATTTAAGGAGCGTATATACAGTAGCCTACGGTATGAAGTTGGGGGCTTTACAATACAAAGTTCACAATAAAATTTAGTAGTGTTATTCTACTTATTGACAATTCATTTTAAAGACTTTTTAATCATTTTAAAATCTCCATTTCTAACTAAATAAATTTGATTGGCAATTTGCAAATTTTTGTGGATATAATATTTGCCATGCAGAATTTAAAAGTTACCCACATACTCCACAATCTTGTTCTTATTTGTAAAAGTACATATGACACCTTTCAGAGATAAACTGTAAGTATATTTTTATTAAACATATTAAACATATATGTAGAGTAGCCTGGGCATTATGTAAACCAGGAAAACTCTAAAGGCTGCATGGTCTACATGACTATGCTATGGGAAACGCTGAAGGTCACGTATGCTGTCTTATCAGCAATATTCTCAGCAATATTATACAGAATGGTACACAGTGGAGAAAGCGTTCCTCAATCACTGGATGGTACAATCATTAGTCAAACTACTCTATTCTGTTTACATGAAAATTAGCCAAACTACTCTATTCTGTTTACATGAAAAGTACACTTTCTTGATAAAAGGGATTAAATGTTCTATTTTAAAACATAGACTAGTCGCCAAGATTCCGCTATTAAAAAGAAGCCAGAAGGTCCGATAACTAATTTTGGCAAACAGATAAGGTGTGCCTATTGTCTAAGATAACAGAAATGTATGCTTATTGGCAGGCTTTGGAAGTAAAGAAATACAAGTACCAGGAATACATATTTAAAACACAAAATATAAGTAACTGTATTCCCCTACAGTTACAATTTAAATCATTGGTATTTAGAATACAGTTACATTCAAAAAGTATTTTGATTACTGAAGAGATTACTTTGCATTTTATTGTCATTTGTTTCATTTAATATTTCGTCCTTTCAGATGGAAAAATGTATACATATAAATGATGCGATCCAAAGTACATTTGAACAGCAGTAAAATTATTTCTTATGATGTGTTACATTCATACGAGCAGACAGATAAGTACATAAGTACAAAAATCCTTAAAACAAGATACATTTTTTTAGATAGTCAGATGATCAGCTGGCATCTGGGCTTTGTTGCTTTGTTCAATAAAGCCTAATATTTGACATCTGGAACTCATTGACTTCGAGAGTTTTCTTGCAAAGAGAGAAAAGACTTCATTATTCCACGACAACTGTAGACTATTTTTCATGGAACAAATAAGTAGGAGCTAATATTAAACAACAATTTTGAGGATACATCACATATAAAAAAAAATAAACTAAGTCTTCCTCGTTAACAACACACTGTAAAAAAAAAAAAATCCGTAATTTTAACAGTAAAAGACTAAAAAATTTAATTGGTTAACGAATAGTTACCAGAAAATATGAGTAATTGTTTTAATATATATTTAAAAAAGACAACACAATGTTAAAATGTTGTAAAAATTATTTTTTTTTAGATGTAAAAAGTATAATTTTCCCGTATAATTAATTTATATTATGTTTAACATGAGAGTACATGTGCTTTTTACGGTAAATTGTTAAATTTACAGTAAAAAAAAAACATAACTGGGTGTTCCCTGATTTCCCTGCGTAACCCATTTCATTTCATTATATTTTTTTGGGAATAGTTATGTTTCTTCTTATTTTTAATATCAGTTATGCACTTTGGGGTGTTTGTGTTATATTTGATGTAGTTTAGTTAATAGAAGGTTAATATATTGTTTATCATTTAATAATATAAAAGACAGTACTGCACCGTAAAATATACCATAAACATAACAGTTTTACACTGTAATATGTACAGGTTGTTCTGTAAAGTTGTTTACATTTTTACTATATTTTCTACATAATTATTCTGGCAACCACAGCTGCCAGATTTCTTATTTTTTTATTTATTTCTTTGGTAAAAACAACTGAATTTTACTGTCAATGTCCAAATATTTAGATATTACAAGGGTACATTTTGTGAAGGACTTTGAAGTGCACATCTTCAACTTTGTTTGAAATACTAAATTTATAAGGATAACCAAGATTTTTTTCAAATCAAAGTCGACATTTGAGCATTCCAAAAAACTTTCTCTTGGAGAAATCTTATGCTTAGACTGAAATATTTGTCAAATAAAATTTTTGTTACAGGGGGAGCTGAATAATCTGAAGCCATCTATTAATGCCGATATTATCCTTTCATTACTTCCAAAATTTAGATGGCTTTTCATTAACTGTATAATACTATTTGGGATAGCTTTTACAACTGATTGGAATTTTTTAAATGGTACTGGAAAATTGTATGAAAGTATATAAAAAAAACATTTTCATCAAATACTGCAAATCCATTACAAACTTTATATCTTTTTCAAAACATTTGGTAAAAATAAAGATTTATTCCTAGAGGTAAAATGATAGTTGTTCCAAAGAAAAATTATTTGTGGATAATGCCTAAACAACAGTTGGTTCTCCTTAACCACTGTAGCTACATGTTGCCTATGGCATAGGATTGACGCAGAAGTATAAATCGGCCTTAAATGTGGCAGAAGTTCATTACCCACTGTATACAGTATAATGGTTCAAGGAATGAAAACCGAAAACAATATATATATATATATATATATATTGCAGAACGTAATCGAAAATGGGAATGAAATCCTTATTAATTGTTCAGAGTGAAGACATTATTTTTAAATGCTGGTCAATGGTTAAAGGGTTAGTTCACCCAAAAATGAAAATTAGCCCAAAATGTACTCACCCTCAAGCCATCCTAGGTGTATCTGACTTTCTTTTTATGGTACCTTAGATTTTGAAGCCTAAAAAAGCGTATCCATCTATTATTCTTATTATTATGATATTTTTCTTACAAAAATCCATTGCTTCAATTCAGAAGGCCTTTATTAACCCCCTGGAGCCATGTGGATAACTTTTTTGATGGATGGATGTGCTTTTTGGGGCATCAAAATCTAAGGTACCATTTACTCCCATTATAAAGCTTGGAAGAGCCAGGATATTTTTTAATATAACTCTGATTGTGTTTGGCTGAAAGAAGAAAGTCATATACACCTAAGATGGCTTGAGGGTGAGTAAATTATGGATAATTTTTGGATGAACTAACCCTTTAATAACCAGTTAATTTTGTTCCGATATTTTTTTAATGAACCCATAAATCAAAGGGTTTATCACAGTCAATTTTCAGAATTACACCACTTCCTGTTGCTCTTCAATTTTTAGTAGAACATAAGCACGCATAAGCTTGATTTTCCAAAACAGGTGACTTGTTTCTCTTGTCATATCTAGAAACACTGCAACTGGTATATCACCACCCACCCTTAGCACAGAGTACTGTCATTTTAAAAAGAACGTTATTAACCATTGTTTTATTTAGTTCTAACCGGTTACGATATGGAAAGGAGGCTGCGGAATGCCGGAAATAGAATTTCATTGGCAGATGTCTTTTGAAGTCCCGCCTTCCATGCTTAGCAAGCATATATAAGGCAGATTGGAAGACAGCCTCCACAGAACTTCTCCTTCAGAGGCGAGAACGGATCATTCTCTGTGGATCACGCCCTTCAATGAGAGTTGTGCACAGAGTTCAACAAACAGAAAATATTCCCTTCTGCCTAGTTTTTTGAACAAGGTTCAGCAGAAGACCTTCTGTTCCCTGGGTGTCCGGCGAAGTGTATCCTTATATTTAATAAAGAGGATTGGTAGCCCTCTTGATAAAATGCTGTTTTGTGTGTTCTTTTCATTAACATACAAAACAAACAAATGCAAGTGCTTATGATATATATGTACTTTTCAGGAGAGAATACATAGATGATCCAATTCATTTTGGCATATCTCCATACAATTGTGTGGTGTCTATCGTGGCATCGAAAGGTGATGCATCGGGCATGAGTGGTCATCTCCATCCCAGTCTGAATACTCTCGATTGGTGGAATGGTATCTTAACAAACTCAAGCTGCTCTTCAGCATTAAAGTCCCATTCTTCACGAAGCCAAGCCCTCCGAAATGTGCTGTGCACCCTACTCATCTCGCACGCACATTTTCAGGATTGAACACCTCTACCATGCTGAACCATGCATAGTAGAAAGGTTTTAATAAGGAACACCCTTCACTCCCGCAGCCCCTGGATGAGTCGGATCAGATCTTTCAGGCAAAATCCTGGAGGACAAGGACGAGTGGAATCTCTAGAGATGTGTGCGCATCGCATTGCACACAACTTAGATGACTGCCCAAACCATCGAAGGATCACTTGACAGTTCGGTAGTGCTCAGCCGGTATCTCTGGGTTTCAGACTCGCAGCTGACTGCATGCATGACCATCGGCTCCGAAGAAAATTTCTGAATGAACTCGATGTATTTCCCCACTTTTATACCCGTATGTCCGGGGGCGTGGTACGCAAATACTGCCTGCCAACTTCTCATTGGCCTTTTTTCATAGATCAGAGGCATATTCGGCTCTCAAGAGATACCCCTAATGTCGCTTCTTCAACACAATGTCGACGTGAGCAACAGACGGGGAACTGGTGATGAAAAGTCATGATAATTTATATGTAAACATGGTTCATGGTTGTGATGTCATAAGACTTTGTAAGATGTCATATTATGTCACCATAATTTTAGATTACAAGTTTCCACCAAAACAGTTATTAATAATTAAAGAGCCCATATTATTCTAATTTACAGGTTCATCATTTAATTTTAGGAGTCTACTAGAATAGGTTTACATGCTTTAATGTTCAAAAAAACATAATTTTTCTCATACCGTACATTGCTGCATACAATCTTTTCCCTCTCTGGCTGAAACGCTTTGATTTAACTCCTGTCTCTTTAAAGCCCCCCTTTCCAATAAGCCCAGTCTGTTCTGATTGGTCAACTGTTTAGACCGTGTGTCAGAAATGGAACACCCCTTACCATAACCAAGTTTCAGGCTTCCTGAGTTGCTCTGTAAACACTGTTGTAACTATGGAAATTGTGGCGTTGGTTTTTGCTGTACCAGTTTGAGCCCGAGTCCCATAATGAATGTTTGGAAGAACAAGCTGATCGACTCAAACCACCTTTGCAAGCACGATTTGAGTAGGACATTTAACAGTGGTACGTTTAATTCTGTAGCTTTCTTACAAGTACATTGTTGATTATTGCGAACCTAACAAGGCTTCAAGTAAAATACATGTAGTGCATCTAATTTAGTAATCTTCTGCTAGAATGGGTGTAGCCAAACATTTTTTGCCAGAGCTATGAACGGAGAACAGAGGCTTACTCCCGGTCAGTGAGCAAGTTAGCCGTGAACACTGTGGATACTGGCCGTAATAGTATAGCAAGTAAACCTCCACACTTTACCACTGATAAGAATCTTGAGATCGACCATTTTTTTACACAGTTTTAGGTAAAAGCAGGCCCACAGCTAAATAAGAAACTTTTACCAAAACATCATATAGCAGGTTAGCTGAGCAGTACTGTGGAACGCAGATGTAAAATGACCGTTTGTAAAAATAAATCCATCTCCACACTTTATCACTTTTCATGATAATAAGAATGACAAACAATCTGCATAATTCTACACAATTGTAGGTAAAAGTGGTCCCACAGCTGATTAGCAAAACTATTTTAACACAATAACATCAGCTAGCATGTTAGCAGAGATACGGCAGAGAGACACTGATCTGGCCACTATTGATAACATGGATGAAATGAACAGGCTCATTAAAACAGTATGTGGGTCTTACTATGGCTCAATGTGGATTTGCCTCTATGATGATCTGAACAGCTGGAGATGGTCTTTGGAAAACAAAGTAGGGTGGAAGTTTTAAAAGCTGGTATGTTCAACAACCAAGGAACTCAAATGGACATATTCTATGCGTGTACCTGTCGTATTACCAGGGAAGATGGAGTGAACCTTTTTGCTCCAGTACACTTCCCTTTATTTGCAGTGATGGTGAGAACTGCTGTTGAACTTTCAAGAAACTAATAAGAACACACTATTTCAAAATTCCTGGACTGCTCAGTTTTTCTAAGAATGTACATATTTTTTGTTTCACAGGAAGAGCAAAGGTCAGTGTTAGTTATGTTGTGGTTAGAGAGTACAAAACCAGGACCGGGGCTCAGAGTCAGGCCCGGATTAAGATTCCAGAGGCTCCCGAGCACAATGCGCGCAATCAAGGTTTTGAATTATAGGGTACTATTTGTTGGAAACACCTCTAGCTTATACAGGGTTTACACTTACAGGTTACAACCTATGATCACAACCTGAAGGACAATATCAACACATGTAGATATTCTCCATCATACAGGATTTACGCCACATGATTGCAAAAATGCTTTCCTGGACCAGCAGCAACAATATCAAGACATTTCCTTGCGTAGTGTAACTCACACACATACACACACCTGTTAATGTTTCCTTCCTGTCTGTCCCTCTCCTCCTCAGGGGCTCTCTTGCCCTTAGAAAGACTCCTCTCTCCCTCCAACAGTTGCACTAGTTTAGTGTTCACAGTGCCGCTCCCACTAACAGATGAGCGCTGAAGCAATGCTAACATGGAATTACAGTGTTCTGTGCTTTTCTCATGCTCACGCACACGTTCGGGGTGTTTCCAGTCAGAAAAACCACTAACAAATAGATTTTTCTTAGTTGAAAAAAGCATACAGGCAAAGCAAAAAAATATTACATGTGGAAGGTGAATATGTGATCCAGTCTCGGGAAACTTTTTCCCCATTTGGGAGGGAGCGCACCTTACCGCCCAAACCCCCATCACGGGGGTGTCGGGGGTGCCGTGCAGTGTCATTTAGGGACTTCGGAGAATGGACAGATGAAAACTGCAATTATGAGTTAACTTTCCTCTGCTACAATGGTGAGTATACAATATATCAGACTGGAAAATAAGTAATGCATGTGCCCCATATTAACCCAAGGGAAATTATTGGATAATGTGATTTCTAAATCAACTTTGAGACATCAGTCTTTTATATTACAGATGTTCTTTTCAAGGGTTGCTTAGGCAAACATTTTGACTAAATATACAGTAAAGCTGCCATTAGGCAAACTAGTATAACCCCAATTATGAAAAAGTTGGGACAGTATGAAAATGATTGATCTGTGAATTATAGTCACCCTTTGCTATTCTGAAAGCACTAAAACTTTAAACAAAATAGTTATTTCAAATCAGATGATTGTAACACACTTGGGACAGTTGAGTGTTTTCCACTGTGAAACATCACCATTTGTTCTAATAACACTTATTAAGCATTTGGGCAATGAAGACACAAGTTTGTTAAGTTTATAAAGTGGAATTGTCCCCCATTCGTCCATTATGTAGGTCTTTAGCTGCACAGTTGTACGGGGTCTTCGTTGCCATATGGTGTGCTTCATAATGTGCCACACGTTCTCGATTGGAGACAGGTCAGGAATGCAGGCAGGCCAATCTAGCACCCACACACTCTGCTTACACAGCCATGCATTTGTAATCTGGGCTGTATGTGTTTTGAATTTGTCCTGCTGGAAAATGCTGGGACATCATTGGAAAAGATGGTGCTGGATGGCAATATATGTTGCTCTAAAATTTGTACATATCTGTCTGCATTCATGGTGTTCTCACAGATGTTCGAGTTACCCATGCCATGGGTTTAGACCCCGTTCTAAATTTATCACAATCCCATGTTCATGATCTCCTTTACAGATGCCATTTTTTAAGACAGTGACGTCATTCAGAAGTGGTTTTCGTCTTGCACTTTACGCACCGAGATTTGACCAAATTGCTTAAATATTTTAACTATATTGTGCACTGTATAGGGTGAGGTCAGCACCGACTGTGCACGCTCATTTGTGAGGTGCGCTATCCTTGAAAACAAGTCTAACTACATACAGAGAAAAGAGATGCTCTGAACTGGGGAGAGCTTGTTTTAGGAATAACACCGCTTAAGATATTTAGGTTTTCCAGAGAATGTATTTTTAACATCCTGGGTGTATTCCAAATCTGATTGCTTTGCCTGAAGAATAAAACAATTCAAAATGTGCAGTTTCAATGATCATTCAACTATCATATTCCTTGTTTGCCGTAACATATCTCACACGTTTAATTCAAAAATTGTCAGTGATGCCATAGGCTTTTGCATGTCTTGAGACCGATTGCAAAAAGTTCAAGTTCTGATGTATTTTTTTTTTTATGAGATGTGACTGTCTTAACAAAGGAAGATTTTAATTGATAAAAACCTTAAGTTTCACTCTGTTCCTCACACAAAGCTATCATAAGGTTTGTAATACTTTTATAGTGCTTTTTAGTCTTTTTTTTATTTGGTGTTCAAAAACATATAATAGTTTAATGTAGCTAAAATGACTGTGACTTTGATGAAATTTATCTGCCTGTTACACCTTTTTTTATTGTTGAAAGTGGTTTGATTTAGAGTAATGGATTGGGGATATAAAATATAGATATTATGGTTTAATTTAAGTACACTAATGTACAATAAAATATATTGCGGTTAAACACACACACAATAGTATCTAAAGATTGACTGTGACATTTCTATATAAGATTATCTTGAGCTTATTGGCCGTGTCAGTAAACAGTGTGGGGTGTTTTTGCCATTACAGTAACTCGCAGGGGAGTGAGGACGGGTTGGATAATAAGTCTCTTACACCTGGTTTGAAGCTCAGAGATGCTGCAGAGAGAATTACACTGATCTGGCCACTATTGATAACATGGATGAAATTAACAGTCTGATTAACACAGTTAAAGGCAGTTACATTGGCTCAGTCTGGATTGGACTGTATGATGATCTGAACAGCTGGAGGTGGTCATTAAGTGGGAATTAAGTGTCAGAGATTTTTTTAAACTGGTATTCAACCAGAAAACTGGAATGTGCCTCTGAAGAATTACTGCGGGATGTGGAGTGAAATTCCATGTTCAATGTTCCTTCTTTTAATTTGCTATGATGGTGAGTAGTGCAGTTAGACATTTGTTTATTTAGGATTAAGAGAATGGTATCACTTTCCTCAAATAATTAATTTGATAATTCATTTTTTAAATTCTTATTTTGTAACACACTTTTGTATTTATTTATTATGCCCGTACAAGTTGTGTTTGTTAAACAGTCCAAAAACTGGACTGAGTTATTGCAGAGACAAACACACCAACCTTGTCAGTATCAGATATTTAAAATAGTAAAGATTTAACTGTACTATATGTACATTTTAGTAACTATTATCTGTATTTATAAATACAGTATGTGGCATGGCTGGTTTTCACAGTATGACCTGCTTGCATGCTAATAATTCACAATTTACTAATTGTCTCACATATAATTAAACCTCCACTGTCGACAGTGGAGCTGTGCAGGATTGTGTTCAGAGAGAGAAAGAGAAAATTTTTAAATGTCAAAATAACTTTAATACCTTTATCTATAACATTCAAAACATAATCAATCACAAATTCAGATAGATAGCCAACAAGAAGGGTAGATCTAAAATCATATATATAAAACAAAACAAAAAACACCTTAATATAAACAAATATGTGAAATACAGGTTATCATCAAATACCTTACGCAAAGCTCCCTTAAAAAAACAGATCAATCCAAATGACAGATTGTCTTTCATAGATTTATAGTATCTGAAGTCAATTAAGACTTGAAAACACCATTTCAGAATTAAAAACAACATTTTATTCAACTTTTCTTTTCCTGCTAGCATAAATTGCCATTTTAGCTTGGCTTAGCAAAAAAAAAAATCAACAGCTGACATCGAAAATGGTGTCGCAGAACATATTTGAACCCACCAATAAAAATTTCCATTGAAAACACCTTATTAAAACGATTAAATCATTTCTGTAATTCAATAAAAATATGTTTTAATCTAAAACAATGTATAAATGCATTCTTTAAACCTGTTCCTGTTATCTGTAGTAGGTGTCCAAGTGTTATTTGCCCTGTATTAATAAGTGCATATTCAAGTGCTAGAAACGGCCCCTCATGTGATACATCCTAACATGAACCATAAATTAGGGGTTATTGCAACAACCAATGTAGGGAAATTGTGTTATTTGCTCTTTGTATATTAAACAAAGCCCAGACCTTAAATCAATTATGATAAAAAACTGGCAACTTAGAGAGGTTCATCCTTTTAAGATCCATCCAAAACAAGGGTTCATCTAGACCCAACCTTTCATAGCCCCGCAAGATAGCTAAGGATACAGCTTTCCAGTTTGGCAGGTGCAAAGCCAAGACTTTTTCAAAGGAGTGGCAAGGCAGGAGCAAGCGATCAGTCTGTGGTGGCACAGAAATTTTCGGGCAGCATATTTACGTATATCGCCGTACTGTGGGGAGGGTTGATTGGATACAATGACACCCGGGACGGAGAGGTGCAGCAACCTTGGTGTGCGCACATGTGAAGTTTGTACATTTGTACAGAGATAATTTCACCTCTAAAGAAATAAATTGTGCAAAAACAAATGACCAAAAAATGTACTAAAACAGCAATTGCAAGTGGGGTGGCCAATAGGGTGGCCAGGCTTCGGTCCATAGTGGCCACGGCCACCCCTGGCCACCCCCTAGCTCCGCCACTGTAGTTTGGGTCCACCGAACCAGTCAAAAATCTTTGTATATGCTGCATTCGAAAAGCTACCATTCTGCTTTACAAGTGCATAAGTCCTTGTCCTCCTTCTTCCTTAGGTAAATATAAAACATATTTTGGTACCCAGTGAAGCTCAAAATCAACTAAAATGTATTTAATTTTTGCCAAAAGTTCAAGTGGAGGATCTACACAAGCTAACTGATGTCAAAGGGCAGAAGCAACTTAATTATTAGTGATCATCTTTGAGATCTTTTTATCTTTCAAGACATCCATTTATCTTTTCAACAACCCCTTAAAAAATAAATTCGCACACACATTTAATTCTTCAGAAAAACCCCAATGTATTTCAAATCTTTCCTGGTCCAAGTTAAACCATCAGGGAGACCTGGCCCTTCATTTTACCAATTCCCAACCAGGAGTTGGACGGTACTCAGGGGGTGGAGTAATAACTTCTGCAGAGATCGAATGGATATCAAATTATAACAGCTCATTTACAAGGACAGAAAGCTGTTTATTGTGAAAAAACTGCTTGAGACACGAAATATACATTTACGTTTATATGCACTTTGTAAGTTAATCTTTACTACAGTATACAAGTGGTTCGGTCAGTATGCAGCTCCACAGCAACGTTATTTCCCCAGGACGCTGGTATAAATAATGAACATGGCATCTGATGACTACTTCTAGTTATTTTCTGTTCTCCACTGTTTATTTTCACATGCCCCTCTGTTGCTGGTGTGTTTGTTTTCATCGCGACCTCTTGCAGCAATAGTTGGGTTTCCCTCTTTCCTCACTTTATACATACATATGAACACTTTTCAAAAACCAATAAGAATGTCACTTTTATTCTTGACACAATGATATAAATCTAATTAAATATATATGGAGTGAAAAAATGGGTCTGGCAAATGGGGCTCTGGTGAAGCTGTGTGGTGCTGCATGGCAACAAACATATGATTTTCAAGTTGCTTTTCAGTGACAGAAGTTAAAACACTTCACAATCTGAATTTAAATACAACATATAATATACCATTTGATAACCAAAAATACTCTGTCATTTTTTATGTGTTTTGATTTAGTGCTTTCTAATACACTGGGAATTCATCCAGTAGTTTAACATGTAGAAATGACCACATAATATGTGATACTTGTGACTAGGTGCATCACAGTAGCATTGGAATGCCAGATCAAATATAAAAAATAATTGTGTGTATCATGTCATGCGATGTCATTAATTAATTATCAGCTACCATTATAATGTCATTAATAAATTAAGTGTGATTAAGAATCCTATGTATGATGCAGAGGTGATGATCCATCATCACATACAATACAACAGTATCTTACGTTTACTATATAAAGATTTTCTCAATGCACAAGATAATAGTCATGATAATAGAAATAAACCATGACACAAAACACATCCTTTAATTCAATCCTCAGACAATCCTAAAGAGAGGCCTTCTCATTTTTCCCAAGCCACAGCATGAAATCTATGAAAAAACAGCATGAAAGCAGCCTATTTTAAAACCAAAAACCCATTAACAGATGAAAACAAAAATTTGATAATCAAAATAAGCTGTGCTCTATTACTGTCACAAATCATTGATGAAATACTCACATTTAGCTTGTTAATTTAGATAATGATTAGCCATTAATTCTTCAGGTGCAGTTACACTTAGCAGGTGTATTAATACACCTCTCCTAATAAAAACAGTATGTATGTGTGTATCAAATGCTCAACAATGGCGGCTTTACAAATAATCCTACAGCTTGAGCACAGAAGGCAATGCAGAAGTCAGGTATTGTATATAAATGCCTACACAAGGACAAATTTCTCCTCAATTGACTCTCTATCTGATGACAACATCATTAGAAACTTCCGGATTTCAAGGACCAAGATCCTTGAATTGCTGCAGGTTGTGAATCCACACCTTCAGAGGGCCACAAGAAAAAACTACACCTTAAGTCCAGGGGTGCAGTTCTTAGTTGCACTGCATTATTGTGCTGTGGGAAGTTTTATGGAGGTGGTTGGTGATGGCCTGTGGCTCAGAAAGTCTTAGGTCAGCAAGGCTGTGAAAGCAGTTGCAGCTTTGCTGTTACAGCTTATGAACACCATGCTGACTTTCCCCAAAACTCCTCAAAAAATCCTGTCAAAACATAGCAGTCATAGAAATTTGTTCAACTTCTTGAGGAAGAAGAGGGGGTCATGCTGGTGCTGATGATGAATAAAATGCTGCTGCTACTGCTGATGATGATCGGCTGAATATACATCAAGACAGAATGCATCCTGCAGCAGCAGAAGTCAGAGAACTTTTAATTCAGAACATTTTTGGTTACTTTTTTCATTTTTAAATACAGTTTACTGTATTTTCTATTATTTCATCTGACTGACTTAACTTGTGTTAAGTACGCATTTCCCCCAGCGAACCTACTTGCACGGGTGCTGTGCAAGGTTAGGGAGGATGAGGAACAAGTCACTCTAGTGGCCCCCCTATTGGCCCACACGGACTTGGTTCTCGGACGTCACGCTCTTTACGACAGCCCCTCCCTGGTGAATTCCCTTGAAGTAGGACCTTCTTTCTCAGGGATGGGGCACCCTCTGGCATTCGTGCCCAGACCTCTGGAACCTCAATGTCTGGCCCCTGGAAAGGATGCAGAAGATCTAAGGGGCCTACCACTTGCTGTTGTAGACACGATCTATTAAACAATCGCTGTAACGGCCGAAATTTATTCTCGGCTCCCCAGTGCAAAACCTGAATGAACAGATGCACGATTCCCTCCTTTTATTCCCGTATGTACGGGGGAGGGATATGCAAATTCTGTCTGCCAAATTCTCATTGGCCTTTTCTGAAGTTCAGAGGTAACCGAGGCCTTCAAGAAAGTCCCCTAGTGTCGCTTCATTCGACACAAAGTCTTGTTCCCTCCATCAGGGAACAGAGGTTACAACAGTAACCTAGACGTTTTACATATATGAAAGTGCAATATTTTGAAATACTGTATGTAAATGAATGAATTTTACATTTACATAGCGCTTTTCTGACACTATACTCAAAATACTGCAGATGTGTTGCATATATGTTCAGTACAGATAACTTTTTATATGTGAAATCCATTAGCATGCATATTGTGTTTTACATATATAGCCATATGTGAAATAACTCACCTTTTCTATGCGACAACGAAGCCAGTCTTGTGTTTTCAAATGTCATAAATAATGTCTTTGGAAGTCACTTTGCAGTGAGAACAGTTGTGACAATCAAGTTAGAAGATCATTTCAAACTGAATTTCCAATAAAAATAACTTTGAGCACCACAACTTCTAGCCTTTCAAAGCTCTCAGAGTGGATGGTGAAGTCTTTGAAAGGTGATAAGTCTGAACAGCACACACCCCAGCAGCGGCAAAATCATCATATACAATGTTTGTTGGAACTGCGGTTTTGGGAAACACCAATCGTTGAACTATGTTGGTAACGATTAAATTTGAGACCATAGTTCGCTAATGATGCTTATGGGAAATGCACCTCAGTATAGCGTCACTTTTTGACCAGTTAACCCTGGTAGAAGATAGAACATTAAAATAATTTAATATTTTTAGCATTAGTTCTATATCTCTCTGGCCACTTATGAAAACTACAACATTGTCAGCATATGCTGACAATTTAAACACATTTGTACAAATGGGAATATACAAACCATGCAATTCTGCACTTAGCTTGTTTAAAAGAGGCTCTATTGCCAATGTGTACATCATGCCAGACAAGGCACAACCTTGTCTAATGCCCCTATAATCTTTAAAAGGAGGACATAATTCACCATTAACCTTCAGTATACTTTCAATGTCACAGTACCCAAACACCGTCAGAGCATTCCATAGATAATTGTGCTCAACTCTGTCAAAGGCCTTTTCTTGGTCTATTGATACAAGCACAATATCCAAATTGAGCTGCTTACCGATATCTAACAAATATCTAATAACAGAGATATCATAATAATTGCGTCTTCCTGGTACAAAATATGTCTGATCAGGGTGGATAACCTGCTCTAAAACTTTGCCTAATCTGTTAGCAAGAGCCTTTGAGATCAGTTTATAATTACAGCATATCAAACTGACTGGTCTCCAATTTTTTATATAATATAAGTCCCCTTTTTTGGCAGCAGAGTGAGAACTACTCTATGGCAACTCAGTGGCAGGCAACCATTAACTAAACTTTCATTAAGTACAGCCATTAGATCTATCCCCACATCTGGCCAAAAAGACTTATAAATATCAACTGTTAAACCATCAATGCCAGGTACATTGCCACACTCCATGCTTTGGAGGGCTCTTTCTAATTCCTCTAGAAAAAAAATCTTTACCAAGCTCAGCATTAGCTTCCTTCAATATCTGAGGTAAATTGTAAAAAAAAACCTTAGTTGGAAAATTGTTCATACATCAGTTCACTTTTATATAGATCTTCTTAAAAACCAACTGTTCTTCTTCTAATGTCGAAGGGGTTTGACAATAGCACTACAATTTCTGAGTGCAAGGCATGAATACACTTTTTCTGCCCATTCTTCTTTTCCAAATTGAAGAAAAAATTTGAGGGTACATCCATCAGTTCTCAGAGGAAACCGATGGAGTGCATACTCCAGGTAGGGAAGCAATACCTTCCCCAAGTGAAGGAGTTCAAGTACCTTGGGATCATGTTCATGAGTGAGGGGACAATGGAGCGGGAGGTTGGCCAGAGAATCGGGGCAGCGGGGGCGATATTGCACTCACTCTATCGCACCGTTGTCATTTGAAGGCAAAGCTCTCGATCTAATGGTCAATTTTCATTCCTACCCTCACCTATGGAAATGAAGAACTAGGTCACGAGTACAATCGGCCGAAATGGGTTTCCTCAGAAGGGGGAGGGCTTCTCCCTTAGAGATGGTGAGGAGCTCAGTCATCCATGAGGAGCTGATAGTAGAGCTGCTGCTCCTTTGTGTCGAAAAGAGCCAGTTGAGGAGGTTTGGGCATCTGGTAAGGATGCACCCTGGGTGCCTCTCTAGGGAGGTGTTTCAGGCACGTCCAGCCGGGAGGAGGCCTCAGGGAAGACCCAAGACTAGGTGGAGAGATTACATCTCCACACTGGCCTGAGAACGCCTCGGGGTCCCCCAGTCAGAGCTGGTTAATGTGGCTTGGGATTGGAAAGTTTGGGGCCCCCTGCTGGAGCTTCTGCCCCCACGTCCCGACTTTGGATAAGCGGTTGAAGATGGAAGAATGAATCCATCAATTCTATGCTTTTAAAGTGTGACCAAACCAAAGTCTTTGTGTCTCTGTACATAGTCAGCTAGGAGATTACTTTTCTCCTTATTTATTTGTGGTCTCCACAAGCTCTTGAAGATCTACCAATTCTCTCTCTATTACTTTTATTGAATGGGTTATGTCTCTCATGATGTTGGAAGTAAACTGTTGACATAATTGCTTAATCTGTGTTTTTGTAAAATCCCACCACTGCTGTAAAGACTGAAAATTGGAGTTTGCTGTTCTTGAATTAATCCAAAATTATTTTAAAACATATTTAAAATGTTTATAACACTATAAATTTGTATTAAAATACTAGTTAAAACTCAAATACATGACACACTGATTGAAACTATGGTCTGAGAAACTTACAGGAGTAATTGAACTATCCCTAAAAGAACTAAATTGATGCTTAAAACCATAAAATTGGTCTAGCCTAGCTACAGATAAATGATTATCATAAACATGATCCCATGATAGATGTGTGTGTGTGTGTGTGTGTGTGTGTGAGAGAGAGAGAGAGAGAGAGAGAGAGAAAGAATATAATTATCTGTTATTAATGCATACAATGCAAGGATTTGAGGTAATAAAAGCTGCATGGATAATAACTTTGATCCAAATAGCAGAATTAACATTTTCACATGACTTTCCAACAAATATTATTTAACAAACCATATTCTGTAAATCCACAACCCATATAATCTGTATTACTTGCATTTTGCAAAGCTAAACAGTACCACAACTAAACTATAGCACACAAGCACACATAGGGAGCTTTGCTTCTAAATCTTTTGCATCTCTTTGATCCAGAGGCATTTGTTAGAGCACAACATCTGAGAATCAAACAGGCTAATACACTGGTGCAATCTTCTTTGTTTCCCTGTGATCATCATCTGAGCTTATTGAACTGGACAGAGACATTTCTGTGCAAATACAACAAGAACAGAACAAGGGTATTATTAAAGGTTTAGCTTCCCTTTCCCCCTGTCATGCCCCCATCAGTCTCTCCAACTCCAGCTATCATCCTCTAACTCACCCACATTCTAACCTGCACACCTGCTCCCTGTCTCCTCATCAAGGATTCTATAAATACTCACCTCATTCACTCAGTCTACATCAAGTCTTATCTCAGATCACCATACCTCATCGCACTGCTAACATCCCCTGTATTCGTTGTTGTAGTTGTTCCTCTTCATTTTGCCTTCCAGTGTTATTCTTCTTAGTTTTGCCTTTTATAGTGCTCAGTGTTTTCTTTGTAGTTTTCTACATAGTTTTGTTTTGTTATTAATCACACTGCAATTGGGTTCACTCCAACTCCCGTCTTCGTCTCTCCTTCCATCCAAAGTGTGACACCCCCCTTCCTTAACACCAATCTGCCCTTTCTTTGTGCTCTTTATCCAGGAGACTTATTAAGTTTCAAATAAAATACACTTTATCATGGCTTCCAGCAGATGTCATCTTGAGCAATGGAGGGAGGCAAACATGCTGCCTGTTGTTCATTTCACCTGATCAATTTGACCAGCGCTGTTTATATATGGCAAGACTTTTATATGGCAAGACTTGTTGAATAATTGTGGATAGACCATGACTTTGAAGAAGACACAATTTTTGGCTTGTGGTCTGTGCTTGATTCTATGGCCACAAATGTGTATGAATACTCTGAATTTGCATACTTCATTGACTAGATTGAAAATATTGAAGGACCTGAATAGGAGGCTACAGATAAAGTGTAATGTGTAATCATGGGATGACTTTTTACCTGTGTGAAATTTATTAAATACTGATTGAATTTTGGCCAATATTTTTTTTTTTCTCAAATCTTATAACATTGCATGTAAAAAATTGGAAAACAAACTGTTTTTAGCAACTACTTTACACAAATGCAAACACATATGGGCCACACTCTGCAGTTAAATACAGTTGTCCCTGAAAAATGTCTGAAACTGTTTTCAGATTTTTAAAGATACTAAAGTCTGCAATCACAGTCTGAGATTCCAAAATTAAATCCAACATTTCTCATCAAATTCTTCCAAAACTAAATGATCATCTATGCTCTCCACATTACTTTTTAAAACTTTGTTTTTACTGTCAATGTTTCTCTAATGTGTGTCTATTTTCATCTCTCCTAAGGAATTTTAGGATTTTTATGTGAAACATGTATGTGTACACTTACCATGCGAATGCCTTTGAATATTAATGAGATCAAATTAGATAGTCAACAGACATTAGTCTTGAGAGAGATAACTGTCATTTAAACTTTTCCCAAGACTATTTTTCTGGAACTTGTGGATCATTCTGAATCATGAGTCATGTGTGGAACCTGCTGCCTGCAGCAGTACTTCAGCTTAGTGGTCTATGGAGACCTCATTGACTTTGAAATATGTGAAGAAAATATTTCAACTAATGGAAACAATTGAGAGGGCAGATGGCTTTGTAAAGAATGATATTCATTTCCATAGGTTTTTAATCTTTGGCTTGATGCCAACGAGAGCCAGCACTGCAGTATGACTGCTATGCTATTAAAGTAACTGCTTGGATGGGGAAGGGCCAAATGGCCCACTTTATTGTGCATGTCTCTTTTATCTTCTAATTTACTAATGAAATGGTCTATCAATGTAATACAACACATGTAAATCTATAGCTCCAAGAGAAAGGACTTTTTTCTTTTTTTTTTTAAATGCAACTCACAGACATGACATTAATTGTTTTTTATTGGATCAACTACTACATATTTCTTAGATTTTTCTGTACTATTAATAATTAAAACTTATTTTTACCAGTTTAGTCCTCATTTGGCAGAGATCTAGCCAGAATCTCAGTGTAAAAAATTACAACATTTGACACGACAAACATAAAACAAGGCACAATATAAAAAAAAGTAAATATACAGTATGTAAATAACTATACATTAAACCACTGACACTGAAGTCCCAAAATCAAGGCACTAGAGTTTGCAGTTTTAGAGGGTTTTAAAGTGTGTTCTAAGAAGATGGGGCAGCAGATGTAAACATCCTCAATCCAAACTCTGGTAAATAATATACCTGCTGATCTTAAGCAGATTTAGATTTGATTGAATTTTAACTTTGGATGAATTATGTTGTCACAGAGGCTAGCCTATATCTCAGTACCAATTGTTTTGTGTCAAAAGTTCGATTGAACATATGTTTGTTCTCTCTCTTTTTTTTTAAAAGGGTTTTAACTCCTAGCTCAAAACTGATTTACTTTAGAATCATTTTTGTTAATTAACTGTTGGCCAACATTATGGCTAGTATATTTTTTGTTGCATTGTCATTATTGCTGTTTCATAAATCATTGGACCAATTAAATCATGTATCATGGAAATGTAATGGCAATTTTCCATTGTGACATTTTACTCCATCTACAACAGTGTGATTACATTGAACATGCAATTGGGTTAATGTGGGTTCAGTCAACTGTATCTTTCTTCATGGGCAATACTGGTGGAAATGTTCAGTAGGCAGACTTTTTAGGTGTGTCATAAATTGTCTTTAAAATAAACCTACCCGAGAACAATTTGCTAGAATAAAAAGTGTGACAACTATGCCCAGTTTGCTAAACACACGTTTACATTTTGTCCACAAGGGGTTAGTTGTTACAATGGAACCTGGCATTAAACCAGTGGTAAAGGATTCATGAGATCATCCTTGATCTAATTCACACACACACAAAAAAACATGTTGTAAATTAAGAGGTTCTTTGAAACCAGCATACATTACCACTGCCACAGAAAACACACTTTTTCATATTTAGACATTTTACTCTCCTAATGGTTACTAAAATAAAGACCTTATTTATTTTATTTAAAGACTTTATTAATAATGACAGGTTATGTGAAGGAGTGTAAAGGACAGGCCGAATTATTTTGATTTGTTAAAACTTGATGTACCCATGGATGGAGAGTGGATGTACAGACTATGTTATTCTCAGCCTAATCTAACTGTGAAATTGGAAAGTGTAGGTCAAGTTTCTTCAGCAAAAAATGGGATATGCTTGCCAAAATGTAAAACCTTTCCCCAGTGGCCAAAGCAGTAAGTGTTGTAGGGTGTACAGGCTCGAGTGAGCTCCATTTATGACCAGAAGAAGTCACTAAAAGCTATTCGTGAAGCAGGATCCTTTCAGCATTTCAGGATGTAATACAGTAAAGATGAGTGGACTCTACCCCCCAACCCAAACCCAAACCTAATCATTAGTTGAGTCAAATCAAATGTTGGGGGGGGTAGTACAATCACACTCACCACTGATTAAGCTAATGTGATTACTTCCTAGTTTCAACGTTGATACGATCCCGGATCTCTCAGGCTGCTGATGCAACAAGCTGCTGTTTGAACCATGTGGAAAGGTAAACACACTGAAACCGATGCAAAAAGGTCTGGTGGGAAATGCCGAATGTCAGTGAATGGGCATTCTGTTGCAGATCCTAGGGTACTTTGGGGCGGCTGTGGCTCAGGTGATAGAGCGGGTTGGCCACTAAACCCAGGGTTTATGGTTCCCGTCCCACATGACTCCACATGCCGAAGTGTCCTTGGGCAAGACATTGAACCCCAAGTTGCTCCCAATATCAATGGTAGCTTTGTCGTCATTGGTGTGTGAATGTGTATGTGAATGGGTGAATGAGATGCACTGTAAAGCATTTTGAATACCGCTAAGGTGCTATATATTGTCAGTGCAGACCATTTACCTGAACTTTCAGAAACAGAATGCTGACATCCTGTGTGATCATGTTGGTTATTCTAGATACAAAGTAAAAATCTGAAAACTAACATAATACAAAGTAAGGCCTAAAATAAAAATACTGCATACTGCACTGATAATCGTATTAACAGGGCAACTCAGACATCATGCTGTATCTGTATTAATCCAGCATATATAACAATCATTCAGTGAAGCCTTGAAAACAACAGAAAAATCCTAATTTTACCTCTATTTTTCCATGTATCTGTCCATGTTGTAATTGTTATCATGATTGAGGAAAAATGAACTGGGTTCCCTTGTGACAGTCTGTCACCCACATCCAGTTTCCAATGAAAAATGCAGGTACACGTGGGACCACGTGTGCATGGGTGTGTTGGATGCCTGAAAAAGTCCACAATAGTCAATTGATCCACTGTTGTTGAGACAGTTGAGACAGTTCGACATAAATAAACTCTTACATTACATCAGCATCAACTATAATATACTTACTTTTATATTTTATACATTGGGATACTAAAAGCTGGGTTGGCAGATGGAGTGCCACCCCATGCCACCCAGTTATATCTGCACCTACATATATACTGTAGGTCACATAATTCTGCTGATATAGTTTACTCCCTCCATTAACTTTTTGCTCCTTTATATTCCTTCACCTCACCTCGCCTCTCTTCATATGATACCTTTTTTACTTTGTACTACTTTTCCTCCCCACACTCTGATCAAATGTATGTTCTAAAATTGTGGATCTCCTGTTCCACACCATGAGCTCTGCTACAGTGTTGCCCTCATCATGCTCTACTGTCTGTCTCCAATGGCCTGTAATAGCTGCGAAGTAATGAATCTATCTCCAGTCACTGACTGCAGTATCACCACAGGACCAAATTGGGCAATAAATCATTTTGTTAGCGCGCCACATCTGTATTTCTCACATTTACATACCTCAAAAAGTGACATCATCATGGCAACCAAGAAAACCCCACCTGTCTTCTGTCACGATACGACTGTAACCCTTAACTGTTTACTTCGATTTCTTTCTCAAATTCTCTTCTTCTTTCTTAAATTTTGGTCTTGCTAAAAACTTTTCCATTACAATAATGATGGGTGTGACCTGTTTTTATCAAAGGATCAGGGTTTGTCTGGTTTGCTTTGGGAAGTAAGCTGCAAGAGATGCAATAACAACACCATAATAATTCTTAAAAAAGCATCTCTCTTCATTAACATCCTTTAAAATGTAGTTGCAAGCAATATATAACTTGAAAAATATTTCATTATATTTTGATGTCTATACCACCTAGTGGATCTTTGAAAAGTACCAACTTTAAGCATTCCACTTAAGTTGGTAAAATAGCCGTACCAAGTCTGTCATATTTGGCTAAAGTTTTGATTTTTTATTCAGTTTCAAATGGCAAATTCCATACCATCAGACCACAACTGATTAAAATTAAATATAACTGCATAACATTTTAAAATGTCATGAGTGCTCCCTCAGTTTGACTTCTTGGTGGATGGCGGTGTGTGTCTTATGAAACCTGTCCAGCTGGGTGGGTTTGTTTACCTGTAATTTCCTCCTGCTGGTGTGGATTCTCTAATAAAGCTCCATGTTTAAGATAAAGGTCAGAAGGAAAAGGTCAACCACTTCTTAAAAAAGACCTGCATTGATTACTTAAAGTGTGTGCTTGTGAAAGAACAGTTCATTTAGAGACTGTGTCAAAATGTAAAGGGTTTAACAGACTTAAACTAAAGACAAAATTATTTCCTCTGCAATCTAAGGATAATATAATATAAGGTCTGTAATTAGAAGACAGAAAATCACAGCATTCAGAATTAAATCACAAGATTCCTGTCTTCCATTTCAAATGAAATAAAAATTGACCCTATACTTAAAAAAAAAAAAAAAAAAAAAAAAAAAAAACACATTCAGGGTCTTAATGTGCATGATTCATCTATGCACAAATTGAAAAGAAAAATGAAAATAAATAAATAAAAAATAAATAAATAAATAAAAAAATTAATTAATTAAAAAAATGTAATAAAAAAAAATAAACAGTTTGTCTACATAATAAAAATGGTCTCCATAAAATAAAATAATTTCATCAAAATATAATCACTTGGTCCAGTGCTTTAGGTTGACAGTATTCACTTCTGTCTCCTGAGATTGTTTGCGATTATAGCCCCCGTATACTGAAAAACAAAAAGGTTACCTTTTCATAATTTTCTTTTAAAAAATATTCAAAACTATATAATCTTGTACTATGTTACATGTGATATGAGTCAACTTTTAAACGTAAGACAACCCTTGTATGTGCAGTTTACAGGGTTGAAAAAAATGCATGGTGAATGAATATCATAATTCAAAATCATGACTATTTGTTTCTTTTGTATCTCATTAGTATTCATTTCTATATTCAGAACACCCACTTAGTTTGAATGAATGTAATAGAATAGAATACAGAGTTGAAAAATATTTACAGACAGTTCCTTTGGGGTTCAAATATTTTGTATTATAGTCAGTAAATCATATCCATTCAATTACATTTTAATCGTCTCAAAAATGATTCGACATGTTCACAGGAAGAGCCGCCACAATACTTCAAACTTTGATGTGTTCCCTAAAGGGTCTGGTTCTTTAAATTAAAATTTCAATTCCAAAGCCTGACACCTCTTAATCAAAGCAATTGTAATTGTTTTTTCTTTTATGGATGGTCACTGGACCTTTGGGTATTTTTGTTATGTATTATTTAAGTATTTTTTGTTTCAAAACACTAAATAGTATAAAAAATGAGGGCCTGGGTAGCTCAGTGAGTAAAAACAGACTACCACCCCTGGAATCTAGGGTGTGCTGAGTGACTCCAGCCAGGTCTCCTAAGCAACCAAATTGGCCTGGCTGCTAGGAATGGTAGAGTTACATGGGGTAGCCTCCTCATAGTCGCTATATTGTGGTTCGCGCTCTCGGTGTGGCGTGTGGTGAGTTGTGCTTGGATGCTGTGGAGAATAGTGTGAAGTCTCCACACATGCTATGTTTCTGCGGTAACACGCTCAACAAGCCATGTGATAAGCAGAGGCAACTACTGACTACTGAGATTCATCCTCTGCCACCCGCATTGAGGCTAGTCACTACACCACCACGAGGACTTAGAGCGCATTGGGAATTGGGCATTTCAAATTGGAGAAAAAGGGAGGGAAAAAAGCACAGCACTCTCCCTGGTGTGCTTTATTTAATTAATTTATTTATTTATTTTACCCAGATGTGGGATAAAGTCAACCTTGCCACTTTGTTATGAATTTTATTCAAAACAACATTCTGTTGTTATTTCTTTTCACACAAATTATGTTGCTCCATCAATATTTCATTTAAATAAAAGTATTTCTTGAATCTTGATACACTTTTTGACCTGAAAAAAAGCTAATTTTCCTTGTTGTGCCTTTAGCCCTGTTGTAACCTTCCTACATACAAACAGAGCACTTTATTAGGAGCACTATGGTCCTAATAAAGTGCCCATTGTGGTCTTCTGCCATTGTAGGAAGGACCCTGATGCAGATGGAATAAGTTAATGTGTCTTTATTAATACACAGAGATAAATGCAGTGTTGAAATAATGAGCAGAAATTCCTGGCACAGGTTGCAGAGCGCTGAGGTGATTTGGATGGTCAATGAGTTGATAGTGATGAACCAGCGTGGGACACAACGCATCAACGGTGAGAACAAGGAAAGTAATCCACAGGCAAACAATAGATCAGAGAAAGGCAGACCAGATATGTTAAATTCAAGACCTGAAGTGATAATTTCACATCAGAGCTCATCTATCCATCTCTTAAAGTGGACCACATTTATATTCACATCAGCGATTAAGGTAATTATCTGGTTAAGAATTTATTCTGTAAAAAGTAAAAATTCTCCATGAAGATTTATATGCTCCATTTAGTATTCATCTATTTGGGATATTTCTGCTTATGTAAAACATAGAAACTGAAACTTGCTCTGTCTTTTAAATTTGAGAATGTTAAGTTTTCTCGAGAAAAGGAAGATAAATTTAATGTATAAATTTAACATTATTATTATTATTTAACTAAATAATGGTGTCCTATCATTAAAAATCCCTAATGGGATTTTCACCTGTTTGTAGGCTATATTGATTTAATATATTTATTTTAATGCTTGAATTTGTATTCAATTTCACTGAATTCACTGAAAATGTGTGCATGACATTTCCCATTTTTCCATTTTTTTAAAAAATACATTATTATACAAATGAACGGAAATAATGTTTCAGGTTAACAACATATTTACAACACAGTTAATCTGGCCAACAAATTCAGCTTCATCTGGTAAGAATTTTTTAACTATCATTTAATGAAATAATAATTGTAAAATAATAATAATAATAGTAATTATTATTATTATTATAATTATTAGGCTATTATTATGAAAAGGCTTACACATAGTATATTTTATTAATATAAACTAAAAACATAAGAGTAACATTTAGTAATGGACATTCCATTTAGTTTTAACTCACTTCCGGATTAAGCCACACCCACACCCGGCTCTATCTGAACACAGATACAGAAAATTTTGTCAACGGCATGTAGCTTTCAAATTTGCATGTACCCTGACATTGGCACCATTATACCTGTAACGACCCACACCGTCTTTGGTTTGTTTACCTTTTTATTTAAGTTTTTGGCACTCTTTATGTTCCACATTGTTCTTTGTTTATGCACTCTTTGAGTTTTGGCACCTTTTATGTTCCGTATTGCTTTCTGTTTTATGCACTCTTATTTTGAAGTTTTGTCATGTCCTGTCTTCCCTCCTCGTCCATGTGTCCGGTCCTCATTGGTTTATTGTTTAATTACTTTACTCTCTGTTCTAGCCTCGTCATTGGTTTCTGTTAAGTGCCTTGTTATCTTGTTTTGAGTTCTGTTTGTCCATTGGTTTATGTTTTGTATTTTAGCCCTGATGTTCACCTTGTCCTTGGTCGGTCGTTGTTTAATGTTTGATGTCTGAAGCTCAGTCCCGTATCCAGCCTTGTTCCGTGTTCCTGCCTAAGCCCACTTTGCAAAACCCCCCCGTGTTGTTTTCTTGTTTTCATTTCTTTTGTTTTCCCCTCGTGGAGGTTTCTTTTGTTCCTGCCTTTTGTGTTTTCTGATTATTTAATAAACTGCATTTGGATCCTTACTCCCTCGTCTGCCCACTTCATAACAGAACGACCGAACCGCTAATGGATCCAGCAGCGTTTTTCGTAGAGCTTGCTAGGGCAAACCTGACCGTACGCGAGTTCTCCTATTTCTTTTCCAACGTGGCCAGCTGCTCCGGTTGGGACGACCAGGTCCTAAAGACCATATACAGGTACAACGTACCCGTTCGCCCAAGGAGAGAATTGCCGGAGATCGAGGATTGCACCTTGCAAGAGTATGTGGACCTGATTGTGGAGACCTACGCTGCAGGGGAGCCGCCTCTCTCAATTCCGGGCAGGGCCCCCGGGTGTCCCACGCCTACCACGGCCAACACACCCCCAGTCTCGTCTGTCCCAGGGCCAGTGTTGACAGCCCCGTCCGCCAGAAGAAGGAGGAGAAGAGGAAAGGCTTCTGCTTCCCGGTCTCCGCCTGCCACGGCCAACGAGCCAACGCCCACGCCTGCCACGGCCAACGAGCCCACGCCTGCCACGGCCAACGAGCCCACGCCTGCCACGGCCAACGAGCCCACGCCTGCCACGGCCAACGAGCCCACGCCTGCCACGGCCAACGAGCCCACGCCTGCCACGGCCAACGAGCCCACGCCTGCCACGGCCAACGAGCCCACGGCCGCCACGGCCAACGAGCCCACGCCTGCCACGGCCGCCACGGCCAACGAGCCAACGCCCACGCCTGCCACGGCTAACGAGCTGGAAGCCTCGTCCGTCCCAGAGCCGGCGTTGCCAGCCTCGTCCGTCCCAGAGCCGGCGTTGCCAGCCTCGTCCGTCCCAGAGCCGGCGTTGCCAGCCTCGTCTGCTAGGAAGAGGAGGAGAAGAGGAGGGGCTTCCGCTCACCAGTCTCCGTCCTCCATGGCCCCGTCCTTAGAGCCAGAGCCAGCGCCTGTAGCCTCGACCGTCCAAGAGCCAGAGCCAGCGCCTGTAGCCTCGACCGTCCAAGAGCCAGAGCCAGCGCCTGTAGCCTCGACCGTCCAAGAGCCAGAGCCAGCGCCTGTAGCCTCGACCGTCCAAGAGCCAGAGCCAGCGCCTGTAGCCTCGACCGTCCAAGAGCCAGAGCCAGCGCCTGTAGCCTCGACCGTCCAAGAGCCAGAGCCAGCGCCTGTAGCCTCGACCGTCCAAGAGCCAGCCCTCCTTGAGCCTTCCAGAGCTCCGCCTCCCGAGCCTCCCAGAGCTCCGCCTCCCGAGCCTCCCAGAGCTCCGCCTCCCGAGCCTCCCAGAGCTCCGCTTCCCAGAGCTCCGCTTCCCAGAGCTCCGCCTCCCGAGCTTCCCAGAGCTCCGCCTCCCGAGCTTCCCAGAGCTCCGCCTCCCGAGCTTCCCAGAGCTCCGCCTCCCAGAGCTCCGCCTCCCGAGCTTCCCAGAGCTCCGCCTCCCGAGCTTCCCAGAGCTCCGCCTCCCAGAGCTCCGCCTCCCAGAGCTCCGCCTCCCGAGCCTCCCAGCGCTCCGCCTCCCGAGCCTCCCAGCGCTCCGCCTCCCGAGCCTCCCAGCGCTCCGCCTCCAGAGCTTCCCAGCGCTCCGCCTCTCGAGTCACCCAGCGCACTGCCTCTCGAGCCTTCGAGACCAAGGTCAAGGCCTCCCACGCCTCAGCCACCCGAGCCTTCCACACCCCTGTCTCCCGAGCCCTCCGCGCCTCTGCTGCCAGAGTCCCCCAGGTCTCCGCCTCAGAGGACTGCCTCGGCTCTGCCTGCAGCTGCTCCGCCTTCCACGGCTCTGTCTGCTCCGCCTTCCATGGCTCTGTCTGCTCCGCCTCCCACGGCTCTGCCTTCGCCTACTAAAACCCCAGGACCTTCCAGGCCTCCTTGGTCACCGCCCACCATGGCACCGTCCCTGGGGGCCTCCTTGACTCCTCCCAGGCCTTCTGACCCTGTCCTGTGGCCTTCTCCCTGGCCTTCTGACCCTGCCTTGTGGCCTCCTCCCAGGCCTTCTGACCCTGCCTTGTGGCCTCCTCCCTGGCCTTCTGACCCTGTCCTGTGGCCTCCTCCCTGGCCTTCTGACCCTGTCTCGCGGCCTCCTCCCTGGCCTTCTGACCCTATCCCGTGGCCTTCTCCTTGGCCTCCTGACCCTGTCCCAGTCCTGAGGCCATCTCCAAAGCCTCCTGACCCTGCCCTAGCCTTGTGGCCGACCCCCAGACCCCCTGACCCGATCCCTACCCTACGGCCACTTCCCCGGCCTCCAGACCCAGTCCCTGCCATGGGGCTGCCTCCCTGGCCACCTGACCCGATCCCTGCCCTACGGCCACTTCCCCGGCCTCCAGACCCAGTCCCTGCCATGGGGCTGCCTCCCTGGCCACCTGACCCGATCCCTGCCCTACGGCCACCTCCCCGGCCTCCTGACCCAGTCCCTGCTCTATGGATGCCCCCCGACCCGGTCCCCTCCTTCAAGTTGTCCCCTGGGCACCTACCCGGCCTCCTTGGTCTTCTGGCCACCCACCTGTTCTGTCTCTGTCTTCCTGTCCATGTCTTGTCCCTCTGTGCCCCTCGTGTTCCCTAGATCTGCCTGTTCGTTCTTGTTTTTCGTTGTTGTTTTGCTCCTCCTTTGATTAGGAGCGTCTGGGATCCGCTCCTTAAAGGGGGGGCTCTGTAACGACCCACACCGTCTTTGGTTTGTTTACCTTTTTATTTAAGTTTTTGGCACTCTTTATGTTCCACATTGTTCTTTGTTTATGCACTCTTTGAGTTTTGGCACCTTTTATGTTCCGTATTGCTTTCTGTTTTATGCACTCTTATTTTGAAGTTTTGTCATGTCCTGTCTTCCCTCCTCGTCCATGTGTCCGGTCCTCATTGGTTTATTGTTTAATTACTTTACTCTCTGTTCTAGCCTCGTCATTGGTTTCTGTTAAGTGCCTTGTTATCTTGTTTTGAGTTCTGTTTGTCCATTGGTTTATGTTTTGTATTTTAGCCCTGATGTTCACCTTGTCCTTGGTCGGTCGTTGTTTAATGTTTGATGTCTGAAGCTCAGTCCCGTATCCAGCCTTGTTCCGTGTTCCTGCCTAAGCCCACTTTGCAAAAACCCCCCGTGTTGTTTTCTTGTTTTCATTTCTTTTGTTTTCCCCTCGTGGAGGTTTCTTTTGTTCCTGCCTTTTGTGTTTTCTGATTATTTAATAAACTGCA
Source organism: Moxostoma hubbsi (assembly GCA_032164185.1). NCBI lineage: Eukaryota > Metazoa > Chordata > Actinopteri > Cypriniformes > Catostomidae > Moxostoma > Moxostoma hubbsi. The sequence goes on along the minus strand of JAVLUX010000001.1, from coordinate 34,911,948 downwards.
TTTGGATCCTTACTCCCTCGTCTGCCCACTTCATAACAATACCATTATATCAAGTTACTGAGATGTGCCATTACTGTTACTTAGGTCTTGGTTCATTTGAATTTACCTTCTCATATGGTGCAACTGGAAGCACATTTTGTCAGCTATATGGGAGACCTGGGTTCTTGTCCCACATTGAAACCAGGAAGAAATCATGTTCACATAATCAGTGATAAATGTGATTTGGAGGTTACATTATCCCTCTAACTTTATTTTTTTACTCAAATGGGTTGGGCCATCGGTCCTGGTCTTGGCGCAGCTCAAGCAGGGATTGTTGATTCGTCTTGTGCAAACTGGAGAGGGACTAGAGAATCTTGGCATACTTTGATCCCAGGTTTCGGCACCAGTATGACAGTTGCGTGATAAGGAGGACACGGAAGGCGAGTTGCTCCACTCACAGGTAAGGCTTTTTAATGAACACACTGAAGCGCTTACAGCTGTACAATAATAGCTCTTCAGGTTCCAGACTCTCACTCTGCCTTCTGCTAGTGACATGAGTGGTTTTATCTGCTCTCCACGTGCTCACTGGAATTAGAGACAGGTGTTAGTCATGATTTAGCTCAGGTGTAAGCGCCTTTACTGCTTTCTCTCTCTCCGGACAGGCTCTTGACCATCCCCCCCGCTGCCACAACTGTATGTTTGTTTGTTTGCTTGTTTGTTTTTGTACCTTAAACTATTGTTATAATAATGGTCAAAAAAGAAAAGAAAAACAATTATAAGAAATGTCAGCCTCAACCCATCACATTTGATAATATTTTAATGAAATATTTATCTTCTTATAAAAAAAAAAAAAACAGTTATGTACATTGGGGCATTTTATGATTCATTTAATGTTATTTAGTTAATGTGTATTACTTATTTTACTGTCACATGCTTGCTTTGTTTTTTTTTCAGTGACACTGCACTGTCCATTAATTTTTCATAGTCAAACACTGCCCATTTTTACCCGTAATGTAACAGATTATTTTATTTATTTGTATTTTTTTACAGTGCTTTAACAATAGAAGTGTGTGTGTCCGTGTCCATCTGATCCTTTTTGTTTCTCAGCATTCATCTTTGCAGCTCCAAGACATGATTCAATAAAGCTTTTGTCTTCAATTCACTATATCAACCAGATGGCCACGACTGATTGAGGTGAACTTAATGTAATAAAACTTTCCCCTCTCAGCTATTACATCATCATTCAACGTCCAACACTTTGGGCTTCATTTGAAGAACCAGTTGAGGAACACACTTCATATTTCTATTATTCTACGATTCCCCCATGTCACCCTATTCTTCTTAGTCATAATTATTTCTTGGTATAAAGCCTTACTGTAAACAAAGCTTGAGCAGACACGATAATTTAAAGAGTATGAATAATGCAGCAGAGAGCTAAATATTATATATAAACAACACATCTGCAGACCCAATGAATTCATGTTCCACACTCTATTTTCTGATGCAAAACAAACAAACAAACAAACAAACTACATTGAGTAAGCAAGGTATTTTAACAGTAGGACCCTAAAGAACAACAGTAGATATGAAGCAGGGGGTTTGGTTGGTGTTGCTATTGAATGTGTGTAAAAAAAAAAATAAAAAAAAAAGATAAAAACAACAACAACATCCCACTTAAGCAAAGGCACTGTTGCCCGTTTCTTGAATCTACTATCAAACCAGTCAAGTAATAATTTTTGAGTTGATCTAAATAACATTACTCTTCTTCAGAAAGACAGAGAATGATTTGCTTTTGTTTTTGTCTTTTCAACTGAACAAAGAAGAAAACTCATAAATAAAGTTGGGGTGAACTAGAGTATGCCTCAGGGTTCAGCGTTATGGCTTATAACTGATAAAAAAATTTTTTAAGTACAGCAATTTTAGCTTAATGGTTGATGTCACACACTAAAAAGCTGTTCCCTGTCTATTGCTCATTTCGACGTTGTGTCTCTTGAGCGCCGAATATACCTCTGATCTATAAAAAAAGGACAATGAGAAGTTGGCAGACAGAATTTGCATGTCCCGCCCCCGAACATATAAAGGCACGGAAATACGTCTGTTTCATTCAGAAATTTTTTTTCAGAGCCGATGGTCGTGTATGCAGCGATCTGCGTATCACACACACCTGTTCCTCTTACCTCTGGTGATCTGCTGTTGGATCTACGGCGCACTTCAGCAGCTTTCTCCTTCTCTGCACGGCAGTGCAGTTTGCCCCTGGGTGCTTCGACAGCACAAACTAAAATAGTTTATAAAAGAGTGATTTTCTTAAAAGAGTATTTTCCTCTAAAGGAGCAATACACAGTGGCGTTGAACGTCCTTTTTAGGACGCGTCTTTATAAGGATGCCTTTCCGCCCCTGTGGTTCAGTTCCTGGATTCGGACAGCCACAGGCGCTGTCTCTTGTGTCTGGGCTGCAGTCACACTGAGGCAGCATTTGTGGATGGTTCATGTTCTCACTACTAGAACATGACCATGGCAATGTTGCGGTCGCAGCTTTCCTTCAACCAAAGGAACGCCACTCCAGCCGCCCCCCGCGTCGCTCCTTCTTCCCACGGGATTGAGGATGATGCGGCTGGCGATGGAGGCGATCTGGGGATGGCAGCGGGCTCGGTGTCACCTGGTATACCCCCATGAGCCACCCAACCACCGGCATGCTTGTTGACTTCCGTCTTGGCTCGAGGCAACAGCGGCTCGCCTCACAACCAGCCTGCCTATCCTCTGGAGCCCCCCGAGCTGGATGAGCTCGACGCTGCATCGGAGAGTTGTCCGGCATCTGACGTGGATGACTCATCTGGGCTACCGCCTTCAGGCCAGCATGCCCAGGCTGAGGCTGATGCCCAGATGTCCGACATGCTTGCCCGGGCCGCCGCCAGCATGGGGCTGGACTGGAACCCTCCGTCCTGCCCACAGCCATCGCGGCTGGATGATTGGTTCCTTGGGATTGCGCACCGCTCACAGCCAAACCCCCCGGTCCCTTTCTTCCCTGAGGTGCATGATGAGCTGACGACTACATGGAAAGAACCCCTCTCCACTCATCACAAAGACCCTTGCTCATCCGCTCTCACTACACTCGACGTCGGAGCACCCCACGGATACACAGCGATTCCCCAGGTGGATAGGGCAGTTGCGATCCACCTATGTCCCGAGAACACCGCCACCTGGCGGGGTCAACCTGTGCTCCCCTCCAAGGCCTGTAGGACGACATCATCATTGGCCGCCAAAGCCTACAGCGTCACCAGACAGGCCGCTTCCGCCCTGCATGCCATGGCCCTCCTGCAAGTTCACCAGGCCAAGGCACTCAAAGATCTGCACGTGGGTATTCCTGATCCCGACGGGCTGCAGGAACTGCACTCAGCGACCGGCAAACTCAACTACCTCAACAATTGGCTCATCCTGGACCCCTCCTGAGAGTTACTCTGTGCCCACAGGGAGCAGGTGCTCAGGCACCTCAGCCGCTTAGGGCGTCAGGTCAACTGGGAAAAGAGCAAGCTCGCCCCGGTTCAGAGCATCTCTTTTCTCGGCATGGAGTTAGACTCAGTCTCAATGTCAGCACGCCTCACCAACGAGTGCGCGCAGTCAGTGCTGGAATGCTTTAAAACTTTTCCAGAGGCTCCTGGGGCATATGGCGTCCTCTGTGGTGGTCGTGCCACTGGGGTTGATGCATATGAGATCGCTCCAGGCTCCAGACTCGAGTCCCAAGACGAGCATGGCATCGCGGCACGCACCATGTGATGGTCACCCCCGCATGCCGCCAAACATTCAAACCTTGGACAGACCTCTGCTTTCTGCGGATTCAAACCTTGGACAGACCTGAGGGCATATGGCGTCCTCCGTGGTGGTCGTGCCACTGGGGTTGATGCATATGAGATCGCTCCAGGCTCCAGACTCGAGTCCCAAGACGAGCATGGCATCACGGCACGCACCATGTGATGGTCACCCCCGCATGCCGCCAAACATTCAAACCTTGGACAGACCTCTGCTTTCTGCGGGCAGGAGTCCCCTTGCAGCAGGTGTCCCAAAAGTGGCACGTGCCACTTACATCCCGGTAACCTCAATGTGGTGGTGGACGCGCTATTATGACAACGCTTGCCCAGTGGAGAGTGGAGGCTTCACCCCCAGTCGGTCCAGCTGATTTGGGAACGGTTCGGCAAGGCTCCGGTAGACCTGTTAGCCTCCCAAAAGACCTCCCACTGCCCGCTCTGGTATGCCCGAACAGAGGCTCCCCTCGGGGCAGACGTACTGGCACACAGCTGGCCCACGGGGCTGCGCAAGCACGCATTTCCCCCAGTAAGCCTTCTTGTACAGGTCCTGTGCAAGTTCAGGAAGGACGAGGAACAAGTCACTCTAGTGGCTCCCTATTGGCCCACCCGGGCTTGGTTCTCGGACCTTGTACTCCTCGCGACAGCCCCTCCCTGGCAAATTCCCCTGAGGAACGACCTTCTTTCTCAGGGACAGGGCACTCTGGCATCCACACCCAGACCTCTGGAACCTCCACGTCTGGCCCCTGGACGGGATGCGGAAAATCTAGCTGATGTACCACCTGCCGTCGTAGACATAATCAACCAAGCTCCTTCTACCAGGCAACTTTAGGCCCTAAAGTGGCGCTTGTTCGCGAATTGGTGTTCTTCTCGGGCTGAAGACCCACAAAGGTGTGCAGTCTAGGGTAACTATAAGGATTCCGCCGACTTTATGGGGCATTGGGGAAGGGTACGTGCAGTCTGATACAGCTGGTTGTTTTGGCACGTCAATTACCTGCCCGCTCCTGTGTCAGACGAAGGGAAGTTTACTCGGAATTGGTGTCTGGCGACAGAACACGAGGACAATTGCGTTTCAGACTGTACATGCAGCGGGGATTTTCTGCATGCGCAGTGACACGATTTAAGCATTTTCATACATTTCAGTGTGGATGAGCAACTTTTGGAAAATGCTTGAAAATGTTAGTGTGGACGGAGATTGTTTCGAAAAGAAAACGCCGTTTTCATATGCATCCGGATTTATGTAGAAGTAGCCCAAGTCTCTTTTTTGATGGATATAAGTCTGGTAGATCGAATTCTTCTGTTATATTTTGGAATTTGTGCATTTAAGCTTCAGTTTCACGTGAATTGAATGTTTAAGTTCAGTCTGCGACACCTGGCCATTAAAGCACCATGCAGCCACTGTCCGTAACCATAGCAATAGCTCCAGTACCCACACAGGCACAAGATTTTTCCCATTTAGACTTATAAAATCTTATGAAAAACTCTTTTATATGATATATTTATAAATTATATAAAATATTTTGCAACATGTAAATAAAGGATTTCATGTTTTTTAACCGTGAATTCTAAATTCTTACAGTTAAATTAACCATGGTATTTTTAATTGCGTTTAATAGTAAAACCGTAAAATCGCGTCATCCCTAATTCAATGCATATTCTTGAATATATATATATATATACACTGTATCATATCAAACATTCAGGGAAAGCATTAGGGTTAATATTTCATAAAACAATTACCCTTACCTGCTCATCTGAAATGCCTGCCTGCTTTCCTCACCATGAAAAACAACTGATAATTTCTATGGATGCCTTTAACATCTCCACTGACTCCATATATGAAGCATGTGATGTATTTCATGTTTTCTAAATTCATACAAAAGTTTTGTGTGGGTAACAGACCTACACACCGAAATTGCACGTTGTCAGCTACTGACTGTCATGTGAGTTTTTACTGTCAGTTCATGCATCCTGGCCAGCGCTGAGAAAAGTAATAGGTACCACGTGAAACGGCCGTCTAGTTGGGCAATACCAGTTTGTACAACGGAGGGGGAACTTCAGTTGTTTGTCTCAATATGTCAGACTCACAGCCACGCAACTGCAAGGTATCTCATTCAAATTTTCATCATTGATAAAAATATATAAACACGGCACGATTGCCCCCCACCCCCATCTCCCCCGTCTCCCCCAATTCTACGCCAGTGTCTTACACAATCTACAAGAAAGGTATTATTTAAATTTTTCATGATGCCTCATTGGAGATGATAACTTTAGATGAAAAGCCTACAGGCCATACTGTAAGACATAATTTCAGCCATGACAACACTCAGAAATATTTCACAGCTAATATGCGTTTGACATATTGACAGGATATTGGTTTTGGCTGACAAGATCTGCTATGCTGCTGCTGCTGCTACAGAGCAGGTCCTGAGACTTACCTATGCTATGCTACTGCTAGTATGTAGACATGCTACTGCTGCCTCACAATTAGACAAAACACAAGACATGCTGCATCGAGCATGTAGCACATACAATACAGACATACAAAACAATCCCTATGTAATGAAACTGCATTATCCTCAAAACTACTCCTAAAGAACTGCTACCGCATTCTGCCGAACGTGCCACGACTGGCTGAAGAGGACTGCAAAACGGCACCGTGATATGCAGAAAAGGACAACGACAACAGTAAAAACAAAAAAAAAGATATTATTATTCTGGTGGCAAAGATCAAAATGTGCGGTCAGACAGTGACTCACATCCTGTTAAAAAGAAGAAGAAAAAAAAACTTAACCCTTATTCACTGTTCGGTCATTTTTTACCTAAATCGATTTTGTTTCCTTTATCTAATGGGTACGAGACTTTGTGACTTTTCATCCATTTCATATCTGAACATATACAAAAAACTTTTTTGTATGAAAAAAAAGCCTACAAAAAATTTGATAATTCTAAGTGGTAGGAAAAAAAAATGTCACACTTGTACTGTTCCCGGTCCCGCCATAGGAAATTAATGGGAAACACTAAAAATTAAAAAAAAGACAGCAACAATGCAGAAAAAACACATGAGACTATCAAACATCAAGAGAACAAAACACACACACACACACACACACACACACACACACACAGAGACAGACAGACAGAGATAAATCAAAGACACATACAGATCAAAGACATACAAATCAAAGGGAAAGTAACATGTTCAGGGTTGACTGTAATGATAATAATGTAGCATTATTGAAAATATGGACAAACGTAACCTAAAAAAAAAACTAAACAAAATTCTAAACTTTTTCATGGAAGTAGTCTTTGATAATGTTTAATTATATATCTAATTGAAGAACCTGACAAAATCTAGAAATCTTCTTCTTTTCAACAAGGGATGAGTAAGTAGCTCTCTGCAGCCACCTAGTGTTTATACTTGGAATTTCATCTGGTTTTCGTATATTTTTATACGAATGATGATTGGTTCAGTATTTGAGAAAATATTCATTAAAAATCTATTTTAAAAGAAAATGAATGATACGGTCTAAATACCCCAAAACACACTCAACTCTTGCACAGCTCTTATCCTTTCACATGGAAGTTAGAGTTGTTACATTTCTTTCACAGCAATTTAACAAATACACTCTTAATGTTTCCAGTCACTTTTGACCTGGAACGACTGTAATGTGATTCAATAATGAACCACATAAGGGTTAAATCAGCTTAAATTGGTTTGCTGGTCTTATCTGGGTTAAGCTGGTTTGGCTGGTCAAGCTGGTGTTCAAGCTGAAATGCCTAAAACCCCTCAAAAACCACAAAAAACTGGCCTGACCAGCTGCTCTGTGTATATAACATTTTGGTGGTAAATCCAAAGTGGCAAAAACTTGAATAAATGTAAAACAGTAAATTTTATCAATATGCCCAGTATTTACTGTTTTAGCATACAGTGTAATGCCTGTAAACAAAACAACTATTTTAAGAACTTATTTACCTTATCCAGACAAAAAAGAAAAAAAAGAAAAAGATGAGTGTTCTTCAATAAATTGACTTAAAATCACAGTCATTAAAAACATGTACAGATAATGGAAGCTCTTATCTCCAATTTGCCAACACCAGTCTTGAGAGAATCTAAGCCTATGTATAATGTGTTTATTGCTGCTTTATTTGTCTCATCTTGTACATGTGCGAGGAATATAAAAATCGCCTGACTTTTTTGGGATTTATTTCTGCAAAACATAATAAAATGTGAATGCCAAAGAGACAATCAGCAAGGGACAAGAGGACAAATCATCACTGCATCATTATGTGGCTCTCTGATAGAAAAAGCTTTTTGTGTGTGTGTGTGTGTGTGTGTGTGTGTGTGTGTGTGTGTGTGTGTGGCTCAATTAAGTTGTGGTTCTCATCTGGAAGCAAACTACTTCATACTGATTTCATATTAAAATATATATTTTAATATGAAATATTCCCACTTTGTCTTCCAAACTCAAGTTCTGCATATCTGGTTTCTGGCCACTACAGAATCTCACCTTATATTGCACACAACAAATTTCTTCAAGAATACTGGTAGTTCTTTCAGATCCAGTTTCCAACAAAAGCCTCACAGATAGACCTAAAGTGTAGGCTTTAAACTCACCTCCCCGAGGCCATTGATTTCTTCTATAACACCAACGAAATCCGATTGAGTTAAAAAATTGTGACAGAATCTGTAATTTTAGGTGAACTAACCCTTTAAAGAGCCTTTGATCAGATTGAGCTACTGTAAGATGGATCTGCAAGTCGTTATTGTTTCGACCTGCTGTTGCAGTCAGTAATAAATAAACCATATTGGCCGACCACGCATGTCTGGAGCTTATTTGTGACTTTGAACTTTCAGTCAGAATGGCACCATCCCTTGACACATTTATTGTGGGCCACCAACACAACAGGTCGTGATTGAGCAGGTAATTGTTCCTCGTAATGCTTTCATGTCATGTTTGTGTCTTCGAGTGACAAACCGGTTGCCTGTAAAGACGTTTAATGTCCGTCCATCCATCGACTGCTGCAGGCTCCTGACTTTTGTGTCAACTCAGTCTATTTGAGCTTAATTAGGACTGAGAGTCTTGTGGCCTGTGAACAAAAACATTTTTGAAATTGTTGAGTGATGAAAGAAAACTTCAATAATTCCCTCCCTATGCAATTACTTTATTGCTAAATACTGCCATTGTGCCTATGAAAAACAGGAGCTAATTATTTATCCAAATTTTATAGCTTTAAACTACAACAAGATTTAAGTTTCTACTCAGAACGGGCCAGAGCAACCGTACGTACAAGTTTGATCTTGTCCAGAAATTGTCAAGTGTGGTCTCTGACGCAGCCAACATAAAAAGTTGCATAAGGTGGCAGTCGGAAACGTTCTCTCATAGACGCACACTTCACTTCTTTCGTACTCATCGTGGTGGTTTCTCAGGACTGCACTTATGATCTGTCTTACGCACCAATACAACACACCGATGCACTTGAATTTGTATGTGATGTACTTTTCACCATGCTTCCTTCGTTTTGCCCTGTCTGTTATGGTTCACTTCAGTATGACTAAAACACTAGTAATGTTTTGTTCATTAACAAATGTGTGTTTTCGAATGAATCTTTTATGTAAACAAATCGTTCTCCCTCGCTTCCGTTGTTTCGGTTGTGAACAACTTAATGTTTGTCAATGAATCGATAAAGATTCAATAGCCACTTTTCCACTATCAGGTTGAACGGTTCTCATTATGGAACCGATCCTTGTGGTAATGATAACATCTATTAGCTGACTAATAGATTAATAGTTCAAATACATCAATGGATTGGGTGGACTTTAACATGGGCTATACAGATAAAGATGCAGTCTTAAAGTCCCATAAAATAATACAAATATTTTGAAGGTCTGTGGTCTTTTGTGGTTATGGTCAGGCCCAATTTTTCCTCTTGGCAGAGAAGATTATAAAAATGATAGCAGAAATGCATTGCTTTCGTTTCACACATTTCATACAGCACTTAAACCCATAGATTATTACATTGAGCTATTTATTTATTTTTTTTTGGCAAAGAAAGCATGAAAAAGTGAAACTTAGAGAGAGAAAGAGAGCTCCATCCTCATCAAACTTATACACAGCAGGATGTTCATTAAAACTTTTGTCCTAAGTGAGAAAAAGAGACCAGCTGTGAGCATCCTGTTTTCATTTCACACATGGTTTAGGGGCAATCAAGAGGGCAAGCTTTCATTAAGTCACAGTAAGAATTAGCCTATTGACCAGATCATGCAGAATTTCTCAAGAATCACCACAAGAAATAGCATTTTATATTGGTCTGTGAAAAATCAAAAATCAAAACAGAATTATTGTTACATAGTGGAGACTGGGACTAATTGTCACACTTTTTTCCCCAGTGACATGTATGTCTGCCTTGCTACAAAAAAAAAAAATGTATTGCACATTTCCACGGTTTTGGCCAAGGGAAAAAGAAACGGTTCGTTGAACACACCTTGACCGGTGTATAGTGGGGCTTGCTGCTATTCTATTTGGGGTATGTTGTCACAATGGAGCCTGCTGTTAAACAGTCTATTATAAGGTTTTCAGAATCATTTAGATAAACCAATAGATGTTTTGGCCAACAAATATTGCCATTTACAAATTTTATACATTTATAACAGTTACATATTGTGACATCTTTCAGTGTGACTACTAGCCCCAGTGTCTCTTAATAAAAATGCTTCTTTAAGAATGTGGACATGTGAAATTGTTGATTTACTCTCAAACGTGTGTGTTTCTGTAACAAAGACGGAAGAAAGAGAGAGAGAAAGGGTAAAAAATAAGTGTGTGAATGAGTGGGTGGGTGTTGAGGATAACAAATGTATCTACTGTATATAGAGGCTTTTTAAAGCTTCAACATTTGCTCAGGGAAAAGTTGAATAATTGATGGGCAAATATTAATGTGAGGATGCTTTCCCATCTCAATTCAACATTATTGGATCAGTGCACAAATAGCTCTGTTTTATGCTCGATGAAATAAATTGAAGAAAAATGCTCAAAATGCAAATGGAATAATGTATAAATTCCAATATAATCTTCTTACCCAATGCTAATGAGTTCTAATAATACAAATTTAACCTGATTTTGTTAAGCCTTGTGGGCATCCCTTTAAACCACTTAAGGTTTCTAAGTGATGGATAAAGCAAATTACAGAGCCTTCTTCAGTATAGCAAAATCCCAACCAGATCACATTCTATTATTCAGGGAGTATAGATTTATCAGATGCACAGTGATTTTGCACTTAGAATAGTCAATTTAACATAATCTTTTATAAAGTGTTATTGTCAAAATGACAGTGTTCCTCCTGAGAACCTGTGGAGTTGGAAAAGGCAGTGTCAGTAAATGTATATTAGTCGTTATCTGTGCTGCATCATTTCCCATCTGACACTGGGCTGAATACTAATCATGACATAAATACTTTAAGGGGGTGGTGGGGGCGTGAGGTTCTATTATTTGCAGACTCCTGTCAAAGCCAGGGATTCAATTTAGTTGATGACAATGGTGAGATATGCTGACCACGCTTACAGAAGTTGACTGTCTGTATGTACAGTATCTCACAAAAGTGAGTACACCCCTCACATTTTTGTAAATATTTGATTATATCTTTTCATGTGACAACACCGAAGAAATGACACTTTGCTACAATGTAAAGTAGTGAGTGTACAGTGTGTCATGTGACTCGAATAGTGTTACAAGGTCTCAGGTGTGAATGGGGAGCATGTGTGTTAAATTTGGTGTCATCGCTCTCACATTCACTCATACTGGTCACTGGAAGTTCATCATGGCACCTCATGGCAAAGAACTCTCTGAGGATCTGAAAAAAAATAATTTTTGCTCTACATAAAGATGGACTAGGCTATAAGAATATTGCCAAGACACTGACACTGAGCTGCAGCATGGTGGCCAAGACCATACAGCGGTTTAACAGGACAGGTTCCACTCAGATCAGGCCTCACCATGGTCGACCAAAGAAGTTGAGTGCACATGCTCAGTGTCATATCCAGAGGTTGTCTTTGGGAAATAGACGTATGAGTGTTGCCAGCATTGTTGCAGAGGTTGAAGGGGTGGGGGGTCAGCCTGTCAGTGCTCAGACCAGATGCCGCACACAGCATCAAGTTGGTCTGGATGGCTGTCATCCCAGAAGGAAGCCTCTTCTAAAGATGATGCACAAGAAATCCCGCAAACAGTTTGCTGAAGACAAGCAGACTAAGGACATGGATTACTGGAACCATGTCCTGTGGTCTGATGAGACCAAGATAAACTTATTTGGTTCAGATGGTGTCAAGCATGAGTGGCGGAAACCAGGTGAGGAGTACAAAGACAAGCGTGTCTTGCCTACAGTCAAGCATGGTGGTGGGAGTGTCATGGTCTGGGGCTGCATGAGTGCTGTCGGCACTGGGGAGCTACAGTTCATTGAGGGAACCATGAATGCCAACATGTACTGTGACATATTGAAGCAGAGCATGATCCCATCCCTTCAGAGACTGGGCTGCAGGGCAGTATTCCAACATGATAATGACCCCAAACACACCTCCAAGACAACCACCGTCTTGCTAAAGAAGCTGAGGTTGAAGGTGATGGACTGCCCAAGCATGTCTCCAGACCTAAACCCTAATGAGCATCTGTGGGGCATCCTCAAATGGAAGGTGGAGGAGCACAAGGTCTCTAACATCCACCAGCTCCATGATGTCATCATGGAGGAGTGGAAGAGGACTCCAGTGGCAACCTGTGAAGCTCTGATGAACTCCATGCCCAAGAGGGTTAAAGCAGTGCTGGAAAATAATGGTGGCCACACAAAATATTGGCACTTTGGGCCCAATTTGGACATTTTCACTTAGGGGTGTACTTAATGGGTTAGACATTAATGGCTGTGTGTTGAGTTATTTTGAGGGGACAGCAAATTTACACTGTTATACAAGCTGTACACTCACTACTTTATATTGTAGCAAAGTGTCATTTCTTCAGTGTTGTCACATGAAAAGCTATAATCAAATATTTACAGAAATGTGAGGGGTGTACTCACTTTTGTGAGATACTGTAGGTATGGCCCAAAGAGCTGGGGATTGAATAGTGGAGAAAGTCAAGGAGTGGCAGAATGTAACCACTTGTCTACTATTTAGAGACTGAAGAATTAAGGCATTATTGGTTGAATCTGACAAAGATGTGTCCAGGCCATATTTTATCCCAAAAATCAAAAGAAGACTTCATTTATTTATTTATTTATTTTAAATAAAAAGTCTAAGAAGAAAATATTTTACTTTTAGGACAAATGTGCCTTAAAAAATGTGACAATGTGACTGAGTCTCATTCTCATTGCTGTAACATGAAAGCAAGATTAATTTATTTTAATGTGTATATGGTAAAACTTTACAATAAGGTTCCATTTGTTAACATTAGTCAACAACATTAGTTAACATACTATCAATACTTTTACAGCATTTATTAATCTTATTATTAATTATTGTTAATTTCAACATATACTAATACATGATTAAAATCAAAAGTTGTATGCATTAAGGTTAGTTAATGTACTAAGATGGTAATGCAAGTGGCTAGAGTCATTTCAATATTTTATACTTTTGCTTATTGATATTATGCGAGCATATTCATGTATCCACATTTATGTACTTATATCCACATTTATGTTCTCAACTATAAGCAGAATATAATCATATACTTTACATTCCTGTAACCAGCTTGCATGGCATTATCACTGCATATGTCTATCCTTGTATTTCTGTGTTTATGCATGTATGTTTTACAGACTGAAGCCTCACATGTTCAATGTGTGAATTTGAAGACTATTCCATTTTTCTTCTCTATCCTTATAAGGGTTGTAGCATTGCTGTACCAACATTTCCATGGGAAATGAAGCTCAGAACTGGTTGTGGAGCAAGCTAGTCTCACCATTGCAGTGAGCTAGTCACACGTGCACATACACAGTATGCATGGCAGACATGTGTGTGTGTGTGTGTGTGTGCAGCATGCTGAGTGTGATATTTACGAGCGTCTTGCCGAGAATGTAAGTATGGATTTAGCAAGCAACCTAACCACAGCTGTCACACTTCAATAGGTCGTGACAATATGACCTGACACCCTGAATTATGACCTTGTCATTTGTACAGAACGTACCATACCAAGAACGGAAATCTTCTTGATACAGACTCAAGAGGGTATAAAACCCAAAAATCTTAACTTTGGTCCTCATGAGAGTATATCCGCTCAACTCTCTGGCTCTATGCACCTGTTTCCAGCTTTGAGGCCTCATCTCATTATCTGTACTTTAACGTCTTTCATTTATTTACTTTGTTCGTTAGACAAAGACAAGGCATTGTATTATTATTATTAGGTTAAGTCCAGGACTTAGTCCTTGGATATATATCCTTAAGATATATCTTTTTAACATTTTATAATCAAATAGATACATTTTCTGTATTTTTGCATTTATTCTCATTATTTCATATTTTTATTCACTTTCATTTTAATTCTATAAAATAAAATGTGTTTTTCTTTCTACAAATCATCTGATATATTGAAGTCATTTTCCATCTGCTGGATCTCACTGTACCAGATAACTAACAACAAACTATTTTATTTTTATCAACTAACTATAAACAATATTAATAAATGCTGATAAAAAAATATATTGTTCATTGTTAGTTTGTGATACCAAATGTATTACCTAATGTTAACGAATGGAACGTTATTGTAAAGTGTTACAGGGTGTATACATCAAGGTATATGAAAAAATACATTTAAAACTAAAACCTTTTATGTTATATTTCTATAATACTTTGCGTATTGAAAAAAAAGAGAAAAGTTGCAGGTTCAGACACACTAAGAAGTGGTTAAGGAGAAAATTACCATTGTGCCCTAGCTATGAATTAGGCATCTAATCTCAGGTTACTATATTGGAACTATCTCTGTAATGGGTAAAAAGTCATGCACTTTGGATAAAAGCATTGGCTGAATGACAACATGCTATTCTTGTATACTACACAAAAATATGAGCATGGTATTTAACATATACTGTGTTTAATTACATAATAAGCAACCCACATATGCATTCTAGGTTTATAAAAGAACATTAATTCACATATTCAAATACACATTAATTGAGAATTACATTACAAAGTAGGTGGCCATGTCATTTTTGACCCAAGCATTTTAGGTTTAATTAAAAAAAATGATTTCAAATCGGTATTTTTACAGTAATACAGTAAAATAAATGACTATATTACAGTAAAGCGAATCATCATTAAAACATAATGAGGAAGACAATATGTGTTTGGTGTTGTGTTTGGATGTTAACATTCTTTTGGCCAGGGGCGGACTGGCCATAGGGAGAATCGGGACTATTCCCGGTGGACCAGCCACGAAAAGGGGACGAATGTGGCCGAACAGGCGGCGATAAGCTGAAATGGGCCACTGTGTTAAGCGAACGGCCTGAATCTGTCTGAAGAGGCACCGCAATATGCAGAAGGGGGCTGCGATATGCAGATAAGGACAGCTGTTGCCAACTGAGTATCACTTATATAAGTAGCTGGTGTATGTGTATTCTCATGCCCTGATGAACGCAGCTAGTTTGCCGATATGCAATGGCTTTTTAATGTTTTGTTGCCTATGAAATAAACACTCTGCAATTGAGACTGAGTGCCTTGCTCTTTTGCTATCAACTGGCATCATGTCACCCAAGGGAAGTTACCTCTATTCATGGGACCAAGAAAATAAAGCAGTCACTTATCAGGTATAAAAGTGGACTTAGGCCAGAGTCAGAGAAGACTATAAACAAATACATCTGTTATGAGAGCAAATTTTTAGTACAGATTGGGACAGGAATCGTGATAAAGAACTGAATCAGTTTGTGAATGGCAAACTTTACCATTCTTATCTTTCTCAACAGGTTTTTTCCCTTTCTCTTAGCTTTTCAATCTATTTGAATTCTTCTCATGAATATCAATCGCCAGACTTATCCAAGGGATGGGGCTCTTTTTACTTTTGTTTACTTTTCCAGGGAATCTGCTTGTTATTAATAAAACAAAATACTAGATGAGATTATATTCACAGAACTGCATTGCAATTTGTCAAAGTGACTGAAACCGAATGTGACTGAAAACTGAAAAAATCAAGCATTCATGACTATGTTAGCATTTGTGTCTACCGCAGAGGAACAAAAACTCAATAATATCAGTGTTCAGTCAGGTCATGGCAAGTACCTACAAAGTTGTGAAGCCTTTTTGTGGACACTTTTTGAAGTTCAATAATAGTCTTTGAGTTGAGAAGCATTTGCCCAGTTTTTTTAACTAGACATCTAGAAATGGTCTCTTCACCAACTTTTGAAATGTTTATAAACATTTTAATTTGTTTGATGTAAGATAAAGTTAAGACTCTACTGTCCTGGAGCAAAGTTTCTTCAAGTCAGTTCACTCTGTTGGCATCTTGGTGATGCCCCTAGTTCCCTGTCTGTCACTCACCCTAATTTGTTTCAATGTAGTGATACTAGGGGTTAGCTCTTGAGAGACCCAATCACCTTTGCTTTATTCAGAAAAGGCCAATGGAAATTGGCAAGTGGAATCACCTTTCATATTTGTTCTTCGGATCCCAGCGCATGTGTGTGTTTTTCCTGTCACCTTGATGTCCACTGAAATTACAGCGCATATCAGCAGTCACCCTCGCATGGTCAAGTGTTGTGCTTCCCCTGGGCACTTTGGCGGCTGAGTCCACAGGTGTAAAAGTGTATGTTCTAAATGAGTATATTTCCTCTAAAAGAGATCGCACAAATGATTGGCATCTTTTTAAAGATGTCCTTTTGCCGTTGTGCTACGGGGTGTAGCAGTTATCTCTCCCCACCACATTGCCACAAAATCTGTCTCGAGTGCTTGGGTTGCCAGCACACTGAGGCAGCTTTCATGGAGGGGTCGTGTTCTCACTGCGAGAACATGCCCATGAGAATGTTGCGGTCACGGCTCTCTTCCTTCTTTATGAGAAGAGAGCCACCGCAGCTGCATCCAGAACGCCTGAGCACCTCGGGCGTTCTGGATGTGGAAATGGGAGCTTTTCTGCCGGCTCAGTCCCCGTGGTCCTCCCACCCTCCTGCAAGCTTGTTCTGCCAATGGAGTTTACGAGCGATGCAGGCGGTCCACCTCAGGACTGATTTAATGTCTCGTTCGGAGCTCGCAAAGAGGATGAGTTATCAGTCACAGCATTGGGGGTGGACTTCTGCTTTCGGAAGCAGACAAATCTTCTGAGCTCCCGCTCTTGGGCACTCAGGATGAGTTGGCAGCAGTGCTTGCCCGGGCAGCTGCGAATATAGGGCTTGAGTGGAACCCTCCGTCCTGGCCCTAAGTGTTCACAGCTGGATGATTGGTTGCTGGGCTCGAAGCACGACTCACAGCCAAGGCCCATCCTGGTGCCCTTCTCCTGGAAGTGCATGAGGAGCACACGAAATAGTGGAAGGCACCATTCTCTGCCTGTACATGCTTTGCAGGCTTATCTACCCTAACTACCCTCGACAACAATTCGGCTAAGGGATATTTCAAGCTTCCCCAGGTAGAGCACGCTGTGGCGGTGCATCTATGTCCATAGGGTGCAGCCCCCTGGAGGAACCGACCATGGCTCCCTTCCAAGGTGACGAGGATGAGTTATAGGTCGCAGCAATGGAGGGTGAGCTTCTGCTTTCGGAAGTGGACGAATCTTCTGAGCTCCTGCTCTTGGGTGGTAGAGCTCAGGATGAGGCGGACGCTGAGTTGGCAGCCAAGCTTGCCCGGGCGGCTGTGAACATTGGGCTTGAGTGGAACCCTCTGCCCTGCCCTGAGCCTTCGAAGCTGGATGATTGGTTTCTGGGCTCGGAGCGCGACTCACGGCCATGCCCCACCCTTGTGCCCTTCTTACCGGAAGTGCACGAAGAGCTCACGAAGTCGTGGATGGCACCTTTCTCTGCCCGTACAGGCTTCAATGGCTTGTCCACCCTAACTACCTTCAACAATGAAGCAGCTTAGGGATATGTCGAGCTTCCCCAGGTAGAGCGTGCTGTGGCAATGCATCTATGCCCTCAGGGCGAAGCTACCTGGAGGAACCGACCAAGGCTGGAAGGGAGCAAGGTGTGTAAGTTTCTTCTTCATTAGTGGCAAAGGCTTAAAATGCCATGGGTCAGGCTGCCTCTGCTATGCATGCCATGGCTATCCAGCTGGTCCAACAGGCCAAGGCGCTTAAAGATCTGCACGAGGGTAGGACCGACCCAGGGCTTATGCAGGAACTGCTCACCATGACCGACCTCGCTCTACGGACAACCAAAGTCACGCCATGTGCCCTGGGCTGGACGATATCCACCTTGGTGGTCCAAGAGCAGCACCTGTGGCTCAACCTTATGGAGATGTGTGACGGCGAGAAGGTTCGCTTTCTCGATGCGTCCATTTCCCAAGGGGGGCTTTTTGGCGACATGGTCGAGGAATTTGACATGGTCGAGTAATTTGCCCATCAGTTCTCGATGGTGAAGAAGCAGATGGAGGCCATCAAACATTCTGCCATGGTGTGACTCAGCCACCTACAGGCCTCCAAAGTCCCGCGCCCCATCTGCCTCTCACCAGGGCCGTCATCCTGCAGGATCAGAACCGGCTCCCCCACCAATAGAGCCTGCACACCAGTCTCTGAGAAGAAGATCATCCCGCAGGAAGGCAGCAACACCTACCCATCAGCCGGCCGCCAAGAACCACGGACGGGCTTAGAAACGGCCCTGAAACAGGTGACCCAGGGATGAGGTGACTGACTGGCTTGACCCAGGTGAGTGCAGGAGCCCCACTTCTGCCCGTGGGTCAGCACGAGGCGGGTACCCTCACAACATCGTCGGGTGCCTTCTGGGCCCTGGCACCCAATTTGTCTATATAAGCAGTTTCCTCATTCCCTGGGTCATTCACCAACAGTCAGCCCTACTGTCCCTTGTGCTCACGATGGCCAGGCACTGAAAGTCTTTCCCTCGCCCATCGCCTCCTCCGGACGATCTTCCTGGTGGGGGGGCTGCCACCCACCCCAGCCTGATAAAATCAATCGTCCCCTTGGTGCCTTTAGCTCAGAGGCTGGAAGCCTAGTTAGTGCTTTCCAGCCCATCATGATGGCTCATCAGGATGATCTGTCTCGGCTATGAGGTGCATGGCGAGGATGACTTGGTCCTTCGGGCGGATGTCGGCACCCTTCTGGTGAAGAGAGTGATAGAGCCCGTCAAATTGCGCCAAATTATAGATCTGCTTGTCTTGAAAAAGGCTTTACACAGGCTTCCGTTCAAGATATTGATGCAGAAGCGCATCCTGGTGTCAGTACGGCATCAGTATTGGTTTGCATCCATCGACCTGAAGGACGCGTACTTTCACGTATCGATCCTTCCTCGACACAGACCCTTTCTTCAGTTAGCCTCTGAGGGATGAGCATACCAGTACAAAGTCCTCCCATTCGGTCTGTCCCTGTCTCCTCGCGCCTTTACCAAAGTCGCAGAGGCTGCCCTGGCCCAGCTGAGGGAGAAGAGCATTCGCATCCTCAATAATCTCGACGAATGGCTGATCCTAGCTCACTCGCGAGATCTATTGTGTGTGCACAGGGACCTTGTGCTTCAGCACCTCAGCCAAGTGGGGCTTCAGGTCAACTGGGAAAAGAACAGGCTTTCCCCTGCACAGAGCATCTCTGTTGGACTTGGTCACCATGATGGCACACCTTATGAACGAGAAAACCTAGAAGATAAATTACCTTTTAATAAACTGATGTTCTCAACAATAATGTAAGTAGTTCTTTAATAGAGATCTATATACAGGCTACTGAAAGTCTACTGAATGTTTGTTGAAACACTGTTTACTATCTATAGTAAGTCTATAAGCTGTTGTTTTGCTGCTGTTATACAGGCTATTGATAGTCTACTGAATGTTTGTTGAAACACCGTTTTCTAGCTATAGCAAGCCAGTTGATAAGTCTCTTATAGTCAGTTAAAATGTAATTTATAGTCAGTTAAATATCTACATGTGACCTTCATAATAAACTGAAAGGCCACCACCTGTAGCCTCCTTGGGTAACTGCCTCCTCCAACTGTGGGGACCAGGGAGAATCCTTACCTAACTCACTGGAAGGTCACAACGTGGTTGAGCGCGGGGCATGCAGCAGCTTGACCTTGTCCTCTCCTCCGTATTTCGTGACATTGCTCAGCGCCTGTGGCGTTTCTTATAGGAATCCCTAGTGTCACTATATCGACTCAACGTCGACTGAGTGACAGACAGATAACATCGTGGTTACAGTTGTAACCTCTGTTCCCTGATGAAGGGAACGAGACATTGTGTCCCTCCTCCCTCGGCGCTGAACTGACTGCTGGCCGGGACTCTCTCTCGGCTCCTTAGCACAAATCTGAATGAGTGGTGCATACCATCTCCTTTTATACCCGTATACACGGGGCAGAAAGTGGCATGATTGGGACTCTCAAGAGTGAACCCCTTGTGTCACTACATCGACACAATGTCTCGTTCCCTCCATCAGGGGACAGAGGTTACATCTTTAACCAAGATGTCTTTGGGCAAAGAAGAACAGCTCCTTTCAACTTCAATGGAAAAAGACTGAAATCTCCATAAAAGTTTTTTTCTCTTCATGATTTTCATGTCAATAATGAACTTCAAGTCAGCAATAAAATCAAACAAAAACAAAAACAAAAAGGCGGGACTTCCATTCCTACAGCAATCATACTGAGCGTTACAATTTCTCTAATTCATTTTCTATGAGTGGTCCAACTCCTCCACCTTATACAGTTTCAGCACAGAGTCTGTAAAACCAACATTGCACAAAGTATAAATTGATTGAATGTACATTGACAACTTTTGTGTTCTCCAAGGCTTAGCTGTACCTGAACTTGGCTGGTTAATGTTTTACAGCTGTCTGGTTTTTTGAATATCTGACCTACCCATAGCAGGATGACCTACCAGTAGTTTAAGCTGTCATGCTGTCATGCTTCTGATGAAAAGCAGAATGAGCTACCTTTAACATGTCAACATGAGTGGCACATATTGTCAGCAGGAAATGGCTATCAGGGTGGCTAAGGATGGTTTTGTCTAGAGTCCCTTGCATTCCCCCTCAAACAGAGCCCTGATTACAATACAACACCGATGGCAGGATACACTTTTTATAAATGGCTGATGAAGTCTTTTGAATATGTGGCATAACTTCAATAAATTAAAAATTATTTAGCATGTTGTAATAATTTAGAACACTATTTTCCAGTCATTCATGGATGACTAGCATTTTTTAAAATCCTAAGCCATGTTTCACTTTAAAAAATGTCTGTAATTTTAACGGTACTAGACTGTAAAAATGCTACAGAAAAAAAGTTAAAATATGTAAAATATACAATACATTTTTTAGATATTCAGTATTTTAAAAGACAATACAGTAGTTTGTATTTAAAAAAAATGTAGATGTAAAAAGTATGATTTTAATGTATAATTAATGGTAAAAAATTACAATTATTAATTTGTACATGTACATGTACTTTTTACAGTAAATTATTGTTAAAATTACAGTAAAAAAAAACTATAATCATGCATTCCTACAATTCCCTGCATGACCTATCATATTTCATTATATTGTATGGGAATAGTTATGTTTAATGTTATTTTTAATGTCAGTTATGTACAGTTTTAGTTAACGTTTACTGCATTATTTAAATTTCACATTTGTTACCCTGATGGTGTTTAGTGTCTGTGTGAGTGACACTTAGACCGTCTCTACATGTTTATTGGTCACTGGTCCTGGAAGAGCCACTATTGGTGAACTCTTCTGTAATTTTAACAATACCTTATAAAGTTAAAACCTGATTTTTATAGTTTCAGAAGGTTAAAATCAAATGTATGAAGTTGTATTTATTTATTTATTTATTTTTTACTGTAAATTTAACACAATTTTACAGTGCCAGTGGTCATGTAAATTACAACAGTTATAAACTGTAAAATGTACAGGTTGTTCTGAAAAGTTGTTTACATTTTTAATGTATTTTTTACATAATTATTCTGGCAACTACAGCTGCCAGTTTTTTTTTTAAACAACAGGATTTTTTTTACAGTGTAGGCAAAGGACACTATGTTCAGATTTTTTTTCTTCTCCCTTTTTCTACCCAATTTGGAATGCCCAATTCCTAATGCTCTCTAAGTCCTCGTGGTGGCATAGTGACTCGCCTCAATCTGGGTGGCGGAGGACGAATCTCAGTTTCCTCCCCGTCTGAGACAGTCAATCCATGCATCTTATCATGTGGCTTGTTGGGTGCATTACCGTGGAGACATAGTGTGTGTGGAGGCTTCACACTATTCTCCGTGGCATCCACACACACCTCACCACGTGCCCCACCGAGAGTGAGAATCATATAATAGCAACCACAAGGAGGTTATCCCATGTGACTCTACCCTCCCTAGCAACCGGGTCAATTTGGTTGCTTAGGAGACCTGGCTAGAGTCACTCAGCACGCCCTGGACTCAAACTCGAAACCGAAGGTTGTCGGTTTGATCCCCACAGCCACCACCATTGTGTCCTTGAGCAACGCACTTAACTCCAGGTTGCTCCGGGGGATTGTCCCTGTAATAAGGGCTCTGTGAGGTAACCACCCCCACTATGTACTGAATTAAGGAATTCCTTTCAAATGTATTATGAATTGTATGGTGGTATGTTGTTTTGAATACATCCTCTATTATCATTACTGTGAGACAAGTATGTACAGCCTGATCTCAGGAAAATGATGTGACTGTGGCGACATTTTTGCAAAATTATATGAGGCTTATGTGGTTCTCTATATGTATTATCATGACAGTTCCGAGGTGCAATTTCCTCTGTGTGGTGTTATATTTCTCCCAAATACAGATGAGGGTTTTAAGGTTAATGCTCCAATGAGTTCTATATCAACAAAACAGACCTCCTTAACAGTAAACCTAAGATCTTAACATAACCGATAGTGTCATAAAAACCAAATGTGACAAAAGAGAGAGAGAGAGAGAGAGAGAGAGAGAGAGAGAGTGAGAAAAAAAATAATATTGATGTTAATCAGTCATTGGAAAACCCATTTTGAATGATTTCTGTTGATTAGACAGTTGGTCCACCACAATGTCTACAAGACGTGAGACTGTGAGATTTTCAATTAAGCCACAATGAATAATGCTTGATTAAAAATGTTACTGTCTTAATTTCTTAATATTTTAAATATGCAGCCTATAACACCTCATGATACTAATAATTGAAACTTGCCAATTCTTACAATGCATAGAAAAAAAACTTATAAGACAGACCTTACTTAAAAATCAAAAGATAAAATACTTTTATAGTGTACCATATCAGCAAGAAGGAAAAGATCATTAAAGTGACATTATGGATCATGTAGTGCCAGCACACAGATGTTAACACAACTCTGCAGTTTACACCCAAGAACAGGGACTCAGGCAGGTCCTAATTATATCATTACTAACACACCAGTATTGTGTCACAGATTGCAGCATAAACAAACACACAGCATGTAAAACATAAAGTAGTAGATTTCTGTCACTGTCCTGCAGGTTGTAGTTCGCTGAAATGTTGAAAATCTTTTAAACACAAAGAAACTTTCATTTAACTACAATGAAGATTGTATACATCCATGACAAATAGCAAAAAGTGAGTTCCACAGAGAGTGTGGGGGGGAAGAAACATGGTCAGAGGTTGAATAATGAATATATTTGCAAAAACCTTGAGATTCCTTACTCTAGTAGTACTCAATGAGACACACAGATTTGTGTGGTGTGTTTTTGATAATGAGCTTCAGTGAAGACACGGTTTCTAAATGGGCCTTGTCCCCCACACAAGGGTTTGTGTTCTGCTCACACACTTTGGATTTAATCATGAGCTTGAGCTACATGAGCTACCATTTTGATCCTTGCTATTTATTATTCATACAAAACTTGAGTGAAAAATGTACACAAGCGCTGCTCTGGACCCTTAATGAATACAAACATACGCTGTTAATTCTGCTTCCCTGCCTTATTCGCCAATATTCTGGTGCGTTCCATTGAAAGACAAACGGACAGAGTCAGAGAGAATGATACTAGGAAAGATAAATGAGTAGATCAGAGTAATTTGTCTTTTTGATTAACCCCTCAGTTTGTAAAACAATTATCACAAGAAGATTTAAAAACTGGTAGTTGAAACGCATACTGTTCCAAGTCTTCTAAAGCCATCCCTTAGATTTGTGTGAGGAACAAACTGATATTTACTGTAATGCACCAAAAGACCAAGGGTTTATTTGTTGGTAAATCTTTAAGTATTTTTTAACTAAATCATAATTTCTTCAACATAATTGTTTTACTCATAATACTCAATTCGAGTAACTAAATAATTGAATTTCATTGATATAGCTGCTGCCTCTATGGTCTTTTCCTAATCATGCCTTTTCTCAATATACACAGATTTTTGGCACCATTCTGAGTAAATCCTTGAGACCAGCAGTTACATTCTGAGAAAATCCCAGGAGATCAGCAGTTACAGAAATACTCATACCAGCCCGTATGGCACGTACATTCATCCATGTGATTATCTAATCAGCCAAATTATGTGGCAGCAGTGCAGTGCATAAAATCATGCAGATATGGGACAGGAGCTTCAGTTAATGTTCACATCAACCATCAGATTGGGGAAGAATTTATCTCAGTGATTTGGACCGTGGCATGATTGTTGGTGCCAGATGGGCTGGTTTGTGTATTTCTGTAACTGCTGATCTCCTGGGATTTTCACACAAAACAGTTTCTAGAATTTACTCAGAATGATGCCAAAAACAAACAACATCCAGTGAGGGGCAGTTCTGTTGATGGAAATAAGAGAGAATGGCCAAACTGGTTCGAACTGACAAAGTTGCGGTATCTTTGATAACCGCTCTGTACAATTGTGGTGAGGAGTATAATATTAGGCAGGGATTTTTAATGTTGTGGCTGATTGGTGTATTTCTACATTATTCATGCAATATTTTGCCTTTAACTCTGAATTTAATGATTGAGCCACGAATGATTCTGATCTAGCCCAAACGTTTTCTGTTCGGAATACCAGGCTTCAGCCGTGCAGGACAGATGTGTCTTTCTGATCAACTGACAAGGTGTTGAGTGGATTAAATAATATTTATCTCACATTCTGTGATTTATACGCACTAAATATTCTTCTCATCTTAAAGGTGCATTTGTGCTGCGCGATTAAAGCCTGGTTTTCGCGTGACCGTGGTGCGAACCATCACAGTACCACTTGTGCACATGAAGTGATCAGCTCTGCTTTGTTCTACTATATTTCTGGAGCGTGCGTCATCTTGGGATAAGCCCAAACCGGTTTTGATGCAAACGCTTAGCATCTGTGTACAGTTGAACGTGAGCCTGTCAAAGTATATTTAATTTCCCACTAATTAGTGCAAATAATTAAAGACGCATGTGCATTTCGCACGTTTAAAGATGCGTGGTAAGAAAAAATTGGCTGCACATGTCCAATGCTCAAGCACTCTGCCGATGACGAGATTTATATCACGTGTCCTGAACAGCCCCATCAACAATATAAACAGCTCTTAGGAGGAAAAGAGAGTCAAATATCACACCATCATCCATACTAAAATGCATTACGATTTTACAGCAGTAACTGTGGTATTTTGTTATAAAATGCATAAAT
Organism: Moxostoma hubbsi; assembly: GCA_032164185.1. Lineage (NCBI taxonomy): Eukaryota > Metazoa > Chordata > Actinopteri > Cypriniformes > Catostomidae > Moxostoma > Moxostoma hubbsi. The sequence continues at coordinate 34,886,466 of JAVLUX010000001.1, read as the reverse complement.
AGTTATGTTAAATAATCTATTACGAGAAATCTATTAGACTTCAATTTTCTTACAACTGTGGCAGTTGTAGTTAAAGTTTTTAAATGTATTTAGGCTACTATTGCTTCATAATAAATACTTTAATTTATTATTTGTAATTATTTAAAAACAAAACAAACAAAAAAACACTATTTTCATAACCACTGTAATGAGAAGACATCCTTGGTCTTACCTGTGCTTATAAAGTATGGCATTGCACTGTAAATACATATTGGAATATAAATAAAAAGCCACTTTTGAAACAGAAAATCAAAAAGAAAAAGGTTAGAGTGGGCAAGGAAACACAGACACTGGACAACAGATAATTGGGAAACAGTGTTATGGATCTTAACGCCATTGAGCTTTTGTGGGATCAGCTCAACTGTAAGGTGTGTGAGAAGTGCCCGACAAGACAGCCACATCTATGGCAAGTGCTACAGGAAGTGTGGAGTGAAATGTCACCTAAGTATCTGGACAAACTGACAGCTGGACTGCCCAGGATCTGCAAAGCTGTCATTACTGCAGGTAGATTATTTTTTGATGAGAACTTTTTGAAGTAGTTTAAGAAGTTCTGAACTTTTTTTTTTTTTTCAAATTGTAATGTTTCACGTTATGATCAGCTGAATGCCACTTTGGTGAATAAAAGTATAAATTTCTTTCAATAAGAGCAAAATCTGTACATTATTCCTTTTGGCCGCTGGTGTGTGTGTGTGTGTGTATATATATATATATATATATATATATATATATATATATATATATATATAAAGATCCAACTTTCAGTTTAATTTGAATTAAGCTGCCTAATATAATGGTTCAATATGGTGCATTAGGATGCTTCAAGCTCCAAAATCAGATGTGAGACTGCATGTATTAATTATCACGGTTTCATAAAATGCAATATTTCCTGACTTGCTTATTCAAGTGTACATTGACATTTTACACATTAATATTTCTCAGCCTGCAGCAGCAATCAATTAGAAGTTCATTATATTTCAGAGTCTTTATACCAAATGTTGTTTACCTATAGAAAATGTCAACCTTATCATATCTGCAGAAGTCGCCAGATTAAATAAGTAAATTTCCCACCAGTGTTAAAAGCAAACAACATTAGTATATGAGCCGCAATCATAATTAATCTTCTCGGTTTGGCATTCTTCACTATAATCCATCAAAACGGCATCTGATCTGAACAAGGGCCCAGTACTTCCTCACTCAAAGAGATTTTCCAGAACATTCTAGTCATTATTTGACAGGGAGATAATGGTAGAATGATACTAGCGCATGCAAGCAAACAAATTAAAGACTGCTCAGGAAACAGCAGGATTTTAACTGTTGCTAATTTTGATAAATTTCTGTATGAATGCTGTGTGCCTTTAAATGGGCCAGCTGTGTGAGCGTGGAACAGATGTCTGGTGACAAACTAAATGTGTGACTTTGGACCGTTAGTGGTGAGATATATGTGCTGCCTGCAACACCTCTCCACTTGTCAAGTGTTATAGGAACCCATGTGCTTGACAATTAGTGTCAGAAATCTTAGAATTAAGGAATGGTGATTAAATATGACACCACAGATTTGAGTTTGGGGACATTTGTCTAACTGGTAATTGGTAAGAGTATACTAAACCTAGCCAGTCATTTTTTATTTTGGTTGTTCTAATAAAGCAATGGTACTGTATCAAAACTTGCCATTGCAGGAATGAAGAAGCCGGGTTCAGGTAAAGTCACACTCTGTGTTTCACTCAACAACAACAACAACAACAAAAAAAAAACACTCTGTAAGGCTTGTAAACACTCTTGAGTGTGCTATCGCTGTGTAGCTCTCCCTCTCTCTCTCACAGGGCTCTGGTGTCGGCCCTTCTTATCACTCTTCCTGAATTACTGCAACAAGAAACAGCTGTTAGACCTAATTGTCACCCAGTAATGAATCCTTACCCTCTCCCTGGACAGACACTTAACCAGACCCTCGCCACACTCTGACTCAAGCCAGGGAGCCATCCGGCCTGCCCCTCCCCCACTCCTCCCTCCATTTTCTGGAGAGGAAATCCATGACAGCCACCTGCACCTCTAGCATGTGGACTACCTCAAACTTAAAACACTGTAACGCCAGATACCAACAGTTGATCCGCACGTTAGTATCCTTCATGCGGTGGAGCCAATTGAGCAGGGCGTGATCTGAACAGATGGTGAATTCCCACCCCAACAGGTAGTAACATAGAGTTAGGACTGCCCACATAATGGCCAAGCATTCCTTCTCCACGGTGTTGTAATTAGTCTCTCTCAAAGAGAGCTTCCAACTAATGTACAGCACTGGCCGTTCCTCCCACTACACTACCAGCGAGAGCACCGCCCCCAACTCCCTGTCTGAAGCATTCATCTGTAAAATTAAAGGGAGAGAGATGTCAGGTGTATGTAAATGTGACCCTGCATAAACGCCTGTTGGCACCGCTGGACCACTGGACCGAATCTGGTGCAGCCTTTATATTAAGATCAGTCAGCGAGCTGGTGACAGCCAAATAGTTAGTTTACAAGCCTACGATAATAGCCAGCCAGCCCCAGGAACTGTCTAGCCTACTTTTTAGTCTTAGGCATCAGGGAGGCTGCAATCACTGCGGTTTTATCAATTTGGGGCCACACCTGCCCGTGGCCCAAGTGGAAGCCCAGATAAAGTACTTCCACCTGCCCAATTGCACACTTCTCCAGGTTTGCCATGAGCCCACTCATCTTTACGATTTCAGGACAGCCTGCAGATGTTGCATGGCATAAGCACCATACAGTCTGTGCAATCGGTCTATAAGCCATTGGAACATAGACGGATTCCTGATGAAACTGATTGGAAGTGTCACAAATTGGTTGTGGCACGGTGGAGGGCGGGACCGGCGCGTGATTGCGCACGCCCGGTCCCGTATCGGGCTGATTGAGCCGGCAAGAGGGTTAAAAGGCCACTCGCAGACGGCGATCGGGAGAGAGAGCTTAATCAGCAGACGTCTGATGTCCTAAATGTTTGTTTTAAGTTCTTAATTAAATTATTATTTATGTTGACGAAAACCCGGGTTTCGGCACCAATGTAAAACAGATCATAATCATGGGCAAGGAAGAGGCGAGAAACCGGCTCGTCAACATAAATAATAATTTAATTAAGAACTTAAAACAAACATTTAGGACAGCAGACGTCTGCTGATTAAGCTCTCTCTCCCGATCGCCGTCTGCGAGTGGCCTTTTAACCCTCTTGCCGGCTCAATCAGCCCGATACGGGACCGGGCGTGCGCAATCACGCGCCGGTCCCGCCCTCCACCGTGCCACATTGGTGTAAGCCAAATGGTGTGGAGAAGGCCGTTTTCTCATGGGATATTGGGTGAAGGGAATTTGCCAATAGCCTTGTCAAATCCAGTGTTGCATGAAAGCAAGCTGTGCCTAACCGATCGGGCAGTTCAACAATACAAGGCTTGGATTCGCATTTAATTTAAATCGCATTTACCTTTCAATAATCCACACAAAACCAGTCCAACCCGTCGATCTTAGGAACCAGCACTACTGGGTTGGACCAGTCACTGTGGGATTCTTCTATTAATCCCATCTCAAGCATTGCATCCAATTCTTCTCATACCACTTTTTTCTTGTGCTCGGGAACATGTTTTCTTCTATGACCAGGCAGAGGTGAGAACACATCCACAAATTCTTTCTGCAAATTAGCAACATCTGTGTATTGAGATGGTATGATGTTGTCTCTACAAGTGAACGGTGTGAGATGATTGGCTTTTAAGTTCACCTCCGGCCCGAGCTCCACCCACTCCGGAACCACTGTCTCCAACATCACAGGGACCTCCTCCCTCCATAATTTCAAGAGGTTGAGATGGTATATCTTCTATCTTCTAGAGTCAATTCTATCTGCTTGTTTTACCTCATAGTCGAGATCTTCCCACTTATAATGTGACCTCAAAGGGCCCTTGCCACTTGGTGAGTAATTTGGAGCTCGAGGTCCACTGTCATACAGCCATCTTTGGTGTTCTTGAGCTTGGAACAAATTCTCCTGTGGTAAAGTGTGGAGTTTTGTGTTAAGATCAAGAACATACTGAATTTCATTTTTACTATTTGAAGGTCCCTGCTCCCAAGATTCCCACATGACATTGAGCATGCCACGTGTTCAAAGCCCATACAGTAGCTCAAACGAGGAAAACCCTGTGGAGGCTATCGGAACCTCTCGACCTGCAAATAATTGGGGTTCAAGCCACTTATCCCTTCACTTTTAAAAGTGAATTAGCCTATTCATTTTGTTTTCCTAACTATGCATGATTACATAGTTAGCTGCATTTCATTATTTGCATTTAGCATTGTTTTTACCACCAGTTGAGGACCACTGTTTAAAAAGACAATTTACTGTGAATTATTTTATATGTATTACATTATTCCACATTACTGGAAAAAGTCACAAAGCAACTACTTACATGTATATTTTATTATGGGCATATCACTGTAAAAAATAAAAATGTTTGTGAGGTACAAAAAAAAAATAGTTTATGACTGTAGCAACCTGAAAAAAGTAGGCTGCTCCAACAAAAGTAATTTTTAGGGTCACACCAGATAGCAATAGCAAATAAAACTTTTTTCACTTTACAGTGTGAAACATGGGACTAACTCACCCCCTTTAGCATTCACAAGTATTTGTGCCTTACTTGAAATAACATTCAGGGCCCTACTTTAAGAGAGCTAGCATAACGCACAGTGCTATATCATAAGTCATAAGTGCAAAGCCAGTGGGCATGGCCATGAACTTTTAGTATTTTTGTGCAAGCATGCGATAAATATAGGTGCGATTAGGTTTGGCGAAATTGCACACACATGCGCAACACGCAAATGGGCTGGATTAAGTGCAGTTTAATTCTGAGGTTTACTCCGGTTAATATTCCACTGTCTGCATCCTATTATTTTGTTCATTCCCACAGGCACCTGTGATATAAACCAAGACAGCACATTCATAAGAAGTCTTTAGTGTAAATGGACTGTATGCAATGAATTAGAAGAATTGAAAAAATCCGCATTAGCGGCATCGTTGATTGTCTGGCATACTTCTATGAACGAGACATGCTCCTTTTATACGCAATGCCGGATCTATAACCAGGCCGATTGGGCCGGTGCTCAGGGGTCTCTGGCTGAGGAGAGGAAATAATTAATGCAGCATTCTGAAATAGCGAAATCCACTTGCAGAGATTCAGTCTGAGATGCGACCGATTTATCTCAGCCAATGGATGGCATTTTATGAAATGTTATAAATAAATAGCTTTTTATTGGCTTTTGACCAATATCTGTTATCCAGAATAAAACCAAAGCATTGGTTGCTTTGGCGTTGAGCACCTGTAAAAACTGTGTTTGCTCAAATAAAATTTACCTGTGTAGCCACTAAAACCGACTTCGTGCTACAGGCATCTGGAGACTTATTTAAATATGATTATTTACACAAATTACACAGTTAACCTTTAAAATGATCCAGAAAAGGAGAGGACAGGGAGAAGGACATCCGGATTTTGAATAGAAGAAGAAAAGTCTGAGACATGCTCATTGAGAGTGATAATGGTTTGTATGAGGTTTCTATGCCCCCCTCGCCCCCACCCTCGTAATTCTCTCCTCATCAGAAAGTCTTTGATTCGTCCCTCAGGCCTAGTGGAATTGGGAGAATAAGTCACTGGAGCAGCCTGTAATGGATTCCATTAATTAAAAAGATTTATTGAAATAGGAGAAATGAATAGGGAAAACAAGAAAAAGAGGACTCACTAGAACTAAAACTCACTAAAACAGTCTTTTTCAATTAGATTGTTTCTCTCCTCCAGAAAATTGAGTGCTTTATTTTCCCAAATAAAAGGCAACAAACAAATAATTAGATTTTTTTCTCTCATGATGTGAGCTACATAATCTTTTTAAGATGGGATTCTGTTTGTAAGTCGGTTGTAACTTTGGAAACAAAACAGAAGGCAAAGTTGGTAACAAAATTGTTATTGTTGGGATCTAATTCTACTTCATCATAAAAATAACTTTTGTTGATCTAACTTTATGTATTCAGGTAAATTCAGCCAAAATAAATCTTATTTGTGACGAATAAAACCAGTTAATTTAGATGTTAAATTGTTAAATGTTTTTTTCAGTGCAAGCCTTTATACCTTGCCAAACAAAACATTGAAAAAAAAAATTTAATTAAAAGAGACTATCTATTCATCTTTTTGCATGCATGTCTTCCTGCAAGGCCGGCTTGTCCTACAGGTGAGGACAGTCCCTTAAGGCATGCAAGATGATCCAAGAGAGTGAGTTGAGGAGTAAGCTAAAATTCAAAGACATTCCTTTGATTAATACATGTATGTCTCTGGTCCTCAGCACAATATTATAGGTCAAAGTGGCAGTTTATATACAGTATATATATATATATATATATATATATATATATATATATATATATATATACTGTTCCTTTTGGTCTTTCATTCAAAATATTCACAAAAATCTATCCTCACATAGGTATCAAGCAATTCCAAACACAGCATAAATATTGTTGTCAATTATATGTGTTGCACAATTATTGCCACCCTTTTACTCAATACTTTGTGCCTCCCTTTGCTAGCATAACAGATCTAAGTCTTCTCCTAAATGGCTAATGAGGTTGGAGAACTCCTGGTAAGTGATCTGAGACCATTCCTCTATACAGAATCTCTCCAGATCCTTCAAATTCAGAGGTCCATGCTGGTGGACTCTCCGCTTCAGTTCACCACACAGGTTTTCAATGGGGTTCAGATCAGGGTATTGCCATGGCAGAACCCTGATTTTATGGTCAGTGAACTATTTTTGTGTTGATTTTGATGTGTGTTTTGGATCATTGTCCTGCTGGAATATCCAACCACAGCCCATTTTAAGCTTTCAAGTAGAGGCTATCAGGTTTGGATTTTTCATATGTTGGTATTTGATAGAGTCCATGGTGCCATGCATCTGAACAAGATCTCTGGCATAAAAACAGCCTCACAACATTAAAGATCCACCACCATATTTAATTGTGGGCTAGAGGTACTTTTCTATATGGCTACCTCTCTGTGTGTGCCAAACTCATCTCTTGTGTTAACTGCCAAAATGCTCTATTTTTGTTTCGCCTGACCATAGAACCCGGTCCCATTGGAAATTCCAGTAGTGTCTGGCAAACTGAAGGCACTTGAGTTTGTTGTTGGATGAGAGCAGAGGCTTTTTCTTGAAATCCTCCCAAACAATTTGTTGTGTAGTAGGTGATGTCTGATTGTAGTGTTGGAGACTTTCTTACCCCAAGACTCTACTAATTCCAGCAATTCTCCAGCTGTGATCCTTGGAGAATTTTTGGCCACTCGAACAATCCTCCTCACCGTGCGTGGAGACAATATAGACTTATGTCCACTTTTAGGCCGATTCATATCATCTCCAGTTGATTGAGACTTCTTTATTATTGCCATGATGGTAGAAATTGGTATTTTCAATGCTTTAGCTATTTTCTTATAGCCACTTCCCATTTTGTGAAGCTCAACAACCTTTTGCTGCACATCATAACTTCATTCTTTGGACTTACTCATTGTGATGGATGACTAAGGGAATTTGGCCTTTGTGTTACCATATAGTTATAACAATGTGAAACAGTCATTGCTGAACAATTTGAAGTTCCTTGTCACTCAGGTGTACTAAAAATGGTAAAATATTAATGAAAATATACTTCAGATATATTTTATTCATAAGAATTCCTAGGGGTGCCAATAATGGTGGCAAACGTGTTTTGGAGAAAAATATTTAATTATGAGATTTTTTTCCCCCCTTTCAATTAGTTTAATTCAATTTAAGGTTTGATTTTTTGAATATTGTGAATGAAAGATCAAAAGGATAAACAATAAATACATATTTTTCATTCAGCTTTGCAGATCCTTGGCATTCTAGCTCTCAGTTTGTCCAGATACTCAGGTGACATTTTACCCCATGCACTTGCAATAGATGTGGCTGTCTTGTCGGGCATTTCTCATGCACCTTACAGTCTAGCTGATCTCACACAAGCTCAATGGGGTTAAGATCCATAACACTGTGTAAAGGGAATTCGACGGGCAAGGAGGAGGCAACAACTGGCTTGACAATATAAATAACACAAACACACACGTGACAGACATGTCCGTAAACTATCTCTCTCATCATCCTCTGCAGTCGGCCCTTATCCCTCTCGGAGGCTTGATTAGCCTAATACAGGACCGGGGGTGTAGGATCACAACCTGGCCCCGCCCTCCACCCTGCCACATTCCTCCCTCGTTCTCTCAGGCTGGGGAACCCTGGCATGACGTGCATGCCCTAAGCCCCAACTGCCAGCAGGTCATCCCTGTCTACCTGGACAAGGGAGGGGACAAGAGGAGGGAAACAGAAATAATAAAAATTGGGGTGGGGGGGGGGGGGGGGGGTGGGGAGTAATTCCTGTAACAGTGTAGTACCCCCCAAAAAACACTGTAAAATTTAAAAGAGAGGGAAAAGGCCAACGCAGAGCGGCAGTGAGAGATAGAGAGGAGAGAGATGAAAAAAAAAATGTACTAGCCAGTTCTCCGATACACCGTAGCTTGTTCCTCGGCCACTCCTCCACCCTCTAACGGACGACAGCCTTGCCTCTCCGGGTGGATCGGCGGAATGCCCCGCCGCGTTCTCGGGGAGCCGAAGGGGCCTCTCCCGCCCTGGGCAGCGGTTCTCCTGCTCCAGGCGGTCGGTCGGCGGTCTCAGACCCTGCTGCGTTTCAGTGGCTGGAAGGGGACTCCTCCGCCCCTGACAGCGGTCCTGACCGCTCCAGATGGTTGGCTAGGACCCCTTCTCCCCTCGCGGTCGGTGGCCGTTGCTCCGTTTCCAGGCGGCTGGGCTCCTCGTCCCCCAGCAGATGGCCATGGCTGCTCCGTTGGGGTGGACGGGAGTGGTGAGAACTCTATTATGTCGTATCCCTCCTCCTTCCCGAGTTTCGGCACCAGTGTAAAGGGGGTTAAGGGAAAGGAGGAGGCGAGAACCGGCTTGACAATATAAATAATATTTTAATTATGAACTTAAACAAAAGGACACAAACACACACATGACGGTCATGTCCTTAAATGATCTCTCTCTCTCGCTCACCACCATCTACCATCGGCCTTTATCCCTCTCGGAGGCTTAATTAGCATGATAAGGGACCGGGTGTGTATAATCACGACCAGGCCCCGCCCTCTGCCCTGCCGCACACTCTTTTCCAATTATCTGTTGTCCGATGTCTGTGTTACTTTGCCCACTCTAACCTTTTGTTTATTTTTCTGTTTTCAAAAGTGTCTTATTTTTTTTGCAGTTCTTCCCATAAGGCCTGCACCCTTGAGTCTTCTCTTTACAGTTTTTCATGAAACTGGTGTTTAGCAGGTAGAATTCAATGAAGCTGAGGACATGTGAGGTGTCTCTTTCTCAAACTAGAGATTCTGATGTACTTATCCTCTTGTTTAGTTGTACATCTGGGCCTTCCACGTCTCTTCCTGTCCTTGTTAGAGCCAGTTGACCTTTGTCTTTGAAGACTGTAGTGTACACCTTTGTATAAAATCTTTTCTTGTTTGTATGAAATCTTTTGGTTGAAATCTGTATGAAAAAGTTTTTTGGCAAGTTCAAGCATTGTATAGCCTTCATTCCTCAAAACAGTGATTGACTGAGGAGTTTCTAGAGAAAGCTGTTTCTTTTTTGCCATTTTTGACCTAATATCGACCGTAACACATGCCAGTCTATTGCATACTGTGGCAACTCAAAAACAATCACAAAGACAATGTTAAGCTTTATTTAATGAACCAAATAACTTTAAACTGTGTTTGATATAATGGCAAGTGATTTTCTAGTACCAAATTAGCAATATATCAAATCAAAATCAAATCACTTTGTCACACTACCGTGTACACGAGTGCAACAGTAGGTGAAAGTCTTGTGTGCAGTTCCGAGCAACATTGCAGTCATGAAAGTGATGAGACATCATCCTGATGCTGCGATACCGCCTGCCTGATGGTAGCAGTGAGAGCAGCCCATGACTCGGGTGGCTGGAGTCTCTGATGATCCTCTGAGCTTTTTTCACACACCGCCTGTTATATATGTCCTGGAGAGAGGGAAGCTCACCTCCGATGATGTTTCTGGCAGTTCGCACCACACTTTGCAGTTCTTTGCGGTTGTGGGCGGTGCTATTGCCGTACCAGGCGGTGATGCAGCCAGTCAGGATGCTCTCTACAGTGCTGGTGTAGAACCATGTGAGGATGTGGTGGTTCATTCCAAACTCCCTCAGCCGTCTCAGGAAGAAGAGGCGCTGGTGAGCCTTCTTCACAACGGCATCAGTGTGGACGGACCATGTGAGTTCCTCAGTAATGTGTACACCGAGGAACTTGAAACTGCTGACTCTCTCCACCGGTGCACCATTAATGGTGATGGGGCTGTGTTCTCTGTCTTTCTTCCTGAAGTCCACTACAAGCTCCTTGGTTTTACTGACGTTGAGGGAGAGGTTGTGCTCCTGACACAAGCGTGTCAGAGTGTGCACCTCCTCTCTGTAGGCTCTTTCATCATTGTCAGTGATCAGACCTACCACCGTCGTATCGTCAGCAAACTTAATGATGGCATTGGAGCTATGTGTCGCCACACAGTCATGTGTGTACAGGGAATACAAGAGTGGGCTGAGAACACAGCCCTGTGGGGCTCCAGTGTTGAGGGTCAGTGATGAGGAGATGTTGCTGCCCATTCTAACCACCTGACGTCTGCCTGACAGGAAATCCAGGATCCAGCTGCACAGCGAGCTGTTTATGCCCAGAGCCTGGAGTTTCACATCAAGCTTGGAGGGCACTATGGTGTTGAATGCTGAGCTGTAGTCTACAAACAGCATTCTCACATATGTGTTCCTTTTTTCCAGATGGGAGAGAGCAGTGTGTATTGTCGATGCAATGGCATCATCAGTGGAGCGGTTGTTGCGGTAGGCAAACTGTAATGGGTCCAAAGAGGTGGGCAGAACAGAGCAGATGTAATCTCCGATTAGCCTGTCAAAGCATTTGCTGATGATGGGGGTCAGAGCAACAGGACGCCAGTCATTTAAGCAAGTGATTTTGGCTTGCTTCAATACAGGCACAACGGTTGATGTTTTGAAGCATGTGGGGACTACAGACAGGGAGAGGGACAGGTTGAAAATGTCTGTAAAAACAACAGCCAGTTGGTTCATGCACGCTCTGATGACGCGGCCCGGAATGCCGTCTGGGCCCGCAGCTTTACGGATGTTCACCCGTCGGAAGGATCGGGTTACATCCGCAACAGAGTGAACCATCCTCTGTAGTATCGGCCGCGAGTACTCTCTCCGCGAGGGCGGCGTTGTTGTCCTCGAAACGAGCATTAAATGTATTAAGCTCCTCCGGGAGAAAGGCATCTCCCAGTCCGCGTGATCAAAACAGTCTTGTAGCATAGAGTCTAATTGGTCCGACCAACACTGGATCGTTCTGAGGGTGGGTGCTTCCAGTTTCAGTTTCTGCCTGTAAGCGGGCAGAAGCAGAATGGAAGAGTGGTCTGATTTGCCAAATGGTGGGCGGGCGAGGGATTTGTAGCCATCCCGGAAAGGAGAATAGGAATGATCCAAAACCCGGTCCCCTCGTGTGTTGAAGCTGATGTGTTGGTAGTATTTTGGTGCTATTGTTTTAAAATTGGCTTTGTTGAAGTCCCTGGCAACAATGAACGTGGCCTCTGGGTGCGTGGTTTCCTGCTCACTTATGCTCCCATACAGTTCCTTGAGTGCCCGGTCTTTGTTGGCTTGTGGGGGGGGTGTACACAGCTGTGATAATGACCGCTGTGAATTCCCTCAGTAGCCAGAATGGTCGACACAGAAGCATGAGACATTCCAGATCAGGAGAGCAGAAAGACTTGATAAAATGTACGTTCCTACGATCATAAAACATACACTACCACCTTGGTCTTCGCTCTGTCCGCTCGCTGCACGGAGAACCCCGCGGGTTCGATGGCCGAGTCTGGAATCTCCGCAGACATCCAGGTTTCTGTAAGATAGATAACGCAGCAATCTCTCGTCTCTCGTTGGAAAGAGATCCGCACTCTCAGCTTGCAGAGCTTGTTGTCCAGAGACTGAACTTTTGCAAGTAGAATACTGGGTAGCGGAGGATGATTTGCACGATGTCTTACTCTGATGAGAACGCCAGCTCTTTTTCCCCTTTACCTTCTGCGTACACCCCCCCCACAAGCCAACAAAGACCTTCTGCGTTTCCGGGGCCGGGCAGCCCAGACAAAGGGCTCCGTTGGCGTGTTTGTAAACCGCGGGTCGGCATTGAGGAATTTGAAGTCCGGTTTTCGGTGTGTGATTGCCGAACCAATGTTCAAAAGTGTTTGTCTGTCGTACACAATAAGGCAGACAACATCCAAGACAAAAAAACACAAAACTGTAAACAAAACAAATAATAAACTGCAGTGTTTTGATGGAGCCCGCGACGCAGCAGCCATACTCGGCACCATCTTTAGCTAAATCTTTTTGCATGATCATTCAAGGATAAGGTGTTGGAGTGATGGCTACTGGAAAAGGGGCCTGTCTAGATTTGATCAAAAATATGAGTGCTGTTTTTTACTTCAGTAATGTCCTGACTATACTTTGTGATCAGTTGAATGCCAATTTGGTGAATAAAAATACAAATTTCCTTTCTAAACAGCTAAATCTGTACATTATTCCAAACGTCTGGCCACCAGTTTATGTACAGTGTATCCGGAAAGTATTCACAGTGCTTCACTTTTTTATTTTCCACATTTTGTTATGTTACAGCCTTATAACAAAATTTATTATATTCATTATTTTCCTCAATATTCTACCAACAATACCCCATAATGACAACGTGAAAGAAGTTTGTTTGAAATCTTTGCAAATTTATCACATGTACATAAGTATTTACAACCTTTGCCATGACACTCAAAATTGAGCTCAGGTGCATCCTGTTTCTACTGATCATCCATGAGATGTTTCTGCAACTTGATTGATGTCCACCTGTGGTAAATTCAGTTGATTGTACATGATTTGGAAAGGCACACACCTGCCTATATAAGGTCCCACAGTTAGTGCATGTCAGAGCACAAACCAAGCCATGAAGCCCAAGGAATCGTCTGTAGACCTTAGAGACAGGATTGTATCGAGGCACAGGTCTGGGGAAGGGTACAGAAAACTCTCTCCACATAGAAACACTGGAGCTCTGTCAGAGGAGAAACTTCCAGAAGAACAACCATCTCTGCAGCACTCCACCAATCAGGCCTGTATGGTAGAGTGGCCAGACGGAAGCCACTCCTCAGTAAAAGGCACATGACAGCCCACCTGGAGTTTTGCCAAAATGTACCTGAAGGACTCTCAGACCACGAGAAATAAAATTCTCTGGTCTGATGAAACAAAGATTGGCCTGACTGGCAAGCGTCATGTCTGGAGGAAACCAGGCACCGCTCATCACCTGACCAATACCATCCCTACACTGAACCATGGAGGTGGTAGCATCATGCTGTGAGGATGTTTTCAACGGCCGATACTGGGAGACTAGTCAGGAATGAGGGAAAGATGAATGCAGCAATGTACAGAGACATCCTTGATGAAAACCTGCTCCAGAGACTGAGACTGTTGCGAAGGTTCATCTTCCAACTGGAAAACGACCCTAAGCCCACAGCCAAGATAACAAAGGAGTGGCTACGGGACAACTCTGTGCATGTCCTTGAGTGGCCGAGCCAGAGCCCAGACTTAAACCCGATTGAACATCTCTGGAGAGATCTGAAAATGGCTGTGCACCGACTCTCCCCATCCAACCAGATGGAGCTTGAGATGTACTGCAATGAAGAATGGGGGAAACCGCCCAAAAATAGGTGTGCCAAGCTTGTAGCATCATACACAAAGACGTGAGGCTGTAATTGGTGCCAAAGGTGCTTCAACAAAGTATTGAACAAAGGCTGTGACTACTTATGTACTTTTTTTTTTTATAAATTTGCAAAGATTTCAAACAAACTTCTTTCACGTTGTCATTATGGAGTATTGTTGGTAGAATTTTGAGGAAAATAAAGAATTTAATCAATTTTGCTTATTCCAAAATTGATTAAATTCTTTATTTTCCTCAAAATTCTACCAACAATACCCCATACGTAACAAAATGTGGAAAAAGTGAAGCGCTGTGAATACTTTCAGGATGCACTCTATATTAATTTTGTTTAATTTTCTTTTAGATCAACAGCAATTATGTTGATTAAGGTTAGTCTGTACTGTATTATTGGACATTTTTAACTTTTTATTATCTCTTCACTTTGTTAGCTAGATAATTGTCTCCAAAAATTAATGCTTTTAAAACCATCTATATTTTTCTTTGTGAAAAAAAAACAACTTTTTACACAGATAAATTTGTTTATGCTACTTTGCTACATTTTAAGGCATCTTGCACCATATGATAGGTTTGTGTGAGGAACAGACCAAGATTTAAGTTGTTATACATTATTAAGTTTCACCTCTGCTGAAGCTTGCATTAAGCCCATGTCCACGTCCTTGACACATACAAGCATTACTCTACAGCATTACTGTATTGCTCATGTGAAAAAGAACCTTTTTTCTATTTTATTCTGGATGTGAGCTTTTGGGAGAGGACAAGATAATGAAAAAATACAAACTTCTACTTGGTCTCTTTCCTCACACAAATTGATGTGAGGTTTCGAAAGGCTTGGACTCGCATGGACTACCTTTTATGGTGTTTTTTTTTTTTTTGGTTTTCCTCATTTTTGTTTAGTAACAGCTGCTTTATAATTTTCTAAAATAATAATAATAATAATAATAATAATAATAATAATATATATATATATATATATATATATATATATATATATATATATATATACATACATAGTTTTGTGTACCACAGAAAAAATAACAGGAAACAGGTTTGTAACACTAAGGGTGTTTAAATTATGACATAATTTTTATTTTGGGTGAACTATCACTTTAAGGACAATAAATATTGAACACATTTTTAAAGCATTGGTATCTGAACAGCTTTTCCCAATGGAAGAATCTTTGCTTGTGTTTAAAGCCTAATATTAAAAAACATCCCTGTCCTACATTAATAGGCAATTACCACTGTAGGTCAACCTCATTTTTCAAGTTTATGATAATGGTATTTCATGGCATCATAATTCAAAAGGACTGTTAAAAGTTTAGATGCTGAAGCGCACAGTAAATCAAATTGCTGAACTTAATTTTCTGTTATTAGAAGATCACTGGCTTTGAAGGCCGCATTTCAATCTTGCTGTACAATTTGTCTATGAACATCAATAGCCCTAAGGTTTCAGTCCTTGTGAACAAATAATGTTCCCCGTCTGTCGCTCACTTCGACGTCGTGTCGAAGAAGCGACACTAGGGGTCTCTCTTGTGCGCCGAAAGATACCTCTGATCTTTGAAAAAAGGCCAATGAGAGTTGGCGAACAGTATTTGCATACTCCGCCTCCGGATACGGATATAAAGGCGAGAGAAATACGCTCGTTCATTCAGTAATTTTCTTCGGAGCCGAAGGTCGTGTGTATGCAGTCAGCTGCGAGTAACACAACCGATCCTGCTTCTGATCCTCTGACGCTCTGCTTTGCTGTTGGATTTACGGCGCACTACAGCGGCTTTTCTCTTCACTGCCGGCGTGCAGTTTGCCCCTGGGCGCTTCGACAGCGCAGAGTTAAAAGAGTTGAAAAGAGTTTATTTCTCTGAAAGAGCATTACACAGCGGCGTTGAACGTCCTTTTCAGGACGCGTCTTTATAAAGATGTAATTTCCGCCCCTGTGTAGTTTCTGGATGCGGTGATTTCTCCCCACCTCTCTCGGTCATAAAACACTGTCTTGAATGCCTGGGCTGCGATCACACACAGATAGCGTTTTATGAATGGTTCATGTTCTCAGTGCGAGAACATAGCCATGGCAACATTGCGGTCGTGTGGCTTTCTTCTTGTAATGAGAGAAAGCCGTTTCAGCCGCCCCCCCGCGCCTCGCCTCCTTCCTACGGGATTGACGCAGGCGCCGCGGGCGATGAACACGATTTGGGGACAATGACGGGCTCTGTTCGCCGGGTAAATCCCCTCGAACCTCCCGCCTCCCCGGCACGCTTGTTTGCTTCCGTCTGAGCTCGGGATGAGCATGCTCTCCAATGGTTCATCTTCTCAGTGTGAGAACATGGCCGTTATAGAATTGCGGTCGCACGGCTTTCTTTTGTAATGAGAGAAAGCCACTTCAGCCGCCCCCCGCGCCTCGCCTCCTTCCTACGGGATTGACGCAGGCGCCGCGGGCGATGAAGGCGATTTGGGGAATATGACGGGCTCTGTTCGCCGGGTAAACCCCCTCGAACCGCCCGCCTCCCCGGCACGCTTGCTTGCCTCAGAATTGGATGACATCACCGCTGCATCGGAGAGCGTTACAGCGGCATCGGATGCTGATCCGCTCGCCTGGGCCGCCACCTTCGGGTCTGCCGCCCAGCCTGAGCCTGACGCACGGAGATCCGCTATGCTTTCCCGGGCTACTTGATCGGTCCCGCAGGCGGGTGCGCCGCTCACAGCCACGCCCCCCCCCGTCCCTTTCTTCCCGGACGTGCACGACGAGTTGAGCAAAGCCAAGGCTTCTTCGCTCCTCCGCTCTCACTACCCTCGCGGTGGAACGGTCCCAGGCCGCTTCCACTCTGCACGCCACGGCCCTTCCTGCAACCAACGCCAGGCCAAGGCACTTCAAAACTTGCACCTTGGGTAGTCCTGTTCTTGATGTGCTGCAGGAACTGCGCTGGATGACCAACCTCGCCCCCGGGCCACGGAGGTCAGAAGCGCCGGCACTCGAACAGGCGATGGCCACCCCTTGTGGTCCAGAAACGCACCTGTGGACTGGACCTGGTCGAAATGCGGGAGGCAGACAAGGCACACCTTCTCTCACACCCCCGTCTCCCAGCTCCGTCCATTCGGCGCCACCGTTGACGACTCTGCCCAGCAGTCCTCAACGGTGAGGCAGACGGAGGCCACTGCACATCCTGCCCCGCCGCAAGCCTGCCGCCATGGGCCATGCCCCATCTGCTCGCCGACGGGCGTCCTCCTGTGGCTATGAAACACCCTGCTCCGCCTCAACGGGCCCAGCTCTCAGCCCCAGCTTCCGCAGGAAGCAGACGCCCCCGTCTCACGGACCCCCTCGAGGACCCGGAAGGCTCCCAGGCTGTCCGTAGACGTTCAACCCAGGGACCAAGATGTTAGCTCCGGAGGCTGGTAAGACCGCTCCGTCCCCGGTGGAGGGCCGGGAGGAGAATCTTTTCTTGTTGAATTAATTTTCACATTCTCATATTCTCTGTAATGAGCTATTTCCTTTTGTCTCTGGGTCACCTGGCCCGCAAATGCCGTTCTCACGGCATTTTGCCCCCAGATATCAACAGTCCTGGCTTCCTGGACATGGACCACCCGTCTTCAGCCCCACGACTGTCCCCCGGCCGGCCGGTTCCGACGAGTCTAGAGGACGCCTACCCAGGACCTCCTCCTCAGTCGCTAACCCGCCCCCTGCCGGGTGTGCGGAGCAAGGTAAGTGCTTTGAGTCTTATCTCAGCACCTCAGCCGCGGGTCGCCCCGTCGCCGCCCAACGCTGCCCTACCTGCTCCGCCCCGCTGCGAAGCCCCGCCGCGAAGCCCCGCCGGGTACGTCAAAATTAATCGTCCCTTTGGTGCCCCTAGCGCAGAGGTTGGACGCGTGGCTTTCACTTCCCAACCCGTCTCGCTGGCTGGTCCGGACCATCCGACTCGGTTACGAAATTCAGTTTGCCAGGCCCCCGCCCCCCTTCATGGGCGTCCACTTTTCCGCAGTACACGGCGAACACGCCCACTCCCTGCGCGCGGAAATCGCGACTCTTCTGGCCAAAGACGCGATAGAGCCTGTCCCTCCAACCGAGATGAAGAAGGGTTTCTACAGCCCTTACTTCATCGTACCCAAGAAAGGCGGCGGCTTACGACCAATCTTGGACCTGCGAGTTCTCAACCGAGCGTTGCACAAACTCCCGTTCAAAATGCTCACGCTTAACCTGGGTCCGGCATCTAGATTGGTTCGCAGCGGTAGACCTGAAGGACGCGTACTTCCACGTCTCCATCCTGCCCCGACACCGCCCCTACCTGCGGTTTGCGTTCGGGGGCCAGGTGTATCAGTACAAGTCCTCCCCTTCGGACTGTCTCTGTCCTCTCACGAGAGTTACTATGCAAAACCCACAGAGACCAGGTGCTCAGGCACCTCAGCCGTCTGGAGCTTCAGGTCAACTGGGAAAAGAGCCAGCTCACTCCAGTTCAGAGCATCTCTTTTCTCAGGATGGAGTTAGACTCGGTCTCAATGTCGGCACGTCTCACCAACGAGCGTGCCCAGTCAGTGTTGAACTGCCTCGCCGCCTTCAGGCCAGGCACAGCGGTCCCCTTAAAACTTTTCCAGAGGCTCCTGGGGCATATGGCGTCCTCCGCGGCGGTCGTGCCGCTGGGGTTGATGCATATGAGACCGCTCCAACACTGGCTCCAGACCCGAGTCCCGAGACGAGCATGGCGCCACGGCACGCACCGGGTAACAATCACCCCCGCCTGCCATCAGACATTCAACCCCTGGACAGACCCCTGTTTCTTACGGGCTGGAGTGCCCCTACAGAAGGTGTCCAGACGCGTCCTGGTCACGACCGACGCCTCCAGATTGGGTTGGAGTGCCGTTTGCAACGGGCACGCAGCCTCAGGCCGTTGGAAAGGGGCCCAGCTGCGTTGGCACATCAACTGCCTCGAGTTGTTGACCGTCCTTTTGGCCCTGCGGAAGTTTCTCCCGTTAATTCGGGACGAACATATCCTAGTCAGGTCGGACAGCACCACTGCGGTCGCGTACATAAATCGCCAAGGCGGCGTACGCTCCCGTCATATGTCACAACTCGCCCGTCGTCTCCTCCTTTGGAGCCAGCACCGACTCAAGTCGCTGCGTGCCACTCACATCCCCGGCAACCTCAATGTGATAGCGGACGCGCTGTCATGACAACGCTTGCCTGGCGGAGAGTGGAGGCTTCACCCCCACTCGGTTCAGCTGATTTGGGAACGGTTCGGCAAGGCCCAGGTAGACCCCTCTGCCTCCCGAGACACCTCCCACTGCCCGCTCTGGTACGCCCGTTCAGAGGCTCCCCTCGGGGCAGATGCACTGGCACACAGCTGGCCGGCTGGGCTGCGCAAGTACGCATTCCCCCAGTGAGCCTTCTTGCACAGGTGCTGTGCAAGGTCAGGGAGGACGAGGAGCAAGTCACTCTCGTGGCTCCTTACTGGCCCACTCAGGCCTGGTTCTTGGACCTTGTACTCCTCGCGACAGCCCCTCCCTGGCGAATTCCCCTGAGGAAGGACCTTCTTTCTCAGGGACGGGGCACGCTCTGGCATCCGCACCCAGACCTTTGGAACCTCCACGTCTGGCCCCCGAACGGGATGCGGAAGATCTAGCTGGTCTACCACCCACGGTCGTAGCCACGTTCAACCAAGCCAGAGCTCCTTCTACCAGGCAACTCTACGCCCTGAAATGGCGTCCGTTCATGAATCGGTGTTCTTCCTGGGCAGAAGACCCACAGAGGTGCGCAGTTAGGTCTGTGCTCCTGTTCCTACAGGAGAGGTTGGGGGGGAGGCTGTCCCCATCCACCTTGAAGGTGTATGTTGCCACTATCGCAGCTCACCACGACCCAGTAGACAGCAAGTCTCTGGGTAAGCACGACTTAACCGTCAGGTTCCCAAGAGGTGCCCGGAGGTTAAACCCCTCCCGGCCAAACCTGTTCCCCTCCTGGGATCTCTCGGTGGTCCTCGCCGGTCTTTAGAGATCCCCCCGAGTCGCTAGAATCAGTTGGCTCAGGGCCCTCTCCTGAAAAGACGGCCCTGCTGATCGCGCTCACTTCCATCAAGAGGGTCGGGGACCTGCAAGTGTTCCCTACTAACGACACTTGCCTGGAGCTCGGTCCGGCAGATACTCATGTGATCCTAAGACCTCGACTGGGCTATGTGCCCATGGTTCCTACCACGCCCTCTGGAGATCAGGTAGTGAACCTACAAGCGCTGCCCCGGGAGGAGGCAGACCCAGCCCTCTCACTGTTGTGTCCGGTATGTGCCTTGCGTGCCTACCTGGAACGCACCCAGAGCTTCAGGCGCTCTGAGCAGCTCTTTGTCTGCTTTGGAGGACAGCAGAAAGGGAACACTGTCTCCAAACAGAGGTGTCTCACTGGGTGGTGGATGCCATTCAGTTGGCCTATCACACCCAGGCCATGCCCCCCCCTTACGGGTTCGAGCCCACTCCACTAGGAGCGTGGCATCCTCATGGGCACTGGCGAGGGGCACCTCCCTAGCAGACATTTGTAGAGCTGCGGGCTGGGCAGCACCTAACACCCTTACGATCTCAGGGTTGAGTCAGTCTCGTCCCGTGTTCTCTCAGGTCCGAGCCCGTAGAACTCGGTACACGTTGACGATCTGACCGGGTGAACCCCTTGTTCCAGCGCCATTTCCCTCTGCCAAGGCAAAACAGTGCGCTTTTGTCCCAGAGGACCCAGGTCCCTGGTTGATTCCTCCCTAGCCCTTCGGGCCCGCAGCAGTTCAGCGGAGGAACGTGCTGGTCCAGTCCACTACGGGTACCTCCGGCTACCCCTACTGGAATAGGTGCTCCACAGATCAGGCCTCCTATGGGACTCCTCCTGTGTGTATTTCCGCGGTATGGTCACCTTACGAGCTGACCCGCGTCTCCCTTAGGCAGTCCTTCGCTGCCCTCCGGTCGCCGTGTTGTAGCAACTCCCCCCTCCTCGAGGTTGGATCTACCACCGCGCCATTTCCTCCCACATGCCTAAAGTGGCCATGTGATGTATTTTGCCACCTTTACCTCCCCTGTTGGGCGGGTGTGGCCTCCGCAGGGTCTTTTCCCCCTAAAAGAATAGGAATTCGGAATAAGACCCCCTTCCCTCGATGCGGTAAGGGCCCCGGCTGCTCTTGCTCTATGCCGAGAAAACATAGAGAGAAAAGAGGCCCAGCCAGGCTTGGCCCGTTCCCTAGTTGGGAGCGTCACCTTGTTCCCCCCTAGGGTAACCAAAAGGATGCTGACGCTTTTTCGGGGCATTGGGGAAGAGTACGTGCAGCCTGAACACAGTTGGTCGCTTGTGCACGTGCAAATACCTGCCCGCTTCTGTGTCAGCAGTACACGTACACGGCTCAGCGCATGGCGAGTTTTGAAGTGGACCCCTAGTGTCGCTTCTTCGACACGATGTCGAAGTGAGCGACAGACGGGGAACGTCTCGGTTACGTATGTAACCTCCGTTCCCTGATGGAGGGAACGAGACGTCGTGTCTTCCCGGCCACGTCGCTGGCCGAGCCGCTGAGATGCCCGGAACACTCCCGGCTCCTCAGAAAAATCCTGAATGAACGAGCGTATTTCTCTCGCCTTTATATCCGTATCCGGAGGCGGAGTATGCAAATACTGTTCGCCAACTCTCATTGGCCTTTTTTCAAAGATCAGAGGTATCTTTCGGCGCTCAAGAGAGACCCCTAGTGTCGCTTCTTCGACACGACGTCTCGTTCCCTCCATCAGGGAACGGAGGTTACATACATAACAGAGACGTTTTTCATGATACCCTAGAATCCTAGAATCAATATAACCTAATTTCACTTGCCTTGTTGTTTGTTCCCTTTAAAGATACTGTGAGCTCTTCATTAATCCCAATATTGTCTGCTTGCTTATTGCCAACATACAAACAAGTGCCATGTTCCAGTCTACATGATTGTCCTCTGCTTTTATAATTGATGTTATACATGTATATCTTATATATCATAAATCCTTACCAAAGAACAATCTTTGTTATTGACTAATCTGCTCCATTTAGTAGCAAGAGAGTTTACTTATGTGGATCCTTGTAGCGTGAGTTACATAATACAAATTTTTTTTTCAAAACATAAATTAGATTATATTCTGGCTGAGCTGAGATTTACAGCAGACAGAAACTCAATCATTTTCAAGAGTCATATGGGATATTAGATAACAGTAAACAGAATTTAGGATGTTTCGTAAAAAGGTAATAAACATGTGTCATACACAAATATAAACGGGTCACATACTGCATGTTTGATGAAGCAAAAATGAATGCTAACCTACAGACTGATTGCAATTAAAACTACAATTCATGATTTATGATAGGCCAGAATGGGCGCATAATGACTGCTACAAAATGGACATTGGTAGATTAAACTGTAATTCAACTGAGAAACTGAAACCATGTTTTTCAGAAAAGTTTCTGTTCTAACAACAAGCAACCACTGATTATAGATGTGGTGTCTTGTATTTTTTCTTTCTTTCTCTCTTTTTTTCATGTGGCTTTGAGCCAAGTTAGAAATGCATTGTAACATCTAAGATTCTCTTAGAAGTGATGTCTGTAGTCTCTAGCCTGTTAGCTGGCCATCTGATACATACTGCCCACAGATCAGGACTACTTTCTCAATATGACAAGCTCTAGTCTATTTGGCTGACTTTTCGTAATGCCCAGGAATAAGGACACTGCTTTTAAATAGTAAATGTTTTAGGAAAAATTTGTGTTTAAAAAACTATATTGACCCTGCAAGCACTTTTGAGAATGGAATCATCATTAAATTGGCCAAAGTTTGAAATGTTTAATTAAATAACTAATTAATTAACAAAATGAGCAGAATGATCCATGAGCAGAACAATGTATTATGTTTTGTTTTCTTTGCAATTTTCTGTACTATAATAGACTGATGGGCAGAAATTCTGATTAAAGAGTCTATACACATTTCCACAATTTCTCTGGTGTTTTCTGTACAACTTTTTAGAAGAATGCATTATTTCAATTCACAGTTTACATGCTGGTCTGTTATTGTCGTATAATCCATTCCATATAATCAGCCCCTAAATTGCACCTAAACACAAAACATGTTGTTTTCACCATTTATTGATCACACAAATCATTCTCTTTTTTCAATCTTTTACATTTTTCATTCTAAATCAGCATACCTCTGATATACATTTGGTAAATCTTTGCGTGTTTTCAGAAGAGATGAGTGCTGTGTGTATTGCATTTAGAACTGATACTCGCTACTAGCCAGCCAGGTGAAGATGGAGTGGTCTACCTCTCCTTGATGTCTCAGTGTTTTGACATAAACTTTGGCTTTGCTGTTAGATTTAATGTTTATTTCATTAATTTAATGTTAATGCACTTTTTTAAAAATGTCATAAGGAGCTCTTTTTGTGAGGCTCTTTTTGTTAGTGATAAGAATGGAATACATTTTAGTTTTTTACTTTTACATTAAAATTATTATAATACTCAAATGCATGTGACAAAAAATTAAATAGAATTAGGTTGAAAGTAATCCAAAAGTAATCCAAAATAATCGGATTAGATTACCCCAAAAATGTAATCTATGAGATTACGTTACTGATTTTATTTTTGTGTAGCCAGTGGGTTGTTAAGAAACAGCACAGGTTACAAAAATATGTTTTTGGGTGTTATTCTGATGGCTGTTTATAAAAAATAAAAAAAGAAGAAAAAATAAAACAGTGGTCAATGGGGGGCGCATATATATAAAAAAAATGACAATAAAGATACAAAAATGAAATATGGAAATGCAATATGGAACTGAAATGCGGTAGAGTTTAATGTCAAATGAAAATACAAACAGGGCATTAGCCAACCCTTATGCTTAAACACATACAGTACAGTACATGCTTATATCATTCACAGTATTTTATGCATTTAAGTAATTGCTTAAATCACTCAAAGCATTTTATGCTTTTTTACCAGACTTTAAGGACACGCAATTCTCATTACACATATTCACTTAATTGTAAAACATTCTGGGCTGTAAATTATGAAATTATATATCATTAATAATAAATGTACATACCCAGTCCTCACATGTGTGCCAAAAGACTCCACACATGCAATCCATGTGCATCCTTGAAAAATTATCCATAACAAACACTCAATTTTAACATTCTCAATGTATATTCTCATGTTTCTAACATGAGAGAGTGCCAGAAAAGAGGTGTCGAAAAACTCTGTTGTACTTAAAAGGGGCCACGCCCAATTTATGACTAGAGTGAAACTACATGACATTTCTAAACTTGGCTTCATTTGTCATGTATTTTGTAATCAGGTACACAAGTAAGCCACCCAGCACTGTTGGTTGCTTTACCTGTTGTTTAGATGGTTTCTTCCTGTCTGAGTTCTTGGCCAGAATATGGACCAGTTAGGACCAGTTTACTGAAAAGACTTGCTAAGACTCGATAAACACAGACATTCATCCAATATTTTGATGATCCATTTTAGTATGATATTTCACCCCCAAAAATATTCTGTACATTTCATAGTCCATACACAGATAACAATATCACTATTTTCCATCTTTATAATTCATTAGTGACCATAGAGTATAAGCAGCTCAAGACACCTGTGCAAAGTACAGAGATTGAAGGTCAAGATATTCATGTTTTATAATCTCTCATGCTTTGTCTGGAGTTGGATCAAATCATTTATTTCCGAGAATACCCCTGATAAGATATTTAAATTCAAATTTGCCTGTTGAGCAGGAAAAGATGAGGGGGTTCGCACAGGAATACAGGTAACTGATTTAAATGACATGCAGAGTGGTGTGCCATCAAATCTCCCCTCACAACAGATTTAAAAAAAGCATTTTCAAGTCAATAGCATGCCCAAAAGGTAATCGAGGGCCTGGAAGTTTATAAAATATGTTTCATCAGGTTTCCTAAAAATTTGATTAACGTGGTAACATCTAAAAGATATACTTTTATTCAAGTCAAAAACATTATTTAATGTGAAGTGTCATTTCAGCAACAAAAAGAATAGCAAAATAATGGTTGTTTTCAAACAGGTTTGCTGAACATTGTCCATATCAGCCAATTTATGGAAAGCAGACAGTCCCACCCCAGTCTCACACTGGCTAAAGCAATGTCAGGCTTGTCAGAACACTCAAACAAACAGAATAATGTTTTGATTTGTCAGAGTGTTTACGTCTTTTGGGGAAATCGACCTACTGTAAGAATGGCTTAATTTTACAGTAGTTATTTCTGTATAGGAAATGGATAGTTCACCCAAAAATTTTAATTCTCTCATAATTTTCTCACCTTTATGCCATCCCAGATGTGTGTGACTTTCTTTCTTCTGCTGAACACAAACAAAGATTTTTAGAAAAAATATTTAAGCTCTGTTGGTCCATTCAATGCAAGTAAATGGTGTCCAGAACTTTAAAAGCTCCAAAAATGGACATAAAGGTGGCGTTAAAGTAATCTGTACAACTCCAGTGGTTTAATCTATGTCTTCTGCGATATAATAGGTGATATAATAGGTGTGGGTGAGAAATAGGTCAATATGTATGTCAATTTTTTTTAATTTAAATTCTCCTCCCTGCCCAGTAGGTGGTGATATGCAAGAAGAATGTGAATCACTTAAAACCTAAAAAAAAATTATGAATGTGAAAGTAAAAGTGGAGATTGATGGTAAAAAAAGAACATCAATTTTTATCTGTTTCTCAGCCACAGCTATAATATCGCTTCTGAAGACATGGATTTAACCACTGGAGTCTTATGGATTACTTACATGCTGCCTTTACGTGCTTTGTGGACATTCAAAGTTCTGGCCACCATTATTGCATTGATGGACTTACAGAGCTGAAAAATCTTTGTTTGGGTTCTGCAGAAGAAAGAAAATCATACACATCCGAGATGACATGAGAATGAGTCAAGGATGAGAGAAAAATACATTTTTGGGTAAACTAGCCCTTCAAGATGGGTAGGAGAGATTATTTTAACATCAGGAAAAATACATAACCTTTACTGTGAGAACATCAGCCAAGTAACTATATTGGATTACAGCAACTAAAGTCTTTTTTTTAAGGGTCAGACCAGATAGGAAAAGCTCTTTAAGGTTATGACTTCACATTTCCACTTTATATAATGTAATAAAAACAGTAAAGTCTTATTGCTAAGGACATAATTCTACAGGATTCTACAAATATAAGTAGAACCTTGTGATATATTGACATTTCTCTAGGCAGCATACATCTCTTCATATGAGAAATATCAGAGCATTATACAATGTGTCATTGTCTGCATACATTTATTCCTATGCATTAACTTTAAAAAACCTGTATACTGTATAGTAGTTGTATAAAAATGGCAAAACAGGAGTGTGTTGTAATTTTCCAGTATTAAACAAGTCTGGTGTTTTATTGAAAGGCCATGTTTGATTCTTGTTTATGCATGCGGCTCCCAGGGAAGTACATAATAATAAATAGACAATTTCATTTTAGATGAAATTTCTCATCAGCCATGAATGGCTCTCTATTATCAGAAGAGGGAACCTCTAGCAAAGCACAGTGTGGTGGGAAAAGTTCTTTTGAAATGCACTCTCCATTTTCTATAAACCACACATAAACTAAATTAGACATAAAATTATTTCTAAATATCTTCTTCAGTGCGTCTGGAAAGATATACATTTTCAAAGTCCCAGTCACTCTCTCATTCTCTCAGGAGAAGAGAGCTGGTGGAAGGATGAGAGAAAGAGGGAAAAATATCATGAAAACCTAATATATAGTCAAACTGTTGCACATGCTTTGGTAGATAAGGTAAGGACAAGTTTTTAGTTCTTTTTCCCATCCCATGCCCTGAAAGCACCCGCTCTTTTCACTCTGCTTGCATCATATATTGATGTCTGAATGTTGACATTACCAAGAATGTCTTAAGATGGTTGAAAGGCCTCAAACTGGTCAAAGATTTTAAAGCCCAATGGTACAAGTAAGTCATCTCTGCTGTCTGCACTGTCTGTAGAGTTAAAAAGAATAGTCTACATTCACACCCAAGCAGGGTACGGTTGTCAGTCCTGTTTTAGAGTGCCAAATACGGTTAAGATCACACAGTATGTTTATAAACTAGAGTGACAACCACAATCTGTAACCAGAATTACTAATTTTTCAGGACTCGTACTAACTGTTTTCGAGTGAGTTTGGTCTTTTAATTCCTTATAAGGCAAGTTAGGTCACATGGCAGCAATATTTGTATTTTCAGTCATGCAGAACGGGAAAAGACAAAACATCTCCAAAATGGTAGTGTAAAGGGGTCAAGGGGCAAGAACCGGCTTGACAATATAAATAATAGTTAAATATACAACTGAAACAAAAAGACAAACACACAAATGTGTCGGACAGCTGTCCGTAAATCTCTCTGTCTCTCGCACTGCAGCTTCCAGTCGGCCATCTACCTGGATGAGGGAGGGGACAAGGGGAGGGAACAGAAAAAAAAGTGTATCTCCTACGCCGTAACGGTGATCGTGCCAAATTAACAAAAAAAATTAAAAAGAGGGGGAAAGACCAACATGGAGCGTTAGTGGAAGAGAGAGAGGAGAGAGAGAAAAAAAAACAGTTACTCGCTGGTTCTCTGATACGTCGTAGCTTGGTCCTCGGCTACTCCTCCAATCTCCAACGGACGACAGCCGCATCTCCCCAGACGGATCGGAGGCAGTCTTCCGGTCCCTGGCGGACAGAACATGCCGCCACATTCTCGGGAAAAAGAAGGGGTCTGCCCCACCCCTGACTGCGGTTCTCCCACTCCAGGCGGTCGGCCAGGAGCCCCTCCCCACTCGCGGTTGGCGGTCTCATACCCCGCCGCATTTCAGCGGCTGGTAGGGGTCTCCTCTGCACCTGACAGTGGCCCTGACCATGCCAGGTGGTTAGTTAGGAGCCCCTTCTCCCTTTGTGGTCGGCGGCAGGGCTCCTCCGTCCTCTGGCTCTGTTGGGGTTGATGGCCGCGGCTGCTCCGTTGGGGTGGATGTAAGTGGCGAGGACTCTACTACAGCGCATCCCTCCTCCTTCCCGGATTTTGGCACCAGTGTAACCACCTTTATCCCTCTCTGAGGCTTGATTAGCCTGATTTGGGGCTGGGTGTGTGGAATCACGACCCAGCCCCTCCCTCCGCCCTGCCACAGGTAGGTCAAGATTACCTATGTTAAATCAGCGATACAATCTGACCACAAAAGTATCATAGATTTTGCTTCTTTATCTTAAATCATGAAAAAAATAAAAATTTCAGCCTAACCTGTGTGGCGATGGTGTGGTTGACTGTCCATCCAGGGAGGGAGAAGCGGTAAGTATTCATCCCTTGGTGATAATCAGGTAGATAAACAGCTGTTTCTTCTTGCAGTAATTCAGAAAGAGCGATAAGAGAAGCCCACACCAGAGCCCAGGGAAAGAGAGAGTCCTACACAGCTGAAGCCTGCATGAGAGTGTTTAAAAATTAGACTATATAGTGAGTGAATAAAGAAGTGTGACATTACCTGAACCCTGCTTCCTCATTTTTCTGGTTGGACACTCAACCACACCCTCGCCACATCCAGCTAATCAACATTCGTGTTCTCAAGTAAACAAATGTTGCAATGCCTCCAGAATCACCACTACCAGTGAAGAGCAGAGGTAGGGTAGAGTAGCCAAAAACTGTACTCAAGTAAAAGTACAATTACTTCAAAAACATAATTACTCAAGTGGAAGTAAAAGTACTAACATAAATAATTACTTGAGTAAGAGTAAGAAAGTATCCAATTAAAAGAGTAATCAAGTAGTGAGTAACTCGTTACTTTCACAAATGACATAATAGACGTTTACTCCCCTATATTCATTACATAATACACATTGAAAATGTACTACAGAATTATTATTATTATTATTAATGGAAAATCTGTCATCATTCACCATCATGTTGTTCCAAACCTGTATGACTTTCTTTCTTCCATGCAACACAATAAAGAGATATGACAGAATGTTTGTCTGAGTCACTATATACTTTCAGTGACTGTTTTTTTTAATATATATATATATATATATATTGAAAGTGAATGTTGACCGAAACCGTCAGTCCCTAACATTCTGTCTAACATATTTTGTGTTCCACATAATACAAAGCATCACACTGGTTTGGAACAATCCCTTTAAGGGCTCTTGTCATATCTGGATGAATTTGTCTTGGAAGAAGAGAGGTTTGGAAACATTTCTAGTAATTATTACAGTGAAAACATGAAAATGTCCAAGGACAATGTATATAATGCTGAAATATAATGCCTTCTTTTGCTATTTCATAGCTTTTAAAGTCCTATGTGGATTCTTATTTCAGTGTAGTTACAGTTTTCAGTGTTGTAAGTATTTAGATCATTAGTTATGTAAAGCAGTACTGCTGCTCTCTAAATGCAGAAAACGCAGCCTACGTAGGGCACCAACACTGATCGTGGAACCCTCACTGTGTCTGAAACCACCCCCTATCCACTATATAGTGCACTATTTCAAATTTTCGCTATTTTGTAGGAGTGTCTGAATTCTGAGTGAGCTACTTGTTCCCACTTTTGTTCACTCATTCTTACCCACAATGCACTCTAATTTCAAGCGTACATTTCAAGTACACTCGATGATGGTTAATTTTCCACAATCCACCATGGGGAAGATGTACGAGCTGGGAGTTTACGAGCTTCCTTCACTCCTGTAATGTTTTATTTCATGCTGAATGTAGTGAATTACTTTTTGACGAATCATTACTGTAATTAAAATAACATAATAACATATAGAGAGACAAAACATACAGATACATTTTAAAATGTACGCTTTATTTCATCAAATGTGCTTACTCTTTATATTAACACACAGTATATGTTATAAATGACAAACAGAATGAAGATTTATTGCATTAATATATTATTTAATAAAATAACAAATAAGGCCCAAGTATTTAAAAATTTCATACTGTCACCTTCCTAAAATAATGTCCCAAGTCATTTTTTGATAAAATCTCCTCATGATATTTGGTTAGTTTTTTGTGTTTTCTGAAAAACCTGAAAACATTACTTAAGATATTATTTTAGGAAGGTGTAGATATGCAACGTTTCTGCACCAGCCCCAGAGCTCTGACACTCTTCCGAATTCACTCATTCCGTTCACTTACTGCTGAGATAGTTCACTAACTGCCATTCACTATACAGGAAATAGTGAATGAGTGAACGACTGCGGACACAGCCACTTTCGCCCCCGCTGTGCACGCAACAGAAATGCTGTCTGTTCGCGCTCCAGTTGTCGATCACACGAATGGCAGTAATTTACTCTTAACTAGGATGTTTACATGGATTTATACAGTTATCTGCCTTAAGTAGCTGCTATAGTTTCCAGTATCCCCTCGAGGGCGCAGATTAAATGCATAAATTGCTTGTGACATGAGTGACAAAGCACACTGATATATTGCTGCACTGATTTAAAAATGTACACATAAAAACTGATGTCATAAGAGCCCAGTTACAGAATCACTCTGAAAATAACCATCTCATTACACAGCAAAGCCAGGGTTAGAATAAAAACCAAAATGTACCTAAAATTTAGCGTGCTGCCTTAAGTTGGAGCTGTGACATTAATCTGGAAATATCAGCTTGTCTTGGTGTTAAATGAAGGCATTGCATGATGGAACAATTATTTTTTCACTCTGTGGAGCAAAGAAAGTGTTTCACTTTGAAGAGTTTGATGCTGAAGCATTGATGACTTGAGTGACAGTCTCATTACTCAAGTGGGATCATCTCATCGCACGCAGCTGTGAACTTCCGCTCTTGTAAAAGTCCCATTCAATAATCTCTCAATAAATTACACATTCATTCAAAATAAACCCAGTAATGTAACGACAGTAACGCCACACATTGTAAAGAAGTAAAAGTAAAAAAATAATAATTACAAATTTACTTGAGTGAGAGTAAAAATTACCCACTTTTAAACCTAGTGTAACCTAAAATTTCCCCCAAAATGTTACTCAAGTAAATGTAACGAGTTACCCACCTCTGGTGAAGAGCTGCAAAATTCTGCCAAACATTTACGGTGAATTGCAAGCTTATATGCATGTGAAAATAAATGAGTAGGAAACCTGCTGCAAGTTTGTCAGAACTTTAGATTTTTTTTAAGGAAGAGTATCACAAAACGTCATAGTGTGCAACATTTCTGTATCCACTTATTGTGAAAAGAGTACACTTTGAAAGGCTGAGCACTCAAGTGTGCGCTTGATGGAATAGTGCTTGGGGAAAAAAGGTATATACAAACCTTGCATTATGATTTCAGTTCAGATCAGACTAACACAAAAAATTAGCACTGGATGCCAGAGAACACTGCATAACATTCAATCTGTTCTGTCTCCAGCTCTAGTGGTGTAGCTTCCTCAGTAAATGAATGTTTGGACATTGCTGCATGCTTCTACTGTTGCACCCTGAATTTCCACGCACAAGGGGATTGCCAATGACTTCTCATTCTCCAAAACTCCAAGAAAAATAGCAATGAGTCTAGTGCCATATTGAGCAGTCGAAAAACGCTGCTATCCTGCAAAAATTCATTAAGCGTTTCTGCCAACTCTTTTCTCCAGGAAATGAGCTGTGTTAGTCTTTTCAAGGAGCTGCACTGATCCTGCTGGTTCATGTTAATGGCTCCACACTTCATGTATTTTTATCAGACATGATGCTGCTGAGATAATAAAGTTAACTGCTCCATAAAAATCTGAAATGGAAAAAATTTATTCACTCATGGATATAAATGCAACAATATAAGGCATAATAAAAGAGAAGATATTTGTTCACATTCATATGTACACATGTTACAGGGTCCAAATGTGTGATATACTGTTGTGTGGAAACTCACAAGGTAAGTGAATGTTCTTCATGAAAAACCTGTTTTCAGATTTTTTTTCCCCGATGGTTCTTCTGCTAATGACCAGCTTAGACCAGCACAAACCAACCTGAAGCAGCATTGAAATGCTGGTCTTTTCTCCTTTACCTTAATTTTAACAAGAATATTACCATCTAAATTCATTCCTCCAATAACTATTGATCACAGATGTAACTGGCCTGTCTTCTATGGCTTCTATGTTAATTCAGGCTTTCTTATGCAGTGGCTTTGATGAGTACATTATCTTTCTTACTGCCTTCATTCTGTTTCATTTGCTTTTATTGGAAAGACAAAAGACAGAGCTGTGTGGAAATGGCCATTAAATATCTCAGAGCATTCAAGACTTGGAAGGGGAGGAATACAGTATGTTCTCTGGTATTATACATTTTTAGCTGAATCCTTCATACCTCGTACCAGCCCATATGGTCAGAATTACTTTGCAAATTGAAGAGCGTGTCCTCTCAAATTTCTTGGTCATTTATCCAACCCAGTGATGCCTGTGGTAAACTGCCATGTAAACAGGTGGTCCACCACAGCAACATGAGTTCCACACAGTTAATCCTTGGCACATGTTTACCTCTGAGAGATCTACACGCAAGCAACCGTCTGAATACTTTGCATGGAAAGGAAACAGGCGGAGAAGAAGAAATGTCATGGTTACTGTTGTAACCTCCATTCCCTGATGGAGGGAACGAGACTTTGTATCGAATGTAGTGACACAAGGGGTCTTTCTTGAGAGCCTTGCGAGAAAAGGCCAATGAGAAAATGGCAGACAGAATTTGCATGTCCTGCCCCCAGATATACGGGTATAAAGGGAAGCAGGCATGTGTCTGTCAGGTTTTTGCACTGAGGAGCCAAGATTAAGGTATGACCATTTACAGTGGTAGGTCTAGTGTCGTGGCAAGGGGGACACAATGTCTCGTTCTCTCCATCAGGGAACAGAGGTTACAACAGTAACCATGATGTTCCCCTTCTGTCACTCTCTCGACATTGTGACGAATGTAGTGACACAAAGTGTCCCATTTAAAAACGCCATGCACTAGACAGTGTTACTTGAACTGCTGACACAGGTGCTAGAATCAAGAGGCCGCACTTAACCCTCCCCAACGCCCCCAAAAAAGGTGTCATATACAGACCTTAGGTTCCCAGCACCCCTAAGGGGGGAGCAGGTGACATGACTATCATGGGAGCAAGCCAGCCAGCTGCGGCCTTTTCTCTCGTCATAGAGCATAAAGCGACTGGGGCTATCTTAACGCTATGAAATGCGTTGGGGAAGGTGATCTCTTCTGTTCCTATTCTTTCAGGGGGAAAAGACCCTGCGGAGACCACATCCTGTGGCAAATACGTCACAAGGTTTATCAAGCCACATGTGGAAGTGGCACGGTAGTAGGTCCTACCTGATGAGGGAGGAGCTCTACAAACACGGAGTCTGCCGACAAGGGAAATCGTACCGTCGAAAAAACATCACAGGGAGTTGCCTGAAGAGGGAATTAGGCCTGTGGAGCCCTACCCCAGTACAGAGCACTTGCGACTCATAGTGGGTCTGGCTGCAAATTCCTCCGCTGAATTCGCAGGCCAGAAGGCTAGGGAGGAAGAACATCCAGGAAGCGAAAGCTTAGTGGCTAACCTGGGAGAGAGAGCACACTGGATCACTTTGGTGAAGGGCTCTAGGTGCAAGCAGAACACCCAGTCAGCTGTTCCGTATTACCGAGTTCTACCGGACCTGACAAAACATGAGTTGAGACCGACTCAACCCTGAGATTGTAGTCTTGCAAAGGTATTGGGTGTTGCCCAGCCTGCTGTTCTGCAGATGTCTGCTAGGGAGGTGTCGTTGGCCAGTGCCCACGAAGATGCCACTCTTCTCACCGAGTGTGATCGAACCTGCAAGGGGGCGGGCTCGGCCTGGGTCTGGTAGGCCCAGTAAGCTAACATCTGTTTGGAGATGGCGTTCATTTCCGCCATCCGCCGAAGCAGACAAAGAGCTGCTCAGAACATCTAAAGCTCTGCTGCGGTTCAAATAGATACGCAAAGCATGTACCGGACACAGCAACAAAAAGGCTGGGTCTGTCTCCTTGAAATCCCTGAAAGGGGTCTTAGGAACCTTGGGCACATAGCCCAGTTGTGGTCTTAGGATGACGTGAGTATCTGCTGGACCAAATTCCAGGCAAGTGTCGCTGACAGAGAATGCTTGCAGGTCCCCAACCCTCTTGATGGAAGCTAGCGCTATCAGGAGGGCTGTCTTCAAGGATAGGACCTTGAGCTCAACTGAGTCATGTGGCTCGAAGGGGGGGGTCTCTGAAGGCCCGAGAAGACCACTGAGAGATCCCAGGAGGGGAACAATCTTGGCCAGGGAGGATTCAGCCTCCTGGCACCTCTAAGGAACCTGATAATCAAGTCGTGCTTATCAAGGACTTGCCGTCCACTGCATCTTGGTGGGCCGCGATAGCAGCTACATACACCTCCAACATCTCTTGCAGAAATGAAAGCACTGACCGAACTGGCATCTCTGTGTTTCTTCAGATCGGGAAGAACACCAATTTGTATACAAGCGCCACTTTAGGGCGTAAAGCTGCCTGGTAGTGGGAGCTCTGGCTTGGTTGATCATGTCTACGACTGCAGGTGGTAGGTCACTCAGATCTTCCACGTCCCATCCAGGGGTCAGACATGGAGGTTCAAGAGGTCTGGGCGTGGATGCCAGAGGGTGCCCCGACCCTGGGAAAGAAGGATCTTCCTCAGGGAGGAATTGACAGGGAGAAGCTGTAGCGAGGAGCATGAGATACTAGAACCAGGTCTGAGTGGGCCATTAAGGAGCCACTAAGGTGACTTGTTCCTCGTCCTCCCTGATCTTGCACAGCATCAGTGCAAGAAGGCTCACTGGGGAAATGCGTACTTGCATAGCCGTGTTGGATGTTCCTGGCCAGCCAACGCGATGGGTTGAATAGCGAAAGCCATGCATCCAAGCTCCATGCGAGGGGCAATAGAGGGCCGATTGTTTTTGATGTACCGGGTGGGGCTTCGCAGCTGGGGGGAGCAGGTAATAACGGATCGGGTGGCAAAAGCACGTCCCGAGGCTTGGGTGCTGAGAAAAGACTCAAAACACTTACCTTGCTCTGCACACCCAGCAGGGGGCGGGTTAGAGACTGAGGAACAGGTTCTGGAGAGACATCTTCAGAACTCGTCAGTGCAGGTCTGCCGGGAATGGGCAGTCGTGGACTTCTGACTGCCTGGGTCTTCCGTCTCCGTAGCGCTTAGGAGCTTTCCGGGTCCTAGAGGGGGTCCTGGAGAAGTGGGGCATACAGCGCCTGTGGGGCGCTCGACTCTGGGGCTGAGAGCTGGTTGAGGCAGAGCTGCCTGTAGCTTGGACGCAGGGGGATGCTCTCTGTGGGCAGATGGGGCACGGGCTGTGCTGGGGCAGTGCCGCAGCATGATGTGTGAAATCGCTTCCATCTGCCTCTTTCTCAAGTTCAGAGGTACGCGAGGCTCTCAAGAAAGATCCCTTGTGTCGCTACATTCGACACAACTTCGAGTGATTGACAGAAGGGGAACAGAAGGCATTAAATCTCTCTTGTTGCTTCTTAAGCTTGTCATTGAAGTAAGTGCATGTCAAAATCATGTAGGGGCAAAGGCATAATGGTACTTTGATTACTGTGATGCACCCTAGAAGATAGTGTTGAAAAAATGGGAAAAGTATCAAAACCAACTGATATTTGTACAGTTTCTTTACAACAGCAGTACAAAGTTACCAAAGCATAAAACTGATCTCCGCAGGACTGCATATAAATGTCTACTTACCGTCTTATCCAATGTGCGTAAGTGTTGTGCGCATGCCTTTTCCTGTTTTGACGTCAAAAGCATAGAATAATCTGATGATTTTAAATCTCATGTAAATGTGCATTTCTTGTGTTGTCAAATTTGTTTTAATAAACTGACTTTTGGTAGTTATTAGCACATTGCTGTGCATGTGAATGCACTGTTTGTAGTTCTAAAAGGAAATTGATTCGTTTTGTGAACAGCCATTCAGAAGAACTGGTTGTGAATATGAATTTACAACGTCCAAAAGTGTGAAAAAGTGTCAGTGCATTCTGACAAAATAATATTTTTTTGCAAGCAACATGTAAATCACAAATATTTTATTACAATAGATAATTTACCTGTGCTTGATTTTATTTAGAAGACCCATAAAAGTATAACATTTATTTAAATATTTCCAGGGGTCACACGCCAGCTGAGCATTTCCAATTGAAATGAATGGGACTGCAGATAGAGAGCTAGCTTGTATGATGGACCCCTATGATGGACACAGTTTCCGCACAGAACACAATCTTGCCTTACAGTTGTTTTGCTGGTGTTACCTTTGTGGGTCAGATCCTAAAAACCTTGATAACGTTTATTCAGCAATGCAGTGAAACAAGGCAGTTAGAATGGGATACAATATTTTAACCATATATAAAAGCTATATTTTTATGTAATTTCAACAAAAAACTGTCCCATCTCTTATCTCAGTTTTGGGAAGTGACAAGCTTTAGCTCCAGTGCAACAGTGACAGTGATGTTTAATGAACCACTCTATGAATCAATGAAAAAAAAAAATCATCAATGGATTTCATTAATTTCCTTTCCCCTCCACCCCTCCTTACATTTGAAAATTCACTGCTGAGGATACAAATTAAATCAGAGATTCTGAGCTATAAATCGCTTTAGGATATTAAAGCTAATATTCTTCAACCACCTTTCATTTGAATCCATCTACACTTTCTATAAAGGCAGATTTCTTTTGATGAAAGGCAGGAGAGTTCTTGCATGTAATTGTCATGTAAAGGTAGGAGTTTCTTATAAAAGGCATGATATGTCATTTATGTAATTTAAAAGAAAGTAATAAAGCAAGACTTAAAGAGAGCCATTTAAAGACCCCATGAAATGGCTTAACAAGCATATCGTTCTCTCATGTGCTGAAGTATTTTCTGTTAAAACAGGATGTTGAGGTGGGACATATCGAATGGCTTGCCTTTATTAAACCATCAATAGACTTTTGTTAACCTCACAACAAGGAATTAGAATTTGCTACTTACTTTTGCAGCATTTTTGTGGACAAAGATCCAGGAGTACAAGATGAGTCATCAACGTTTTGAAGGGAAATTTTGTTTTTGTTTGTGTGTGCTTTCCTTGTCTTTTCTGACGTTGTTGTGCTCTGTTGTAGTGAAAAGGTCGCATATGGCCTTGTGTATTTAATTGTTTACATTCAGCACAAGTGTTTAGTATCGCTTTATTAAGTAATCTGTTCAACCAAAACACAATTTAAAAGATCTAAGGCTGCAATTCATTCCAATGAAAGCATTGGTCAATCTAAATGACTTTCAGACGATGATTTCTTATTTTGTGTAAAGAGTGCACAATAGGCAACACAAAAACAAAGCAGGAAGTCCGTACCTTTTTTTGTTATAGCAGTGTAGATTTTGACCCAGCAATGATGACATCCATCTATTTTGACTGCAATAGTCCATTACACGACATCCATAGTAAATCTTTGCCCAAAAACATGCGAACATGTATAAAAATCCATAGAACATCCATTGTTTACATCATAAAACCCGGTAAACACAATGACGTCATCCTTCGACAAACTATGCACGTCTAATGTGCCCTTCGATAGAACAAACCATATAAATGCATTTAGTAGAGTATCTGAAACAGAAGTATCACACCCTTATTTTTTTCTGAATTAAACTGGCTTCATAGTTTTAGAAAATAGCACATGAGATCAGCCGTTTCTGATGATGTCTGTTTATGCACAGGCAAATTTGTTCAGATAAAAAAATCTACCAATAGCCCTCTAGTGGGTTATAATTTATGAGGAAATGTAACCAATGAAATGACAGATTCGGTCATATGTGGGCGTTGATAGTTCGCATCAATTATCCCATCATTTCATAACTGAGAACACTTCTCATTGGAAGATTCAAACGCGCGCACTTGCATTGACATAGACACCTGCAGTCTCCTTGACAACGCTGTGAAGCAATGCACCCAGACAAGCACTTAGGCTCACAGAAAGCTAATTTTTGCTAGTATCACCTTCAGATTTGAAACATAGCTTTGGTAAGACTATTGTGTTTTTAGGTGTCTATCCCACAACATTGTATATTTATTTCACAATAAGTGTGAAATATATATATATTTTGTTGTTGTTTGCACTTCTTTATCTCTGTGTTAGTAACAGATATAGTCATTTTTAATATTACCTAGTAAAGTCTCAAGTGTTAGCTTTCTGAAGATACCTTGATTATGTGTGTAGTCAGAGGGACTCACCAAAAGTGGGGGCACAAGGTAACAGGTTAATGTCATGCAATAACATACTGACATAGTGATTGATGTATGTCATTATAAAACAGTCCACTTCAGGGTACGTAGTATTGGAAAATCACTATGTCAAACAGGTTTAGCTTGCATCAAAAGAACCTTGTAAGCCAATTATCTAATGGTCCTGAAATCACTGAAATGGTTTCACAACAGCCAATCAATATTGGCAGATACCATAAAAATGTGTGGTTTTAAAATGTATTTAAAAACAGCTATTTTTAACTAGTAAACTTTAAATAATGCTAACTCCAAAAAATATATTTAATAGCAAATATACTGATGATTATCGGGCAGGTAGTCAACCAACCAAAAGTTTTTCTCAAACTTTTTCCAGTTGATTGTGTCATTCAGTGAGCTTACACTGGTGGTTTAATGCAGGCAAAGTTAAATGAAGGTCTTTGAGATAATCTTTGTTAAAGGGGCATATTAATAAATTAAAGTGCATGCCGCCAGGCCATGGCCTTTCTTGTGTAGTTCTAGTTTGCTCTTTGTTTTCAGTGGCTGCAATTAAACCAACAAACATCTAAAAGTGCAAGTCCCTTACTCGGATACAACCTTTCAACAATCCTTACATTTCAATGTAAATTGAGTTTCAAAGGTCATGTTTTCTTTTACGGGACATAGAGTAAATATCTTTTTATGTCTGTTGGAACTTGTATGGTTTCTGCAAACAATTGTGAGCTAGACAGGATGGATTTTAAAGGCAAAGTTCATGCAAAAATGTATATTCTGTCAAAATGTACCTAACAACATGTTGTTCCAAACAGTTATGCTGTTTTTCTTTTATAGTGTCTAGCATGACATGCTCCAACATGTCATAAAAAGGCCATAAAAGCACCATAAATGTAATCCATAGGCTTGTGCACTATATTCCAAGGCTGAGTTCGGAATTACATACTAGATACTACTCATACTCTTTCTGCCATAGACACATATAGGAGATGTAGTAAGAAGAGTATGGGTAGTATGCCATTCTGAAGCCCAAGTCTTCTGAATTTATATTTTTGGGAATGAAATAGGGAAGTAAAACTATAAGCTACTTATGAAGCAGATCAAATATTCTGAATAATTAGAGCTCCAATAATCTATTTTGAACTCTGTTAAACGGAGCCAAACTCCAAAATAAAAATGGCAAAATTGTGTTCTCCTTTTTTTCCTACAGGCAATATATGAAAGGCTAAAGCTGTGTCTCTGTTATAGCCCTAAATGTAAAGCTCTTGAGACTGAATTGACGAAAATGGCATGTAGTAATTGTGATTCCATTCACCTGAATTTGGGGCCCGGTAATTGGACTGGACTATGGAAGAGGTACCTGAGTGTAAAATCATAAGAGAGAATAGGGGGGCAAATTATATATATATATAAAATTTGCCCCCCTATTCTCTCTTATGATTTTACACTCAGGTACCTCTTCCATAGTGGTTGTGGTTGTGAGTCTAGCCTGAAGGAATACATCATTAATACAGGATTAAAAAAATAAATAAATAAATAATAATAAAATATATATATATATATATATATATATATATATATATATATATATATATATATATATATATATATATATATATATATATTTTTTTTATCCTGTATTAATGATGTATTCCTTCAGGCTAGACTCACAACCACATTCTTGATGCTATCGCACAGTCAGATGGTCTCCAGTCTAAGTAGGCTGTTCTTGTCCAAAATAAGCTGAAATGTAGACCAGGCATTTTGGCTGGTCTGGCTGTGAGTAAATCTTGACAATGCATTGTTGAATCACAATAATGATTTCCACAACCTCAAAAACACCTCTATTCAAGAAGGGTTCACTGATTATATGATTATATGAATGGTACAGCTACAGCATACATTAGTGTTTCAAAACTTTTGATAGGGGTACAAGCTTTTCATCTGAATTAATTTTTGCAGATGTGAAGAAAAGGCGGACATAGATTGGAGGAAATTAGAAAAGACTGCAGTCAAGCATGGTTTTGCATTAAATTAATCCAGCTACGAATAAGGGCATTTGAGAAAGAATGGCTGAGAAGGCTGAGAAGACACATAGCAGAGCCACGCTGTTTGGATGTGATTTTATGGCTGACTGAAAAACAAAAAACTTTTATTTTTTTTAGTCCAAGACATTCATGCATCATGGAATTTTTCAGTGTTTTATGAAATATTCCCTCTGTTTAACAGGTTAATCACTGTGGAAATTTGATTATTTGACCACAAATACACCTTCCCTACAGTGGGTAAGTTTGAAGTTAATGGCAGTGAAGTATGCTGGTGCCGCTACTGAATAATTGAGTTATAATGAAAGGCATTTTTCTCTCAGAAAAAGTAGGGGGTGGAGACGAGAGTGCAGCAAAGAGGACTTCAGCCATTACTCACTGATAGTAGTTGAAAGGGTACACCATTTATAGAGTTCCTGGCAAACAGTACACCTACCACCAAATTTTAGTACTGGCCTGTATGACAGTCTAATTCCAAAGTTTGAGAAATTGGTTTTGCTGTTGTTTACGTAGTTCAGTATGGCCACCTGGCAGAGAATTGATAGTTAAAGGGATTGTTCACCCAGAAATTAAAATTCTCTCATCATTTACTCACCCTCATGCCATCCCAGATGTGTATGACTTTCTTTCTTCTACAGAACAAAATTATGATTTTAAGGAGAAGATTTCAGCTCTGTAAGTCCATACAATGCAAGTGAATAGGTGCCAACATTTTTATGCTCCAAAAAGCACACAAAGGCATAATAAAAGTAATCCATATGACTCCTGTGTTTTAATCCACATTTTTAGAAGTGACATGATAGGTGTGGGTGAGATACAGATACATATTTAAGTGTATTTGGCTTTAAATTCTTCTCCCTGCCCAGTAGGGGGTTGTATGCACAAAGAATGTGAATCACCAAAATAATCTAAAAATGTTCTGTTTCTCACCCACGCCTATCATATCGTTTCTGAAGATATTGATTTAACCACTGGAGTCTTATGGAATACTTTTATGCTGACTTCTGTGATTTGTGGAGCTTCCAAATTTTGGAACCCAATCACCTGCATTGTATGGGCAAAAAGAGCTGAGATATTCCTCTAAAAAGCTTTGTTTGAGTTCAGCAGATGAAAGAAAGTCATACATTTACATTTATGCATTTGGCAGACGCTTTTATCCAAAGCAACTTACAGAGCCCTTACTACAGGGACAATCCCCCTGGAGCAACGTGCCTTACTCAAGGACACAATGGTGGTGGCCGTGGGGTTTGAACCAGCGAACTTCTGATTGTGCTCTAGCCACTACACCACCACCACCTCTACACATACATACACATTTGGGATGGCATTTGGGTGAGTAAATGATGTGATAATTTTTATTTTGGGGTGAATTGCCCCTTTAAATGAGCCAGTTGACAAAGCTCTCTGTCAATAGAAAACCAGCAGAGAACTGTAGCATATTAATGTGTTTGTGTCTAGATCAGTGTTGAGGAGTAACTAAATAAAAGCAGTGAACTTTTTAAAAAAAGTTTAGCTTTCTGGTAACAATCAACTTTACCAACAAACTGTGATGTAGCATGACAAAAAACGACAACACTGGTTGTTATGTCACATTATATTGTGCACTCAGCTTTACAGTGAACTGTGGTAATAATCAAACACACTCTTATGTCTTTTCTCTCTCAAGTAGTGTTGGAGGTTCAATTCATTTTAGTGAATCAGTTTTGTTTGTTAATTTAAATTATCTGGTTCAGGAGAGATTCACAGATTCATTGGAGTCTCTGCACAGCATTTTTTTTTTTTTGTATTAATATATTTGGTTTAGTTTTCTACATAGTAATTTACGTTTGGGTGTTTACTAGTTTTATTAGTTGCATTCAGTTGAAATTTAAACGTTTCACAAGTCACACAAATTGAGAAAATGTTTGTGCTAGATAAATACTTCTCAGATACCCTTCGTACATTGTTATATTTAAAAAAAATATTGACCCCCCTTTTTTAGAAGCTTAATATGTCCAGCTACTTAAACAAAAAAGAAGAAAAAAGTATAGATTTATGGCTGTTTATCTACATATAGAGTTTACTTTTATTTTATGAGTGGATTCTCACTTGGCGAAATCAGCTTCCCCTACACTGATCCAGAGGCATCTGGCATGAAAATGAACCACTTTCTTCCTAGAAAGAAGAGGGTGCCTCTTTAACATGGGAAACATAGCTACCCATCCTCGGAAAGTAACAGTTTGTGTAATTTATTGTTTAATCGCTATGTGAGCACATTTGTATGGAAAATTATGCAAAGCCGCTCACTACGCATAACCAGGGTCTGTCTGATGATCCTGTGGGGAGTTCAAGAAAGTATATTTATAAAACGTAAAGCCAACTTTGATTATTTTCCTGGACTGAGGTGGAGTGATGAGGCGGAAGGTAATTGGATACAAAGGAAGTCACCTTGGATAAGTGTTTGCATGACTATTAATGAGACTGGACTCTTCAAATGAGACTCACTGAGAGCAGATGACACAAAATGATAAATATCTGTCATGCGCTGATGAAAAACTCGTGAATGCAAAAATGAATGAAAAGTTAGTAAAGATTAATTTTAATTGGACTCCTGTCTAGATATGTCCCTCGAGAATACAAAAGACAATATTTAGAAATGAACTGATTACCAGTGAGATTCCAGAGAAATGTGATTGATTAATATACACATTACTTCTAATGTCTTCTAATAATGTACACAGTAGTTCAAGGTCAAAACCCATTTCTAGTCTTTCCTTAATATACCACAATTGAAATCATTTTCATGACCACAAAACAGCTTATTAAGCATAATCAGTAAAGGTTTGAGCACATACGGTAAATGCACCCAATGTAGCAATCACAAGGTCTGATTCAGTATCTTGAATATGACCCAGTTCAATAGCATACTTTGGATGTAGAAAATCTAAGTGTAAATTATCTGGTACCTGAACCAGATAATTTAAATTAACAAACAAAACTGATTCACTAAAATGAATTGAACCTCCAACAATACTTGAGAGAGAAAAGACATAAGAGTGTGTTTGATTATTACCACAGTTCACTGTAAAGCTGAGTGCACAATATAATGTTACATAACAACCAGTGATGTCATTTTTTGTCATGCTACATCACAGGCAAGTGTCACTAACAGAGAACGCTTGCAGGTTCCCGACCCTCTTGATGGAAGCGAGTGCAATCAGCAGGGTCTTCTTTAGAGAGAGGGCCCTGAGCCAACTGATTCTAGCGGCTCGAAGGGGGATATCTGAAGACCGGCGAGGACCACCGAGAGATCCCAGGCGGGGAACAGGCTTGGCCGGGAGGGATTTAACCTCCGGGTGCCTCTTAGGAACCTGATAATTAAGTCATGCTTACCCAGAGACTTGCCATTTACTGGGTCATGGTGAGCTGCGATAGCGGCAACATACACCTTTAAGGTGGAAGGGGACAGCCTCCTCTTGACCAACTGTTTTGGAGATTTTGATCTTTCCCCATTCAAGTAGATAGGAGCTGCACTTTCATGAAGCTTGTTTAGAAAAATAGCTGCACAAACTGCCCAAGAGCGTTCTAAAGACAGCTGCCGAGTGGACATACTTACCTTGAAAAAGAGACTTTCGAAAAGGGTATAGCTGCAGGCATTGCTCCAAAAAGAGGCAGTCACTCCAAATCGCCTTTGAAGATATAGGGAGACCTTTACCAAACACTTTCCCTAACGTTACCCGTGTGCCCCATTTAGGAGTTGCCGCAATCCCCTTTTTGAGTAACCACGCCCCCTTTTGGAGTAACCCTACCCTCTTTTGGAGATTAAGCCATGAGAATTATCCAACTGCAATAATCGTGCACTTTGCCAATGTACAGACCAATGTGAGATTCTTGGATTTAAATTAAATGATGCGGATCATTCCTCAGTATTTGTAGAGCCACAAACTGTATGTCCTGAACCTATGGCCCCTCTTGCCCACCTTCCAATTTATCCCATTTTAATTGGCAGTAAGAGAAGATGAAACATGCTTTTATGTTGACATGACTGACTGTCCCGCTCATCTCCTGTTATTTATTATACAAATAAATATGGAAAATATTTTTAGACACCCAGAAGAAGGCAACATTTGGTGCAGAGAAAACAAACATTAACTTTCAGGTTTTTTTAAGCATATCCTGTAAAATGGATGTGCACCATCTTCTTTCATGTGTTGATACATTTCCTATTGAAAAAAGAAGCTGGGGTGGGACATGTAGAGGGGCTCATCCCTTATTATATATTTTTTTTATATGTTATTGAAGTTCTCCTATCCTTCATAATAAATCAAGCTACATAGATGGAGACTTGTAAACCATGTTTAAACATCCGGATCTGATTGATATGAGCAACCAGTTTCTATTTTACGTGAGAAGACGCAGACACAGTCCCAAGTGCATATTAAATAAGAGACAAAAACACCTCTGGCAAATAAAGTCTGACTTTTGTTGCAGACTGACAA
Source organism: Moxostoma hubbsi (assembly GCA_032164185.1). Lineage (NCBI taxonomy): Eukaryota > Metazoa > Chordata > Actinopteri > Cypriniformes > Catostomidae > Moxostoma > Moxostoma hubbsi. Next base: position 34,841,858 of record JAVLUX010000001.1, on the reverse strand, counting down.
GAAAATAATGTGCCACCTTGAAGTTAGGAGACATTAGCTGATTACAGAAAGCTCTTTGTAAGTTAGCATGGCTGTTGTTTGTTTTTGTGGGAGAGAGGGAGATGCTGTGCGATTGCATGATTTGAGCTACAGAATTAATATGTCCTTTGTCCCATCTCATTAGCTTGATAAATCAGTCCATGAGGCAGACCTGATTCGGTCCTCAGTCATGGTGCCTGCCATACTGTAAAAGATGGCTTAAAAAAACAGTTAATCAAAAAAATGGAATTCCAAGCTTTTCCCTTACAAAAAAATAACTGCAGTACAAGTGTTGCAATTTGGACGCAATATTACTGCAGTACCAGAGAATATTTAGCTGAGACAGAGCACTTCTATTTAAATAAATAGGACAAATTGGCAAACCTAACAGCCAATGATGTTGAAAAAGAAGTCCCGCCTCATTGGTAAAAAAGCCAATCAATTTTTGGATACAGAGATCATCTGTCAATCAATGTATGTCATTAGCTGAAAAATAGCGTTTTTTAGTGTGATCCAAGCAAAAGAAGCACAATTAATGACTCTGTTGTCAGATTATCTTGCTGATTTGATATATTGTCTTGAATGTAATATTGACCAACCATCTTGGAGATTTCAGTCTTTCCCCATTGAAGTAGATAGCAGCTGCACTTTCAAAGATGGTCACCAAGTTGACTGACTTCCCTTGAAAAAAGGACTTTGAAAATTGCTGTAATACTGCATCAAAATGACCATACTTGTACTGCAGTAAAGAAAATTACAATAATATGTTGTTCAAATTACCACACTTGAACTGCAGTTGTTTTTTTTTGTAAAGAATGCTTTTGATGAATGTCCCGTTCCGTCTTATCATTACAATGGTGGACAGTGCCTCACTTTAAAGCTAATAAAAGGACCCGCAAGAATAATAAAAGTAGTCCATGCAAATATTCCCAAGTCTTCAGAAAGTAGCCGGTAGGTTTTGGTGAGAAACCACCTGAAAATATTTTTTTTAGGGCTGCTGTATTGAGAAAACTGATTCATTATGAGAAGTTTAGATGCCTACAGTGTTTTGCAGCATCAACGAGACAAAATAGCTATTTTACTATCACAGACCACAACGTATAAAGACAGCAAGTAATATTATCAAGTACAGTACTCTCTTTTTAACTGTTTTTGCATTTACTTTTACAAGATGCACATTACTTTCTTTCTTCTGCTGATCACAAATGAAGACTTTTAGAAGAATATTTCAGCTGTTTATGTCCTTTGCAATGAAAGTAAATGGGTACCAAAATTTTGACGCAAAAAAAAGCACATAAAGGCTCCGCAAAAGTAATCCATAAGACTCCAGTGGTTAAATCTGTATCTTCAGATGCGATATGATGTCATGAGGTAAGAAACAGATCAAAAGGTAATTACTTTTACTATAAATTCTCCTCCTTGCCCAGTAGGTGGCGATATGCACGAAGAAAGTGAATCGCCAAAAACAAAGAAGAAGAATGTGAAAATGAAAATGGAGATTTATCGAAACATTTTTTTAAATGTTTGTAGTACACAGAGCATTGAAGAGAGGTTTACATAAAATAAATATTGTAATAATACTTCACTGCCAACTAATAGGACTACTTCATGACCATCCAATAATGTAAAAAATATTATTTTAAGTGCAGAAGTCAAAAACAATGTTTTTGTGTTTCTCATAGCCAGCTGATTTTTTTCTAGTCTTTTACACCATGAAAGCAGTTTCTTATCAAATGAACACCTGTTTTATCAGCTGAGGAATTTTGGTCAAATAAGTCCATGTTAAGATCAAAGGTAAACTTGCTTGTTTCAACATGCCAATCGTACAATGCAGCATTTCCAAAATCACATTATTCACAACCTGAGAATAACCCAGGCGCAGCTAAAACTTTTCCTGTTTTCCCATAAGTCATGCAGAGCTGTGATGATTAATTGATTCAGTGCTGTTTAATGAATTTCTGCATCTCCCAAATGTTGCAGAAACTATGGTGCTAAAAAACTACTGTCCATTGCATCCAATCAATCCTGCAATCCCCTTTACACAGACCCCTCTTTTTCATTTCTTAAAAGTGCATCCCCCCTTAACACCTTCCAATATCTAATTGAGAGTTTTCTCAATATAACCTCGTAAATCAGTCTAGCCTGCTATACAGCCTGCATTGCAAGCCGTGACACCACTTATGCCTGAATGAGGTTTGGGGAATTACAGCACATCTTGAGGCTGAAATCAAGGAGCTGAAAAGTCAGCCATCTATGGCAGAAATACTGCATACATTCATTCTTATCTAATTTCAAAGCTATTCTAATTAGAGTAAAACCAAACTCTTATAACATTTATCAGGCTTCTTTGCCATCAAACATAAAAGCTACAGTACTACAAGGCTATCCAGCCTGACATATCAAGGAGTTCAACAAAGGCCTGGGAGGGGGCCACAGGGACGGGACTGGGTCAGGAGTCCTGGGGGTGGCCACAGGGCCAGGAATGGGTCAGGAGACATGGGAGATGGCCACAGGGCAGGGACTGGGTCATGTGGCAGAGCCGCTGTAGGAGGAGTCTCTGGAGGAGCAGACAGAACCGCTGGAGGAGGAGTCTCTGGAGGAGCGGACGGAACCTCTGGAGGAGGAGTCTCTGGAGATGTGGGCAGAAACGCTGGTGGAGGAGTCTCTGTGGAAGTGGGCAGAGTCACTGGAGGAGGAGTCTCTGTGAAAGAGGGCGGAGCTACTGGAGGAGGAGTATCTGGGGAGGAGCCGTGGAAGACTCTGAGGGTGGAGCCTGGAGAGGCTCAAGGGACGGAGCCATGGAAGGCTCTAAGGGCAGAACCGTGGAAGGCTTGAGGGGTGGAGCTGTGGAAGGCGGTGCCATGGGAGGCTCATTGGGAGGGACCGTGGAAGATGGATCCATGGGAGGCTCAAGGGGAGAGGTCATGGAAGGTGGAGCCGTGGGAGGCTTAAGGTGCAGGAGCTATGGAAGGCGGAGCTGTGGGAGACTCAAGGGGAGAGGTCATGGTAGGTAGACCATTGGGAGGCTCAAGGAGAGAGGCCATGGAATGCAGTGCAGTGGGAGGCTCGACGGGAGCTGGCAGCGACTGGGAACAGACCTCCGTGGTCATGAGCACTGGTAGCAACTGGAGAATGACCTCTGTGGTCTTGAGCACTGGCAGTCACTGGAGAACGACCTTCATGGTCATGAGCACTGGCTGCGACTGGGGAACGTAGTCATGGGAGCGGGCAAGGTCACAGGCATCGGCTCAGTGATGGTTGAAGGCTTGGACGAAGGAGCCCTGGAAGGCTTGGTTGAAGGAGCCGAAGATGCAGGTTTAGGCCCGGTGTTCCTGCCATATTCGACTGTGTAAGGGGAACCACAAATTTCCAGAGCCTTCTCCACATATTCACAGTGTCTAGTGAGGATCTGATCTTTTTTTTGTGAATTATAAATTGAATTTGTTCTCCGCTCTGTAATCATGCTGATACATTTCAAGAGAAGAGTGTAATATCAAAGTCTTTTGAGCAAGTCAGTTCACTGTCGGCTATCTTTGGAACGTTCTCAGAAGTCTATTTCCATTCATGACAGTGCAGCTCATATCTACTTGAATGGGGAAAGAGTGACATCTTAAAAACAGTTGGTCAAGATTATGATCAAAGAACATATTTCTAATCAGCAATCAAATTTGATAATACTGGAATCATAAATTGTGCTTCTTTACATCAGATTACACTAAAAACACAATTTTCCCACCTTCTATTGCTAAAGTGCATGCACATTCTCGAGCTGATTGACAGGCGATGTCTGTATCTAAAATCTGATTGGCTCTTTTGCCTGTAAGGGGGGACTTCCTTTCTACATCCATTGACCGTTGGGCACTAGAGCTTCTTGGTTGGGCATTTCAATTTCTCCCATTCATTTAAATAGAAGTGACCTGTCTCTGCTAAATAGTCTCTGGTTATAAACAGGTATTCTCATCAAAATATTGAATACAAAAATAAAATGGTATCTAGTGAAAGCTGTAAAGTAGGTGAGCATATACATTTGGTGCTATTATCCAAGGCAAAAGTCTTTTTGGAGGGTGTGTCTAAAATATTTGCATGTGTTGTTATTTGCACAGTTTTTCTTAGTAAATCACCTGCAACATGCCCAATACGTGCGCACACAATTTTATAGATTGTACAAGCAAATTAGTACCTGTTATTTGGGAGCTTAGTAAATCGGGGCCATAATGTTTAGTCTGAACTTCAGAGCTTGACAATTAACACTTATAGGATAAGCACCTCCTTTCACTAACCATGTGTTGAAAATAAATACATTTATTTTTAAAGAGATCCAGGACCTCTTTTGTTCCCTATTTGTGGAAAGTGCATGTTGTGTGTAACATTCTGGTTCAGCATGGCAAGGAGGAGGCTGGAACCGGCAGAACAGTCAACATAACTTTAATGACATAAATCAACATAAGCAAGAATAAACACACAGACAGACACAGCTGCCACATGTGTCTCTCAAAATGGCGCCTTCATCTTGTCTTTATTAGTAAAATTCAGTGCCAGGCTTGCATCCTCATGGCCTGTCCACGCCTTCCTCCTCGTCACACTGTGATTGTCACTTTGACTAAAGTTTGTCATTTAAATATACTGTACGTTGCTCACTTACCTAAGAATGGAGGACAATCACAGTTTAACAGCACTCTGTCAGCATTTTCATGAAGCTGAATACAAAATAAAATGCTAATAAAAATTTAAGCAGTGACTCCCAGTGAAAAGTGCTTGTGGAATAAAAAATTATTCATAGTGTCGAGCAAATAACATGTAACTATGTGCTGGAGAAAAGCAACAATTATTAAAGTATGAAATGAATTGTAGACCTTGGTAAAATACTTTTGTGTGACTGGGATAAATGGCTTTGATATATTTAATAAGGGTACCCACCCTCATAATACATTATAACACAATCCTTATTGTTTTCCTGATGTAGATCACACATTTCTTCAGAATCTCTCTCTAAGAGGCCCTAAGTGCAGAGGTCACAAGCAATAAAGGACAGAGTGAACCAGCTTCACTTGTGAGATTCTCATGTGATCCTCATCCCAGTCCCAGTACTTGTGATTTAACCCTATAAAATATACACCATACCTAGCCTTGCTAGATAATTCTGAAAAGACTCTATGACCTGTGATCACTTGTATAACTGACAAATGAATGGTTATAGCCGATGTACCTTTTAAAATACGTGTAGTGATTGGTAATCTCTTCTAACTAACAAATCGATGATTATAATCTTTAATCTTGTATGGTAACTTCAAGGTTCAACTGCATATTATACCTCGACAATCAGGTTTTTCATGACGTGTAATGTATTATCCATGTTGTAAAACTAATTAATTTATCAGTATGATTTGAAACCAGGTTTTTTTCAAGTTTTTTTACTTACATGTATAATATTCATGAAAGAATGTCATAATTTGTATGTAATTGCTTGCTTGTTTATGTAGAGAATGTTGATGACAACGAATGTCATTTCTCTTGTACCGTTTTCAAGACATAAATGTTCATGATTAAACATGCATAATTTTTGAGTGGGAGGTTGTAAGAATCCTCCACAAAGGTTCATAAGTCAACTTTTGAAAAGGACAGCCAGTTGACCATGTGACTCTGGAAAGTCACTTCTGATTGGCTCAGGACACCTTTGGGGTGCAGCCAATTTCAGTTAAAAACTTTCCTACCTAAGGAAGCTCTTCTGCTCTCTTCTCTCTCACTCTCTTCTTCTGCTGAACTTCTCTTTTGCAACACTCTTTTCAGAATCATCGCTTGCTGCTTCCAGACAATAAATATCCACGATCATAACAGAGTCCAAAACATCGACGGAACAAACTTTCGCCAAAGAGCCAAAGAACTAAGCAACACAAAGTACACAATGCAAGGAAACGCAATGACACACAAGTACACGCAAGACTTTTGCTCAATACTTTGAATACTTATTATACTTATATACTTACGGGTAATCCGATTGCAAATCGATTTAGACTCAAAGAAGGATAAATGGTTCTTAAGGCATTGTCAACAGACTATTAAATTAATTTTCACTGTATTGATCATTTACTTCAGATTCTGTCACTTTACTCAGCAACCTGTTTCATGTTTTATGTGTTCGATTAGTTTTATGTTTAGAATAGCAATAAACTTGTCTGTATTCAAAGATAATTTGACTGTGGTATATTTTGATAAATAATCTCATCCCTGTTTTTAAGCTTCTTTTAAACTTTTGCTTCTAAACTGTACCTAAACATGTGTAATATTATTTTCAATGAGAGATAAGAATAAAATTACTCCAATAAGTGAATGAATCATAATTCCCTTATTAATGCTAATTCCTTACAAATAGAAATTATGAGATGTTGTGTTATGATTTTAATTGTGGAGAATTTTATTCTGACAAATAAACTAGTTATTTGTCATTTATCTAATTTATAATGGTTGTCGAACACGACTAATACCATTATAAATTTCCTAACATAATAATGTAGAATAAGGACAGTTTAATTTAATTCCTATCTCACACATACTACATTTCCCACATATAATGGTGGAGGTACGTGGGCACTTTAATCCGTACCATGTACATCCCCAATCAACCAAATTTCCTACACTGACAACAGCTGGCTGTCTAAAGCACTTTTAAGAAAGATCCTTTTTTATATTGCTGTATGATTGCCTAGATGGAACAAATCCAAATTGGATTGATTTCAGAAAACAACTTTTCATGAGTGCAGCTATACATAGATATGGCAGTAGATATTAGGGGTATTTTTGTAAGCATACCTCTTCAAATTGAGTGGTATTAGATCATTTTATCATATGTTCATGAATGCATTATTCTGATGGCAAAATTGTCCAATATAGAGTAGTGTTTTTGTTGGAGTATTATGCTCAACCTGCTTCAGAGGAATACATTATATTATTGTTATCTCATCTTTTACACTTTATTCATGGAAATAGGGCACAGAAAATGGAGACCCCACCAGAGCACTTATACTTGCTTGTGTTTGTCCATTTACAAACATGCAGAAAATGAAATGGAAACAAATAATCTCATTTTATTTCCTTTTTTTTTTTCTTCTTCTTTTTTTTTTTTTTTTTTTTTATTATTTCCAATTTGGGATTAAAAAATCCCACAAAAATAATTTTTTGCCTCTTGTTTATAAACAAAATTGTAGTTACAATAAGACACTTACAATGGAAGATAATAAGACCAGTCCATAAATGCTAAAATACACATTGTTTCAAAAGTATAGCCGTTAACATTATACATGTTATCATGAATTACCATATATAATGAGTGCGATTTAATTGATTTTAATGAGACAACATGCTTTGTTGTCATGACAACAAAGATTTAAAATTGGATTTTACTTTACACGCATGTGGTTAGTAAGAGATTTTATCATGTTAAAACGTGTCTTGTGGCAATACTTTTGAAACAATGTGTATTTTAATGTCTATGGACTGGCTCCTATTCACTTCCATTGTAAATGCCTTAATGTACCCGCATTTTTTGCTTTTTTTAAAGGTGCACTTTAAAAAAGGTGCACTTTTTTATTTATTAAAAAAGTTCCATCCATCCATCTTCAACCGCTTATCCGAAGTCGGGTCGCGGGATAAATCCCCGCGATTAAAAAAGTTGTACTCCTTAAAAAAATGTATTGGAATTTTGAAACATGTATAAATCATGATCACTCACATGAGATGAAGACTCTTAACCATATATATTTTTTTAACAATCTACATGGAGATGGTGTCCTCATGGGGGCTGCCATGTAATGATCACATGGCATTTGCAGGGTTGGGAGGGTTACTTTTGAAATGTTTTCCACTACATATTACAGAATACATGCTGTAAAATGTAATATTCTATTGGAGTACTCAAGGTCAGTAACGTATTCTAAATACTTTGGATTACTTTTTCAGCACTGGCAGATTTTTTCACTTGTTTTGACCATAAAAACTCTGGAGCAAGACAAAATACACATGTTAAAAATACATTCTCTGAAAAGCCTTGTTGTTTCTAAAAGTTATTATATTTTGTATTTTAAATACATATTCCCGTTACATGTATTTCGTTACTCCCAACACTGGGCATCTAACTGAAAAATTGAATGGGGCATCCATGCCCCCAAGTGTCAGTCCAAGACAGCATACAAAAAAAAAATGACAGAGGGCACCTTTAAATAAAGGAAGGATGAGTCCAAATAATTTTTTTGTGGTAATTAATATAATGCTATAAATACTATTGACGAAGCTTAACTTGATTGTATACCAAACATTCCTTTAAAGCTGAGGTGTGACATTTTTTCTCTGTTACTTTCTCCTTTCCTAGCTTAATATGCAAAGACAATAAGTTAACTATAATCTATTTGTAGGCTGATTTACCCAAAAAGTGTAAACACTGTCTCTGTGCAATTAGTTCATCTTGTCTGAGCGTCCCGACTAGCCTGAAACAGCAACATTGGCCAATGAGTTTGGAAATCTGTTAGTTCGACCAATGGAATACGAGGGGAAGTGTTCTGCAAACCTGTTTGAAAACAATACTTATTTTTGCAATTTCCCAACTTACCGCATTGTTGTTACCCGATGTCGTAATTCTGATCTGCTGGTGTTAAGCAGTGTGAAAAGAACGCACGCGGATGCATCTTTCCATCCGAGAGAGAGCACAGTGTGAGGACCGCTCCAACACCGACCTCAGATGCATCTACCTCCACCATGAACTGACTAGCAGGGTTGGGGGTAATTAAAATAGGTGCGGTGGAAAACCGCTCTTAAAGTTTAAAAAATGCGGCTTCAGCCTACGTAGACCAACAAAAGTCAGTGCGCATGGAGGTGAGATCCGTCAGGGGTGTGGTGATTTGGCTATAATTTCTTATAAACCTCAGATAAAAGTTGGCGAACCCCAAAAACCTCTGCAATATCTTGTGAGAATCTAGGGTTGGCCACTTGGAGACAGCTTTAACCTTGGCCGGGTCCATACACACTCCCTTAGATGAAGCAATGAACCCCAAGAACAGAACTGAATGTGCATAAAAAGCGCACTTCTCCACCTTGACAAACAGACAATTCTCCAACAACCGCTGATGCACCTGCCTGAAGTGCCGCACATGGTCCTGCATATTCAGGGAGAACACCCCTACGGGTGTTAAATGTCATCTTCCACTCATCCCCCTTCCTGATACGGACCAAGTGATAAGCATAGCGTCGGTCCAACTTTGTAAATACGGAGGCCCTTGCAAGAGTTTGAAGGCTGAGGACATCAGCTTCAAAAAGATAACGGTTCTTCACCATGATGTCATTCAGCCCCTAATAATCTATAGATCGTAGTTAGCGGCAGAGGTTTGATCTTGGTGTTGTCCAAGCAGAGCTCCTTGTTGTGAAAGGGTGGAGCAAAGCGTAGTCTCCTCCACTGGGTCCATGCTGGCCAGTATATTATGTCATAGGGCGAGGGGAGACAAAGGGACCCATATGCAGAGGGAAACAGTCAATGAGTTTATTAACAACAACGTTTGTATACAAGGACAGGTGCACCCGGCACCTGCTGCAGAGATGAGCAGAGTATAGCTATAGCCGTTCAGCGGGGAAAGGAATGAGTGTGTTAGTATGATGAATGCATGCGTTCTGGAGCAATCCAAAGGGAGCCCGTTGAAGCCGGTGTGGTTTGAAGCAAAGCCCAGGCGAGTTTCTCCCCCGACACACAGGCAGAGAACGAGGAATCATCCTCCAAGGGAACTGGGCAACAATACAGGTGAAGGCGATGATGAACAGGAAGGTAACCACACCTCTACAGGCAGGCAACCAACTGGCACACGAGCAATCTCCAACTAAACAAGAGAGCATAGTAACACTTGACAGCAAACAATAAACTGGCAAAGAAAGAAGGAAAACACAAGGAATAAGTAGCAAGTGCAATCAGTGAGATTCATGATCAGCGCCTCCCCAGGAACAATCAGTGTTCCCATGGAAATTTTTATCAAAAGTGCCGGCTCCACCAGTGAGACATGAGGGAGAGAGAAAAACAAACAACAGCTGCAACAAAAGATGAAACCGTGACACCATGTTAATTTTAAAAAGGTTAAGTGGTTGGTGATGTTAAGTCATGAATATTGCTAATGTAATTAATATATTGTGTTCTTTAAAACGTAGTGTGTGTCGTTTTTACACTAGGCTACTTGTGTCACCAAAATGAATTGCAAAATGTATTTTTGTTCCCAAAAAACTCCAACCAGCCCCCTTTCTTTAATTTGCAAAAGACATTGTAAAAATGTTCTATTCGTAGTCAGCCTTGATGAATACATTTTTTTGTGAGTGAAAGCGTCCAAATACAAAATGTAGCAATTGTGCACCTGTAACTATTAGCCTGGGAAAGTATTTTTAGTGCATTTCATCATCTTCAAGAACAGGAGAATATAAGAACATGTATCATGTGACTACATCAGATCCAAAAGGCAATCTGGGCTCTAGGTCGTCTGTGTGAAATGGCACAATTAATCTCACCCAGTCCATTTCAGACATGCATTCAGAAAAAAAAGATCCATTAAACAACATCACTGGTCACAAGCTAATACAGAAAAAAGAATGTGAATGATTATTCAGGATTGACAGTCCACATTTTATCAGAGAAGAAGAGAGGGAAAACAGTGTGATTTATCAACCACACTGGGCCCAGGAAGTGTACCTCTACATATGATATCCGTCAAGTATATTGATATAAGTCAACTGGAAATGGCTTTGCATCTTAAAGGTATTGTTCACCAGAAAATTTAAATTCTGTAATTATTTACTCACTGTCATGTTGACGGTGTCATTACAATCTTGTATGCTGTTATTTATTTTCTGTTGATCACAGAAGTAGACAGTTTGAAAGAATTGTTACACAGCTTTTGCTATACCACAAGTTTAGAGAGACCAGGGTCCAGAAACATCATTTGTAAAGCTGCAAAAATTGTGGGCCATATTCCAAGTCATCTGAACAGAAAATGTGGTATTTTGACAGAAATGTAATAGTTTTAAATAATTTATTATACATTTTTATTACAACTGTGACAGGTGTTAAAAAGATGGTTTACATTGACCTAACCACAGAAATTATTACTTTAGTCTTAATAATTAGAAGCCTGATGGACATTGTAACTTGAATATAAGAATCAATATAGTATCGAATGAAAATCAGAATAGAATCAAGTGCTTGTCCATCGAAATAGATTCAGGAAATCTGAATTTCCTGAAATACCTAGCCCTATTTTGATTCATCTCAGTGACTCGAGTCTTTTGAATCTATTCAACAAAATCATTAGTTTAGATTTGTTCATTGACCATTACTGCAAGTTATGCCTTTGCACCAGTTGGAGGAGCCAAATGACTGTCTTTTACATTTTGAACAGTAAAATGGCACTTTTTCCACAATCGGAATGTCTTATTATCATTAATTAAAATTGGATTGTTAACAATTCTAAGAGACGTTTCTCAAAAAATGACAAAAAAATAAAAAAAATATCATCTAGGTTACGGATGTAACCTCCGTTCCCTGATGGAGGGAACGAGACATTATGTCGAAGAAGCAACACTAGGGGTCTCAATTGAGCACTGATTCTACCTCTGATTTATGAAAAAAGGCCAATGAGAAGTTGGCAGACAGAATTTGCATGTCCCGCCCCCAGACATACGGGTATAAAGGTGGGGAAATGAGTCTGTTTCATTCAGGATTTTTCTGAGGAGTCGGAAATGGTCCGGCCACAACAGTGGCTCGGCTCAGTGACGTGGCCGGGAGGACACAACGTCTCGTTCCCTCCATCAGGGAATGGAGGTTACATCCGTAACCTAGACATTCCCCGTCTGTCGCTCACTTCGACGTTGTGTCGAAGAAGCGACACTAGGGTTTCAATTTAAATCACGCCATACGCTGAGCCGTGTACGTGTACTGCTGACACAGGAGCGGGCAGGTACTTGACATTCCAAAACAACCAGCTGTATCAGACTGCACTACCCTTCCTCAATGCCCCACAAAGTGGTCGGAACCCTTATAGTTACCCTAGACAGGGGAACAAGGTGACGTTTTCCAACCTGGTTACGGGCCGAGCCTAGCCGGGCCTCTTTTCTCTCTATGTTTCTCGCATAGATTCACCGGCTGGGGCCCTTACACGCACCGGGAAAGGGGGTCTTACCCAGTTTCAGGGAAAGACCTTGTGGAGACCACACCTGCCCAGAGAGGGGGAGGTAAGAGTGGTGAATACACCACATGGGCTTTTAGGTCACATGTGGGAAACGGACGTGGTGGTAGATCCCACCTCTTCGGAGGGAGGAGTGGCTACAGACACGACGACTGGGGGGCAGTGGGAACTGCCCAAGGGAGACTCAGACCCACTAGCAAGGGGGCCGTACCGTGGAAAATACACACGGGGGGGAAGTCCGTCTCGCGCATCTCGACCAAGTTCAGCCACAGATGACATTCCTGAACCACAAGTGTGGCCATCGCCTCCCGAGTGACTGCGCTGTGGGATCAGGACTACCCTCTTGCAGATCTTTGAGTTCCTTGGCCTGGTGGACTTGCAGGAGGGCCATGGCATACAGGGCGGAAGCGGCCTGTCCGGTGGCACTGTAGGCTTTAGTGGCCAGTGCTGATGTAATCCTACAGGCCTTGGAGGGGAGCACAGGAGAATTGCCGTGTACCTGTGGGCAGCTCTGCTGTCGAGGGTAATGTGAGCGAGGGACTTTTTGACAAGTGGAGAAGGGTGCTCTCCATACAGTCGTCAGCTCATCATGCACCTCTGGGAAGAAAGGGACCGGGGGGCATGGCTGTGAGTGATGTGCAGACCCAAGGAACCAATCATCCAGCCGCGACGGCTGTGGGGAAGATGAACGGGAAGATTGCAAGGGGAAGATGATGGGGAAGATTGCAATGTTGCAACCGCAACATTGCAATGGACATGTTCTCGCAGTGTGAACATGAACCATCCACAAACGCTGCCTCGGTGTGATCGCAGCCCAAAGACACGAGACAGTGCCTGTGGCCGTCTGAAGTGGAGAGCACTCTACTGCATCCAGGAACTACACAGGGGTGGAAGGGCATCTTTAAAAAGAGTTCCTGTAGTTCCTGAAAAGGACGTTCAACGCCGCTGTATATTGCTCTTTCAGAGGAAAATACTCTTTTAGAGAAAATCCTGCTTTTACTACAACTCTTTTAGTTGCACTGTAGAAGCGCCCAGGGGCAAACTCCACTTACACAGCAGCATTAAAATAGCGTTTTTGGGATGCCTTGATTTGTAAATGGTTTAAAATGGTTTTCTTTCTTTTGTAGAATACAAATTAATATTTTTAGAAGAATATTTCAGCTCTGTAGGTCCATAAAATGGAAGTGAATGTTGACCAGAACTTTGAAGGTCCAAAAAACCTTCTGCACATAAAGGCAGCATCAAAGTAATCCAGAAAACTTCAGTGGTTAAATCTCTGTCTTCAGAAATGGCATGATAGATGTGCGTGAGAAACAAATCAGTATTTAAGTCGCTTTTTACTCTAAATCTCCACTTTCAGATGTGAAAGTGGAGATTTAGAGTATAAAAAGGACTTAAATATTGATCTGTTTCTAATGTTGTTGTTGATATTAACGGGGGCATAGCGTCGATCTTGCTTACGGCACCGAGTAAGCCAGAACTGCCTCTGGTTCTCAATCCCAAACATCATCAGATCAGTTTGTTCTCTGCTTACCAATGATTATCTGCACAAATTCACCATATGTGCATGACAAGGAAAGGCTCATTGTCCCCTCCTGAATGGGAGGATAATAGAGAAAAAGGAAGAACAAGCATTGCATTTTTATTTCATTATTTTATCTAAAAAGACAGTTCTATGTTAGATTACCACTGTTTTCTTATGAGGTTAACATTGTCAAAGATACAGACTTTCGCAGATCTAAATGTTCTTAATCTGTTTGTTTTCATAAACAATAACCCTGTACGCTTTTATTTTCAAAGTAAAGTTCATCGAAACCTATTGGTTATTTAAGGGTGTCAATTTTGTTCTTGAGCCAGATCTTTAAATAATAATTAAATACCCCTGACTTTTTTAATGTAAACAAATACACATTATTAACAGTGTTTTGTTTTTAATGTTACTATGTTAGTTACAATGAATGTGTTAGGTAAGAATAATATTGAAAAATGTTTGACCCCCACTGAATTTTAATCTGGATCATCTAGCACATTTAGAAAGTTGTTTAAGAGCCCTGCTGTTTAGTAACCCCCAAATGTACTTATTTATTTTTGAATAAACATATGCTATGAACAAAAGTGGTTTCCAAGTATCATTTACCAAATAAATATATAGATACAAATTAACATAAAACTAACACAGAGAGTATCTGCACTTTTTTATTCCACTTCAAGCACTGGGTGAACCTTAAAAGCAAGAAAGAAAAAAAAAAAAACAATGTTATAATTAAAAAATCTAAATGTGACAAAAGAAACTGACCAATAGGAAATAAATTAAAAACAAATAGTGAGTGAACTGAAAAATTACTTTTTAAGCTGATTATGAAAGGAGGTATTTTTTTGGCATGACGTAAAGAAGTGTCTCATCAGTCTTCCGTATGTTGGCAGACTTTGATGCCACTTCAACTAATGGACCCCAATTTATCTCCAGGACTCATTATCTTATGACAAGACGGCTATGAACCATTTACTATTTTTAAAAACTATAAGACTTTTATCCTGATTAGTTTCCAGATGAAAGACAGGGGCTTACTTTCTTTGCTCCGTCTTTGATTTTTATTTATTTATTTATTTATTTATTCATTGATTTTGATCGATGTATTTACAATGTCTTGCCGTCTGTGGAAAGATTCTTGTTAAAATAGTTTTGTTTATTGTTATTTCAGACCTTTTCATGAAAAGATACACAGTACTTTATGACATTGGAGAAACCATTTGTAATATTTGGTCATCCATTCATAAGACTTTGGGTTGCAGAATAAATTTTTCATCAATTTGCTTAGTTCTTTTTACTATAGACAGTGTTCCCAAGCAGATCAATGATACATTTTATGTCAATCTTCGGGGATACACTGTATCTCATTTGTATTATCAAGCAACATATTTTTTGAAGGCAAGAAACCCTTCCAAAGAGGATGGGTATAATCCTGTTTTAAAGGAATTTTTTTTTTTTTTTGAAAAAGCTTTGAGCTTTTCATTTAACACCAAAGAATTGCATGTGTCTAGGGCACTGGAGTTGACTTTTTCTGTAATAATTACTAGGCCTGCTTGAAAATCAGTTTGCATTAGCTATGAATCCTAATGAGTCCCTCAGGGTAAAAGCAATCTAGACTTTTACAAAGTCTAGATTCTCTTGAAGACATAGGTTAACCTCTGATATTTTATAACCTAAAATATTACTTACAGAGCCACAGGGAAGATAAAGCATTATTTTAACAGGGGAAAAGACAAAATCAAGTTTTGTACTTTTTTTTTTTTTCACTTACAACTGCTGTAAATGAAAGCATTGTCTGGGTAATTTTGTCTATAAACGAGAGGTACATTTATCAAATTCAGGTACACATACTCTAGAGTGTGTATCATTTCCAATCACTGAAAATCTCACACTGTGTATGTCATGAGATTATTCAGCCCCGGTTTGTTTTGTGTCTTCCCTCGTGTTGTTGTGGGTGTGACGTTAATTATGAGGCGCCGTTGCTCAGCAACGCTTATTACCAGCCGCTGCCTGATTAATGCAACACCTGCACCGCTATCTCCTTTCCCCTTTATAAGCAGCCCTTTGTGTGAGTTGTGTTTGTTGGATCGTTCTCGTGCGTTGTGCTTTGTATCTCTCATGCCTATGCTGTTTTTTTGTTGGATTTACCTTAACCTGTATTCCAGTCATATATCTCTCTCAGTTCCTTCTGCAATTGGTCATCTTTGCCTTCACCATCCCACCTAACTGCATTCATTGCCTACCAAGCTTCGTCGTCATCTTAATCATCATTGCCATTGTGATTAATCTTGCTATTGGACTCGCTGCTGTGTTTAACCACTCTATATTCCATAAAATATCATTTGAACTGTTTTCTTGGGTCCTGGGTCCTCTATTTATCATAACAGTGTGCAGTGTATCCATCTTCATCTTCCAAGCCGTTGTCATTGCATTTATTTGACAGATTTTAAAGCATATATGTTTTCATCAATATATAAGGCACTTTATATCGCAAAACCTGCAATAAAGTGTCTTTTAAAGAGGCCCCAGGGTGGAGAAGAAGGATTGAGGGAGAATATGAAATACGATGAATACATAAACTCTGTCCTTTGAGGTGCGCAAATGATAAGTGTATAGATCGCCCCATGACTCTAGCCTTTAACATTGTTGCACTTCAGAAATATTAAAGTCTGGTCTGTGAATATTTATGCCAGCCCTTTAATGTTTCGTCTGTATGCCTGCCATCTCTTTAGAGACAGCGAAAGGATCATGGAAATGGTTGACAAACCCTATCAACAAGGGACATGCGTTTCAACACAGAACACCATCACCAATTCTGAGAGCAATAAATATACATGAGATTGAAAGTGAGCCAAGCTTTCAGTCAATGTCAACGAGGAAAAAGTATTGTTCACTGTTAGTTCATGTTAACTAATGGAACCAGATAATGAAACCTTAGTGTAGTGTTACCAAAAAAATTGTTTTTCATTCCATGCTTGTTTGGAATGAGGGTAATTAGCTAAATAATGACATATTTGTCAGTTTTGGGTGACCTGTTCCATTAAATACTGATTATTTCAGAACACAGCAACATCATTTATGTACTGTAGCTTTAATACATCACAGAGGTAATGAAAATTACCAAATTAAAGGTGTCTGAGATGGTGATTCAACTAGATAGCACATAAGAGGAAATTGACACACTCCAGCTCTCTTCCTCTCTTAACTTTATACATACACACACACACACACACCAGCCAAGCAGAAAATTCTGAGAGACATGGAAGAAATGGTGTGATAAATTCAGCCGTTCTGCCTTTCTTCTCTTTTTTTTTTTTCCACAGGCTCCCCAACTGACTAAAATGTCAGTGCTCAAGAAGGTGGAAATTACTGACAGTCCATCCAGATCTCAGGTTCAGATAAGAAAAAAGAGAAAGAAAAAAATGATAAAGAAAGAAAAAGAGCTACACTGGCCCCTTTTGATACTTCATCTATGCAAATCCCCATATTAAATGGAATATTCTGTAATTAATGAGTGTAGTTCATTTAAAGGAAGCCCAGCAATTGGGAAAGGTAGTTAAGATTTTAATTAAGCTATTAATTTATACTTTTAATGTTCACAAGGATTTAATATCACAAAAATTCCCTGAGTGACAATAACTTTGAAAGAAAAATGTTCAATGTAAAACTTTGTAATTTCTGCGGCACTACAGTCACCAAATGGATTTGCAAAAATAATAATTGTAATCAAACAGATTTCAAGAACACTCCCTCTGTTTCCCATTGGTCACACAAACAGACAGTTTTACCCCCAAGCTCTCAAATCATTGATTGAGCCAATGTTGGGCTCGTTGAGATGCTCATACAATAACGATAACGATAAAATGAGAGCAGAGCAAAACATGCAATTACTAAAAAAATCCTGAGCTCTCCATGACTTTACACAACATACGGCATCTTTTACTTGGAGTGTTATGTTATGGATGCCTGTAATGTGGATTGGGAATGATTGCATTATGCATTATTGAAGGCACTCTGGACAGTTTGTTTCATAGAGTTTGTTTGAGAACTACATTTTTTAATTTAATTTAATTCTATTTTCTTTGTTTTTCTATTATAATATTTTATTATTATCTCTGTCTTGTTGCTGTATTGTATTGTTGTGCACTGGAAGCTCCTTTCACCAAGACAAATTCCTTGTATTTGTAAGCGTACCTGGCAATAAAGCTGATTCTAAATTCAGCTGGTGCTAGTCAGACATCACTTCGGTCTTTTACGATAGACTTCAGAGGATGAACTAATGCCAACTCCAATTGTAAGCCATCGCATTAATAAAACAAGATTGGAAGTGTGGGTTAGAACTACTTTGAAATATAAAAAGCACTCAAAAATTTTGAGTTTGCTATTTACAAGAAGCATTTGCTGACGTGGAAGATGCCTCATAAAATAGAGATCTCATAAGACCTATGATCAAGAATTGTTGCTTTGCATAAAGCTGCTTACAAATTCATCTCGATGAGCTTAGATATTCATCTGTCCACAGTTAAACAAATTGTTTAGAAATGGAGACTCAAAGGGCAGATCGCAGAATGATCAATGAGGTAAAAAAGAACCCTAGAGTGTCAGCTAAAGACTTGAATGAATCATTGGAACTGGTTAACATCTCTGTTCTTGAGTCTACTATATGGAAAACATTAAATAGACATGGTGTCCATGACAGGAGGCCACAAAGAAAGTTGCTGCTTTCCAACAAAAACATTGCTGCATGCCTAAAGTTTGCCAAAGACCACCTTGACATTCCACAATGCTACTGGGAAAATGTTTTGTTGACTGATAAGGTTTAATTTTTTGTGAAGAACACGCAATGCTACATATGGAGTAAAAAGGGCACCACATACCAACATGAACACATCATCCCAACGGTGATGTATGGTGGAGGGTGCATCATAATTTGGGACTGCATTGCTGCCTTGTTTGTGTGTTGTTAGCTTAAGCACATTTGTGTTTGTCTGTTTAGTGTGATAAAATGGTAAAACTTTAATTATGGGATCAGAAATTCGACAGAAATTCATGACTAATAATTACACTTGTAAGTGACTAGTTATGGACTTGTTTAGCATTATAACGTATTTATTTATTTATAGGCTGATTTCTTATTCTTGTTTTATAGCACCTTTAAATGTGCTTTTTGTCATGTCTATGAATTTCTTAGCTAAAAACAAAACACATCAATAGCTAGTATGATGCAAAATACATCCTTTATAGGTTCTCAGTACTCTGTGTGAATGTGCGGCCTATATGTTTGAAATGCATGCAGAATGCATATAGTATTTCAACAATGCCAGGAAGGGTAGGGTTAGGTTTAGAAGTATGGGTTGGTGAAGGGTGTTTGTGAGACTCTAAATTAACACACTAAACATGCTGCAGTGATGCCCTTATACTTCATGGTATTATTTTATTAGGGGTACAAAAAGCATCTAATACTATTTGCCCTTCGTGCAAAGAGGAGCTTTTTGTTGCTATTTACACTAAGCATCAAAAGTCTCTGCCTTTATATTTATTTTATACTTATAATTTGCACCTTCACATAGTGTAATGAAAACCAATAGTGGATGTAGCTATTGGTGTCTTTTGTTTTTACCTATTAAGTTAATTGCTAGGAAAAAAAAACAAATGTAAAGTGGATATTAGGCTAGGGTATAAATGGGCAAATAAATACATTATAATTAAAAACAAATCTGTAATTAGTCCCATGCCAGTCAAATGTTTAGTCATTAATTACTGTCTGATCCCTATTTAGTGTTACAGATAAAATTGCTAACTAACTTTATCTGTATGAAGTTTAAGTTTAAACTATATTTGAACTGGCCCCATTCACTCACAAGTGCTTGGCTGTAACCTGTAAAAATGTATTGTAAATGTTGTTTCATGTTGTCTTGAAGAGAACGCCTCAGAGCCATAATACAATACTTCTGTCAACATTTCCTCTGTTGTCCATAACTATTTATTTCTACACAGGTGAAAGACAGAGTCAGACTTAAATGGAAGGATAATAGTGTTTGGTGCTGGGGTTAGTCTAACAGAAAGAAGAGACTCAAGTTAGAATCTAGTATCTTGAATTCTACTATCTTGTTTTAAAACTACCATTACTGTACGCATGAACAGAGAGGTCAAAACCATTAAGAAAAAATAAAAAGAGAAGAATATGAAAAAATAAGGCATCGCCTTTGGGGATGTGTTGTCTTCAACCCCACACTCTTTCTGGTATCACATGGGTCATCTGAGCGCTACTTCCTGTTAGCTGTTTGGCTAAGCCCTCAAGGCCTGTTTTGGTCAGTGCATGTTTACTTGCAGTGACTCAAAGGATGTTTTCCTGGGATTTATATTACTTAAGCACTTTTTAGTTATTGTGGGGTTTTTGTATTTATAATTATCATTATGTTTTTAGGTAGGCTGCACTATAAAAAAGTCTACATTTAATGGTAAAAGACTGTAAAATAATTCATTAATGAATATTAAACGTAAAATATAGAGTAAAAATGTATATTTTTAAAACAACACAGCAGTTTTTACAATAAAATGTTGAAAAAATTACATTATGTAAAAAGTATGATTTTCCTGTATAATTAATTGTAAAAATGTACATTGTTTAACAAGAGTATATGTACTTTTTAAAGTAAATTATTGTTACATTACAGTAAAAAAATTAAATATCATCAGGCGTGTTGTTCCCACAATTCCCTGCATGACCCATCATATTTCATTATATTTTATGGGAATAGTTATGTTTCTTATTTTTAATATCAGATACATTGGGGTGTTCTGTTTATATTTGATGTAGTTTAGTTAATGTTTACTGCATTATTTAAATTACCTTGATGGTGTTTTGGTTTTTGCTCATTGCTCCTGGAAGAGCCACTATTAGTGAACTCGTCATTTGCCCTTCTGTCATTTTTTCAGCGATTAACAACACCTTATAGAGTAAAAAGCAGATTTGTTTTACAGTTTCAGAAGTTTAATATCAAGGTTATAACTTTTTTTTTTGTACTGTAAATTAAAAAACAAATTACTGTGCCATCGTGGTCATGTAAATTACAACAGTTTTAAACTGTAAAATTTACAGGGTGTTTGTTTAAATTTTTATTGTACAGGTGTGTGTGTGTGTCCATCCGTCCTTCCGTCCCCAGGACAGATAGTCTCTGCAATTGCTCCCTGCAGGTAAACGTCAGCTCCGTTTTGTGTATTTTTATGTGAATTTTGGAAGTGATTCTAGATCATGCCACAGAGTTTACCAGTGTTTTTACAGTTTTTAATAATTTTGTGACAAATAAAAGAGAATATTTTTAAACTGGTGTCCATGTCTCTTTGCCTTTCAGTGATGGAAATGGAACTGTGTGACCTATTTTGTCAGAAATATTTTTCTTAATGTGGAGCTTCATAAACCAATTTCATGAGGAGCAAATTAATTTAATCCGGCCTATCACACAGTCAGAGTAAGCATATATAAATGAGTGGATTGTATGAGTGGATACAATGGCACTCGGGACAGGAGGTTTGGCGACCTTGGTGTGCACACATGTTACGTTTGTACAGAGATGATTTCACATCTAAAGAACTAAATTGTGCCAAAAAATTACTAAAACAGCAACTGTGAGTGGGGTGGCCAATGGGGTCAGGCCAGGCTTTGATCCATGGTGGCCTCCATGACCACCCCTGGCCACCCCCTAGCTCCGCCACTGATATAGCATCAACTCTTCCGACATTAGGCCCCACCCTTACCTGAAAATGTCTCTTGAAGTTGAGCTTTTCACTTCTGACGATGAATTCTCAACCACTCCGGACTTCCCAAAACTTCTTGTTGAGCTCGGGATCATCTCTCCTTCTCCCAACACTGTTCTCAACCTCCAGCAGCGAATCAGGGTCACCAAGCTCTACACTACACTACAGATTATTTCTTCTCCCCATCCCTCTAGATCACCTCATACCTCCTCATCCATATACCCTTTCACGACTGCTCATCAAGCTATACCCAGCATCGTCAAGTGGACCGTTAATGGCTTAAGACACTCGCAGATGCAGATATTTCATTCCCTCGGGGTTCAAACAAAGCCCATCTCTACAACCTGCACGTTGCTTCTAAAAGCAGCAATTTACCTGCCACATTAACTATGGCTCAACCCACTAAACGCTCTAAATTGGCTGACCTCAACCAAAAAAAAACTTCAGAAATACACAGAATTCTGTCTCAGCCACCCAGCACCAGCAAAATATTCACACTGAATTATCGTTCCTGCGATGAACCATCAGTCGTGGAGCATGCATCATTAACCCCTCCCCCGCTGAGCTCCATCCCCTCTTCTCCAGTCTACCACGGCAAATCTTTGCTCAATAACATAACTCTCCGCTAACCCATCTCCCTACATGCAGTCAGTTCACCATCTGCCCTGAGAATATTCCTGTCCAAAACGGTCATCCTCCCCATTCTTCAATGACAGCCCTTTCAAATGGCTTAATTTTTTTCATGCAACCTATTTTTATTTCTGACAACATCCATCCCAATATCCCTTCCTATCCATGGGCCACTGGAGTTGATTTCCAAGTGAGGCTGCCTCCTCTAGAAGACCCTGCTCCAGACCTATTCCCATCTTCACTTTATTATCCTCCTTTCTACCATTCTAACCTTCCCTACTCCGGAATCTTTCCTGTGCGAGGTTGCCTCTGCAAGCAAACCCGGTCCCGAATCCTTTCTTTGCTAACTCTGATCTTCCAGGTCACTATCCCACATTTACACATCAAACAGCCATGCCTCTTGCCATTTCCCCCAAACGCCGCCATTACAGAACCTCTGCCAGTCTCCAACCACCTTCACTCTCAAATTCCAGCAGGTGCAGACATAGACCTCTCTTTACTTTCAGCAATCCCTCACAATGTGGTTAGATCCATAGGCTGCAGCAAGTTCTCTGTAAATCCCAAAAACACCTCTCCCAGCTGTTCTTGCACGCTCACTTTTGCCTTATTTTACCATCTTTGGGCGGTATTCTGAAGTTATATGCTCCATGTTTCCACACAGAAGGCACAATCTTAACAACTACCTATCAATAATCACCAAACTACCACTCTCTTATGGTGGTAGTCATTTTTTCATGTATCACAAGCTTTTTTCAACAAAATTTTCAGCAGTGGAACAAATGCCAGAACTGGGGAGCACTAATAGTGTTCCTGGGATGCAGGAGCATTTCAAGCGCAGTCTGCAGGTCAACTGAGCACCAAACTGTGACCTGCCACAAAATCACACACTCCCCAACTTGTCGAATCCACAAACCAACGAACTAGGAACTTCAACCCAGTAGCAGTCTGTCATAATCTTCTATCAAAGATTACAAAGGCAGATCAGTGAACTTTTCAGCAGGCAAACAAATCTGAAATAACTTCAATGAAAGTCAATCTGTGTATCTTATCACTTGGCTCGCTGTGCATGACACAGCAGAGACTCGCCACATGTGGAGGCTCATGTTACTCTCCGTGATCTATGCACAACTTACCATGCGCCCCACTGTGAGCGAGAAACCCTAATCGTGACCACAAGGAGGTTACCCCATGTGACTCTACACTCCCTAGCAACAGTGCCAATTTAGTTGCTTATGGAGACATGGCAGGAGTCACTCGGCATACCCTGGATTCGAACTCATGACTCCAGGGGTGGTAGTCAGTTTCTCTACCTTTCATGCACTAAAACAGCACAAGCAGAAATGGCTCGGCCCAGGATGGATTTTGGCATTGGCATTTAATGACCTTGTTTATCTCTAAGGCAAGCACAGCCACCTTCATATGTTCACTCATTCATGGTTGCATTTTCTTTCTTCCAAGTCACATCTGTCCACAGCATGCTAATTTACTTTCTGATTAAATCTTTACATTGTGTGACTCCTGACCCCTGGGTGGACTGGGAAAATCGGACGTGCTCAGTGCATTCTAATGTGCAGGTTCTCCTTATTATTGCGAGCCGTTGTGTGCATGTGTAGAGTGCATTCATGTGGCTCTCAGGGAAAAAAAACATGCTGCCACGAGTTGTTATAGTAATTACTGTCACACAGTGCACTGGTACATTGGCTCATGCCGTTATGCTCAAAAGCTGTGCTCAAACTGTGATGTGCCACTTATCATGCTGTGGAATGTATCTTCTCATTCAAATGACTCGTATCTTGGAGAAAGAGAAGGTAACAACTGCATTTGCATCAAGCAATTTTCCTGTACTGGAAAGGTCATATGGTGTGAAAACAGTCTTGAAACATCCCACAAATGCACGCAACAGATACACACGCACGCACAGCAATCCACAAATGCACGCAAAAGACACATATGCACGCACAGCAATCCACAAAAACACGCAATGGATACACATGTGTGCACAGCAATCCACAAATGCATGCTACAGATACACACGTGCGCACAGCAATCCACAAATACATGCAACAGATACACACGCGTGCACAGCATCCACAAATGCACCCAACAGATACACACGTGCGCACAGCAATCCACAAACGCATGAAACAGATACACATGCATGCACAGCAATCCACAAATGTACATAACAGATACACATGCGGGCGCAGCAATCCACAAATATATGCAACATATACACACGTGCGCACAGCAATCCACAAATGCATGCAACAGATACATGCGCGCGCAGCAATCCACAGATGCTCGCAACAGATACACATGCGTGCGCACAGTACTACTAAATACTACTTTTCTTCATTTGTACAGCTTCATTAACATTTTTAGCTCTGGTAAATAGGCACTAACGCATCTCTCTCTCTCTCTCTCTCTCTCTCTCTCTCTCTCTCTCTCATGCAGCATTCCGCAGCTCAGTTGACACATGTCGTGTTTAATGTTAGTGCACAGAGAGCAAAGGATGTGTGTTGTTGCGTATTTGCTGAACTTGAATATAAGCCCATTAATTCAACATGAAAATGCTGTTATACCGCATTGCTGTAACCGAGCAACATGATAAAAAATTGTTCCTGTTCATAATCAACAAAGCTGTCAGTGCAAGCATGCATCATTAAAGAGATCTAGTTTTGTCTCAAATTGTGCTTCTCCAAATTATTGCGATCACATTTTTCCCCATTCTGATGGTTGATGTGAACATTAACTGAAGCTCCTGACCTGTATCTGCATGATCTTATGCACTACACTGCTGCCACATGATTGGCTGTTTAGATAAACACATGGATTGTTGGTGCCAGATGGGCTGGTTTTAGTATTTCTGTAACTGCTGATCTCCTGGGATTTTCACACACAACAGTCTCTAGAATTACGCCGAATGGTGCCAAAAGCAAAAAAAAAAAAAAAAACAACCAGAGAGCTGCAGTTCTGTGTACGGAATTACCTTGTTGATGAGTGAGGTCAACAGAAAATGGCTAGACTGGTTCAATCTGACAAAGTCTGTGGTAATTTGGATAACCGCTCTATACAATTCTGGTGAGAAGAATATCATCTCAGAATGCTAGTGTGTGTGGGCATGTTTGTGTGGTTTACGGGGATAATTTTTTAAGTTACAAACTGGTAATTACAAGGATATTATGCTATAAATGTGGTTTATGAGGACATTTCTAGTGTCCCCATAATTGAAATAGCTTAAAAACATTAAACAATGTAGCTCAGCAAGTAAAGACGCTGATTACCACACCTGGAGTTGCAAGTTCAAATCTAGGGCATGCTGAGTGACTCCAGTCAGGCTTCCTAAGCAACCAATTGGCCCGGTTGCTAGGGTGGGTAAAGTCACGTTGGGTTAACCTCCTCGTGGTTGCTATAATATGGTTCTCGCTTCCGGTGGGGTGCATGGTGAGTTGTGCGTGGATGCTGCGGAGAATAGCATGAGCCTCTACACGCACTAGGTCTCCACGGTAACGTTCTCAACAAGCCATGTGATAAGATTGACTGTCTCAGACACGGAGGTAACTGAGATTTGTCCTCCGCCACCCAGATTGAGGTGAGTCACTACACCACCATGAGGACTTAGACTGCATTGCGAATTGGGCATGTTAAATTAGGGAGAAAAGGGGAGAAACAAATTTATAACACCCTTTTCCAATTATCTGTTGTCCAATGTCTGTTTCTTTGCCCACTCTAACATTTTTTTATTTTTTTTTTCTATTTCAAGTGTCTTATTTTTAAACTGGTGTTGAGCGGGTAGAATTCAATGAAGCTGTCAGCTGGGGACAGTTTATCAGTGTGTGTGTGAGTGTGTGTGTGTGTGTGTGTGTGTGTGTGTGTCAGTTGAAGTCACATACATACACCTTTGCCAAATACATTTAAACACAGTTTTTCTCAATTCCTTAGGATCACTAGTTTATTTTAAGAATGTGAAGTGTGTCAGAATAATAGTGGAGGTAATAAATATTTCAGCTTTTATTTTTCATCACATTCCCAGTGGGTCAGAAGTTTACATACAATTTCTTAGTAAACTCAGCAAAAAAAGAAATCCCTTTTTCAGGACACTGTATTTTAAAGATAATTTTGTAAAAATCCAAATAACTTTACAGATCTTTATTGTAAAGGGTTTAAACAATGTTGTCAATGCTTGTTTAATGAACCATAAACAATTAAATAACATGCACCTGTGGAACGGCCAACAGCTTACAGACGGTAGACAATTAATATTACAGTTATAAAACTTAGGACACTAAAGAGACCTTTCTACTGACTATGAAAAACAAAACAAAAGAAAGATGCCCAGGGTCCATGCTCATCTGCGTGAATATGCCTTAATCATGCTACGTGGAGACATGAGGACTGCAGATGTTGCCTGTGCAATAAATTGCAATGTCCGTACTGTGAGACACCTAAGACAGTGCTACAGTGAGACATGAAGGACAGCTGATCATCCTTGCAGTGGCAGACAATGTGTAACAACATCTGTACAGGATCGGTACATCCGAATCACACCTGAGGGACAGGTACAGGATTGCAACAACAACTACCTGATTTACACCAGGAACAAACAATCCCTCCATCGGTGCTCAGACTGTCCGCAATAGGCTGAGAGATGCTGGACTGAGGGTTTGTAGGCCTGTTGTAAGGCAGGTCCTTACCAGACAACAACGTCGCCTATGGGCACAAAACCACCTTTGATGGACCAGACAGGACTGCTCTTCACTGATGAGTCAAGGTTTGTCTCACCAGGGGTGATGATTGGACTTGCATTTATTGTCAAAGGAATGAGCGTTACACCGAGGCCTGTACTCTGGAGCGGAATCGATGTGGAGGTGTAGGGTCTGTCATAGTCTGGGGCGGTGTGTCACAGAATCATCGGACTGAACTTGTTGTCATTGCAGGAAATCTCTGCATTACATCCTCCTCCCTCATGTGGTACCCTTCCTGCTGGCACATTCTGACATGACCCTCCAGCATGACAATGCCATAAGCCATACTGCTCGTTCCGTGCATGATTTCCTGCAGACAGGAATGTCAGTGTTCAGTCATGGCCAGTGAAGAGCCCATATTTTAGTCCAATTGAGCACATCTGGGACTTGATGGATCGGAGGGTGTGGGCTAGGGCCATTCCCCCCAGAAAAGTCAGGGAACTTGCAGGTGCCTTCGTGGAAGAGTGGGGTAACATCTCACAGCAAGAACTGGCAAATCTATGAACTGAAAGAACTGTGCAGTCTATGAGGAGGAGATGCACTGCAGCACTTAATGCAGCTGGTGGCCACACCAGATACTGTCTGTTAGTTTTGACCTTAAGCCATTTTTCCACAACTTTGGAGGTATGCTTGGGGGTCATTGTCCATTTGGAAGACCCATTCCCAACTGGGCTTTAACTTCATGGCTGATGTCTTGAGATTTTGCTTCAATATATCCACATAATTATCCTTCCTCATGATCTATTTTGTGAAGTGCACCAGTCCCTTCTGCAGCAAAGCACACCCACAACATGGTACTGCCATCCACATGCATAACTGTTGGGATGGTGTTCGGCTTGCAAGCCTCACCATTTCTCCTCCAAACATAACGATGGTCATTATGGTCAAAAAGTTAAATTTTTGTTTCATCAGACTAGACGGGAAATGTAAGTAAGAAAAGTAAGATCTTTGTCCCCATTTGCACTTGCAAACTGTAGTTTGGCTTTTTTATGGCGGTTTTTGAGTATTGGCTACTTCCATGCTGAGCAGCCTCTGCTCTGTCTCTAGGAGACAGAATGCATCTCCTTCCTGAGCAGTATGATGGCTGCAGTGTCCCATAGTATTTATACTTGCCTCCTATATTTTGTACAGATGAATGTGGTACCTTCAGGCATTTGTGGAGGTCCACATTTATTTTTGTTTAGGTCTTGGCTAATTTATTTTTCCCTGATGTCAAGAAAAGAGGCACTGAGTTTGAATAAAGGCCTTAAAATTAGGGCTGTTGATTTAACACGTTAATTCAGTGCAATTTAATTTTATAAAAAATAACTTGTTAAAAAAATTAACGCAATTAATCTCAAAGCCCCCGGACAGTAATAAGGAAGATTCATGAGAAAGGCAAGCTTGTAGTACCACCTGTTTACTCCAGTAATTGAAGTTTCAGCTGTGTGACAACACGCAGTTTATACTGTGAAGAAAACAACCATCCAGCAGACAGAACAACAAAGACATGGGTTACGTTCTTGCGTTCAAACCCACTTGATTGAGTGCAAATTTGAACTAAGTGATCTCAAGATGTGTTAAACTCTCTATTAATACTTAATAGTATTAAACTATATTTAACCTGACACAGTCACCTAAAATTGTTATGTTTATGACGCAACGCACACGAGAGACTACACAAGCCTGTCTGATGCAGGTGTACATTGATGATACTTTAAACAAGCCCTCATAATAAATCTCGTACTGATTGACAAATTCACTTAAGAAATGGATTGCTGTGAACTGTATATATATATATATATATATATATATATATATATTAGGGCTGTCGATTTAACACGTTAATTCAGAGCGATTAATTTTACAAAAAATAACCTGTTAAAAAATTAACACATTTAATCGCATGCTCACGGAAAATTCCTGAGAAATGCAAGCTTGTAGTACCACCTGTTTACTCCAGAGGGCAGTAAGTGAAATTTCAGCTGTATGAGCAACGCACAGTTTATACAGTGAAGAAAACACTCCAGTAGGCAGTGTCACTACTCGATCCACAAACATGCGTTACATTCTTGCATTCAGAACACTCGAAGGAGCGCAATTGTGATCTAAGGGATCTCAAGATGTGTTTAAAGATTGAGTATTAAACTATATTTAACTTGACGCAACACACCCTGACGTAGGTGTAAATTGACGGGCCCTTAAACGAGCCCTCATAATAAATCTCCAACTGATTGACAAATTCACTTGTGAAATGGATTGCTGTGAACTGTATGCCAATGATTGACTTATGATCAATAATATGGTAGTAAACAATACATTGTATTCTAAAGCCGCTTTTTGTATTGTCTTATGAATTATTAATTCTTCTGCTGCAGGAATGTAAAGCATTTTAATTATCTGAATATATATATATATATATATATATATATATATATATATATATATATATATATATATATATATATAATTTTTAAATATTTAAAGATAACTATGTATAATTATGTATTGATATAAATATGTATAATCATTATATATTGAATTATTGTTATATGAGAGGCTTTCTCAGCAAATATTTGTATGTGATTAATCGCGATTAATTAATCGGGACACCATGTAATTAATTTGATTAAAAATTGTAATCTATTGACAGCCCTACTTAAAATACATCCTCAGTTACACCTCCAATTTACTTAAATTAGTTAGTTGGCCTATCAAAAGCTAATTGGCTAATTGCCTAAAGGCTTCACATAATTTCATGCTGCTTAAAGGCACAGTTAACTTAGTGTATGTTAACTTCTGACCCACTGGATTTGTGATATATTCAATTAAAAGTGAAACAATCTGTCTGTAAACAATTGTTGGAAAAATTACTCATGCATAAAGTAGATGCCTTAACTAAAACTAAAGTTTGCTAATATGAAATCTGTGGAGTGGTTAAATACGTTTTAATGCCTCAGTGTATGTAAACTGTTGACCTCAACTGTGTGTGTGTGTGTGTACAGTATACAAGAATGCTGGAATGTTAGTTAATGGGGTAGTTCACCTAAAATTTTTAGTTATACACATTCATGCCTTACCAGATGTGTATAACTTTCTTCTGCTGAAGACAAATTATAACATTTTTTTTTCCAGAATAAATGATCTCAGCTCTGTTGATGAAACAGATCTGTTGATCAACATTTAATTATTTTGCTTTTTTACTATAAATCTCCACTTTAACTTTCAGATGTTAATGTGAAACTAAATAGGTGCCACATGTGACCTACAGATGTGAAAGTGGAGATTTATAATAAAAAATGACTTCAACATTAATTTGTTTCTCAACCACACCTATCATATCACTTCTGAAGACATGGATTTAACCCCTGGAGACATATGGATTACTTTTATGCTGCCTTTGTTTTTGGAGCTTCCAAGTTCTAGCCACCACACTTGCATTGTATGGACCTACAGAGCTGAGATATTGAAATTTATGATGATACATAATCTCTTGTGTCTCCCATAGAGCCCCTCAAGTTTGTGCACATAAAAAACGGCAGGAACTGAATAAACTTATTACTATAAATGCAGTTGTTAAAAAATCATCCTCTATTTAGAAGCATATTAATATATTATTCTGATGTACATCCTGTGTTTGTGTGATAGACAATAACCCAACATCACTATATTCTTTGTTATTCTCCTTAGTTATTTATTACCTTGAGCCAGTTGCATGGAAATTTTAAAATACGCAAAATACGACCGCTTGTTGCAAAATAAGGTGGACAGACCTTTATCACGTATCATCACTTTGGGTCGAATAAATGTAGAGGGCGATCCTCATATATTGGAGATCAGCTTGCTCCGTGTTGAATCCAGACTTGCACATTTGTGAATCAAGTCTGTGGAAACAACCAATCTCAAATGGATCCACAAAGGCAAAAGCACATTCACGGACACATATTCACATTCTTGAGACACAACACCAATAGAAAATGCTTGGCATTTATTTTGTGCATTTGTGGATTGTGTTGTGACCATAGAAAATAGAATACTTGTGCATTCTTTTACAAGTATTTGTTAGCTTGTTTGGATCCGTTGTGTGCATTTGTGGATCACTGTGTGTGGATCTGTTACGGGCATTTGTGGATCACTGTGTGTGGCTCTGATGCATGCATTTGTGGATTGCTGTGTGCATTGTGGATATCTTGTGTGCATTTGTGGATTGCTGTGTATGTCTATGGATCTGTTGCGTGCATTTATGGGAGGTTTTGGGACTGTTTTCACTCCATAGTGTAGTTCTAATCTGCTGCACCTCTTTATACAATACACTGCGTGCCCAATTATTAGGCAAGTGAGTATTCTGATCTTATCATTATTTATATGCACATTTCCAACTCTAAACCATATAAACTTGAATGCTTATTGGATTCAATAATTTTCAGGTGGTTTGTATTCGTGTAATGTGGGAGTCTATGGTGAAAGTGACTAACAACTTTATATCAAGGTGTGCATAATTAGTTGGCAGCTTCATTACCTCAGGTAAAATGGGCCAAAAAGAGATTTAAATTTCACTGAAAAGTAAAATATTGTAAAATGCCTTTCAGATGGATGCAAAACTCTTGAAATAGTTAAACTATTGAGGCGTGACCACCGACAATCAAACTTTGTGACAATCAGTCTTTTTGTTGTGAATAGTCAACTGGGGAGCAAAAAACAGAGAAGAAAAGGAGCAAATTAACAGCAAAGGACTTTAGAAGAATTAAACGTGAATCTACTAGGAACCCATTATCCTCCAATGCTACCATATTCCAGAACCGCAACCTACCTAGAGTGTCCCAGAAGTACAAGGTGTCGAGTGCTCAGAGACATGGCCAAGGTTGCTGCTTCAGTAAAATTTGCTCATGAGCAGATCAAGAAACTGACAGACTCCATGGATGGAAGGCTCATGGCAGTTATTGAAAAGAAAGGTGGATAAATTGGTCACTGAATATTACTGAAAGGTCAAAAATAGTATTTAATTGTCATTTTGTTTTACTTATTTGTTGCACCTACTCTAAAAATTGAGAATAAACAGTTGAGTTGGGAGAAATTATTTTTGTAATTTAGTTGCCTAATAATTCTGCACACTAATAGTTGCCTAATAATTGTGCACACTTATATATTCCCCTGAGAAAGACAAAACGCACCTTTTCTTTGTTAAACATTCAGGTTTGAGGTTCAATCACATTTTGAATTTACTGAGAGCATTGTGTTTGTTCAACAATAAAATGAATCCTGAGGAATATAATTTGCCAAATAATTGGGCACACAGTATAGTTCTGGACATAAACCCATCAGACCACAAAATGCTCAAGGGGTGATGGGTGATGCATTCTTCTGTCTTAATGCACAGGGCTCAAAATAAGCGGTCTTCGTGACATGATCACAAGAGAGGTCGGCATTTTGTTTCCGGTACCCTAGGATTGGCCACATTATGCCAACTCGCAAACAAGCGGTATCTCTCATCAGACATGTATACTAGAGTTGGGGTACTTGAGTTTGGACTTGGACTTGTCACGGACTATGATTAGTTTTTACTCAGACTTGACACGGACTTGAGCCTTTGGGACTCAGGATTTGTTTACGAGTCCAGCCTAGTCCTTGACATTTGTGATGCAATGAAAAAAGAAAAAAAAAAACAGAAATTAATGAACACATCTCTGTCTGCATGCAGCTGTATTAGCCCCTGAAGTCGGAGTTGTTTCACTGTGTTTAAGCAAACACATGCACACACACATATGCACGTGCACAGTCACACTCATCAGTCAACCAATACGCTTGAATTTAAATACAGAGACTGCTGCATAATATCGACTATCAAGGGGCCTGGCACAACAAAAACGAAAAGACGGGTATGTATCCAATATAATAGAAACTAAACAAGGTATCACACGACACAGGACCTGACAACTGGTAAAATTGCATGTGGTTTTTGTGCAGCCAACACGGTGCGCGCAATGAGGTTTCATCGTGGTTAAATACGTTAAAACAAGAACACTGAGTCAAGTCACCCACATCATGTCTCTCACAGTTTACTAAAAACAGCATATCAAAAATAAAAATACATGAAAATAGTATTAATATTGGATATTAAATCGTTTTAGGCATAATGTATCTACACATGTAGGCTTAAGTAGTCTCTTGTGGTCCATATATTTGGGGGGGGGGGGGGGGTTAGTTGGTTATGATGTTTTCATTTTAAAACTGTTTTTTATTGTAAACCAGGTAAGTTTAGCTCATCTTTTTTTTTAGCCGACATCTCTGACACTTGAAGGACAATTCTGTTACATTTATGACTCAATAATTATTCTCCAGGTTTTTGTGGTTGAAGAATGAAATACATTTTTCTTTGGTTGGTATTTAAAGATTTTAGACTGATTGCAAACCAGTTTATATATATATATATATATATATATATATATATATATATATATATATATATATATATATATATATATTCAGATAATTAAAATGCATTACGTTCCTGTAGCAGAAGAGTTAATCATTAATAAGGCCATATGAAAAGCGGCTTTAGTATACAATGTATTGTTTACTACCATAATATTGATCATAAGTCAATCATTGGCATACAGTTCACAGCAATCCACTTCACAAGTGAATTTGTCAATCAGTTGGAGATTTATTATGAGGGCTTGTTTAAGG
The DNA here is from genome assembly GCA_032164185.1 of Moxostoma hubbsi. NCBI lineage: Eukaryota > Metazoa > Chordata > Actinopteri > Cypriniformes > Catostomidae > Moxostoma > Moxostoma hubbsi. The sequence continues at coordinate 34,808,310 of JAVLUX010000001.1, read as the reverse complement.
GCCCGTCAATTTACACCTACGTAAGATGTCTCGGTGTGTTGCGTCATAAACATAAAATGTTTAGGTCACTGTGTCAAGTTAAAAATAGTTTAATACTCAATCTTTAAACACATCTTGAGATCACTTAGATCACATTTGCAATCCTTTGAGTGTTTTGAACGCAACACGTTTGTGTTGTTTTGCCTACTGAATTGTTTTCTTCACTGTATAAACTGTCCGTTGCTCATACAGCTGAAATTTCACTTACTGCCCTCTGGAGTAAACAGGTGGTACTACAAGCTTGCATTTCTCAGGAATCTTCCTTATTATGGTCCGTGGGCATGCGATTAATTGCGTAAATCTTTTGAGCGCTTTATTATTTGTAAAATTCGACAGCCCTAGCAATAATGCGTTAGACTGGCATGTCTTAATGTCAATATTAGGTAAAAATGGCAAAAAAATAAACAACTTTCTCTAGAAACTCATCAGTCAATCATTGTTTTGAGGAATGAAGGCTATACAATGCTTGAAATTGCCAAAAACACTGAAGAATTCATACAAAGATGTACACTACAGTCTTCAAAGACAAAGGAAAACTGGCTCTAACAAGGACAGAAAGAGATCTGTAAGGCCTAGATGTACAACTAAACAAGAGGATAAGTACATCAGAGTCTCTAGTTTGAGGAATAGAAGCCTCACATGTCCTCAGCTGACAGCTTCATTTAATTATAGAGAAGACTCAGGGGTGCAGGACTTGGAAGAATTGCAAAGAAAAAGCCGCTTTTGAAACAGACAACAGATATCTGGAAAAGAGTGTTATGTGTCTTAACTCCATTGAGCTTTTGTGGGATCAACTAGACTGTAAGGTGTGTGAGATGTGTGCCACATCTATGGCAAGTGCTACAGGAAGCGTGGGGTGAAATGTCACTGTGGAAGGAGGCACGTAGACGTAGGCTTGAAGGTAAGAACTTTTAATGGCCACAGAGTCGTACACAACTTCCTCCTTACAACAATACAAACCTTCTCATACAATCAATGATTTTTCTCTTAAGGCAACACACGACAACACTGGACTGTCGTGTGTGTGTACTGCTCTCTCTCTCAACTGGAGGTTTTGTGGCAACTTTTATGCCGTTCTCCCCATGCTCACTGAAATTAGAGACAGGTATTAGACATAATTTGGCTCAGGTGCAAGCGCCCTTACCGCTTTCTCCCACACATACCCCCACCGCCCAACTCAGGCCGGGGCGCCATCCGGACTGCCCACCACTCCCCCCTCATTTCTGTAAAGGAAGTCAGCGACAGCCATCTGCACCCCCGGTCTGTGGACCACCTCGAATTTAAAGGGCTGGAGAGCCAGATACCAATGGGTGATCCGGGCGTTAGTATCCTTCATGCGGTGGAGCCACTGCAGTGGGGAGTGATCCGAGCAGAGAGTGAAGGCCCGCCCCAGCAGGTAGTATCGGAGGGTGAGGACCGCCCACTTGATGGCCAGACACTCCTTCTCTACGGTGCTGTACTTTGTTTCCCTTAAGGAGAGGTTCCTGCTGATGTACAGCACCGGGCGCTCCTCCCGGGTTTCGGCACCAGTGTGGAAGGAGGCACATAGACGTAGGCTTGAAGGTAAGAGAAATTTTAATGGCCACAGAGTCATACACAACTTCCTCCTTACAACAATACAAACTTTCTCATACAATCAAAGATTCTTCTCTTAAGGCAACACACGACAACACTGGACTGTCATGTCTGTACTGCTCTCCCTCTCAACTGGAGGTTCTGTGGCCACTTTTATGCCATTCTCCCCATGCTCACTGAAATCAGAGACAGGATAGACATAATTTGGCTCAGGTGCAAGCGTCCTTACCGCTTTCTCCCCCGGACGGACGCTTGACCACACCCCCGCTGCCACAGTCACCTAAATATCTGGACAAACTGACAGCTAGAATGCCAAGGATCTGCAAAGCTGCCATTTCTGCACGTGGAGGATTTTTTGATGAGTAATTTAAGAAGTTCTGAACATTTGCTTCAAATTATAATAGTCATTTTTCACATTATTAATGTCCTGACTATACAATGTGATCAGTTGAATGCCACTTTGGTGAATAAAAGTAAAAAAAAAATTCCATAAGCACAAAATCTGTACATTATTCCAAACATTTTTTAACAAATCCTCAAAATAATAATAATAATTCAGTACCATATTAGAATAATAAAACTTGACTGGTAATATTTACATAATATTTACATTTTTTATTTCTGTGTTGTTTTATTGGTACATATAAATTATATTTATTTTATTATTAATAAATATCACTCTTCCTTGAGTTCATTTTTTGAAAAACAGTGGGGAAAAAATGCCTTTAACATCATTTTTATTTCATTAAACATTTTTAACTTACTTGGCTACAATGTCTGTTAGGATGAATTCAAAAAATATATATTTATATTGACATGTAATTTCTGAGCAAATAAACAGTTTCGAGATATATTGAATATTGTTAACAGACTGAAAAACATCAAGATTTCATTTTTGTAGTCATATCACCCTGCCCTAGTCAGACAGCAAAAGGGAACCCCTAGTGGATGGTGGCTTGTGGCCTTGAAATCGTAACCCGTTACCTGACATCTTGTTTATATAGCTATGGTATAAAACAGTGATTGTGCTGACATTCAGTATAACAACACTCTTGCTCATGTAACGGTAGCCAGCTGGTATGTGATAGCTGTGCGGTATGTGTAAACCTCACTCTTCTGGCCTCAAGAGGCACACTAGCGACTGACACTAGAGGTTGTAGCCTTTACCCTCTGTGTTCGCACGCCCGCCTCCATTGCTCCCATGCTGGAGAAGCCGGTTCAAATCCCATTCGGAGTGGGTCGAACAGGACCAGCTACAGAGGTGCCATGACCTAGAAGGGAGTGAGGTTTAAGGGGGTGAGTATAACGGGAGCCAGCTGGTATGTGATAGCTATGCGGTATGTGTAAACCTCACTCCCCTGGCCTAAAGAGGCGCACTAGCGACTGCTGCTAGAGTCTGTAGCCTTTACCCTCCTTGTTCACACGCCCGCCTCCCATGCTCCCATGCCGGAGAAGCCGGTTCAAATCCCATTTGGAGTGGGTCGAGCAGGACCAGTTACAGAGGTGCCGTGATCCAGATGGGAGTGAGGTTTAGGGGGGTGAGTATAACGGGAGCCAGCTGGTATGTGATAGCTGTGCTCTATGTGTAAACCTCACTCTTCTGGCCTCAAGAGGCACACTAGCGACTGACACTAAAGGTTGTAGCCTTTACCCTCCTTGTTCGCACGCCCGCCTCCCATGCTCCCATGCCGGAGAAACCGGATCAAATCCCATTCGGAGTGGGTCGAGCAGGACCAGTTACAGAGGTGCCGTGAACCAGATGGGAGTGAGGTTTAGGGGGGTGAGTGTAACGGGAGCCAGCTGGTATGTGTTAGCTGTGCGGTATGTGTAAACCTCACTCCCCTGGCCTAAAGAGGCGCACTAGCAACTGATGCTAGAGGTTGTAGCCTTTAGCCTCCTTGTTATAGTGCCAGCCTCCCATGCTGGAGAAGCCGGTTCGAATCCCATTCAGAGCGGGTCGAGCAAGTCTGGTTACACTCAAGTGATATTTCTAAAGTATTGTATGACTAAATCAACCAAACCACAATAGGTTTTATCAACCAAAGTAACTCTAGGGGTCAGATAAGGTAGAAATAACTACTTTTTCATTTCTAACAGTATTTATACTGCTGTTGAGGCTTTAAATTAAACATTCCTCTCATATTAGACATAAATTCTAAATATGATAAAAGCTCTGTGGCTAGCTGGGATGAATCATTATTACGCTGAGCTGGATAAACACAAGGATCCATCAAAAAGAATTTGTAACGACTTCCAGTGTGTTCTGAAATGTAACCACTGGCCATTACAAACTTTGCAGTTTTTTACATGTGTAACCTTTTTAAGGTTTCACCAGTCCCTCTCTCTTGCCACCTCTGTGTTTGATCTCATTGTTAACTCATGGAAATCTGTGAGTCACTCACATTTAGATGGAGCTGGAGTAATTGTAACAGCTGGAGATCACTCTGGTGAACCATAGATGAGTCCATAAATTGTCTTGTCCGTGAATGATCTCTGGTATCCTGGTGTTCAGTCTTCAATCATTTCCTCATTCGTCTGCCTGCACTTTGAATGCCAGAAGATTGTTTTGGGAAAAGGGAAGAATGAGATGGATATGATGAAATCATATTGTTAAATGTCTTTATCTCTGCAAACCTACTTAAACAAATCCCCTGAAAATGATTCAGATGTTACAAATTTTTCAGTTTGTTTTTAGAGAAGAGAAAAGACAGTCAAGATTTGACATGTTTACATGGTCCAAATATCCCCTGGTGGTAGATGTTGTAACTACAATGTTATGGGGGCAAAGGGCATCTTTCTCCATTGACAGCTTTTTATACCATGTTTTGCCAAAAAAAAAACAAAAAAAAAAAAAAAACATTTTTTAGAAGTCTCCTAAAAGCATGAAATGGACTATTATGTTTCCCTGTCTGGTGTCTTTGATATCATCGCTCAGGTTAGTCACTAATGAAGGGTTTGGGATTGTGCCAGTCAAGCAACTGCCATTAAGATGAATGGGAATAGGTCACTCCACATATTATAGACCTCCTTGCTCTGCACCGGCATATTTTCTGACATGTCTTAGGTAGGAGACCTTATGTTTTCAAAGTGCTTAGGTCTATGATTTTGAAGAAATGTGGGTAATTTATTGCAGATGGGTTTCACACTGCAGTCCAGCATAAATGTGCATATAATTGGCTTCAGCGGTTACCAAATGATGAAACTAAATAATAGCTATTCAGTTCTCATCTCGTCTTTTGACACTCAAAATGGTCCAAATATTAAAAAACTTTATATAGAGGTCCATGAAGTGAAAATACAAAATGTGCAAGTCTGGGCTTTGGCTACCTGTCTGTGGGAGAAATATTATGACTTATTTATAAGCAATAAATCAAAGCAACACAAATTACATTGTCAGAAAAATATAAATCTGTTTATGATGGATAGTCCTCTCCCATGCAAACTCAAAGATGTCAATTTATAAAATATTCTGTTTTGGTGATAGAACTTTCATTTGGATGAGCGTCTTTGTGAAAATTTTGTTCCACACTGTACATACAAATCATCTCATGCACTTAAAAATATAAGGGATCCAGATACAAATAAACAGCTGAGCTATTTTACCATGCTGAATGAATTGAATCATGTGTTTTGATCTGTGAGTAATTTCTTGCAACCTGAGTGAACTTATAATCATGTAATGATGATGAGGCTATTTACATGACTGTTTTTAATATGCATACTGAACTATCTGGATTGATCATAATTGATGCAATCAGGGTAAAGTGCTGAGAGAATTAGTGCACACAGAGAGATATTTATGATTGTCTGCAGAAGAGCCGCTCTCATGGGTGTACAAAAATTGGACCCGAGGGAAAGCACATGCATGCAAACTGATCACACACACACACACATTTTATGCATAGACGGATCGACACACTGATACAGGTGAAACTCGAAAAATTAGAATATCGTGCAAAAGTTCATTAATTTCAGTAATTCAACTTAAAAGGTGAAACTAATATATTATATAGACTCATTACAAGCAAAGTAAGATATTTCAAGCCTTTATTTGATATAATTTTTATGATTATGGCTTACAGCTTATGAAAACCCCAAATTCAGAATCTCAGAAAATTAGAATATTACATGAAATCAATAAAAAAAAAGGATTTTAAATACAGAAATGTCGGCCCTCTGAAAAGTATAATCATGCATATGTACTCAGTACTTGGTTTGGGCCCCTTTTGCATTAATTACTGCCTCAATGCGGCGTGGCATGGATGCTATCAGCCTGTGGCACTGCTGAGGTGTTATGGAAGACCAAGATGCTTCAATAGCGGCCTTCAGCTCTTCTGCATTGTTTGGTCTCATGTCTCTCATCTTTCTCTTGGCAATGCCCCATAGATTCTCTATGGGGTTCAGGTCAGGCGAGTTTGCTGGCCAATCAAGCACAGTAATACCATGGTCATTGAACCAGGTTTTGGTACTTTTGGCAGTGTGGGCAGGTGCCAAGTCCTGCTGGAAAATGAAGTCAGCATCTCCATAAAGCTTGTCTGCTGAAGGAAGCATGAAGTGCTCTAAAATGTCCCGGTAGATGGCTGCGTTGACTCTGGACTTAATAAAGCACAGTGGACCAACACCAGCCGATGACATGGCTCCCCAAACCAACACAGACTGTGGAAACATCACACTGGACTTCAAGCATCTTGGATTGTGTGCCTCTCCATTCTTCCTCCAGATTCTGGGACCTTGGTTTCCAAATGAGATGCAAAATTTGCTCTCAAATTTGGAATTTGAGAGCGCTTGAGACGCTTCTGACGTTGTTTGTTGTTCAGGAGCAGCTTGACAAGAGGAATACGACATTTGAAGCCCATGTCCAGGACCCGTCTGTGTGTGGTGGCTCTTGATGCAGTAACTCCAGCCTCAGTCCACTCCTTGTGAAACTCCCCCACACATTTGAATGGCCTTTTCCTGACAATCCTCCCCAGGCTACGGTCATCCCTGCTGCTTGTGCACCTTTTTCTTCCACACTTTTCCCTTCCACTTAACTTTCTATTAATGTGCTTTGATACAGCACTTTGAGAACATCCAACTTCTTTTGCAATTACCTTTTGAGGCTTTCCCTCCTTGTGGAGGGTGTCAATGATGGTTTTCTGCACAACTGTCAGGTCAGCAGTCTTCCCCATGATTGTGAATTCAACTGAACCAGACTGAGAGACCATTTAAAGGCTCAGGAACCCTTTGCAAGTGTTTTGGATTAATTAGCTGATTAGAGTGTGACACTTTGAGCCTACAATACTGAACCTTTTCACAATATTCTAATTTTATGAGATTCTGAATTTGGGGTTTTCATAAGCTGTAAGCCATAATCATAAAAATTATATCAAATAAAGGCTTGAAATATCTTACTTTGCTTGTAATGAGTCTATATAATATATTAGTTTCACCTTTTAAGTTGAATTATTGAAATTAATGAACTTTTGCACGATATTCTAATTTTTCGAGTTTCACCTGTATACTGGGCAGTTGCATAGGGTTCCAGAACAGCAGGAAATAATATTTGTTTTATTCCAGTAACAGAGCAATATTGAACACATGATTGTTTTTGTCATTTTAGTTGTTGTATGAATTGACAAATAACAAAAGGTAGCTGATATTTTCACTAAGTTAAAATAAAAACAAAAAGCATAATCTTTGCACTAAGTGCAAATAGTGTTATATGCTCTTTGCACCCCGGTGCAAACAGTGGCAGATATTTGCACACTTAATTTAATATTAACATTCGGTATAGGGATATCACTACAGCATGTTTATTGTGTTTATTTAGAGTCCCACAGACACCCTACACCAACCTTTACCCTTAAACCCAAACTTACCTTACAAAAATCTGACATGGTTTTTTACAGTAACTATAATATCACAATGGTATTTTGTAATACAATCATAGTAACCACAAAATAAAAAAATATAGAAACATGGATAATTCAATATTAATGTAAAACCCTAGTTTCCCGTCTGTCGCTCACTTCGACTTTGTGTCGAAGAAGCGACACTAGGGGTCTCTCTTGAGTGCCGAATATGCCTCTGATCTATGCAAAAAGGCCAATGAGAAGTTGGCAGACAGTATTTGCATACCCCGCCCCCGGACATACGGGTATAAAGGTGGGGAAATACATCGAGTTCATTCAGAAATTTTCTTCAGAGCCGATGGTCGTTTATGCAGCAAGCTGCGAGTCACACACTGTTCCTCCCACCTCAGAGTGCGATTGCTGTTGGATCGACGGCGCATATCAGCGGCTTTCTCCTTCTCTGCACGGCAGTGCAGTTTGCCCCTGGGCGCTTGACAGCGCAGTTAAATGAGTTATTTTCTCTAAAAGAGTTACTTTCTCTAAAAGAGCAAATACACAGCTGGCGTTGAACATCCTTTTCAGGACGCGTCTTTTTAAAGACTCTTGAGTAGTTTCTGGACGCAGTTGATTTCTCCCCACCTGTGATGGTCATAAAAGCTGCCTTGCGTGCCTGAGATGCGATCACACGCAGGCAGCGTTTTATGAATGGTTCATGTTCTCAGTGCAAGAACATAGCCATGGCAGCATTGTGGTCACGGCTTTCTTTTGTCATGAGAGTAAGCCACTTCATCTGCCACACGCGCCTTGCCTCCTTCCTACGGGATTGGGGCAGGCGCCGTGGGTGTTGAAGGTGATTTGGGGATAATGACGGGTTCCGTTTCGCCGGGTAAATCCCCTCGAACCACCCGCCTCCCCTGCACGCTTGCTTGCTTTGTCCGAGCTCGGGATGAGTGCGGACCGCTTCATGGCCAGCTGGCCAGTCCCTTGAGCTCTCGGAATTGGAAGATGACATTGCCGCTGCATCGGAGAGCGTTACAGCGGCGTCTGATGCTGATGACTCGCCTTGGCCACCACCTTCGGGTCTGCTCGCCCAATCTGAGCCTGACGCACAGAGGTCCTCTGTGCTTTCACGGGCTACCGCGAGTGCGAGGCTGGACCGGAAAACCCCGTCCCTACCTCACGGCCACTTGATTGGTTCCACGGGCATGTACTGCCCGAAACCGGCTTCCTCGCTCCTCCGCTCTCACTACCCTCGATGTTCATGTGGCCGTTGCATGTGATTGACTGGAATGCACTGAGGTCGGAAGTGGGAAATCTACCTGTCTGACAAATTTCTTCTAAGAGATAAGCCATAAGAGATTTGGGATGCTCTTCAGAGTTCTAAATGACATTTGTTGAGCTGTGGAGCAAATGAGAAACTAACCCAATTCTTACAGAATTCTCATTTCAGGTAATTAGTTTACAGCATTCTTGGACCAATTGTTGCCGGAGCCTCAATTTACAAGTTTTATGTGAGAAGTAAAGACTTAAATTGAGATAATAATCACATAAATGTATCCATCACACAGAACTAACTTTCTCAAATATAACTGGAAACATTTTTTCCTATTTAGCTTGAGCAATTAAATTAAATTAACTTGACGCAAGCTTAGAAAATAAAGCAAATCTAACATCTTTTCAGCGCCTCATAGACACAGTGTTAACAGTTTTCGAGGAATTCGAAACTGCATGTTAAGCTGGGATAGGAGAAACTATTTTAAATTGCATTTTAAATTGCAGTGCAAGTATTATGTTTTAGAACTCAAAATGTCCTGCATAACAGACTAAACAGAATGACCCATGTACTTTATGTTATGGTTTACTTTTTTCTCTTTTTTTCCTTTTTTTCCTTTCGTGTGCGCGTGTCACTTTAAGGTTTGTTCAGGCTGACAGCCTTGTCATAAATATAAAGACTTGAGTTTAGTTCCAAGGCTGTATGACTCTCTTAGAAAATGCTAAGCTGATATTGGTGTGATATATTTCTCTGTCTCTTCAGAGAGAACATGGGTGCTGTGATTTAGAAATGTCCTGCAAACATGTCTCTGCTTTGCAGCGAGCCAACACTGAGCTTTCATCAAAACTCCTCCGCAGATTCAGTATGCAGCAGTTGCATGAATCGAAAAGCTTGAAATGCTTAAGGAAAGCCAAATATTCTCCATTCAGGCACTGCAGGCCCATTGCCTTTTCAACTCTTCCTCACAAACACACATTTGGACTCAAGACTGTATCTCCTTGCTGTGAAGCGTGTCTGCGAGCAGAGGAATAGGCTGCTTTGTAGTTGAATATAATGCTCATCAGCACACAGATCCTTCCCACTCCCTCTTCTCCATTTCTCTTTTTGGGGTTAATCAGCTCTGGCATTCACACAAGAATTGCCATATTACAACCTCAAGCCTTATTCATGTAAAATGTTACATTCTGCTTTAGTAGCTAAATGTGGCTTGTCAAGCTGCTCACATTTTAATGCAGTTAAAACTTGTATTAAAAAGTATAGTTATATAACAAATTATATAAATGAATAAAGCAGCGACGAACACCAATTTTTGACTAAACAATATAACATTTTGTAATTGTATTGTAAAATACATATAGATATTATATTATATTAATTGTATTGTAAAATACATATAGATGTATAGATATTGTAAAATAATATTTCTACATTAAAGAAGACTTATGCAGACATAATGCAAAATAATGCATTCTTGTCATCACATTGACTTCATTTAATCGCTTTATTAAAATGATATGTCGGAATGAACCAGTTCACTGAACTGAATCTGTCTTTCCAATGTATTAAATGAGAGAGCAATTACATTTTAAGTGAGTGAGTTTGATTATTACTTCAGTTTGCACGGCTGTAACCCTGCATATGTAATACGCAACATCACAGTACCATAACTGTAGTTTTGCAAAATGATTTTCACGTGGCTCGTTGTACATATTTCGTAAGTTTTCCAGTCAAATAAACACTAGACGTGCAACAACAACAAACTTTATTTATTGGGGATTATTATTGAATTGCAAATGCAGTTAATTAACACCTAAATTACTGAATGTAATGTGTAATGTGTATGTAATTCTTACATAAGGACTTCTTAACTCATATTTATCTTTCATCAGGCTCTTAATTATTGAATTAACATTTTCCATAAAAGTTCATTAGAACTAAACATATTTACAGAGAAAAAAACTATAGCTTCGCCCTTAATTCGTGAGGGTCCAGGCACTTGTTAAATTTGTTGTTCTTATGAAAATGTACCACAATTATTGCGTAGTATGCAGAGTTTAACTGTGGTATTATGTTAATCTCAGGAAAACCATGCTCCTCATTAACAGATGTAATTACCTTTAAACATCCTGCAATATTTGCCAAAAACGCCTAAAAAAGGCCTACCCAAATTAAAATGCATGCTGTTCTTGAACCCTTTGGAGTATATGCATGCTTTTGGTCTCTTTTGAAAGGGGAGACTTTGAGGTTTGTTCCTAAATAGTCAGAATCACTGTAAGTCTTACTTGTATTGAGTAATAGAACTTTGAACATACTCAAAAAGGGGAAATAAAATTTCGCCTACATTTTTTTTTGTAAAAAGATGCCTGCAGATAACTACAGCTGGGAGGACATAGCTGGAAAACACAATTAGATCACAGCATGAAGCCTTACCAAACCCAATATAAAATTTGATAACAATACATTAGAAAATGAGTGTTTTACACATGTTTATCCAAGTGTATGTATAGGCTTCAAGGATATTGATACCTGGCCACACCTCTAAAATGCACCGACTGGCTCAAATGACCTGTCCATCTAAAGTCCAGGGGTCAGTGGACATTTTGACATAAAAATATCTGTAAAGTTTACATGTTCAAGGTAGATTCATCAAAGAATACAAAGTTGTGTCAGCTCTGTCGGTTAGCTCGAAATGCTACGTGGGTGTTTATTGATTTATAAATGTGTTATGGACCAAAAACTTTGTTGAATTGGATTGTATGGACCCTTTACAGTGTAACTAAACCATTTTTGATGGAATGAAGTGGATCAGTAGAGTAAGATGAGCATTATAAGTGAGTTTCTACCATTTTGGATTCGTTTATTTTGCTGTAAGTGGTCTGATAAATACACCGATTGTACCCGCTGTGTTAAGTGTATATTAAAATGGTTTACATCGTTCGAATCACAAGAGTCTCAGCTTTCCAACGATGTAAGATATGTGTATCTTTTAATTTTTGAGTTTTTGCATTTCGTGAAGTTATTGCGCAATAGTCGGCCGGGCCCGCAGACGACCCGTTGGGATGTTAAAAAACAAACTATGGAATTTGTAAGGAAAAACAATATCCATGTAGAAACTATAAAAAACATCTGCCATAAAAGTGACTTATATTCCCCTATACAGTATTAAGTATAATTATAATAATAGTAACATTTATCATAAATACAATAGTTCTGCCAAAACACCATAGTGTTACTAATTTCAATCTAAAGTCAAGTGAAGTCATTTTTATTAGTATAGTGGGGTTCACAACACACATAGTTTCAAAGCAGCTTTACAGATGGTCATGCATTAACAGAAAATGAAACTGTAATATCTATAATGTCTTAGAGTCATCATTGTGTACTTTGCTAAAATATGATTGTGAATTGTGTTTAAAAATAAGTAATTCAATAATAATTGTATTTATAACCCCAGTGGCAAGGAACACAAAACTCCATAAGATGTTGGTTAATGGAGAAAAATAACCTTGGGGAAACCAGGCTTACTGTGGGAGCCAGTTCCCCTCTTGCTAACATCACGAATATAATGCCAATATTACTTATGTATAGTGCAAGTCATGGTTTAAAATTATTAAACCATGTAAGAGTTAAGGGTCAGTTTTTAACTGTATGAACTGTAAGATAATGTCTTTGATGTCCATCCTGAATTAACTGCAGAAGTTCACATAGATGCAATTGTACTTGTTAGTTGGCTGATGAAGTCTTTTGTTGGCAATTAATTGATAGTCTATGTATTCCAATTCAAGAGTGTAGTCCATCATTAAACAGAGGTGATGTAGGCAGAGATCAGTAAGTTGATTAGCAGTTCAACCTGGCAAGTAATTTCAGTGAGGTCTATCCCATGTCCAAGGTTCAGGCAATGGCATATGAAGTATCTTATAAGTTCATCCTCTGAAGTCCATCATAATAGACTGAAGTGATGTTTGGCTGGCAACGGCTGCGTTTAGTCATCATCACTCAGTGACACGTAGCAGTGGAGTCCAACACGAAGCAGGAATGGAGCTGAATCCAGCCAGTTCTTGTGACCTCAGGATGGAAGTTCTGAGGTTGAGACAGAGAAACAAATAGAATAATATTAGCATACCTGTAGATGGCATTCAATTTTTTGCAGACTTATAGATCACGATCAATTTTAACAACCTAACTAAAGCAGCCTAATTGTGAGTTGAAGGATAAATTAGGTTTATGCCTGGCTAAACAGATGAGTCTTTAGTCTAGACTTAAACTGTGTGAGTGTGTCTGCATCTCAAACAGTGTTATGGAGACTATTTCATAGTTTAGGAGCCAAATATGAAAAGGATCTACCTCCTTTTGTGGATTTTGATATTCTAGGAACTATTAACAGGCCAGAATTTTGAGATAATAATAAATGTGATGGAATATAGAGGTAGAAGGTCACTTAAGTAAAGTGGATCTACTGTAGACCATTCAAAGCTTTGTACGTAGTTAACAGAATATAAAATTAGGAACGAAATTTAACAGGTAGCCAATGTATCGATGATAAATTGGGGCTAATATGATCATATTTCTTGGTTCTAGATAGCACTATGCTGCAGGTTTATTTATTGATCTTGCTGTACATCCTCCCAGTAATGCATTACAATAATCTAGTCTTGAGGTCATGAATGCATTACATTAGTTTTTCAGCATCAGCAACAGAGAGTATGTGTCATAATTTAGAAATATTTCTTAGGTGGAAGAATGCTGTTCTACAAACATTGGCAACATACAGATTGGTATCAAATATAACACCCAAGTTCTTCGCTGTTGAAGAGTCAAATTTTATTTTAGTGGCTTGTTTTTAGAGGTTTTTGGTCCAATAATTAGTACCTGGTTTTTTTTTTCAGAATTGAGTAGAACGAAATTTCTGGCCATCCAATCTTTTATTTCATTGATACACTGCTAATTTTGAGAATTGTGAAATCTCATCAGGTTTTGAAGAAATATAAAATTTGGTATCATCAGCATAACAGTAGATTCATGTTGCACGATTCCTGATAACATCTCCCAGGGGAAGCATATACAAGGAGAAACGCAGAGTCCCTAAATCTGATCCCTGTGGCACTCCATAATTTACTTTTGTTAGGTTTGACAATTCCTCATTTATATAGACAAAGTGGTAGCGGTCAGCTAAATACGACCTAAACCATGCTAATGCAATTACACAAATGCCAACTTAATTCTCTAGCCTATTCAAGAGAATGTTGTTATATATCGTGTCAAATGCAGCAATAAGATCTAAAAGCACTAGAAGTGAAATGCAGCCACAATCAGATGATAAAAGCAAGTCATGCAGTCTCTGTACTGTAATGAGGCCTAAATCCTGACTGAAATTGTTCATATATACTATTTCTCTGTAGAAATGAACATATTTGTGAGGATACTACCTTTCTTCAATGTAACAAGAATGGTGATTTGTGGATTGAAAAGCCTGTAATTACTGTAGTCAGTGACACAGTGTTTTCCTATTTACCTCGTCACTGCTGTTTAGAATGTCGGGGCCATTTAATCTGGTTTCATTTAGCTTCGCACAAAGCCTTTGAGGTTTTCATATCTTGTGCTGTGTTTACAACTGGACTGTGCAGCACAAGCACAGATTCTGCAGGTTTGTCAGTGCTGCTTGGGTGGGCCAATCCCGCTCTGTTCTCGTGATGTGGCCTGTGGATGCGCTGCATGGTTTAATTGGTTTAATCCATTTATTCACATCAGCCCACTCGACTGACTGACCTACTAATCGACCGTCTCACTGGGAAAAGTCCTGATGCTCCCAATGGCCAGTCTATCACTAGCAGCGTGCGCAATAAAATGTCACATAAAAACAATACTGTAGCATTTTGTCTAGGGCTGTCAATCAATTAAAATTTTTAATAGAATTAATTACATGGTGTCCTGATTAATTAATCGCGATTAATCGAATATACAAATATTTGCTGAGAAAGCCCCTAATATAACAATAATTCAATATGTAATGATGAAATAATTATACATAGTTATATTTAAATATTAAAAAATTTGAAATATATATATATATATATATATATATATATATATATATATATATATATAAAATTACAAATATTCAGATAATTAAAATGCATTACATTCTTGTGGCAGAAGAGTTAATCATTGATAATACAACAGAAAAAGTGGCTTTAGAATACAATGTATTGTTTACTACCATATTATTGATCATAAGTCAATCATTGGCATACAGTGCACAGCAATCAGTTCGAGATTTATTATGAGGGCTTGTTTAAGGACCTGTCAATGTACACCTGCTCAGACATTTTTTTTTTTTTTTTTAGAAACAAGCCAGGGGTATACATAGTACACAATACTACAGATATATTTTACAATAATGCCAAGACATTATATTCATTACATAGTGCAATGGTTTTCAATGCTTTGGAGTTGTTGGAGGTACAAAGTGTATTTAAATAATATTTCAAGTCTTTACAAAAAAGTGCAAATAGGGGCTTTATAGATATAAATTTACACTTATGTATAAAAAACTTGGCAAGAAAAATAAACAGATTAATCCATCCATCCATCCATCGTCAAACCACTTATCCTGTGTACAGGGTCGCGGGGGGCTGGAGCCTATCCCAGATAACATTGGGCGAAAGGTGGGGTACACCCTGGACAGGTCGCCAGTCCATCGCAGGACCACACATAGACAGACACACACTCACATCCACACCTAGGGCAATTTTTGGAGACACCAATTAACCTAGCCTGCATGTCTATGGATGGTGGGAGGAAGCCGGAGCACCCGGAGAGAACCCACGCAGACACGGGGAGAACATGCAAACTCCACACAGAAAGGCCAGGGCAACCGGGGTTTGAACCCACAACCTTCTTGCTGTGAGGCGACAGTGCTAACTGCTGCACCACCATAACAGATTAATCATAAATATTAATTTAAGTTATCAAAACTGTGAAAACCAAATAAAATGTATTTTATAAAGCAAAGAAAAACTAGTTAAAATAGAGGTACATACAAACAAACAAAATTTTCTCCAAAATACTACAGCGTGGACACATTCCCAAAAAAGGCGAGGGGCAGATGCAACTGCAGAATTACAGAAGGAGCAAAGTGGATTTATTTCAGGGAGCATGTTTCTTAAATAAAGATTGACTGGATAAAAACAGTGTAACAGTTTAAAAGACACCTCCTTAAACTTGTTGGTAATCAAATATTTGTGAGGTAAAGAACATACGACCTGCGTCAGACATGCTTGTGACGCATCTCGGGTGTGTTGCGTCATAAACATAAAATGTTTAGGTCACTGTGTCAAGTTAAATATAGTTTAATACTCAATCTTTAAACACATCTTGAGATCCCTTAGTTTGCATTTGCGCTCCTTCAAGTGTTTTGAATGCAAGAATGTAACGTATGTATGTGTTGTTCTGCCTACTGAAGTGATTTCTTCACTGTATAAACTGCGCGTTGCTCATACAGCTGAAATTTCACTTACTGCCATCTGGAGTAAAAAACAGGTGGTACAACAATAATTTTTTTTTTATGTGTTATTTTTTGTAAAATTAATCGCACTGAATTAACACGTTAAATCGACAGCCCTAGTTTTGTCACATTACACTGGAAATGTGAGATTGAAAAGGAGATTGTAACTAGAAAAGATCAAATATTTTGAAAACAACCAAGCTACTATCACGCTACTGAAAATGCATCCTACTTGAAATAATTGCGTTGCTCCTTTTAGTTAGTTACTCTTTGACACTGTCTATGACTATTTTTAACTGTTACTAAGTAGGGACTGAGATATTAATTTTTTTTGCTTTCATAAAGGATGTGTTAGAATAATGGTGAGGACTAAAAATACATTTGTGGAACATTATTGAATTATTGATTAAATTGATTACATAGACAAACTAATTAAATTAATCAATCAGTCACCCAAAATATAGACAGCCATTCTAAATTTGGCTTCTTAATTTTTAAAGAGTAGTATGAATGTAGAGTACAAATGTTGTAACTACTAGATGTTTCAATTATGGCTATGATTTTCACTTTTAATTTATCTAAGAAAACTTGGCTATGGAAAAGTAATCCTCTGCAAACATAATCCTCTTGTTATCTACCACAAACATTCTTCATCTCTACTTGAGCTCAGGCGGTAAATGTCCCTTGATGGATAGCTAATGTTTCTGCTAACAGACCAGGGGCTGTTTGGACACCACAGGGTTCCTCTGAAATAACACCACTGTGACACATAGCCTGCCTGCAGGAACATACATCAAACTGAAAGTCTTCATTGCATGATTCAACCATAAGGTTTGGCTTGAATCTGCAAAGCTGAGACCCTTCGTGGGTTCATTTATAGTCTCAAATCCAACATGATCTCAGTATCTCTTTAAAAATTGTCTCTGTCCTCCATTTAAAAAGGGCATATTTGCTGTTAGGATGTGGTACTTCAGGCATAATTTTTTAAAGCTGTTGTTAAAAAAAAAAAAAAATAATAATAATAATAATTCAGTTTGTATTGTTTTGCCCATTTCTTTAATTTTCCATTATTATGTGATTTTTATTGAATTTGGGTGCATTGTTACAGTTGTTCATACAAGATTTGTTGTATTTTAGCGTAAACTACCACAGTGGTCTGGGGAAATTTCTTTTCTTGCTAAGAATTTCTAAATTGCTACCTTTAATAATTTTGTAAGGTTTTAACTATAGCTTTTTGGAAGAAGGCATCTTCATGCCCTGAAGTGGCGCCTGTTCGCAAATTGGTGTTCTTCACGGGCTGAACACCCACAGAGGTGCACAGTTTGGTCAGTGCTCTTATTTCTGCAAGAGAGGCTGGAAGGGAGACTGTCCCCTTCCACCCTAAAGGTGTATGTCGCTGCCATCGTGGCCCACCACAACGCAGTAGACGGCAAGTCTTTGGGTAAGCACAACTTAATTATCAGGTTCCTAAGAGGCGCCCAGAGGTTGAATCCCTCCCGGCCAAGCCTGTTCCCCTCCTGGGATCTCTCAATGGTCCTCACGGGCCTCCAGAGACCTCCCTTCGAGCCGCTAGAATCAGTCGGACTCAGGGCCCTTTCTCTAAAAGTGGCCCTGCAGATCGCGTTCACCTCCATCAAGAGAGTTGGGGAACTACAAGCGTTCTCTGTTAGCGAAACTTGCCTGGAGTTTGGTCCGGCAGATACATATGTGATCCTAAGACCGCGACCGGGCTACGTGCCCAAGGTTCCTACCACGCCCTTTAGAGACCAGGTAGTGAACCTGCAAGCGCTGCCCTGGGAGGAGGCAGACCCACCCCCTTTGTTGCTGTGTCCGGTACATGCTTTGCATACCTACTTGGACCGCACACAGAGCTTTAGATGTTCTGAGCAGCTCTTTTTCTGCTTTGGCGGACAGCAGAAAGGGAACGCTGTCTCAAAACAGAGGCTTTCCCATTGGGTCGTGGACGCCATTTCATTGGCCTATCACACCCAGGCTGTGCCCCCCCGCCCCTTGCGGGTCCGAGCACACTCAACAAGGAGTGCTGCGTCCTCGTGGGCACTGGCCAGGGGCACCTCCCTGGCAGACATATGTAGATCAGCGGGTTGGGCAACACCTAATACCTTTGCGAGATTCTACAATCTCCGGGTTGAGTCAGTATCGTCCCATGTTTTCTCAGGTCTGAGCCGGTAGAACTCGGTAACATGCTGATGGTCTGGCCGGGTGGATCACTTGCACCAGTCAACTTTTCCCTCGGACGAGGTAAAACTCCCAGGTGCATTCAATCCCACTCATTCGGATCCCTGGATGATTCCTCCCTAGCCCTGTGGGTCTGCAGTTCAGCCGAGGAAGTCGCCGACCCAATCAACTGCGGGTACTTAGTCTACCCTGTACTGAAATAGGTGCTCCACAGGGCAGGACTCCTATGTGGACTCCCCCTGTGTGTATTATCCACGGTAAGGTCCCCTCATGAGTTCATCCCCTCTTTAATCAGTTCATATTCAGCTCACTATAAAGGATAATTACTGTTCAAATAAACAAAACCAAAGTCCTTTTAAGGATCCTAATTTTTATTTGTATATTTTTTATACTTATATTTTTTTGTCACTGTCAAATCTTAGAGGGATTTCTCTGCCCGCCTCTAAATCGGAAGATGTTCTGGTCTCCCTTCTTTCTGGTCACTGACTTAATGGACAAATTACTCACCCTGTTTCACTGGAAACACAACAAACACAGTCTGCCACTCAGTGGAATTAGTCTTGACAGCCGTGTCATAGGCCTTCTCTTCTGTCCATGACATATAAACAATCCAGGTGATGTTAATATTTGAAAATAATTTGGCAAAAGGGATTTAAAAAATGGATTACATGGGTATAATGAATGCTTGGGGGTCCATATACCAAAAGACCAATAGTCTGTCCATGATTCAAGTGACAATCAGAAAAAAAACTCTTGTTATAAATTATCATGATAAACATTTGATGTTGTTTTCACCTGCAATGAATTTTAGAATGGTTCTAAGAAAAAAAAAAAAAAATTACATTTCAAAACACTGTTACATAGATCTTATAACCAGACCCACAAACACTGATTCACAATATTCTACAAATGCTCTGACTGTCTCTTGAATTATATCATTTGGCAATGTTATTATTGTTACACATTTTACCATGTTTAAATCCATTCCACAAATTTTACCTCAAAATCAATATAGAAAATGCTACAAAAGTCCAGAGTGATATAGCTATGGCTGAGACAAAAGCTGTATTTTAAAATTATTTAAATGGATCAGTACAATTCTCATTAATTTAATATGACTTGACAATGACAGGATATTAAAACAAAGTAGGTGATAACCTTGCAAATTACACCTGTGAGACAAATGGGAGGCCACAAACTGTCATGATAAACTATATTAGATGGTTTTTTAGCTTTTTGTGGAGCTCTGACACATTGCCATTTTCCTATTAACAGCAGTTAATTGAAATGCCTGTTCTGTTCTTCACTCTATGAGCTATGGCCATCAGTGCATTCATGGTGTCCATTATGATTATACAATTAACTAGAACCCTTGTTATAATTTGTCAACTAATAAACCCATTCATCATATTATGACAGTCTTAGAATATGCATCAATTTTTGCTTAGATAAATTAGGTGTTCCATTGAGTAAGAAAAAAATTCTCTAATAAAAGTTTTTGGCAGCTTTTTTCAAATTACAAGAATGTAATCTGTCAAGACAGACTTATATTGAAAAAGCACTATTTCTTTCCTTAAAGGGGTATGTTTATCCCTTGTTTTCAACCACAAATCAAATGTGATTGTTTAACTGCCTGTAAATTGACCTTAATTCTATTTTTAGTATTGAAAGCACTGAGATTCTGTCCAGATTTAAGCAGTTAACTGCAAGCTGTTTATGAAAAAAAAAAAAAAACAGCCACCACCAGAGTTTAAGGGAAAATTAAGACACAATAAAAGGAAAATACACAAACTGATATTTCAGACATGCCATGCCACCAATAGCTTGGTTTTCTTATTCAAACAACAGATTGTCTCTGAATTGCCTGGGCCAGATGAGATGCCCTGGCCTATAATTCCTCCAGGCCTTGGAATGAGAAAGTGGGCTGTGAGTAGAATGCTGAGAAACACTTTACCAGCTAGCATAAAGAATGCTTTTTTTTTGTATGTCCCCAGTAGTCAAGTGTCATGTAGCCATTTTGTCATGTGGCAACAATCTGGTGCACAAAATCACTGTCCAGCTAAATTTACAATGGTATTTAGTTGTACTTAACCCTTCTATTGTCTTCGGGTCATTTTTGACCGGTTTTCTGTAAAGAAAATGCCACATTGCCAGATAATACAAATACACCACAATGTTCTTGGTGTTGGAACCTGACTTTGTGACCTTGTCAAGAATATCTAAACAAACACAATTAAAGCAAATTTTAATTAAGCTATAAAATTGTATAAATAAAAATAGCTAACTATTTAAAAAAAAAAAAAAAAGAGTCTAATATACTCCTGAAGTTACCTGAAGTAACAATCCCATATATTTTTTTTTTCCATAGGCAATTTGATTATGCAATCAAGTCAGTCTTCTACACACTCTGACTACTCAAATATTTGAAAATATGATTATTTTCAACAAAATTGTATATTTTTTTTTTTTTTGGTATATTTATAATAAACATGTAATGTATGAGGTCTGGACACATGAAGATTGTAGGAACTAAATGCAGCATTAATGTGAAACTCAGAAGATACAAGAGACTAGGAATAAGAAAACAAGACACGCTGTAAACCAAAACACACCAACATAACAGCCTACAATGGATAAGAACTGACAAAGACACAGGAGTATGAGGACATTATGTACACAAAGGCTAACAAGGTTAAAAAGACTAGTAACAAGACAGAACTGGGAAGCAATCAGCAAGGGACCAGGAACAAAGACACAACTAGTCACACTTCTAGCAACCCCCACTGCAGCTAGGGAAAAGCAACCCTACCCCCTTTAATGGACAGCTCCTTGGACAGCCACTGAAGTTGGGACTGCATTCCAAGTAATTCAAAAAATAAGTCCTGCCCAGCAAAATGCTGCAAATTCAGCTGCTAGTTCCATGGTAAAATTTGTTCTTCTTTAATGTAGAAGATCTGGAGATGTGAAGATTGTAGGAACTAAATGCAGATTTATTGTTAAAATCAGAAGATACAAAAGACTGGGAACATGAAAACTAGAAACACTGGAAACAAAAACACACCAACACAACAGCCTACACAAGATAAGAACTGAAAAAACACAGAAAGCATGAGGGCTTTCAGGGAGACAGGAACAAAAGTACAGACAATACAATAAGAGCTCTGTTCAAATTTTCCCCTATCTGCTTATAGTGCACTGTGTTGGCCATTTTGTAGTAGTGTCTGAATTCGTTCCTTACATCTCGTTCTCTCTCTCTCTCTCTCTCTCTCTCTCTCTCTCTCTCTCTCTATATATATATATATATATATATATATATATATATCTATTCACTTATTCTTTCCCATAATGCACTCTGATTTTCAAGTGTACAACCAATGTACACTTGCCGATGGTATATTGCCCATAATCCACTGCAGGGAGGACAAATGAGCTGGGAGAGAGAGCTTGTGAAGAGAAAGAGCGAGCAAGCAAGTGGTCAAGTGGGAGACAGCAGTTTTCAGTTTCCTTCATTCCAATCAGGCGTGACCTGTCTGTATGGGCAGGCAGGGCAGAGCCTCACCTAAATATTTATCCATTTGAAAACATAGATCCATACTATAAATTCCCAATATGTAATTTGTTAACCCCTAATGTGTTCAATATGCGGACATATGTATTTTAAAGCTGGCCTAGAATACGTTTTTATTCTAATTTTAAAGTTATAATTTAGCTGTGATGGGGCCTAAATCCTGACTGATGTTTTTCTTATATTCCATTTCTCTGTAGAAATGAACATAGTTGGGAAGACACTACCCTTTCTAGTATTTTCAACATAAATGGTCTGTAATTAGCCAATTTTCTAGGATTAAGTTTTGGCTTCTTAATAAGTGGTTTGATAACTGCCATTTTAAAGTTTTTTTGGGGACATGTTCTTAGGATAGCAAGGAGTTAATAATATTAAGAGGAGGTTCAGTAAAGTACCATGAGTAAAGAAATTCATGAAGTCATTACTATTGTACTACGATGGAATATCTGGTTCAGTAGATGCTTTACTCCTAACCAATATAGCACAGTATTAAATAAACACCTAGGATTGTTGTGGTTATTTTCTATGAGTTTGCTCAAATATGCTGACCTGGCAGCTTTTAGAGCCTGTCTGTAGCTACAGACACTATCTTTCCATGCACCACGAAATACCACTAATTTTGTTTTCTCCCACATTTTCTGAGCTGCTCTCTTGAGAGCATGAGTGTGATCATTGTACCATGGTGCAAGGCCTTTTTATTTCATTTTCTTCAATCGAAGGGCGGTGGCACTATCAAGAGTGCTAGAGAAGACTGTATATATATAGATAGTATATATGTTATTTTATCAGTTATCTTTCTGTTATTTCATAAAGTTCTTCTAGACCTTTTGGCTTACTGAGTATGTGAAACAATTCTCGCAGATTATTAGTGAAGCTATCTTTAGTGGTTGTAAGAATAGTTCCACCTAAATGATAGTGTGGTGTAGATTGAGTGACATTAGCTGATTGCAACAAACAAGAGATGAGGTAATGATCTGAGGTGTCATCACTCTGCGGTAGAATATCTATAGTATCAACATCAACTCTATATCCATCCATCCATCATCAACCGCTTATCCTGTACAGGGTCACAGGGGGCTGGAGCCTATCCCAGCTAACATTGGGCGAAAGGCGGGGTACACCCTGGACAGGTCACCAGTCCATCACAGGGCCACACATATACGGACAACCACTCACACTCACATCCACACCTAGGGCAATTTTTGGAGACATCAATTAACCTAGCCTGCATGTTTTTGGATGGTGGGAGGAAGCCGGAGCACCTGGAGAGAACC
The DNA here is from genome assembly GCA_032164185.1 of Moxostoma hubbsi. Taxonomy (NCBI): domain Eukaryota; kingdom Metazoa; phylum Chordata; class Actinopteri; order Cypriniformes; family Catostomidae; genus Moxostoma; species Moxostoma hubbsi. The sequence continues at coordinate 34,785,053 of JAVLUX010000001.1, read as the reverse complement.
CACACAGACACAGGGAGAACATGCAAACTCCACACAGAAAGGCCGGGGCAACCGGGGTTTGAACCCATGACCTTCTTGCTGTGAGGCGACAGTGCTAACCGCTGCACCACTGTGCTGCCCTCAACACTATATGACAGAATTAAATCTAGTATATGATTATGACGATGAGTTGGTCCTGTCACATTTTGTCTGACTCCAAGAGAGTTGAGAATATCAATAAATGCTAATCCTAATATGTTATTTTCATTATCTATGTGGATGTTGAAGTCACCAACAATTAAAGCTATATCTACATTAACTACTAGATCAGATACAAAATTTTTGAGATTTTTAATTTATATTTTAGTGTCATATTAAGCATTATTAGTTCAAAAGACATAAACTTATATCCTGTTCACAGATTAGCACCAAAAACTTCCCTGTAAATTGTAGCAACACCCCCTCCTAGACCCTTCACCTGTAAATTGTACCAACACCTCCTCCTAGACCCTTCAGATGAGGCACATGTTAATAACAATAACATGATTAATTTAAAGTAATATATCCAGTTTAAGCCAGGTTTCAGTCAAACAGAGCACATCCAATATCCATCCATCCATCCATCCATCCATCGACAACCGCTTCACATCCAATATATGATCTGTAATAATTGAATATACTATTATTGCCTTGTTGCAAGAGATCTAATGTTTAGTAGCCCTACCTTTATATGATGTTTATCTTAAATGTAGTTTTTTCAAGTTACATTTTTTTAAACAATTTAGTGAGAGTTTTGTGTTTGATAGTTCGGAGAACAGAAACAGTCTCTATATGATATCTAGGTGTTACAGTCTCTATGTGTTGTAGTTTATGTGACCTAAATATGGTATCAAGGCAGCTAGCAGATGTTTGGCTTAACCAGTTTGTCTGCTTCCTGACCTGGGCCCCAGTTAGTCAAATACTAACATTAGTAAGACTATGAGCCAAATTACTAGAGAGCAGAGCTGCACCTTCCCTGGAGGGATGAAGACCGTCTGTCTTTAGCAGGTCAGGTCTACCCCAAAAATTTCTAATTGTCTATTAATCTTATGCTATTCTCTAGACACCACACAGACATCCAGCTATTCAGTGACACTAATCTACTATAAACCCCTTCACCACGACAAGTAGAGAGGAGGCCCGAGCATATTACAGCATCTGACATAATTTTTGCAAGTTCACACACCTTTTTAACATTATCTGTAGTGGTCTCCGACTGACAAAGCCAGACATCATTAATGCTGACATGAATAACAATTTTAGAAAATCTACGTTTAGCATTAGCCAGCACTTGTAAATTTGATCTGATATGAGATACTCTGGCTCCCAAAATGCATTTAAAAATAGTTGCTGGAGTCTCTATTTCCATGTTCCTTATAATGAATGACCAATCATTAGAGCTCTTTCAAAATGATTCTCAGTGGGTGCTTTACTGAGTGGAGAGAATCAATTGGACACCCTAACAGGAACAGGAGAGTTATGTCACTTTGCGGAGGGTGTATGCCACTGAGAATTCACCCAATCACCCTGCTGTGTGGGCTCTAGAGCTAGAACCAAAGTGTGTGTGTTGCTCGCTGTTCTACCCACATCCGAAACAGTATCAACAGGGTTCTCTTTCTGACTGATCTTCACTAGTGTTCGGATGCATGTCTCTTGCTCATTAATCTTCTCCGTCAGCATGACTAACTCCTTACTTTTATCAAGCATGAATCCCTCACTGCTGATGGAAGAAGCTATAGTAAACATGTGGCATGGATTGCAGGAAGCAATAATATGAGTGGATGCCATTACTTACCACAATTGTTTGCTGCTGTTATTATTGTTCTTCAGCGGCAAGGATTTGCGATCGATGTGGTTCCTAATCAGCAGATGTTTGAGATTGATGCAATAATCTGTGTAAAACACAGTGGAGAAAACAAATGAACAGAGTTGAGACATGAAATGTAGATGGAGAAAAAAGCGGAAAAAAAACAAAACAATGAGAGATATGGGTGCACGCAGTATAATACACATACATGAAACAGTCGAAAAGTGGGAAAACCCGAAGCATGTGGTAAAATGGCAAAGGAAAAAACTATGAAAATACGAGAATAAGCAATGCTAAGCAGGCTAGCAAGCTACAAACACTCGTGCAGCATGCTGTCAGAAGCAGAAATATTCAACAACTTTAGCTCTCCTCTGCACCGATTCCACCACCACCAACGCCGAAGCTGCAGTATCTTCACCCCTATCGGTTTCCACCATCTCCACACAATCTGAGCCCCATCTGAATCATCCTCCAGCCCACTGAGGTGAGCCTAATACCTGTCGCTCCTTCCTGTCACAGTGCTCTCTGTTGTTTCCAACTGAGAGTTACAAGGTGGCCTACGTCATAACGCTCATCACTGGGAGGGCTCATGAGTGGGGAATCACTGTGTAGGACAACAATCATGGCTGCTGTGTCTCATTCCAGTCCTTCTCTGCCAAACTCTGCAAGGTCTTTGATCGAACTGCTACAGGGACTGAGGCAGCAAGGATCTTGTCACACCTTCATCAGGGAGATAGATCTGTTTCGTACTTTTACATTGAATTCCGCACCCTCGCCGCCACCTGTGGATGGAATGATTCTGCATTGGCTCTCCGACTGGTTTCAGGATGAAATCTTCCCACTGGGTTTGATGATTTGGTTGATCTAGCCATTCGAATGGATAACCATCTCACTCTACGCTGATGACACTGTAGAACTTACACTCATCGTGAGCAATCTCCCACTGTCACCTCACCTTCCTCTTCGGCTTCACCTGAACCCATGTGGAGGAGGAGTCCATGCAGATTGGGAGAGATCGGCTGTCACCCAAAGAATGACGTCATCGCATTGTCAATGGCTTGTGCCTCTTCTGTGGACAACAAGAGCACACCGTCGCTCTGTGACCAGTAAAAGGCACTGCTCACCATTAGATAAGGGGTTAATGAAGAGTGTAACTCTGTTAGCTAAATCCCCTGGGGGTCGGACAGGCTGCAGTTTGGTTAAAACATTCACTTGATCTCTGCTCTGGTTGACTCAGGAGCTGAAGGGAACTTAATTTACATTAACATCGTCAACCAGTGGTCCATCTCCAACACTCTATTGAAAGAACCCATAACTTCCAGCATTCTCTGTGATACCCCTCTCACTAAGGTGACTCACTACTGCTTCACTCAGCCTGACCATTTCTGGCAATCATGTTGAAGAGATTAAAATCTTCATCACCCACTCACCATCAGCTCCTGTGGTTTTAGGACACCCGTGGTTGGTTAAATATATTCCACATTCAGATTGGGTAAAAAGTTCTGTATTGTCTTGGAGTCCTTTCTGCTTGTCTCAGTGTCATGGTTCTGCCCACTCCCCTGTTTTTTCATGTTCTCTGTTGCAGGAGGAACCAGTGGATCTTTGCCTAAAATGTGCCCAAAGTCTACCATGATCTGAGGGTGGTTTTCAGCAAGTCTCGAGCTGCATCTCTGCCTCCTCACCACCAATACAATTGTGCAATTGATCTTCTTCCTGGCACTTCTCCACCTCGGGGTCGCCTGTATTCACTCTCTTCCCCAGTGAGGGAGGCCATGGATAAGTATATTAATTATGATAATTATGATTCTTTGGCAGCCGGTATCATCTATTCCTCTTCCTCTCTGGCCAGGGCAGTGTTCTTAGTTGAGAAAAATGATGGTTCTCTGTGTTCCTGCATTGATTATCGGGGTTGAATGACATCTTGGCAAAGAATCGTTATCCTTTGCCATTGATGTCCTCAGCCTTCGAACTCTTGCAGGGGGCATCCGTCTTTACAAAGTTGGACCTCCGCAACACTTACCACCTTGTCCGGATTAGGGAGTGGGACGAATGGAAGACCGCCTTTAACAAACCTATTGGGCATTTTGAGTACTTGGTCATGCCGTTTGGTCATGCCTTTTACTGGTGGTTCATCTGGAACTTTAGTTAGATCACTTCTCCTCTGACGAGTTTAACCTCCACTAAGATATGATTCAGTTGGTCCATGCAGGCTCAATCTGCATTAGAAAAACTTAAAAGCTGCTTTGTTTCAACCCCTATTCTCATAAATCCTGACCCATCTCATCTGTTTGTGGTTGAGGTTGATGTGACAATGGTTGTGGTACGGGCCGTTTTGTCCCAGAGATTTCCATCTGATGAGATTCCCTATGCTTTTTTCTCACCACCTTACCCCAGTGGAATGGAAATCCAATATTGGGAACAGGGAATTACTGGCCATCAGGTTAGCATTGGGGGAGTGGCATCACTGGTTGGAAGGATCGGGGGTACCATTTGTTGTGTGGACTGACCACAAGAACCTCGAGTACATCTGCACCGCCAAGTGACTAAATTCTTGACAGGTTCTCTTTTGACAGGTTTGACTTTAACATTTCATATCATACCGGTCTATAAACCTTAAACCTGGTGCCCTACTTTGCTCTTTTGATATCGAGAGTAACTCAACCTCTCCTGATAACATCATTACATCCAACAGAGTGGTGGAGGGGGTGTCATGGGAGATTGAGTCCAGAGTCTGCTCAGCTTTACGCAACATCACCACTTCCACACAGTGCCCAGAGAATCTGCTGTTTGTTCCTGATTCAGTTGCACACCTGTCCTGCAGTGGGATCATTTATCCAACCTAGCCAGCTACCCTGAAGCCGCTCAAACCCAAGCTACCCGGAAGCTGCTCAAACCAAAAATAAGCAACAGTTTTGGTGGCTGTTGTTGGCGTGGGACATTCATAAGTTTGTTATGGCCTGTCCTATTTGCGCTAGCAATATGGCTTCCAATCGACCCCCAACAGGGCTTCTCCAACTGCTGTCAGTCCCTTTGAGACCCTGGTCCCATATTGCCATGGATTTTGATACTGGCTTTCCACCATCAAGTAGCAATACCATATTTTTGACTGTGGTGAACAAGTTCTCGAAGGCGGCTCATTTTATTCCCATCCCCAAATTACCTTCAGAAAGGGAGACAGCAGTGGTTGTCATTGACCATGACTTTCGTGTTCATAGCTTCCTGATAGATGTGGTTTCCGACAAGGGTCCACAATTTGTGTCTATATTTTGGACAGAATTCTGTCAGCAGCTGGTGCATCTGTTAGCTTGTTGTCTGGTTTTCATCCTCAGAAAAATGGGCAGGCTGAATGGGCCAAACAGGATTTTGACAGGGCCCTGTGTTGCGTCACGGGAACCATCAAATTGCAGTTCCAAACTAACCTGGGTCGAGTATGCGCACAGTTCCCTCCCCATCTATGGTTGTCTCCCTTTCAGTGCTGTTTAGGCTACCAGCCCCCTTTATTTCCCTCCCAAGAATCTGACACTGTTGTTCCGTCCATGCATGCCTTCATCCAGAGTTGCTGTCGCACCTGGAGGGTCGCCAGGGAAGCATTTCTCCGGAATGGTGACCGGAACAATGCGTCAGTGGACCATCTGCACTCTAAGCCCTCAGGTTATGTGTGTCAGAAAGTCTGGTTGTCCTCACAGCACGTTCCGCTCAGACTCCCCTCACGTAAACTGGGACCCAAATTTATATGACTGTTTATCATTTCCAAGGTGCTTAGTCCGGTGGTGGTTTGACTCATATTGCCCCACAAGTTTGCAAAATCATGTCTCCAAAATCAAGCCTATTTTTCATTCGCCCCTTTTCCTTGATAACCCTGTTTCTACACTTCCTAGACTGGTGGATGGGTCTCCAGCCTATTCCGTCAGACATCTTCTTGATATTAGTTGGAGGGGTATCTGGTACACTGGGAGGGTTATGGTCCAAAGGAGAACTGTATTCCGGCTCGGGATGTCCTGGATCATGCACTCATTGAAAAACACTATCAACGTCATGGTGACTCCCCTGGGGCTGCTGGGAGGCATCCTTGGGAAGAGGATGATGTCATGATTCAGAGGGTTTGTCTGGTTATTCCTGCATGTCTGTGTGTTTACGTTTCCCTCTGCCACATGGCCAGTGAAATTAGCATTTTTATGGGAACACTGATTCATAACACTCACAAGGCATTACCCTCACCTGTTCCTCGTTAACAGTGGTTTTATATTCCCCTTCGTTTGTCTCATCGCCAGATTGTTCCAGAATTTTCTGTCATGCAGTCCTGCCATCTGTCAGTGTGTCATTTTATTTCTGTTTTTTTCTGTCTAGTTTGCGACTTCCAGTTGGATTTAACTCACGTTGTGGATTTGCCTGTTTTCTGGACTCTGTCATTACGCTGTGGACTATATTAATCAACTTCTGCTAGATCACTACTGTAATCAGTCTGGGTGCTCCAATATCCTTCCTGGACTCTCCAATCTGCAGCCTGTTGCGGTTTCACAATCAATTTTTGCCACTTTTCATCTGCCTGCTGTGTTCATTCAATTAAGACTGTAATATTCCCTCTGTATTTGAGTCCTCCTCTGTACCCCATTACTGACACTTGAAAATATAATCAATAATCATGGGATTTACAACTGTCACTGAAGCAGACACTTTCAAACAATAGGCATTATCAATGTGCAATCATCCTCTCAAGCACATATGCACTCATTCAACCTACACATATATAAACAGATAAAGAAGTCCAAGCATATCCGGTCTAGAATGTTGTGATTTAAATGTCAATGGATTGTGAGCAGTTAAACTACAGTATTTAGCTGTCAGTCTGCAAAATGCAACCACAGGAGGCCCTGCATGATCAAGGCAAATTATAACACAGCAATCATTTTTACCTATATTTAAGAAAAATGGATCTTATCCCTTGGGGTGCAAAAGAATGTACTTTTTACGAGCAATAAGGAAAAAGCATCCACTGTAAAAAGCTATTTAGTATACGTGTATCAATTCAAAGCTTTAATAACAACAGTCACAATCAAAAAATGGGTATTGGGCTATTAAATGCACTATAACAAAAGTAAATGAGAATGGAAATTTGGAAAGGCACACATCTGTCTATATAAGGTCTCAAAAACCAAGCTATGAAGTCAAAGGAACTGCCTGCAGAGCTCAGAGACAATATTGTGTCAAGGCACAGATCTGGGGAAGGCAACCAAAAAAATGTGGCTGCATTGAAGGTTCCAAGAGCACAGTGGCCACCATAATTCTTAAATGGAAGAAGTTTGGAACAACTAGGACTCTTCCTATAGCTGGCCGCCCGTCCAACCTGAGCAATTGGGGGAGAAGGGCCTTGGTAAGAGAGGTGACTAAGAACCCAATGGTCACTCTGGTTGAACTCCAGAGTCTGGAGTTCATGAGTGGGCTTTATGGCAAAGTGGCCAGACAGAAGCCTCTCCTCTGTGCAAGACCCATGAAAGCCTGCTTGGTATTTGCAAAAAAGCACCTAAAGGACTCTCAGACTGTGAGAAACAAGATTCTCTGGTCTGATGAAACGAATATTGAACTGTCTGGCCTCAATTCCAAGCGTCATATCTGGAGTAAACCAGGAACCGCTCATCACCTGCACAATACCATCCCAACGGGGAAGCATGGTGGTGGTAGCATCATGCTGTGGGGTGTTTTTCAGTGGCAGGGGCTGGGGGAATGGTCAGGGTTGAAGGAAAGCTGAACATAGCAAAATATAGATATCCTTAATGACAACCTGGTCCAGCACGCTCAGGACCTCAGACTGTGCTGAAGGTTCGACTTCCAACAGGACAATGACCCAAAGCACACAGCCAAGACAACACAAGTGTGGCTTAGGCACAACTTGTCATTGAGCGGCCCAACCAGCGCCCAGACTTGAACCTAATCAAACATATCTGGAGAGACCTGAAAATGGTTGTCCACCGATTGTCCCCATCCAACCAGATACAGCTTGAGAGGATCAGCAGAGAAAGATGGCAGAAAATCCCCAAATCCAGGAGTGTAAATCTTGTCGCATCATACCCAAAAAGACTTGAGGCTGTAATCACTGCCAATGTTGTTTCAACTAAGTACTGAGTTAAGGGTCTGAATACTTATGTTAATGTATTATATTTCATTTTTTTATTTTTAATACATTTGTAAAGTTATCAAAAATATGTTTTTTATTTGTCAATATGGGTTATGGAGTGTAGATGAATGTTGAAAAAAATTAATAATTTTATGTATTTTCTCATTAGGCTGCAACAAAAACAAAATGTGAAAATAAAATGAAGTGGTCTGAATACTTTCTGAATGCACTGTATCATGCCTATGGGAAATATGTGTTGACGACTGAGTGTGATACAAGTGTCTCCAGCAGCAACAATCACATTACAAGGGGTTTGTTGTCAATAAGACCTATGTTTAGTGAGGGAATTTGCTGAGTTCCATGGAACAGGTAGTTTTTTGTGTAGAGGAGTTCTTTGATAGTTGGGATAGCCACAGATAGATACAAAAATGACCCTTTGATTTTGATCAAAACTAACAGATTAAAACCTTTTTTTTTCCTTTTTATTTGTTATATGAAGGTCTAAACAGCTCGCTGTGCAGCTGTATCCTGGATTTCCTGTCAGGCAGACGTCAGGTGGTTAGAATGGGCAGCAACATCTCCTCATCACTGACCCTCAACACTGGAGCCCCGCAGGGCTGTGTTCTCAGCCCACTTCTGTATTCCCTTTACACACATGACTGTGTGGCGACACATAGCTCCAATGCCATCATTAAGTTTGCTGACGATACGACGGTTGTAGGTCTGATCACTGACAATGATGAAACAGCCTACAGAGAGGAGGTGCACACTCTGACACGCTGGTGTCAGGAGCACAACCTCTCCCTCAACGTCAGTAAAACCAAGGAGCTTGTGGTGGACTTCAGGAAGAAAGACAGAGAACACAGCCCCATCACCATTAATGGAGCACCGGTGGAGAGAGTCAGCAGCTTCAAGTTCCTCGGTGTCCACATTACTGAGGAACTCACATGGTCCGTCCACACTGAGGCCGTTGTGAAGAAGGCTCACCAGCGCCTCTTCTTCCTGAGACGGTTGAGGAAGTTTGGAATGAACCAACACATCCTCACACGGTTCTACACCAGCACTGTAGAGAGCATCTTGACTGGCTGCATCACCGCCTGGTACGGCAATAGCACCGCCCACAACCGCAAAGACCTGCAAAGGGTGGTGCGAACGGCCAGAAACATCATCAGAGGTGAGCTTCCCTCCCTCCAGGATATATATAACAGACGGTGTGTGAATAAAGCTCGGAGGATTATCAAAGACTCCAGCCACCCGAGTCATGGGCTGCTCTCACTGCTTCCATCAGGCAGGCGGTATCGCAGCATCAGGACCCGCACCACCCAACTACATGACAGCTACTTCCCACAAGCAATAAGACTTTTGAACACATGATCTCTCACGATCAACAATCACTGCACTTTATTAATCCTCATTCTGTCAATATATTCTCGCTCCCAATTCAGTTAGTGTATATATATATATTTATACCCTTACCTAGTGTATGTGTATTCTACATTGTGTGTATTGTGTACATTTGCTATGTAAATTGTTGTGTAAGTATGTGTACATTTGTTATGTAAATTGTGTTGTGTAAATATGTTGTTATTGTAAAGTGGTTTATGTCTCGTCACTGTCATTACTGCAATGTTGCTCGGAACTGCACACAAGAATTTCACCTACTGTTGCACTCGTGTACACAGTAGTGTGACAATAAAGTGATTTGATTTGATTGATGTTAAAACTGAATTGGAAACTTTTGATACATTTAATGGCCTTTTACATACATATTTTACTATTTTAACCTTGTCCCAGACCCAGACTTCCAATCAATTTGCCCCAATTAGGGTGGCTGCTCCCATGAACCAGTCGTCAAGCCGCGAGTGCTGGTCAGCTCCGTGTCGGCTTTGGACTGGGCCAGCACAGCCAAAGGCACCTGCCTGGTCGAGTCCTCGTCGTGTGACATCACCAAGGCGCTCTCCGATGCAGCGATCAACATCTCATCCAACCCGCAAACTCTGAAAGAGACATTAGGCTGGCACTGAGTCGAGCTGTCTGTCTCATCCCAGAACTGGACGGGAGCAAATGAGCGTACCGGGGAATGAGCGGTCTGTGGGGGATTACCCTGCAGAACCGAACACATAGAAGCCCTGAATCACCTTCATCGTCAGCTGGGGCTGCCTCATACCTGTAGGTAGAAGGACCATTGGAGGGGACAGTTGAATTGGCTTTACCCCGGAAGAAGGAAAGCTGCGACCGCAACGTTGCCATGGTCATGTTCTCGCAGTGAGAACATGAACCATCCACAAATGCTTCCTCAACATGATTACAGCCCAGACACACAAGGCAGCGATCATGGCCGTTATATCCAACAGCAAATGCTTCTTTAGAGGTGAATTGGAACTGCAGTGGATTCAGCTCGCTGATACACAACTGCTCGACTCCAAAGAAAAAATCTAAATGAATCCTGATTCCAGCTCCCTTTTATAGCCATATGTCTGGGGCAAATTCCACTCGCCAATTTGGCCTTTTCTCAAAGATTTGAAGGTGTTTTGGAGCTCCCAAGTGTCACTACATTGACTTGAACATCGAATGAGTGACAGAAGGGGAACTCATTCAGCTCTTTGCTTTATTCATTATCTTCTATTCCAGGAAACAAAAACAAAAAAAAAGCTAATTTAAAATAAAGTACAAAAGCACAAAAAAAACCTAATACAAGAAAGTATGTAATATTTTATTATTATTATTATTATTATTATTATTATCATCATCATCAATGGTCCAATGCATATTTAAATCCAAATTAACAAGACACAGAAGATGCTGGTAGGCAGGAAAAAGAAATGGGACTTGTGTTCAATTTGCTCTGCATTTGAAGCATAGAATGCTCTGAAGACTTCAAACGGAATTTACAAAACTAAAGTGAATTAATTCACTTGAATATCACTTATATGTGGTGACATGTCTTTAAAGTGAGAGCCACTTTGAACACAGGATGTTCGGCAGTTCGGTAGTGGAGTGGTTTGGCTCTGAATTTCAGGTGGGCTGGAGGAGAGGTCTGGAACAACGCTGTGGAGGCAAAGGTGCTTACAAGGAGGTTGAGAACATTACTATCTGGGTTGTGATTAGGACTACACATTTTCTTTTCAAAAGAACTTATAAGGAAAATAACTATTAAGATACTATTTCTAGCTGATAAGAAAACTGAATGGCTGATGTGATTTGGCAAAATCTTAAAGCTGATTAAAAGCTGAATTTCTTTGCAACTAGAATCACCTAAAAGTGTTTGGGCTGAATTTATCTGTTTGCCGATCAATGGTAGGTGATAGTAGTGATTGAGAAAGCCGTTTGAAAATGTCATTATGTTGGCTTGACTACTTTTATACACTTTAGGCATATTATGTTTTTTCACAAATCCCTAAACAAAGAAAAATCCGTTTACATCCACTATCTATCTATCTGACAGTATGTCTGACAATCTGAATCACATAAATTACACACTTCACAATGAAAATTGAATGTTATAGTTTACACTGCAGTTGAACTATGCAATTATGGGGATATGAAACAAGACAAAGTTTGAAGCTACTGTTTAAATGACTTTTAATTGCTTCTTGGATTAATTACTGCAGCCTTTTAATTTATTTTAATAGGATGCAACAATTGGAACCAATAGAGTCTCTTGAAAATATTAACATTTTTTCCAAGATATCTGCCATGCAAACTCAAACAGAATTAAAAGAGCAAAACATCACAGTCTAACATTCTCTTGTGTCTGCATGTAGGGCTTTTTGACGCATGGCTTGATGTTTTTGTGCATTAAATGCGCTGATATTAGGCTGCTGAGATATTTATTTTACTCAGAATACATTCCAAGGGGATAATCCAAGGCCTCTCTGGTCAATATCTCCAAACAACTTGGCAAAATGAAAAGGAATTCTGAAACGATTCTCAGCACTTGATGCTCACAGTGAGGTCCCACATGATTAGAGGAAAAGGAAATATTTGAATTTTACAATATATGAAGAATAAAACGAGTGAAATAAAAAAAATATAAATAAACAGGAACCATTTTTTACTGCTTCACCCTCTGAAATAAATAACATCTGTTTGATAGAACATTTTTTAAGACCAGCCTTGTTTTTGTGTGTGCCTTCTCATTCAGCATTCACCTCCAGCACATCTGAATACTTTTTGATGCAATAACTTAAGCAAAACGGTGACATCTTTTTCTATAAACCTGAACTTATTTCAGTGGTGGGGATTTTGATTCATCCCACTACCTCAGATTTTTTTTCTTGTTGTTTTTTAGTTAAAGGCTTCTCAAACATGTTTTTGTGTGCATCACTGTTTTTCTTTTAGCATCTCACACAGCATTGCTGCATTTTTAGACACCAATTAAAGTTAAAAAGACCATTAATTTTTTAAACGCATCTCTAAAAACCTGTGTTTTGTTTTATTCAATGTGTTGCGTTCTGAAGAAGTTCAGGATACTTCATGAGACTGTTACACCATTAACTCGTTAAACTCTGATTAATTTTTGCACTACCGCCTGCAATTTTTCACATTAAATTTTAAAAGTACACCATTCACACACACTGTAGACTAATTGCAAAAAACTGGTCACATTTTGCACCCCCCCCCCCCCCCCCCAACTCTATCTCACTTTGAAAAGTATTATTTAATTCCACTAGATGGCAGCAAGAAATAAAACTTTTCTTTTTTGTATCACATTCCATCACATTATACAGATCTGAAATGTAAGTGGCGCTATAATGCATTTTAGTTATCACAGATTTGCTCTCCTTTAACATTCAGTCTAATGTTGAGTTTGTGCGCCACCCTGAGTGTTTCATTGAATATCTCGGCTGTTGAACAGTCTATAAAGCTTAATTAAAAAAAAGATCTGCATCTTTGTGACGATATATAACATTTTATCGTCAATAGTCAAAACATTTTTTTTATGATGATTTGCTTTGCATACTTTAACTGCTGGATGGAATATAGTGTTCTGGACAAATAACATTGGATTATTCAGCTGTGGCAGGGCTGTCCATCGCTATAGGTGGTCGGGGAGTCCAGTCCCCACTCGCCTCGTGGACGGCGGCCTTTCACCCCGTCCGGGCGGTCGGTGTACTCCATCCCCGAGCGGATGGCAGCGGTGCTCCCCGGTGGATTGCAGTGTCGAGGACTCTGCGACGGGCATCCCTCCCCCTTCCCGAATTTCATCACCACTGTAACGCTGTTCAGTGGAAAGGAGACGAGAACCGGCTTGGCGATATATATAATATTTTAATGAGAAACTTAAACAAAAGACACAAACACACACATGACGGACACGCCCGTAAACGATCTCTCTCTCCCGCACCATCTTCCGCAGTCTGCCTTTATCCCTCTCAGAGGCTTGATTAACCTGATAAGGTACCGTGTGTGTAGAATCAAGGCCCCGCCCTCCGCCCTGCCACATCAGCCAAGCAAGCTCACAGACAAGTAAATAATATCAAATTTTTTAGACAACTGCAGGTAAAAGGTAAAAGCAGATCTAAAGTTTTTAGCCATTTGGGGCTTAAAGCAGCAATAATCGGCAGGGACGTCGTTAGGCCTATTTTAGGGGGGCTGAAGCTACCCCAAAATGTTCCTAAGCCCCCCTAAATGATAATAAGAACAACAATAACAATTTGATTTATCAATAACTGTATCCTCATTCATATTTAGAATTAGATGCAACAAATGATATATATAATCCAGCTACAAAAAATAGCCGAAAAGTCGGAAGTTGGACAGAGGTACAAAGAGTCGTTGTGCTATCAAGATGATGCACCGCACCGTCTCGTTGCATTGGTGTGAACTGTGGCAACTTTCAGAGCGTTGCAGACCGGAGCGCTGCAAGTAACTGGAGGATTCATCTCGTCTCGTCGTTACTCTAGTTTGGTCTGAAGTTTAACTCGCTATGCACCCTCCCGCCCACACACACCGATACACACGCTAATGATTGGAAAGTGTCGTGACACAGAGAGAAATTGTAAGTTGTTTTTAATTACCTGCTTACCTTTAGCTACGTTTTCTTGAGGTAAAGGAAAGGGGATATTTTGGATTGCTATGGAAAACTGTAGTCTAACTAGAGTGAACAAGCAAATACAAGAAATGGTTAACTTAGCAAGCTAATCACAACTCTTTATTCTTTGCCAATAATATAACCTATCTCTATAATAGGCATATAAAACAATATCAATCCCCATAGAATGTTGTTGACACTGAAAACTAAATGTCATAGGGTCCCTGTTAATGCTATTACCGTTGTATCCTTCAATTCACTGAGCAGATGAGATGGATATTCAAAGATATTTTAGCAGAGAGAGAAAGAGAAGCAGCCGCAGGAGATTGGCAGGCCAGTTGATTCTGAGGGAGCCGGTGTGATTGAGGTCAGTAATGGTCTATAGGTCTAAGGATTGTTTTGTTTTCTTCTAACAATACGCATTTGTCGGCAGGTCTAGGCACTATGCATAGCCTAAACTAAATTATTTCATTATATTTATTATATATGCTAGCTATACCAATTTAACTTTCTGCATTCATTGGCTGTGATAAATTAAATAAATACGTAGATGTTACCTAAATGTAGGCTAAAGATGAGCAAATGCCCACAGATACACATGTGAAACTAAAATGAAAGCAACCCTTTTTGATGCTTCCACCAATGAAGTAGACAATAAACAAAAAGTAACTGTTGACTGTGGTTTTGAAAATGATTTCATTCTTAATTTTCCTTTATTTGAATACTGCCTTTTTGTTGTTGATTTATATCATACATTGTATACATCATTTGGCAGAATAAATCATCTTTAATTGAGAAACACTCAAACCTGTGTGGTCAAATTTCACTATGACCTTAAAATTCTGGTTCTTGGGTTAAACTGTATGCAAGCCAAACTACACAGCGAAATAACACTCTGATTGAACAATTTTAATTACTGTAACTGCCCCACAGCGCAGTTACAGTAATTAAATAGCATTCTGTGGACAACTTATCTTATATAGAGAGGAATTAGATATAGTATGCTATTACTTTATCATACATTTACATGAGCAGACAGATAGCATTTAAGTCATTGCTTATAGAATAACTCATCAGGAGCAAAGTCTGGCCTAAGTAAATTCCCCCATGCAGCTTTGATGTGTCTAAAAGCTAACATTACAGTAACTTTTCTTTAACAGAGTAGAAATGGAAGAAGAGGATATGTCTGTCACGTTTTACTTGTTAACATCTTGGTTTCTTGACTGGTTGTTGACATAAGTGTAGCTCTAGATGTGAGTGCAAAGATTTTGCAAACGCAAGTTACAAATACCCTGGGGGCTAAGCCCCCCCCTGTCTTCCAATCCTAGTGACGTCCCTGATAATCGGTGCATAAATCAGATGTATGTATTTGATGACAAAATCATAATTCATTTTGTGATTCTTTTGAAAAACTGATATTAGGACAACAAAATATGAGAGCTATCATTTGATATATGAATTGTCCACTTACGCGCCATGTGAAAGACTTTTGTAGTTATATTAATATTTCAACCCTATTACCTCTAGGGGGCGCTAATTTGTGTCGCAAATGTTTTCAGGCATTATTTTGTTATTTTGTTATTTTGTGAAACATAAATGCAAATGTGATTGTATTCTCTGAAAAGTTCAGATTCTAAGCTTTAAACGGTAAGACAGTGTTTGTTTGTTTTTTGTTGTTGTTTTTTTCACTTTTGCTCTGGTGTGCTGTTTACGTACAATAATTATTTCCAATGCCATTTGATTCGAATCCATTTAAAAACCAAAGCATCCCGACAAGGCTATTTAACCACAGCAGTGTAATGCCTTGCATATGTACTTCGATCGCAGCCTCACGGAAATGTGAATCTGCCTGGGCAGAGCACATATACTGTGCAGGCAGTGACAATTTGATTATTTTTGTTTGACTTTAATGTGAGAATTTATCATTTTCAGATCAATGCAATTTGCTGTTTAGGCTCATAGCTCACTGTGCACTTTATTTGCTGCTGTTTTGATTTGTGTTTGAAGACATTCCATTGCAATAAGCATCCTTTATTAACTGTTAACGAGATAAACAATTAACTGTTCATGAAACCTCGCGGTTAACCGAATGTTAAAAATTATAACTGTAATTTATTAGTGAATTATTGACTCAAATGGTTAATTAAAAACACAGAGGCTTAGTGCAGAATGGTACACTACTTCTGTTTCTGTCATAGACTGATATACGGCAGAATCAATAAGAGTAGTATGGGTTGTTGTAGGCCTGTGTCTTTCCAAACACAGCTAGAGTCTGAAACAATGGGAGTGGACGAGAACAATCCGTTCACTTAATACAAATACAAACCTTACAAATACAGATTCATTCACGAACAAAACACTACTAATCTTAAACCTCCTTTCCTTGAAAACAATAAGATATCCAATATTTTATAAACAGTGTCAAAACCCAGCTTATATCACAATATTATTTGAGTGTAAATTTGAACCTGTTTATGTCTCATTATTATGGAATATTAACATCTCTGTCCATGAAATTCGAAGGGCCTGCATACTGTATTCAGCATAATTCACTCTAATCCAGGGTGGATTTTAATTATGGGATAAAGATATGCACATGCCAAAAATAAGCCTCATTCTCAAGACACAGATTATCTCCTTATCACAAGAAAAGCTTTATTTATTTATTTAATTTTGTATAACCAAAGCAAATGCTGAGCTGTTAGAGCTCATTAAAAATAAAAATAGCAAAGTTATTCAAGTTCATAGTATATGACCTGAATGTGTTTGTCAGTAGAAGCTGTGTTTCAAACAACAAAGCTGCTCTTTATACTTCCCCTGAAAGTTCTTTGTGATTTGTATCAGCTTGTGATTTTTTTTGGCCACCACACTGATATAATCTCATTTTTTCATCTGTTTTATTCTTATCCAGTTGTTCAGTACTGTAGATGAATGATTGTTTAAGTCTTCTTTCAAAAACAGATATGAAATGATTATATCTCATATCACTATTATGTGCGGATATGACCCGATTGGTCATTCGCAACATTCTGCTGTCAAATATTTTTCCATCAAGGCCGCTAAACTGTTTAATTGTCAGTAGTCGCAGAATATTTGAGCCAGAACCTGCTTACTTTTTTACTGCCCTAAAACGAAAAGCACAATGTTCTGAACCTGTAAACATACATGAAAAATTGTTTTTTAAATATATATATATATATATATATATATATATATATATATATATATATATATATATATATTTCTAAAAATAAAGAATATATATAAGAAGGTCTACTCTTGCATTCAGTCAGCTACCCTTTTAATTAGCCGGGCAATTACAGACATGCAACATGCAGATTTCTTCATCAAACACAAAGTGATCAAAGCCTGCAATAAAGAAGAGGGAAGTGGGTATTCATTATCTTTGATTAGTCAATAAAACAAATCACAACACTGCCCACTGATCCTTATAATGAGAGGGATATATTTTAATTTCCTGGTCCTAAATATAAAAGTGAGAAAGATAGGATAAGTTCTAAACGTGAGGGTGTAAACCATATAATTGAAATTGAGCAGACCACACCAGAATGTTTTAACATTGTAATTGAAAAACTCACAGATCGACCACTAATCTTATGTAATGTTCTAAATGTGATGGATATTTTTATTTGATCTCCAATAAGGAGTTTACCTACCTTTTAGAAGGTTTTTTTTCCCACTCAGAGTTCCATTTTTGTAGTGATAATGGTGTGTAAATGAAAAGGATGATTGTTATAAAAAAATACAAAAAAGGTATGCTAATGTTAGTGGGTGGCTGTATTCTGTAGAGAAATAAAATGTTCAAACAGATGCTAAAAGTAAACATTTAACTTTCTTTGTGATGAATTTATTCTCAAGCTAGTTATTTAGTTATTTATTTATTTTCCCCTTTTCTCACTCTTTCACTTTCTCTCTTTGAAATGCTTTGGTGTAGCTGAAGAATGTCTGGTCAGTCCAGACACATTTTTCATATTTAAATATGCAGTTATATAGGCCAAACTGTGTCTCAATTAGCTCTCCATTTAATCATGTTGCCATCTATGAGACAATTAATTTTTTGGATTTTCTCTTTCCTATGACAAGAATAGCATCCAAAAAGTTCAATAAAAAACAAGCAGCAAAATCCAAGGACGAATGCGGGCATCATTTGAATCTCTGTCCCTATGTACTTTCTGCTATCTTACGCCTCCATGGCAACAACAGGAATAAATCAGAAGTGATGAGCAATGCCGTAAAAGCCCAAAAACAAAGAGAAAATACACATTCACAACCTTGGCTTTCAAAAAGAAAAGGATTCTAATGCAACAGAAAAGAAAGCGACTGCAACAGATAAAGTGTAGATATTAATAACAAATACGAGTTAAATAAAATGAGACATTTGAAAGTGGGAAGATGCCACTGTAGAAAAGTGAAGTAAACGAGTGATTCAGCCCCCTCCATGCCTGCCAAAAACAAGGAGCTGGCACGACGAGATAAAGCCAAAAATTCAGCTGCCCACATATTTCACGTCCATGAATGACAGTGATGTTCTACCCTCATAAACCAGCATATAGAATAAGATTCCTGCTAATTGGCCAGAGTTCTAACTGAGGCTCATTGATGTTTCTTCTGGAATGTGCTGACTTGTGTGTGGGTCTCATAATCACTCTCATCTACTCAGATGATCATTATTTGCCCTTAATGGACTTTTGACTCCACAGAAGAAGAGAAAGAAGGATGCAAACAATAGAAAAAGTATCTTGAGCTTCTCTGTCCTTATCATTCCTCAACTTTACACAAGAGTACAGCTGTCAGATTGAACTTCTGCAGTTAATTTTAAACATACAAAAAACATTATCTCTGTTTGTCTGCCTGGGATGAAGCAGTGGGCTTATTTTGCAGTAATTTCTCACAGTTTAAGGTTTGTTTCACAGCTGAGAAGCCTGCTAAACCCAGAGATGTAGCAACTTTTTGTTAGTGGCAGAGATGTTTATTTGGAGGTATTAGGTGGAGGTCGCCAGTGATGCTCATTATTGCAAACTGAACTGTCTGGGATTGATGATTAAAACACACACACACACACACACACACACACACACACACGCAGCAGGAACTGACAAGACCATGAAAATGCGCAATCATGCTTCAACAGAACTCGAATTCGAATGATTTGAACCTATATGGGACCATTATTATCATGGTGCTGTCCAATGTTTGTGTCAGGTTTATTCTGGTAGTGTGAGCTGTCAAAATGGCACACGACTCTATTGACAGTGATGTCACTTTTCCCCCCAGCTGCCATATTTGTGGCCATCAGCAGAAGGAAACAATGGCAGTAAATGGATAAACACCCGAAAAACAATATCAAGAAAAACATAAAAATTACTTTTTGATCTATGCCAAGTCCCAGGAAAAGTTCATACAGGTCTGAAGACAGCACCAATATTGGCAAATTGAACTTTCGCGGACATCTAAAGATATTTTATCAATGATTAATCTCCATACAATTTTCGAGTCACATGATAAGATGTGTGGATTGGCATTCTCAGAAGTAAGTAGTGGGAATTGAGCATTCCAAATTGGGAGAAAAGGGGATAAAACTTAAAATAAAAAATATAGTAAAATAAAATCTGGGTTACAGTGAGACTCTAACAATGGAAGTCAACGGGACCAAAATCTAAACGTTAAATACTCACTGTTTCAAAATATAGTTACAAGATGTAAACAAGATGCGTATTAACATGATTTTACTGATATAATCGCTAACTAACCTTGTATGTGTAAAGTTAAATCCAATTTAAATCTAATTTTACAAATTTGTTACCATGACGACATACAACATAAAATGACTGGGAAAACTATGATTTAAACAACTTTACAGTTCAAATAATACACAAGTTTTAACAGAAGTATTAATGTGTGCTTTTATAAAATTATAGGCTTCCCATTTCTGTCTTTAAACCCTCTAAAACTTAGCCCCATTCACTTCCATTGTAATTGCTTCACGGTAATCAAAATTTTTGCTATTCTAAGGAAAAAGAGGAATGAGTCAAAATATTTTTTTGTAGTAATTTAAACTTTATGCAACAAAAGCTGCCAATTGAACTATATTATTACTGTATTAAACCCAACCTATGAAATACAGTGTATAATAACTTATCACATTTATATATCACAACATCATGTACATTAAAACATATGAATGTATGAAAATATATATGAATCAATTCCATGTTATTAACTATTTGAATGTGCATTAAATAATGATCATTTAAGCATTACACAATGTAAAATCATTTGTTAATGTTATTAATGGATGTAATTTAATGTGTCGCTTAAACATACACTGGCCAAAATTTTTAAAAATATCTGAATGCAATGGCATTAGACAGCAAATTATCAAAACAAGTGGTACTTATTTTTAAGAAATAAAGCATAATTGATTTGCATCTACTTATGGGTGGCTTAAAAATTTCCCCAAAGGGAAATCCATACCTTTAAGACTTTTTTTAAAGGAAATGTTGGGCATCATTTTAGCCTCAGTGAATTATAGCCTTCTTTTTTTGTATCCCTTTAGGTGTCCAAATACATTTTAGAGCAACTCTATATTACATTAACATTATTTTGGGGCCACTATATGTTAGGAGAATGCTGCACACAAAACTCTGAAAGCAGTAAGAGTGATTTATTTTGCTATTTTCAATGTCATTGCTCTTGATGTCATGGCATTCTGACAAGTCCAGATGTCAAGTCCCTCGCAAGCCCTTTACAAAACACCAACCGAGACTCTTCAGAATCCATCGCACTGATGTTTTACAGCAGTGTCTACATCACAATGACAGGCCAGATGGAAGAGAAAAGCCTGTCTGGTTGAGAGCCAACAAAACTCACCTCCCACACCAGCTGAATGGGTGCTTGACTTCAGAATGAAACAGTGGCAGAAGAGCACCATCCATCTAAAAAGCCTGCAAGACCCCGAAGAGAGATGAATGCATTTGGTTCCAGTAACAGTGGAGGTTGCTTATTCATTAAGCATGTGGGCTGCTAATGGAACAGTTTCAGATTCTCAAGTGCATGGCATTCCTGATTTATCACCTGAGCATGGTGCTTAACCACATGTTGCACCAAGGGGCAGTTACTGCAATTATGTAGAGTACTTAAGGCTTATTTAATCCAGTTATTTACTGTAAATAAAACACATTATTACAGCCTCTCCGGAATTTTAATTGATAAATTGTAGCATTCTGCATTCAAATATTGTTTGAACAATTATGACCTCAAAACTGACATGCGTGGATGTATTTTGGCTTCGCTATACACAACGCATAATTTCCGTTAATTTAAACTGACTGAATACTTTTTACAACGCTCAAATCTGTCACTTAATGGTAAACTTCTGGCGCACAGAATCACGTGACACTACAGCATGGCATACATTTTTTTGAAGCGCTTCTACGGGTGCAGAGCCAACAAAAGTGCATCTGGTAAGACACCTCTTTAAGTTCTTTCATTTAAAACAGTTTGGGTGTAAAGAGTGGTGTCTCTAGTTTGTTTGATATGCCGCTTTAATAAATTAATACATTTTTCATGCGACTGCGCTCTGATAAACATGATGTCCACATTTGTGGATTTTGGGGCATTATTCCCTCAAAAGATAAAAAAGCATGTTAGTTATTTAGAAAAACCTTCAACATTAACACATACGTGGGTCACTCTGCTTCATTTTAATTTACATTTTGTGATATTTTATTTTGTTATCACTGTACAAATCGGTTCTATTCATCAACTTTAGTATATGCATTCCTATATTCACTATGCATTTTCACATTGAGAATGAATACGTTTTCAAACGTTAAAAAATGTTGCTTTATATGAAGTTAGAATAAAAATAAGGTGCATTTTGAACTGTCCTGAGACCAGTGCAGACAGACAGCACACTGGAGGTTAAGTCATTCACTAAATAGGGAGCAAGGGAGCAAGGAGACATCCTATACTTTTCTATGCAGTTAAGTGCATTCACTCCTAAAATCCAACCAAAAGTTTGTCAGACATGGTACAGTGGTAATCAGTAAATAGATTCAGAATTTATTCCTTATTATATTTTATTTGAATATGGTTGGCAGTGATTGGGTGATGCTGGCCATTACTTTGAATATTAATTAGTTTTTTAGCTTTACAGAAAATCCACTCCAATGTCTGTAACATCTCAAAAACACTCCTGGTAACAAACAATTTGATGAAAAAAATGGACTTTCTATAGCTTCTATTATTATAAATATTATTTAAAATTAAATTAGTGCTTAGTGCACTCTTTTTTAGGAAAACTATTTACGCTAGAACTTTTTTAAATTATTATTTTTATTTATTATTTATATATTTTTGCTTGATTATGAGGGTGCTACTAGTCACAAATCAAAAAGGGAAAAGGGAAATGCACACAGCAGTCACACACAGGAGGATATAATTGGTAAGAAGCCATATAATGATTGGGAGACTATTGGTCAGTCTATACTGACCGGCTGACTGTGCATTATCCCTTACCTATAATTTGTAGGATATAACACATGAAGCACTGCTCTGGAGCTAAACTAATGTATTTGAACCACCAAAAATGTACTCCTGTCAACAAAGTAGGTGCCTTCATTAATAATAAGATTTCTATCAAAACATAAATTTACAAAATCAAATATTAGATTAAAGCAGGTAATCAAGCTTCCACCTCAAGAGAGCTCAGCCAAAATTAAATTTAAATGGCTCAATAAAAAATTTCTATTTACAGGGGGGGGGGAAAACTGTGGAGATTAAAAGGATAATAAACAATTTAAGGACAATATAACATGCATTTGGCCTGTGGCAAAGAGGATTTTTTTTATCTTGAAAATGGAAGGTTTGAAAACAGTAGATATTTTCAATATGTATACACTCTTAGCCATCAAGTCAACCTCTTCACTGAACACACAATATATATACACTACCGTTCAAAAGTTTGGGGTCACATTGAAATGTCCTTATTTTTGAAGGAAAAGCACTGTACTTTTCAATGAAGACAACTTTAAACTAATCTTAACTTTGAAGAAATACACTCTATACATTGCTAATGTGGTAAATGACTATTCTAGCTGCAAATGTCTGGTTTTTGGTGCAATATGTACATAGGTGTATAGAGGCCCATTTCCAGCAACTATCACTCCAGTGTTCTAATGGTACAATGTGTTTGCTCATTGGCTCAGAAGGCTAATTGATGATTAGAAAACCCTTGTGCAATCATGTTCACACATCTGAAAACAGTTTAGGTCGTTACAGAAGCTACAAAACTGACCTTCCTTTGAGCAGATTGAGTTTCTGGAGCATCACATTTGTGGGGTCAATTAAACGCTCAAAATGGCCAGAAAAAGAGAACTTTCATCTGAAACTCGACAGTCTATTCTTGTCCTTAGAAATGAAGGCTATTCCATGCGAGACATTGCTAAGAAATTGAAGATTTCCTACAACGGTGTGTACTACTCCCTTCAGAGGACAGCACAAACAGGCTCTAACCAGAGTAGAAAAAGAAGTGGGAGGCCGCGTTGCACAACTGAGCAAGAAGATAAGTACATTAGAGTCTCTAGTTTGAGAAACAGACGCCTCACAGGTCCCCAACTGGCATCTTCATTAAATAGTACCCGCAAAACACCAGTGTCAACATGTACAGTGAAGAGGCGGCTGCGGGATTCTGGGCTTCAGGGCAGAGTGGCAAAGAAAAAGCCATATCTGAGACTGGCCAATAAAAGAAAAAGATTAAGATGGGCAAAAGAACACAGACATTGGACAGAGGAAGACTGGAAAAAAAGTGTTGTGGACAGATGAATCCAAGTTTGAGGTGTTTGGATCACAAAGAAGAACGTTTGTGAGACGCAGAACAAATGAAAAGATGCTGGAAGAATGCCTGACGCCATCTGTTAAGCATGGTGGAGGTAATATAATGGTCTGGGGTTGCTTTGGTGCTGGTAAGGTGGGAGATTTGTACAGGGTAAAAGGGATTCTGAATAAGGAAGGCTATCACTCCATTTTGCAACGCCATGCCATACCCAGTGGACAGCGCTTGATTGGAGCCAATTTCATCCTACAACAGGACAATGACCCTAAACACACCTCCAAATTGTGCAAGAACTATTTAGAGCAGAAGCAGGCAGCTGGTATTCTATCGGTAATGGAGTGGCCAGCGCAGTCACCAGATCTGAACCCCATTGAGCTGTTGTGGGAGCAGCTTGACCGTATGGTACGCAAGAAGTGCCCATCCAACCAATCCAACTTGTGGGAGCTGCTTCTGGAAGCGTGGGGTGCAATTTCTCCAGATTACCTCAACAAATTAACAGCTAGAATGCCAAAGGTCTGCAATGCTGTAATTGCTGCAAATGGAGGATTCTTTGACGAAAGGCCAAAGTTTGATGTAAAAAAAATCTTATTTCAAATACAAATCATTATTTCTAACCTTGTCAATGTCTTGACTCTATTTTCTATTCATTTCACAACGTATGGTGGTGAATAAGTGTGACTTTTCAGGAAAACACAAAATTGTTTGGGTGACCCCAAACTTTTGAACAGTAGTGTATATATATTATTATTATTATTATTATTATTATTATTATTATTATTATTATTATTATTTTATTATTTTTATTTTTTTTACTATTGTAATATAATTTTTTAGAGCTGTTTCCTAACATATTTAGTGGAAACAGTGTTTATGTATTTGTTTCACTCAAAAGTACATTTCATTGCAAAATCATCAAATTAAAAAGTAATCTTTAATAAAAATAAATAACAAATAAATGTTTGAGTTTTAATTAATTTAATTTAGTTAAACATTACTCAGTTCAATTAATTGAAATGCGTATATCTTACAGATATGCTAAAATGTTGTTTTCAGTGTATGAGCTCAAAATAGTCAAAGGAGGACTCCAGTGAACATGTAACATGAACATACATTTTTTTATTTTTCTTTATCAAAACTATCAAAATAGAAATTATGACTTAAATATATGAGAGCTATCTTTAGATTGATATGACTAATTTTATTTAGATTTTTGTTCCTTAATTAATTTATTTTGTCTATCTATCTATATATCATCTATCTATTTTAGCATTTGAAACCTAACAAAATATTTTAGCTTGAAAAGTGTGCTTTTGCTATCATTCTTTAAAATAAATACCAATTGTTTTGATATTTTATAATATAATGCAAAGACAGAATACATTTTAATATTGCCCTAAGTGTTTTAATACGTTCCCACTAACTCGACGTCTGTCACTAACTCGACGTTGTGTCGATGAGTTGACACTAGGGGTCGCTCCTGCGGAGCCCAGGCATCTCTGATTTTGAGAAAAGGCCAATGAGAATTGGCGTGTGGAATTTGCATCCCACTCTCCCGGACATACGGGTATAAAAGGAGTGACACTGCAAATACACATCAGATATCTTCTTCGGAGCCGAGAGAGCAGTCACAGAGCTGAATTCCTCTGCCGTCTTCGTCATCTCTACAAGCTGTTGGTTCTACGGCACTTCCCAGCGGTTCTCCCCCTCGCACACTGTGTTGTGCTGAGCATCCTCCCCTGGGCGCTTCAGCAGCAGAGAAAAAAGAGCTCACGGAATAACTTTGTTTATACACATATTCATATTCTCATATATATATATATATATATATATATATATATATATATATATATATGAGAATATGTATATATATAAACACAAATAAAAGAGTACATTTCTCTAAAAGAGTGGCGCAAACGCTGAAGCGTCTTTTTCAAGATGTCTTGATCGTTGCCTCTTGTGTCTGGGTGCTACAAACGCAGAGTGCATGGTTCATGTCCTCATTGCGAGGGCATGGCCATGGCTACGTTGCGGTCGTAAGAGCGCAAGCCACCCCAGCCACTCCCCGACTTGGTCCTTCTACCTATGTGTATGAGGCAGTGTCGGCTAGCACTGGAGGTGATATTTTGACCTCAGTGGGAGCCCACGGACCTCCCACTCCCCGTCACACTTGTATGCTCCAACCGAGCGCTGGAGCGGGATTGCCGGTTTGCTTCACGGCGGACCCGCAGTCTCGTTCAGAGCGCCTGATGACGATGAGATCTCTATCGCGGCATCGGAGAGGTTCGTCATGTCTGACGCTGAGGACTCGTCTGGACTCCCACCCTCGGGTGCAGCGGCTCAGTCGCAGGCTGACACGGAGCTGACAGCCATGCTTGCCCGGGCAGCCACGAGTTTCGGTCTGTAATGGAATCCTCCACCTCCCCCCGAACCCTCGCGGCTCGACGATTGGTTCCTGGGGCCAGAGCGCCACTCACGCCCACGCTCGCCCCCGTTCCTTTCTTCCCGGAGGTGCATGAGGAGCTCACGCGCTCGTGGCAGGCACCTTTTACTGCCCGCACGTGATCCGTGAGCTCCTCTGCTCTCACTACCATCGATGGCAGTGCGAAAAGAGACTATGCTGTGATTCCCCAGGTTGACCAAGCGGTCACGGTGCACTTATGCCCGCAAAACGCCTCCACCTGGCCGAACCGTCCAGGTCCTGTAGGCTGACGTCGTCTCTGACGGCTCCGCCTTGCATGCCATGGCACTCCTGCCGGTGCACCAAGCCAAGTCCTGACCCGGGTCTAATGCAGGAGCTGCGCTCAGTGACCGACTTCGCCCTCCGGGTAACGAAGGTCACGGCGCGGGCTCTCGGGCAGGTGATGTCCACCTTGGTGGTCCAGGAGTGCCACCTCTGGCTCAGTCTGGTTGAGTCGCGAGAGGCTGACAAGGTACGTTTCCTTGACGCCCCCATCTCCCAGGTTGAGCTGTTTGGCGACACCATTGCCTGGCAGTTCTCAACGGTGAGGAAGCAGATGGAGGCTATACAGCACATCCTGCCCAGGCAGAGCCATAGACCCCACACCCCGTCTGCTCGTCGCCCATGCACGTCCCCTCACGGTGCCACCACCAACACCAGCCCCGCCACAGCCCACCCCTCAGGGCTGGCCCCATCACTGAGCTAACCGCAGGACGGCGACGACCCCCGCCTCACAGCCGGACACCAAGAAGGCTTCGAAGCATCCCTGAGACGGGCAGCCCCGGGACTCAGGAAACTGCACTACGGGAGCTGGTAAGCAGACCACTCCCTCCCCCGCCCAACAGGCTGTGGTACCCACATTTTCAATCTATTGGGCTCTATTTGTGGTCTATTTGCGGTCAGGCTCTATTTGCGGTCTCCCCGGCCTTCGTTATCACGACTGCCGGCCACCAGTTCTCTTTGGCAGGTACAACGCCCTGGAACAACCCCGCCCCTGAGCCGACGGTCTCCGTGGGCCACGAGGATGAAAATCTTCCTCCCCCGTCCCAGGCTGTTCTGGGAGCGGTCACAAGGAGTAAGTGCTCCGATGTCCCTAGACTCAGCACCCCGGGCTCCGCCCCGTCGCGAGGCCCTGCCTGCCGGTACGTCCGACGCTATAGTCCCCTTGGTCCCTCTCGCACGGAGCTTGGGGGCATGGCTCACTCTCCCCAACCCGTCGCGTTGGCTGATCAGGACCGTCCGACTCGGCTATGCGATTTAGCTCACCAGCGCCCGCCCAGGTTCAACGGCCTTGCGTGCGGAAATTACCTCCCTTCTACAGAAGGCCGCGATAGAGCCTGTCCCTCCAGCCAAGACGAAGAAGGGGTTTTACAGCCCCTACTTCATCGTACCCAAAAAAGGCTGCGGGTTGCGGCCAATCCTCGACCTGCGAGTTCTGAACCGGGCTCTGCACAGACTCCTGTTCAAGATGCTCACGCAGAAATGCATTCTAGTGAGCATCTGGCATCTGGATTGGTTCGCGGCAGTAGACCTGAAGGACGTGTACTTTCATGTCTCGATCCGTCCTCAACACAGACCCTTTCTTCGGTTTGTCTTCGAGGGTCAGGCATATCAGTACAAAGTCCTCCCCTTCGGCCTGTCCCTGTCCACTCGCGCCTTCACAAAGGTCGCAGAGGCAGCCCTTGCCCCACTGAGGAAAGCGGGCATCCGTATCCTCAACTATCTCAACGACTGGCTAATCTTAGCTCACTCGCGAGACATGTTGTGTTCTCACAGGGACCTGGTGATCAGGCACCTCAGCCGCTTGGGGCTTCAGGTCAACTGGGAAAAGAGCAAACTCGCACCGGTTCAGAGCATCTCTTTTCTCTGTATGGAGTTGGACTCGGTCTCAACGATGGCACGTCTCACCAGCGAGCACGCACAGTCAGTGCTAAGTTGTCTGCGTACGTTAAGACAGAACCTTTCAGAGGCTCCTGGGGCATATGGCATCCTCGGCGACGGTCACGCCGCTTGTGTTGATGCATATGAGACCACTCCAGCACTGACAACAGACCCGAGTCGAGAGACGAGCATAGCGCCAAGGCACACACCGCGTCTTCATCGCGGCTTGTTGCCGCTCTCTCAGCCCCTGCTCTGACCTAGCGTTCTTATGGGCAGGAGTTCCCCTAGGCCAGGACTCAGTTCATCCGGGGCAAGCACGTGTTGCTCCGGATGGACAACACAGCCGCGGCGGCGTACATCAAACGCCAAGGCAGTTTACGCTCTCGCCTTCTTTCTCAGGGACGGGGCACCATATGGCACCCGCAACCAGATGTCTGGAATGTCTGGCCCTTGGACGGGAAGCAGTAGACTTGGGTGGCCTACCACCCGCGGTGGTAGACACGATCACTCAGGCGAGAGCCCCCTCAACAAGGTGCCTTTGCGGCCTGAAGTGGCGTCTGTTCGCTCAGTGGTGTTCTTCCCGTGGTGAAGACCCCCAGATATGTGCAGTTAGATCAGTGCTTTCTTTTCTGCAGGAAAAGTTGGAGGGCCGGCTGTCCCCCTCCACCTTGAAGGTGTATGTAGCCGCTATATCGGCACATCACGATGCAGTGGAAGGTAAGTATTTAGGGAAGCATGATTTGGTCATCAGATTCCTGAGAGGTGTGAGGAGGTTTAAACCCCCCCCAGGCCGCGCCTCGTTCCCTCGTGCGACCTCTCTGTGGTCCTTCAGGGAGCTCCCTACGAGCCACTTGAGTCAGCAGAGCTATAGGCACTCTCTCTGAAGACCGCCCTCCTGATGGTGCTCACCTCCATCAAGACGGTAGGGGACTTGCAGACATTCTCTGTTAGCGAACTGTGCCTGGAGTTCGGTCCGGCTTACTCTCACGTCATGCTGAGACCCCGACTGGGCTACGTGGCCAAGGTTCCCATGACCCCTTTTAGGGATCAGGTGGTGAACCTGCCAGCCCTGCCCCAGGAGGAGGCAGACCCAGCCTTGGTGTTGCTGTGTCCGGTGTGTGCTCTTCGCATCTACTTGGACCGCACACAGAGCTTTAGAGGCTCCGAGCAGCTCTTTGTTTGCTTCGGAGGACAGCGGAAGGGAAGCGCTGTCTCACGGCGCCTCTCTAGCAGACATACGTAGAGCCGCGGGTTGGGCAATACCTAACACCTTCGCGAGGCTCTATAACCTCAGGGTTGAGCCAGTTTCATCCCGTTTGTTATCAGGTGACATAAACAGGTAAGTTCGGGTCAGCTGGCCGGGTGTATCGCTTGTGCATAGCACCTTTCCCCTTCCTTGAGGCGAAGATGTGCGCTCTTTCCCCAATTGCGTTTGCAGGAAGTGTGAACCCTGGACGTTCTTCCTCCCTAGCCTAGCGGCCGTCGAGTCTTCAGAGAGGCTCGCTGCCGCTCTGGTACGGGCATCGACCCCGTACTGAGGTAAAGGGCTCCACATGTGCTGGTTGTCCCCTTGGACAACCCCGTGTGATGTATATCCTGCAAAATGGTTTCCCTGATGGTAAACCATGTCTTCCCTCGACAGTGGGCCCTCTGCCCTGGGTCACCGTGTTTGTAGTAAATACTCCCCCCCTTGGGTAGGATCTACCACGACACAACGTCTAGTGAGTGACAGACGGGGAACGTCTCGGTTACTGGCATAACCTCCATTCCCTGATGGAGGGAACGAGACATTGTGTCCCTCCCGCCACAACACTGAACCAACCGCTGAAAGTGCCGTGTCTTTGACTCGGCTGCTCAGTGCAATACCTGATGTGTATTTGCAGCGTCACTCCTTTTTACCACACACCAAATCTCATTGGCCTTTTTTCAAAATCAGAGATGTCTGGGCTCCACAGGAGCGACCCCTAGTGTAAACTCATCGACACAACTTCTCGTTCCCTCCATCAGGGAACGGAGGTTACGTCAGTAACCGAGACGTTATCCCACAGTACTTCTGTGTTATTCTGTGTCTACTTGGACTGTGAAGAATGTGACAGCTCTGATTTCCTAGCGCATTTCCAGTGTTATGGTAATTATATATGAAGAGCTCTTATTTACTTTCAGTATTTGATGTGAAAGCTTTTACCAATGTGCATTTGCCTTATTTTTGTTTCTCAAGAGTCAATGGCAGGTGTTAATTAACACATCCTTCTGTGCAAGTGAATTTGTGGGTAATTTTATGAGCTATTAAATTCATTACACTCCCTGCTACATCACC
This sequence comes from Moxostoma hubbsi, assembly GCA_032164185.1. NCBI lineage: Eukaryota > Metazoa > Chordata > Actinopteri > Cypriniformes > Catostomidae > Moxostoma > Moxostoma hubbsi. Next base: position 34,754,570 of record JAVLUX010000001.1, on the reverse strand, counting down.
CTCACGACTGGCCCTTATTATCCTTTCATCTACCTGACAGGAAGCACCCAGGTTCCTGTCCCAGCTACAATCTTTTTGCCAGACCAATGCCACTTTTTACTGACAATAAGAAGCAGATTGTGCAATTTATAATCATTGCTCACCACACCACAGACTACTGCTCATCTTTCTATTCACTTTTGTCTACATTGGTGAATGCAATTTGCATTTGTACTGAACTTCATATTTAGTATCATTCACAGTCACAATGATTTTATCTCTATTGTTGACCTTATAGAAAGTTATCATATTTGGATGCTAGAAATAGTGGACTTCTGGAGGAGTGGCACAATGTAGTTGAATTTAATTCAGCTTCATCCGAAATCAGCTTGATTATCAGCCACCTGGATTAATTTGAAAATTACAGTCTTGATCTTGATCTCTTAACTAGAATGGAAATTTGCCACACACAACAATAACAGTATTTATCTGGAGTGGTGGTGGTGGTAGTGGCTAGAGCACAGGGCTGCTAATCAGAAGGTCCCTGGTTCAAACCCCACGGCCACCACCATTGTGCCCTTGAACAAGGCACTTAACTACCAGTTGCTCTGGGGGGATTGTCCCTGTAATAAGTGCACTGTAAGTTGCTTTGGATAAAAGCGTCTGCCAAATGCATAAATGTAAATTTATCTGAGCAACTTAGACAGGGTGCATCTCATGCTGATAGGGATCTGTAATGTTGAATGTGAGTCAGATGTTTATTTCAAGCTACGTTTATGTCAAGCCATGTTTATGTCAAGTTTTAAATCAAGTCATGTTCATGTTTATGTTTAGTTTAGATCAGGTGTGTAGTTTTGGAGATCACTTATGTAAAAACATTGCACTTGGGTTCTTACTTGACTGAACAATGAACCCAGCCATTCGACTTCTGCGCCTACGTCAGTGGAAACATCCCCTGGAGGATTACGTTAATGACTTTTGTGGCCTGTCCTGCCAGGTGGACTTTAATGAGGTTTGGATTTGGACTTAATGAGCCAATCTCACCTTTGATGCCTAGCGGTCACAATCCCCTCAATTGCTCAAAATATCTACCTGGCCCTGCAGATCATTGGTTCCACGTTCATTGTGGGGTAGGCGGATGCCGAGCCAGCGCCCCACATCTGCCGTGGCTGACGAGCCAACGGCCGCGCCTGCCATGGCCGACGAGCCAACACCCACGCCTGCCACGCTAGTGGGGGGGATAGGTAATGTTGAATGTGAGTGTAGATGTTTATTTCAAGCTACATTTATGTAAAGTTTTAAGTCAAGTCATGTTTATGTTTTGTTTAGTTTAGTTCACGTGTGTAGTTTTGGAGATCACTCATGAAAATAAACTGTACTTGGGTTCTTACTTCATCGTCTTCGTCATTGCCAGCAGCTATGTTACAGCATCCCCATAAGGGCCTCCACACAACAGGAAACTTGGTTTTAATTAAGAGTTTTAGGCTTTGTCATTCAGACTGAAGCAGGGATGCATTACCGACCTGGCTAATGAGGCCAGTGCTCTGGGGCCCTTGACAACCAGGGGGCCCTGGACTGCCCTGGGGTGCCCTGGGGTGCCCTGGGCTTTAAGACCGCACGATTTAGTTTGGTGATCCCCCCCGCTTGAAAAACCTTTTGGGCATCTTTCTCCTTTTACTGCCATCATAGACTGCTTAGCCCGAGACTAATGCTATTTTTAGTTGTCAACCTGAGACCAATTATTTGTATTCAAATTAATGAGAGAAATTTGAAGCTCAATATGGCAGATGTAGAATAGGATGTCCCACCTTACCGGTGAGAGCCAGTGAGGAAAATCCAGCTTAAGCTCATAGCTGTGTTCTGTAACATGGTTGGGGGATGTTAGGGGTTCATTGTTCTGAGCAAAAGAAGCAAATTAACCATTGTTGGCAAATTATAATGCTGATTTGAAATATGTTATTTGATCATAATCTTGACAACCCTTTTGGAGATTTCAGTCTTTTCGCCTTGATCACCCTGAATAGAGTTCCCAGGATTGCTGTTGAGTGGACTGACTTGCCCTGAAAGGGCTTTGCAGACATTCAAAAGTAGTCAAGTTTTATGTTAAAGTAAATCTTTGCAAACAAGTCAAGTGAAGTCATTTTTATTTGTATAGCAGCTTTCACAACACACATAGTTTCAAAGCAGCTTTTACAGAAAATCATGCATTAACAGAAAATGAAACTGTAATATCTATAACAACATACTAACAACATACAGTATACTTTGCAATAATTCAGTCATGCAGATGTTTTACCATTGCCCATTTATTTGAAGGGCACACCTCAGTACAATCTGAGGGCTTTGTGTAGCACAGGGGCAGCAAAGATTTGGGCCAATCAGAAGATAGCTTTGTCTATGTAAATGAGGAACTGTCAAATCAAACAAAAGTAAAATATGGAGTGCCACAGGGATCAGTTTTAGGGCCTCTGCTTTTCTCCTTATATATGCTTCCCCTGGGAGATATTATCAGGAATCGTGGAATAAGTTTCCACTGTTATGCTTACGATACACAACTTTATATTTCTACAGAACCTGACAAGATTTCACAATTCTCGAAATTAGCAGAGTGCATCAATGAAATAAAAGATTGGATGTTCAAAAATTTCCATCTACTCAATTCTGACAAAACAGAGGTACTAATTATTGGACCAAAAAACTCTAAAAATAAGCCACTACAATATAATTTGACTCTAGATGGATGTACTATTACATCAACTTCAACAGCGAAGAACTTAGGTGTAATATTTGATACCAATCTGTCCTTTGAAAATCAAATCACCAATGTTTGTACAACAGCATTCTTCCACCTAAGAAATATTGCTAAATTAAGGCATATGCTCTCTGTTGCTGATGCCGAAAAACTAATTCATGCGTTCATGACCTCAAGACTAGATTATTGTAATGCATTACTGGGAGGATGTCCAGCAAGATCAATAAATAAACTTCAACTGGTTCAAAATGCAGCAGCCAGAGTGCTAACAAGAACCAAGAAATATGATCATATTAGCCCCATTTTATCATCGTTGCATTGGCTACCTGTTAAATTCCGTATTAACTTTAAAATTCTGTTAACTACGTACAAAGCTTTGAATGGTCTAGCTCCGCAGTACTTGAGTGATCTTCTACCATGCTATATTCCAACACGTTCATTAAGATCACAAAATTCTGACCTGTTAATAGTTCCTAGAATATCAAAATCCACAAAAGGAGGAAGATCCTTTTCATATTTGGCTCCCAAACTATGGAATAGTCTCCCTAACACTGTTCAAGATGCAGACACACCCTCTCAGTTTAAGTCTAGACTAAAGACTCATCTATTTAGCCAGGCATACACCTAATTTATCCTCCTACCCACAATTAGGCTGCTTTAGTTGGGTCTGCCGGAACCAGAAACCAGAAACTTTGATCATGATCTCTAACTCTGCAATATATTTAATGGCATCTATGCTAATGTTATTTTATTGGTTTCCATGTCTCAACTTCGGGACTCCTATCCGGCTGGATCCAGCACCATTCCTGCTTCGTGTTGGACTCCACTGCTACATGTCGCTGAATGATGATGACTAAATGCAGCCGGTGCCAGCCAAACATCACTTCACTCTATTACAATGGACTTCAGAGGATGAACTGATGCCGACTCCAACCTGCTTCACCTCGGTCTATTGATGGACTACAATCTTGAAATGGAATACATAGACTAACTATTGCCAACAAAAGCCTTCATCAGCCAATTAACAAGGACAATTGCATCTATGTGAACTTCTGCAATTAATCAAGGATGGACTTCAAAGACATTGGTCATTAATCTTGCAGTTCAAACACAATCAATGTTTAAACACTGACCCTTAACACTTAATAAGTTTAATAATTTTAAACCATGATTTTAACTACACATAAGTAATATTTACATTATATTCATGATGTTAGCCAGAGGGGAACTGGCCCCCACAGTGAGCCTGGTTTCTCCCAAGGTTATTTTTCTCCATTAATCAACAACTTCTGGAGTTTTGTGTTCCTTGCCACAGTCGCCTTCAGCTTGCTCACTGGGGTTATTAATACAATTATTATTGAATTATTTTTAAACACGATATAGAATCGTATTTTATCTAATTACACAATGATGATTAATCGACTTTATAGACATTACAGTTTTATCGTCTGTTAATGCTGATCTTCTGTAAAGCTGCTTTGAAACGATGTGTGTTGTGAAAGGCGCTATACAAATAAAATTTACTTCACTTGACGGAGGCAAAAGGTACACACTCAGCAACTGACTTTAGTGAAATAACTGATTTTTGTATTGGTTAACTTGAATAGAATAAACTTCACAGATAAAACAATATACAATACAACAAATGGATCTTAAAATAATACAATAAACACAGTTTTAAATTCACCAATAGACTTGGTTCTGTTTCCTTTTCACAAATGTATAACTTTTAGTTATTTCAATTCAATAATCTTTTCCTTCAAATTCTGTTAATCTAATCTAATTATGCCTATTTAGTTTTTTGAAAGCTAATAAAATGTTTTATCAATTTCAGTTAATAATCTATTATCAAATGTTGATAAACACTTTGTAACTCTTTTTCCCAAATAAACTCAATGAAATGTAATTAAAACATATCAAAAAATAAAATGTACCTATTATTTACCTATACAATTCAAATAAACAATTCTACAACTAAACAACCAATAATCAATCAACTGAATCACGAAATGTACTAAATTCAGAGTTCTTCAAGAATAACATTCAATAAATCTCCAGATTCACAAATACCTCGAGCGTTTCGTTGATGAATGAATTCAAAGTAGAGATGAATTCAAGATTATTCAGAAATCCACAAACAGAATATATTCACAGTTCAGATAAGTCTCTTGGATTTGGCTCACCATCAAAGTTTCCAGAAAGTTTGTGCAGAAAACATCCATGATGAAATGTTCACTATCCTCATTGACAACATGGTTCAACTTGAACAAAAAACATATATACACAGAAACTGGCCTGCACACAGCAGGAGAATATTCTCAGAAATATTTTTCTATTTTTCTTATTTTTGTAACTTCAAACTTGCATCAGGGTTACGTTGGCATTCTTGTAGTGCCATCAACCAGTCAGCATTATCATAATTTTTCTATGGCTCATACAGCCTGATCTCATGAAAATTATGTGACTGTAGCAACATTATATTATTTGGGTCATGACACATATTGCATAAGTTTCGAGGTGAAATGTTCACTCCATAGTGCTAAAAGCAATTTAAATGTTTTCGCAAACTGATGAGGGTTTTTCCAGTTAATGCATTGATTTTTAAAGCAACATCTGACCACCCTACCCCAAACCTTTAACCTGAGCCTACCCAGCAGTGCCATAAAAAAGCAAATGCGAGATAAACATTTATTTTTATTTTTTTTTAACACAACTGCTGAAGCATTCACGTCATTTGTGGTGATGCTATAACATTTTCAGGTATTTTTTTTATTTGATAGTGCTTAAACAAGCTTGTAAATTTAGTTGATTGTGTTTTGCAAATATTAAAATATTTTGCATTACAAGTCATACGCTATAGTAAAGTTATGTTGATGTCAAAAGATCAGGGCGAAAAGAGTTTATGAACTGATGATCTGCCAATTAACTTGTGATTTGTGTGAAAGTGAGTAAAAGTCATTGATGTTGTAACTATAGTGTTGTAAAAATCAGTTTGCCAAAAATTATGGTAATGTGATTCTTATAGACTGGATTGGGCTCGGACCATAAAATTTTCATTCAAGATTCAACAAATCCTTTTCTGTTGCTACAGCTAAAGTTTCTTATGACATTTAAAAGTAGGGCCCTGAGGGCCCATTTTGATGCTAGAGAAGGTAATATACTGCTGCAGTCCAGGTTTCCACAGATAACGGGTGTATTTAGGGGTGATGATACAGCAATGTGTGAACCAAGTCTTTCTTGACTGTGAGAGTATGTGTTTGTTGATCCCTAAAAGCATGTGTAGTTTTAATAAGCTTGAAAATATCCAAGGCTACTTTGTCTACCTAAATGAACAGTCTTGGACTGAATAAATAGTTTTTCATCCTTCAGGATATGATAGCGTTCCTGAATGTAAACTGTCCTCTGATAAGTGTCTCCCAAAGTGATGCATCTCGCCACTGATATGCACAGAACAGGGGCAGCAGGGGAGCAAGCCCCTTTCATTTACAAATCTAAAGGTGCCCTTTTGGTCATCCAGAGCAGAGAAAATGTTATAATTAACTTAAAATAGTTAAAAAAGACTACATTCAAATCTCATCATAATCTCACAATATCAGTAATAATGTGTTATTATGAGACTTCTATGTAAATCTTGGGTGTATTAAAGAAAATTAAGCAGAGGTGCCTTTAAGAGCATGCGCTACAGCAGATCAGGGGAAGAATCCAATCGCAAGTGATCCTCCCTATGCCCTATACTCTCTCAAAACTGCAGACTGTAGAGCCCTTGAAGTGGGAACTCTGAAGGAAACATGGCATTTCTGTATGAATGTACCCTTTGCTAACTGTCTTGTAAAAGGCCCTCAGAGAAAAGATTCATTTCCTCACTTTCATTTTGAATGAGTTTTCGAGTGGCATCCCCTCCCGCGGGACCGCCTTTCAAGAAAGAAAAATGCCATTTTTAATTCATCCCGGGCATCGAAGTGCTATTACCTCAGAAGAGTAACTGGTCAGATAAAAAGTCCACACCATGTATTGTGATGTAAGTTCATCAAAAGAATAATACTCGTTTACTACCTCATTTCTGGCATCGCGTCCCACTAGTGTAGACAGATTTATTCATTATAATGGGACCGGTTGCGTTGCATTCAGTGATATACATTAAATTAATCTTTCATAGAATATCGACATAAACTGAATGAGCAGTCAGGTTCAGCCAAAGCCAGTTTGGTTTTGTTGAATCTAATACGCCATTAGACGAATCGTTTTCAGAACAATACCATTAGGCTACCACAGTACCGCAGTTCCCTACACGCATATTACACAGTCTGCCTAGGGGCCTAGGGCACCAACTCCCTAGGGAGGCACCATCATACCCTAGGGGGGCACCAGAAACTCCAGCAGCTGCTCTTACTCACATGTTATATGTTATTCATGGACCCTGTAGCATTTACAGAACACAGTTGATCGCTTCACACTTTCTCATCGCTCCTTCGCACCGTGCACCACGTTACCAGGGTAATGCCATGGTACTGAATGATTGATCATGTTCATATTTCATGATACTCTCATGGTACTCCAAGGTACTTTAAAAAATACCATGGTTTTCACTACCTGAAGACAAGTTGAAAGAGCCTGCCAGTCAAGATCAAAGTGACAATATGGAAAATGCAAAGCCTATACTTTTTTCTTATTACACAGGGTTTGACGTCCGAAAACCTTTGTACAATACATTACCAATGCATCTCATCTCCTCACATCCACCTACTCCACAAGCCATCTGAAGAGTGTGTCCTCGAATAGTCTGTTTTTACCATTTTCACATTTCACAGTAAATTAGAGTGCGTTGCCCTTTAAAGGTAGTCACAACAATTTGAATATACAAAATGTCTGATCCAAAGCTTTGGAGGCTTCCAGTGCGAGTGTGTGGATTGTTAATGTTATCCTCAGAGATATCGAATCGTCTTTAATGCATATTCTGTAAAAGAACTTCGAGAGGAAAGCCGCTATTCTGACTTTTCATTCACCAGTTCATTTTTCCTATGCTGATATGAATAAAACTACAAGACATAAATCTTTTGCCTCCAAAGTCAATTTTCATCATTATAGTCAGGAGTCCACATTATGTGATATCATTGGCAAAAACAGCTTAGAGTGTAAAACATGCACCAATTCAGACAGATATCTGAGTTGCAGTGTAACATGACCATGCTCAACCAATGGAACAAAAAGAGACCCTTTGCATTAATAGAAATTATTATTAAATGTAATATAATTACCCAAAATCTAAATGAGAGTTTTATGGCTATTAGTCTGTGTTTTTGATTTGAGGTAATCTATATGCTAGTGTACTGCTAAAATTTAAAAAGTAAAAACTTTAGCATATATAAACATTTAAAATGTACTGTCTTTCTCTTTTGGGAATGGATCAAAATGATTGGTGTCTCATGTTGCAGTACACAGATTGTTCCAATCAAATGCTCTTTAGAATATAAAATGCCCCTCCCACAGCAACAGAACAGCAAGTTGCAAATCATAGTTCATAAAAAAAAGACTATTGGCTATTTAAAGTTTTTTATATGTCCCCACCAAAATTCCTGTTTCAATGGGAAATACGTCAATACAGGGCAGAAAACTGCACTTATCAAGCCATTTCATGAGGTTATCTAAGTAAATTAAATGAGCAGGTGTGGACATCTAGTTATAATCAGGCCACCTTTATATGTGAGCAAAGACACAAATTGGTTCCCTGACTGCAGTTGTGTCTGTATTTAATACCACCTAATGAGCCAAGTGCTACAGAAAGACCAGTTCTGTCCACCATTAGCCCTTTGGAGAAATGATGGCCCTCCTTTACCTCTCAGAAGGCTCATTAGCTAATCAGTACCCTTATTTAATGCAATTGTAATGGTTTTGTCTGGTGATTCTAATCAGCATTAGCCTCTTTTGTTGAAAGCCTCTTGACCCTACCAGAAAGAGTTTACACAGAATATGTGCGCACTCTTCACCAGGCTACATGATGAACTAGCATTAAGAGCAATAGTCTAATTTTTGAGACAATAAATGACCTATTGAGTCTTCAAAGGATCATCGTAATTGCCAGAGCCCAGGTATAAAGAGAAAATGGGGACATTTTTAAACTGGGGTAGGCATCACAGCTGCACCATGACTCAGAAGTGAAATTTCCATTGTAAAAGGGGGCTTAGCACTCTGCCGTGACAGCAGAGTGGTGCATGTGGATCAGTGAGACAGTATGAAGTAGTCTGTACCCATTCTGAAGAGATATGGTGCATTCTTGGAGGAGGAACAGGACCCAAGATCAGGGCAAACAGCATCAAGCTGTCATAAGCTTCCTCTCAAGCTCACAGGTTCCATCATGGAAAATGAATAGGTGGAATTTTTCTTAGCAATTTGTTTCTGAGGACAGAAATATCCTACTCTCCTACGCTAATTTTTGAGTCAAGAGGACTTTGAATGCAACTTACAAATAAATAAATAATGGTCTCCTTATAATTAAGTTTTGATCATTAAGTTGTCTGTTTATCTAAAGCACCACCTGAAAATTACACTACTGTGAAAACATATTTGCATAATTATATTACATGGCTCCTTACATGTATCGCCACAATGTGAAATGAAACAAAAGTAATTTTTTATGTGTTCTTTTATCTATAAAGCATGGCATTTATGACACCAAGGTCATACAGAGAATTCGATTCCCAAGGAACACATTTATATATATATATATATAGTATATACACACTGTTTGCAATTTCTGTAAATTGGGCAGTATTTTACTGTATTATGAACAGTTTATTACTGTAGAGTGATTACACAGAATGCTACTGTATTTTACAGTTGCACTGTGGGAAAATATCCTGTGAGTGGTATTAAAATACAGTATTTTTTATTTACTGTAAGTCCAAATACAGTAAAATTGAGCTCGGAAAAAAAGACCAATGACAACAAACTATTTTCCATGCTGAAAAGACAGAGGAAAAAAGAACAAGAACATAAGGGTTGTTTGCTGATATATTTCTGATATATAATTGTCTCATATTATCAATTTGAAATATTTTTTACTCGCCTTTATTTAGAATTATTTAATTAATTGATGATTGAATTTTAAAGGATTTCTCATAAAGCGTTAGACTTCCCAGTTGCTCAGGATTCACCGGATGGTCATCAGCCGTGGTAGAGAGTGGACTGACGTAAACTTTATCTCCCTAAACTTCAACATTTGGAAATTGAGGATATTTGTCAATCAGTATTTGTGAGAAATTAACAGCAAGGACCAACTTTTGGAACCACTCACAATTATCACTTTTTTTTTATTATCACAATCACCTTTTTTTATGTAATGGGATTGTAGTTTAACGTGTTTGTACCCTCATGCAAACTTCAGTGTAAGATTATTTACAAGATAGTTTACTGCGAGCTTTTTTGTGTCATTTTGGAGATCATATCAGCTTTTAATATGTTTGCAAAGGGGCACAACTTGGCAAACTTCAAGTTTTCGTGCACTACTGTATGTCTGAAACGCTGTGTATGTTCACAATAGCTGTCTAAACACTAGAAAATGCTACATTCTGATGCTGTATGCAGAGGAAGGATTAAAATAAGGTGCTTTTCAAAATGTTCTGAGACCATTTTCCTTAAGAGTTCCCTTCATTTAAAACACGTTGTCGGTTAAGCCATTAACTGACTAGGCAGCGAGTTCATTGCTCAAAATTTTCTAATGCAGCCAATGTATCATTTTTCAAAGTATGCCGTAATGAAGAGCGTTTTCAAAATGCAAATGTATTATTGTGAACGTGGCCTAATTTTGTGACCATTCTGTGATTCGGTACCTGCATTCAGTACACGAAAACCTGAAGATAGCATACCTATTAAAATAATTTACACAGGCAGCCAAAAGTTTGGAATAATGTACAGAATTTGCTCTTATGGAAAGAAATTGGTACTTTAATTCACCAAAGTGGCATTCAGCTGATCACAAAGTATAGTCAGGACATTACTGATGTAAAAAGCAGCACCATCACTATTTGAAAAAAAAAAAAAAAAAATGTATCATATATAGACAGGCCCCATTTCTAGCAGCCATCACTCCAACACCTTGTCCTTGAGTAATCATGCTAAATTGATAATTTGGTACCAGAAAATCACTTGCCATTATATCCAACATAGCTGAAAGGTATTTGGTTTATTAAATTAAGCTTAACATTGTCTTTGTTTGGTTTTTGAGTTGCCACACTATGCAGTAAGACTTGTCTTAACGTCAATATTTGGTCAAAAAAAGAAAAAAAAAAGAAACAACTTTCTCTAGAAGCTCATCAGTCAATCATTGTTTTGAGGAATGAAGGCTATACAATGCTTGAAACTGCCAAAAAAATGAAGATTTCATACAAAGGTGTACACTACAGTCTTCAAAGACAAAGAACAACTGGCTCTGACAAGGACATAAAGAGATGTGGATGGTCAGATGTACATGAAACAAGAGGATAAGTACATCAGAGTCTTTAGTTTGAGAAATAGAAGCCTCATATGTCCTCAGCTGACAGCTTCATTGATTCATTCTACCTGCTCAGCACCATTTCCATTTATGTGGCAAAGCGGGGGGTGGGGCCGGGCCGTGATTCCACATACCCGGCCTCTAATTAGACTGATAAAGCCTGAGAAGGATAAAGGCAAAAAGAGATGGCAGTGCGACAGAGAGTGTATGTCCTCCCGAGAGAGAGAGAGAGAGAGAGAGAGAGAGAGAGAGAGAGAGAGAACAACACTGTCTGAAGAATGTATTTGAATGTCCAAATAGTAACAGTCATCCTTTTCTTCACACTAGAAGAAATCATAAAATGTTCTTCTTAGAAATCTATCTGTGCAGAGGCCTGAGCTTTTCACTGTTTTTCCAGAAAACTATTTGATGACTTTGAAAGAAGAATGATTCACTGTTCCTTTTTGCAGATGTAAGTACTTTTCATTTTAAAAAGTAACACTCCATGATATAATTTACAGTTGACATAGAAACTGTATGACAGAAATGATCATGTGACTCCTATCTTATCCCTGATTGGTGGAATTGGTGATGTTACAACTCTCCCCATGTTAAAATATTACCCAGTCTTCAGGGCCGGACTTATCATTGGGCCTGACTGGGCTCCAGCCCATGGGCCCCGCACAGTAGGGGGCCCCGCCCACTTACTTTCGTTTGATTTGTTCAGTTATATGCCGGTCATTTTATTTTTCATTTAAAGTTTGTTGATTGGTCTAGCATGGTTAGCTAGCCCTGCCCTGTGTACAGAATTATGTCATTGATCTTGATGTTTGCCTATTGGTTATAGGTGGTTACGATGTGTCCAGAGACCTGCCAAAATAAGATGTGAATGTCAAAGCCTCTGAACGCTGCTACAAACATCAGAAGAGATTGTTTTCTAAAACTCATTTCAAATGCAAGCATTTGAATGGTGAGTACTTGCCCAGAGAATGGTTGTTATACTCACCTTCTACTGGTTGTGTATTTTGTTATGCTTGCTGCCTTTTTGGCGAGGGTGACGGTCAATCCCTTTTTGAGTCTGGCTATAATCACTGGAAACAAGCCAGACACTTTGCCGAGCACAAGAATAGTGACAGTCATGGAAAGGCTATGTTTAATTACATCAACAGAGCAGTGGTTGATGGAGTTATTGACTCTCAACTTAAAAAGCAGTTTGAGTCACAATGCAATTATTTGAGTGAAGTTTTGCGAAGAGTGGTTGCGGTTGTAAACTTTCTGTCAGTGTGGGGATTGGCTTTCCAAGGCTCTAGTGAAATATTTGGTAGAGCTGACAATGGGAATGACATGGGCATCCTGAAACTGATAAGTAAATTCGACCCATTCTTGAAATCACACATACAGATGTATGGCAATGCTGGGGTATGAACCCCCTCATATCTCTCATCGAAAGCATGTGAAGAACTGATCAAGCTAATGAGTGATAGTGCACTTTCTGAAATCATTGCTGAAGTGAAAGTGGCCAAGCACTTTTCTATTATCATCAATTCAACTCCTGATATGATGCACATCGATCAGCTTCCGTACATTCATCAAAAGGTTCATTTCACCCGAATGCTTCGTTGAAGAGCAATTCTTAAAATTCCTCTCTATAGCTAGCCACACAGGGAAGGCACTGTGTGATGTAGTGCTCACAGTTTTACATGAGATGGACATAAACATCAGTAGCTGCTGAGTACAGTGCTATGATAATGATACAAACATGTCAGTAGCGTACAACGGGATGCAAGCTCACATCAAAGATATTAATCCACTAGAAGAGTGGGTGCCGTGTACAGCGCATACACTGAATCTGGATGGAATTAATCACGTAAACTGCTGCGCAGAGACCGCAAATTTTTTTAACTTCATGCAAACTTTGTTCAAATCCACAGCTAGATCGAAGGATTGCAACCTAATGAAATCCACCGCACTGACACTGAAATCTCTCTCGTACCCCAGGTGGGCTGCACATGCACAAGCCACCAATGCACTGTGCAAAAAAATGTGCCAATATTCAAGAGTAAATGATGAACATTGCAGAAGACAGTAAACAGAACCTGACAACACAAAATTATGCAAGGTCACTGCATAAAAAAGTTAACAAGCTTGAGACTGCTTTTTTTTTTCACTATGTGGAATAATGTTCTCCATCGCTTTCAGGGGACAAGTGTTGCACTACAAGCTGTGGAGCTGGACCTGTGCAATACATTTGATTTGGTGAGGTCACTGCGGGAATATATTGTTGGTTTGAGAGAGGTTGATGTGTTTCAGGCCCAAGGAAAAGCAATGTCTCCCATGGTTTCAGCAGCATACAAACAAGACACACAAAGACAAAGAAAACGCAAGACTCATGTGGGTAAGTCTGCAACGCCTGAGGTTCACTTGTCAGGAAGAGAAAAATTCTCATCTGATGTGTTTCTGGTTGTGATGGATAGGCTGCTGGCTTAACTTAATCACCGTATTCAGTCCTATAATGACCTCAACAGCACTTTTGGTTTCCTGAACAACATATTTACCCTCTCAGCAGAACATCTGCATAAAAAATAGATCTACAGAGGAGGTACCACACTGACCTGGAAAATTATTTTGTGAAGAACTCATCCAGTTCAAAGACTTAATCTGCTATGATGAGCCATCATCTGCAAGGGAACTTTTATTGTCCATTAGAAAAAGAAAACTACAGACCATTTTCCCAAATGTGGATGTTGCACTCAGACTTTACCTGATATTACCAGTCACAAATGCAAGTGGGGAGTGCAGTTTCTCCAAACTGGGACTGGTAAAAAAAAAAAATAGACTGAGATCCACAATAGTACAGGACAAATTAAATAATTTCACTCAATTGAGATTAACCTTCTACGTAAAGTGGATTTTACTCATTTAATCAAAGGCTTTGCTGCTAAGAAATCCAGAAGACGCCACTTTTAATAAGTAAGCCTCAATCTCATCATTTGTACTACATCTCTTTAGCATATCTTTAAAATTAGATGACAGACAGTACATACATAAAGTCCAAAACGAATTTCCTATTTCTCTCTAGCATGTTTTTGTTTTAAATGATCAGCCTCTGGATCCTGCTGTTGTATGTTTTCATGCTTGTTTAAGCTGTGTGAGGGGGATAGTGTACTTTTTTATTTACTGTAATTTTTTAATTGTATTTGTGTGTGTATTTGTTTTGATGTTTTTCAAAGATGGCTAAAACTCACCCACCTACTCACTTATTTACTCACACACACACACACACGCACATGCTCATGAATTCTTTATCTTGCACTTCAATGTGTATTATAATTGCTATCTAATATTACCCCTACATTTTTAAATGAGCTAGGCAGTTTGTAGTTTGTAATAGTGTGCTAGAGTGAACCAACAGCTGTAGGTGCCAACAATAAATTATCTTTAAAATGCCATGATAATGAGAGTGGAAATGCTCATTTACTTTTCTGTCATAGATTATACTCTAAAATTACCAGTGATGGGATGTAGTCACACATGGATGTGAGTCAGCCTAACGCTGCCTATGTATACAATATGTCAGCATGTTATTTTTTTGGGATTCATACACTCATTATAGACTTGCTGTTTACGTGTTATAGAAATTATTTGTTATGACCGCAACCTTACCAGGTCTTCGTATGTTTTTCAATATTTTCCATGTAAAGAATTTTTTTTTTTTAATTATTATTCTGCCAAAGAAACAGCTGTATGTATTACAAAAGTTATGATCACTTTGAACTTTTTGTTATTATTATTATTATTTGGAAAAAAGTTTTTCAAGCTTCAATCAGTTGCCATATAGATAAATTATTCAGTTTTTGACTGGACTTACAGTATGTAGCTACTTTAGAGCTATGATACATAGCTCTATAATACATGTTGTTCTATTTAAAGTAATTCGTAGAGTTGGTAGGGCCCGAAAATGTATCAAGTCCAGGGGCCCCCATCCCCCTAAGTCTGGTGATATTGTCACTTCTCCATTGAGTTTGTTGGTTTGTTCTGTGTGTTGTCATTTTCTCTCCCTTATGTTTCCATGGGAACACTGATCGTTCCAGGGGAATGCTGGTTATGCCACTTATTAGCATGCTAGTAGCACCGGGTTCTCCACTGATTCACTCCCTACTTAATCCCTTCCTTCTATTGGCAGACAGCAGTGGCAAGGACTACACGACAACGCATCCCTCCTCCTTCCCAGGTTTTGGGACCAAGGTAGCAGTATAAATCCAAAGAATTTGTAAAAAATCAATTTAATAGAGCTATCAGTATTGGTATCGATATCAGCGATGTTGGCCTAAAAGTATTTTGTATCAGATCGAAAAGAAAGTAAGCTGTAAGTATCTTTTCCTTGCAACTGACCCTTCACTAAGCTCCACCCACATTTCTGACAAATCCTGTCATAGCAACTGTTGCCGGGCCGCCAATACTCTGATATGCGTTTGCTATTTTCCAATGAGAGCCTTTGGGTGTAATGTGTGTCTAAGTAGATATAAGTGGAATTTTATCAAAATGAATCAAGTGGGACAGAGCTTAGCGAAGGGTCAATTGCAATAAATGGGACTGCGGTTTGTAAGCATAAAAAATACAAAAGCACCATTTAAGTATAAATTACAACTACATACCGACATACATACAACATATGAAATTGACTGACCAGGTCCTTCAGTTCAACTTTTTATTTTGGGGTAAACTACTCCTTTAAAATGCCTTTCAGTGAATTACATAATTTGTAATAGTAACATATTCTGTTTAGTTATCTTTATATAAAGCAATAGTCATAAGGGTTTGGAGCGACATTAGAGAGTAATGTTGTATAGCAGATTCATTGTTCAGTAAGGTTCATTGTGAGGATCAATCCAGACAACAGCAAGTGATCCAGAATGAAAATGCTTACATACCTGTGAATGAGGTTCATGTAGAAGGGTTATAGTAATTTCAACTGAAGCTGAAAGGAGTGGGAATGTAGTTAATTATTAAACATTGAAATAACTGATGATTTTGCACAATAAAAGTTACTGAAGTTACATTTTGTTGTCATTTTTCTTTATTCATAGCCAATTTCTGTAAATTTTACAGTGTTAATCTATTCTTTTTATTACAGTACAATACTGGTGTTAGAAACCAGTAAATGAATGTATATATTACGCTGTAACAGTATATTGCTGTAGCTACATTTTACAGTAAGATGGATGGTACTGTGAATGCTTTTACATTAAAATTACAGTAATCCAATTACAGTAAATTACTGGCGAACATTTGCCAATAAGTTACTGTAATTTATCAAGGAAATGTATTTGAATGCACTGTATTTTGGATAAAAGCATCTACCAAAGCGTAAATGTAGCATACGTACCTGGGACCCTTCACAATTGACGGACGGATGGACGGATGGACAAAGAGACAGACATATAGATAGATAGATTTCGTCTGCCAAGAAACCACATTTGAAGAAAGGGTAAAATAATCACAATTTAGTAACACAGATGACTTATGAATAGCCATGCACCTATGCCACCTCACATGAGCCTTTAGTATCTTTTTTCATTGTTGTGTGAGCCATAGAATTTGAGTTTTATACCACTTGGCAGTGAGGCTTTGGGGAAATTAAAAGATTTTTTCCAATGCAATCACGCTAATGGTCTCCAAATCCACAGTGGAGTCAGTGTGAACTCTGGCATGGCTTCATGTTTTTAGACACGGTAGGCTGACGAGAACTGCCTAGATTAACATTTAATTTCCACAGTAACAATCAACTTGGGTAAACAGAGCAAGTCTCTGTTTTAACCTCAGGCAGATCTGTCTGGCCAGGGTGTGAACCACAGGAAGGCTAGGGAATCAGTTAACAGTATAAATGGAGTCAACCTTGGATCCAGCTAGTTCTGACAACTGATGGATAGTTCCCAGAGCACAGGAGAACAGCATTCTTTCCAATTAAATGAAAAGAAGATGGGCAGTTACAGAGCCCATGAAAATCAAATAGCACTTGAGTGGGTTGAATCCATGACTGTTTGAGGCCATCTGTATATCATGGAGCAAAATTCTGATTAATTATTTTAATAGAGTTTTATATAGTATATATTTAATTATTTTATATTATATTTAATTATTTTATATAGAAGTAGCATTCTAAATTTGTACTTGCGGTAGGGTAAGGAACAGATGCTAATTTTTAACTTGTCTTTGCCATCTCCGGTTGGTATTACACTGAATGTATCACATAGCTATGTATATTAATGAGATCAGGCTGACATGTCTTATGGCGAAAACTGTGTATTCTTTATACTAGTTTTTACTTAAGTTAATACTTAAGATTTCAACTGCATAAAGCTGATTGTTTTGTTGAGTGTGTTGATCCTTAACTGCACTCCCAGAGGAGGAGCAATGCTTTAAACTTCCTTTTTTCACTCACTGGGACATCTATCTGAAATTGAATTGAAGTGTTTAAAGGTGTGATTTGACATTGAGCACACTCTTGTCTATTCAAGTTAGTTGGAAACGTCTGATGAAAATCCCTTCCTCATCCTGCGGATTGTGCTCAGTAATGCAGTTGAAAGAGAGAATTGTCAGGAGCATGAAAACAGCGCAAGTCGATTTGGCAGCTGAAACATGCACAAAGGTACTGGGTGCATATGCTTATCAAAATCTACTAAAAGTAAAAAGATCTATCATGTATTGATGATACATCTTACAAAGTAAGTTTAATTCCTTGTTGTATAGGTATAATTTTTTCAATGTTACCCCATAGCCCAACATAGCAAAATTAGATCAATGAATGAACAATGAAATGAGTTTAGGGCAGGATCTGTTTGGTGAACAGTGGCAGAAAGGGAAGTGTTTGGGAAGCCTTTATTTTTAGCATTATTTTTGCAATCTGGTGGTGCTTGTGGCTCTGACATGCTTCACCTTTAAGTGTTTGTCAGGGCATGTATATGTGCAGTGTGTGTTTGTTTGTGTGCTAATTTGAGGACACAAATATTGCAATTATTAATGTAATATCTGTGAGATGAAGCACAATTAATGTAAAGTTCTGTGTATGCTCAATTGACAGCATTTGTGGCACAATGTTGATTTCCACCAAATATTCTTTATTTTCCCTTGTTTTGTTTTCTTTAAAAAAGCTAAATTCACAGTTACAGTTAAGTACTTACAATGGAAGTGAAAGTGAATGGGACACATCTAGCTCTTAACATACTGTATCTGCACTGCTCTCACACTTCAGTTTAGAGCACCATGAACACAAGCGGAGTGATACACACAGTGAAGTGCTGATGTTCTGAGACATCAACACTTACATATACGTATATACAGTACGTATACATCTCTTGTCCAATGAGATTCGAGGGCCAGTACTTCGTATATATATACGTATACAACCTACCGATCAAAACTTTTGAAACACTTGACTGAAATGTTTTTCATGATCTTAAAAATCTTTTGATCAAAAGGCGTATGCTTAAATGTTTGAAATGAGTTTTGTAGACAAAAATATAATTCTGCCAACATATTACTTTATTTCATTGTAAAACAAAAATGTAATTTAAAGAATAACTTTTTGAAATTGATGACTTGGACCAAATAATAAAAGAAAAGAAGCCAATAAGTGCCCAACATAGATGGGAACTCCTGTTTAACAGAGTGATAACTCAAGAAGTTGGATGAGAAAGTATCAAGTGTAAATGTAAGCAAAATCTAGGCAAAGGGTGACTACTTTGAAGATGCTAAAATATAACACTATTTATTAATTACTATTATTCTAAAATGTAGGGAAAAAAATATTATTATAATAAAGAATGAGTGTTTCATATATATATATATATATAGCTTTTAAAAAATTAAGAGACCACTGCAAAATTATCAGTTTCTCTGGATTTACTATTTATAGGTATGTGTTTGAGTAAAAGTTTTGTCTCTATATAGCAGTGACAACATTTCTAGACCAAATTCCAAAAAAAATATTGGAATTTAGAGCATTTATTTACAGAAAATGACAACTGTTCAAAATTACAAAACATATGCCATGTTCAGACCCCGAATAAAGAAAACTAGTTCATATAAAATTTTAAACAACACTTAGGAAGAATTCAGAAATAAATATTTGGTGGAATAAATCTGATTTTCAATCACAGATTCATTCATCTTGGTACGCACTCTACCAGTCTTTCACATTGTGTTGGGTGACTTTATGCCACTCCTGGGCCTTCTGATTGACCTTGGTGTGTGGCATGGAGCATTGTCCTGCTGGAAAACCAATCCTCAGAGATGGGGAACAATGTCAGAGCAGAAGGAAGCAATTTTTCTTCCATGATAACCTTGTGGCTTGATTAATGCGTCCTTCACAAAGACGAATCTGTCCGATTCCAGCCCTGCTGAAGCACCCCCAGATCATCACCGATCCTCCACCAAATTTCACAGTGTGTCCAAGACATTGTGGCTTGTAGGCCTCTCCAGGTCTCCGTCTAACCATTAGAATTCACAGTGGGTCCGAGACACTTTTTCTTGAGGGCTTCTCCAGGTCTCCGTCCATTAGAAGACCAGGTGGAGGATTGATGATGATTCAGCAAGGCTAGGAGCGGGCAGATTAGTCTTCGATGGATGGTCACATGCCATTAAACAAAGCCAAGCTGCTTGAATTTTTGCACCAGAAGTGGAATAAAGTCACCCAACAGTAATGTGAAAGACTGGTAGAGAGCATGCCAAAATGCATGAAAACTCTGATTGAAAATCAGGGTTAATCCACCAAATATTGATTTCAGATGTTTCGGACATGTTTAAAAATTAATATGAACTTGTTTTCTTTGCATTATTCAAAGTCTTAAAACAAGGTATACAGGTGAAACTCGAAAAATTAGAATATCGTGCAAAAGTTCATTAATTTCAGTAATTCAACTTAAAAGGTGAAACTAATATATTATATAGACTCATTACAAGCAAAGTAAGATATTTCAAGCCTTTATTTGATATAATTTTTATGATTATGGCTTACAGCTTATGAAAACCCCAAATTCAGAATCTCATAAAATTAGAATATTGTGAAAAGGTTCAGTATTGTAGGCTCAAAGTGTCACACTCTAATCAGCTAATTAATCCAAAACACTTGCAAAGGGTTCCTGAGCCTTTAAATGGTCTCTCAGTCTGGTTCAGTTGAATTCACAGTCATGGGGAAGACTGCTGACCTGACAGTTGTGCAGAAAACCATCATTGACACCCTCCACAAGGAGGGAAAGCCTCAAAAGGTAATTGCAAAAGAAGTTGGATG
Source organism: Moxostoma hubbsi (assembly GCA_032164185.1). Taxonomy (NCBI): domain Eukaryota; kingdom Metazoa; phylum Chordata; class Actinopteri; order Cypriniformes; family Catostomidae; genus Moxostoma; species Moxostoma hubbsi. The sequence goes on along the minus strand of JAVLUX010000001.1, from coordinate 34,734,083 downwards.
TTCTCAAAGTGCTGTATCAAAGCACATTAATAGAAAGTTAAGTGGAAGGGAAACGTGTGGAAGAAAAAGGTGCACAAGCAGCAGGGATGACCGTAGCCTGGAGAGGATTGTCAGGAAAAGGCCATTCAAATGTGTGGGGGAGTTTCACAAGGAGTGGACTGAGGCTGGAGTTACTGCATCAAGAGCCACCACACACAGACGAGTCCTGAAAATGGGCTTCAAATGTCATATTCCTCTTGTCAAGCTGCTCCTGAACAACAAACAACGTCAGAAGCGTCTCAAGCGCTCTCAAATTCCAAATTTGAGAGCAAATTTTGCATCTCATTTGGAAACCAAGGTCCCAGAATCTGGAGGAAGAATGGAGAGGCACACAATCCAAGATGCTTGAAGTCCAGTGTGATGTTTCCACAGTCTGTGTTGGTTTGGGGAGCCATGTCATCGGCTGGTGTTGGTCCACTGTGCTTTATTAAGTCCAGAGTCAACGCAGCCGTCTACCGGGACATTTTAGAGCACTTCATGCTTCCTTCAGCAGACAAGCTTTATGGAGATGCTGACTTCATTTTCCAGCAGGACTTGGCACCTGCCCACACTGCCAAAAGTACCAAAACCTGGTTCAATGACCATGGTATTACTGTGCTTGATTGGCCAGCAAACTCGCCTGACCCCTTACCCCATAGAGAATCTATGGGGCATTGCCAGGAGAAAGATGAGAGACATGAGACCAAACAATGCAGAAGAGCTGAAGGCCGCTATTGAAGCATCTTGGTCTTCCATAACACCTCAGCAGTGCCACAGGCTGATAGCATCCATGCCACGCCGCATTGAGGCAGTAATTAATGCAAAAGGGGCCCAAACCAAGTACTGAGTACATATGCATGATTATACTTTTCAGAGGGCCGACATTTCTGTATTTAAAATCCTTTTTTTTTATTGATTTCATGTAATATTCTAATTTTCTGAGATTCTGAATTTGGGGTTTTCATAAGCTGTAAGCCATAATCATAAAAATTATATCAAATAAAGGCTTGAAATATCTTACTTTGCTTGTAATGAGTCTATATAATATATTAGTTTCACCTTTTAAGTTGAATTACTGAAATTAATGAACTTTTGCACGATATTCTAATTTTTCGAGTTTCACCTGTATTTTTTGATATTTTGAACAGTTGTCATTTTCTGCAAATAAATGCTCTAAATTAGTGTTTTTTTATTTGGAATTTGGGAGTGTTTGGAAAATGTTGTAGAATAAAATACAAATTTAAATTTTACTCAAACACATACCTATAAATAGTAAATCTAGAGAAACTGGTCATTTTGCAGTGGTCTCTTATTTTTTTACCAGAGCTGTATTTTCCAAACATGTTTGTGATAAGTAGGCCTAATAATTAGCTTAGATAGCATAAAGTATATCGAGTTTGTTTACTTAGGTGTGTTAATGTGATGGTTTATTGCTTCTGTTGTGCTTTTCACATCAGTAATTAGTTTTAGGCACAGAATGGAAGACACTTTAATGCATACATGCTTTCTCCATGCTTAATATTTTAGAATAAAAGCAGAATCCCAGCTAACAATTTTACGTTCTGGGAACGTTAGTTTTTGGTTCCCAGAACGTTCCCAAGAATGTTCCCTATTGGTGATCCAGGAAAGTTTTCTTAACGTAAATAGAACGTTCCCTTAAGGTTAGGGGAACGTTCTGGAAACTTTATGGGAATGTAAAAAAAGACTGCCAATCAATGAGCGCTCTCTACTGCCTGATAATGGTCATGTAATTAAGCATTTGATCACTGCTGTTAAAGCAAACATTTGCAACCTTTTAATTTGTTTAAGAAAAATAGAACCTAAAATAACCTACAGGGAACATTCCCAGAACGTTTCTGTTTGGTTCCCAAAAAAATAACCAAATGGGAACCATACGGGGACGTTAGGGGAACGTTCTGTGTTTGCTGGGATGTGTGCTGTCAAAGTGTATCAACTAATTTCTTACTGTATGTAGCTGACATACTGTTTTATCCAAATAAATTGTTTTCAATCCATTTGATCAATACTATATGTGTGTTCCTGGGATTCAAACTCATAATATGTTGCTTGGTAGCATCAAGAGAAATTTTAACACATCTTGACTGTATTTACATTTGGATTTACTATATGTTAGGGTCCACAACGGCATCATCAGGATGACAAATTAAAGAGTCTCCCTTCCCTCTCTCATTCTTGTCTCTATCGCACTCTCTCTCTCCATCTCCACCTCTCTTTAAATTCATGCTCTGCATACTCAGTTGCACTCATGACAACAATTCATCAATCACCAGCAGCCTTAATTAAAAACACAATCATCATCTTATGAACAGGATCCCGATTCTGCTGCTGTATGTAAATCAGACTCAAACATTCTAATGTTAAGGTACAATAAAATAAACTACCAGTTTTGTTGTAGCCATGGTTGCTCATGACATAGAGCTGTTGTGCTCTCACAGGAGCATGGCTTTGAATCTGGCCTGTCCCCCCTCTTTTGTGTCTTTCTACTTCTATATTATTTTGACACTTTTTCAGATTTTACTGATTTACAAGTAAATATGAGACTCTTGATTCTTAATAGAGAAATAATATTCCACACTTTTCGTTGCAGGCTTGAAATGCACTTCGTGTCAACTACACTGGAAAGAAGCGTGCCAACTGTAGTGCAGAAAATTGATTACAGAGAATCACCAGTGAAAAGGATAGCAGTGCACAGCTGTCTTAAATGCTAAAGAGTTGAACAGAGCAGTGAACAGAATACCAGAATAACAGAAGATGCCAGAAATGTGGCAAAATTGAGCTAGAAGAGAAAGGAACAGAGGAAAGAGGAGTAAAGAGCTCTGGCGCCTTTCCAGATCCATCGTTAGTATCAGCAAGATCAGAGATTGGACCATATTCACAGATGCTCTCATGGGAAAGGGGTTCGGGGCAGAGGACTTATTGATTTCACTCTTTATGGAAGTTTATTACATTTCTTAGACTAAAAATAAGTTCAAATTGTAATTCCATTTGATTCAAATAGAACAGCTCCTGGAGTTTCAGAAGGAAGATAGCAAACAGAAAATGCATGCACATATTTAGCTTTAATAACCACATATACATAAAACAAAAACATTGTAATTGCTATAATTGATATTGACATAAACATATAATCCTGGTATTTAAAGAGTGAAAAATAAGCATGTGAGCCACAATTGAATGGAACTGACCACTACTTAGTGCATGTGTTACTAGATCAAGGTGTATTGTATTTCATACAGTGTTACAGCTGCAAGCAGTGATTATATTATTGTACCCCAATGAAGTTGGTTTCCAGGCAATTCCACCAATCAAATTCACAGATTTGGTGGACACTGGATCGCTTGGCAGTCGAGTGTGAAGCGGCTGGGATGAGGATTAGCCCCTCTAAATCTGAGGCCATGGTTCTCAGCAGGAAACCGATGGAGTGCGTACTCCAGGTAGGGAAGGAGGTATTGCCCCAAGTGAAAGAGTTGAAGTACCTCGGGGTCTTGTTCACGAGTGAGGGGACAATGGAGCGGGAGGTTGGCCGGAGTATCGGGGCAGCGGGGGCGGTATTCCACTCGCTCTATCGCACCGTTGTCACGAAAAGAGAGCTGAGCCGGAAGGCAAAGCTCTCGATCTTCTGGTCAATTTTTGTTCCTACCCTCACCTATGGTCATGAAGGCTGGGTCATGACCGAAAGAACTAGGTCGCGAGTACAAGCGGCCAAAATGGGCTTCCTCAGAAGGGTGGCGGGCTTCTCCCTTAGAGATAGGGTGAGGAGCTCAGTCATCCGTGAGGAGCTCGGAGTAGAGCCGCTGCTCCTTTGCGTCGAAAGGAGTCAGTTGAGGTGGTTTGGGCATCTGGTAAGGATGCCCCCTGGGCGCCTCCCTAAGGAGGTGTTTCAGGCACATCCAGCAGGGAGGATGCCTCGGGGAAGACCAAGGACTAGGTGGAGAGATTACATCTCCACACTGGCCTGGGAATGCCTCAGGGTCCCCCAGTCAGAGCTGGTTAATGTGGTTTGGGATAGGGAAGTTTGGGGCCCCCTGCTGGAGCTGCTGCCCCGGCGACCCGACTTCAGATAAGCGGTTGAAGATGGATGGATGGATGGATGGAAATTCACAGATGCACAAAGCATGAATGCAAAGATTTAAAGAGAGGCAAATAAATAAATATTGACTTACAAGTGCTGAATTTTTTTTTTTTTAGTTATGCTCTCTAGGAGCACGGTGCAACTTTTCATTTAAAATTAGCATTGTTTCTATACGAGTTGACCTTTTCCTCAATGTAGGCTATGACAGTGAGCGCAACTGAATTGTGTTCACTTTTTTATCTGAAAGCTAATATAATAATATTATCTTATTGTATTATTAGTTTAAAATTTGGAATTCACAAAATATATTATAATTTAATACCGTTTCAAACTATGCTTTAAACCTATATAAAAAAAACTGTAGAAAATAAGCTTTTGTGTAATGGAACTTTTAATCCTGAAAAAGCCCATTCTCTCCTACAGTATCCCAGCTCCCTATAAGCAGACTACGCAGTCTGCGTAGGGCAACAACTCTTTACCCTAGGAGGGCACCAGAAATTCACTGGCTCTTACTCACACGTTATACTTTACCTGTCCATCTGGAACGCTACGTAGAGCATCAAATTGGCCAGCGGCGGCCCTGCTCCCCTATATCAATAGATATGGAAGGTTCCTGGTCCTATCAATTCTAAAATTAAAGTACAAGTCAACACTCATAATAGCAGCACTAATACATCTCTCTAATAAAGAATAAAAGCTTTCTGTATAATCAGAAACAATAATGCCAGTGTGCATGATACCCGTTCCTTGTATATCCATATGTACACTAAATGATTATGTCAGGAATCCATCATGATAATTCTTTCCCAGAAGACAGTTTTTTATGCCAACAATATTGAATGGATTTGAAGTCCTTCTAGCACTGTAAAGTTTATGACTGGTGTGAGTGCTGGATTCTGACCAGACCATATTGAAAAAACATTTATTTTCAATGTTCTTTTCATGCAGATGAAAATACACTTACATTTACACATGCTCAGACACACACACACACACACACACACACACACACACACACACACACAATTTTTCAGACAAGGCGATACAGGATATAAGAACATCAATATCAATAACACAATGGCACACAATAATGGCAATAGTTCTCCTTTATGTGAGGGAAACAAAAACTTTTCACACATGTACCTGGATTTTATATAATTGCTTAATTTTCTTCTTTTTTTTTTTTTTTACCCACTGGCCATGAAGAATTTGGCAGGCATTAAATGTTTTTATTTCCATGCTGAATTATGCACAGTTTGCACACAAAGCAAATCATTCAAGCTGAGCACAAGAAAAACTGTCTAAGCATACAGTTTATCAATTTAAATAGTGGCTGAGAGCTGACAGAAACTGGGGAACACAATCCATCTTAAAAAAAAAAAAAAAAAAAAAAAAAAAAAAAAAAAATTCACTGTATGGCTTCACAATTTGAGAGAATGAATTACAGGTTGAGGAAAATTTGTACAAGATTGCCATCTTGTGATGTAATCAGAAACAGCAGACAGCAGGGTCTACTCAAACTGACAAAAACATGCAAATTAAATGTATCAGTAAAGTTTGCGGATCACATTTGCACCTTGGTGATTATTGTTTCACCCACCTTAATATAAAAAGCAAATATATAGGCTATCATTCATAAGCTATGACTGCGGATGAAAGAAACTCTTTCATTTCATGATATTACAGCTTCTTATTCCTTCTGGGTCCAACGTGGGCTTTTCTATTATCTTTCCCCGTGTTTGAATATCAAATGCCAACTACAGTATCTAGGAGGAGCACTCTTGTAAAACTACTTTACTTTGAAATGGGGTCTCAAAACACTAGGGTCCTAATTTATTGCACATTGCAGAAACTCACAATCTTTTAAGTTTGGTTCCCCATATGTACCAAGATCATTGTCAAGGCTACTCTGAGTCTTGAAACTCAGTGCATGAACTCTTACATTCTTTACTTGGTTTGACTAAGACAACAAGTTGTGCACTTTTCAATGTTCTTCATTGTACTCATAGTAATTATCCCTAGAGAAGTATTTTAGGCAAATCTATATAATACTCTTTTTAGCATATGTAATAGCTATTAGCTCAGTGGCACATTCACCTAACCCCCCCCCCCCCCCCCCCCCCCCCCCAAGGACTCCCAAGGATGCTATTATGCTGCCTTGGTGAGGGTTTTTAATTTAGAATATTATTGGTAATGACTGATCATTATAGCTTCAAGCAAAAGGATAATGTTTAGTTTAATGTAGCATGTTTAATGAAGCGAGTTTAGGCTGTGACCGGAGTTAATGGCTTCTCAGAGTATGTCAAACTGTTTATGAGGTGCATGTTTTAGATGCATGTAAAGTGCTGCAGATGAGCAAGTTTTGATATTCACTGCCACTCATTTAGGAAATAGCACCATATAAATGTAATAAATTCGCGAAATAAATTCGCTTTTTTCTTCTATCTAATGGGCACATCACAGCTGATTACCATTTAAAAAGGTTTGTTTTAAATGTATATTTGTCCCTTTTAATTAAAAGCACATTATCTACCAAAATTTACAATCTAATCAGAATAGTCATATAATTGCACATATATTTCAACAATTCATCTTCAGCAGTGGCAGGCCATCCATTTAAAGTCTAGGACTTCAGTGTGATTCATACCATTAAGAAAACACAGTTTCACAATGAATAAGGCACCCTATGCCTATGGGCATCATACATTATGTCGCAGCTAACTAGAAATCCCAAATGACATTTTAAAACACATCCACGCATGAAAGCCAGAACTTGAAATGACACTTAATGCTCAAGCAAGCCTAATATTGACTGCAGCATGACCATTTTGTGAAATTAACATCTCACGAACAGACATTAAAAAATCATATTTTTTCATACAAACCTACCTAGGATGTCTATAATACCTGGAAATATGGAAAAATCTAATATTATTTGTGATTTAATCTGGCTTGCAATAAATTTAGTTTAGTCAGGATACACGATTATGCTGCATTCCATTCAAGTTGGATGTGGGATATTCCTACTTGATATCTCTATCGACCATAAATGCATTCCATTCCCCGATATTCGGAAGATGACGCTTAAGGGAACAAAACTGCAACAGTCCCATTAGCTTAGCAGGGGTTTGACACTCATTAGAGAAGTCTCCTAGCAACCCAACTGATATACAATGCTTCAGCACTAGCATTTGTGCTTCAGGTGTACGATTATCAAAAAAAGATTATAATTGACCGTGTTTTATACACTTGTTTCTGCAGGCGTTTGTTAAACAAGCTTTAATATCATGTAATGTGGAAACAAATTCATTTATTTATATTATTAAAAAAGTGAATGTTTATCACTTACTTTGTATATCTTCCTGAGTGTATATCGCACTTTTCCTAGTAGGAAGTTGTAAAATCTGACTTTCTGAGTTGAATGGAATGCAGCACTACTTTTCAAAACTTGATCCGATACTGAATGCTCAAGCAGCATTACACTTAGAAAACTCCTGATGTTGTTATAACAATGCAAAAAGCACTTACTAAATTACTTTTCCAGTAATACTCAGTTGACGTCTCTTTTGCATATACTAATATATGGTGTTCTAGTAGGTCAACGATTTTTAAGTCAAGTCAAGTCAAGTCAAGTGGTTTTTAATGTCGTTCAACCATATACAGTTAGTACAGTACACAGCGAAACGAGACAACGTTCCTCCAGGACCATGGTGCTACATAAAACAACATAGGACAAACACAGAACCACAAGAGACTAAATAGACTAAATAACATTTCTACATAGTGCACATACAAACGATACATTACTAAAAGGAACAGGACAATATGCACAGTGAGAGACAGTGCAGCGCCGACCAGTACACATTTGTAATCGAGTAGTGCAAAAAGATGGCACTTTCTAAAATGCTAAATGTAAACATAACATACTATGAAATAGTGTTCTATGAACATAGCATTTATTGAGGTAGCAGCCAGGTATAAAGTGACAATGAATTAAAGTGCAACTCTGGACATGTGCAAAAGCTGGATGGTGTGCAGGTGTATGTGTGTGTGTCATTCCAGTCCCTGAGTATTGAGGACTCTGATGGCTTGGGGGAAAAATCTGTTACACAGTCTGGCCGTAAGGGCCCGAATGCTTCGGTACCTCTTGCCAGACGGCAGGAGGGTGAAGAGTTTGTGTGAGGAGTGTGTGGGGTTATCCACAATGCTGGTTGCTTTGCGGATGCAGCGTTTTATGTAAATGTCTTTGATGGAGGGAAGAGAGACCCCGATGATCTTCTCAGCTGTTCTCACTATCCTCTACAGGGCTTTGAGGTCCGAAACGGTGTAGATGGTGGTGGTGTAGTGGCTAGAGCACAGGGCTGCTAATCAGAAGGTCACTGGTTCGAACACCATGGCCACCACCATTGTGCCCTTGAGCAAGGCACTTAACTCCAGGTTGCTCTGGGGGGATTGTCCCTGTAATAAGGGCTCTGTAAGTCGCTTTGGATAAAAGTGTCTGCCAAATGCATAAATGTAAATGTAAGTCCCAAACCAGGCAATGATGCAGCTGCTCAGGATGCACTCAGTAGTCCCTCCATAGAATGTAGTGAGGATGGGGGGGTGGGAGATGTGCTTTTGTCAGCCTTCGAAGAAAGTAGAGACACTGATGGGCTTTCTTGGTAATAAAGCTGGTGTTGAGGGATCAAGTGAGGTTCTCCGCCAGGTGAACACCAAGGAATTTGGTGCTCTTGACGATCTCCACAGAGGAGCCGTCAATGTTCAGTGGAGAGTGATCACTCTGTGCTCTCCTAAAGTCAACAACCATCTCTTTTGTTTTGTCCACATTAAGAGACAGGTTGTTGGCTCTACACCAGTCCGTTAGTCGCTGCACCCACTCTCTGTATGCTGACTTCTTGCTGATGAGACCCACCACGGTCGTGTCATCGACGAACTTGACGATGTGGTTCGAGCTGTGCATTGCTGCACAGTCGTGAGTCAGCAAAGTGAACATCAGAGGACTGAGCACACAGCCCTGGGGGGCCCGAGTGCTCAGTGTGGTGGTGGTGGTGGAGATGCTGTTACCAATCCGGACTGACTGAGGTCTCCCAGTCAGGAAGTCCAGGATCCAGTTGCAGAGGGAGGTCTCCAGGCCAAGCAGGTTCAGCTTTCCAATCAGGTGCTGAGGAATGATTGTGTTGAATGTTGAGCTGGAGTCTATGAACAGCATTCGAATGTATGAGTCCTTTTTATCTAGGTGGGGCCAGGTGGTGAGGGCCAAATGGAGGTTGGTGGTGATGTGTCGTCTGTTGAACGGTTGTGATATGCAAACTGCAGTGGGTCTAGTGAGGTGGGCAGCTGGGTTTTAATGTGCCTCATGACGAGCCTCTCGAAGCACTTCATGATGATGGGTGTGAGTGCGATGGGACAGTAGTCATTGAGGCAGGACACTGAAGAATTCTTTGGCATGGGGACGATGGTGGTGGACTTGAAGCACGTTGGAACGAAGGCGCTGCTCAAAGAGTGGTGCTAAAGATGTCGGTAAGAACATCTGCCAGCCTGTCTGCACATCCTCTAAGCACTCTGCCAGGAATGTTGTCTGGTCCAGCAGCCTTCCGTGGGTTGACTCTGCGTAGAGTTTTCCTCACATCGGCCGTGGTAAGACAGAGCACCTGGTCGTTGGGAGGAGGGGTGGTCTCCTCGCCACCACATTGTTCTGCACCTCAAACTGAGCGTAGAAGTTGTTCAGCGCATCTGGAAGGGAGGTATCTTTGTCACAGGCAACTGATGTTATCCTGTAGTTGGTGATGGCCTGGATGCCCTGCCACATGCGCTGTGTGTCGCCGCTGTCCTGAAAGTGACTATAGATTCTCAGTGCGTGTGCGCGCTTTGCCTCCCTGATGGATCGGGACAGTTTGGCCCTTGATGTTCTTAGGGCTGCCATGTCACCTGCTCTGATGGCAGAGTCTCTGGTCCTCAGCAGTGCACGGACCTCCGAAGTCATTCACGGCTTCTGGTTGGAGGGTGTGGTGATGGTCTTGGAGAAAGTGACATCATCAATGCACTTGCTGATGTAACTGATCACTGATGCTGTGTATTCCTCCAAGTTGGTAGAGTCGCCATATGTTGCAGCCTCAGTCAGTACACTCAAAACAGTCCTAAAGAGCAGAAATGGCTCCTGCTGGCCAGGTTTTCATCTGTTTCTGAAGCAGTTTTGTGCACTTGACGAGCGGTCTGTATGCTGGAATTAACAGATATGTGGTCTGAGTAGCCAAGGTGGGGGCGGGGTTCCACCCGGTAAGTGCCTGGGATGTTTGTGTAAACAAGATCAAGCGTGTTCACCCCTCTTGTTGCAAAGTCCACATACTGATGGAATTTAGGAAGCACTGTCTTGAGATTTGCATGGTTGAAATCTCCAGCGACAATAAACAGTCCGCCAGGGTGAGTGTTCTGCAGTTCACTAATAGCCCCATACAGTTCACAGAGCGCTTCCTTAGCATTAGCACTGGGGGGGGGGGGGGGGGAATGTAAACTCCGGTTATTATGACTGTGGTGAATTCCTGTGGTAAATAAAAAGGTCTGCATCTAACAGTCACAAGCTCCAACAGCGATGAACAGTAGCTAGAGACTAGCACAGAGTTCTTGCACCATTCCGTGTTGATGTAAACGCATAAGCCACCACCGCGAGTCTTCAAGTCTTTGAAGTCAACCTCATTGTTTAAAAATAATGTTTGATACAGGTATTCCTGGTAAACGTCTACACTAAACCATGGTCCAGCAGAGAAAGCTTCACCAATCAGGAACCGCAGCCAGCAATGCCTGCAAAACGAGCCCAGGAGCGATCACCCACTCCAATAAATTCCATCCACCTTTCGCGCTATTTTGTTATGGACCAAGTGAAAATGCTAAAAATAAAATTGCAACATTTGCCACCTTCTGCCCATTTCCATTCAAATGGCCTTTTATCGATAAAAAGGGAGAGCATGATGACATCATGCCTAAAAAAAAACACTTTGTCACATAAGTTTTGCTTTAGCGCAAATAAATCTGCCCTGAAGCTTTTTCCAGATGTCCCTATTTTTTTTCCTCCAAAGTTTTGGTAAAATGGGGAGAGTATTGAGACAATTCATAAAAATTTGCCAGTTTACTGTCATTTGAATTTCACAAATAAAAGCAATAAGAAGAGGAAGAATTGCAATCAAAAGGGAGCAGTTGCACATCTGATAGGACTGTAATATTGGTCCTGATGTTGTACCTATCGCACATTGGCACCGGCTCCGACCCGAAAGCGGATCATCATGGCCCTGTTCAAGCTGGCAACCTGCACCAAGTAGTGACAGAGACTTTCTGTCTTAGTATAAGGACCATCAATTGATGTGTATATGCTGTGTTCATATCTATTAAAGAAAAATAAATAATGCAGTGTAATATCAGGGTTTGATACATTCCTAATAATCAATATTTTGAACAATCAACTAATCAACTGCATTGTGTCCTGTATATATCTCCAGCAACTTTTACTGATCAACTGAACTTTATCTTCTTATCTTAAAATTTATTTTAGCTTCAAAATGCAAATTTATATTTTCTGAAGAAGCAGTAAATGCGATCCAAGATAAAGAGGGTTAGATTTCAAATATTTAAACGTTTTAAAATTTTCAAAATTTGTTTTCAGAAAGTGAACTCAGCATTGGAAAAATAGTTCTGATAGTTTATAGTCTTGATAAAAGTGCAGAACATTCTGAGAACATCATTCAGCCAACTTCTACAGAAAAGGGTAAAGCTAATTTAAGTTTGAGAAATGAAAAGGTCTAAATAAAATAAAAAAAATCGTTTGGTAATTGATTTTTTTAAATTTAATGCTTTTTTCGTTTGCTAATTTATTTAATTTAATACAGGGGATTTTGCCGGCATTTTTTCAAAAGTAGACTAAACAATCATTTAATAGTAAGTGTTCCAAAAAATTATGTGCACCATTTTAAGATTAATATAAATCTACAGTATAGCTAAAACAACTCACTTCTTTTCACCTTTTCCTTTGCTGTTAACAAAGCGCGCTTCCGCATTCGTCACTTCTCACCGGAGCTTACGCTAAACCTATGTCATATGCCAGAACTCGACTCTCTTGTGAACGTGCGGACGGCCGTTACCAGAAGCCAGTGATTATAGTTTATAAAGTTATAAATATGGATATTTTTCTTACAAAAACACATTGCTTCACTTCAGAAGACCTTTATTAACCTCCTGGAGCCGTATGGATTACTTTTTGATGAATGGATGTGCTTTTTTGCACTTCAAAATCTAAGGTACCATTCACTCCCATTATAAAGCTTGGAAGAGCCAGAATATTTTTTAAAATAACTAATATAATTTCATTGGCTGAAAGAAGAAAGTCATATGCACCTATGATGGCTTAAGGGTGAGTACATTATGGGATAATTTCATTTTTGGGTAAACCAACCCTTTTTCTGGAAGTGACGCCACCCTTTTGGAGTTGACGCAGCACCTTTTGGAATGACCACGCCACTTATTGAGTTACCCCGCCCTCTTTTTGAGACCTCCCCCATTTGGAGGTCTCCAGCCTGTGGCTATACCTACTTGGAAAAAGTGGGCAGGCACTGTTGTGTGCTCTGCCCTATTAATAATGTTTTATGCATTGCTCAGTCAAATCATGAGTTGCAGGCCTAGATCTAGCATAAACAATTGAATATTAAAATATAATGTCTAATTAATTTATCTTGTATAAGGAGAACTGATTAGCTAACACACCATACGACATATTTATAGCAACTGTAACTTCGCACATTTCTACAGCCGAGGCATCCTCCAGCCGTAGGCTGATCTGCAAGCCTGCAGCCCTGCGCCCCAATGCACGAGCTCTTCCCAACTTTTCTCTTTCTTTAGTGCGCATGCGCTGTGCCGCTTATTGCGTTTGCAAAGATGGCGTTGAGTAAAACGTTTGGACAAAAACCAATAAAATTTCAACTTGAGCAAGATGGGGACTTTTACATGATTGGTTCAGAGGTATGTATTATGTCTCGCGGAAAATTACACGAATGTTTACATCTCGTTGGCATTAATGTAGCCCCTAGGTGAACCCTAAACATCATCATCGTTGATTTCTCTTTGTTGATCCTTGCCTGTTAAAGATGCCGATACCGGTATATAGATTGAATGAATGAATGATTAAATGATTAATACAGTTTATAGACATCATCGATCTTTATATGTAGTAAACCAAAAGTCTATCCAATTTATACAAGTCAGATCTAAAAGTTAAATTTTATTTTCAGGCCAAACAAGTTGAGAAATGAGGTTACTGTTTTATCAGTTTGTTCTTAAAATGCTACGAAAACAATTTTAAGTCTCCAGTAACTTTAACGATTCTTGATTACAACATGCAGAATTTTTTTTTTTTGGTAATTTTTTACACATTTTTGTTGTTTAGGTCGGCAACTACCTGCGTATGTTCAGAGGCTCTCTGTATAAGCGGTACCCGTCACTATGGAGACGCCTCGCATCCGTTGAGGAGAGGAAAAAGATCGTAGCATCATCGCACGGTAAGTGATTCCTTTCCCTTTAAATGATCTCCCCAAACTCTTAGCTCCATAAAATAGCTGCAAGTATAAGGTTGCACCCACTCCAGAATTGATGCATGCGTTTGACATCAAGATTAGACAGAAATAGTGTCATCGTCCAGCTTCTGGACAGTATTCTTTTTGTGTTAGATCATGGTTATGCAACTTTAGCCACCAGTGTGACCCTGCTGAAGGCATCGGAGTGTGAGGAGATCTTCGAGGGGAATGATGAGAAGTACAAGGCTGTATCCATCAGCACAGAGCCTCCGGCTTATCTCAGGTAAGGAGCCACTTGATGGGCCTTATTTACATTATATAAATTATTTACTGCACTTTTTTCTTTTTATTGACATTTTGGACACTTCAGAGATCGTCTTAAGTAATAATAAACACTTTAAACTGATTTAGTAATACAAACAGTTTTTTTCTACATAGGTTTTTCAGGTTTTATTGACATTTAGACACTTCTAGCATTACTGTAATTAATAGAGTTTATTGATGGACTGATATCGGCCAAACTGATTCATCAGTTTTTTGGCCATTTTAAGATTGACTTCATTGCCCGACATCCATGTCTGCTTGGCTGATTAACATTAAGTGTTACTCTTCCTTGTGTCAGTAAAAAAAAAAAAAAAAAAATTACAATATTTTGCCTTTAAATATAGTATAGATTACATTTGGTGTATATCTAAATGTATTAACATTACATTTATTTTATCATATGAAAATTTGTTAAATTTGGAAGTGACATAATTTTTAGCTGATTGTATGGCTTAAATGATATTGTGTTTGTGTAGTTTATGTTGATGCATCTCATATATATCTAAAAATTAGGGATCAGAAGGCGAAAAAGAACAGTCAGTGGGTGCCTACCCTGCCCAACAGCTCCCATCATCTGGACGCAGTGCCTTGCTCCACCACTATCAACCGAAATAGAATGGGACGTGATAAGAAGAGAACCTTTCCATTATGGTGAGTGTATTAAAGGTAGTTGTAAATCTTTATTGTCCATTCAAAGGGCATTTTTTGTTGCAGGGTCTGATGACAAACATTTATCCACATACAAAAACATACTGTACATGCATTATGCAGAATTAAAAAAAAAATTATATAATACAGATAATAAAACTAACACAACTATAAATTGCATACCTGAAGGCAGAAATTCTAAGCGAAGAACATGGGTAGAATCACTGAAGATACTCAAAGCATTCTTAAAGTAATAGTTCACCCAAATAAATGAAAACTCTCATTTACTTACCAACATGCTATGAAAGATGTGTATCACTTTCTTCTGCTGAACACAAGCAAAGATTTTTAGAAAAAATCTCAGCTCTGTAAGTCCATTTAATGCCAACGAATGGTGCACAGAACTTTGAAGCTCCAAAAAGCACATAAAGGCAGCGTAAAAGTAAACCATACAACTCCAGTGGTTAAACCCATATCTTCAGAAGTGATATTTATGGTGTGGGTAAAAAGATAAAACTTTAAATCCTATTTTGACTATAAATGTCCACTTTCACTTCCACATTCTTCTTTTGTTTTTGGCAATTCACATTTTTCATGCATATCGCCACCTACTGGGCAGGGAGTACTTAAATAGTGATTGGTTTCTCACCCACACCTATAATATTGCTTCTGAAACATGGATTTAACCACTGGAATAGTAAAGTACTTTTAAATGCTTTTAGAGTTTTAAAGTTCTGGCCTCCATTCACTTGCATTGTATGGATCTGCAGAGCTGAGAATGTTTTTGTTAAAATCTTTGTTTGTGTCCTGCAGAAGAAACAAAGTCCTACACATCTGGGATGGCATAAAGGTAAATAATGTGATAATTAAAATGTTTGAGTGAACTGTTCTTTTAAGAACCCATTTCTCACATAAAGCAGACATCTTGGATGTAGTGCACCTGGAATATTTGACCCCAATTTCACAAATTCCTGCAAATTTGATCTACTTTTAACATTCACTCCATAAAACCAAAAGTGCTAAATTATTTTTACAATTTTCTTAGGTGGTGCTAGTGGCACAGAAAGAGTTCTCTCCATCTTTAAACATTTATTGGGTAATTTAGAACTTCATCATGTAACTCTGAAATAATGTAAATGCATTTAAGAAATGTAAAACTCGGTGTATAATTTTGAGCTCTGGTTTAATATAACAGATGTTGTTATCAGGGCAACATCAAGCCAAACGATGTTTATAAAGGATGGAACAAAACCAAATCTGTGCTACATACTTCCTATGACTGAGTGGTTTCAGTTCAGCAGATGAATCAGCAGTCCAAAGCACTGGCTTATTTTTGCAATGAGGTTCATTAGGGTCATGTTGTTTATCGTTGGCAGTATCTTTTCTGATGATGTTACTAAAAGCATATGTTCCTGATTGACTACATTTTCTTTGGACGTGCTCAAGTTCCAATTTCCATAGTTCAAATGCTTAAAAAGACCCCCTTTTTAACACTAATCAGACTGACTCAGTTGTGGTATTTGGTCCTCAATTGACCCTACATCTTGCTATGCTAAGAGGCTGTCCTCCTGGGATATTTACCCTAAGTTATGGTCCTAACATATTATCAACATCCCTTCCCAAGGCTTTGGTAAATGTCATAGTTTGGCTTTCGGTGAGCTAGAGTTCAGACTGGAATGCTGCCAACCAGCTGTTGGTTTCAAGCACTGCTCCAAAGTGCCCAAAACAACTTCTAATGATTAATATGTTTGTCATTACTTACAAGACAAGTGTTCTAAATCCTTCACATAATCACATATGTATGTTTGTTAAACATACAGGCATTTATTTGTGCCAGAAAAGGGCACATACGTTCTCACAGGACATGAAGGACGAATCAAGCAGGCTGTTGTTTAGAATTAAAGCTCTGGTGTGGACTTAAACAGCACATGCACATTGTGCTCAATGATTGTGTGGGTTGATATGTTATTCTGCTTTGCTTCAATGCACAGTTTTGACGACCACAACCCTGCAGTCATCCATGAAAATGCTTCCCAAGCAGAGGTCCTGGTGCCCATCCGCCTAGATATGGAGATTGATGGGCAGAAACTCAGAGACGCCTTCACCTGGAACATGAATGGTAAGGGAACGGAATTTAAAAATTGCTTAGTATTGTCTTTTTACTTTAAGTTTGTAAAAATACTGTAGACATTTTAAGAAATTCTTACGAAAAGCATAAGTAGTGTCATCTGATGTGTAGGACTGACTTTCTTCTGCTGAACACAAAGATTTTTAGAAAAATATCTCCGCTCTATAGGTCCATTGAATGCAAGTGAATGGTGACCAGAAATGTGAAGCTCAAAACAGCACAAAAAGTCAGCATAAAAGTAATCCATAAGACTCCAGTGGTAAAATCCATGTCTTGAGAAGCGATATGATTGATGAGAAGCAATTGTGAGAGACAGATCAATATTAAAAATCATTTTTACTATAAATGCCCACTTTCACCGGTCCTCCTAATTGCTCTTTTGTAAGAGTTCTTCTTCTTTTGTTTTTGGTAATTCACATTTTTTTGTGCATATCACCACCTCTCGGGTAGCGAGGAGAATTTATAGTAAAAAAAAAAAATGACTAGAATATGTGTCTGTTTCTCACTCTCACCTATAATATCATTTCTAAAGATATAGATTTAAAGGATTAGTTCACCCAAAAATGAAAATTCTATTATGATTTACTTACATTTAAGCCATCCCAGATGTGTATGACTTTCCTTCTTCAGCAGAAGAAGATTTATATAAGCAGATTTCAGCTCAGTTTGTCCATAAAATGCATGTAAATGGGTGCCATCAGTCTGCTGGCTTTGACAGTCAAAAGGTTTTTTTTTAGGCAGCATAAAAGTTATCCACATGACTCCAGTCGATCAATTAATGTCTTCTGTAGCAAACCGATAGGTTGGTGTAAGAAACAAATCGATAATTACAATGTTTTTAACCTTAAATCGTTGCTTCTACTCTTTTGTGATGTTCGTTCCTCTGTTGTATACAAAGTGCGTGCTTCCGGCTTCCGCTTACATCACTGATGCGCCGACTGCTGGCAGGAAGTGATATTTTTTTTAAGTTACTAAAGTTTTAATTATCAATGTATCTATCGATTTGCTTTAGAAGACATTAATTGATCAACTGGAGACATGTGGATTACTTTTATGCTGCCTAAATATGCCTTTTGGACCGTCAAACAGCCAACCAGCCTGATGGCACCCATTTACATGCATTGTATGGACAAACTGAGCTGAAATCTGCTCATAAATATCTTCCCTTCAGTTTTGCTGAAGAAGGAAAGTCATACACATCTCAGATGGCTTAAAGGTATGTAAATCATGAGAGAATGTTTTTGGGTGAACAAACCTCTTTGTATAAAACAAAGAGTCTTATAGATTACTTTTATGCTGCCTTTTATGTTCTTTTTGGAGCTTCAAAGTTTTTGCCACCATTCGCTTGCATTGATGGACAGAAAAACGTACACATGGGGGATGGCATGAGGGTAAGTAAATGATGCAAGAATTTTCCTTTTTGTGTAAACTAATTCTTTAAGGCTTAAGGATTTTTTTTTTTTTCTATTTATAGGCTTCTTTGATATTTTGCCATGTGCATTGTGTTTATGACAATTAAACATGTTACCCTCCTATTCTAATTACTATAGTGCAAAAACAATTCTCGTTCTCATTACTGCAGTGTGATTGATTTGAACGCATTTATGTGTCATGGTAGTATTTTTTTGTACTGCCTTTAATTTATGATTATTTACATAAATCATTGTATTACAGATATTGTTTTCCATTTCAGTAATGTATGATTGAGGTGGAATTTTTGTTATGTTAATAACCTGACAAAGGAAAACAGTCTTAATTGGTTATGTCATTTATTATTATTATTAATGTTTATTTTCCACTTTGGTTGTGACCTGGACATGTTTTTGCTAGATTCTACTATCACTATCACTTAAATGTTGCAAAAAATAATAAAGCAGTATGTTGAAAGAATCCATGCTGATCACATTAGAACATGTGTCACTCTGTTTTTGCATCTCCAGAGAAGCTTATGACTCCAGAGATGTTTGCTGAGATCCTTTGTGATGACCTGGACCTCAATCCTCTCACCTTCGTCCCTGCGATTGCCTCTGCCATTAGACAGCAGATCGAGTCCTACCCCACTGACAGCATTCTGGATGAGCAGATGGATCAGAGGGTCATCATCAAGGTGTCCTTACAGTGATATCCAAAAGTGATAAGGGATTTTCTACAGAATTTGTCAAGTTGGTTTTAGAAATACAAAAACATAGTCCTTAATATTGCACGTCAGGCTAGCAGCACACAAGTAGCATTTCTGCAGAATGAAAAGGGGTTTTGTGGCTTTAAGTCCATGTTTATTAGTTTTGACCCATTTATTAGCAAGCTACATTTTAGTTTACTCCTAAAAGTTGAGAAAATGTAATTTTAGCAGAAACACTTTTTTTTTAATTGTGCAGTCTTTCTCTTTCGAGAAAACAACACAAATATTCATCACTTATCTTGCACTTGGGCATATACTTATTTCGTTCAATAAAATGCTCTCTAGAATTTCCGTCCTCCTAATACCACGTGCCACTGACTAGCAGGTAGCAAATCATGGTTCCACGTAAACCAAAGGCAATTTTCGATGACAAAAGAGCTCTTTGATATGCCCTTCTCCAACTTCCTGTTGCAGTAGGACATACATCAACACAGGAAAGGAAATGCTTGTAACACATGTTCATGCTGTCTTTAAGGCCAGATAAACAGTCACGACCTGCACTTTGTCTACTTTGCTGATTCCCCGTGTCCTTAATTGACCAAAACTTGATTTATGCTTGTTTGGAAACTGTCTCTCTATGTTGAAAATGAGCTAACCATAACTAATGTGGGTGATTCTTTCGCTGACCTGCGTTGGATTTTATTTTCCGGTCCATGTTTGTGCTTTCAGCTAAACATTCACGTAGGAAACATCTCTCTGGTGGATCAGTTTGAGTGGGACATGTCAGAGAAGGAGAACTCTCCAGAATCATTTGCTTTGAAGCTCTGCTCTGAGTTGGGCCTCGGAGGAGAATTTGTCACCACCATTGCCTACAGCATCCGCGGACAGCTCACCTGGCACCAGAGGACGTACGCCTTCAGGTGGGCGACACACAAACATACCTAAACGCCAACAGCTACTTGCAGACTGGCAAATGGGTTCAGCTGCAAAATTCAGCTGTGTTAAGGTTCATACGTTTCAGCCTTTACTATTGACAGATAATCCATGCGCTTCAACCCCTCACTCGGCAGCGTTCAGGGTGCCAGTCCCCACCCCTGGTCTAATGTGATGCTAGTTAAATGGTTTTTGATGCATAAACCTCTCCAGAACCACTGGATCATTCACCAAGAGTCATTTTGATGTGCTGAAATGATCACATGAAAGACTTATATAAACAATAAGATGGATGTAAGGGAAGTTCATCTGTGTTTTTCTGTTTTCCCGTGGCTTATCGATGAGTGATGGTTTGTTCTTGAAAAGTTATAGATCTGCATATCACCAGAAACCTCACTGTCAGAAATTAGAAAAAAAAGCCTATTTACAATTAGATTAAAGTGAAAATGACACACAATACATCACTAGACGTAACAGGGACGGCATGTTTTTTAATTAATGCATCGCTATTTACCCTTGACACCTTGAGTGTAGGTTGATTGATATTTTATTTTTCTTGTTTTTTGTTTTGCCTCAAAAAATTCAATTGAGCAATCAGAGAGAACATGTCTAGGTCATGTGCCCGGAGCCAGAATTTAAATGGACAGTGATCTGTTAAAATTGTTGGTCTCAGAGCAAAAAAAGTTCATTTAAAAACTCTAAAGCGAGAACAAAATAGCAGAGCAAAGAGAAGTGAAACAGCAATTGCAGTTGTTGACAAATTGTATATATTTTTAATATACTATCCCTACCTAATACCATATTTATGACAACAACTATTCAATCCAATCAATTATGCAATTTAAGAATGCATTTCATACTTTGTGAGAATAGTTTAGCGATAGTTGTTTTATTGGATTGCTTCAAGAACATTTTAATAGCCCCTATTTTTTTTTTTTTCTGTTTCTCAAAACAAGCAAAGAAACTAAACCAAAGCAATACGGAAGCCTTGTCAGGCCGGCGTGAAACTTGAGCAATTATTAGGCGTTTTTCAACCGTCTTTTTGTCCTATACTTGAATTTGTTTGCCTGTACCCTATGTGTCTCTAGACACGTCTGGGCCTAATTCCATTTTAAAGAATGATTTGCATCAATTTAATGTCATATCAAGTGGAATATTCATTCCTGTTCATTACGTGGTAACATAAACAAGCACTCTTGTTTCAGGGTATCTGCGGGTCCTTAAAAAGTCTTAAATTTACTTTTAAAAATTTAAGGCCATAAAAAGGTCTTAAATATCTTAAGTCTTACATTTTGTTTGCTGAGGTCTTATATTTTGGGCCGTGAATAGAGGAGACGCTTAAAACAGCGAGTCAAAATCCTCTCTCTCTCTCTCTCTCTCTCTCTCTCTCTCTCTCTCCTGCATCCGTCATTTAGCAGCTGATGCTTGAGTTTAGTGTGAGTGCATTTTTACTGAACTTATGATGTTACACATGTATAAACCTTCATAAACCTGTTAATCCGAAATGCAAATGGCGTTATTTTGCATCTCTAACACTAGCTTAGTTTCCATCCTCTTTTTGTGCTATTTTTAAAAAAAATTTGCCATCTTCTGCCTGTTTCCATTCAAATAGGCTTTTATCAATAAAAATTGTGTGCATGATGACGTCATGCCTAAAAAAACACTTTGTCTCATAAGTTTTGGTTTATCGCAAAAGAAATCTGACCTTAAGCCATTTACATACAGAAATGTGTGTTTATCACTAATTCGCCTCCAAGATGTACCTATTTTTTTCCCTCCTGAAGTTTTGGTAAAATGGTGAAATTATTGAGACAATGCATTGAAATTAGCCAACTTATTGTCATTTTAATTTCACAAATAAAAGCAATCAGAAGAGGAGGAATTGCAATCAAAAGTGAAAAACTTTTGTGCTAGATTTGACAGATTAGAGGATTAAACGAAAGTATGACACAAATCCATCATAAATACAAACATATTCTTAGCGATACAATTACTATAATGATTACTGATAATGAGTTAATAACAAACATGCAATCATGTTCGCTATAAAGTTATGCTGCAAAGTGTTGAGTTGAAATGATCTCCTCAGTCCAGTCAGCTCTGTTGATGATCTTGAAGCCATAGCAGTCAACGAATAATTTTTCAACAATGTAATCTGATAAAAATGTTCTTTTTACGCATGGTTTTTGCCACCACTTTCGTGTTTGACATAAGCGGTGACATTGCCAAAGCATTGGTCTAATGCGTCATGTCTTGCTAGAAAGCAAGTGACTAAAGAGAAAGGTCACAATATAGGCTACGTGCATTCTTAATGATTTCATTTAGAGTTTTAATGTTGTATTAACTTATTAACACATAAATGCACAATAACATTTAAAAAAAAACATGTCCATAGACATTCAAGCAGCCTCAGGGGTTTTGTATTTACCTGCTAATTAATTAGTGTTTTTTTTATTATTATTGCGAAAGTGGTCTTAAATTGTTCTTTTATTTGGCCATAAAAAGTCTTCAATTTCATTCCTTCGAACCTGCAGTGGTTCGAAGGAATGCAACCAGCCACTCAATTGAGACCATTCTTAATTTGGTTGGACCATCCACTTAATCTATACAGTCTCCTTTACTGTTTGAACATTCTGTCTTCTCTTCATAGTGCCATAAATTTGTTTGTCGTGTTCACTCTTTCC
Organism: Moxostoma hubbsi; assembly: GCA_032164185.1. Lineage (NCBI taxonomy): Eukaryota > Metazoa > Chordata > Actinopteri > Cypriniformes > Catostomidae > Moxostoma > Moxostoma hubbsi. The sequence goes on along the minus strand of JAVLUX010000001.1, from coordinate 34,711,582 downwards.
TCAATTTGTAACTTAAATGTTTTACACATTCATAGCATTTGTTTCGTTCTTTTGCCCTATTCAAAACAGTCCATGTTGGAAGATATTCTTAAATAATGTTTCATTGTTCTGTCACTCTAATCTTGCATGGCTTGCAGCCTTACTTGTGCCCTTTTAATTTGGGAATTTGTTGGGGCTTGACCTGTTAGCATTACATTTTCATCATGTGATCTTAAGTTAAGAAATGTCTTAATACACTGCACTATTTTAACTAAAGGTTTCCCTCAATTTAAAGGGTTTCTTGCAGCGTTGCACTTATAGTTTTTGTTTTGTTTGCTTTGTGAATAGCTTCATCATTGCTTTTTTGCTTTGCTATATAACCTTCTAATTGTTTGCTTCTCCCACTGTCTGTTCCAATAGGTCTGATTTCAGGTCAATATGCTTCAAAATTACTTCACCTTCTCTCCCTCTTACCCCCCACGTTTCATACCCTGGGAAGCTGAGTACTTTTAATTTCTTATGTTATAATATGTTACTTTTGCAGTGCTCATCCCTGTATATTGGCATTATTTTCCTTTGATAATGTCTAATGCAATTTTCCTCCTAAAAGGTCAAACATTTATAGCCAATCGTGTTTAGCCAATTTTTTCTCTTTTTTTTTAATAGCAGTGCAATTATACATAAAAAAAACAAATCTTAAACAGAATAAATCTAGTTATACAAGTGATATGTTGTTTGAGTTGACTCCTTTCTTATGATTACCCTCTTTGCATGCGCTATCATTGCATGTCTTTATTGATTTCTGATTATAATTAAAGCATCAGGTCATTGTGGATGATAATTTAAATGGATTTCATTTGCAAAAGTTCACATTTGTGCCTTAAGGAGGGTTGTCAGTGAAGCTTCATTGGTCGTCCATTATGTTTAAGGGATTTTGCTGTCCATTAACTGACTCTGTGGTCCTGATGTCATTTCCTGCAGTGAGAACCCTTTACCTACCGTAGAGATTGCCATTCGGAACACAGGTGATGCTGACCAGTGGTGCCCTCTATTGGAGACCCTGACAGACGCCGAGATGGAGAAGAAGATCAGGGATCAAGACAGAAACACAAGGTGAGAAACATGCACTAGTTATGAAACAAAAGGAATAATTGACAACAAACTGTGGGCTTTTTTCTTTAACTTACATAATACAATCTTATTCATTGCTGTTAACAGACGGGCAGCCTGTCAGCCTTTATTTTGTGGCCCGCGGCAAAGTTATGGTCAAGGGTCACATGGTCACGGAAATATTCCTGTAATTTTTCATTTAAAATAGTGTTTATTTTAGGCCTGAAAATGTCTTGTAATATGTACATATTGTATGTTAAAAACATGGTAAGTTAAATACTGGCTTCTCCGAAAACAATGCTACAGTCAGTATATTCTACATTGAAATGCCCATTCCGGACCGGAATTTCTGTGTGTGTTTTGGCCTGTGTGATCCTGCGCACTGCTCATTTCCCAATAGTATTTCGACTTTCCAGGCTGCCAGATTTGGAACAAGTTAGCGGGCAAACACAGCACGCTGCAGCCTAGAAAGCCAGCAATACATCTTGCTAACTGACAGAATTATAAAAAAAATCCACATAAGCTGGTTTATAGTTTGCAAACAATAAAAACATTGCAAACGTATACATTAGCTGATCAACTTACAGTGTAAGGCTCATTGCTTTGCCATTGTCAGTTTGCTCATTCCTGTTGCGTGTCCTAAACCAGGCAACCCGTGTGAGCTTCGAGTCTGGGGAGGAGGGGGTGGGGGAGACGACTCTCTAATATCCAAAATATTGTGCCACGGTCGAAATCAATGAGATCACATTATTTTCCCCATTCTGATGGTTGATGTGAACATTAACTGAAGCTACAGACTCATATCTGCATGATTTTATGCATTGCAGTTCTGCCACACGATTGGCTGATTAGATAATTGCATGAATACGCAGGTGTACAGGTGTTCCTAATAAAGTGGTCACTGAGTGTATAGTGGCTTTTTGCATCTTTTTGCTTTTTAAATAAAAGTGGAGTATGTCTGGTTTAGACATTAATAATATGGTTTTCTCATTTTCACAGACGCATGCGACGACTTGCCAACACCGCCCCTGCCTGGTAGAGAATTATCATTATTGGTGCTGCCACTCAATAAGCTTAGTCTCTGAATGGGCCCTAGGGTTGCTGGAAGCCTTTGCACAGATACACACAGCACTCTGCATAACATTCCTCCGGCCTTCTGACCTCTTCAATTTACAACAGCCTTACACACTCTCTAGAGACACCAGGCCTCTCAACTCTGATCTGGCATCAGCCAGACTTCACAGTGCCCAAAGGTTCAGCTCGGACTTCACTGATCATCAGTAAGATCTTATTAGAATGCCTGTCATTGCAGTTTCTCTGGTCTGCAGATATAGACTGATCAATTACTCTGGTTGTAACAGGACATTGTTGAGAACGTTAAAGGTGCTAATGCATACAATGAACTTGACTTTCTTTTTATAAAATAAAGAAAATAGAGAATTGTTTGTCTATGGTTCTCTGTTTTTCAATTTTTGTTTTCACAAGTAAAAAAAAAAATCTCTATTTTACAATTGTGTCCAAAATCCCTTGTGAAATTGTTTCTATTTTTTTATTTTTCTAATCTAATCCATTGCCAATTATATTATTGGTATAATGATAAACACATAACCAATATTTTTACAGCATTTATTAATCTTAGTTAATGTTAATTTCAACATATAATTATGCTAATACATATTTAAATTCAAAAGTTGTATTTGTTAACTTTAGTAAATACACAATGAACTAAAAATTAACAATTGCATTTGTATTAACTAACATTAACGAAGATTAATTAATGATGTAATATATATATTGTTATTGGTTTGTTAATGATACTTAATACATTAACTACATTTCATGAATGGAAAATTTTTGTGAAGTGTTTCTTCTTCTTTTTTTTTTTTTTTTTTTTAAATCCTATCACTTTATATCCAGGCTTATATTAGAACTTCAAATTCCAGATTTCCAATTTTGACTTTTTGACCCCATTTATTACATATTTATAAAGGTATTCAAGTTTCTAAATATCACTACATTTAATGTAATAATAAACATTTAATTACTTTTTTTTTTTTAATTAAGAAGAACACTATTTTAAGTTTTTATCATTTTTGTCTGTGCATTGGCTCATCACCTAAATCTGTCCTCCTTACTTTATATGTCATGCAAAAAGGTACATTCAATCCAGTTTCCAGATACTTCTTTTGAAATGTGAGTCAATGTGTCTTTGAACTGCTTCCAGTTTCCATAAAATTTAATCAAAACCTTGAAATCCCTCATTAACCGATGCCTGTGATCGATTATATACTCACAAAATCTTTTGGCAATCTATCACAGCACCTTTATTTGGTTTTACTATAGAGAATGGAAATACAATAGAAATAGAGTAGTTCCAGTCCCATCACGAGCCCTTTTTTACTGCTTCTGCAACTCAAATTTTCTATTGTTTGCTAAAAGGTGACTTGAGGACATATCAGGATGCTAAAAGTTTATAAAGCTCTTAAAAGCAAGCACTGTTCATTCAGTCATTTAGTATGTTATTATTTGTGTTCACTGTGTGTTCACAACTCTTAATGGGATATCTATTATTTATCATTTGCAGTGCAGATGCATGAAAATTGCCATCTCGATGTCAATGAGACCAGGAGTGCAATTTTACCTGATGATATGTGCCAACTTCCGTACAATCATTTCAGAAACCACAACTTTGGAAAACAGTGTTGTTTATACTTGTTTCCATTGTAAAGGCATTTTTGTTTTGGACTTGACCACTAAAGTAAAGATACTGAAATCCCTGTGATAAAACTGGTTGTAGTCAAGTGTGAAGAATAACAAGAAAAACACAGTTATAATATTAGGATTTAGTCATGACTAAGCGTAACACAAAACACTATTATAACATTATTTTAAAGAAAAAATACATCATGAAGCTCAATGCAAGTAGTCCATTAGTCACAATTAAATTGTGCAACAGACCTTTAAATTACCTTTTATTTACCCTCATGTCATTCCAAACATGTATTTTTTTTTCCATGGACATGCTGCTCTTTTCTAGACAATGAAAGTGGTGACTAGCAGCTGTCAAGTTCCAAAAATTACCCCCCCCCCCCATAAAAGCACCATAAAAGTAGTCCATGTGACTTGTGCACTATATGTTCCAAGTCCTCTGAACAGACTGAAAGTTAAAGGGAAAGTTCACCCAAAATGAAAATTCTGTCATCATTTACTCACACTCATGTCACTCCAAACCTGTATACATTGCATTTTGCTGTGGAACACAAAAGAAGATATTAAGTGTAGAAATGTAGAAGATTTTAACTGTTTTAATCCATACAATGAAAGTAAATGGGGTCTAAAACTACATTGAACCCCAATGACTTTCAATGTATGGACAAAAATAAAACTTTTCAAAATTTTTAGTTTTGTCTTCCTCAAAAGAAAGTAATGCATACAGGTTTTGAGCAACATGAGGGTAAGTGATGACAGAATTTTCCAACTATCTCTTTAAGTCATTATTCACTGAAAATCTTCCACTGTATTGAATGAATGATAACAGCAATTTCTTCTATTTCTCTTGTATGTTTAATGCACCTTGTTTGGTTCATCTAAACACACATGTGGTCCACAATGGAATCTATAGAATTGCCATTTCATAAGCCTAGTTTTAAGTAGTAAAAACAAACACAGTGAACAATTCAACCACAGTGTTGTTAGTTAAAAAAAGAACTTGCAGAGCTTTTTTTGTCCTATTTATCTTGGCTGCGGTTTACTTGTTAATAGTTTAGTAGGGCACCTAAAATTACTTTGTGTCTGATCTTTCATCATTTGTATCATATGTCCTCGCTTAGACAAACAAATTGAACATTCCACTCTTATGAATATAATCTACCATAGGGGATGATAAATAATCTGGAAAGTTGACTCTTTGTTAACTTCATTTCATTGCTTTTAATCACGTCAGGATTCAAACTGAGTAGTGCTTTCTTTTAAATGGAATTTTAAAAGCCAAATGTTTTTCAGTTGTACTGTGCTCTGTGATTTGTGTGAAAATACAGTACGTGAACATACAAACAATCTCTTTTTTTAATTTAATGAGAGAAATACTGTGGGGTCGGCAGGGTCAACTGTTTGCGCATGCTTGTGATTAGACCAGTGCAGACTTGCTTCACCCTAAAGGCAAACGTCATTCTTCAAGTTCAAAATCTAGACATGTGTTTTACAACGTACTCTTAGAAGAGAGACAAGTGTGTGCATAACAGCATTTTAAAAAGTCTTGTACAAAGTCTGGCTTTAGTGAGTAATGATCATCACAAGAAAACATGCCATGGCTTCTTGAAAACTTAGTATCATTTAATAGCTAGTCAAGAGTGTGTCCTGGGTGGTTCCGAGGGGACTGCTAAGATGTTCTAGGTGGTCGTTAATGTGTTGCTATGTGGTTGCTAGCGTGTTTTGGGTGGTTGCTAAGTGGTTAAACTGGCACAAGTCAACAGAGCCCATAAGTCTCTAGAATATTCTGACACTACCTACTGTATGTCTTACTAAAGTTCCAACGTCAATGCGAGTCAAAGTGATGTTTTCATCCATTTTATCATCCACCAGGCAAAACTTGCAAGTCTGATTGCTAAGTTAAGCAACAGCACATTTCTCCACAACAAGCTGTGCAATTTGACTCCTCATTTACGTCCATAGCATAAAAAGTGCAGGATTAGTTATGCGCAGAAGTATGTTTAATAGTAAGGGTTAGGGTTTTGAAAACCAAGTAGCAATATTATTTTGGTTCTAGGTGTCTGATTGACACACTCTAATAGGGATTCTGACTAAACAGGAAAATCAGTTACTTTACAGGCAGGTCAAAGGTGCATCTGCTTCTGTCACTTCAAAGGGAAGAGTGTTATTTAACATACATTTTGGACAATAAAAGTAATGACTTGCAATTCATTTTCTGTCCCAATAACCATGTAAACCTTAATTATTTGATTTACACAGCTAACTATAGTCACTGTCAACTAAATATATAGGACCCTATTTTATACCATAGGTCATAAGTGCAAAGTTAATGGGCATGGCTAATAGGTTTTGGTATTCTCATGGAGCTCTCCAAACTGCAAATGGAGGTACAGAGTTTAGACTTTGCACTGAAAACAAACATGGTATTGAAACGTCTTAGAGCAATGACCTATTTCTCAGGAAACTAGCAAATTGCGCTTTGCACAACTTCATTTACATACACAACACCCACATATGGTACAAACACTTCTTCCCACGACCACTTGCGCTTTGCGCTGACACAAAAATGTCACTTAGAATTTGCGCTCTCACTAAAATTGGATAAGACGTGGCGCACTATTTTCACTCGCACATAGCGCACTATTATCACTCCTGAACCAGAAGCCCTTGAATGAACTGCACAGAACACAAAAATGCCATTAAAATCATTAAAAATCATTGTTTTGACTCAGAGCATCTTGGTCATCAGATTTGGTTCTAGACTTTGTTAAAAAAGGTCAACAAAGTGGATTTAGTGAGCCAGTTCAGTGCACATTATTAGGAATATGTTCTTTTTAATAACAAAAGAATCAGGGTTTGTGTTTCCACCAAAGTGACCCAACATTTGTAGTTGCTCAAGTAAAACCCTTCAACATGTGGTAACTTGGCGAAGGATGGCGCCAGCAGATGCTACAAATTAACAGAACTAAAACCATGATGTCATTATGTTACAATGTCATTGTGCTACAAATTTGCTCTGTGTAAGTCAAAATGATTCTGGATTCGACTCAGCAGGGGGGCCGTGTACTATTTCCACTCCCAGACCCCTGGAAGAAAATAAATGAACCAGACACATGAAAAAACTGCTTACTTCTCTCATAGGAGACCAGAGACACTGATAATATTACGAACCAGCTGTGAAGGAAAAATAATTTAAGAATAAAAGCTTTATACAGAGCTTATGAATATTGAACAAACCCTTTCAACAACGATTAGACAGAACACAATAAACAAAGAGACGATTTTATTGGAGCTGAAAATATAATACAATTCTTTTTATAAAGTATTTACACAGTAAAAGCAATAACAAGAGAAAGAATTGGTTATATTAAATACATTAATTATAATTTCATTAGAAAGTGAATGAGAGGTGTACAATTTTCTTGGATCAAAAGCAATAATTGCCAGTGCTTTGTGAAGACTATGACGATTTTACACCTCATTAGCTCAATTATACAGAAAGTTGTATTGCAATTATTTAACAAATGATCTGAAAAGAGACTGGATCAACAGCATCAGTGGCCTGCACTGGAACATTTACAATATAATAGAAATAGTTCACCCAAAGACGAAAATTCTCTCATCATTTACTCATGCTATCCTAGATGAGTTTGACTGTCTTTATTCTGCAGAACACAAATAAAGGTTTTTAGATGAATATCTCAGCTCTGTAGATCCATACAATGCAAGCTAATGGTAACTAGAACTATGAAGCTCCAAAAAGCACATAAAGGAAGCATAAAAGCAATCCATAAGACTCCATAAGATCCAATCGATTTTGGATGACAACTGACCAAAATATAACTCCTTTTTCACACTATATCTTGTAATTGCGGTCTCTAGGCACAATTACAAGCTCGATTGCACTTCCTATCACTTGATACATGCGCAGAGCACTAGATGATGCTAGGAAGTGTAATAGGGCTTGAAATCTTGATCGCCAAGGCGACTGCTGTCAAGATTTCTAGTGTAAAAAGGAGTTACATTTTGGTCTGTTCTTACCCAACATTGATTGGATCACTTAAGCAGACAAGGTTTAAACCACTGGAGTCTTATGCATTAATTTTATGCTGCCTTTATGTGCTTTTTGGAGCTTCAAAGCTTTGGTCACCATTCACTTGCATTGTGTAGACCAGAGATATTAGAGCTGAGGTTTAAGTTAGGCCAAAAGGGGCGTTCCCAAGTTGCTTTACTGTTGGTTTGCCAAGTATTGTAGGTCTGAAATAGCTGGAGACTGCTGTCTGTAAGTCCATAAAAATAATGGTTATGTTTACTTTGGTCTGTGAAGTAATGACAGACAGGCTTATGAAATGTTAGCACATATACTGTGCATATGTGCTATATTAGAATATCTTCATAAAAATAACCACTACTCTGAGGGGGAAAACGCTACTGGAAAACAGGTCAGAGTGGAAAGCCAAGTGATCATAACTCCAGTGTGGTTAAAGAGTAAAAAACATCATAGCTTCAACATGGAAAATTAACTTCACCTCTCTGTTGTTGTTGTTGTTGTGTCATTTGAAACAGATAATTATAAATGTTTGGGAGCAAAACTGTAATGTTCGAGGTATATATTTATCTTCCAGAAATGTTTTAGGATTAATATTTGTACCATATGTGCTTCCATGATAAAACTGCTGATACAAATAATAATACAAAAATTATAATAATAATATTTGGAACATTGGCATTAATTATCTAAAATCACTGTTGTTTATATTATGGCAAAATGTTACAGTACTTCCCAAGAAGAATGGCTATGTTTTCCTAAACTCTATCAATACTGGCAACAAAATATACACATAATAAATAATCAAGCACACATTAAGTAAAAAAAAAAAAAAGTATTTTAAGGTCAAGAGTTTCCTGCTTTTCCTGAGAGAGAGAGAGAGAGAGAGAGAGAGAGGAGTCCTTGTGTATTTATTATGTTGCAGAAGAGAATATCCAGCAACAATCAATTTCAGTTTTCTTTGAAAAATATATGGGACAGTAAACATGCAATTGCCCCTTGAGATATAGATGGAGCAGTTACACAGTACCTGCTTGAAAGGACAGAAAAGTGATCCAGTGGTCAAATCTGGAAATACTGAAATATCTGACACTCTACCTGAAAAATCTTGCAGCTCACTAATTAGTGCCACCTTGATCATGTGTAACTGTTTGGAGGATACTAGGTGGTAAAAAAGACCCCAGTGATGAATTTAGGATTAATTTTATCTAGCCCAAAATGTATCAATACAAGGAGGCAGAGCAACCGAAGAAATCCATGCCGATGTAGCGTGGATATCCCTCTAGCACCCGCACTTCCACTGGGTCGAACTTCCAGTACTGATTTCCTTTTAAGAAGTGGGCAAATCCTGTGGAGATATTTGGAATGAAGAGACGTTAAACCATATTTTAAATACTTGCCAACTTTTCTGTCAATGATAACCTGTGTAAACTTAATTTCCAGACAGAAGATATTCAAAAACGACATTCTTAAATGTGACAGCTGATGTTGACATATCCTAGCCTAATATGCAGAGTAGGCTACAAGACGTTAAAAAAGTCATCCTTACCTAATCAATACCTAAACCTAACTATTAGTGTTTCAAAATGCAGAAGCAAAATGAAAAAGCACATATTCTGAAGCAACCACATCATATCAGTGCCACTTCTATGATTCTGTCATGTCACTTGTCAGCTTGAGTCCATGGCTGGACTTGACCTGCATTTTTCTGACTTGATGTCCAGTGCCCAACCAGCGGAGCTACCGTGCAATTTATTTATGTTGGAATAAGTGTATAAAGATGTAGTTTTTCAAAAGATGCATTAGAGTAAATGTGTGTTGATATTATAAAATAGCAGGGTCTGAGTAATAGAGAGAAGTATTTACTAAGTCATAATCACAGCAATGACTTGACCAATGGTGTGAGTTTGGGGCAGGGCAATCTTTTTGTACAACCAATGTACCAATGTCTGTACAAACAGACAGGAGGAATTTTCTAGAATCTGTGGTTCAAAATAGTGGTTCTTTGTTAGTGACTCTAGAGGCGAAACGTTACACACTTCAGATTTAACTGACAGTCCTACCATAACAGTCCTGGAAAGCAGCGTCTATGTCATTCGGTATGCCTCTCCAGTCCCTCATGCTGCGAGCGTTGGTTGTGTCTACGCGGTTTTCCAACGGGTTGAAACGCCAGTAGCTTCCTGACTTGAAGAAGTAGATCTTCTGGGCCTTGTCTTCTCCCCACATAAGGGCTGCCTGAATGTCAGTCACTGTTAGACCCAGCCGCTGTACTGAGTCTGGGCCAGTGATCTGCCGCTCTGCATCAAACACCCAGTAACTCTGGCCTATAGAGAGAACAGTGATGAGAGACACTAAGAACATGCACACAGACCATATACACTTGGTTAGATCATATATTGTGAAAGATATATAATTATATTGAGCTTGTCAGTCTGGTAAACAGACAACACTCGTGTGAAAAGCACAAAAGTAAATGGGCCTATATACTGTATATATATATATATATATAGTATAAAGTAAATGCATTTATGATGATTTTTATGAATCATAAATGTATTTTATACTTTGTCTCAAAGAACTTTTGTTATTGATCATTTATTTTCATTTGTTTAAATATGTAAGTTTTTTTTTTTTTTTTTTGCTGATAGAGTTAATTAGTACAATTAGACACATTTTTACAGATATGTCTCTTTCATACAAGTATGTATGCATGCCATAAAAATCAGTGGACATGTTGTAATTACAATTTGGGCAAAACCTGCTGTTTTCCAGTGTACTCTTTTAAATAATTTGATCAAATGGGCAGATTCAATTCATATCAAACTTTATTGGTGAAAACGTAAGTGTACATTGCCAATGCATTATTAGACACTATACATCCAGATATTAAACCTATTAAATGCTGAAGTTTATTTATTTATTTTTTTTAGTTTAAAATCTTAAAACTATTATTTTCTCTGGCAATCTGCCTTAAATTTATGTCACATTCACATATTTTCTTCATGTTTCTACTTATAGAAGTGTAAGTTCTGAATTTAAATAAAAATTAAATTGCTTATTTGTTTATGCAAATTAATGATACAATTTAGACATTTACAGGGAAATAAGATAAAATATAAATTCCCAAAGAAATGCATAATTTTATTCAGGGAACAAAAATATGTTATCATTATCTTAAATAAAAAGGGTTACACACCTAACCCTTCCAGTAGAAAATTACCGCTAATACCAAAGGGAGGTGCCATTTTCAATACCATAGGAGGATTCATTTATAATGTTAGCATCATGTTAGCTCAAAAAGCATTAAAAAATAGATCTTTTAGTAAATAATACAAATATATATACCATTAAATGCTAAAATAGCATTAACCAAGATTAATGAGTACTGGAAAAGTATTGTTCATTGTTAGTTCATGTTAACTAATGTAGTTACCTAATGTAAACAAATACAACCTTATGTAAAGTGTTACCAAATAACCTCTGACTGGCAGTGTGTTTTGAGATAATTTACCTTGGAAGAGCCAGATATTTCCAGACTTGTCCTCAAAAGCAGCATCTATGTTGTCTGGGATTCCTCTCCAGTGCCTGGATGCCAGTGCAGGATATCCAGCCTGGAGTTTACCATTACGGATCCGCCATACATAACCCGACTTGAAGAAAAACAGCTCGCCTCGGATCATAGATACAGCATCGAAGTCTGTTTGGCAAACATCAGGCTAGAAAGATGAAAATGAGAGAGAGTAGCAAAATATCAATTCCCAAGATCATATTTTTTGTACTGTAAAATACTATTTGTACTAAGTACTAATCGGACCATTTACATAATATCACACACCATTGTACTTTCAACCTCATTGGTTTCTGTGACTTTAGGTGGCCTCTCCTTCTTTATTTTCTCATCTGAGTGTTTTGACCCATACAGGGACTGTATGCCCCGCTTGTCATCCTCACTCAGTTGGAGTGGGTAGGAGAAGGTGTAGAAAGGAGACATCACTGCGCCTGGTTCCATGGAGTGCTGCAATCCTAAAACATGACCAAACTCATGAGCAGCCACTTGAAGGAGGTCTGTACCTAGAGAGAATAATAAAGGTTATTTATTTTATGGATTTAGAGTTACATACACTGTCAAATGTATCAGTGTGTAGTCCAGAATATGTAGTAAAGGGATTGTTCACCCCCAAAATGAATATTCTGTCATCATTCACTCATACTCATTGCTGTTCAAAACCCATATGACTTTCTTTCTTCTGTGTAACACCAAAGGATGCTAGGGACTGATAGCCTCAGTCTCCATCTTTGATTTTCTTTATAATGAAAGTGAATGGTGGCTGAGGCTGTCATTATGCCATTATAACATCTTCCCCAGGGGTGGCGTTTGTGTATGGCAGAGTATGGCAGTTGGCATACCCTAACATGTTGACAAAAATATATACCTCATTAAGATGCAGTTTGTACATCACTTCAGTCTGTGTCTGCCTTGTTTCCACCCAAAGCATTAGCATCTTAGAAATATGGGCTGTTTTCCCAAAGGATCATAATTTAAGTACTTGAAAATGGTCGCAGACACCAGCAGGACAATCGCAAAAATTGCACCTTATATAATTTAATACAGATAATTTCTTACATTTTATGCAGATGTATACAATGTGACCATAAAACTTAAATAAAAAAATTAAAATAAATCCAAGGCTTTTTTGCCATACCCTAGGCTTTTGTGAATCTCGCCGCTGATCTTCCTTGTGTACCACTGAAGAAATAAAGTCAAATGGGTTTGGAACAACAAAGGTGAGTAGACATTTATGAGTGAACTATCCCTTTAAATAAAAGACTGTTCCCAGCACTTACAGTTCACTCAAACTCCCTTACTCACCCATACTGTTGCCCACCGTCCAAGACTCATCATAGTCAAAGTGAATATCTCCCTCCTTATAGGTTCTGGGGAAAAAGGCATGCGCAAGAATTCCTCCTGGGCCGTCGAAAGGAAGATTGTCTCCATGCCAGTACCTAGATGTCAAAGACAGTATCATAGGCAAAGGACATTCTCTTTCCCTTATTCCCATTTCAATAAAGACCACACTTCATTGCATGTCATGATTAATGTAAATGAGGGTAAGGATATGACCAGGATAGAGCCAATGCCACGACTAATATTCAGACATGCTGTTCTTTAATATCATAGTGTAACAAACACGCCTCAGCAACTTTCTTGATTCTCAGAATCCATTATCCAGATTTATTTATATATTTATTTATTTTGGAATTCATGTAAAATTCCACTCTGGCTGAATGGAATAGAATAAGCCAAACCCAACATTCTCCATTGTGAAAAGTCGAGAGGATGAATTGCCCACAGAGCATTGCTGGATGACAGATCTCTAAGATTTGTAAGTCTTGATTAAATCTGCAAGTAAAGAAGGTCACCATTCGGACAAAAACTGACCTACAAACAGATTTCACAACGTTTACAAGAAATGTAAAGCTTTGATGGATGCTTGGTCCACTGCTATCCCATTGATTGAATCTGAGACTAACGAAACAGACATGCTTCATGGCATGGCATCTGACTTCCACGTTTTACATTATGCTTGATGGATATAGATATTTTCCTTTCCTTTGAAGAAAATAGTTATCCCTCATTTGAGCTTCACGAGTGTGTATATGACTGACACAATGACTTTGACCAAATCCATTAGTGTTTTAAAAGGAGGACAACTTTTTAATTTTCAAACAGAAAAAAATCTCCACAACTGTGCAGGGAATGAGCCACTGGCTTGAATAAAGACTCTACAGAAGGAAAAAAAATACTCTCAAAAGAGCCATAACATTTATATAGGTCTGGTGTGTAACATAGGTGCATACTGTAATGTATAACAAGCACTTGAAGGCATTTAAAGGTCTTGTTCGCATGCCAAATGGGTGCATATGTTCAACGGAAGGAATAAATACATACCTCAAAGGCAATTTGTAGCAATAATGTTGTATCACAAAATTCATTCGTTTAGGGTCCAAAATTAACACTGGCTAAGCAACAAATGCAAGCAAAAGTTTGTTTTGAAGAGTAAATATAAGAGTAAGCTACTTTCTAGTCAGCTACTAACTTAAGAACTGCAACATTTCATGGTTTATATCAAATTATAAGAACATTAGGTTGACCCTGAGAGAACCAAAAACTCAAAAAAAGCATCTACTTAAAGGGATAGTTCACGCAAATATAACAATTCTGTCATCATTTACTCAGCCTCATGTTGTTCCAAACCCTAATGAATTTTTTTCTTCCATGGAACACAAAAAAAAAAAAAGATGTTAGGCAGAATGGCACCCTCAGTCACCATTCACACTCATTGTATGGACAAAAGATGCAATGAAAGTGAGAGGTGACTGAGGATTTTTGGATCTCTTCAAGTTTGTGGTTTTTATATAAGCAAATGTCAGACTCTCGTTCCAACAATTCAAAAACCCTGTAATGTTGATATGAATAAAACCATTGTAATAGGGACAGTAAATTTGTAATAAAATAATGCAAAATATAGTTTATGGCCAGTAAATGTTCTCAATTCACTTGCCATTGGCAGGTGTAGCAAACAGCTCATTTTGGATCCTGAATGCTTTGCTTCATTCAGGTTTTCAAAAGAAAGAGAAAAAAACCTTCTACAGTAACTGCAGGATTTAGAGCAGCAGTGTTGCATGTCCACATGCTAAACATAACAGAAACCTGTGATCTAAACCCAACAGGTGTGCTTAGTTATGACACTTCTCTTTTCTTCTCTTCTCTTCTCTCTCTCTCTCTCTCGCTCTCTCTCTCTCTCTCTCTCTCTCTCTCTCTCTCTCTCCTCTTATCATCTCTCTCTCTCCTCTTATCATGGGAATGCATAAAGCAATGTACCTGCATGAACGGATGTGCACTGTATATTTTTTTGCTATAATCCTAAACCGACACCTCCGGCTTAATCTCCTGCTTCTAGAAGAGATGAAAAGCATCTGTGTTTGTCTAGTGAAGTGGAAACTTTTCCTCTTTGTGTCAATGAATGTGTCTCTTAACTAACAATGTAGTGTCACAAGTTCTGTGAGATAAGAGGCCTCAGAAACAGTATTTCATCAATACTGAAGATTAAAGACCAGGACTAGATAAATAATAATAAATAAATAAAAACTAAATGGTAAAAGGTTGCCATCGATGATTATTTTTCAGTTGCTGTGGAGTCTTGAGATATAACTTGCAAACTTTAAATCGACTTTTTCATGGTTTTTCAAAATAGTATTTTTTTTCTAGAGCACCTTTCTAGAACAGACATCACAAAGTGCTTAAAATCCACAATATAAAAACAAGAAAGAATAAAAAAAAATAGAGACAAAACAAACAAATTAGACAAAAGCAATTTTAAACAATTAGATGCTTTTTAAAAATGACCACAGAATCCACAGATCTTAAATCCAAAGGGAGAACAGTCCACAATTTGGGAGCAACAACCTCAAATGCACAGTCATCTTTAGTCTAGAGTGTGGAACAACTAACAAGACCAGTTCTGAAGATCTCAGATTCCTGCTGAAATTATAAGGTTTGCAACAACTCTTTTAAATAAGCAGGAGATTGGCCATGCAATGCTCTGAACACCATCACAAGAATTTGACATTTTACTGGGAGCCATTGTAAAGAAATTAATATTGGTGTTAAATGTGATCTCTTTGATGACTTTGATGAACCACTGGTAATCGTTTCAAGGATGCATTATTAAGACAAGTAAAAAGAGAACTGCATTCATCAAGGCGAGAGGAAATGAATGCATGTGTAATCATCTCCATTTCTGAAATAGAAGACTGAAAGGGTCTTTTATTCCAGTCTAAAAAGACGATTTATAGAAATGAAGCTGCAAGAATGACTTAAGCTGTATTTTTAACAAAGTCGCTGGTCATTTGTGTTCTATCTTTGTTTGTTCGACATATTTCAGCACGGAATGCTTTTTGATCCTGTGACAACATTAAGGTTTAAGGTCAGAAAGATGGTAGAAAATAGTCATGTAAAACTAAACAAAGTTTTGGTGAAGGAAACCTTAGAGGTGGACCAGTAAAAATCTCTTTCACTCAGTAGCTGCTTGTGATGGACAGTAATTTACATTGGTCAAAATCTGCTTTTTCGATTTTTTCCAAGGCTGTTTGACACAAAATTGGTATACATCATCTACAGACTCTTCTGACAAAATTACTGAAAATAATTTTGATTTGTCAAAGCACTTGAAGGTACAAGCCAATAAAATGTTTGGGAATGGCCCATATTTACTTATCAACCTATATCATCTAAATGCAAATTCCAAACTTAATGACATTTGGTAAACTTCGACATGGAGACATTTTGAGGATGCGCACAAAATGTTATCCAATTCTGCCCACAGGGGGCGCTATAACTAAAACACCATCATAACTCTCCAACCGTTTCATCAAGAACTTCAAATTTGGCATGGATATTATTTGGTTCAAGAACATATCCTTAAAATATCAGCTGTGTTCCAAATGACACTAAACTATACACTTAAAATATATACTATGCACTCAGTGTAGTATATTAATTTTTTGTTTCGTTACTTCATGGAAGCATTTGCTGTTTCGCAGCTAATGGAAGTGATGTTTTTTAAGGCACGCATTGTGTTGCCTTGAGGTTTATCGTGTTAGCCAAACTCAGTTCAACACTTCTGTCCCAAATAATGTAAATATTCACACTGCGTGGGATGATGGTAAAGCAAACTCTCATTTGTAAGGTGTTGTCTTTGCAGAATTCAGCACTACTTACAATTGTCAGGCCTGCAATGCATCCAGGTAACTCCGCCTCTTCCACTACATAGTGGAAACTGTGACAGTTGAGTGAATTAAGTGTCCAACATTCTACACTCCTTTTTGGTTGAAAAAGTACATTATCTGTGTACTTGTAGGACTCATCTTTTTGTTGCATTTTTCAGTGTAAATATCCAACTCCCACTACATATACTACAAAAAGGCATAGAATAGTGCAGAAGTCTGCATTTAGGGACCGCAGCAAAAACTTTTCGACAAATCAATAAAAATGTCCACCAAATTTCAGCACCAAATAAATTAAACTGGGACAAGCTGGTGGTAATGAAACTTTGTCTACACACGCATGGTGTCTAGCAGAAAAAAATACAATCATATTTTAAATAAAATCATATAAAACGTAAACTCATATCACAAATGATGAGGTCACAATTGATTCCTGACAACTTCTGAGTATTCAGCAGACTGAGAGAGTGCCTTTATACCTGTTGAAGTCGATCATGATATCCGCCTGGCTGCTGGTGACCTCAGTAAAGGTGAGAGGGGTGACGTCACTCCAGACCTGCAGCGCCTCTCGCAGCACATGTCTGACTTTCTCTAAACTCATCTGCCAAGGGGTGCGCATGATCCTGTTACACAAGCACAAACACTCATAAACGCTCATTACAGACCACCCATGCGACTTTCATTTGCTCTCTGGTGAAATACTCTAATAATCCCCCTTTTTTTTTTGCTACTCTCCATGGTGGTTTCCTTATGAACTGAGGAACCCCTGTCATTGGGACTGGATCTGGAACTGAATCTGGCTGTTGTGAAAAGACAAATACAGTCTGAATGTTTGCCCAGTTGAGGATTAGACACGATGGCCAATACTACTACACTTTCTGACCGCAATCATAAAAGTAATCTGAAACATGATATTGTGATGGTGATGGCACCTCTATGCGGGTTCATTTAAGTACATAAGCCTTACAGAACTACATAGTATTATATTTCAAGACTCTTTGTTACTTGGGAATTTAAAAGACACTTTTAATCCAGTAGAACTCACAATACATTGCACAAGTGAAATTTTTAGAGACATTTACAAATCTCCACTTCTCAGGTTGCCTTTATCAGGAATCAGATCTTTGATGTTTCTATTATGAGTCTACCACTAGTCTACTGTACCACCACTCCACCTTTGCTCTTCCTTGATAGAAGATATAAAAATATAAAGAAATTACATATACGTAGTAAGAATAAGAGCAATACAATGTATGTTAATTGCATACCCCAGATCATTTAAAATTGGAAGAAACTGATGGGAAATATTTCAGTTCATATTGAACTCTCTGACTTATGATTGCAAACTTTGGTATTTCAGAAAATCTGTGCACAGTTTGTGACACTGAGACCATTTCAGAAATGTTTGAAAAGACAAATGGGATTACTAGGGTGCTTTTTTAAGGAGAAATATCTGATAAGCAGGAGACTTCATTAGCTTGGAATGCACTCTGAATATTACTATGTTACATTCAACCACCATGGAGTAGGCCCAGATGTGTTTGCTACTAACAGATGAAAGAGTCACTTATTAGAAAACTTGTTGAGTGACAAAGGCATGTATGCTTATTTTCACAAGCAGAATCCCCACTGAGCACATTTAAACAAGTGGACTGTAAGTCTGTATCAAGTTTCACAAAGCTTGCCTCTGGTGCATTTCTTTAAATAATGGAATATCTTTAACCACCACATCTGTAGTATTGTGGAGCTCCCAACCTGTAGCGATAATGACTGGTACCACTGTGTTGTTGTCATGCATGGACACCACCATGGCCATTATTAACTCTGTGGTATATGGATCGCTATAGGGCTGCAGGTTGATCAGGGGCCCTCTGCAGTCTGCAAGCCCAGACAGGAGCTATGACAGCAGGAGAGGGCCCAGTGTGGTAGACTGTGGCTTTAAACACTGTCTGTCCCATCTTTGCAGATCCAATTAGAGAATTCCTCCCTATCTGCTCATCTAGGATCAGGGTCAAGTTAGTAACTCTTGACTTTAACTGTCTACTGCCACAAAAGAAAAGATAAAGCTAAGAACAGGTTTAGATTTTTTTTGAAACCTGTAAAACAGTGGTTCTGCACTGGTGGATTGTCCGATAGGGTTGCAGACTGTAGGGGAAAAAACAATGTTAAATGCAAATAAAATGCAACTAAATATTTGTGCATAGTTAGGATAGTAAAATAAATAGGTTATCAAATTTTAAAGGGAGGAGAAAACATAAAAAGACATCAAAGGCCATCCAATTAATATCTGCAAATTGCTGCAAATTTTTCCCACTGTCATGAGGAATTGAGTCCCCCCTGAAATTCTGTCCTCCTAAAATGATTTCATTGGCCAAAATAAGTTGTTTTGGGTATTCCATTGGTTGCCTGAAATAAAAAACATCAATTAATGTTGTGTAAGCTACATATGACATATCACATGATATAATCAAACCAACAAATTGTAAAATTAAACATCTCTATTTGTGTTGCCAATTAGCACAGGGCCGTTTCTAGGCATAGGCAAACTAGGCGGTTGCCTAGGGCATAGACCTGGATGCTGAAGGGGGGGGGGGGGGGGGGGGGGCAGAATGGTCTGAAATGACCCTGAATTAGCATGCTCAGAGATTAGCCTACTATGCTTACATTTCATCATGCATTTCCTACGGATCAATTATCCTCCTAAGCTAAAATAATTAGCAAAAGTGTGTCACGTAATTATATTAAAACGTTGAATTTAGTATTATATGGTAAATTAATATGATAATACTGTACATGATCAGCTACAACAGGAATTAGTAACAGAATCTTCTAATTAGGTATTAAAAACAACTACACAAGGGGGGACAGGATTTATTGGGGGGACTCTATTCTTAGAGACACCGTTAGATGCTTGCTAGCCAAATTAGGCAGATGCCAACATGGACATGCCCTCATCCTCAAAAACCATGAGAAAACTATTGCAAGACAATACCACATTAAATACAGGTTCACATGAAATGAGACTCAACTTGATTTGTGCCAACCACATGTTTGGTGAGTTTTTGGCTGTCGAAAGTATACCGAAAAATTCAACTGACATTTAGAAATAAATCACTTGAACAATAATCATTTTTCATAGTGTTGGGCTAATGCTGTTAATGGTAATCCAAACAAATTTCAATGATTGATTTTAAGGGCATTTTTGCGTACTTTTTCTGGGCGCTACTTGATGTCCGATGTAAAATCTGGGTCATGAAGCCAAACCAACTGAGACCCACTACTCTAAATTAGTGTTCACAAGTGACCTGTGACACCGATCTACCCTGGGATCTACTAAAGGCTGGGTAGACTCATTAAAGAAAGAAACCTCAATTGTCAGCTGAGGAGTGGGGGTGGGATGGTGAATTTGGTATCTTTGAGTTCATTGTCCACGTTCAATCCATCATTAAGTGAAGAGAGAAATTACAGAGGACAGCGAGGTGCTACAACCCATAAACAACCTACAGAGACATGAGTCATTACAGCTCATTGAGGAACAGCATTAGAATGGTGCTGACTTGGGGATAAAATATGTGCAATGTGTTGTTTTCTCAACATTAGATTCGGATTATGCAGCATGCAGTGTGCAAATTATATAAAAACTGTCAGGGGGTTGATTTCTTTATGGAATTTCTATAGGTAATTCTGCAATGTTTTTTCCGATACTGATCCTAATGGAAGGAATTAAGCAGCCCATACTGTTGCTATGGTTGCCTCATTTACCCGACTTCACCCTGTTGAAATGTTTGTAAAAAGAATATGTACTTTTAAGACCCCCCCCCCCCCCCCGTTTTGACTTCATTTGAAAGGTTTAAAGCCATATTTAAGGGGTTACACCCCACCAAACCCCCCATAATTTGTACTATTTCTCTTTTTTGACTGTCTGTATGTATTCTGGCTTTACAGTATGCAGAATACAGCAATGCAGCTTGATTTGGATGGAGAGCCATAGGAGATATATGGGCAGCGATATTTTATGGCAAGGGCCATAAACTGGGGGCAGTTTTAATCAGTTCAGGCTGGTTTTCCAAAGATTTTAGTCTTTGCCTGCCCTCATCTCACCCCCCGCCATGTGGCGAAGGGAAAACTAAAACCATTTGAGATCCACTGTCGTAACTCACATGAGTGCTCTGAATTGTAACTTCTGCTTCTAGTCAGGTCACAACCCCACTGACTCGAGATTACAGAGGAGATTGACGCACCATGTCCGGTGGAGACCTCCTTTGGCAAAGATGTAGGATGCAAATCATTCAAAACGTGAAGTGGTGATCAGACAACCACAACAGACAGGTCATCATGTCAATCAAAATGGGTTCTTAAGAACCGTTGTAAATCAAGTCAACTTGAAGCACATAGTACAAAAAAAAATAATTTCCTTAGCAATAATTTTTTGCATTGTAATTTTTACACAGAAACAAAAGTCATTTATCCATATAGAGAATATATCTTGAATTACGTTTTTTTTTTTTTTTTTTTAAACCCATTTGTAATTTTATTCCCCTATTTTAAGCATAAATCTAACTACAATGAGTGAGGTTAATGCTTAAAATAAGAAATATAAGCTTCTCTGAAAACAAATATTATTACTTTACTATAACACATCACTACATATTTTATTTTAAATACATTTATCTTGTTTTAAGGATGTTAATAGAATATAGCGAAAAATGAACCAAAAGCATGCACATCCAATGGCACAAAGCTTCATTTTTGGAGCTGTGGTGTGCTGACTTTTTGATCTTTTTTTAATACAATTTAGTGGAAAATAAGTTAAAACTACTTATTAAGAAAATAATTTTGCAGTATAGTGCCTGTTTGTGTTTGTGTGTGAGTGTTTTTAGAAAAGGATTTACTGTTTGAAATCAAAGGGGGCTAAGAGGAGCATATACATATTTCAAGCTGGGTTCTGGAGCCATGCAGTCCTGAGTCTGAGACAGTTTACAGCTTCTACTTAAATGAGTGCAAAGTTGGAAAGCGTGTGCGGTGTTCTTTAGAACTGAAAACGACTATGAAAAATGTGAGAAGATAAAGAGAGAAACATCCAGATGAACTATTTAAAACAGGTCTTTCCTGAGAGGACGGGAAAATATTTCCTCCTTAAAAGAAGAGGAAGAACTGCAAATGTTGAAATTATAAAGACAGTGTCTTTAATAAGAAAAAGCCTTTGGACTGAGTCAAATGTGTGTTGGGAGTGGTTGCTATGGTACAAGAGATGCTCAATACAGTACCTTGGCAATACATAAAAGTTGTTCCATCCAGGTATCATTGATGCTTTTATCTTAAACATTTGTTTATCATCTCAGTATGTGTTGAGAGTGGATCTGGTTTCAACTGCAACCACTATGATCCTGTGAAAATGACTTAAGGTGCTTGACATAAAATATCTATAAACTGTTGTTTTTATGCAGCATATATATATATATATATATATATATATATATATATATATATATATTACCATTTTTAATCAATGTATTCTCTTCCAAGGTTCTGCAATGTGACAAAGTCCATGTAGTCTCTCAATTAAGATGAGGACATAAAACTGCATGTATAATAATGTCAATATAAGAATAGAAAAGGAAATGCTTTTTAAAATAGCTTTAGATGAAGTATATCAAGTCACTGGAGGATACTGGTGAAATTGCTTGAAATCTCATCACACTTTTCACACCAGCAAATCCAGTAAACCTTACTTGTAGGTGAGGTCTGTTTTGTCCCAGCGTCCTCCAAACAAAACAAAGCGTTTTTGTCGATGACGGCCCGCAAGAAACCCTTCTTTGTGGGATGAGTAATGAAAGGCGCTCCCCCCCTTCTGTAATGGGTAGTCTGGGACACCACAGCGAGGTCTGTTCCAGAGCTCAGTGCCATTCTTGGGAACAGACAAGTGTGACTGCAATCTCTTACTGCCAAAGTCTTCACTCAGTGTATCCTGAACATGATGAAGTCTCCCCCTTTTCTTCAGGCCATGGTGATGGGTCTTTTGAGACCAGTCCTATAAATTTACACATACAGTAAGCTGCGTATTAAAAGTACATTTGAGTAGAAACATCTTAATTCATAGAGGCTACACATGATAACACATTCAAATGTGTAAGCAGTTGCCAGGGTGTTGATATGAGGTTGCTAGGGTGGTTACTGGCCCAAAACAGCAAAATCCCAGGTTTCTATGAAATTCTGGAACCTATAGATATTTCTTAGGCCCAGTGTGATCTATGGGATCTGTCAGGCAAAAAGGGTCAAAGTCTGATCATTTTTAAAAGTTGCCAAGGCAAGAGCAAGTGATCAACTATTACTGTTTCTTATACATGGAGTTAGGGATCCCTAATACTAAGAACTAACTTTAGAGCATAACTCGTCCCACACCATTTGTGCTATGAACATGAAGGATTCCACAAATTGTGGGGCTTGTTTTGGAGAGGTGTGCTATTACTTTTATACTTTTCATCGCAAAAGTCAAAGACATCCATTTAGTGCATGTTTCCATAGAAAAACTATTAAAAAACTATGCAGCTGGAACGGCCCCTAAAGTCTAAATCAGGAGTGGCAAATTGCTGCCCAAAAGAATAGTTATGTAACAGTTGGTTTAACGTCACTGTTAATTTCAGGAAGCATTATCACAGTCAATTTCCTCAACCAAATTTTAAGGAAATGGTTCTGTTAAATGACTGGGAGGTGAGCTGCCTGGAGGGAAAAGTCAGATTGACCCAATTTCTCTCTGTTCCCAAATTCCATTTGCCCCCTGTGATTCTTTGTTGCAATACTTTGCTCCAGCTGTGCTGGTTTAGAGACTTTTCTCTGTCTTCTCTCCATCTCTCTCTCTCTCTTTCTTTCTCAATCCATCCATCTTTCTCTCTAATTTGGGTTAGTTATGAGGCTGGGTGGTATGGGGTGAACGATTTTTTTTAAATGTTTTTTTATTTGGACAACCATAAAACAGTTAGAAATATAAAGCAGGATGTCTGAAAAGAACAAAAAACACCCAAATGTTGGTCCAAGTTTGATTATTAAACAGGACCTTGTTTCTCAATAACGATGGATCTTAGCTCTTATGAGCGTTATATGTGCAAAGTTATGAAATTTGATCATATTGTGTCACTCGTCATTGAAATTTCATTATAGCTTTGCATGTAAATCTTGTAATTTACCTTGCTGGGAAAAGTTTAAAGCTATTGTCTTAATTAATCAAAGTAATAACATAATTAAATGTATAGTTTTGTAATTATTTTGCGCAGTATGATCTGTTATTTTTACACAAACACTGCTTTGTTCATCATATGTGTGTTTGTAATGTTTCTTTTCATATGAATTCAGTGAAGGGTCAGTGAAGACTGTAAATAATATATAATAAAATGTTGGCAGTAGGCCTATTGCGATGCACAATAGGATGATCAAAGCACTAAACACAGGGTACGTGTACATACTAATCAAGCAGAGATCTGCTCTCAAAATGTTACTGTGACATCAGTGTAGCACAACAACACTGCAGTGCTGGCCACAGTGCCCTTGGGTTCAAAGATGATGAGGTTGTAGAAGAGGAGGAAAGTATGAAGACGAGCCAAGATAAACTTTCCCCTTTAATATAACATCTACATTCCCTTTGAGTGTACTGTAGATCTACAACGATTTTCAAGTATTACTGAAGTTACGATGATTCTGTACAATAGTTTCTATGATCTACTTAGGCTTACAATGTTTCTTGGAAATGAGGCCCAGGGTTTTAATTAAAAACTTTTAATTCATAATTTTTTAAAATGTAATATTAAGTGACTCCTTGACAGATGGCCAATCAACTTTTTCTCCAAAAAGTGAAAAATATTATTAACATCATACGTCATTACCGTCACACACGATAATAAAAATACACACCATCACACCAGTGGTCTAGTAGTGTCTGAAGAGGAGGGCATACTGTTGATTTTATGAATGGTCCAAGGTCCTCAGAGCCCTCAATTGTCTGGACCTCTGCCCATGGCTGGTACAGTGCTAAGCGGTCCCTATGCAGCACCACTGTCAAGTGCCACTGAAGCCCCATATGAACACTGCATGCAATGACTGAGTTATTTTTCAACATCTCACAGGGTCCCAGCCAATGACTATCCAATTTAGGAGAATTAATGGCAGTAAACCCAAAACTGATCTCCAGCACCAAAGTCCTGGCTGTTACGACGTGTATCCACACGCTGTAAGCGCGCTTCTGCTTGCCAGCAGCCGCCTCTTGTCACTCTCTAGCCAGGGCATGAACTACCTGCAACCAGGCGGAGGTAATCCATTCTGGAGCAACCAGGTATTTCTGGCTCCATAGGTGTCCTAAAAGTTAAATCCATGGGCATTTTTGCTCATGGTCTTTGAGATGGCCCTTTTTGGGCAGTGATACATCACAGCAGTGCACATACAGTTCCACATCCCATCAGCAACGACGGTGGAAACGAGTATGCACCAGTTTCAGGGTCTTTGTTATGCCAAAATTACCCACTCTCACCAAGCAATACACCACCTTTAGTACTTGTGGCCGGAGGGACCATGCAACAAACAACTGGATCTGAGAAGTTCCATGCACTGGCGACTCCCAGTACCAATACATCAAGCCATCCTGCAGAGATAGAGTGTCTCATTGCAAGTGGTAGGCTTTTACCTCAGGGTCCAGCTAAGCTATTACCTCCCAGCCCGGTCATTGCCCATCCTCCAGCCAAGCCCGCATTCATGCCAGTACGGTCCTGGTGCTGCCGCAGTTGTTGGTGATCAAAGGCGGGTTGGTCCTCCTCAGCATCAGGGCTAGCTAATGGAGCGGCCATCCTCAGTGCTACCATCCACTCCTCCAAACACTGAGAGTAGCGGCATTCCCCAGCCTCGCAGGAGTGACGGGAAAGAGTGTCAAATTTCCATTTTGACAACCAGGCCGATGCTGAATTTCAAAGTTGTAATATTGCAATGCCTTCAGCCACCTGACCCTACGGATCCTTAAAATTGAGGAGCCAAGTCAACAATGCATGGTCCGTCCGCAAAAGGAATTTCTGTCTGTACAAGTATGGTCTGAAGTTGCGTAGAGTCTGTACCACTACAAGTAGCTGCCTGTGCATTACACAGTAATTCCTTTCAGTATGGCTAAGTGTCTGGCTATAGTAAGCAAAAACTCTCTCTCCATGCTTCCCGACCTGTGAGAGCACATCCCCAATACCTTTGTTGTTGGTATCAGTGTCCACAATGAAGGACTGATATTTTCGTGTGTACGCCAGCACCGGAGCTTGGACCAATGCGTGCCAAGCTTATGGAAAGCCGTGGTGCAAGCCTCATTCCAGCAAAAAGGCCTCCCTTTGTCCATCAGCCGATGCAGTCGGATGGCAATGGTAGCAAAGTCCTTGACATACCGCAGGTAATAGGAAGCTAGTCCCAGGAAACTCCATACCCCAGCCACGTTATTGAGCATGTGCCAATCTCTTATGGCAGTCACCTTTGTGGGATCAATGTCCACACCCTCAGCACTCACAATGTGATCCAGGTATGCTGTTTCCCTTCTTAACAACGTGCATTTCATGGGACTCAATCACAAACTGTATCAGCAGATCGCTTCAAAAACCTCCCGCTATTTGCACATTTCCCCTTCAAAGTCAACTAAGGCATCATCCAAATAGATCATACAGCAACTGTCCTAGACCACCCACTCCATCAGATGCTCAAACATGGCTTGGGCATTGCACAGCCCAAATGGCATAACACGAAACTGCCACAGCCCCTGCCCAATTGAAAATACTGTCTTTGGTCCAGCATCTGTGGATAGCTCTACCTGCCAGTAGCCGCAAGATAGGTCAAGGGAGCTAAACCAACTGGACCCAGTGATATAGTCCAAGGTGTCATCTATCCAGGGCAACGGGTCAAGTCAAGACTTTTTTTTATTTGCATAGAGCCTTTCACAACACAAATTGTTTCAAAGCAGCTTTACAGAAGATCATGCATTAACAGAAAATTAAACTGTAATATCTATAATGTCTTAGAGTCATCATTGTGCAGTTGGACTGTGCATTGTGAACTAATGCGATTGTGAATTGTGTTTAAAAATAAGTAAATAAATAATAATTGTATTTATAACCCCAGTGAGCAAGCCAAAGGTGACTGTGGCAAGGAACACAAAACTCCCTAAGATGTTGGTTGATGGAGAAAAATAAACTTGGGAGAAACCAGGCTCACTGTGGGGACCAGTTCCCCTCTGGATAACAAAATTAATATAATGCCAATATTACTTATGTATAGTGCAAGTCATGGTTTAAAATTATTAACTAAGTAAGTGTTAAGGGTCAGTGTTTAAAAAAAAGATTTTGTATGAACTATAAGATTAATGACTAATGTCTTATCCTGTATTCCATCCTGTATTAACTGCAGAAGTTAATTGATAGTCTATGTATTCCATTTCAAGAGTGGTGTCCATCATTAGACCGAGGTGATGTCAATAGAGATCATTTAGGTGCATTGCAGTTAAACCTGGACGGTAATTTCTTACACTGTTGGTAGGTCCGGTGGTAGCCGTGTGCGGCCAACAGATGAGACACTTCCTGAGAGACTTTTTCATTTCGCTCATTGCTAGCGAGTGGACCATTTGCACCTCGTTTATTGAACACGGCGTGGTTTTGTGCACAGCCATTTCTTTTTTCACAATTCGAAAGTCGCGTGAACAAATTATACTGCTATCACTGTTTCTAACTTTAAAACTAGCGGGTTGATGTCACGTGTCGTAAATCCAGTGACGCTGCTAGTGACGATTCTCCCTGACCAATCAGTGATCTGCAGGATTTTGATGTCACATTTAGTATCAACACGGCTCGCTTGGAACGTCGACTGAGGTGGTACTAAAAAAAGTATCAGGTACCAGGTACTATCCACAGTGGAAAAGCCCCAAAAAGTGAGCAGAGTCGAACTGAGTTGAGTTGTACCGTGCAGTGGAAAAGCCCCATATGTGTGTAATGACAGGTGGCGCCAACAGGAAACCATCCTCTTCCCGCTCCTGGCCACAGGGACTTTGGGCTTGTGCTTCAAAAGAGGCAATCAAACCATCTTGGGGACAAGCATCAGCCTCCTGGAACCTGGAGAGTCTTGCTCTAACTCAGGCCACCTCTCTCTGGTCCAGTGCTTCAATATTCTCTTACAGGGTTCACAACCCATCAGCAACAGTGCCACCTTGAGCCTGGGATTGAAAACCTTGGCACAGTTCTGCAATGAGGCCATCCAAATCCCGCAGTATCTGTGTTAAATTACAGTCTTCCATCACACTTCTGACACCAGTGTAACACCACACAGATTTTGGGGATCAACAAAATCTCCTCTATTTACAGCTCCAAGACGGTATGCAGGCAGACATAATAAACACAGCTTTAGAATCTGTAACATAACACAGATCAAGCTAAGCACACACAACTCATAAAAGCACCTAACAAAAGCACTACACTTCTATTGGATGGTGATAGAAAAATAGTAAGTAATCATTTGCAATGTGAACAGCCAATCAGAACTAAGAACAAAGTTATGCTGGGATGCTACACTATGTTGTTCTTCATTGGAGTTACTATTCACTCGCATTGCATCTTTATTCATACAGTGAAAATGAGTGGTGCCTACTATCTCCTTTTGCGGTTCACAGAAGAGAGTAAGTCAAACAGGTTTGTAACAACATGATGGTGAGGAAATTATAGTAGAATTTTCATTTTGTGTTACTATTACTTTAAGGTTAATGTCTGAAAGAAAAACAGTAACCCATGACCTTCAAACTAATTCCTGCAACCCAAGCAAAACAGAATACAAATTCTAACAAATAAAAGAAAAAAAACAACCAAAAATTTGTGGGCAAGTCGAGACAGATAGTACTTTGGTAAAAATGTACTGACATGAGAACTTGATAGCATTGCTAAACCATGACCCCACACCCCCGGCAAAGAGGAACCACACAAATTCCACAGATATGAGTGAAGAATTCACTGCACTTTATCCACTCTCCATTTGTTTCTCTCAAATCTGCTGAGTGAGCATGGACTTTCCATGGGTTGAGCCATCATTACATGGTTGTACATGTTGAAAGCATGTAATTTAAGCATTGTCCCTAATAACCTGGAGAAGAGCAAGTATTTTTGTACAAAAACAGTTAAAATTGTTTATTGTAGAGTAGTCAAACCTCTCAGTGATGACAAACTGGCCTGAAGTCTACATAGGGAGCGACGGAGATGGAAGAAAAAAAAACACCCGGGTGTCTCAGTTTCAATAGGCGTCAAGGGTTAAAGGTTAAAGTCTAAATCAACAAAACAGACCCCTTGGGCCAAGGTAAACACACCGACTCTCATTTCATACAAAAATTGAGATGAAGAAGATGAAGATAGGCTGCTTGTTTTATTTTTACTGATTTTATTTTTTTTTGTACTTAAAAATATACACAGTACATTCTGTATTAATTTTGTATTAAGTTTATAAACATTCAAAATAAAATAAAAAAAAACCTCACGGAAATCCTATGGAATCATTAAACCCATTTTGTAACCACCTTTCATAACAGACTACCAGTATTTAATAAAAGGTTAAGGTGGTAAGTGCAAACAAGATGGTTCAGGTTTGCTGATGTAGGCTAATTGTATATAAGTGCATATTAGTGCCTGAAATTACTACGCATGGAGCCAAACCCAAGACTCAAGTAAGAGAATCAGCATGCAATGCAAACAAAGCATCATTATTTTCTCAACAAACAACCCAAGAATCAATCTGTCTTTAGCACTCACGAAATACTGCTCCAAATAACTGTGGTGATTCCAGGACCTGTTGCTTTTCTTATTAAAGGAATTATCAGGTTAAATTCAAGGGTTAGTTCACCCAAAAATGAAAATTACCTCATCATTTACTCACCTTCATGCCATCCCAGCTGTGTGTGACTTTCTTTCATCAGCAGAACACATTTGAAAAAAAAATTAAATAAATAAAAAAATTGAAAAATATCTTAGCTCATTAGGTCCTTAAAATTCAAGTGGATGGTGATCGACCTTTGAAGCTCCATAAAGCACAGACAGTCAGCATAAACATCATTCATGTGACTCCTGTGGTTAAATTAATGTCTTCTAAAGCGATACAGTCCTTTTTGAAAAAAAAATATTATTACAGTATTTAAGTACTTATTAACTAAAAATCATCTCTTCCGGTCAGCAGCAGTATACACATTCACAAGAGTGCCAAGTTCACGTGGTCTCTTGTGTGATGTATCCACGATGGCATGTTACGGGTATAATCTAACGTTTTTCTCTCGGTTGAGACATCCAGAATAAGCACACAAATTCACCATTGTGAAAAACATACAGGTTCGAATATAGGTCTAAACCAAAACCAACGAAGTTTATGTACAGCGTTCCTCCTCAAAGTACTTAAATATTGATCTTTTTCACACCAAAAGTGATTGTATCACTTTAGAAGACATTCACTTAACAGCTGGAGTCGTATGGATGACGTTTATGATGACTATCTGTGCTATTTGGAGCTTTAAAAGTGTGATCACTATCCACTTGCATTTTAAAGACCTACTAAGCTGAGATATTTTTCTTTTTTTCTTCAAATTTGTTCTGCTAAAGAAAAAAAATCATACACATCTTGGATGG
Source organism: Moxostoma hubbsi (assembly GCA_032164185.1). Taxonomy (NCBI): domain Eukaryota; kingdom Metazoa; phylum Chordata; class Actinopteri; order Cypriniformes; family Catostomidae; genus Moxostoma; species Moxostoma hubbsi. The sequence continues at coordinate 34,681,297 of JAVLUX010000001.1, read as the reverse complement.
GGTGGGGATGAATAAATAATGATAGAATTTTCAGTTTTGGGTGAACTATTCCTTTAAGCTCAATCGACAGCATTTTAGACATAATTTTGATTGCACCAAAAAAATTATTTCAACTTTTCCCCGTTAATTAAAAAAAAAGCAAAAATATTGGTTACAGTAAAGCACTTACAATGGAAGTGAATGGGGCCAGTCCAGTCCATAAACACTAAAATACACTCATCAAAAGTATTGCAAGATGTAAACATCATACACGTTAAAATGATTTTACTCTGATAAAATTGCTTACTAACCTTTATCTGTAAATTTATATGCAATATAATATGCAATATATTGCAACTTTGTAAATCATATAATCTGGTAAATGCTGGTAAATACTTGAATTAATTGAAACATTAAAATCATTTTCACACATCGTTTGCGTCTTGTGGTTATACTTTTAAAACACTATGTATTTAAACTAGGGCTGTCAATCGATTCAAATGTTTTATCAAATCAATTACATGGTATCCCGATTAATTAATCGCGAGTAACCGCTTATACAAATATTTGCTGAGAAAGCCCCTCATATAACAATAAATCAATATATAATGATTATACTTATTTATATCATATATATATATGTTTTGAATGCAAGAACGGTACGCATGTTTGTTGTTCTGCCTATTGAAGTTTTTTCTTCACTGTATAAACTGTGTGTTGATCATACAGCTGAAATTTCTCTTACTGCCCTCTGGAGTAAACAGGTGGTACTACAAGCTTGCATTTCTCAGGAATCTTCCTTATTATGCTCCGTGGGCATTCGATTAATTGCGTTCATTTTTTTAACATGTTATTTTTTGTAAAATGAATCGCACTGAATTAACGCGTTAAATCGACAGCCCTAATTTAAACATATATGGACTGGCCCTATTCACTTCCATTGCCATTGTCTTACTGTATTGCTACAATATATTTGCTTCATTTTTAACAGAAATCAGGAAAGAGTAGGAATTATTTTGTGATAATCAATATCATTCCACAAATGCTATTGATTGAGCTTACCTTCTATTGAACCTGGAATATTCCTTGAATGAGATGTTTAAGGCACAATCAGTACCAGACTGTTTGCCAGTAATGAAACGTCTGTCAACACAAGACTATATTCAGCCTAACACTTACAGGTCTCATTTTCACAAATGGCAAAATCAAAGAACCTTTTTTCAACCAGACATTCCTCAAGTCTGGGCATATTTTACAGCATCCACCTACATGTAGTCAAAAATGTAAAGATGGGAATGTACATCCAGAGACACATTGGAACTTCTTCGGAATTATCATTGTGGATACACGTGTACTAAATAAAACAAAGGTCTCTCTTTCCAAAACTTTACTGGTGGAAGTGTTGGGCAATTTTTTTTTCCCTCTGTTCACATTTTTATGATAGCTCCCTGACAGATATATGCCTCTCATCAGCTGAGAAACAAAAACAATTGGGAATTATTTTACCTTAAGCTGTATTCACACCTTGACATAAGAAGATCTGCTGCCATGTGGTTCCAGACAGTACAGAAGACATATCAATTTTATTGAACCCATTGTACCCACTAAATATAAGACATCCATTTATTATACCACCAGCTATCCAGATATCCATGCTAATTGTAATATATTGCTTATGTGTACCACTATAAACAGGAATAAACTTAAAACCATTTTCAAAACACATGCATCTGTAGGTCAATAGGTCAATAATTCTAAAATGATACACTATTACGCCGAAACAAACACAGAGACTCTGAACCAATGTTTCAGTGAGGAGCCTTTGGGGAAATCCCGATATAAACTGTTGACATGTCAGAGCAAGAAGACGGTCTGGAGAGGTTTCTAAACTACAACATAAAGATGTGTGTGTGTGTGTGTGTGTGTGTGTGTGTGTGTGTGTGTGTGTGTGTGTGTGTGTGTGTGTGTGTGTGTGTGTGTGTGTGTGTTGGAGATCATGGCATTATGCCAGCTCCACAGGGTTCCTGAGGATAACCTCATTGTTAGCAACCAAATCATTCTCTTGGGGGTTTCCGGCTGATCGTCGTCTGATACATCCCATACATTAATCAGCAGAGATGGCATCAGGATTGGCAGAGAAGCATTTTACTAAAGTGTTTTTGTAAAACAAACCCAAACAGATCCAAAGTTTCCACAAAGGGTCATGGGTTCTAGGGAACACATAATAATAAACTGTATACTTTAATGAACTGGAATTTTTGGTTTGTTTTTGTTTTACATACATGCTTATTTTCTTATCATCCTTTCCTTCTGGCTTGGCTTTATCTTTTTAAGTGCAACTCTGAGCCAAACATCCTGGCTGGGCTGCCTATATCTCATTGTCTCTCTCTCCCCCTCTCTTTGCCATTGTCAAGTGAGCATGCAGTGAAAAATTACAAACAAGGGCATCCAAGAGCATCTTTGGGCACAAAGTAGGTCACGTCTGAAATAAAGAATGAACGTGCCAGAGGAAATCGGACTAGCGTAAATATTTAGCCACAAAAACCTCTAGAGATCTTTATGTCTTGGGATATTATACACAAGTGAAGTGATTACACCACAGGGGAAGATTGTTTTGTGGGAACAGGATAAGGACTTTGTTGATGGAAGATGAAAGATATAATCATTCCATACGACAGTCTGTAAATTTACACTCACCTTTAGTGAATGAGTTAATGTAGAAATAGCAAACAGATCGCTGTAGAAATCTAGATAGTGGACAGAGTGCATTGGGTACTACACCTCTATGATAGCAAAATGTTTTTTTACGTGGCTCATTGTACATATCATGGCAGTTTCCAGAAATTAACATTAGGTTGCTTAAACAATTACTTATATTCCCTTTCGCACAATCATGAGTAAAATGGTAGATTATCAGTTAATAAGCACTTACTTTTCACCCTGTTCCTCACACAATGCTACTTAATGACATCTAAACACTTTTACTTTACTGATGATGCATTTTTACATTTGTATTACATAACCAACTACATTTACAAGCTTTTCTGTGCGTAATCAAATTGCGCTGTAGATAAACTGATAGAGTAATGCACTTACAAAGCAAAGGATCAGGGTACAATTTCTGAAGAAAACAAGTCAAATCATCAGGCAAATGTTACCAGAAAATGAATTTGCTTTTCCCATTTTTCACCCAATTTGGAATGCCCAATGCACTTTCAAGTCCTCGAGGAGGACGAATCTCAGTTGCCTCCATTTCTGAGACCATCAACCCGTGCATCTCATCACATGGCTTGTTGAGTGCGTTGCCACAGAGACATAGCATGTGTAGAGGCTTCACGCCATCCACCGAGACTTCCATGCTCAACTCACCACGCGTCCCACGAGAACAAACCACATTAAGTCAAGTCAAGTCAAGTCAATTTTATTTGTATAGCGCCTTTCACAACACACATCGTTTCAAAGCAGCTTTACAGAAGTTCAGCATTAACAGACGATAAAAATGTAATGTCTATAAAGTCGATAAATCATCATCCTTGTGACCATGAGGAAGTTACCCCATTTGACTCTACCCTCCCTTGCAACTGGGCTAATTTGGTTGCTTAGGAGACCTGGCTGGAGTCACTCAGCACACCCTGGGATTCGAACTAGTGAACTCCAGGGGTGGTAGCCAGCTTCTTAACCACTGAGCTACCCAGGCCCACCCTCAACATGTGGTTTTAAAACGCTGTTCCAAAATCTAGGTATCTTAATTATGCTGCCTCTCAAGATATCTCATTTTGGCCAAATTCTAAGGTAGCATCTTATGTATCCTTCCCTGGATAGGCAATCCCAGAATGCACCGTGATGAGCTCGGCAGGAAAATAAATCCAAGATGGTGGACAAAGCGAGAGAAATGTACATTATAAATACACTTATAATCCATTCATTACTGAAAAGTATTGATAAATGACAGTTTAATATGACACAAAACTGACTATTTTACCCATAAATGTGTGTGTACCATGCGTATTAAGGCTCAATAGAGGATTGCCTATGTAGAGCATTCCAAATCGCTTTTTTATGAGGCATCATTTCCGAAGTATGCTGCCACAGAAGACAGCTGCCTATGTAAGCAGGAGACAGTGAGGCAACTCACTAAGTTTTGGAACAGACCCAAAACGTCACGCATCGCATTGATCAAAGATGTCCATTTATTGCATGTTTCCATGGAAAAATTATTCAAAACAGCACAGATCAAAGAACAAGTTACGTGTGCACGGCCTCTTACTGTTCTTTCAAAAATGTTACCTAATTCACCTAATTCAATCCAGGGGAGGCAAAGTGCTATAGCATATCAATGTTTTAATTGTTTCCAGTTGATTTGTCACCTCTTTTGCCTCCAGAGTGGAACAACTTGCCAATGTCATTATGAAAGTCAACTGCGCTGCCTCATTCAGCGATTCTTGATGCATTGCCAGGAACAGCCATAAACTTATAAATAAAGGTGTTTAAATCCTTTTGTCTCACCATGTTTGTAGAGATAAGAAACAGCTGTGGAGATGTTTTATAACGATGTGAAAAGGTCAGGTGAGTGGAAAGTTGGTTAGTTGAATAAGAACCAGGTATGCCAGTGTTGCTGGTGTCAGTCATGCTCTCATTTGTGCCTGCGAGCAAGAAATCTAAACCTAACTGCTTCACGGAAGGTGCATTGCAGCTGGACCTGACCTTCTGCGTTACCTTCTATACCCTTGTGCATTTATATGCCTGTGGCACTTAGTTAGAGGTTCAACTTGGAAACGTATGCCATATGTGTAGAAACTGGGTCATTAGGGGTGGCTGTGGCTCAGGTGGTAGAACGGGTTGTCCACTAATCATAGGGTTGGTGGTTCGATTCCTGGCCCACATGACTCCACATGCCGAAGTGTCCTTGGGCAAGACACTGAACCCCAAGTTTCTCCCAATGGCAGGCTAGAGCCTTGCATGGCAGCTCTGCAGTCATTGGTGTGTGAATGTGTGTGTGAATGGGTGAATGAGACGCAGTGTAAAACGCGTTGAAAACCACTAAAGTTAAAAAAGACCCATTTACCATTATACTACCCACATTGAATGACTGGTACTGATTGGCAAGGTGCCTTAGAATGGGTAAGAAGAGTCTAAGGTTAGGATGGGTTAGGGGCCGTTCACACCAAACGTGTTGTGCATCTGTCTGCACAGTTTTTCAACTGTTTTTCAATGTCAACGTGAGCAAGACTGACATCTTTGACCATGGCAACATGACTCATTTTTCAAGCTTCTTGCATTCTGTTATATTCCTTTTGCAGAGTCTAGCTTTTTGTAGCGCAAGGATGTGTTCAGTCTGAACAGATATTTAGTTGTCCTTTCCACCTCTTAAATTTAAGCAATGGCTACTGAGGCTTTACCCCAGCTAATGTGAGAGCACCGCTACTTGGAAAAACGCGGAAGACCATCAACTTTAACATAAATATAGATTATGTTTGTCCTTCAACTTTTCAAGAAAATTGATTTTTACTCTGTCAGCAAACACAGGGTTTGTTGTCCTGCTCAGCGTGCCGGATGACTTGCCCCTGCCTGCATAATCTCCTGCTCTGGCTTTGTCAACAATCAAGAACAAATTGACTGCACATGCTCTCCATCAGAGCTGCCTCTCTACATTCAAACATGAGCCCAATTGTTCTTTAAAGAGGTCTGGAGCTTGTTTGATTGCAGGTGCCGGTCCTGTTTGATTAGCAAAGTGGGTCATGACAAATACACAATCAAATTAGGATGCTCTTTATTTCCAGATGCTTTGACGGCATGCAATATTTCCTTGTCATTTTGTTTAGGGACTTTGTTGTAATGCATTATGCATCTGAGTGTCTGTAGTTATTCAGCGCTTCTGAAAGAAATCGGTCAACTGTTTTCTCCCATCATAACTACTTCTTTATACTCCTTTATTCCCAGTTTCAAATAGATTCATGTTTTTTAGCCTCCACTTATATTTTCCCAGACAAAATCTCCTTTTGGAGCTTTGCCAACTGGGTTAAAACAGCCATCTGTAGCTTGTCTTTGTCAGCTTCCTCTAAACCCTAGGAGGGAAACACTTTCTTTGTGCAGAACAAAGTTTTCATATCCAGATTGTAGTTCTCTGAGGAAAAGCAGGAAGTTTAAACCATAAGACCACATCACTCATTATATTATAATTTCTACGACCAATTCAACATTAATGAGGTGGATGACACAGAATAATCTGTAGTAGGATTCAAAGTCAAGACACCGCAAAACAAATGAGCACTGAATTAATGTTGCACATAAAGTAAGAAAATAGAAAACAGAGCATAAAGCCTCTCTGACCTGTCTTACAATTTCAAACACGCTACCTGAAAGAAAAAAAAAAGAAAAAACATTCCAGTATTCCATGTACAACCCACTTAAATACAAATGTGCAGCTGCACTCAACAACAGTTTTGCAATAATCACAATACTGTCAACGAGCTTACTGACATGCATTTTAGTGCTACCTTGATGATAAGAGTCTTTTTATTGTCTTATATTGTTCAATAGAACATTTATTACTGACACAAATATCTGCAAGTTACAGCTATGCAATGCAAAGAATTAGTCACAATAAATCATACAAGTTACATGCAAATTAGATTTTCAGCATGTCAAACCTGTTAATTCCATAGTCTAATTATTTTCAAACAAACAGAAAAATATTCTTCTATATCCCCATTTGAGTAGACTGCTAATTAGCAATATAAAGTTTAAAAAATGGATTTTAAATCTTTTGTATATATGCATCTGTTCTACAACACTAATGTTTCGTTCTTGCAGCATCTCAGGTTAAATTTACTTTACTTAGGTTTGGTTATATGTCATTTACTTGTAGATATAGCCTATTTTGTCATAATTATTTTTTTTATATATATTAGTATTATTAATTCACTCACCGCAGCAGCTTTGTACCTGTGGCTGTTTTTTCCTTCTGGCACCGGTAGAGAATGTATGCACACTAAGTATAACAGTGCTGCGAGGAGCTGAGCGCATCGCATCATCCTGAGGTCCGCACCAGAGCCGCAAGCACCACCTGCGCGCGGGGCACTTTAAACTACACGAGCTCTAGGGAAGGCGGAGAGAACGCACGCGCTTGTCTGTCGAGCTTTACTGCAGCTATGTGCTTACTAGCCGAGTGATTTTATACTCTCTGATGTCTTTGTTCTCTCTTCTTCAAATTGCACTTACCTTCAGGGGCTGGAGTGGCAAGTTCAACGGCAATCACGTGGGATTTTTTTTCAGAGTTATGGTTAGTAGGGGAAGTTTGGGGAGTGAAGACATCTGTTTGTCTTCTAAAACAATTAAATGTGGCAATGAAGTATTTATGCTATGTATTGATATCATGCCAATATACAGTCATTGTTTTATGGAATGGATGAACCAAGTGTTTTTTTATATATTTTTTGCGGTGTTCCATGTTTCAATAGGCATAGAGTGAATGTGCAGGTAATGTAGGGAAATGCAAGAGTAAAGTGGGATACTTATGCTTAGTTATTTATGATTGTTTGACTAAAAATCAGCATTTAGCATTTATTTAGCCATGTGGATCGTACTTAAAAATAATTGCAAATGATCAAAGCATGCCACTTTATCTCTATTCAACCTAATTCAACGTGAACCTGTTGCATTAAACCATATTTATTTTTAAAAAACATACATAGAAAACATTTAAAGGGATAGTTCAGTTGAAAATTCTCATCATTAACTCAATGTAATGTGGATTCAGTTCAGAAGACACTAATTGATTGACTAGAGTTGTGTTGATTACTTTTATGCTACCCAAATACAGTATGCCTTTTGGACCATCAAACAGCCAGCAGCAGGCCCCCCTCCAGTTAGTTGACTGAGGGAGGGAGGGAAGGGTGGGGGGGGGGGGGGGGTGGGGGGGTTCTAGATTTGACTCGGAAAGTGGCATGCTTGACTTATCCGCCTGACCTGAAAGCACCTTTCTCAGATGCCTCTGCTTAAAGTGCATAAAAGGTGTCATTAGCGTTGGGTCCATTGTTGAGGAAATTGTCTGCTCGGAAAGCATCTGTAAATCAAAGGGCTGTTGCTGATCTCTTTTGAATAGAATCGACCCGGCTGAGTGTCATCAAGGAAGCTGTATTTCCTTACGTCCAAGATCTAGTACAGCAACACATGGAATGCCTGTAACACTGACTTAATACAGTAATATAATTATTTTATTTTTTTTCAGACACATAGCTAATAGCTAATAATATAGTTGTTTTTTAACACTTTTGTTACAGCATTGCAACTTTAGTGTCTAGAGAGCACTTGACTGACACTTTTTTGCAACACGCATAAACAGCATTCTTCCTCTCCCTTGTCTGTTTTCTATCAACTGCTGAACAACAATAAGTAGAGCCAATGAAAAGGATGAATGCAGCTTGATTTTTTTGTCCTCTAGCTTGTGGAAGTTTTACTTTTTGTTTTGACATATCATTATATCACATTTTTGTAGGTGGGGAAACTGCTGATTCTATATCTATTTCTCGTTTTAGAACTCCTGCCAAATACTTAGACCGTTCTTCGTCTCTGCCTTGTTTAATTTTGCTCCACTCATTTGGACCAAAACCAAGAAAAATCTTGATATACAGAACATTTTTATAAGAGCGAGCTGATGATGGTTTGCAAAAGTTACTCTTGGAAGGACTTGCATCCTGTTTTTGATAATGGTATTTGAGGCAATTTATAGTCTGTAGAGTTATACATTCCTGAGATAAGCTAAGATGTCACTTTTCTTCTCAAATCATTTTACCTTAAGATCTTTTTCTACAATTTGTTTTTTTCTCAGCAGCCAATGAATCAATTTCAAATCAGTCAAACATAGCTTCAGCAGTTGGCAGTATGTCAAATTCAATCGTTTATAAAATACAAGCCATCCAATCCTTCTGAAACATAGTAGCACCGTAGTGTGGATACAGAAAGTGTTACCACAGCCTTACTTTGTCCAGATATTAAACATAACTCCTTATTTTTTGTTTAAGCATGTTTCTAGTTAACGTAACATCCAGATTTCAAAGTGTTCAATTCCCACCATGTCACTTCTTCTCAAACTAAACTCAGACTTAACCTTTTAACACCACCAGAAGGATCAGCCACAAGAAAGCCAATGAGACCAGCCAACCAAAGCAGTGACTTTACCCCAAGGACACACTTATGATAAATGATGTCTTCAGATAGCTGTTGGAAAACAAAGGAAGACTGTCAGGCTTCAGGCTTAAACACTGGCAGACTTCCTTTAAAAACCATCAACCATCTCCCCCTCACTTTGGTAGAAAGAACCACAATGAGGCTGACACATCTCAAATAGCAGGGTGCACTTGTAAACCTCCTCAAGAAGGGGGCAGGGGAAGAAATCTCTTTCTCCCCCACTTTTTTTTGCCAGGCACCCCAGGTGTGCAATGATGGAAAGATGAGAAAAAGAAAGCGACAGATCGTGAACTCACTTCTGTTTACACTGTCAGCTAAAAGTGAGCACAAGTTGCTTCCTCTGACAGTTCTGTGTGAATATTACATACCACATCAATGACTTCTACCAAATCTACCACCTTAAGAATACCTTATATTTACCTCAAACTCACACTTTGCTGCAATCGCCCTGCTGTGAGAATAACTGTGATACTCTTTTGTTACTGAGAGCTGTAAAGTTAACAGCCTACTAACTGTACAATCTCTTCCACTGAACATTCAAAGGACATTTACAGCAGGGGTGTATCAAAGTTGGCAAACATAATAAACTCTACAGATGCATTTTAAATAAGTACTTTTTTCACCATTACTTGATGTTTTGGCCATAAACATGGGTATTATTTTCTCTCTCACTCTGTGCAAACAAAAAGTGCACACCTGCAAAAATCAAAGTCAGCATCTGCAAGGGGTCATTAGGGAGGAGATCCTTAAGTTTCTCATCATTGCATCAAGCTGAGGCTGAATCACATAATTGCTGACACCCAGCCACATTGATCCATTTAAGAGAGCGATTGTCTTATGACACAGATATTGCTAGTCTTACACACAGGCTCAGCTTTCCCCAAAGCCATATGTTGGAAGACAAGAAATTCACGTTTTTCCTATCAAGGACACTTCCGATATTCACCACTGCTTGTAATGTAATCCAGACTTTAAAGTTTAAAAGTGAATGGAACACAAATGTGTCTTTTTATGACAAAAAAATTGGTGGCCCAAATTTTACGAAGTGCCTGGCAACACTTTTCTTTGCCCTTTATGAATTATTGTCCTTATTTTATTCATAGTTGAACCAGTCAAAATGTATGGATTGTGAAAGTCAACTCTGGGTTCTTGACGGGGTGAAAATACATGTTTTCTTTTTTTAACTGTAAAATACAGCTTCATCTCTGACAAGGGCTCCGCTGTGAGCAGTAAATGATTAATGTAACATCCAGTGCATCGTATTCATGATCTGAATTCATCCTTTGCTCAGTTGCTTCTCTTTCGTTCATGTCATAGTGATCAATTATCTTGTGTATGTACAGGAGTTGAGATTATACTAAAGAAAATATTGCATTGCTTTGGAAAGAAAATTACTGTTACATTTACCCAAAAAGAAAGTAATCCACTACAAATGACTAATTACTTCCCAAAAATATAATCTGATTACTTTGACGAAAAGTAATCACATTATTACTTTAATAATTTATTATAACGTTACTTTCTAAAACACTTCTCATAGAAAATTGCCATTGAACTGTCTCAGAAACTCAAACAGATGCACGTATAAACAAAATTCATGTTTTGAATGCATTCTACAGAAATAATGTTGTTTTAGAAATATGTATAATCAAAGTAATTAGCTTAATTAAAGGGCAGAAAATATTGTCTGATTACAGGAATTTTAAAAGTAATACAGTACACTACTTTTGGACTAAAAAGTCCAATACTAATAACTAATTACCTTTTAATCAGATTACATCCAACACTGCTTACATTATAAATTACATTTACAAATTTGGCAGACACTTTAAGCAAAGCAACTTTTAGTTAATTCAAGGGTTTAATTAGTTTTTTTATTAATATGTGTTCAATGGTAATCGAACCTTACAGAACCTTACCAGTAATATGGTGTACCATAGCTCTGTTTAAGCCTTAAGAAAAAAGAACTGATATCTATTTTTTAATGGTGAAATTATGTATATATCTGAGGTAAAGAGTATAAATGCTTTCTGCTTGAAATATGCACTGAGATAAGATCTCCTCAGTTTAAATATTCCCTTAGAGATTGTGAGCTTAATTATACATCAGACAAACTTCACAGTGTTCTGGATTAGTGACACAAAGTAACCCTTGTAGTTTGAACTGGCTTTCAGTGCTGAATTTAAACTTTTATTAAGAAAAAAAAATTATGTATGCGGTTATTGAATAGAAAGTGGGATTAGAAAAGTATGTCCTCTATCAGAGTTGCTTAAGCCGACACCACACTAGCCAGTTTTTCAAGTGATTCTCAGGTGTGAGCTTCATAATCGCCGGCCAGACGGAGGGAGGCGAAGCACGCATTAGCGTCTGTCAGTGGGAGGTGTTAATCCTTTGACCGTCTGAACTCCCAGCTGAATTAATAGCTTCAAAATGTGAAAAAACACATCTGGCTTGCTTGAAAAAAATGTTCTGTCACCGAGGTGGGGTCTTGTGTTCTCATCAAGTGACCAATGAGTTTCTTCTTGTAATGAAGAACTGACAAGATGTCAAGCTGATCTTGCATGCGTTTCCCATTCAACAACATAATTCATTGCTTAACCACCATAGTATGATACATCACTGGGGAAAATAACTAGCTAGTCGTGACTATTTCCTTAAACCATAGTAATTATGTTACACATCCATTGTTTGAACCACATTGGTTCAACAGCATAGAGCTGTCGTTATGACGTTTTGCAGAGGGTGGAGTAAAACTTCCGTGAATATACCATTTTAAAAGCTCATTAACACGTACTCCAGAAATCCGTTTAATGTCAGAAAGCTGATGAAGACAGGAAAGATGCATGCACTCTGAAATGGGACAGGTACATACGCTGCAACAGATGGGTTTCCCTCTACATCAGAATTTGGGGTTCCCCCGATGCACTTGAGCACATATGCAAATGCACAAATGTACACTCTTCAAAAACATACTATATACAGTATAAACTACTTATGTGCTAACATAAACAGATAAAAGCAGTGTTCTCTGACAGAAACCATGTGTGATAAAGTGCTTTATTTTAACAGTCTGTAACAGGGAGGCGGGAACCGGACGAACCATCAAAATAATGTTTAATGAAAACAAAAAGACACAAAACATTGTAACATTGTCACAAAACACAAATGCACACACTGTAGCTGCACGTGGGTCTCTCTCTCCCGAACTACCACGTTCCGCTGGATTTATCCCTCTCCTCGGTTGATCAGCCCGACTGGCTCATCAGACAGTCTTTAATGACTTAAATGGCTGCATTCCCATTTATATGACGTTTCAGAACGCCACTTTCTGCAAAACCCAATAAGCAGTTTTCTTAAATGCATGTAAAGGTTGTCAAAGTGTTGACAGAGTGAAAGATATATATGGAATGAAAGATTTAAAAGCCTCATTGAAGTCAAATGATGTCCACACAGCAAATTAACAAGGAACTATGCTTCTAACCATTGGAAAGCTGTAGTCCCAACCAGACAACTCTGCAATGCTGTTTCTTAATGTTTGTGGGAAGCACCAAATCATTGAACTCTGTTGTAACCATAGTTGGCAAATATGCTTTTGGGAAAAGCACCCGCACATCGCACTATGGATTGTTGTCCATAGTGACTCTGTCACCAAGCGTTTTTTCCTACACTAAAATACTGTAACATCAGAAAGCAGAGCCCCAACAGTCTGCTTTTATTTAACAATTTCTTTACTCACTGAAAGCTGCATATGGAAATAAATGTTCTACAACAAGCCTTGATGACAAATACACAATTACGCACTTTCACAAATTAAAGTTACTCCGTTTTCACACCTGGCATATTAGCTGCATTTGTTTCGGAATCTTGTGCGTTTTCTCCTTTGGTTTGGTTCACATAGGCATATATGAACACAACATTCGCAACTGCATCCGCACCAAAACAATCGGTCAGAGTCCACCTGGACGGAGAAGAAATCTGTTGGTCAGCTCGTCACTGTAATTCATCATCAAAACGCATATATAGCCTTTTGGCGGATATATCTGATATAGGTCGATCTTCATGATCGCTTCTCTCTTTTGGATAGCTGCAGGACATACACAGGTAGGATGGTGTCAGCAACTTTTTGACAGATAAAAACGTGGCTTCACTCATTATGTGTATGAGCGTGTGCAAGTATGCAGGTGTGTCATACCTCCGACTGAAAAGAGCAAGATCTCAGCAAAACAGTCCACATGTGTTACACCCTCGGCCAGAATTGAGTTGTTTGGAATCTGCTAGTGTGGTGCAGGCTTTAGAATATTTTGACTTTTAAAACTAAACTTCTTTGTTTCAGTGCCAACTGTTGAAAGCATTTTAACATGTAATCAAATAGAGTGCGAAGTGGGTTGTAACAGGTGGGTATCACTAATGGCCTAGGAGGAGAAAAAGTTTACAGTGGAAAAAGATCATACAGCTAAAACTACCTGAAGCTTCCCTTTTCTTTCTCTGCTCAATGGAACTTTTCAATAATAAGGAGTCCTGTGAAGAACAATGCTGGAAGCCTCATGTCCCACCAGGATCATGAACCTTTGGGATAGGAATGGCATTCAGATGCCTCTAATGAACAAAGCAACAAAGGGTTACAAATGTATACAATATATCTGTACTTTGTTCGCCAGCATGTCATGGCATGTTGTGCATGTCAACAGCCATTAATCTAGCACCCTTTATGCTTATAACACATGTTTCTAAAAGATTTAGGCATCTTTACACTTGCATTAGGGCCTATATCAGCATGCAGCTGTTAAGTACGTATTTATTTGTGAAAATCTGTGCTGTGTTGATTAAGAACGCTAAAGCTGGGGTTTTGATAATTGGCGCCAAGTAGGCTCAAAACAATGGCAGCACTTAAGCCATTTTGTGCTGTTGTCAGCCTCTTTTTTGGGGGTTGTTGGGGCCCCTCGGTATTATAAAATGCAAGCCAGACTCCTCAAGCACACCACCATGGAAGCAGCTTCAACTAGACTCCTGAGGGTCTATTAAACGTCACTCAGTGGAAACATGAAAGAAAGCCTCATTGAAATGAATCATGCCCTCTACCCCTCCTCAGCTCGAGCCCTCCACCCATGTGCCAGTGACCACAAGAAAGAGCACAGCGGTGAAGTGAGGGGAGGTTATAAAAGATAAAGCTGGCTTTAGTGCAGCTTGTTGTTGTGAAATGTGATACAAGCTGCAAATATTGGCACAGTTAAGTAGAACCTTATATTATTATTTTGTTAGTACTATGTGATGTATAGTATTGTGAATACCACCACTTTTGAACATGGATTGATTTCATGCCCCTTAAAAATAAATAATATGTCTTAGTTCTGCAGTTCTGCAGTTCGAAGTTCACTGAATAAGCCTTTGGACTCCATAGCACCTTTTCTGTTAAAAAGCCTCTGTTTAACTTGGCTTGTCACACAAGGATGTTTAAAAAGATTTGAAAACTAAGCCATCACACACGAAACACATTTCAGCACAGAGCCTTCCTCACAGTAGTGGTTTTAACCAGGTGGTGACATGATGTTCTGGGTACACACGCGAACGTGCTGTTGTCAGCACTCTTAGAGCGATTTACGCTATAGGTTCAACTTTGGGTTCAGGTTTGTAATTTATAAACAAATATACAGGACTTCCGAGCTTGTTTCGTCCATGAGTTAGGGGTTGTTCACACCAAACGCATTTTTGCGTGCATCTGTTTTTCCATTGTTTTCTTTGTAAATACGTGCTGGATGAACATCCTTGATTGCTGCACCGCGTCTCTGTTTCTTCAGGGTCTCATGCAGGACCGGCACATTTTTAGACACAGTGTCAAGCTTAAAATAAATTCAGGTCTCAAAAACGCACGCCGAGACATCTGCGTTCTGTTTCAATATTTATTGACAGTTATGTCCACTATAAACCCTAATGTTATTATTACTGGAAAAATCAAGTTGTCTTAATTAAACATTACTTGAACTCAAATAATTGAGTACAAAGATGTGGCTATGAAGAATATTTATAATCCCTTGTGCATGAATCGTTTAATTATGTTTCCATGGTCAAAGGGGGCATTTAAATCATTCTTATTAAAAATTCATAGTGGTTTTAGCACTTTTGTAGTATTATTATGTTGTTTTCTTGCAACTTTTTGTTGTTGACACCATTTGAACTTAAATTTGAGTTCATCAAAACATGTTATAAAGTTGAAAAATTATAGTTACAAAAATGTTGCCCCACATTTTACAGAAATGCAAATTACAATACACACAGAGCATGAATGCTGGTGGCAGAACAAAATCACAAGATCCAGATAATCCCCATTTGCACCTGGTTTCTGAACTCTGAAGTCATGAAATATTTCATCATTAACTGCTTTTTAAGCTTTGTGACTCATTCTGGAATTCACCATGGACGCCTGTGGAGATCAGATAAACCCAGCATCAACACAGACCATATGGACACTGTTTTCCTGTTGTGCCCTGATGATTCTTTATGTTCAGTCTCATACAAAAAATAAATCATGTTGAAGTCAAGAAGAACCATTTACAAAGCATAATGCATACTGAATCACTGCCTGCCATCTGAGAATAGGGTGTGAATCACACCAATTTAAGTAAATTTGAGCTCCCCGTGCCACACACTAAACAGAAATTATCAGGGCAGCTACAACCACCATGCAATCTTGGACTCTTGTGCTGTTTTTATCGACATATCTGCAACACAGTCAAGTTTTTTATAAACCTAGACATATAGGTGATGTAAAATTATAGAAGTGATGTTGTTGTTGTTGTTCAAGTCATTGAATGAACTTTGATTTGGAAGTGACCAGATGTGCTATGGTCTTATAGAAATTGAATATACTGAAAATGTGTTATTAGAATCGCACAAAAAAAAATTAATCCTGTCTTTAAACATTAACCGAGTTCACACCCCTTTCTCTTCCAAGAAGATGTTTATTATTTAATCTTTGCAGGAATCTTTTAACCAATAAATCTAACATTCTGTATTAAAACCCAAGAAGGGAATACAGTATATAAGCAAGTTGTGTTTAAAACAGCCTTTATCTCATTTGCTGTTCTTTTATTTTCATGCCAAGCCGAAATTACTCCAATGTGACACTTGTTCCCATTACAACACAAGATCCCTGTCAATCACACCACACAATCACACCACACACCGATATCTTAGTGCCATCTTGTGGTAGGACTAATGTCTTGTTATTTTGTTATGACTTGATTTAAGAAAGGTGAAAGTAATAGTCTTATGGATTTAGCTTTTTAAAAGGTTTACCTTTTAAAGTTCTATGGCCAGATCATTTAGAAAACTAAACAGAAAATGTGACTTAATTATTTATTTATTTTAATTGTTTTACCTATTATTATAGCATAGTTTTGAAGCAAATTTGGAGTCACACAAATTTGGCTTTTACCCCCCTGGAAACCGAAATAAACAATAAATGATGCACTATTTTTGGAAGTGAAGATTCTGAAGAAGCTTTATCTTCATTTGTTACTCAAAAAAGCATCTTGCTGTCTCAAACATATTTGCATTAGTGGACTAATTTTGCTCTATAACTATTGCCCCTATATATATATAATATCAATATAACTGCCCCGGGGCAGGGCTGTAGCAATGTAATCTGGGGCCCCTGACTGTACATTGCTCTGGGCCCCTTTCCTATTAAAAAATACAGTTTACAAAAATACAATTTGTTGTGGGGCTCCCTGAACCTTTGGCCCCTAGAAGCATTACTACCTTTCAACACACTAGCTACAGCCCTGCCCTAGGGGCCTTTTACCGCAAGTGAGGGAGCCTTTTGCAGGTGTGAGGTAAAAGGCCCCCTTGCCACTTTTTTTTAAATTTATTTATTTATTTTAAATGAATATTAACCTTCTGTTGATATTTCTTTGCACACAGTTTATGTTGCTCCATCGATATTTAATACAAAATAAATGTATTTCTTGAATTTTTATACACTTTGTGACCAGAATTAAGCAAAATTTGCTGACGGTGTGCTTTTAGCCATGTTGTAACATATTGGTAACCTATTTATAGTCTTGGTAAATGGATGGTCAAATATCATCTCACCAAGAAATGTCTTTTATCCCAAAATCAAAAGAAAATAAAAAATAAAAGAAACTAAGCCCTTATTTTGCGTAACGCAAATGAAGTCTAGAACCAATTTCTTGTGTCGTTGCATTGTGATATTATTTTCATGACAATAAATCACCTTTTCAAATAGGCTATTTATTGCATTACAGTATTGAGGAGGGTTTATTTATTTATTGTATTATAGGATGCATGTGATCGTTTTCGTCAGATTCATACATAACAAGGCAAAGGAACCTTCTAGAAAGTCTCAAAAGAGTCAAATGAACTGTCTCGGTCACTGATGTAAATAAGTGACATAAGGTTTAGCGTAGTGACGCTTTTCTAAAAGCGCGCATGCGCTGTATTAATCACACAAGGTCATAAGCACGTGGGTCGGCTCGGCTGTCATTCAGTTTTAACACAGTGGATTTAAGTACCTTCATCGTTGTCTGTAACGTTTTTTGAAACAATTTTGCTTTGGTTTCAGTGATCTTCCTGTACAATGGCAAGAGGAAGTCGCAGTCGTCCTTCAACGGCACCAGCGAGGTAACTGACACAGTTTGTCTGGTAGTTTTGTAATGTGCTGTAAAGCTGCAAGTTTTGCTAATGGAAGACGATACTGTATGTACTGTACGCTGCATTTAAGAACAGCTCTAGACTGCACATGGAAATGACATTCTCATGAATGTAAAATGGTTTGTTTGCTCAGAAAATAGGGAATCCAGTAATTCCCTTTCCTTTAAAGAAGTTAATCCAGAACTGTTGGTGAAAGGTCAAACAAAACCATATTACTGTCCATGCCATTTGTTGAAAACCTTGTGACCTTGTGAGTATTTTTTGTTTGTTTGTGTAATGTCTGTCATTTAATGATGCAAGCCAGGTTTAGATTTACCTTATCTTCTTTCCATCTGAGGTTGCCAAAAGCTCAAAGATGTCTGCTACTTACCTACTGATTCAGTTTAAAGCGACAGTTCACCCAAAAATGAAAATTCTGTCATCATTTACTCACCCTCATGACATCCCAGATGCATATGAGTTTCTTTATGCTGTAGAACACAAAGGTTTTTATGAGAATATTCTAGCTCTTTAGTTCCATACAATGCAAGTGAATGGTGACCAAAACTTTAAAGCTCCTGAAGCACATAAAGTCATCATAAAAATAATCCATATGACTCCAGTTGTTTAATCCATGTCTTCTGAAGTGATATAATTGGTTTAAAATATAACTCCTTTTCAGTACATCTTGCCATTGCAGTCTCTAGCTGCGGTCATGATTTCAAGCTTGATTACTCTTCCTGGTGCTTTATTCATGTGCAGAGTGCTAGATGGCGCTAGGAAGTGTATTCAGTCCTGAAATCATGATTGCCAAGGAGGCTGCCGATGACAAGATTTAAAGTAAAAAAAGTAGTTATAGTTTGGTGTGTTCTCACCCAAAACTTTGCTTCAGAACACATGGGATTTAACCAGTGGAGTCATATGGATTTCATTTATGTGCTTTTGGAGCTTCAAAGCTTTGGTCACCATACACTTGCATCCATACAATGCAATTGAAAAAAGCACTTTGTAAGATTGTTTTGTAGTTTAAAGGATATTTGGCATTTATATATGTTAGACTGTATTAACTAGTTAATAGACATTACATGATACAAGCTAAGGAACACATTTCAACTTTGTTTCTTCTCAGTGCTCCTGCCCCATCCTATGCTCCAGCTCACACGCCACCTACTCCAATGGCAGTGGCTCCTGCTCCAGTCCAGCCCAAGCAGCCAGGCCTCATGGCCCAGATGGCCACCACAGCTGCCGGAGTGGCCGTCGGTTCAGCCGTAGGACATGTGATGGGCAGTGCCATCACAGGAGCTTTCAGTGGAGGCAGCAGCAGCTCAGAGGCACCCAAACCAGCACCCACATATCAGGTGCGTTGTGAGAGCTAGCCTGAAATGCTCTCAGACTGGCCCCGGGCCATCCTGTTTGTTGAGCCGCAACATAGACATCTTTGGCGCTTAGTTTTTATGGTATTTGTTAGACCCTCTTTTCTTGTATTTGTCTTTCTGAATTTCTACTTTTATCTTTGTCTGTTGCATTTGTGCATTGCAGGAGCCCTCACGACTCCCAGCATCTCAGCCTGGCCCGTGTCTCTTTGAGGTGCGGCAGTTCCTGGACTGTGCAACAACTCAGGCCGATCTGAGCTTGTGCGAAGGCTTCAATGAAGCTCTTAAGCAGTGCAAACTCTCACATGGTAAACCTCTCATTTACATCGACATAAGACTAAGTCCCCATGTTGGACAGTTCTGACAACATGTGGCATGTGATGTACATTTCTCATGTGGCATGTGATGTGCATTTCTCATTTCTCAAACAAAGATTGTTTGGGTAACACTTTACAGTAAATTTCCATTTGTTAACATATGTTAAAAAACTGAACCTTTTTGTATAGTGTTACCATTATTTTAATATGTTTTGTTAGAAATACACAAGGATCTGCATAATAATTGTACTATTGTAATTTGTAATATGACCTCTCTAATAACTGTTTGCCTTTGAATGACCTTCTGATATGTTGTACTTTTTAGGTGTGCCATCTCTGATTTAAAGGAGAACCTGGAAGATAATCGTATAAAAACTCTAAATGTAGACAAATAAACTATTGTTCCAGAATCTCAATATCTGCAGCAGTTAATGAGTATTACTTGTATTTATAATTGTAATTAAGTTTTGCTATTAAATAAGTTGTATTATTAAAGTGTAGCTATTTATTTTTGGTCGTCTTTTGTTGTTATCTGACCACAAATGTCACATGGCATATAAATACATAATTAGTTCCCATGCTGCTCTGATCTGTATCTTCCATATTGGATCGGGATGATTTGGGACAGTGTTTCCATGTCACAGACTTGTTTATTTAATTAAATTGATCTAATGAACTTTGAAATTGGAGTTACAAAACCATCCTGATCTCTATTGATATGACAATATTTCCAAACTAAATAAGCACACTTGATTAAGCATTATAGAGTGTTTGTTTGAAAGTGACTGACTGATTGACTCGAAAAGAACAGAAGATTGAATCAGGCTTGCAGCTTGGAAACTAAACAAAACTGCAATTTCATTCACAAATTCATTTTGAAAAATACTATCTTCAGTTTATACCAAAAACCCCATTGTTAACCTAGATACACTGCATCATGTCATTGCATTGCCATATTATTTTTGGAGGCGGGAGCATTTGGGATACAGACCAATCACAGAGCACATTGAACAGGCAACTCTTAACCAATCACAATGGGTGGAGTGACATCAGGAAGAGTGGGAAGAACAGGTCACTATGAGTTGTCAGCTGAAACTGTGAAATAATGCCGTTCATTGATTTAGAGGCAAATTTACCTGCAAGTAAGTTTTCACAAATGTGACGGCACCATAACAGCTGCACGTTTGAGAAAAACAGAAGACGTGAGTATTGGAGCAGTGCCTATGTAATTAAAAAGCTTTGGTTTATATGATGTTGCCATCTTTGGATAGGTGTACATTTTTCTCTCCACGTCAAACTCTTGACCTTGACTGATACTGCGGAGAAGAATGAGGAGCACAATCTTTCAGTTCCTGACAGGAGAGCTTGAGAATAAAACAGCAAAATGAATATGTAAATGTACAAAAGATGTCCTCGTAATGACTGAGAACTGAGCATGTTGGTTTTTTTTTTTTTTTTTTTTCTTTTTTTCTTAAACCTGAGAGTTAAACACAGTTTAAAGATGCTGAAATATTTAAAACATAGAAGACTTTTGTCAAAAATTAAGAATCCTTTTTTTTATGATTCTGCACTATTTCTATATATTTTTATTTTTCTCCAATGCAAATATGTTACACTGGCACTTTTAGCTCCTTGGAATGAAAGGTCAGATGTCCTTGCTTCAGCTAAAGCACATATCATACTCCTTGGCAAAAGGTGATATATATATATATATATATATATATACACTCACCTAAAGGATTATTAGGAACACCATACTAATACTGTGTTTGACCCCCTTTCGCCTTCAGAACTGCCTTAATTCTACGTGGCATTGATTCAACAAGGTGCTGAAAGCATTCTTTAGAAATGTTGGCCCATATTGATAGGATAGCATCTTGCAGTTGATGGAGATTTGTGGGATGCACATCCAGGGCACGAAGCTCCCGTTCCACCACATCCCAAAGATGCTCTATTGGGTTGAGATCTGGTGACTGTGGGGGCCATTTTAGTACAGTGAACTCATTGTCATGTTCAAGAAACCAATTTGAAATGATTCGAGCTTTGTGACATGGTGCATTATCCTGCTGGAAGTAGCCATCAGAGGATGGTACATGGTGGCCATAAAGGGATGGACATGGTCAGAAACAATGCTCAGGTAGGCCGTGGCATTTAAACGATGCCCAATTGGCACTAAGGGGCCTAAAGTGTGCCAAGAAAACATCCCCCACACCATTACACCACCACCACCAGCCTGCACAGTGGTAACAAGGCATGATGGATCCATGTTCTCATTCTGTTTACGCCAAATTCTGACTCTACCATCTGAATGTCTCAACAGAAATCGAGACTCATCAGACCAGGCAACATTTTTCCAGTCTTCAGCTGTCCAATTTTGGTGAGCTCTTGCAAATTGTAGCCTCTTTTTCCTATTTGTAGTGGAGACGAGTGGTACCCAGTGGGGTCTTCTGCTGTTGTTTCCCATCCGCCTCAAGGTTGTGCGTGTTGTGGCTTCACAAATGCTTTGCTGCATACCTCGGTTGTAACGAGTGGTTATTTCAGTCAAAGTTGCTCTTCTATCAGCTTGAATCAGTCGGCCCATTCTCCTCTGACCTCTAGCATCAACAAGGCATTTTCGCCCACAGGACTGCCACATACTGGATGTTTTTCCCTTTTCACACCATTCTTTGTAAACCCTAGAAATGGTTGTGCGTGAAAATCCCAGTAACTGAGCAGATTGTGAAATACTCATATATATATATATATATATATAAAGAAGAAGAATACTAAGAAATTCTGAAATTCATATTATATGTTTCAATTCAACAAATTTAACTCACTCAAAATGTTATGCTGATAATATAATTTGTATTGATAATATTGCATTAAATAATATAGCAACAACTGAGCTATTTTCATTATGTTAAAAAAAAAAAAAAAAAAACCCTGGGGAGATTTTAAAATTCATGTTGACATTTTTTGTTCTTTTTATTAATTCAATAATAATTTAATATTTAAATTAGTTATCTGGTGGTCTCAGACTTTTGAACCCCTCTTTTGTGCTGTAGGGTTTGTACTATTTAATATTCTGTAGGTTCTACTCTCTGGATCTATGGCAGGTTGGGAAGAGTGGAATTTAAGAATGATGAGCTTCTCATAAGACTCTACATTCTATCTTTGAATTATTTTATGATTCCAATTCAGGATTCAATGAGCAGGACAGGTTTTGTTGCTTGGTGTACTAAAGGATGAGAATGTTTGTCCATGTGCAGCTGTTTGTTCTTAATGGATTAAGAATATGTATTTCCCCACTTTTATGATTATTTGAAAATAATAATTTTACTGATAAATTGAAAACAATTATAATAAAATACATCTAAACAGCGTTTTGCAATATAGTCTACTTTGTCAATTTCATGTGTCATAGACAAAGTAGACATCAAACATGTTGAAAATTAGTTTGTGTTGGTGGGGTCATGCAAATAAAAGCTCTGTTATGTTTTGGAAAAACCATAAAAATGCATTTGTTTTAAATGATTTGTGTAATTCATTGAGAGGCTTTTGGATGATGTAGAATTTGCTTCCAGGAGGCAGCAGACAAATATGTTTGCATTTCAATGATGGACTACACTCTTATGGAATGCATAGACTATGAATTAATTGCCAACAAAAGCCTTCATCAGCCAACTAGCAAAGGATAATGTATCTAAGTGAACTTCTGCAGTTAATCCAGGATGAACTTCAAAGACATTAGTCATTAATCTTACAGTTCTTACAAAATCTTTGTTTAAACACAGACCCTTAACACTTACCATGACTTGCACTATAGCTACATAAGCAATATTGGCATTATATTCATGTTATTTAGCCAGAGGGGAACTGGCCCCCTCAGTGAGCCTGGTTTCTCCTAAGGTTATTTTTCTCCATTAACCAACATCTTATGGAGTTTTGTGTTCCTTGCCACAGTCACCTTTGGCTTGCTCGCTGGGGTTCTAAATACATTTATTACTTAATTACTTATTTTTATACACACTTCATAATAGTATTTAATCAAATTACACAATGATGACTCTAAGACATTATTGATATTACAGTTTTATTTTCAGTTAATGCATGATTTTCCTTAAAGCTTCTTTGGAAACGATGTGTGCCGTGAAAGACGCTACACAAATAAACATTGACTTGACTTCATTCCTTGATCAAGTGAACACTGAAGAGGAACAACATTGAGAATTTGATTTGCCCATTTAGTAATCAACTATAGTGAAGACCAATGAACCTCCAAACATTTTACTTATTATTTTTAGTTACTTATTCAGATATATAGTTGGTGAAATAAAGCTTCCACATAGTTTATTATAATAATGCAGCAGCCAATGTTGGGGCATTTACTTCCATATTTGTACCAATTTAATGAATACAAAGTGAAGACATGATTCCCATGATGTCCCAGATGCGCTCTAGATAGAGTTTGGAATGGCATACAACTCCAGTAATCAAATATGGCCAGTCTGGTTGTGACAAGGACAGACTAGTGTCATATTTTAGTGCAAATATTATTAGGTAATCATTAACAATTAATGAAATAAAAATCTTATATATTTTCTTCATAATGTCTTCATGTCTTTAATTAACATCATCTGATATTTGTAAGTAGTCTTCTTTTGATAAGAGTCTGTTTTGACTGAGTTTTATAAGAGACTGAGTATGCCATTGTCAGGTCTGTGCTCAAAAAATTAGCCACCAGTTAAAGGGGTAGTTCACCTAAAAATGGGACATGTACTTTTACTCACTCATTTACTCACCCTTATGTTGTTCAAACCCCATATGCTGTTACTTTTTCTTGGAACATAAAAATTGATATTTTAAACAGCTCTATTCCATAGAATAACAGTTTATAGTGAGCAGGAGCTTTCAGGATTCAAAAATAAACACTATACTGTATAATTAAAGGTTCAATATAAAGACATCATAACTCACCATCCCAAATCACCATCATGACATCAGTAGTCCAAATGACTTTTGCACTATGTTCCAAGCTTTCTGGAGCCATATAAAAAATTTGTCTTGTATGGACTACTTTTATAGTAGTCCTCCCACACATCTTTGGACCTTGACAGCAGTGGTCAAAATCAAGTGTTTTGTATGTAAAAGAGCATCGTTCGAATTCTTGAAGAAATGGTTGATTTAAGAGCTTATGAAATTTTAAAGGCGAGTACCGTTATATTTGTGACCTCAACACCCGCAACCCCCCACCACCTCCTCCCACCTCCCCGAAATGGGATCAGAGTTTACTGGGGTGTGGTGTAGCAGTAGGCGATATTTCTAAAGCAGTCCAGATTGGCTAGATTCGGTTCTGTTGCAGTTTTCACAGTTTGTGTTTCAGTGTCCTGTAGAGATCAGATCCTTTAAAAATGACTTTGGAAATTTACTTGGATCTTTTTTCGCAGCCTTGTCGTTCTGTTTACATCTTTGCCAAGAAAAACAACATCCAGTTCGACTACAAGAAGATTGAGTTGTTTGACGGTATGCGATTGTTTGTTTATTTTGATCTGCCAGCATTAAAAAATCTTCATAAGTAGCAAAGCCAGATTGTTGACTTGCCTTTTAATGTTCTCCGCTTTATAATGAAATCCAACCATGTTATTTCTGATTGGCTTATTAAGTTTCACAATGTTGCTGTTTGTACAGGTTGGCTAGAACAAGAATAAATACTTGCATTATGTGTAATTGTGTCAAAAGTTCATTGAAAATGCGCTCTGATATTTTTACAAACAGTTTATTTGTTAAAGCGTAAATATTGCATATTTCTGTCCCTCAGGTGAGCATTATACTGAAGAGTTTGGGAAAGTCAGCATGATAAGAAAATTACCTGCAATCAGAGATGGAGACTTTTGCTTGGCTGAGAGGTCTGTAATCCTACTTAATCTGTTTTACATAATCTTTCTGAAAGATTGAATGTAGTTCAAATAAAGAAAGAAAGAACAAAACTTGTTCCTGCAAGAGTGGCTGTGTTGTGTTATTGTGCTGTGTTTTGTGAAACTGTTTGAGTAAATGAATGCAGAATTATCCTGTAGTATTGCAATTCTGGTGTACCTGGCCGAGAAGTTCCACACTCCGGACCACTGGTACCCAGCCAACTCGCAGAAGCGTGCCAAAGTAAATGAATATCTGTCATGGCAACACTCTGCCATGCGTATACATGGATCCAAGATGCTCTGGTTCAGGGTGAGTGAAAAGCAGCAAACACATTAAAGGGATATTTCACCCAAAAATGAAAATTCTCTCTTTATACTCACCCTCATGCCATCCCAGATGTATATGATTTATTTAATCTGCCGAAGAAGAGTTTTGCTTTGTATGTCCTCACGATGGAAGTGAATGTGTACCAAACATACCAGCCATATCACCTGATTTCCCACTGAAGCTAAGCAGGGTTGAGCCTGGTCAATACCTGGATGGGAGACCTCCTAGGGAAAACTAAGGTTCCTGCTGGAGGAGGTGATAGCGAGGCCAGCAGGGGGCCCTAATGCCCCAGTATAGTGACAGGGACATTATACTATAAAAAAGCACCGTCCTTCAGATGAGACATTAAACTGAGGTCCTGACTCTCTGTGGTCATTAAAAATCCCAGGGCATTTCTTGTAGAGTAGAGGTGTAATCCTGGTGTCCTGGTCTAATTCCCCCCATTGGCCTGCTAATAATCCCCCTTCATTAATTGGCTCTGTCACTCTACTCTCTCCTCTCCACCAACAACTGGTGTGTGGTGAGCGTACTGTGGCGCGCTGCTACTGCATTATCAGTGTAAAGCGATTAGAGTGTAGTGTCAGAAAAGCACTATATAAGTGTAACATTCATTTATACTTAGCTTCAACTACTAGACTACACAGTCAGTCATAACATAAATGTTGACTTCCATTATAGGCATGTTTTAGTGTAATTATGGTATTTTTAAACTGACTCAAATGTTATAAGACGTTATGTGCGTTATTCCTGTAGGTGCTGATTCCAGCTATGGGAGTAGAGATCCCTAAAGAAAAGATGGACACTGCACTAGAGGATCTTAATGCATCACTGAATCTTGTTGAGCAGAACTTTCTTCAAGACAAACCATTCATTGGTGGGGATATAATGAATAATTCATTCTATTCTGTAGCTTGTCATTCCAAACCTTTATGACTTTCTTTCTTAGGCCGAGTGTTGCCTATTAACTTGAATAGTGTGGAGAAAAAGATGCAATGGAAATGAATGGAGACTGATGCCTAACATTCTGCCTAATGTATCCTTCTCTTATCTCCATTTCTGTTCCATTTCTGAATGCACTTCCATCTACAGATGGCCAAACAACGAAATCCCAACTCACCAACTCCCGGCCCCAACTCACGTTATTGGTTGAGTAACATTGTTGGGGTGGGTCTAAGCGGGTCACTCAAAACAAACAGAGCAATTTTCATAGTGCCACAGAAACAGAGCTTACATTTTTGAGAAAATTAACCTATGAATAGCTTACTTGTATGTCTCTGCATTTTAAACTGGGATAGGAGAAAGCATTTATCACAGAAAAAGGTACATACTTCAGCTTTATGTCTGTAGGTATGTAGACATGACAAAACAGTATGATATCCTGCTGATTAAAGGACAGATTTCTGACACTTGATAACATTTTGAGAGTTCTGATTAAACTATTATCTTTTTTTAGCCTATAGGTGCTGGTCTGGATGTGTTTGAGGACAGACCCAAGCTCAGGGCATGGCAAGACAGAGTCAGAGAAGCAATTGGGGCTGAGCTGTTTGATGAGGCCCACCAGGGCATCCTCTCAGCACAGGAGATGGTAAAAACCATGGAACCCGGCAAGATGGAGCCATTTAAACCCAAAATTTTAAAATATTTCCTCTCATGAATACACATTGTTGTTAAAAATAGCCAGTTATTCAGAGTGTTCCCTATAATTGTAATACATCGAATAATGTTCTCATTTATTCCATTCCATGTAAGCATTTTGTGTAACCACTAAGAATAAAATGAATTCAATTTCATTTTATAAACACATCTCATTTGTTTTTTAAGGACAATGCAATAATTATGCCTCTTTTTGTGAGTACCTCATACATGTAATTAAACTGTGAAATATCATGTCTCCAGCTGTAGTCATTTGCAAATTTTGAATTCCTGCACTCACTGTGACCCTGTCATTTGAAACAGGCAGTAACACACTGACAATCAACAAAGCATTGTTCCAGAAAATCGTTCAACACCCATGGGAAGGGGCATAGGACGAATGTTTCCTCCCTCTGTGTTTATGGAATGTAATCTGATATTACTGTCAGTAATCAGTGTTTCTTGTAGAATTCAGTTTTTCTTGTAGAAACAAAATAGGTTTAAACAACCTGGCTGAGAAAACAGCTGAAACCAGCCTAAGCTGGTTGTCTGGTCTTTGTTGGTTTAAGCTGGCCTTTGTTAGTTTAAGATGGTCACCCAGCCTGACCAGCTTTAAGTCCCCAAAACCCTTCTAAAATTAGCTAACTGATCAGAGACCAGCTAAGACTTTAGTAACTGAAACTACCAAAACCTCGAAAGCCACAGTCTAAGCTGGTTTTAGCGCTATTTATTTATTGTTTTCAGCAGGGAAATATTGCCTCAACGGGATGCTGGAAAATCCATCTTAAAGGAATAGTTCACCCAAAATGAAAATTCTCTCATCTTCTCACCCTCATGCCATCACTTATGTCCTTGGCTCTCAACTGTAGAACACAAACAAAGATTTTTAGAAGAATATCTCAGCTCCGTAGGTCCATACATTGCAAGTTAATGGTGATCGAAAGATGCACTTTGAAGATCCAAAAAGCATATAAAAGCAGCATAAAAGTTATCCACTTGACTCCAGTGGTTTAATCCATGTCTTCTGAAGCGATCCAATAAACTGGGTGAGAAAAACAGACCAAAATATAGCTCCTTTTTCACTATAAATCTTGACATCAGCAGTTTCCTGGGCAATCATGATTTCAAGCTTTATTACACGTACTATTGCAATCTAGCACTCTGCACAGTTGGAACATTTTTTTTTATTTTGGTCTGTTCACATCCAAAATTGATTAGGTAGCATGAGAAGACAAATGTTAAACCACTGGAGTTGTATGGATTACATTTATGCTGCCTTTTTGCATTTTCTTGGAGCTTCAAAGTTCTGGTCACCATTCACTTGCATTGAATGGACCTACAGAGCTGAGATATTCTTCTAAAAATCTTTTTTGTGTTCTGCTGAAGAAAAAAAGTCATATAGATCTAGGATTGCATGAGAGCATGCAAATTATCTGTTTTCTTTAAGCTGATAGTTTTGTTTTGGAACATTGTATCTGATTTTTAGTCGGTCCAAGCTGTTTTAGAACAGGACCAGCTTTGACCTGCTAAACTAGCTGTCATGCTCCAAAACACAGCTACCAGCTTAAGATGGATTTTTTTTTCAACATATTTTACCAGGTTTAGCTGGATTCATTATTTATGTTTTATAGTTTATGTCAGTTTAGTTTTCATAACGTTTATGGCTTGGTTTTCATCGAATTATTTAATTTTCTTACTGTTCTTACTGTTCCTAAACTGATCATATTGTAATACAGTAATGCTCAATTTCAACTGCAAGCTTGTTGTGGTTCTCTGTTAAGAATGTACATAGTAGAGGAATGTATTTTGACAAACCTAATATTTTGTCAATGAAAGTGAAACGGCACTCTAAGGGGAAGCTTATACGTAAATGATTGGCCGTCGTGGAAAGTTAATAACTTACTGAACTTGTGACTGTGAGTGAACGGGAAAGGAAATTAAGTGACAATAATGAGCGACAAAGACTGCGTTTCACTGGCTCAGACTTCGCAGACTAGACAACGAAGACCCTGAAAATAATGTGGCCCAGCGAGAAAAAGTAAGGTTTCATATAAATGCATGTGGCCTTGTGAAATCATGGCAGATTTGCCAAATATTACAAGAACAGTGATGGCAAGGAGTTCAGGGCCCTTATCAAGGAATGTGGCATTTGCTTTGATGTCATGATATTTGGCCTTGTGAGTTTTCATAATAAATAAAAACAGTTTGACATTTCCTAATGTTATACTGTATATAAGACTTACATTATGCTATTTAAGATGAGTTTAGAACTGACTTGTTTAGACACCAAAGCCGTACTTGTGTAACTTGTGCAACTCATAGTACTTTGGTTTCTAATACAGGCAAGAAAATTCAATATTGTAACAACACCTCTGAAAAAAAAAAAATTATATATATATATATATATATATATATATATATATATATATATATATATATATATGTTTTATAACAAGATCAGTCTGATTATATCAGAGGCTTTGGGGTGATGTGGCTTATATTTACTTCCATAAAGGATCTGTCATACCTTTCAAAAGGGAATATCAGACTACTGCTATACTTCGCTGCATTCTGATTTGCATGCATTGTATGATATATAAATTCTTAATTTGTTAACCGGGATTTAGCACAAATGTGCTTAGTGTTTTATTTTATGTATCTTTTTGACTTGGTATAGTATTCATTTTCTATAACTTAGAATTGTAATTATTTTATTAACAGATAATTATCAATAGATTGAAATAATTCTCAATAAAATAGTCTTATTATAATTTTTTTCATTCCAGATGTTTCAATGTTTAAGATGTTTTTAAGTAAAAACTATAAGAATAAAATAAAATATTTCAGTCAATAATCTCGATTTATAGCGGGTTTAATATTATTATTATTTTATTATTATTTGTATAGCTCCTTAACTTATTTTAAATACATTTAAATCATCTTGAGGACCCCTTGGAAGTTTGCTGAGGCCCTCTTGTGGGCTCCGGCTCCCTGGGATCCACTGATGTAAGTAACACTTGCTTCCAGCTGGTGGCAGTAGAGCAAAAAAAGCACACAAATCATGGTTACAGGTTCTCCAGGAGAGAGAACACTAACCTTTCTTTTCAGTTTGCATCCATAATGGCGGCCGCACTGAGAGGAAGCCTCCGTTCTCTGGCCAAGGTGAGTGTTTAGGAACTATATTGTCAGCTGCTTGTAGTTCATAATGAAAAATTACAAATGTGTCTTTACGTTCGGAGCCACACGGCCAAATACAAACTATAACATAAACATCAATATGTGTATTGAATGTGTTGACTTCGCTAAAGTTACGCAGAGAGACTTAACACATGGTTTTAATACGTAGAGAAAACAAACTACTAAATGACAGCTTACTGGAGAGATCCATTAGAAATCCCGTGGATGTCTAGATTAAAACGAGTAATTGGTGCTCACATTACCTCCCTCACAGAAAAAGTACTGTGAGGGTACCATGATACAATGATGGTGTCTGATGGTAAGATCTTAATAGTTCCCATAAAATATACCATGGCATCATCATCACCATTAAACATGTCTTAAAACCATGGTAATACCATGGTAATTTTTACTGATTACAAATGCTTACTGTATTATATACAGTAAATAAAACATTGCTAGTGATACACCTTGATGACTAGAAAGATGCCTTTTTTTAAAGAGCGAGAGAGAGAATTATTTGAAGAGATGGGATTTATGTGTGTAACTGGCTATAACATTGACATATCTGTAATCAAAAGTATGTTAGACATTCTTGAAATAACAGTTGTAGCTGTTCATTTCAAGCTCAAGACCAGTAACACGTTCATGTAATGTCTTCCCGTGATAAAGTATTTGACCTGTAACATGTTTGACCCCACAGGGTCTGAGTGGTGCCCGGTTGCAGCCGCTGTGTGCCCGCTCCCTGAGTTTGACTGGCAGTCAGAATGTTCCGGAGGCTCCCCCGGCGCGTGCTGACAGCACCTTCAAGGTCACCATGGTCCCTGGAGATGGAGTCGGACCTGAGCTGATGACTGCGGTCAAAGATGTTTTCAAGGTACTTGCATAAAGTTGAAGTCAGAAGTTTACATACACTTAGGTTGAAGTCATTAAAACAATTTTTTTAACCAATCCACAGATTTCATATTAGCAAACTATAGTTTTGTCAAGTTGTTTAGAACATCTACTTTGTGCATGAGACGAGTAATTTTTCCAACAATTGTTTACAGACAGACAGATTATTTCACTTTTAATTGAGTGTATCATAATTCCAGTGTTCAGAAGTTTACGTACAAGTTAACTGTGCCTTTAAGCAGCTTGGAAAATTCCAGAAAACAACGTCAAGCCTTTAGGCAATTAACCAATTAGCTTCTGATAGAAGGTGTACTGAATTGGAGCTGTTCCTGTAAATGTATTTTAAGGCCTACCTTAAAACTCAGTGCCTCTTTGCTTGACATCATGGGAAAATGAAATCAGAAATCAGTCAAGACCTCAGAAAACAATTGTGGACCTCCACAAGTCTGGTTTATCTTTGGAAGCAATTTCCAAAAGCCTGAAGGTACCACGTGCATCTGTACAAACAATAGTACACAGGTATAAACACCAGATGGCATCATGAGGTAGGAAAATTATGTTGATATATTGAAGCAACATCTCAAGACATCAGCCAGGAAGATAAAGCTCGGTCACAAATGGGTCTTCCAAATGGACAATGGCCCCAAGCATACCGCCAAAGTTGTGGCAAAATGGCTTAAGGACAACACAGTCAAGGTATTGGAATGGCCATCACTAAGTCATGACCTCAATCTGATAGAAAATGTGTACGCAGAACTGAAAAAGCGTATGCGAGCAAGGAGGCCTACAAACCTGACTCCAGTTACACCAGTTCTGTCTGGAGGAATAAGCCAAAATTCCAGCAACTTATTGTGAGACGCTTGTGGAAGGCTAAACCAAATGTTTGACACAAGTTAAACCATTTAAAGGCAATGCTACCAAATACTAACAAAGTGAACTTCTTACCCATTGGGAATGTGATGAAAGAAATAAAACCTGAAATAAATAATTCTCTCTACTATTATTCTGACATTTCACATTCTTAAAATAAAGGAGTGATCCTAACTGACCCAGGACAGAGAATGTTTTCTACAATAAAATGTCAGGAATGGTGAAAAACGGAGTTTAAATATATTTGGCTAAGGTGTGTGTAAACTTCTGACTTCAACAATATATATATATATATATATATATATATATATATATAATATTTAAATATATATAATGTATATATATGTATTAAGCTGTCACATCTAACCTGTGCTGTTTCTCCATCATCCTTCGGTCCACCTTAGCCCTCTCTCATGCTTTACACTTGCATCTCACTTTGTTCCTAATGCCCATTTCAACTTGCCATCTAGGCAGCTGATGTTCCTGTGGAGTTTGAGGAATTTCATCTGAGTGAGGTGCAGAACATGGCCAGTGAAGAGAAACTGGATGAGGTGCTGTCCTCCATGAAGAACAACAGAGTCGCCATTAAAGGTAATGTTTCTGAACCCAATAAATCTTAAGTCATTTGATGTCATGCGTCACATTTTTATTTTTAAAGGGATATTTCACCCCAAAAAATGCATTTCTCTCACCATTTACTCACCCTCTTGCCATTCCAGATATGTATAACTTTCTTTCTTTTGCTAAACACAAAGATTTCTAAAAGAATATCTCTGTAGGTCCTCACAATACAAATGAATGGGTATTAAAAATTTGAAGCTCCAAAAGCAAATAAAGACAACGTAAAAGTAATCCATAATTCTCAGAAGCGATATGATAGGTGTGGGTGAGAAAAAATTAATTTACAATTTACAATACCATAAGTCTTCAGAAGCGATATGATAGGTGTGGGTGAGAAAAAATTAATTTACAATAAATTCTCCCCCCTGCCATGTAGTTGGCAATATGCACAAAGAATGGGAATCACCGAAAACAAATGAAGAACATGAAATTGAAGATTGAAAGTAAAAAATGACTCTTTCTCACCCTCAGCTATCATATCGCTTCTTAAGATATAAATATAACCTCTCAAGACTCTTTCGAGACCTCTCGAAATCTTCCTTTGTGTTCAGCAGAAGAAAGTCATGCACATCTGGGATAGCATGAGGTTGAGTAAATAAAGAGAGCATTTTATTTTTTGGGTGAACTATTCCTTTAATCTAGTTTATTGATGTTTTGGTATATGCTAAGAAGTTGGTTTGATTTGCAGTTGAGTATGTTGGATTAATTTTCACTGTGCTTAGGGAAGATTCACACTCCCATGGAGTACAAGGGTGAGCTGGCATCGTATGAAATGAGACTGAGGTACATCTTTGATGTAGTACTAACATCAATATAAGTGATACTATTAATTCGTAATTAAATATGAGATTAAATTAAATAAAGACAAGCAATCATCTATATTTTTATCTGATATACTTGCTTGTGTTCACATTAGTTGAGTGCTTTTCTTACAATGTGCAGGAGAAAGCTGGACTTGTTTGCCAATGTAGTTCATGTGAACAGCCTCCCAGGTTACAGCACAAATCACAATAACCTGGATCTGGTCATCATCCGTGAGCAGACAGAGGGAGAATACAGCTCTCTGGAGCATGAGGTACCTGCTGTGCTCACAACACTTCTTTTTTTTTAATCTTCTGCTTATTCATTAATGAAAGCTCAATTATAAATGCACATACCCAGGGTTTTTCAACATCTTTATTAAATCTTGCTTACTGTTTTTTTTTTTTTTTTAGGCTATCACTGGGGTGGTATCCTTTTTTTGTTAATTTTTTTCACCTTTAAGGAGAAATGTATGTTTTATTTGTTCCCAGGGGAACAAAACATGTATGTACCTTGTAGGTCATTGTGGTACATTTATGAACCCAAAACAAGTTGTACATTTTAACTAGTTACAAAAAAGGCCCCTTGAGGGTACCGCGCCAGTGACAGCCCCTTTGTTTTTCTGAGAGCTAGCATAAATGAGTCTTTATATGTGGAAATACAGAATATTACAGCCTTTATGCCTCCTACACACTACACGACTTTCAAAGACATCGGAATGTGGTACCATTCATATTACACAACTGTCTGTCTTGTCATGGAAGTCGTAGGGTTTTCAAATTACATGAGGAATCGGCGACAGGGGTGAATACATTACAAAACATTTCACTATTGACGAATCCCCGACGACTCTGCCTTGACTCCATATTACGTTTCACAACAGAGTACACTCGAGAAGTGATACGAGATACGAAATCAAATGCATGACCATATGTTATGCATTTCAGAATATGATGTGTGTGTTTTTAATCGCCTAAAGGCATCATATATTTCATTGGTTATAATATGAATGTACCTCCTACTGAAAAATCTACCTACTGTATTTGCTTACCTGACTGTCCAAGAGATTTGGTAATTTCTCTCCAACTCTTCTCTTTCTCCACCCTGTTGTGGTACAGTTCAGAGGAAACATCAAATAGACACTGGTGCTGTTGCCAATGTTCAACAAATTTTTCCTCTATTTCTTCAGTCCATTGAGACTTTCTTGATACATCAGCCATGATAGTTGATGTTCTGTTGCAGGTACATCAGGAGTCCTCACACTGAAACTTCATTGCCCCATTTCTTGCTCTCTCATTGGCTGTAGGTCAACTCTGCAGTTGTATTAAGTGAAAACACATTTCACATTGCGCAATTTGCAATCGCAGACAGGTCAAGATATTTAACATGCTAAATATCTCGCTGACATTGCTTCTCTCAGATTGCATCTTTGATCATTTATACGTTGCGTTCGTTGCTCACGGGAGCGAGCTCTGATTTGCCTATAATTTCGGGCTTTTGTCGGCGATTGAATATCGGGCCTAAAATCATGTGGCGTAAACTCTGCATTAGGCTACATTGTTGGAAGGGGATCCCTTGTAAATGGATTATCATAACTGGGGGTCCTTGGCTTGAAAAAGTTTGAAAACCCTTGCATTAATATACCATCATCTAGCCTACTGAATATTAGAGCCAAACACCGTTCAACTGCTTCTAATGCTGTTAGCATAAATGGGTTTATTTGTTGTGCTTTTCTGAATCCGAAAACTGTTCACAACATGTAAAAAAGAAACAACTCTTGGATTTGTTTGGTTAGTTCATTTTGTTGTTTGAATATTTGCATATACAGCTGCATTTGTGATGTCTGTGTTTGCAGAGCGTTTCTGGAGTGGTTGAGTGCCTGAAGATCATCACCAGAGTGAAATCTCGCCGGATTGCCAAATTTGCATTCGACTACGCCACCAAAAAGGGCAGAAGAAAAGTGACAGCCGTACACAAAGCAAACATTATGTAAGTGTAACAGGGATTATTCAATTTAGACTTAGATTTTAGATTTAGGTTTCAAATCTAAACACAAAAACTGACTTGCCTCGGATTATCTCTGCAGGAAACTCGGGGATGGTCTCTTTCTGCAGAGCTGTGCAGAAGTGGCTGAGCTTTACCCCAAGATTAAATATGACAACATAATCATTGATAATTGCTGCATGCAGGTATTTTTACTCTTCTTTTATTGTAAATGAGTGCCAGATACTCTAAACTTTAAACGTAATTGGCGTGTTGTTCTGCGGTCCACAGCTTGTGCAGAATCCATACCAGTTCGATGTGCTTGTGATGCCTAATCTGTATGGCAACATCATTGATAATCTGGCTGCAGGGCTAGTGGGCGGAGCAGGTGTTGTTCCAGGGGAAAGTTTTAGCGCTGAGTATGCTGTGTTCGAGACGGTAGGCGTCTAATTGTTTTTCTATTTTCTCATTCATCATTAAAGTAATTATTATTTTATTATTAATTTGTATTATTCAAATTACTATTATATTAATAGTTATAAAAAAAATGAATTGTATATTATTAGCTAATGGATAGTTCCAGGCATGAATGCTAAGGGACGTGGGACTATATCTTCTATATGGAGGTTGGCATCATAATTTATTTGATATATATATATATATATATATATATATATATATATATATATATATATATATATATATATATATATTTATTTATTAATGACATGTTTTGCCCTTAATATTGTTATTATAATGTAACTTTTATAATAGCAGTGTGGCATTTATTGTCACGGCTGAATGTGTTGTAGACTGCAAGTTGGGCCTAACAACGCCCTTTAGCTGCGGCTATTTCAACAACTTAGCATGGCCTCTTGTATGTTGCTGCTTTAATTACAAATATGCAATAAAATGCAAAACCTCATCTCTTCACATGTTCTAAAAAGTAAACAACTGTTTCTATAATGTGTCTTCAGGGTGCCAGACATCCCTTTGCTCATGCAGTCGGCAGGAATATCGCCAACCCCACCGCTATGCTTCTCAGTGCATCTAACATGCTGAGGCACATCAAGTGAGTTCACTTCTCCCACTGTTTATGCAGTAAAGATATCCTGTATTAACATCTCTTATTAACTTATAATCTTTTAAGCTTCACATTTACCTTTACCTTTTTGTTAAAAGTGTTAGCTTGTCTGTTCATACAAAACATGGTTTTCACATCTGTGAGAAACTCCTCAGAGTTGTTTGCCCTTTAAATCAAATGTATTTATTGCATCGTATTTATTGGTTTGTTCCCATTAACTAGCTATTATTTATAGATAACCATGATTTTGTAGAAGATAAAATGGGATGACTTTCTTATTTTGCTTCTGGCAAGTATTCTGTATTGATATGTGTGTGGGATCTTTGTCTTTCAGTCTTGAGTATCATGCAAACATGGTTTCTGAGGCTGTGAAGAAAGTCATTAAGCAGGGCAAGGTAAGATTTTTTAAAGGATTAGTTCACCCAAAAATGAAAATTATCTAATTTACTCGCCATCCCAGATGTGTATGACTTTCTTTCTTCTGCAGAACACAAATTATGATTTTAAGAAGAATATTTCGGCTCTGTAAGTGAATTGGTGCCAAAGTTTTGACATCATAAAAGTAGACTCCAGTGTTTTAATCCAAGCTTCAGAATTTTGGCACCCATTCATTTGCAATGAATGCACCAAAAGAGCTGAGAAATTCTTCTAGAAATCTTCATTTGAGTTCAGCAAATGAAAAAGTCATAAATATCTGGGATGGGTGAGTAAATGATGAGAGAATTTTCATTTATGGGTGAACTATTCCTTTAATGTTTATTTTATGTCTGTGTGAATAGGAAAGAGATTTTGTGGCATGTAGAACTGTATGTGTTCTGTATTTAGAGAACATGATAATGTAAGTGAAAGTGTGTATGTGGTTTATGTTCAATATACAATATGTATGAATGTTGAATGTTTTATTGATGAAAGTTCATACACATGGGTATGCAGGTAACAGAAAAAATCATGGTGGCATTTATTTGTAATACTAGGAAATGGTGGGTTTCCTCTGAAATTCGGGCAACTGGCTTTGATTTGAATAACCCTAACCATAACTAAGCATTGTATCTCTAACCCAATGACACTGTTAATTTTAAAAGCGTTTTAATATTATATATGAAATGGTTCATAGTGTGATACTAATTTTGCTTCGGCGTTAAGCTACGTTGTGTTTGAAAGCCTCTGTCTTGCGTCGATTGGTTCAACAGGGATTTTAAGGCTAATTTTGTTTGACTTTTTTTGTTCCGCTGAATACATAGATTTTAAAAGAATATTTCCACTCTGTAGGTCCCCTGGCAATGCAACTCAATGGTGACCAAAAGTAAAAAAGTAATCCATAGGACTTCAGTGGTTAAATCCATGTCTTCAGAAGTGATATGATGAGTGTGGTTGAGAAACAGATTAAAAGTCCTTTTTACTGTCAGTCTCCAATTTCACATTCTTTTCTTTGTTTTTGGACATTCACATTCTTTGTGCATATCGCCACCTACTGGGCGGGGAGGAGAATTTATTGTAAAAAAGGACTTTAAAATATATCTGTTTCTCACCCACACCTATCATATTGCTTCTGAAGATATGGATTAAACCACTGGAGTCTTATGAATTACTTTTGCTGCCTATGTGGTTTCTGGAGCTTTGTGTTCAGCAGAAGAAAGAAACTCATGAGTACAGTGAGTAAATAATGAGAATTTTAATTTTTGGGTGATCTATCCCTTTAAGTAAACCACTCAATGATTTTTTTTAGTAATGAAACTGTACCTTGCTTACTCATTTTCTCAGTGTCATCTTATGCAATCTTTCCTTTTCTGTGTTGATGTATTTTCTATTGAAACAAGAAGTTTGGGTGGGACATATCAAAGGGCTCATAATTTACTTTAAGACTATAGCTTTTAGTTTACGTTACAGTCTGGCAAACCACACTTGATCATTTACACCATGGACTAAAGCATTGACGACACTTTCAAAATGAATAAATTCCAGCCACTGCCCTCAGATCCATTTAGATACACAATTCATAATGATTTGCAAATTGTATTGCTAGTTGAAGGCAGGTGGCATTTATAATTATTTGGGGTGGGGGTGGTGTTCTCATTCTAGAGAGATTTGATTTTTGTTCTATTTTCCCAGAATAGAATGAGAAGAAAAGTTTTAAATGCTAAAATTGAGTTTTGTCAACATTAGAATAGAAAGGGCCTCAAAGCTATAACAGACACTGGCTAAGTCACAAACCCTTTTTTTATTTCATGGGATCTTTAATGCATTATTATTATCATCATACATTCAATACACTGACACAGACGTCTCTCAATGGAGACGTTCAACTTTGGTTTTGGCCTAAATTTTCCTCCTGAAAGGTACGTTTCCTCATAGACACACTAGAAAAGCTGCAAGTATGTGCTTGTTGTACATACATTCTTAAGATGTCTTCACCTCCCCTTTCTCCTCTTCTTCCATCACACCCCATTTTGGGTGTATGTGACTCTGTTTGTATCTGTGTATCCCAGGTGAGGACGCGAGATCTAGGGGGTTACAGCACCACCGGTGACTTTGTCCGTGCAGTTGTGGCCAACCTGCGCCATCGGACTGTTTGAGGATGCTTGACAAACCCAATGTCTATCCCAGATCACCCTATTCCTGCTACTTGTTTTCTGAATATTTTCAAAGCCCCTTTTAAAACAGTCCTGTTACTACTTTATTCCTGTCCTCACCATCTTTTTTTAACATTTTCTTCATTCACTTTTTTTTTTCTTTTCATTGCCTTTTGCTTTTATTCCCTCACCTCGTTTTTCTGCCTGGTTATGTTTCTATTTTTATTTTCCTGAACTTCATTCATTAGATTTCTTTACTTAGTGTTTCTCACAGTATCCATCCTTGCCCAGAATTATGTCTGACATTGTTTTACGTTTGATTGTTTTTGATTCTAAGCTGCTTGGCTTTCCATACATTTCACAGTTAAAAGTGGGTTGATGTGAACCCACACACAAGTTGTCTCATGAATTATTCATGAATCCGTTGGACTGTTGTCAGTTGTCTGTTTTTCTCAATGTCAAAAAATAAATATATAAAACCAAATGGATTAAACATGGTCACTTTAACAGTCACTGGTATTGTTTTGATTGCTTGCAAAGTTTGAGGACTTTTTATCCGTGTTCTTACATCTTACGATTATCATTAACAAATTGAATATGAAGATAACTAGCGTCTTAAATAAGCAGTGAACTTGTGTCCCCATTGTGTGCTGAAAGTTTGAAAGGAAACCACACGCATGTATCGCATTTGCACATCACATCCATGTGAGCAGACAGCTGAAACCGCATGAAATATATTCCTTTCTTTGGTGCAGGTACGCACATCAGACCTGGGAGGCTACGCGTCAAGCAATGAATTTACCAGGGCTGTCATCACTAATCTGGCTGTCTAAACCAATACCAGCTCTTCAAAAATGGTCTTAAACACAATACACAACCATGGTTGTCCATTCTCAAATGTACTCCCAAACATTTCTGGTCCAATATTTCCCATTTTCCTTGCTCAAACCTTGCGGTCCATCTAATTTTTAGACTTCTATCACTCCAAGCATATAGCCTGAAATGGAGCGTGATTCTTGTGAGATTCATATCTTCTGGTTTGCTGTTCTCTGACACTCAACAGTGTCAAAAATTTGTTTTATGCTGCTTAATGAAAATACATATTTATTCCACTATTTATTAACTAACTGCAATTGCTATTTGTTCTATCATTAACATCACCATAATAAAATGTGAAAAGTAAATGGCAAGGATGTTGTCTTTTGTTCAGTAATATTTTACTTAAAGGGATAGTTCATCCAGAAATGAAAATTATTTTCATCCCACCAGTATGACTTTTGTTTGCAGAACACATATTTTTTAGAACAATATCTCAGCTCCGTAGGTTCTAGTTTCAATATCTTCAGAAGGGATATAATAGGTGTGGGTGAGAAACAGATACATTTTTAAAGTAAGTCCATATATATATATAAATTGTCCTTGCCCAGTCATTGATGATACACACAATGAAAGCAAATCGCCAAAAACAGAAGTAGAAGAACTCATAAGAGAAGAGGGCATTGTAGGGCTGAAAGTAAAAAATAAAGACTTAAAAATGTATTTGTTTCCCCCATAACTGGTTGGATCACTTCCAAAGACCTGGATTAAACCACTGGAATCGTATGGATTACTTTTATGCTGCCTTTGACTTTTTGAGCTTTTAAGTTTTGGTCTAAATTGCTGAAATATGCTTCTAATAATCCCGTGTTCTGCTGAAGAAAAAGTCAAACACATCTGGGATGGCATTCGGGTGAGTGAATGATGAGAATTTTCATTTTTGGGAGAACTATCCCTTAAAATGAGAACTGCGTCCTAAATATGAAGTCACATTCAGCCAAGGTCTATTTAGTGTAAAATGGATAGTAATTCATGCAAGTTTTTCTGGTATTCCATGGTTGTTAACAAATAACATGGACTAGATTTTTTTATCCCCCAACATCAATATTTTAGGTTATTATTAATATATTTATATACATTAAATTAATGTATAAAGGAACAGTTCACTTTAATAGTACTGTGGTGTGAGAAATATTTTGTTATGTACAAATCTTCCATGTAGTCTCTCAGTTAATATTAAGCCATACAACAATGGGGGGGGGGGGGTTAAAACATTTTAGATTAAGAATAGCAGGTCATAATGCACTTGACATGTCATATGAACCATCCATATTCATATGTATTGAGCATCTTCGTAGCTGTTTGAAGCGGCGGTGGTCCTGGTTATAAATCAACTCAGTTTAGTTTTGAAATGAGGTTAGTCTGGACACTCTGAAGGAATTGCCTAAAATTGTTCCAATACGCCAATTTCCCTCTGCATGGCCTCTGCGTTTCAATATTTAGAGAACGTCACACCAGCGTGTTATACCACAATCAACCGCTGGGTGCCGCACTGTACCTCAGCGCGCTTAGCGTACATTCCCTTTTCCTTGAAGCAAGTCTACCGCCAGATGTCGCGGCCATCGCTGCGTGGGAAGAGGAGATGAGAGGAGAGGAGAGGAGAGGAGAGGAGGGGCCTGGCCTGGGAATCAGCGGCTTCCCATTCCGCGCAGGGGCACAACATGGCGGATTAGGAGGCGAATGAAGCGCCCGGATACAACGAACAAATCGTGGGATACCGATTCCCTGCGTCCTGTAGAGGCCAGGAATATACACTTTTCGGATATGAGGATCTAGGCTAAAACAAACATACGCATTTAAGGCTTCCTTACGCATGCGTTTTGGATACCAGTAAGCGCATACGTTCCGTTGCCCCGCTCCAAATTGGCTGTCTGTCCGAGATCATTCCAATCACCCAGGCCCCCCTACCCCGATCACACTCGGTTCCTGGGGTGTGGAGACAGGGGCCGGGGAAGTGGAAAACAATCCCACTTTATCTGGAACATCAAGCTCCATATTGCGGGACGGGGGTGTAAAGGTAAGTTACATCTTGTGTCTCTAAGTATAGGCTATTTGCAGCCCAAACTTCATGTTCATCGCCTCAATTTGTCAGATATCCCCGTGGTGTCACTCGGCTTACACCACGTAGATTTTGTCACATTTGTTGGTCGGGCTAGCCAAAGTGAGCAAAGACCTTTCTGTCAGACCCGAGTCTCGCTGTTTTTATATAACATTTAGGCACTGCACATGGATGTCTAAGGAAGCGCAACCAATAATGTTTGAAGCTACACGAACATTTGACGAATTAGCTGGGAGGCAAGGAGGGAAAAAATAAGGGGGTGTTGGGGGGTCTTTCGAGAAAAGGGAGGGGTAGAGGAAGAGGGACACGCAGAGTTTTATTGAAAGTTAAGCAGAGTGTGCGCCAGAACGCAGGCGTAATTTCTCACTCGATACATTGTAGCAATATTAATGTTCCATCTACACTGGATACATTGCAACACAACCTTAACGTCTTCTGACTGGATAAATGATATCAATACTAATCGTTCCAGACTGGATACATTTAATCAACAATAACGGTTTCTGACTGGTAACAATATATTCCAGACTTTATATGTTGTTACATTGTAACAGTAACGGGTGAGGAAAACAATGGGAGTCCAGTGCGTTCTCTTCACGCGCCGCGATGAATGTGAACATATTGATCAGCGCTTTGTCGCGACATGTTTTTAAAGGGTGTGTGTTTGTGTGTAGGGGGCCGCGAAGGGGTATGTGATTGGGGGCTTTTTGTGTTCCAAAAAACGGAATTATGTCGCTTAGACGTCCCGTCAACCGCTAAATCCATTGTCTCCACTTAGGTGAAAGTTGCCATGCAAAGACGCACCTTTTCCTTTTTTTCAGTGGTCGTTTTGCTTTTGTTCGTCCGTGTTTGGCGCTCCTCTGAGCTGCCAGAATTCTTCGAGAATACTGGATTAAAAAGTCTAGTCGCTCACTACTAGCTTTAGACTTTCAATGGAGCCGTGTCTTGAACAAATGTCGAACAACTTCAAGAAAATTACGTTTTGTGGCCCGGTTTAATGCAGTCGAGCTGTAAATGCATTTTGATAAGACTTTTTTTTGCATCGTTTGTTCACATTTGGAAAAGACTAGAAAGTACCCTTTGGCTTTGATAGTTTCTGACGTTCCCTCTGTCCACAGCCATGGTTAGTAGTACACGTGTTTGACTTTCCGCATGGTGAGGTGGTACAAAGGGGATAGTTCACCTAAAAATGGCATTTCTCTTATCATTTACTCACTCTCATGCCATCTCATATGTGTATGACTTTCTTTCTTCTACAGAACACAAATTAAGATCTTTAGAAGATTTCTCTGCTCTGTTGATCCATACAGTGCAAGTGAATGTTGGCCAGAATTTATAATCTTCAAAAAGCACATGATGTCAGCATAAAAGTAATCCATAAGACTCCAGTGGTTTAATCCATGTTTTCAGACATGATATGGTAGGTGTGAGTGAGAAATGGTAAATATTTAAGAAATTTTTTCATCATAAATTCTCCTCCCTTCCCAGTAGGGGGTGATATGCACAAAGGATGCATATTGCCAAAAAACAAAGAAGAAGAAAGTGAAAGTGGAGATTTATAGTATAAAAAGGACATAAATATGTATCTGTTTCTCACCCACACCTATCATATAACATCAGAAGATACAGATTTAACCGTCGTATGGATTACATTTAAGATGATTTTACGTGATTTTTTTTAAAAAAAATTTTTGGTGGGAGGTTTCAAGTTCTGGCCGCCTTTCACTTGCTTTGTGAGGACCTACTGAGCTGAGATATTCTTCTAAAACAACCTTAATTTGTGTTCTACAGACGAAAGTCAAAAACATCTGGGATGGCATGAGGGTGAGTAAATAATGAGAAGAATTTTAATTTTTTGGGTGAACTATTCCTTTAAAGGATAGGCTGCTAGTTAACTGATTATATGAG
Source organism: Moxostoma hubbsi (assembly GCA_032164185.1). NCBI lineage: Eukaryota > Metazoa > Chordata > Actinopteri > Cypriniformes > Catostomidae > Moxostoma > Moxostoma hubbsi. The sequence continues at coordinate 34,637,090 of JAVLUX010000001.1, read as the reverse complement.
ACTTGCAGGTAAATCAGCAGTTTAACATTTTATATTTTCAAATATTTTTGTGAGTATTTAATCAATAGTGTGTGAAATAAGTATTTGATATGTGCAATTTTATATGCAGTAGCTAATTTCCCATCATTAAATTGAATTACTTGTAATATATTGGCCTGTGCATTATAGATATCAGAGTTTGCATCAGTCGACCATTAATCTAATTGCGGCATTAAAATCGGTAAATAAATATGGGCCCATACTGTGATTTACATGTTTGGACGTGCAGAAGGGAGTCATGATTTTGTGTCTGAAGGCCAGCTTTAAAATCCTGCAATGAGATCTGACTGTTATCACTCGTTTTGGTCCTCAACCCCGGAATTGATTCACTTTGCATGATCCATAGATTTGTTCACTGTTCTCTAGTGCTTTACTGTATTTGGTTTCTTAGGTCTGGTCTCACTCTGCAAGGGCTTCTTGATAGACTCTTCCTGTCTGGACCTGTAATTACTTCTCCCTGGAAGCTGTGAGATTATGAAATAGACCTGCACCTTTGGCAACCAAGCATCTAGAGAAGACGCCCTGTAGTTTTTGTACAGCTTAGCTTTTGAGATAAATGCATATCAACTATCTGGCCTCTGTAGGTCATGCATTAGGGGGTTAGTTGTGTGACATAACAGCTTATGGAAAACCCGGTTGGGTTTTGTGGCGTAATTATCGCTTTAGGCAGTAGGTAGTATTTCACAATATCCTGACGCAATCCTGACAAAGAGTTTTTCTGTGACTGGATGGGTGGGGATCTTATCTTGATTATTTCTCCAGTGATTCTGAGTTGATTCTCTGTTAACTTTAAACTAGGGCTGCTTGATTATGGAAAAAAATCACAATAAAGATGAATTTGGTCAGTATTGAGATCACGGTTATTTAACATGATTACTTATTGACTTTGGAAACATCATGCATTTATTAAACGTAAAAAAAATTAACTTGTTTTTTTTACAGTGGATTTCCTTGAACTTGAGATGTAATCTGCACTGGGTTGTGGAGGAGGATGTTGTCATATGAGAATTATTTTATGTTACGTGTGGTAGTCAAATAAAGAAAAGCCTTCATCATCATCATCATTTACAGCAGGGGAGCTCACAGTTGTATGATAGCCTACTGCTCACATACAACAGCAGTAGGCTATCAAGTATTCAAGTAAACATGAATGTAATGCAACATAAAAACTACTACTGTTCTTTACTGTGTGATTTAAAATACATGAATACTTTTTAAAGCCACTAAAGTTACCCATTCATGAGCAGTGAGTGTTTTCTTCTTATGGTTGTTTGATTATTATAATGAGACACACACTACACGGCAGCATGTCTATTAGCTTACATTTGTACATACAAGTCTGACATTTTAATACAAATCCACATTTTTCTCCACAGTTTACGTTCACTTTAGACAAAACTCATTGTGTTTACGTGAATACCTCACCAAGACGGGCATTTTGGCAGAAATGTATTTGATTGCTCAGGCACGCATTAGCGCAAGCATTTTTGGAACACACACGCATGTTCAGCCCACACACATACGCTGCCTGTCAATCAAACAGGGCACAGCTGTTACTAGATCGCTAGTGAATTATAAAATTACGTGCTCTGGATTACTTTCAACAGCAGAATAAGAATATTAACTTTCTAAAAAGTGACACAGGCCTTGGTTATCACAAATATAGCCGGCTATTTTTCGTTATTGACATTTGAATCTGTCTGCTTGTCTGGCGGGAAAAGTAAAATTCTCTTTCATTTGCCCCTTGGGGTGTTTGGCCGTTCGGCCCCGATTCACAGCCGTCCCACTGAGAAAAGTCCCAGTTCTCCATATGGCTAATCCGCCCCTGGATTTAGATATTATTTTGAAAAAGTTTGTATAATGGACTAAGACTACACTCTCTCACCTTTATGTTCACTTCGATCCAACTCACAAAAAACAAACTTTTTCTTTTTTTTTTTTGTAATCCCCTATTTCTCCCCAATTTTGGAATGCCCAATTCCCACTACTTACTAGGTCCTCGTGGTGGTACGGTTACTCACCTCAATCTGGATGGCGGCGGACAAGTTTCTGTTGCCTCCGCTTCTGAGACCTTCAGTCTGCACATCTTATCATTAACATTAGTGTGCGTTTATGGCACGAGCATCCACCACTGACTATGCAACATCTGCACAACGGAAGGCACGAAACAAGTTCAGTGAAAATTCCAATGAAGATCGTGATATATATATTTAGAACTATATCATATGTTATTAATAAAACAACAGGATCTCTTTGCGGGGACATTTTCTGCCCTCATATTTTAAATATAGTTAATTTCCAACCCTGGATTGAAACATTGGAAAGATGGAGATGAGAGATGTCACACATGTTTGTTTATCTTCTCCATGCAGCTGGTACACAAAGCAATTCTGCCTTTCTTGTCAAATATGCTGCATTATGACTAATGATGGACCACCAAGACATAAAAGGCGTCAAACTATAGATCACTCCAACGTCATGCTCTTATGATGTTAAAAGCTTTTTTAATTATAAACAGGAGCGTTAGTTTTATCACATCGCTCCCTAATGGAGAGGCAGTATAACTTATTATAGTTTACACACGTTTAATTAGCTTCTTAGTTAAAATCATGTGAAATGTTTCACCGGTGCCATTCTCAATGCATGTTATAAGTGAACCAATTTATTTAGCTTCTACATCTGAGATTTTGCTCGTGTGGCACTCACATGTTGCACTGCTCTGAAGGCAGCGAGCACATCAACAGCCTTTACGTGCTATGACTGTGTTACAACAGAACCACGGCATTCACTAACGCCCTGTGCCTGCATACTATATATTGACTTATTAAACTCAGCCTTTTGAGCCTGGGTGATTGGAAAAGTACAACTATTCACAGAGCTATTGCATGTCTTCACATGGTTTTGAAAAAAATGCACCAGTCATGTGGACTACTTTACTGGTGCTTTTTTGGTTCTTTTATGTCATTTTGGAGCTTGAGAGTAACGAACATGACTAACACACAAGAGCGTATTTGGATCGGGCCCGTTGGAACGATGGAGCCTATACTTATCCAAGTATCAGATTGGTGCATCCCTTTTCTTTATACTAACAGGTCAAAAGTCTGTTTTTGTCATTGTGAACTTCCTCAGTAAGCACAAGATACAGAACAGAACATATGCCAGTTAATATTAGTAAATTGTTCTGGGAGCGTTAGCTATCAATTTTATGATTCAAATTGTGAATCATTTTACTTCGCTTTGAGGAACAGATGCCAAGGTTGTCTTAAAGGTGAAGTGTGTAATTTCTTCACCACAAGTCACCAAACAGTATTTCTCTGCCATTGGTTGAAAACATCTGGAGTTCCACCCCAAATTAACCCCATTGGTTGAGCCACTGTTGAGCTTGTTGTGATGCTCAAACAAGCAGTGAAATGTTCTGATTGTGCCAAAAAGTCACAACTTTTATGTGGAATTAGCCAACAAATGGCTTACAGTTGAATCTGTTACATCAAAAACACAAATAAATTACATACGCTTTGAAACTGCACTGTTTTGGATGTCCACTGTGTGTGTGGGTGGACTTGCTGTGTGGCTCAGTCTGAGTGCTAAATACTGACCTCAGCGTGGCCACATCCTTTTCCTGTGTGTGTGATGTGGCTAGACCAGAGCATTCTCAGGGAAACCCTGACACAAGACTGCAGGCAGGCCACCATACCATTTCCCCCCTGGCCCTGACTTACTGAAAGTTATCCTTTTCCCCCTGATTTTAGTACTTGCATATTTCCTAGTCATATTGTAGGCATGATCAGAGATGAACATAAATAGACAAGGATTGCTGTCTCTTGCCTCCGGATATGACTCTCATTCTGTATCAGGTTAAACCCTATCCCATATCTCATCTTTCTGCTTTTTCCATTTCACTGGTGGTTACTCATCTGTACCTTCTCTCTCTGTCTATGCTGTATCTCGCATGTCTAAAATAATGCCACTACTAGCGATTATTTCAGTAAATGGATATTGATTATTCTGACCACTAATGAAATCTGAAGTGATATAGAAACTATACATTTAACTAAGCTTTTCTATGTTATTTATAGCCTTTTAAGCTTATCAGAAGAATATTGCATCTTTATGAAGTTATATCCGTTTCACTGTTTGTTTTAGTTCACTCCAAGCGAGTACCAATTGATGTGATCAAATGATGACCTCATGATTTTACAAACTCACATTTCTGTACACTTTTGGTATATTAATAGACCGATATACTACGTAGACCAATTTCTCAGCCGATGTTTCGCCATTTTGTGATGATCGCCATCAGTTTTAAAATTTTTGCATCAGCACGCGGTACAGTTTGCGTCTTTGGATATTGCACAAGTCTGTATTTGGGCTCTCGGTCAAAATAGGACACCTTAAAAGCGAGAAGGTACACCATGCGTAGAACTGTAGTATAACTTTGCCTTATTAACTCTTTTTGTGACTCTTCATGTCATATCCAAAATCGATACACAAACTTGTCAATGTATAATGCACATTCTGGTTTTGAAAATTTTCTGTGAATTTTGAATAAATATTGCATACATATTATTATTGAATTGTCAAACATTTGCATGTCTCATTTGCCCTGCTCTCTAGAGATTATTGACATCAGCGATTGAAATATCAGTTTTTGGTGTGTCTTGATGTCCCCCTTATCCATGTTTACTATGTGTTCTCTTCCACATTTAATGTTAAGCACCACAGAATGAAAATTCTTCTTTGGCTCTTTTGCAGTAAAGTACTTGGAGTAAACTTTCAAGCCCTGAATTAGCTTTGCTGCCAGACTGATCTCATAGTGAAATCAGAAACAGTAGGTTGACTTTTCATTAGCTTAAATATGTCTGCTCCAACACTGCTCCAAGTGGCCAAAGCGGTAAGTCTTGTTTGGTGTAAGGCATGTGTGAGCTCAATTTTCTCGTTGAAGCGTCCACGGAGGGGCGCCAAAAGCAAGTTATGAGAGTGCATATTTTATAAACTGTACCGCCCATCCCAAAACCCTTACCTAAACCTAACCATAAGTGGAGTAAAAAAAAAAAAGAGGAGGGGTGGGGGATTGCAACCTCCTAATCACACTTGTCACTGATTATGCAAATTTGATTACTGCCTGGTTTCAATGCAGGATGCGAACAACATGATGCTGCTTGTGCAACATGCTTCCAGTTGTGTAACAAGGATTGGTAAACGCGTAGGAGCCGATGCAAAAATGACTGATGGGAGATGGTGCTTGTCAGTGAGTCAGCATAGTGTGTCCGATCCTAGAGAATTGCAACTGTTGGAAACAGCATGCGACTTCCTGTGTGGAAATATTGGCAGTGCACAGGAAGTTGCAGGAGTGGCAAGCCGTGCGTGTTCTAGAATGCCATCAGGGGTCTTCTCATGACAGCAGCGGCTGCAGTGTCACCTTGCTGTTCCAGTTTGAGCGAGATGAATTGGAGCATTGAGCTTATTCCTGTCACACCGCATACTCCTCCAGGGCGCAGACCAGAGTATTAATAAACTATGAATGGGGACAGACAGATACCCATTATCTCTCCTTAGGAAGTGCCTTCCGGCTGCGCGAAGGACCTCTACTGCCACGTCTCCATTCATCTCACTGGGCATTGCAGTTGTAACCAGTCTGCACTGATCTAGGGCCAGCTTATTAACTCATAACCTCACCTTTCAGGAGAGAAAATGAAAAACTGATCCCACTTCAGCACAAAGAGTATATTGACTTCATGGTTAGCTGTCAGTTTCTCAGACTTGTGGTTTCCATAGGAATCCAGATAGTATAGTGCACCTGTTCACTACCTAACAGGTTGATTATTCACATGCGTGTACTGTTTATTGTGATGGTTTTGCAAAAGAAAAGCATGGCAATCTTTTTTTCTTTTTTTTAGATGTCCTCCTCAGGCTTAAAGCAGAGAGAGGATTAGAAAGCAAAAGAGAGAATATGTTATAGTCTAGCTGTATATACATTTTTTTTTTTTTTTTTTTTTTTCAACCTTTATCGGGTGAGGAACTAAATTTGGTAACTTAATCCAACATTCAAACTGACGGTCCCATGTCTGTTTGTGTTGTCGTATGAGCACATGGAATTCTCCTACACAATCAGCGAAGATCAGGCTACGTCACTGTTAGTCACACCATGGCATCTGACCAATCAGAAGTTGCCTAGAGCATTTCAAACTTCAGTGTGGTTCTGGATTTTGGAAAGTGAGGTTAAGCCTACCTACTCCCACATCAACGCTAATAACTTCGATACAAAAAATGGTAAGTTGATGAAACTCACATTCTATGGTTGAATAGTTGTGCAACATGTTGCGATAGGTGTTGTTTGCATAGGATTTCTAGAAAGTAGTGACATTTGTGGCATGAAAATGGTGAGACCGTATTTGATCATACGTTCACTTAAGATTAGCGCAAGTGACAGCAAGTCCATTTTTAGACATATGCGCTATGCATATAGAAAGCCATACTATGGTATATTTTCTACAAATAATGCATTATAATATAGGACAATAGTATTTACTATTGCATTGGATGTTGCCACGGGTTTGAATAACATTATACAGTGATCCAGTGGGAAACGTAACACATTTGTAGACATTGTCAAGCCATAGATATTGAAATATGTTCATATGTTTCAATATATGTTTTGGTCACTTATGACCTTATAACAGTTTTTAGTACTTAAATGGCATATATAGTGTAGGTGTTTTTTGTTACTGCGAGCCTAATTACTTCTATAATAAGTGGTACGACCAGTACTTATAATGCTATTTTGCACTTCTTATTATATATTTACAATTTATATGTCAGTTTTATGACCTTGAACCTTGACCTTGTTTTTATTATTGATAAATGCAATGTATTGATGTTTATTTTTACTGTGAGACTTATTACTGCTATAATAAGTGGTACCACCTGTACGTATAATGCTATTTTTCTTCTTATTTATATTTCAGTAGATCTGCACTTCACTGTTACTTCACAAATAACTCAAACTGGGCTTGATATTGACTCAAAAATGTACTCTCTTTTCTTTGCAGCTGTCTACTCTGCTCTTTTATGGCATGAGGGAGACTGTTGTGCCAGCCCACCCCAGCATCAGTGATGATGAGGGCTCTGAGGAGGAAGATGATGATGTGGGAGACCCTGACTTCCTCCCACCCACAACCTGAACACTCTAGGCCCGAGTGATATGGGCCCCTCTGCCAAGAGGAAGTGTGTGCAGCCTGCAGTGGAGGTGCTTGAAGATGACGAGGATGACTATGACGACGACGATGAAGAGCCAGCACCACAAGCAAAGAGGCCAACTAAGAAGGGGAAGACAGCAGCCAGGCTATCCACCTGTAGGAAGGCTGACCTGGACAACCCCGCCCTGCCTGATTACCAGCACTGTCCCCCTGACATCATTGAGGACACTGAAGATGAGATGATGAACTTTGTGGCTATACTAATCTATACTGATCTGTGGATTGCTGAGCTACCTGCCGTTAAAGACTACTGGGCAATGGAGACCAGGGTCCCTCAAGTCGCAAACCTCATGTCATTGAAGAGGTTCAGGCTGATGAAGAGGCTTGTCCGCTTCAACGACAAAACCCAGATCCCTTGTACCATCGACCGATTCGTCAAGGTCCGGCCACTGTTCAGTCACCTGAATACTGCCTTCGGGAGTGAGCCACAGACCCCCCAGCAGTCTGTGGATGATGTCATGGTTGCCTACAAAGGAAAGACAGCTGGCAACCTGAGGCTTAAAGGATTCAAGTTGTTTGCCAGGGCTTCTGAGGATGGCTTCATCCATGACATGGTGCTGTATCAAAGAAAGACTACGCTGGAGGCCCACTGTGTCCCCCTGACGCCTGAACAAACAGCCATGGGTGTCACCAGCCAGATAGTCTCCATCCTAGCCAGCACCATGTCTTCCTCCACCACCACAGCCGTCATTGCGGACAACTTCTTCACCAGCCTGGAGATAGTGCGGTACCTCAAGGACAAGAACTGCAGGTACACAGGGACAACAGAATAGGCAAGCCACCACTCAAGATCATCAAGGAGATGGAGAATAAGGCTATCCCTCGTAGTACGTATGACTACGTCACCAGTGATGATGGGATCCTGGCCCTCAGGTGGTAGAACAACAAGATTGTCACTCTGCTGTCAACAGACATGGGGGCGGAGCACATGTCCTCAATCTATCGGTACTGCAGTGACACCAAGAGGAAGGAACAAGTGAGCTGCCCTGCTGTCATCAAGAGCTACAATGCCAGCATGGGGGGCATTGACGAGTGACATTCTGGTCCACCTCTACCGCACCCCCATGAAATCAAAGAGGTGGTACATGCGCATGTTTGCTTACTCTGTTGATGTCACCCTCACGAATGCCTGGGTTTTCTACAGGCGTGACCGCAAGGCTCTTGGCCTTCTGGATGGCCTGTCTTTAAAAAACTTTCAGGTCCAGGTGTTCAGGGAAGCCAGCAGCCAGAGCCCAGTCACATCTCATCCCCGAAGGAGCTCAGCATCTCCAGGCAGCCTCAGCACCTCTACTGACATCCCCACGCCTGTTCGGGGACACCGCAGCCACACCCCAGATAGTTATGTCCGGTTTGACATATCTCTGTTCCACGCCCCTGTCTACACTAAACACCAGACCTGCAAGTACTGCAGCAGGAAGGGGAACATCTTGAGATCAAACGTGGTCTGCAGGGTCTGCAAGGTCCACCTTTGTCTCAATGCTGACCGCAACTGCTTCGTCAAGTACCACGAAGCAGTGGCCTAATTCACTGGACTTGACTAAAAGAAAATTCCTAATAATAATTTAAAATGTTCCTAATAATAATTTAAAATGTTCCTAAATAATAATACAAAATGTTCCTAAATAAATATTTTTATGTTTGTAACAAGTTTATATGTGGTTTTATTATATTTTTATATATACACTTTTTGGGTAAATAATTACCCTAGACTGGTTAGGAACCATATATGGTAATTTTATTGCCCTTGATTTCCAACCTAAAAAAATAAATAAATAAATATATATTTATTTATTTATGTATTTTTTAAACTCACAAAAGTTTAAAGGCTTATAATATCCTCCAATAACACTTTTGAATTTGCAAGTATTTCAATAAGTGCCTTATAAATAGTTTTCATTCACTCATGGGTTTTTTGGAACCCATTCAACTTAAATATTGTTATAAATTGTAAACCAATACTTATGATGGCATTATTAATAATAATAATAAAGTGGTATAAATATTTTTATTTAATTTTAATTACAACAGTAATATATTTAAATCGTGCACTTTTTAAACCATCATGCTTTTATTTTGACATTATACAGGAAGTCTGTATGTGTCTGTTTGTAGTCAAGTTCACAGTAGTTTAATTCACTTCTTATTCAAATTCAGGTAAAATTCACCTCCGGTGCCGTTCTAAATGCACATTGTATGTAACCGAACTATTGAGCATCTACATCTGAGATGCTGTTCTTGAGTGGTGCTCCCAAATATTGCGCAGGGCTGTGAAGTCTAAAAATAGTTGCGAGCGCATCACCAGCATGTGCGCGAGTTTGTGTCAACGGAGCAGCACTATTCACTAATGCGCTGGTGCTGCGCATAGTATACTATATATTTACTTACGCAGCCTTTTGTGATTCACAGAGCTATCGCACGTCTCCACGTGGCTTTGAATAAAATGCATGAGTCAGATGAACTACTTTAATTGTGTTTTTATGGTTCTTTTATGTCATTTTTGGAGTTTGACAGTAACGAACATGCCAGGGTTCACATGCGTCCTGGAAAAACTGAAATTTTGCAATGCAGTTTTTCAGTCATGGAAAAATATAAAAATAACCACTTGACTGTGTTGCTAGCAAGGTTTCCGTTACAAGCACAAAAACATGGTACCGATCTGATAAACAAATTTGTATATTTTTTTTCCACTGCTGGCGGCTGCGCATTGTGAAACAAAATCAAGGCCACTACAGCCTCATGATTGATTACAGCAGCAGCCAATCGTGAGTTTGGCAATCGTGGTGCAGCCGAGGCAGATCTTTTGATTGGTTACAGCTACGACCAATCGCGCGCCTTGCTTCAGCGGCGCATGCAAAGTAAGAAGCGGCTTTCGTGAAACTTCTCATTCATAAACAAACTGAATGACCTGGTGCTTGTACCGACCGACGGACCGAGTGAATGAAAGGGGCATGGTGTTCATTTACTTCAGCATCGGCATGTGAGTCTACCTTGTTCATAATGGAGAGAAAAGGACGGAAGAGCTATTAATGTGTAAAAGTGACTGACGTTTCTACACGTTGAGGGGAACGCGCATGACTTGTGTCAGTGCTGCCGAATACATTTTAGTCTTTGAAGTGACGCGTCGGCACAACCTCGGCTCCAACTTCACACCAAAGTATTTTTCACACACGTTTTGCCTCACAAATTATGTCTTTTGAGGGTACAAAGCTATATTAAATATTTTAAAATTGTTGAAATTTATGAAGAGAAGTTTCTCTCATAAACGTTTTCAAAAACGTCTCATAATTTCCCTCTTCGTTCTTCCGATGTACCATCCCCTTTGAAATCAGTGCATTCGCAGCATTCTCTGACGCAGCATAAACTCTAATCAGTGTGTTGGCACCCTAATTTGGAGGACAAAGCGCCGTTTGACGCTGGTGTTTAGTGGAGCTTTGACGCCTCAACTCATGTGAAATGCACTTTACTATGACGAAGGGACATCATTTAAACTCAGTTATTGTTATACTATTTTTGTTGTCTTTTCTGATAAAAGTCATGTTCACTAGTTTAAATACTGTAGGAAAATGATACAGTACCTCTGCTTTGTTTTTATAATGCTTAAACATTCTTCCGAAGTCAGTAGATTTGACATGCACATTTTAATAATGTAGAAGGTAAGGACGTTATTGATATTATTATTATTATTATTATTATTACACTATTGTATATAATAAAAAATATTCAGATAATTAAAATGCATTACATTCTTGTGGCAGAAGAGTTAATCATTGATAATACAACACAAAAAGTGGCTTTAGAATACAATGTATTGTTTGCTACCATATTATTGATCATAAGTCAATCATTGATATACAGTTCACAGCAATCCATTTCGTAAGTTAATTTGTCAATCAGTTGGAGATTTATTATGAGGGCTTGTTTTAAGGACCCGTCAATGTACACCTGCGTCAGACAGATGTGCTTGTGTAGCATCTCAAACATAAAAAATGTTGGTCACAGTGTCGAGTTAAATATAGTTTAATATATTTAAACTAGAACACATCTTGAGATCCCTTAGTTCGAATTTGCGCTCCATCAAGTGTTTTGAACGAAATAACATAAGGCATGTTTGTGTTGTGTGCCTGTTGAAGTGTTGTTTTGTTCTCTGTATAAACTGCTCATTGCCATTCAGCTGAAGTGTCACTTACTGCCCTCTGGAGTAAACAGGTGGTACTACAAGCTTGCATTTCTCAGGAATCTTCCTTATTACGGTCCGTGGGCATTGCGATTTAATTGCGTAAATTTTTTAAATAAAATTATTATTTTTAATAAATTAATCACACTGAATTAATGCGGTAAATTGTCAGCACTAATTACATACCATTAAAGTAATATTAAATATCACAATTTATACATGTAGCAATCTCAGTTATAACCTGTAGAATTTACAGCATGTTTATTTCAACAAGAACTGTAAAGGCCAAGAAATAACAACATTTTGCTGAGACTGCTTTATCAAGAACTATTTGTGCAACACATCAACATGCAACTTCTGCAGTGGTTCATTTTTATGTTAAGAAAGGCGTCTTTTGCTTCGCTGAGGCGCAATCTAATGCAATTGAGATTAAATTCCCCATATAGGATGCAGCTATTCTTGACGCACCCAAGTAACTGTTTTGGTTTGTCTGGAGAACTGATGCAAGCTTTCCTTTAGGAACAAGCCTCTAGTGCTCTTGAGCAGTATGGATTTTGAGACAGGCCATTTGCTCACTAAAAAATGCATGTTGTCATATCTCAAAGGAAAACCCCTATTATGTGTGCCATATATTAGAGATGTGTCATTTCCTCTGTTACTCATTATAGTGCTTTTAAGATAATGACTGGGGCTGACTCATCATTCCTAAAAAGAAAAACTGGATTGATATGTATATTTAATCGATTCAACAAAAATGTAATTATGTAATAAATAGCCTGGCACATTTCAGAAAGACTGTTTTGCTTTCCATGATCTGTTAGGTGAGGGTGTGGTGCTCGGGTCAAAGGATGGATCTGGCTGGCAATCATGCAGACAGCGAAGGAAGGAAGCAATGTGCTCCCTCGGGTTTACGACTTTTCTGCCAACTCTAGAAAAGGAGATAGGAACAGATAGACTGACGAATAATGTATAGACTTAGACAGGAAAGACAAGACCATCTGTCCCTCACAACTAGGGCTGGGATATTTTGTAGAACCTTTTTTTTTTTTTGGCCATTTGTCATAACGCTCTCATGCACATGTTTCACAAGAGATCACCATTCTGACTCTAATTTCTAGAAACCAAATGGCCAAACAAAAAATCATTGTGATATTCACAAAGTTGCCTAATTTAATTTCACTAGCAAATCATCACAAATATAGCCCTATTCCAAACTTAGGGATTTTCTTTGACCACATCAAATATGTCAAATTGTCCTCCACCATTAGAATGCTCACCAATGTGCATGCTCAGCTTTTAAACAAATTATGTATGACAACGAGCTTCCAGAATATTTGTGTTTTTGGCAAAAGAATAGCGGGCCTGTGGACACATCGGCTGCTGACAGTGGCGAGGCTGATTTGATTAAATTGTCAAAGATGGATGTGACTGTGCTTGTAACTTCATTGTATGGAAATGGTCCGCTGTTTGCATTATCTTACTGCAACTTTCCATCAGGATTAACGCTGAAGCTGCACAGTTTTACATGAAGTCATTCATAGGTTGAAATGAGCTATGGCAGCATGACAAACTGAAATGAAATGCAACAAACAAAGACTCGGTATGTGTTAAAGGGAATCGTTTTTTTTATATTTTCTGAAAATGTGAGTGGTGCTTGTCTGTTCAAAACGCATTGTCATGGTGTTGTGGGTGGTTTCCAGGATGTTGCTATGCAGCTACTAAGTGTTTTGGCATATTGCTAATGTTATCTTTGGGTGTTCTAGATTTTGTTGGTGGCTAGATGGAAAAAATCTGATCACTAGGAAAAGTAATAGCACACCTCTCCTCAACAAGCTACATGTTTTGAGGGATCATTCATCATTCACTCTGTAGCACAAATGGTGCTTGATGAGTACCTGCCGGGGTTTCATATTTAGGGTTAGGGGTTAGTTCAGACTCCAAAGCATGATCAGTTGTAATAGAAAAAATACTAGCCTTAGCAAGCATCAGTAATGAGTTGGATAAATAAGGTGGTAATTATCAAACCCCTAAAGTTTGGCATTAACTACAGGTTAAGTTGGTTGGCATGGTTTGTGCTCTGGAAAACAAGGTTGTAATTGTGGGAACCTCAACAGAAATGGGTGTATTGATGTGGGAAACCCGAATGAGAGAGGGGTGCAAGATCCCAGTGTGGTTAATTGAAGAGTTTGTAATGCCCCAAAAAAATCCCCTTCAATTATGCTAACGTATTGAAAAACAGTTAAAGGGATAGTCACCCATAAATGCAAATCCTGCCCTTATTTTGCTCACCCTCATGTTGTTCCAACCCTGTGTGACTTTCTTTATTCTGTGGAACACACTAGAGATGTTAGGATATATATATATATTAGTCTCGATCTCCATTCACTTTAAATTGCATCTTTCCATACAATGAAAGTGAATGGGGACCGAGGCTTGAAACATTATGCAAAATTTCTAATTTTTGTTCTATGAAAGAAAAGAATCATAAGGGTAAATTCATTTTTAAAAATCTTTTTTATGATTATATTTTTTTAATAAGGGAAACTTTAACTAAATCATTGTAATTTATCAATTTACGAAGTTATTTAAATATGGTGTAATTATTGGAATTCTTGTGGAAGCAGCTCAAACTGACTCTTGATCCGTTAAAAGCTCTCTCGTAACTGTGGTGGATTACTGGTAAGAGGCCTGTGGAAGCTGATTTGCCCCTCCCGTAGAGCAGCAGGCTCATGGATACTCATGCTTGATGAGTGTCAGACAGGCTGGATTATTTCAGGGTTATTCCTTCCTAGATTGGGACTGGGATTATCACAGTTTAGTCAGTGAGGCAACACTGAGATTACAGTATAGGTTGACACTCAGCCTGGCACTGGACTTCAGATGGTGTGATTTATAATTTTCACTTCCCACATCGAACCATATGAAAATCACTAATTGAATCCATGGACCAAATCTGCAAGCAATCTGATGGATGAATAAAGATAAAGATTTAGGCCTTTCGTGATTATCAAATAACCGTCTGATCGCGGTTATTTGAGATAACCGTGATTATTGTGTGCTTCAAATTCCAATCACATAAGTTAAACTCCGAACGTCAATGAACCGCACCACAAATGTCAACCAGAGCAGCTCCTGTCAGCAAGAATGCACAAAGTGCTCTGATGCGCTCACCTTCAGCATAGGCTCCCGGCAAACTTGCGTGAAATGTAAATAAACAAGTATAAACTTTGATAGTGCATGCAAAGTGCTCTGACTTCACTTTAAACAAATGTGTAATGGCAAATGTTCCTGGTCATAGCGGGTTCATACACGCAGTGTTAATGACACCGTGAAAAGGATGAGATTTATGCTTACTCTATATCTGTGATAAAAAGATTAAACTAAATCTCAGTTTTTGTTTGTTTGTTTGTTTGTTTGTTTTTTTCATGAGAAATAAGGGCTCGTGGGTTTAATTAAAGAATAAAGTATAGCCCCTAAAACAGAAAATTAAACTTCATAGCCCTAAAACAGACAAGTAATTGCAATCATTTACTGGACGATTAATCTTTCAAAGCCAAATTTCATAATCGTGACAGCCCTATAAAGACTGTTGTCTGTCTAGTATCTGTTGCTATTATCTAGGACGATACATGGTCATGTGTGCTGTATATAGCTGGATCATGAGAACGGTCGTAAAATAGAGGAAGTTGGATATGAACTTTTCCAGATTGGCAAGACACATACAGTATGTGTCACTGGAGTGT
Organism: Moxostoma hubbsi; assembly: GCA_032164185.1. NCBI lineage: Eukaryota > Metazoa > Chordata > Actinopteri > Cypriniformes > Catostomidae > Moxostoma > Moxostoma hubbsi. The sequence continues at coordinate 34,621,878 of JAVLUX010000001.1, read as the reverse complement.
GTTTTTTTTTTTTTTTTTTTTTTTTTTTTTTTTTTTTTTTTTTTTGTGTGGTTTTTTTTTTTTTCCATAGTGTTTCTTAAAAAATATATATAAAATTGTTTTTCTATATATACATTTTTATTTCATTTTAGTTTTAGTATTTTAGGGCTGCCAAAGTTAATGACTTAACTGACACATACATTTTTACCACATTTGTTTTTCTTCATTATTTTCATATTCACTTTTTCATTTAGTTTCTGTTAACCAAAAATGTTTCATATAGGCCATGTCCACACTGAAGGACCCTTAAGACCGAACAAGTTTTTGTGATTAAAAAAGCAAGACACAGAGCACTGAATAGAACAGGGTGTCACAAGACAAATTTTTATCAGTAGCTTTAACAGTAAAAAGGAGATGTGGTGCAATGGTCAAAGGCGTCCATCCAGCGCCCTATTCTTTAAAACTGAGCCGAACCCGTCCCCTGTCCCCTAAGGTTGGCCTGCAGACCTCTATTGCATGTGTAAAATAACCAAATTGTGATTCTGATATCCCAATACATGCGCATTGTTAACTTGCCAACACCCCTACTGTCAAGTTTAGGGGTTCTCACCCTTATATGGAATAAGATCTACTGTTTTATAATGTTACTATAGCAAGATCTACCACACAATATAAACGCAGTTGGTAGTGAAAATTTGATGATTCCCTATACATATTTTGATACCACAATAAATAATAATACTTTGCATTGTTTCAAGTTATTCTAGTCTGCAGTCTGTTATCAAATAAGAACAAAGACACAAATGTTAAGAAATTTTAACAGCTTTCAACAGTTAACAGCAGTAGCCTGTCAAGCATTTAAGTAAACATTCATACATGTAACAAAACTACTAACTACTGGTCTTCAGTGTTTGATTATACTCTATTAATACTTTTTAAAGCTGCTAAATTATCCAAACAAGAGCAAAGAGTGGTTAATTTGTTTTCTTGTTATTGTTTGATTAATATTAACGATATACTTGTCAGCGGCATCATTTAAACTTCAAGTCTGACATTTTTATATCAATCGGCTTCTTTGTCCCACTGTTTACCTTCACTTTAGACGTTACTGACTGTATTTACATTAATACCTCACCAAGAAGGCTATTTGTGGCTGAATTATTAAGTGTATTTGGCCTATGGTGCATATCCGCATTACCACGAGTGCTCTCGGAACACACAAGCATGTTAAGCACACACATAAGCCATCTGTCATTCAAACGGTGTGCTCTCTATTCTCTTTCCATTTTTACCTGTTATCGAGATCAGCCAGTGGTTCTCTTGCGACTGACATAATGAGCGGTCCTTGTCTAGTGCATGTTTACATCGGGAAACAAGTTAAAAATGGCGAGACAGGCAAAAAAATAAATATACGCTCGTCAGTTGTCCATAATACATTTCAGTTGAAAACCCTGATTTTCATTTCCTAGCCCCATTGTTTTTCAAAGTAGGCAAACTTGGCAAAATCAATGCGTTTTCAAGCAAAAACATATTCGTGTGGACGTGGCCTTAGTATTTAATTTCCGTTAACAATATAAACGCCGTTTCTGGATAGACTGGAATTTACTCTAAATATTATTATTATTATATCTATAATATTATTCAAATAATTTAATGAAAAATATGAAATTATAGATATAAATGTTTACAACACTTCTCACTGAGTTTTAATTGTAGTTTCTCTATTTTTCCATCTCTGTCTACAGGAGATCGTTGTGCGAATGAGTGAGTGATGCAGGTTTCGTTTCTGCAGGTAAGTGAGTGACCGCTAACCCTACCTCCAACTGAACAGCCTTTCCCAAACTTTAGGTTTATTTGATCCTTGAAAACCATGTCACTTGCAAAAAAAACAGATCCCCATTACAGTGTATGTGCAACTCTGTTGATGTGAGAATGAATAAAATGTTGCTAATTTATTATCCTGAAACGCGTGTGTTGTTTCAGGGCAGTATGGGTGTCTATCCTCTGCTCCTGCTGCAAGTGGCCTTTGTGGCCCTCAGTATGGCCCAGGCGCTCCCTGAACGTTCAGGTAACAAACTCACACAAAAGTCATGGTTAATATACTGGTGATATTCTTTCTACCATGAAACAAATTATTAGGGATGCCCATGTACTTGAGTAAGCGGAACCATGTGACCATAATGACAGATCATGAAAACAATTTTCAATTTAAACAATTTTTTTAATTTAAACAATATTTTTAATGCCATATTGTCCTGTACTTTAATGCTATGTGGGGCAGTAGAGCTTAAGTTTTATTTAACCTGGTGTACCACTGAAACCAGAGATTAAAGACAGGTATACTTGTTCTAAAAAGTTCAAGAATTCTAAAATCCAGTAAGAGCCACCAAAAAACAAATCATTTTAAGGTCCTCATTGTTATCCTACTGTTCAGATATAGCCTACTGTATATTGCCAAGATGATTGCTTAGGAATTGTCTTGAGGATGCACCGTTTCCTTAACCTTATAATTGCATTTTGAGCAAGCCTGTTCACTCGGCAGCCATCTTCTCAATGCCCTCGGGCAGCTGTTTTCTTGTTATGCAAGGACCGCTCCTATCTACTTGAATGGGGAAAGACTGAAATATCTGAAACTATTTGGCAAGCTATTCAGTATTATGTTTCAAACCGTCAATACGACAACATTTCTAGCATAACTTTTGCCTCTTTAGTCTATGAAACTTGTGTTCAAAAGATTTAAGACAACTTTTTGTTTTCAGTTATGCGCTTACAATGGTCGTCTATGGAGCAAATTAACAACAATTCCATCATAGACTTCCATTGTAAGTTACCTGCCAATGACATTATTGACAGCATGCCCCCAATTTCAGTAATAGAAGACGTAATGCCTGACATGTAAACCTACCTTATTTGCAGTACCCATAGAGGTAAATTGGTGGCTATTGGTACTACATTGATACAATAGCTGTGTGTGCTGTGTTGAAAAATCAGGATCCAGAACATTCTATTTTATAATGATATGTAGGGTTTTTATATATATATATATATATAAAATATATATTAGGGCTGTTGATTTAGTGCATTAATTCCGTGTGGTTAATTTATAAATAAATAACGTGTTAATTGCAATGCCCCTATGTACATATATATATACACATACACATATTTTGCTGTATGATTTATCTAAAAGCATTACAATATCTCTCTCATTTGCAGTCGTGACCAACAAACCTACAGACCCACCTCCCACGTCATCCTCTCGCATATTCACCCAGGAGCCCCCATCAACCATCCCAGCTGTGACACCGTCCCCTGAACTTGTTGCAACAACAAGCATCAATAACACTGAGGGCACAGTGACCCTAGATGTTCCCACAGCCCCGCCTGTCGTTCCTCCTCCAACTGTGTCTGGCCCAACCGATGCACCACCTGACCCTTCAACCCCATCTGCCATGTCCCCGTCCCTCAGCACCACCAAAACTGGGGATCGGGAGACTACCATTTTAACTACAGCCGAGACCACAACTTCAACCGCTCTCTCTTTCGCCGAGACATCTACAGAGCCTGAGTCAGACACTCCTTTTGACCCTACACATGCCTCCACAGCTGATGTCAGCAAACCTCCAGGTACTATTTGTGTATTTTCAAGCCGATTGATCCCTTCTTTTAACCTAGTGATGTCCAGCTGCTTTTAAGAACTACATTTTGGGAATGCATCAATGTGTCAGCCACTAATATGTACAGTATCAGCCAGTTATCGACCAACTTGAAATCTTGAAAACTGCTATGTAAAAAAATTATGGTTTATTTATAATTAATTACTTAGTTATTGCATTTTATAAAGTTTATAACAATTTTGGTAACACTTTACAATAAGGTTGTATGTGTTAATATTAGTTAAACTCATTAGCTAAAATAAACTAACAATGATCATCAATAATTAATCTTGCTTAATATTAATTTTGACATAGTAGTGCATTTTTAAAATTCAAAGTTGTATTATTTAGTTCTTGCATTATGAACTAACAATGTACATTTTTGTATTTTTATAACTTAACATGAACCATTAATAAATGGTGGGTAAAAAACAAACATTGTTAGTCCATGATACCTAATGGAGAAATAGATTTTAACTAATACAACCTCATTGTAAAGTTTTTCTATATACTGTGCATTTTTTGCTTAATATAAAGAAATGCTTATCTAAATAAATTAAATCCGAAAAAGTTAAGCATATCAAATATATGCATAATATGAATTTGTAGTGGTCTATCATAAAATGTCCAATGTGAGGTCTGTTGTTTAGAACTTAGAACAGAAGTGCACAAATATATTTATATATATATATATATATATATATATATATATATATATAAAAAATATTATTTTTTTAGTTTTATCTTGTATTTAAATTTCATTGTGGCCTGTCATGTGTCAACACATCAAATCCATGTTAAATGAGAATTATTTATTGTACGAACAAGAAAATAGCTTTGTGTAAAAAAAAAAAAAAAAAAATGTTTTGCATAATTCCTAATCAAAACAATGATCTGATGACAAAATAAGCTGATTAAGTGGCAAAAATTGTATTGGTATTGGCGTATAGTTTTTGGTTAAAATCAGTATCAGCCAAAAATGTTCCAGAGATAAAGTAGTTTACCCAAAAATGAAATTGATCTTATCATTTACTCACCCTAATGCCATCCCAGATGTATATGACTTTTTAAAATAATATTTTATTTCTGTTGGTCCATACAGTGCAAGTGCTTTTTGACCAGAAATTTGGAGGTCCAAAAAGTACATAAAGGCAGCATAAATTAAATGAGAAATAATCCATAAAACACTAGTGGTTTAATCCGTATCTTCAGAATCCATATGATATGTGAAGGTGAGAAACAACCCCTGCCTATCATAGTTCTTCAAAATAATCAGAAGGATTAAACCACTGGATTACATTTATGCTGCCTTTATGTCCTTTTTTTGGAGTTCTGGTCAACATTCATTTGCTTTGTAAGGACCAACAGAGATGAGATATTCTTTTAAAAATCTTAATTTGTGTTCTGCAGAAGAAAAAGTCATACATCTGGGATGGCATGAGGGTGAGTTAAGGATTTAGTTAAAATGAGTGAGTTAATTTTCATTTCTGGGAGAACTATCCTTTAAATATTTGTGCATTCCTACAACATTTGCACTTTCCAATATGTTCTCTTGTACATCTCTGACATATTGCTGTTGTTATTTTTCTGTTTTCCTCATGTAATGAAGACGATGGGGGACAAGGTAAATTTTGGCTACCTATTTTTTTGCTTCTCTTCAATATGTTCTAATGCTGAATCGAGCTGTTTTTGTAGTTGCCATCCATTATTTAAAATGAATAAAATTGAGTTTTATACACTACCAGTCACAAATATGGACACACTTGGCTGCATTTGTTTCTCATGATCTTAAAGACTTTTAGATCAAAATGCGTATGCTTAAATGCTTAAAATTAGATTTGTTGGCAGATAAAAATTGTGCCTCTATGATTTTTGTTTTTACAGAACGCACCAAATACTACATTTGACAGAGTTGTATGTTTTAATGTATCTTTTTGCCCTTTACACCAAGATGACACTGCGATCATAGCCGTGATGGTTGCCCTGTCCTCTCTCCTGGTGATCGTCTTCATCATCATCGTCCTGTACATGCTCAGGTCAGTTCCAATATGCACAGAATTTCAGCTTCCCGTTCAATAAATAAAGTGCTCATAGTTTTGCATGCCTTTCAATAGATTGCAGATCACAAAGAGCTTAGAGACAAAGTTGTTTTTTACTAGCAGTTTCAGTAGCTGTTCTAGCTTGTATGGCGCACTGGGCGAAACCCACTGGGGGTGGTGGAGTTCAGGGCGCCAACTTGTCTGCGTGATGCCAACCCCCCCCTTCCCCAGCAAGATGCCCCCACAGGTGGCTGACCATGTTGCCCATGCCTAAATCCACCCCTGAGCAGTTTGAACATAGGACACCAGCACACACACAATCATAAGAGAACAGACACAGAAAAAAAAACTGTTCAAGCCTACGCAGAAAGCTCCATTCATCAGGAAACCTACAATGACAGCGGGGGCTAGAGGGATGAATTGTGAAGTTACCATGGCAATGATTGGCTTTTTGTTCTGCTCGGTTGTGGCAGGTTTAAGAAGTACAAGCAGGCAGGGAGCCACTCTAATTCCTTCCGCCTGACCAATGGCAGAGCTGACGACACGGGTAGGAATAAGAAAATGTTTCTGTGCATCTGTATATTCTTGTGAATATTTTCTGCAAGGAAGAGTTGACAGATAAATGTAAATTTTGTCATCACTTACTCATTTACATTCATTCCAAACCTGTATGACTAACTTTTCCTGCATAGATCACAATAGAAATTCTGAATAATTTACTTGTCGCTCTTTTCAATTGTGATGCAATTAATGGGGACTGGAGCTTTTTTGAGTTTGGATACAAAATAGCAGATCATAAAATTGCTCTGTATGACTCATGCACATCAAGTTTTCTGAAGCTATTCAAGAGATTTGTGAGATGAACTGACAAATATTTTAATCATTATTTACAAAACATCCTGACATCCACCCTAACTCTCCTTGGCAAGTTTGTGAGAGAAGTAGATATATCTGATTTGGGAACAAATCATTCTTTTAAATCAATTGTACTATGTCGCCCCCTACTGATAGTCCTATACACAGCATGGATAAAAGATAGTTATTTTTCCAATAATTTGTTGAAAAAAAAATGTTTTTTTTTTTTAGGTATGGATTATAAATTATGATGCTCTGACCTTGTACTGCTGAATTATGTTTGTCTTTAACGTATATCTCTACATTATTTTTCCTCCTCCCATTCCTGCCTACTTTTACGCTCCTTATGCCTCCCTTCCTGCTCCATCTCGCAGAACTTCAGAGTGTGCCACTATTGGCTCGCTCCCCTAGTACCAACAGGAAGTACCCACCCCTTCCTGTCGACAAACTGGAGGAGGAAATGAACCGTCGAATGGCCGATGACAATAAATTCTTCCGGGAAGAATTTAACGTAGGTGCACAAACATGCATGCAACCATACCATAATGATTCAGGAATTGATAAATCAATGGCCAGATTGTAAATTACCATGATCTTTGGAGTAGTGTAGTTAGCCAAATAAAAAGTTTAAATATCCCATTGTATACTGTATATACCAAATTCTCCAATGAGTGCATGTTAGACATTCCATATCACAGATTTGTATTCTTATATGGGAAATTGACATTAAATACTTTTAGGAAGTTGACTTGTCCTGCTGTGTGACTTTCTAAACTCCCTTTTAAATGATTTTAAACAGCATTTAGCAAATTCTTTAATTTTGACACAATACACATAGATATTATAGAGAGAATGCTTGAAATATTGGTACTTTTAATTTGCCACACCATATAAAATGAATTAAAGGAGGTTAAAACAGTGATTTAAAACTGTTGAAAACCAGAAGAGTGATGGTCACTAACCTAAAATAAACTCTTTTACCTTCATAGAAATTGCAACCTAAATTCTTGATGTTGATTCATAAAAAGTGGAACATGTTTTGTGCCAACTACCCATATTCGAGTCCATATATTTTCTTGTCACGTTCTCGTCCCAACCATGTGAGCTGTTTGATTGACTCTTTGTCTATTCCCTGCAGTCGTTGCCTGTGTGTCCCATTCAAGCCTCATGTGATGCTGCCTCAAAGGAGGAGAACAAGGAGAAGAACAGATATGTCAACATCCTGCCCTGTAAGGCTTTCCCTCCACTTACCTCCAAACAACAGCTGATAAAGCATGCTTTTCTCAGTCTCAATGAGTTTTAAATGTGAAAATAACGGTTCATAAATGGGGCATTTATGTTTTAAAATTTTTCTAAGAGTTTGTGAATTACATGGCATGTCTTAAACGACTTTTCTTTTTTCTTCTCTCTTTTACATATTTTTACACATTCTGTCTCAGATGATCATTCCAGGGTGCATTTGACCTCTTTAGAGGGCGTTCCTGATTCAGACTATATCAACGCATCCTACATAAATGTAAGACACCCATAAGGCCTAAACGTATGAGACACATGACTCGTATGAATAGTTGGAGCTTAATCCTAGTGAATCTGTCATGATGATCTCATTCGCACTCATCCTCCATCACTTACTTTCTTCAATCTTTTCAGGGATACCAAGAAAAGAACAAATTCATTGCAGCACAAGGTAAAATTAAATCATATAAGTGGCTTTCATAAGTACCCATATGCTTTTAAAGGTGACGTGTGTAATTTCTGTTTCAGTAGCATCTTTAAACAACATTGCAAGCATGAACTTGTCTGCCATTTGTTGGACTAAAAGGTTGTCCAGCTACAAATTCACGCTATTCATTAAAGGGATAGTTCACCCAAAAATTAAAATCTCTCATCATTTACTCACCCTCATGTCATCCCAGTTGTGTAAGACTTTCTTCTGTTGAACACAAAGAATTTTAGAATGCAATGCAAGTGAATGGTGACCAGAACTTTGAAGCTCAAAAAATCACATTAAGGCAGAATAAAAGTTTTCCACGAGACTACTTTGTTAAAACTGTCTTCAGAAGCAGTATGATAGCTGTGGGTGAGAAACGGATCCATATTTAAGTCCATTTTACCTCCCTGCCCAATAGGTGATGATATGCACAAAGAAAGAATGCAAATTGCCAAAAACCAAAGAAAAAATGAAAGCGGAGATTGACAGTAAAAAAATGACTTCAATGTTGTTCTGTTTCTCACACACACCTATCATATCACTTTTGAAGACATGGATTTAACCACTGGAGACATGGATTACTTTTAAGCTGTCTTTATTTGCTTTTTGGAGCTTCAAAGTTTTGGTATCCATTCACTTGCATTGTGCGGACCAACAGTACTAAGAAATTCTTCTCAAAATCTTTGTGTTCTGCAAAAGAAAGTAAGTCATGCACATCTGTGATGACAATTTTTGGGTGAACTATCCCTTTAAGCCAGAATTGTCGGCCTGGTCGAAATTCTCAAACAGAGCAAGTTTTGATTGTGGCACAGTGTTGATAGTTTGGGGGGAAATCAACCTACAGATGGCTTTCTTGTTGTTTTTTGTATATTAAAGAAAATATTTTATAATGTAAATTACACAATAAAGTAATTTTTTATTTTATTTATTAATACAAAACTAGGCCCAAAGACTAAACCCAAATTGAGTAAACTAAACCTGAGATTTTGCAATGCAGGGCCAAAGGAGGAGACAGTCAATGATTTCTGGAGGATGATCTGGGAACAGAACACTGCCACCATTGTCATGGTAACCAACCTGAAAGAGCGGAAAGAGGTAAATTCCATGAGAGATCTATAGATGTAGTCTAGTGTTACTAAGGAGGAGTAAACTGATCTATCATTTTACTGCACCAGCTCTTATGGCGCTCTCACGTAATCAATTTAGAGTGCATTTTTGAGGAAGGTGCTCTTTAATAAAAATGTATGGTCAAAGATGATGAGTATGATAGACTGTGTTTGATATCCGCAGTGTAAATGTGCTCAGTATTGGCCAGACCAGGGCTGCTGGACTTACGGAAATATCCGGGTGTCAGTGGAAGACATGATGGTCCTGGTGGACTACACCATCCGCAAGTTCTGCATTCAGCAGGTAACAGTTTCTGAAGAATGTTCCAATAGCTGTCAGTCTGATTTATCAATTGATATTTGGCATTTTTAGATTATTGATATTGGGTAGTAATGGTATCCAACTGTCCAAAAAAAGGATGTTCTAGGTTCGATTCAAGTTAAGCTACATTGATAGCATCTGGAGCATGCTGTCGGTTACCATAGACAATCATTTTGGCTTGTTCCTCAGTTTGTAAAAACAAACAATGTTTAAAGTTCAGCACTAATACTGGAAGTTTGAGGGGTAAGAAATAAAAAAAGAAACTCCAAAATATATTGTTTTGCTGGTATAGCCACTAGATGTAAATATCATACATGTCACGATGACACTGGTGTGATAAAATTGCTTTCTATGTTTGTGTAAAGTAATCTCTAATCTTTGAACTCGCGTCATGATCGTGTAAATCCTGTAAAGCTTGTAACAAGGATACCAGAAAGGGACTGTTTAGATACAGGATTTAGCTTCATTGGTAAAGGATAGCTCAAAGTAACTCGGCATAGAATGTTTTTCCCACCACTAAAAGTATGATTTAGAAATGTACTACTCAAAATTTAAATAAAATTGGCTTTTAAATCTTCCTGAATGCCTTGCCCCATAGACCTTCATTGTACTTGATGTAAACATAATTTACTGTTGAAATTAGAGACCTGTCAAAATTATTTTCTTTTGCAAGTGACCGCTTAACTTGTATCAAACCTGCAATATTCCTTAAACCAAAGCATTGGCTGCTCCTTGTGAGTTTTGAAATCCACTGATAGCCCTAACAATAGATGATGTGAATGTTTTGCGGATGTAATGTGTATGGCACAAATGCTGTCTTTAAATCATTACACCACCCATCAGCAATCTAGATATCAGCAGATTTATCAGTTATCAGATATTAGCCAATGAAAACCCCAGTTTGGTCAACCACGGATCATAATTATAACATTAATAATGGCTTGTGTGGATTACAGTGGGGCCAGAATAATGACCTGTTGTGTGTATTTGTGTATAAATAGGTGGGTGATGTTTCTGGTAAGAAGCCTCAAAGGCTGGTCACACAGTTTCACTTCACCAGCTGGCCGGATTTCGGAGTTCCTTTCACTCCCATCGGCATGCTGAAGTTCCTCAAGAAGGTCAAGAACTGCAACCCACAATTTGCAGGACCCATTGTGGTCCACTGCAGGTAAAGAGCTTTTATCTTGTTTGCGTGTTTTTGTATGATGCCAGTTACCATCTGTGTAGCATGTGTATGATCTCTGATATGCAGTGACACATTTTTTTCTGTATGGCTCAGTGCTGGTGTGGGCAGAACGGGGACCTTCATTGTGATAGACGCTATGCTGGACATGATGGGGTCAGAGAGGAAAGTTGATGTCTTTGGGTTTGTCACACGGATCAGAGCTCAGCGCTGCCAGATGGTCCAAACTGATGTGAGTTTAGACAAACCTTCTTTGAGCTTAAAGACCCCATGAAATAAGTTGACGGGCATCATTTTCCTTCCTGCGTTGACTTATTTGCCATTTAAAATTAGAAGTTTGAACATATTGACAGAAATTATTTAATCTCAACATAACAAAATAGTAAACACTAACAAGTTTCCCCCTTTTTATTCATTTTACACAAAGACACATAGCATAACACATAATTTTAGCATTTGCTCTCCCTGTTGAGTCCAATGCAAAGCATGCTGGGAGGGGAATTGGAAATCCTCTGTCCAATTTCAGTTAATGAAACAAATAATATTCATGTTGTCCCAATGCAAATGGATGGAAGTAAAGTTGACAAGACACTGTTTTTAGTTGAATGAACTCAGTTTATTTAAGTTCCTTTGTTAACATTAATTCTTTAAGTTATATTAACATGGGAGGATTGAGTAAAATCACTGAAAGTGAAAGTTTTTCAGTAAGTAGGTAGTATTATTATCAAGGACAATCTGATTCTAATGAGTCTACTTTTTGAACAAAAATGTGGATGCGCACACAAGTGCTCGATATTTTTGGTCCATTGTCCTAGAAGGAACAGACAGTCAATTATAAAGTCATGGATCAGCTAAAAGTTTATTTTGTCAACTTTTTAAAATATACTAGCATATAGATGGTCTCAAAGCTAGTAGATATGGACTAAAAGCCACAAAACTTTTGATTTCATGGGGCCTTTAAAGTAATTGTTAAACAATACTTAAGAAATGAGGCTTCTTAATTTGTGACCCTAATCTAACACCATCCCTCTTTTCTTTACAGATGCAGTATGTGTTCATATTCCAAGCCATGCTAGAGCACTATCTTTATGGAGACACAGAGTTGGAAGTGACATCTTTGGAGTCTCACCTGGCTAAACTTTATGCTCCTTTACCTGGGGCTGGCTGTGGCGGCATGGAGGCGGAGTTTAAGGTAGTCTAATGTCATCCAACTGATCCAGCTAAAATGCTCGCCTGACCTGTTCTCTTGCTTATGTTTCGCCTCTGAAAGTCTCAGAGCTTCATCAGGCATGAACTTCAGGACTGACAAGTCTTGTTCCAGTATAGTGCCAGATACTGTCTTCGATGGCATCAGTCTTTTATCAGCATCTTCCTGCTTGCTGCTTTCCCCCCTCCTTTATCTGGTCAGACAATCAGTTGGGGTGAAGTGTAACACAGTCCCAGATGGTTTTGGAAATGCGTTTGAGCTTAAAATTGTTCAGCAGATGTTAAAATGGAGACTGTTTTTTTATTTAGCCACTAAAAAATAATTCTCTTTTTTTTTCCCCCATTGAAAAATACGTTTTTCTGAGGTGATTTAAAATTAGAAATCTTTTAAAAATCTAGTTTAACACATTTCTCAAGTTTGTGGAAATGTAATCTTTCAGTTCATGTTTTTCACAATTTAAAAAAAAAAAAACATAGCATTTTCTTCAAAAAAAATTTCTATGATGCTGTCAAGTTATGGCAACAATGACACATAAAAACTTTTATGTCAATGCGCCAAAGGTTGCCGAGATACAGCCTCAGATCCATTTTGACATCTTGCCATGAAATTCGTTGATACATTTCATGAAAATGGTTTAGTCTTATCAAAAAGCTTTTCGTAAATTTTGCCAAGAGTTTCCCTAGATGGTTCACTGCAAATCGGATGTAAGCTTAGGAAGAGTTAGCAAAACTAGGTTTTCAATTACATAAAAAATGGTGGACAGGAATTATGGCTGACCATTGCAAATTGTTTCATGCACTCTGCATGATGCAAGTTTTGCAATGGTATGCCAATGCATTTGTAAAATACAAGCATTTTACAAAAAAATTCTAAATGTTCGACACCCAAAAATGGCAGACATCTGAAGAGACCAGTCTCATGATTTTTTTCAAACTTTTCAGAAGTTATAAGAAAAAATGTCAATTTTTTTTTTTTCACATTTCCTGAACACTAGGTGGTACTGTACCGAAACTATGCAGGTACCCTTAGGTCATGTTAGTAATGACATATAGCAAGTTTCGTGTCAATGCACTAAAAGTGTTTCAAAGATACAGCCTTAAGTCCATTTTAGCTTGCTGACAGTCTAATTCGTTAAAGCGGTTTACAAATTTTTCATCATAATTTCCGTAATGTTTGTCATGAGTGTCACTAGATGGTAAGTGCATCATTTCAAGCACATCGGACAAATAGCTTAGAAGGATTTCAAAAAATATGTTTTCTGAAAATTCAAAGTGCAGTGAAATCAAGTCTGTCAGAAATTTCTGAAACCATGGTATGGTACCAGCTGACTTGTCATGAGCCAAGGAATCAGAGGAAAAAAGAATTTTGATTCTAAACCTTATGGTTTAAAAGTTATGTTCATAAACATAAGTCTAACTTTGAACAGTTGGTTGTGCTAGAGAGTTTAAGTTAGAGACCCATCATTTGGGTCCTTTACATTTGAGTGTGTCTTCTGTCAGTGTGCCAAATTTCAGCATTTTCCAAAATATGGTTCTATGGGCTGCCATAGTCTCCCAGCCAGAAAAAGAATAATAAAAAGGAAACTAACAGATAATAAATAATTATTCTCCACTGCTCATGCCAACATTTATTATATATATACACTACCAGTCAAAAATGTTCAACACTTGACTGAAATGTTTCTCATGATCTTAAACATCTTTTGATCTGAAGGTGTATGCTTAAATGTTTGAAATTAGTTTTGTAGACAAAAATATAATTGTGCCACCTTATTAATTTATTTCATTATAAAACTAAAATTTAATTTTAAAAAAATTACGTTTTTGAAATTGGACCAAATAATGAAGAAAAGCAGTGCTCAACATAGATGTGCTCAACATAGATGGGAACTTCAATACTGTTTATAAAGCATCTCAGGGTGATACCTCAAGAAGTTGGTTGAGAAAATGTCAAGAGTATGTCAGCAAAGTTTAGGCAAAGGGTGACTACTTTGAAGATGCTAAAATATAACAATAGTTTTGGATTGTGTTTAGTCACAACATAATTCCTATAGTTCCATTTGTGTTATTCCACAGTTTTGATGACTTTACTATTATTCTAAAATGTGGGGGGAAAAAATTTATAATTAAGAATGAGTGTTTCAAAACTGTTGACCAGAAGAGAGTGTGTGTGTGTGTGTGTGTGTGTGTGTGTGTATTTTAATGAGACTTTTTTTATCCAATTATTTTGAACTGTCTCTGAACTTGTGTTGTCAAGTACCGATACTTTGGTACCAAGTCAATACTAAAATAAAAAAGATGTAATGATATAACCGACTGGTACCAGTGCGCAGTATGACTGACACACGACAGCTTTTAAAATGCCCACAGGCTTATTTTGAACGTGTGCTTTGTAACTCCTAGTACACTGAAATGGACAATTAATAAAATTTCAAGTCTTAACATGGTAAATGGTCTGTGTGTATGTATGTGTATGTATGAGCGTGCTTTTTTTAACCTTAGATTTGGTAACCTTAGGTTTACACACTCGCACACCAATGGTGGCAGAGCTGCCATGCAAGGTGCTAGCCTGCCATTGGGAGCAACTTGGGGTTCAGTGTCTTGCCCAAGGACACTTCGTCATGTGGGCCAGGAATCGAACCACCAACGCTGCGATTTAGTGGCTGACCCGCCCTACCACCTGAGCCACAGCCGCCCCATGTCCTAGTGTGATTTATTAAATCAATAAAGGCTGAAATCTTACTGTGGACAAGCTGCAAACTTGAAATAAATCCAACTGCTCATCCAATAGAAATTCCAGACACTGAGAATCATTCACGTTGTATGAGATAATGGAGCAGAGCACTTATCCATTGTGAACCAAGCAGCACATGTAAAATATTGATTCCATTGATTTAAAAAAAAAAAAAAAAAATTTTTATATATATATATATATATATATATATATATATATATAAAAAAAAAAATTTTTTATATATATATAAAAAATTTTTTTTTTTTTTTTAAATCAACTTTTTTATTGATCTTTTAACAGTGATACAGAACATCCCATATCCCACCCCAACAGAGCATAAGATGCTGCCACACATATATGCCCATAAATGCATGCATACATAAAGCAAATCAAATATTCCTTAGACGTATTCTTATAAATTAAACTAGGCCACAAAAATGCATCTATCATGTTAAAGACACTAAATACAATATTACTTCCAAAACTGTGAGTAAAAACCAAAACCAAAGGAGGGTAGTGATGAATGTTCAGGAGGACTAGACAACTTCAGGATCCATTTTTTCCACATGTGGCAAGACAGGCTGCCAGATATTATAACATTTTTGACTATTACCTTTTACTGAATAGCGGATATTTTTCCAAAGTCAAAATGGTGCAAAAGATCACTAATCCAATTATTAAAGGCAGGCGGAAGTCTATCTTTCCATTTGAACAGGATGAGGCATCTGACTAGAAGGGTAGAAAATGCCGTTATCATTTTAACACTGATATCTATTCTAAGAACTCGCTCCAACACTCAATTGCAGTAATTGGAGATGGCTCAATTGGTATTCCCAAGCCTTCGGAAAAAAAGAGACAAATTGATTCTCAAAATCTTGCAAGTTTAGGGTATGACCAAAGCATGTGTGCAAGACTGGCTGGCTCTAATTTGCATCTGTCACATATAGGATCAATATGTGGAATGAAATTAGCTAGTTTTTCTTTCAACCAGTTCAATCGATGGACAACATTGAATTGAATTTGCCAGATTTCTTCTGATATTTGTAATTTGAGTTCGTCTTCCCATTTTTTTTTTTTTTTTTTTTTTAAATAGATTCAAAAGCTTTAAAAATACTGAGTTAAGTAAGGTATACTATACACCTTACCAATAATCTTCTTAGTATTTGGGTTAAGTTCCAGGACAGTATAGAGGATGTAGGTGGTGGCAATGGGAAACTTTTTGAACATGAAGACAGGAAATTGCAAAACTGGAAAATCTTAAGAAATGTGAATTATGTATGTTGAACTCTGCTCTTAGCTGATCAAAAGAGATAAAGCCATCAACCAAATACAGGTCTTGTAGTGTAGTAAGCCTGTTGGCAACCCATATTTTGAAAGCATCATCAGTACAGGATGGAATAAAAATTAAATTTTTTATTATGGGGGCATGTATCAAAGGATCTATTAATAAATACTCCTCTTAATTCCACCCAAATTTTAAGAGACTGAATTACTATTGGATTAGCATTGGAGTATTTGGACACTGGTTCTGAAAAGGGTAATTTAGAGCAGAGAAATTATTTTATTGAAACCGTGTTACAGGATGAAACCCTTGTCAAAAGCCATGAAGGGCTAAACTCTTCCCTTGGACAGACCATCCAATACATCATGGCTGTTATATTAGAAGCCCAATAATAATACTGAAAATTGGGGTGGGACAGACCACCATGAGATGTCTCTGTAAGATGCTTTTCTGCATTCGTGAGGTTTTATTATACCAGATAAATCTAGATGTCATTTTGACAAGATTTAGGAAAAAGGTTTTGATTAAAAAGATAAGGAGACACTGAAACAAGTAAATAAAAATGGGCAAAACATTCATTTTAATAACGCTGCCTCCTAGTGACAATGGGAGCAAGTTCCAGCATTCAAAATCTTTCTTCAAATCCACAAGAAATTGGGAAATATTGGCAGTGTAAAGATCTTTGAACTTGTGCGTAACCCAGATACCCAAATATTTTTGTGTTTGCTTAAAAGACGAATGAGGCAAACAAACTTGTTTGAGACATAACACTTACAGGCATGATCTCACACTTTTGTAAATTGATTTTAAATCCAGAAATTTGGCCATACACATCTAATAGTTCAAGGAATATAGGGAGGCTAGTAGGAGGATCAGATTTGTATATAATCATGTCATAAGCCTATACAGATACCCTATGCTTAATATCTCTATATATACCTTTGATGCTGGCCTCATCTCATAATGCAATTGTCAGAGGCTCAATTTCCTGAACAAATAGCAAGGGAGATAAGGGACAGCCCTGTCTAGGACCTTTTTGTAGTAATAAATAAGGAGATATATTATTATTTGTATGGACTGCTGCTGAAGGAGAGAAACATTTTGTTTTAATCCGCTGAAAAAAATCTTGGACCAAATTGTTCTAGTGCTTAAAATAGGTAATCAAAGGCTTTCTTAGCATCCAAGACTATCACTATCTCTAGAGTATCGTGTTGATTGGGATCATAAAGGACATTAAAGAGTAGACAAATGTTGAAAAATGATTGATTGTTTTAAGGTGGTGGTGGCGTAGTGGCTAGAGCACAGGGCTGCTAATCAGAAGGTCGCTGGTTTGAACCCCACGGCCACCACCATTGTGTCATTGAGCAAGGCACTTAACTCCAGGTTGCTCTGGGGGGATTGTCCCTGTAATAAGGGCTCTGTAAGTCGCTTTGGATAAAAGCGTTTTCCAAATGCATAAATGTAAATGTTTTATAAACCCTGTCTGATTATCCGATTACAGACAGTAAAATGGATTCCAATCTATGCTGATTGGACCGTGACCACAAGCATACCTCAAGTTGTGGCAAAATGGCTTAAGGACAACAAAGTCAAGGTATTGGAGTGGTCATCACAAAGGCCTGAACTCGATGCGATAGAAAAGTTGTGGGCTGAACTGAAAATGCATGTGCGAGCAAGGAGGCCTACAAACCTGACTCCATTATACCAGTTCTGTCTGGAGGAATGGGGCAAAATTCAAGAAATTTAATTTTCAAGGCTACCCAAAACATTTGACCAAAGTTAATCAATTTAAAAACAATGCTACCAAATACTAACAAAAGGTTTGTAACTTCTAACCCACTGGGAATGCGATGAAAGAAATAAAAGCTGAAATAAATCATTCTCTCTACTATTATTCTGACATTTCACATTCTTAAAATAAAGGTGTGATCCTAACTGACCTTAGACAGCGAATGTTTTCTACGATTAATTGTCAGGAATTTTTTAAAACTGAATTTAAATGTATTTGGCTAAGGTGTGTGTAAACTTCTGACTTAAACTGTATATAGCCTACATACAAATTAATGGTTATTTGTGCACAATTATGTGCTTTTCTGTGTAGATTTTTTTTATTTTTTACTTATAATATAAATTGAAACGATTTGATAACACGAGAAAAAGGCACCACCGACAACAGTAAAAGGACAAATAAATAAATACATTTTATATAATTTCAGGACACAGTTGTCCAGCATCTGTGAAGAGCATCAAAAACTAGCACAGGTGCAATAACATGCAGTATTTTCACAAAGTTTAATTGCATGAGTTACATTTAAATGTATATTACGTTTAGCAGGGACATAAAATTACACCGCAAACTATAGTTACTCCAGAGATGCTTGTGTATATGGAAATGTCCTGCCCCTTGAAAACACAATATGATTGGTTTGCAAATATCCAATCATGTCTGAAAGGAACGTTCTGATTGGTGGATCAGCTTAGTCAGACTGTCTTGTCTTGCCAGTGCCATCAGTTGCGCTCCCACTTCCCGCAGCTCTGTGCACATTTAGAGAGAATCTCTGTACACGTATTAAAAACGCACACTTGCACACAATTCACTCAATGGAGTTAATAGATTGAAAAATTCTGGTCAAAATCCTGCTAGTTGTTCTGGCGGCCATATTTATCATCACTTATAGGTGGGCATAGGTAAAACCCTAAGAAAGCTAGATGGGCATAAGGTGTATGTCTGCATTTGCGCTAGACTACACTACTGGTGACATCACTACTCTGAACGGTTACATAACATGACATTTTGTACTTTTGATAAAATATCAAAGTGACCAGTAATTACTGAGAAAATGTTATCATAGAAGAGGTGATGAGAAATGGTGAGTCACAGGTCTGTTCTGATAAATGCAAATACCAAAATGTAACCAACCATATAATCGTGCGTCGGTAAAATGGCAGAATAAATTGACTAAATGACTTTTACAAGAGAGGTAAAAATGCATCCATATATTTTAGTGGTGTGGTTGTGCATCAGATCAAACTATATTGGTATTTTTTATTTAGGCACAAATTCACCTGTCACTTGGTAATGTAGTTAATAGAAATACAATATTTAGCTCAGAGTTATTTATTATTATTTTTTTTATTCAATATTTTTTTTCTCTCTCCTACAGAAACTAACCTCCATAAAAATCCAAAATGACAAGATGAGAACAGGGAACCTCCCTGCAAACATGAAAAAGAATCGTGTTTTGCAAATCATTCCATGTGAGTTGTGCATTCACTTTGTGTGTGTTTTTTGGGGGGGTTAACATACGTAATCTCTACTGAAATAAATACTGCAACCAAACTGAGCTGCCTTGTTTCATATGCTTATAATTTAATCCTTCTAAACCAAATTTCATCTCTGTTTCTCCCAGATGAGTTTAACAGAGTGATCATCCCTGTAAAACGAGGGGAAGAGAACACCGACTACATCAACGCCTCATTTATAGATGTGAGTAAAACCCCTCTGATCTCTGCCAACATTTTGCTCCAGACTACCTCATCACTGCTCAGTCAACCCTGGATATAATGCAGCAATATTCCACGCTCTGTTGAGAGACCACACAGCATTGGATTTTTAGCATTTTAGAAATGCATTTTTCAGCCATTATGTTACACAGACACCCATGTTGACATTAGGAGCCACAGACAGTGAAGTGAACATGTGTCTGTCTTCACCATAAGATTGATCATTTTATTAGCAGGTCTTCATTGAGAGTGGGTATCTTTGCATTGGCTATATTTCCTTTAACTTCCTCCTCTTTGGGTGGCTGAATTGCATATTGAACAGAAAAAACAGAACAACTGCTGTAATGGTAACCAGATTCAATATGGAAAGATAACCATACTGATAAACTAAAGCCTATTTTGACATGGGTGATATGCATCCTTAGAAACTGACAATAAGGGACTGTTTGTTTTCTTGCATTTAAAAACCGCAAGACACAATTCAGTCAAATAGAAGGCTTGTTTGTAGGCGTATTAACTCTCATATAGACCGTTGCTAACAGTTGTGCACACTCTGTACCTTTGTCCATAGGAAAATACGTATCCTGCCCTCAGATTTGTCTGATTGGTCTATTGTTTAAAGCTGAAATTGATCCGCTGCACAGTGTGTCAAAACATTTTTTTTAATTAACAGGGCATCTTAAAAACACACAAAATGCTGAACATTAGCAAGATGTGCTGTAATGACCAAAGACCCATTTTGGAACACAAAGTGTCCTCTGTAAATGGCCCTAATGTGTGTGTGTGTAGGGCTACAGGCAAAAGGACTCTTACATGGCTTGTCAGGGGCCCCTGCAGCACACCACCGAGGACTTCTGGAGGATGATTTGGGAGTGGAGGAGCTGCTCTATTGTTATGTTGACTGAGCTGGAGGAGAGAGGACAGGTAGAAAAGTGGATTGCCTCTGATATGTTCACTTGCTTCCTGTCTTTCTGTTTGCAGCTGTTTAGAGCATCTAGAATATTTTCCGTTATTCGCCCCTTCTTTAGGAGAAGTGTGCTCCGTACTGGCCTAGTGATGGTGTGATGGCTTGTGGGGACATGTCCATTGAATTGAAGAGAGAGGAGGAATGTGATAGCTACACTGTTAGGGACCTTCTTGTCACCAATAACAGAGTGAGTCCAGTCTAGAGCATCATCTAAAACTATATACATTTATGTTTATTGAATGTATTTGAATGTCTTTTAAACCTGCTGCTACAAAATATCTCTTTTTTTGCATTCTCTGTCTTTTCTCCCTGCAGGAAAATAAGTCTCGTGCTGTGAGGCAGTTTCATTTCCACGGCTGGCCAGAGGTGGGCATACCCACAGATGGCAAGGGCATGATCAACATCATTGCTGCAGTTCAGAAACAGCAGCAGCAGTCTGGAAACCACCCAATCACTGTGCACTGCAGGTAAGCAACACCTCCTGTTGCATCCAATTAGGGGCCTGAAACCCAAAACCCTACCAGAGACATCCTGTCTACTGTTTTAGTATTCTTGTGTAGTTAGGATGTAGAGCTTAATATGATATAATGTACAGTACAAACAGCACATTAGTGAAGCAGCAAGACAAGAAATTATTTTCATGTTAACTTTCAGACTGCTATTAGCTGGTTTTATTATATAGAATAAGTCTAGGTCTAGAGGGAATTGTGAATACACTCAAGACTAAGCGTAATCCAAGAAATTGTCACCAAGTCTGTTTTTGGTGTTTACAGCAGTGCATCTCAGACAGTGGCTATAGAAACTGGCTTTAAAACCATTTTACATTATTTATGACAATAAATTTAATTTAGCAATTTGTTCTTGCATATTTGTGACGAACAGCAAATGTTGTGTCACTTGCAGCATCATATCCTAAATTTCCAATCTCCATCTCTCTATGAAACTGCATGTCAAAATAAATTGAAGACCTGAGGACTGGAAAGCCAGCTTTAAGCATCCCAGAAATTACAGTTATGGCAAGTTGGTTTAGTGGCAGTGCTTGCTGTGACTCCAAATCCTGCTCAACATTGCATCTCTAAGTTGCTTTCAACATCAGCTAATGATGAAAAAGTGACTGAGTTGCTGCACCCACTAGGTCTTCAGGGTCAACCAATTAAGAGGCTTTGCCCTGGGAAAGGAATGCAGGCAACTCATTAATGTGCACAAAGTGTTGGGTAATTGATCCGTATGTGTGTGTTAACAGCGCCGGCGCCGGGCGGACAGGGACTTTCTGTGCTCTGAGCACGGTTCTGGAGCGGGTGAAGGCAGAGGGCATTCTGGATGTTTTTCAGACAGTGAAGAGTCTAAGACTACAGAGGCCGCACATGGTGCAGACACTGGTGAGCAAATGCACATTGATTATGCCTCTGTGTTGACCAGTTGAATTAAACTGGACAGCAAAATACTGAGTAATTACTCCACTAAAGTGATTTGGAAGTTTGTTTGCGGCATTATAACCTAAAGTATAAAACTTAGGCATGCAACTCATTCCACAGCTGTTTTAGCTATTAATATGAAAGATAACACAAAATGTATAGCTTATTAAAGAGAGTTGTTCTATTACTTTTCTAAGAAGTTAGGCTTATGATTTTCACCTTGCAAAAGATAAAACGGGTTTAAAAAAAAATCCCCTAGATTTACATTGAAGCATGGACTTGAGACATCTAGCAACATACTTCAGACCTCTCAGAACGCCCTAGAAATCGCATATCAACACACTTAAAACCTGTCAGATTGCCCCAACAACTGCATAGCAACACACTTAAAACTTCTCAGATCACCCCAGTGACTGCATAGCAACACATTTAAAACCTGTCAGAACGCCCCAGCAACTGAATAGCAACACACTTAAAACGTCTCCGAACACCCCAGCAACTGCATAGCAAAACACATAAAACCTGTCAGAACACCCTAGTCGGCTGCATAGCAACACATTTGAAACCTCATAGAACGCCCTAGAAACCGCAAAGCAACACAATTAAAACCTCTCAGAATGACCTAGAAACCACGTAGCAACACATTTCAAACCTCTCAGAATGCCCTTGAAACCGCATAGCAACACAGATTAAACATATCAGAATGCCCTAGCAACCATATCACAACACACTTAAAACCTGTCAGAATGCCCTAGTAACACATTTCACACCTCTCAGAACACCCCAGCGACTGCATAGCAACACACCATAAACATATCAGAATGCTCTAGCAACCACACAGCAACACACTTAAAAACCTGTCAGAACGCCTCAGCAGCCGCTTAGCAACACACTTAAAACCTGTCAGAACACCACAGCGACCGAATAGCAACACACTTAAAATGTCTCCGAACACCCCAGCAACTGCATAGCAACACACTTAAAACCTCTCAGAACACCCCAGCAACCACATAGCATCACACTTAAAACTTGTCAGAACACCATAGTCGGCTGCATAGCAACACATTTCAAACCTCTTAGAACGCACTAGAAACCGCAAAGCAACACATTTAAAACCTCCCAAAACACCCTAGCAACACACATCAAACCTTTCAGAATGCCCTTGAAACCGCATGGCAACACACATTAAACATATCAGAATGCCCTAGTAACCACATCACAACACACTTAAAACATGTCAGAACACCATAGTCAGCTGCATAGCAACACACTTAAAACCTGTCAGAACACTCTAGAAACACATTTCAAACCTCTCAGAACATCCCAACAACCACATAGAAACACACTTAAAACATGTCAGAACACCATAGTCAGCTGCATAGCAACACACTTAAAACCTCTCAAAACACCCTAGAAACACATTTCAAACCTCTCAGAACACCCCAGCGACTGCATAGCAACACACCTTAAACATATCAGAATGCTCTAGTAACCGCATAGCAACACACTTAAAACCTCTCAAAACACCCTAGAAACACGTCAAACTACTCATAACACCCTAGTAACCACATAGAAACACATTTCAAACCATTTAGGATGCCCTAGAAACTGCAAAGCAACACACTTAAAACCTCTCAAAAAAACCCTAGCAACACACTTCAAACTACTTATAACACCCTAGCAACTGTATAGCAACAAAAACGCCATAGAAGCTGCTTAAGAACACCCAGCTAAACACCCTAGCGTTGTGGTGGTGAGTTTTGCACAGCAAGCACCATTCACACTTTCCACAGAAAATGCAGAAACCTTATCTTCTATATTATCGATGTAATGGTGATTATGCAATTCTTAATAAAATTGCATAAAATATGCATTGTTGTAACTTATTTTACTGTTCTTTTTTTCACAGGAGCAGTACGAGTTCTGCTACAAAGTGGTCCAGGAATATATCGATGCCTTTTCTGACTATGCCAACTTTAAATAAAGCCACGCCCACCTGGAAGAGAATTGGACAGACTCTCCCTGTCTCACACAAAGGACATGTACTCACAACTACTCTCACACAAACACCACAAAAGTACTCGACTGGGGAAAGAAACAGACTGCCAGTGCAAAGCAAAAGGGAATGGAAATCCTTTGACCGACAAGGACGAGAAGATTTAAAACAATCATTGGTGCCGAAGATGGTGAAAACAAAAACAAAACAAAGAAAACACCATTAGAGATGCCTTGTTGAATATTTTGTAATATTTCTCTTGTTAATACGGCCCTTACCCGTTTCTCTCAGTGTAAATATGCTCTTGTAATTTTTTTTTGCTTTTTTATTTTTTTGTTTTTAGAAGCAGTTCTGTTGCAGTTTTAGAGTGACCTTTTTTTAATATAGTTTACTATGAATACATACGTAAATATTTGGTGACGCCGCTAAAGAGACGCAAAAAGAGAGGTTGCCTGTGGTAAGATGAGGGTGCTTTTTCACTGGTGTTTTTACAAGAAATGTTTCCATCTTCATGTGCAGTTGAGTGACTGAAACTTATTTAAATGGCAGCTCAATCCTACTTTGCTGTTGCCTGTAGCTATGTAGCTAGTGATGCAGCATTGCTGAAAACAAAAACAGCTTAAACCAGCCTAAGATATTATGATGGTATTAGCTGGTCTCACAGCATGTTCAAACTTGTTTTAGAGGGGTTTAGGCACAAGACCAGTTTGGTCAGGCTGGGAGACCAGATAAAACCAGCAAGCCAGCTTACTTTTTTTCTTTTTTTTTCAGCAATGAGCAGAATCGACCAATTGTGATGCTACACATCAGTGACAGAAAATGCATACACAAGCACTCACGTTCACAGTGATGCATTAATAGAGACCCATGCTGTTGTTTTACTTCACTGACATTTCGATTGGTGGTTTGGATTATGTCACCTCTCAGTGCTATCATCACACCCTTAGCGAGATCCTATGACCGATATGGTGTATTTTCAGAGGGTGGTTGTTTTTTTTTTTTTTTTCTAGTCAGCATCCTTTAGAAAAAACACCATTAAAATCCTTTTGAAGATGTTCTGACTGAGACTTGTGTATTGTGAAGTGTGTATTTGTGGTATCCATTCCATTACGCTGGTGCTCTGTGTCGGACCCAATTTATCTTATGTCAGTGTCACTATGTCACTACCCCTTTAAAGAGAAAAAGTCTTGAGTGTTTAGATTTTGAGGATACATGATCTTCGAGGAAATATAGTTTGTCCTCGCATACTGGAGTGTACGTTTTTGTGCTTTTTGCGCTCTTTCCCCTTTGTACTCTAAGATATGATCTGTTTCTGCTCATATGTGGGTTTGCTTCACTTTGAAGTGTTATTCAGCAATTCATTTTTTCTGTCTTCTTTCTTTTCTAGATCACACAAAGTGGCGCCTTTTGTATTTGAGATTGTAACTGAGGAAATTCCGTATTTTACTTGCCCAGATGTCTGTAGATTAAGCAAAAAGGTATATGCTGATTGATTGTTATTGGTAAAAATGCTTGAATTATTTTCCAGCCAGTGTGATTGATTGGATGTAACTGATTGCAATGTGGCTAACTAATGTTTATTAGTTGTCAGTTACCACCTGGCATAGGTTATCAAATGATTTGTAAAGGTTAAGCCCTTGATCCACACTGCCTTGTTTGAGGAAATGTGTGTTTTATGAAATGTATGTTTATAGATCATAAATTTATGTATACCTACCTAATAGGTGTCAATATAAATCAAATAGTCACCTATCAGTCATTCCAGATTAACAGGGAACTTGATGGATCTTGTACTTTTTTTTTTCTTTTTTTTTTTTTTTAAAGTAGCTTTTATGTTATTTCAAATCCATGATTTAATGGATTAAAAAGAAAAGGGCATGTTACAGCAAAGGTGCAATGTTGGTCCATCTTACAGGCTTTTATGAGTTCATCTTCAAATATATTCCAAGAAATGCTGATGAATTTGCTTAAAAGTGGCATGTGCCGGTGTTTGCTTTATAGGTTTTGTGTTTTACCATTGTGATGTACTTAACACCACCTAACTCCTCCTCCATGAGTCACTTCGCCAATACCAGCCTCTCTGAGGCTGGATCCTCTTCAGAAGTGCAGCTGGGAAAATGCCTTGATATATTAGTGAAGCTTGAAGCATGTTCCCAACAGTTCTTTTGTAGCCCATGTTCTCTCAATCCCAACCCGACTCACTCATAATATATATATTTGGGAAACACTGTGGCCGAATCACAGCTGGGTCCCGTATGGCATATGGTTAATTTAATGGACCCAAATGATAAGTGGTTCATTGCTTCTTAACCATGTTTTGACTCCATTATGGTAGTGTGAGGTTGTCAAGCAATTTTTATATTTTTCACCAATTTCCACTATTATTTCTTTGATTACATTCCATGTAATCTCTAGAACCCACAATTATGTCTACTGGAGGAAGTCTTCAGGTCAGTCCTCCAAACTGAAGGGTAATTTCACCCCAAAATAAAACATTGTTATAGTCATGTCAAACCCATTTGACTTTATCTGTGGAACAGAATTTAAGTTGAGCAGAATGGTTTTTTTTGCGGCTCTTTTCCATTCAATGGATGGTGAACGGGCTGTCAAGCTGCAAGAAAGCCAAAAATGCAACGTAAAATCATCAAAAAAGTAATCATTAATGTAATTGTTTAACCTCACAAAATGTCTTGGTGCCTCAAATTTAAATATGCATTCATGGATGAGATTTGATAGCAAGCGGGACATTTCTCAGTGAGTAATGACATACATTTCTGTCAGTTCCACACAAAGCTATTGTATGGCTTCAGAAGACTTGAAATACAGAACATGAGTCTTAACGACTACTTTTATGGTGCTCTTTTTTTGCTCATTTTTGGAGCTTGACAGCCGAAGAAGAAGGGAAGCCATGTCCCTGTTGAATGTCATGCTCTGCTCATTGAAAGATGGTTTAAGATACGACCTGTTCTAATAAGAATGAAAAAATGAGGAAAAAGAAAAGATTTGTTTTTTCATATTTCTTCTGTCGCCTGATCTCCAAACACCTAGTTTTTAGTATTCTCTCTCTTTGATTGGATTATTTCTAAATGAGTGCCTGCTTATTTATGTTCCATAAATCCTTAAAACTTTCCTCTCTTTTGAGGCCCCTTTCCATTTTTTTTTCTTTCCTTTTCATGCACCCTTCTGTACATAATGTAAGGTTATTTATATTTCATTCCTATCTGTTCCCTTTTATATATATATATATATATATATATATATATATATAAATCTGTATCTGTACTGGGACCATTTTGAAATGTATTAAATGTTTTTGTTCTGTTTTTAATTCTGTATTATTATTGTTATTATCTAAATTTGCATCTTTTTTCTAGTGTTTTATTAAATTGGAATATATATATATATATGTATATATAATTATAAATATGATGCAAATGATATATAATTATAAAATGCCAAATGGCCTTTCTAAGCAAAAACTGTTCAAACCTAATAAAAGTGCTTGAGATTTTATCTTTATCTTAACTGTCTTCGGTTCATGTAATCCTTCGTATTTGTCCACACACAGGCACGAGAAATTAAGGATTTGAAGATATTAATTTTAATATACAGTCAAGTCTTAATGTAATGTTCTCTAGCCTTTAATTGAATCTCACTATTCTGCAGCAATGCATAATCTATTTTACTTAAAGGGATGGTTCACCAAAAAATGATTGTTGTTGTTATTATTATTTAGATTCTTTAAAAGGATTGTTCACTCAAAAATGAAAATCATCACCTCATGCCATCCCAAATATGTATGACTTTCTGCTGCTGAATACAACGATTTTAATAAAATGGTTTAATCCATGTCTTCTGAAACACTATGATAGGTGTGGGTGAGAAACAGATACACATTTAAGTCCTTTTTTGCTTTAAATTCACCTCCCTTTTCAATAGTTGGCTGTATGCATGGCCAAGAGTCGCCAAAAACAAAAGAAGAATGTGAAAGTGGAGATTTATATTTCAAAAAGGACTTTTATCTATTTCTCACCTATCATATTGCTTCAGAAAACATGGATTAAACCCCTGGAGTTGTTTGGATTACTTTTATGCTGCCTTTATTACCTTTTTGGAGCTTTACATTTCTGGCCATCATTCACTTGCATTGTATGGACCAACATACCTGATATATTCTTTTAAAAAAACATGTTTGAGTTCTGCAGATTAAATAAAGTCATATAGCATGAGTATGTATTTATATACATCATGGTCAATTTATGACAATTTAAATAAAAACCTATTACAGTTATTTTGTACATTAAAACAGTATTTCTTTGTACTATATTAGAGTAATGAGAATTTGGTGGTAAAATGTGCTTAATTGTCATGCAATTGTCACAATTCAAAAAATATTATTATTATTATTATTATTATTATTATTACGATTATTTTATTCTGGGGTGAAATTTGAGCTTGACATGTTTTTGTGAAATTCAACCATACATATTAGAACCAATATATCCTGAAATGTAAAATGATGGATAACAAATGTATAAAAAAAAGTTTAACAAATAATCTAATTAAAAAAAACTATTTTAGGGTTTGTATACAGAATCTTTATCTTTAAATTGGCATTTTTCCATCTTTTCAAAACCTTTTGCTTAGACAAAGTCTTGAATCTCACACCATATGTTATCAAATCCAGAGGTGCATCCCTGATAATGGATGGATGCGCAGACATTATTGATCCCTTCAAGGAGGGAAATTCAATGAGTGAGCCATGTCACCTTGTGTCACCTTGTTTCCCATCCTTCCTGGCCCTGTAGACCTGGTGTCAGACCTGGAGTGTGGATGGATTATCTCAACAGAACCCCTGTGTGTGTTTAAAAGCTGTTTGACAGGAACTCAATCAGAACGTGAAACAATGCAATGAGTCAGAGGACATCCGTCACTCTCCCTACTCCAAATATCCCATGAGGGGATTTTCTCTGTAATGAAGACCGATGTCAGATTGGAGTGTTTGCATAGTTTCTTGCTGCTTGGGGTCTCTGGGGGCAATGTAAATCTTTGCCTGCAGAAGAGAGATGTGAGGTCACAATGGCCACTTTTTACAACAAAGAGGAAATGAGCAAGACATTAGCTTTTAATTAAAACATGCTCATCTATCATCATACGATATCGAGGTCAATATTGAGTTGCCATGTCTAAAACATTAATGACAGCATGCTCACAGAACAATTATGCAATAATTTGAAATATCAAATTTGAAATATCTACAATGATCAAATGTAGATAGCAGAGTCCAATGACAAAACAATTTATGTTTCTCATGATCACAAAATCTGTTGCTCTAAAGGCTAATGCTTAAATAATGGTGAGTAGTTATTTATTTATTTATTTTTTACAAAATTTACATTTTGATTATTTTTATTTAGTTTTACTTAATGAGTAGAAAGGCTTGGGGTTGTTAAAATGTTTTTGTCACTACATAATTCCCATCCAATAGTGCCTTGATCTTGCCTATTGATAAAACAATAAAAAAGGTCATTCTGACTTTCTATTTTAAAGGGATAGTTCACTCAAAAATGGAAATCCCCTCATCATTTAGTCACCCTCATGCCATCCCAGATCTGTATGACTGACTTTCTTCTGCAGAACACATGAAGATTTTCAGAAGAATATTTCAGCTCTGTAGGTTCATACAATGCAAGTGAATGGCCTTTAGAATATATATTTCTCATAACTTTGGAATATAAACTCACAATTGTGACTATATTTCTTGTAATTTCAAGATATATATACTTGCATTTACAAATATATATTTAGGAATTTCGACTTTTTCCTTTTAATTTTTAAATATAAACACCCAATTGCAACTATATTTCTCATAATTGCAAAATATAAACTCAAAATCACAACAAATCTCGCAACAGCGACTTTAATCCCCATAATTGCGAGTTATGCAGTTGCAATTGCGAGACGTAAAATTGCACCTGTGTAATATTTATTCAGAATTACCTCTTATTTTTTCTTTCTGTTGTGGGATCCTTCTTCCATAATATGGAGCCTTGATCCCACCTTGGAATTACAAATAAAAAAGGTAATTCTGACTTTATATCTCACAGTTTTTACTTTATTTCTAAAAATTGTTACTGTAATTCTCATAAATGCGATTACGTCATACAGTATATGCACATAAGATGTTTCACAAAAGCATTTGTCTTAAGACGGTTATTTATATCTTCAGCTTTAGTGTGTCAATAGGAAATATACATTTTAGACTCCCAAACATTCCTTTTGCTAATAGAAAAGATTAGAATAGAAGAACAGGGGGCCCTGCAACAGATGTCATGACCCCCACAGAGATCCGCTCTGAACATCGTATCAGTCTGAGATTACATAAAGAGACAGAAGCAACTGAGACAGCCTAAACAGATAGAAGAACTGGAGAATTCTCCAAGAAGCTTGGAACATCCTATCTGCCAACAACTAAGAAAAACTGTCCAGGTGTACCTAGGAGCATTGGGGCGGTTTTAAAGGCAAAGGTGGTCACATTGAATATTGATTTAGCTTTTTTATGTTTACTGGGCTTAGTTTTCATTTATCAATTAATGTCATATTATTTATTTCATTATTTTGAAGATATCGTCACTATGCAACATTTTTCACAAGTGCCTAAAATGTTTGCACAGTACTGTATAAAGTCACAATTGTGACTTTGTTTCCCATAATTACAGATAAACCTGCAATTGCAATTTTTTTTTTCTCGTAATTACGTAATATAAATTCACAATTATGACTTAATTATTCCAAGTAATTACAAGATGTAAACTCGGAATAGCAGTAAAAGTCTAAATGACCTCTTTTATTTCGTTTTGTTCTTTGATGGGATCCAGCTTCCATAATTTATGACTTTACTATTTTATTCATCTAAAATAGTTACGGAAAATAATACGTATTGAGGTAGTGTATCCAAACCTTTGTCTGGAAGTGCATTTTTTGGAGGGTATTTTTATTATGGTTCTTTTGCCAAGTCCACTTTGGTAGCACTTTGGCACACGATGGTGTAAAACGTTTTTTTTTTTTGTTCACGCTTGACCATTTTTTGTATAGCATATATTTTGCGTAAAAGTGATGCAATTGACAAAAGTTGCATATTTTTGGGCGTCACTGATGATGTGTGCATTTGCGTTGATGTTGGGTAAGAGAAAGAGGACATTGTCCAATGGGGGTCAATAGTGTTTGGAGATGATAATTGGAATTGAGCTGATATTACACATGCTGTCCTCCCAATGGGACCACAGTGAGTAGTGTGTGAGGTCAAAGTGTGTGTGCATTTTTGGGCAGGGAGGGGAGATCTGGTGTGGGTCATAAATTGTGAGGAAGAGGAGGAGGAAGACTCCAGAGAACGAGAGGAAGACATATCTCAGAAGGTAAGCGCCGAATCTCTGTGATAACACTGAACTGTTCTGAACAGAAGAGGACCTACTGCACAAAATACTTGAAGACAATACGAGCTAATAGATAAAAGGTAAGAACACTTGATTTAATTGAATTAGTTTCATTTGCTTGTTCAATTTTTATTTTGGTAATAACTTCAGAATTAGAATTTATTGTGTTATAACTTATGCTATTATTATTTTAATATGACCTTAATTATTATTTTAAAATATAGCTTACATTTCCCCTCTGAATAACCCAGGATACAATTAGTTGCATTAACTTTATAACAATACTTGTCAATGAAAACGGAATTTAGATTGCGTGCAATTCTGTGTGAGAGATTTACAGATTTACAGGTTACTCTCTTACTAAGTTTAAATCTTAATATCAACATGATATTTAACATTGTCTATATCTTATAGTATTTATTGATGACAGATGGAAAATGAAAAAGTTATATAAATGCTGACATTACCATAAGGTTCTATTTGTTCACATTTGTAAATGCATATGGTACCAAGAACTAAAAATGAACAATATTTTTATGCAATTAATGTTATATGAATTTTAAATGCAACATTTCATGCAACATTACATTAAATGAACTTTTAATTAACCAAGATTAATAAATGCTTTAAAAGTATTTTTTATTGTTAGTGCATGTTAACCAATGTGGTTCACTAATGTTAAAGAATTCAACCTTATTGCTAATGTAAAGTTTTACTAAATCAGTTTTGACCCATATGTAAACTATTAATACAAACTCCCTTTTAATGTATACAAAAGTAGATTAAGCTTAATTTAATGTAATCATCACATGATTAAAACACAAGATCAAAGACACCTTAATTGAGGAATTTATTTTACAAGATAATTAGACCATTTTAAGTGAATATATATATATATATATATATATATATGTAGGCTATGTATGTATGTAAATTGAGTTAAAAAGTCATTGTGACATTGTTATTGTGTGAAGATTTTATTGACTCAATTTTGCAATATTGTGATCATTTTGGCACAGTTGTTATCATCATGTCATCTGAAATTCTTCTATTGGACATACATATTGTTCTGAAATTGTTTCATAAATAAAAAAACAATTACGACATTGTTTAAATGTGTCAGCGTGACTATTGTACCCCTCTCTCTCTCTGTTCGTCTTTTACATCTTTATTCTATATTCTTACATCTTTCCCCAGTAATGGTGCACATCTGCAGGCTGCTTTTGGTGATGGGGATGTTGCTGTGTCTTAGTGCCCAGTTTGCAAGCTCACAGCACTGGTCTCACGGCTGGTACCCTGGAGGAAAGAGAGAGATAGACACTTATGATACCTCAGAGGTGTGTGAACCAAGGTTTATTGCTAAAACCAATAATCAATGCCAAACCATTGACTAGTTTCAATTACAGACTAAGCAAAGTCTACGGTATACAGAATAGGACTGTCTTTTTACGATGTGGCTCATAAGATTGTGCTGTCTGTAAAAGGTTTCGGAGGAAATTAAACTCTGCGAGGCAGGAAAATGCAGCTACCTGAGACCCCAGGGGAGAAATATTCTGAAGACAATACTGGTGGGTACAGACTATGTTTTGTCATGTTTTACCCCCCCCCCCCCCCCCCAAAACAGTAGCTACATAAGCTGATAACATGTCAGGATATTGCAAGGGTGTTTAACTATGGTACTTCTTAATACAAACTTGTTTCAACCACTTTAACAGGTGGATGCGCTCATTAGGGATTTCCAGAAGAAAAAGTGACATCATGATGTCTTCTCAGCAGCCCGTGTCCAAAGAAACGTTCTTTCCAGCCATCATGTTACTTTCCCATCCAAAATGGGTTATTTGTCACTTCTGTGAATTTTTCTATATTCTGTATTTGGTTAAACTCTCATAGCCACTGTGAGTAAAGCTGCTGTCTGTTTATTCATTTGCAGCAGTTTCTACAATAAAGGCTTTTATTTTAGTATTTTATTTTACTGTAATTGCTCTCTGTCTTAAATTACAGTTGAAGGTCTGTTAAACATTTTTGCATTCTTTAACAGATAAAGAGATTTTAAACTACCGTGAGTTTTTGTTGGTTTGTTTCTGTGTTGTGTTTTTATACCAACAAATTATTTTCAGAGAATGGTGGCAGACAAGGGTTAACTAAAAACGTAATGTAATTACAAAAGATATTTCGTCGATTTAGTTTGATTCGGCAATATTGTGATTGGCCGCCAGGTGACAGCATTGGACACCCTTAACCAAAATTCAGTAACGACAGGAACGCTCAAATTAGTTTTTCCGCAACTGCTTACACGCAGTTTTTGATTGAAACTATGGCTCATTTTCTCTCAACTCTACACACAAACACGCGAAACACACACACACACAACATGCAAAACGCTATTCAAAACCATTTTAACTCAAAATTGTGTATTGCATCAAAACTGAAAACTACACACAAACCATCAAATGATTAGCTCGTGCAGGGAGAGCGGGGCACAAACTAGCACGTTTGGTTGTGTAAATGTACTTGACGTTCGATGTTTTTTTCTTTTTTTTCACATTCATTTCACACGTGTCTATTACACATATGTGGTGTTGTTTTATATACGCACGAATACAGCTTTTACGTTTTTCACCATCTACCTCGAAATAAATAAAGTGAAACGTTACAACATAGGCGTTGCTGCATGTTGGTGCAGCTATCATTATGAGGACTCTCCATAGACATAATATTTTTTATACTGTACAAACTATATATTCTAACAGGAGGAATTGAACAGTGTATTTTTTATGAATAACAAAAACCTGTCCACAGTAAAATGACACACCTAAGAGAAATACCCATAAGCCTTTGTGCTTGAATAAGTATGTATGATTTGGCAATGCATTGAGGCTATAAAAAAATAAATAAATAATAATAATAATAATACAAATAAAAACGTACAATTTTTTTTTTTAATTCAGACTTAATAGAAGTCTTAGTTTAATTAGTGTTGTTGTTTTGTTATCAACGGTTATGTTTTGTTTGAAGTTACCATTATGGTGATTACTGTTCTCTTGAGCTGGCACCTTATACCTTCTATATTATGTTTTTGCAGCCAGTCAATTTATGAAGGCTATACAGAAAACACAAGTTGTTGCACTGTGCTACTCGGAACACAAAATATAAAGTCAGTATGAATGTCTGATCCTTCCTTATAAATTGCACTATGTGTGTCAATAGTGATGCATTACACATAAAAGCAAAAACAGTAAATGATATTTCAGCTAAATGATATCAGCAAGTTGTATGTTTGATGTTTTTGAACTTGCAGCATAACTAATGTTTACAACACACACAGATATCAACTCTCGGGATACAAAGGGCAACAATGGTGACGTGGAAACAACAAGAAGAAGTGGAAAGTGTATATGATGTTGTATCTTAGTTAATATTACGCTTGACAACCTCAAGATACGCACAACTAACAGAAACCAATGAAATAAAGAAATCAGTTCCCTTAATTTAAAATTACAATGTGATTTAACTTAAATTCTTCAAGTAGAGGAAACTGAATTGAATCTTGTAATCACAACATTTACTAAATCAAAATACCACATTATAAACTATTTTTTTTTATATGCTAGCTAGTGTTAGAAAATGTTAGCATGATAAGTACTAGTGGAATACTACTGTGTGCAATAGTTTCACTTAGCAGCCAGTACTCAAACGCCAGTATTCACCATGATGGTAATCCCCCAAAATGCAACATCACATAAATTCTTCTAAATCTCACCATAACATAACAAAACAGTAAACACTAACAAGTAACCCTCTTCATGTTCATCTTGCACAAAGATACCTAAAATATCACTTAATTTAAAAACTTACTCTCCCTGTCAAGTACCATGCAAAGCATGCAGGGAACTAGAAGTCTGCTGCCCAGTTTCAGTAAACCAAACAAGAATATTCATGATGCTCCAAAACAAATGGATTAAGTAAAGCTAAAAATACTTTTTTATTTGAATCAACTCAGTTAAAGTTCCCTTGGTTACATGATTTTACATTTTTTATTTTTTTTTTTGTAATATGAACATTGGAGGAATGAGTAAAACTGATGATAGTGAAAGTAACAGATAGGGTACAGCAGGGCTAAATGCACATTTGATTTGATTTTCACTCAAAACACTTAATAGCTAATGTTTAAAAAAGAACAAGTACATCTTATTGCTTGCCAATTATTGCAGACAGTGGGCTATTCAGAATGCTATTCTGAGTGATCCCTTTTTTCTCTCTCCCCATTTCTCTCTAATTTGGAATGCCCAATTCCCATTGCGCTCTAAGTCCTTGTGGTGGCGTAGTGACTCGCTTTAATCCAGGTGGCGGAGGATAAATCTCAGTTGCCTCCGCATCTGAGTTGTCAATCTGCACATCTTATCACGTGGCTTGTTGAGCACGTTACCACGGAGACATGGCGCGTGTGGAGGCTTCACGCTATTCTCTGCGGCATCCACGCATATCTCACCACGTGTCCCACAGAGAGCAAGAACCACATTATAGCAACCACGAGGAGGTTACCCCATGTGACTCTACCCTCCCTAGTAACTGGGCCAATTTGGTTGCTTAGGAGATCTGGCTGGAGTCACTCAGCATGCCCTGTATTCGAACTTGTGACTCCAGGGGTGGTAGTCAGTGTCTATACTCTCTGAGCTACCAAGACCCCCACAGTCTTATATTTGTTATCATTTACAGAATTGGTTTCCAACAGTCCAATCCTTGTTTCTCGTGATTGGCTGTTTGCTGCAAACGTCACTCTTTCGTGTGTGTGATCTAATCCAAACTGAGGATCAAAGTCAGAGTTGAAAGGGAAAAGAGCAGCAAACTGGTACCAATTACGCTTGGTTCTATTGGTTTTGTCAACTCAAAAACAATCCTGTAACCCTAAAAGTTTGTTCATTGTGCTTTATGGTAGAGGCCCCATTAAATTAATAATAATAATAATAATAATAATCATTTTCCAATTATTTTGACATCAGCGTTTTTCTAAAAGCTTCTCCTCTAAACATTCAATGAGAATAGGATCTACATTTGGGTCCACTTTATTAGCAAACCAGTGGCCATAGTTTAGGAGCCATCTGAGCTCAGCAACACCATAAATACACACAGCCCGTACATGGACCCCAGTGCATGGTGGGTAAAGAGTCTGTTCTAAATACGACCATTTCACCAGGTGGGTTTTAGATGTCAGTTCTGTAATGTCAGGGTCAGATCTTGGCACCTCCCCTGGTACTCCAGGCACACGAATCAGAGTTGCCCAAAAGTGTTCATCAGGTGAGTATGTATCCTCAGACCAAGTCAAGAAATCCCTGACTAGAGAATTGCTCTGAACAAAAAGCACAAATTCCTGTGAGAGTGCAAAGTATGCACTGCCCACAAACATTTCTATGTTGTGAGGTGGTTGAGTCTTTGCCTCGAAAGTGCTGATAGGTAACTCATATAATTCAGATTTGTCATTTTTCAGGGCATGGTGGAAACTCCAACGACTCTTCTTTCCTTCAGGCCGTTTGCTCTCCACCATGTTCATGCCTTTAAGCAACTTGAGTTCTGACACCAGTTCAGCATTTGTTCGCAGTGGAAAGTCCTGACCACACAGGTTGATGACATATTTCCATTTGACCTTAGACTCCATAAGATCAGACAGGCAATTAAGATCTGCTTTGAGGCGTGAGATGCCTGCATACTGCACCCTCTCCAATTTTGAGGCAATGAAGACGTGAGGGATGCAGCGGGCCAGCCCTTTGATAGCCATAATGAAGTCATCTGAAGACTTCAGGTCATAATGTATGCAATATATATTATGAGGCATATAGATGGCCCTTAACAATCTCTCCACAAGAGCCGCATCCTTATGAACAACCAAAGAGTAAGCAATGGGAAATTCACGCTCCATCTCAGAGCCTTGTATTACACCATAGCCCTTTGATTTCACCAACCAATTACAATCGGAGGTGGCCTTGGCAATATGCTGGTCAGTTGGCCCCACATAGTTCTTTTTGTTATGGATGGCTAAAGTTTTGCCCAGTTCCACAGGTTCCATGTCATATATTGCTGAGCAATTAATGCCATTTTCAACTGTCAACCGTGGGCTTTCAAACACTCCAGTTGGCCCAAAGGTATTAAGGTCGGGGGCCTGTACTTTTACTCTTGAAAACATGATTTTGAAAGAACAAATTAGGAATGCCAGAATTAAAATGAAAAGTATGACCTTCAATTTGTGCTGAATCCACAATCTTCTCATTCTGTAAGGAGAAGTAGAGGATTGTATTACTTGTTTAGCAACAGAGATGTAACAGGTAATCTAAGAAACTGATCTACTTCTGAGTATGTTATTCTCACACTAGGTGGGTAGCATTTTTAAGATTAAGAGCATAATCTAAAAAAAACATGCACATTAACCTTGTTTTGTAAATGACAACCATTAGCAGAAAACGTTTGTAAAAAAAATATAGATATATTTTTGTTGCAAAAAGAGTGTTAAATAATAATGTGACTATCATCAATGAACATAGAGTTTAGGGTTGAGAGGTATCTGCCTAGCAAGATCAGATATGTGTTTTTATACATTTATTAATGTGGTAGACTGGCAATACATCCAGTCGACATTTTTCATACAATCATTAACCATAACATCCTGAAGAGTCTGATTTTCAGAACACAGATCCCAGACATAGAGGCAAACTACATTTAATTTAAATAACTGGAAAATCAGGTACAAAGTTTACAACTCAAATAGAAGCACACGGATATGCACATGCACACATTTGCATAAGTTTTACCTAGTAACTCAATTATATGTAATGTTTAAAGTTTGCTGGCTCATGTAGTTGTAATTACTTAAATGATCCGTTGTCCTATGACAACCCATCAAATGCCCAATTTGTGATAAATGCCTGTCATGGCACAAGACAGTAACCACGAACCCTCAAGTGCATTGACCTTTTTCAGTGGCTATTTTTGTGAACATTAGAGGAAGTAATGGTGGTGACTGGAAAAACACCAGTGAAACGATATCAAAACAAACATCATAAAATCGCGTATGATTCATGCCAAGTCATAGCAAAAGTCTAAAGCAGGTCTAGCAGGTCTAAAGTCAGTACAATTATTGCCAAATTTGACTTTCATAGACATTTCAATTCATTTTAAGCTAATGTAATCTCATTAAGCCGCACAGTAGAAGAGCAGCGCCTGAAGTGCATGTGAAGATTAACCACTCTTGAAGCACTTAAAGTGCATGTGACCCACGGACTTTTGCGCCAAACTCGCACAAAAATGTAAGGGAGGATTATTGCAGTGAGCACAACGAACTCCGGTTTCACTTTAATTTATCGTTCGTGTTATGGAAAATGTTTCTGGGCATGACAAGTTCATACAGGCTGTAATAGCTGCTTTTGACTCATGAAGAATACACAGGAAGCAACCAAGGCATAGTGTATATGAATTAAGCCAAAGCTACACTAGCCATTTTTTTCAGTGATTTTTATGTGAGCTTCATTTACATTATCACTGGCCAGTAGGTGAAAGATGAGGCGCTCATTAGCGTCTGCCAGATGTCATTAATCACTCGGCCGGTCGGGACTCCCTGCTGTGTTAACTGATCCAACAGTGGAAAAATGATCCAACATGACAGAAAAAAACAATCGCTCTATCGCCGTGGTGGGCACTTGTGTTCTCTTCAAGTAAAGTTACTCCATGAATCATATCCTAAATCACTCTATTGCGATTGTTTATGCTCAAGCGATACTCCTGTTGTTACTGTTGTTATTTAGGTGAGCTCCACGTGACAGGGAATCAGAGACTAAGAGATCTGTTGCAAGTCGGTATGTTTGACACCTCTCCACCATTCTTAAACGGCAAGTGTGTCATACCTCCGAAACCGTGATCATACAGTGATGTCACATGAAACAGGTCAATATAATGTTAAAAATGTTAGGGCACTGTAAAAATGGTAGCCTTATATGCAATTGTTACCTTAAAGATCTATTTCTTCTTGATCTAACCCTTAAACTTAATATTGTTGACTTAATATAAGCTGATTTAGTTAGTTGTAGTTAAAAAAAAATTTTTAACTTATAAACGTTTTTTAAACCTTTTTAGAGAGGATTTATTCATGCCTAACATGTATAAATCCTCATGATTTATCAGGAGAAATTTAACAGAAGAAATAAATAAAATAAATGCAAGTGCCCTAAGGTCTAATGTTTTGGAGAACAGATGATTTTCAGGCATGTAAATTTAGTGTTTTTAAGGTAATCTTAGGCAAATTTATTTAAATGAAACTGGTTATTGGTATATGTCCAGTTAAAAAGTTCTAAACTTATGCTATAGCTAAATTATAGGTAGTAAAACATAACTGCTTGTGCGTTAAATCTCTGGAATCACAAAACAGGAAGTGAAAGTCTCTGGTAACTGGAAAAAAAAATGCGAATCCATTCAAACTGGCAGACATGTGACAATCAAGAGAAACTGTTTATTAGTGACACTTTGGTGTGTCTATCCAAATTGCTTGCCTCTTTTTGTGTGCGCATTTTTATCAGTAACTTCTCTTTTCAATTAAAGGTACAGTAACAAAATCCAGTTCAATGCAATTTTTAACCTGAGTTGTGAACTGGATATTGTGTAATTATGCATTTCAGTAATCCTTCAGTGCAATAAATTAATAATTCTTTGGGCACAGTATTTTACCAGTATTTAATATGAATCCAACTTGATTTTAACTTATGTGTTAGTTTATGTGTGTAGATTAGGTAGAGAATGTACTTGGTTGATTTTATTAGAGCAAAGCAAAGAACTACAGATACATTAAAACAGTTGTTAGAATGTTTTATTAGGCAACTGTTTAACTGCTGACAATTATCACAATTTTTTAATTCCTTACTTTTTGCAAAATATTTTGTATTTTTATTTTATACGTATCTATATACTAGTATCTATATAAATGTTACTATCCTAGAAAATACAAGTTCTAGTAACTATTTAGCCCACAACCAACTACTGACAATTAGTGGTAGAAAACTGAAACATAAACGTCACTGAATGGAAAATTAATGGCATAGACATTACAAAACACCTAAGCAGCATAATGAAATAAATGTTTTTTTCTATATATCCCACACATAACTCAGTAACTTTAATTATAAGAGACAATTGTATTCAGCTATTTTATATTTCTATTGACACTTTTTCTTAAAGTTTATGTGCAATAAATTACAGCAAATTATACTTTATCTGATGATTACAGCAAACTACTATGTCTGTATTTAGACATGGAATCTGTTTTAAAGAGAATGCTTCTTTTCTGTTCTCATAATATTATTATTCTTTTTTCAGTCATAAATCGATAATTATTTGCACTCGGTCTGAATTGATTAACCAATATTCTTGGTTCTATTCTATTCAAAATTCAGTTTTGTATTGGTAGATAAACTGTATACTTAATGTTAATGAAACGTAATCTTGGCTCTGTTCTCTCTCTTTCTCTTTCAGTTTCAGTTTTAAGCCACTTTCTCGGCATGACAAATATTTGTACATCTGTTCTGCCAAAGGGTTTATAGCTGAGCTGCATACAAATAATACAGTGCAAAAAAGGACAAAACAATGTACATAATATATATATATATATGACAAGATATACAATGTAATCTTGACATATAAGGTAAAAAGTATCATGTTAAATAATAAAACATTAAGTTGCCTTGACATAATGGAAAATGAAAATGTTACTCACAAATAAAAAGAAAGAGCCATAGTAAAATATGACTGAAACACAGAGTCAAGTCAGTTCTCAGCACTCACTGTCTCTAATTATGTGGCAAACAGACACACGTTGTGCTTTTATCACACAGCTGTCCTTGTGTTCTCCTAATAAGGGCAGGTTATATGGTTGTCTTTGTGATTTTTTTTTTTTTTTTAAAGGAAATGCAGCTCAGCCTCAATGTTTTGTGACACAGTTTAGTTCACAGTGTGCAAACAACCCTTTTCCTGTGGTTGCAATGTTTTCCTGTGTATGCACTTTTCTATAGTGAGGTTATTTCTATTGAGTCTTGAGTTTCTATTGAGTATCGAGTTTGAGTAATATAATTGAAGTGATAGAATTCAGTTTTATTTGTGCTGTAATTTGGCTGTTTCTAATTAGGTAAGTGCAATCAGTAATAAGATAATAATTTAAGGTTTTTTGATGGAATAATAAAAAAAAATATTTAGATCATCAAAATTATTAATGCGTAATTTACTTTCCGTTCAAATTGTTTTTTAAGTGTTGACCAGATCTGTGTTATAGGTGTGCAGAGGCACAAAGTTGAGCCAATATCATAAAAAATAGCCATGACGTCTTTTCAACGCCAACATTCTGAACAGCAATAATGAGGGAAAGTGAAATCACCTGCTCATCTCCAACATCAGTTAGCCTATAAGACTTTACATATTTACACATCAACACCCTTACTAACATTATTCCAGTTAACTGGAACAGAATTTTTCATAACTGTGGAAGTTGTAGCCAAGAAAACAGTGGACAGCACGGATAGTTGGAAACACTTCATGGGTATTTAGGTACTTTGAATTGGGTTAAACATAAAAATAAGTTGTAATCAAAGAATTGATGAACACTTATGT
This sequence comes from Moxostoma hubbsi, assembly GCA_032164185.1. Lineage (NCBI taxonomy): Eukaryota > Metazoa > Chordata > Actinopteri > Cypriniformes > Catostomidae > Moxostoma > Moxostoma hubbsi. The sequence goes on along the minus strand of JAVLUX010000001.1, from coordinate 34,579,855 downwards.
TTAATGTTATTTTTTATATTATTATCATCAGTATAATTTCTTTCAACATCTGAAGTACCTTATTTTGTTGTGGATATCCCAATGTGGATACTAAATTAGCAATTTTAAGAGATCTCAATAAAATATTCAAAATATATTTTAGTGGCATTTGAGGGCAAAGAAATTGTCATTGATTGTGTAAAATAGGCACATAATATCGGAATATCGATCGAAGGGCCCTGAATCGAATCCAATCGAAATTGTATCATCGGCAAATATCAGATCGCAGGCCAAGAGAATCGATAAAAGATTGTATAATAATGAAACGTCCGATTTACACCCCTATTCTATTTGCACTCCACTACTCTTACAATATACAATTGTGGTATTTCTATGATGCATATAAGTATATACAGCTGCCAGTTTATTAGGTATACCAAGTTAAAACTAATACAGTCTTACAGTCATACAATAAATCCTACCTTCATGAAGGTTATTATGTTTAGTTTTTGTTGTTTAGAGGCGCTGATTCAACTTTATGATTATTTTGGAGGATACATGGAACTGTTTCTGACAATTACATACCTTATTGATTTTTGGATCAATTGTAGTTAACTGGCTTGCTAGGTCATCAATGTTGAGAAACACTGAAATGAATGGGATTCAGTGCTGGAACTATTCAGTGTTTGTTGCCCAACGACATGGGTCACTTCCACATTCTCCGATTACAACAGCAGTCTATGGCAGTGTCAAAACAAGCGAGTTGAAAAGAGAGTTGAAACACTGCCATAGACTTCTGTTGTAATTGGAGAATATGGAAGAGACGTGTCGTGGGGCAACCGATAGTTCCAAACACTAAATAGTTCCAGCACTAAACCCCATTCATTTGACATTGGCATTAGCTGGCCTCTCATGAATCTAGTCAAGAGAGATATTTTATGTAGCTAGCTAAAGTTAATTTTAATCATTAGATAATAGCTAGTTAGATTCTTAATTGCGGTTGCTAATATAAGTAACACTTCACTAACTACCATAACCAGATGTCAGTTGGCCTACATTTACCTCAAATTAATTGCTGTTATTGGCATTTGTTAAACTTACAAAGTTTATCTTTGGTGATTAGATTTGTTGTTAAAGTTAGCAACATTTAGTACAATACCATGACAAAACAAAACTGTTATTACATTTTTAATAAATTGTACACAGAAATCAATGCTACAATCTATCCCATTTCAACGACTGCTGTCAATCACTATGGGTTTACACTGTTTGAGACCTACATTTCGACACAAGCTCAATGATGCTTCGCACAAAGTTCTGCACTCTCACGAACGCTCTCATTAAAAACAAAGCTGTCTAATAAGCATAATAAATCAATCATTTACACCGTGTCTATTCCTTGATTAGAATGGGAGTGTTTTAGTTTTGTCCTGTTGCTCATTTGCAGTGTATTTAACATCTACGTTCAATGCGAGCGGTGCAATGTGCAATGAATCCAAAATAATTCTAATGTGCTATTTGCAAGCATCTGTGCAACCAGTGATTTTTTAGAATACTCAACCGCTGCAAAAACACGATGTAAACAGAAACCATTGACGCAACAGGAGCGGACTTTAATTGAATGCTGTAATCGTCAACAGCAAAAAAAAAATTATATATCTGTGCATAACCTAATTAATATTCATTAGTTTAATGAGGTCACAATTAGCATCCCCAAAACTTTTTAAAACAAAGTGACACCCATGGAAGCAGGCCATTGTGAGTGAGGTGTGCTTTGCAATCTAGCTGGTAGTTGACAGCAGTTCATTTTACATTAATTCCATTGTAGTAGACCGAAGTGATGCACTCAGCGACCATCGAAGTGTCCCTTAATGTCTGGTCAGCACATGCTGCAATTAGTAGTCATTTCTCAGTAAATCATAGCCGTGAGAGTGGAGCATCAGCCGGGACCAAAGCTGAATCGGATAATGCTCTGATAAGACAAGGAAATTAATGGAATAATATTAGTGTAGATGCCATTGACTTTGTGTGTGTGTGTGTGTATCAAGGGACAGTCCTAATACATGGAAGAGATGAATGGCTACCGAGACTGCACAGCCTTGTGGTGGGACCAAGTCTTGGGAGAGAAGACTTGTTACTGAAAACAACCAAGGCATGTGGAATATATTCACTCTCCCTTGCATTCAAAACAGTCTCTTAGGCCAGCTGCTTGTGCATAAGCACAAAACTGAAGTGATATTATCAACAGGTGTTAGATAGAATACAGTGATGAATTTAAGCTGCACTACACAACTCCTCATGTTTATGGCTCCCTGTGAATAATAATGGTGAAAAATTGCATTTCATTGCCCATTTCATTTCTCTGAAAGAAGAACATTACACTGATGCTGAGGTGATATTTTGAACATTTTATTACATCCCTTACTTTAATTCGTCCTTTTTCCAATCGAACTTTAATACGTCCCTTATGCGTAAAGAAATGTATACACCTGAAACTAGAATATCTTTCAGTAAAAAGGGCAGTTCTACTGTGAGTTGGAATTGCAGCCCAACTTTGATTAGACTAATGAAACATTTATTTGTTTTGATGCAGCGAGTCTCAAGTTCCAGCTGTTGAACAAAAGGGATTTTCTTATTATTCTCTCTTTCTTTTATTTTTTTAATACAGGCAAATAATACAACATAACCACACATGTGTACACACATCAGACTGTTCTGTTACTATAATCAGGTATTCTGCTGTTTATGAAGGATATTAAAATTACTGGGGCTGATTAGTACTTTACGTTTTTCTTTTTTTTTTTTTTGTCTTAAACAAAAATGGCTTTTGTGTGTGTGTGTGTGTGCGCATCATTAGTTTGTTTGTTTTCAACAGGATGGCTTATGAGTGGATTGTGGAGTGATGACCAGGCTGGTGGAGCTTTCCACTCCTGTAATTGGTGGAGTGATAAACAAACTAGTTAGTGGGGCAATTGGAATGGTGGAGTGCTGAAGCTGGTGGGGTGATGGTGATTTTGAATGTTTGATATAAACTGAAAGGATAAGTGTTCCTTTATGGGTTGAGAAAATTCTCCTATTTCTTAAGCTAAATAAACTATTTAAAACACACTTTGGATGAGCTAGAAAATAAATTTTCACAAAGATGAAGATAGGGCTGTTTTTCTGAGTCCATGAAAAGCAGACTTTTTAGATACTTGGTTCTCACAGCGACACTACAAACATTTGATGATAGAAGATGCATTGTGGTAGATTAAACTACCCAACAGTATATAAAGTAGTTAAAAATATGTCAACCTTAAAATCTACAGCAGTAAAATGCAACATACACATTAATGCAGCAGTAATGTTAATCAAAAAACATCAGATATAATAGTAAAACACTGACAGGGGACCTTTTTCTGCAATGTGCTTTTACTTTTGGTATTTTAAGTAAATTTTGTTGATAATACTTGCATAATTTTACTTATGTAAGGTTTTGAATGCAGGGCTTTTACTTGTAGTGGAGTATTTTCACAGTGTGGTATTGGTACTTTATTACTTAAGTAAAAGATCTGAATACATCTTCCACCGCTCTGCTTCTGGTAGTGGAATGCCCTCACCCAAAAATCCAAGTAACTGTAGCGTGGAGTTTGAATGTGTTTGCTATAATTTTATGGATGAGAATTTGACACTGTGGTTCTTGCATGTGTGTGTGTGTGAGATGTTTTGAGCAGTTATCATCCATTGAAGTTTATTGAGCGCTCATGGCCAGGTTTCCAGACCTCCTTTTCTACTGCGGTGAAAGAAAGAATGCAATGGCTATTTTGTACACCTTTAGCCTTTCCTGGCATGCTTTCTGCCATCTTTCTCTCCCTGTAGGAGGTCGAATGAGTTTCTATGAAGACTGCCCATTCAAGGGAAAACGTATGCACCCTCTCCCTGGATATATTATATAATAAAATGCCTTGTTGAATGCAATTGGTTGTCTTGTTTATTTTGCACCATTGACCAAAGTTCTTTCTTGGGTTAAATTGAGCAGTTGCTTGCATTCATTGATATTCACTTATTGTGCAAACTTAAAATAAGATAACATTACAATGTGAGTGTTATGAAGTGGGCAGACGAGGGAGTAAGGATCCAAATGCAGTTTATTAAATAATCAGAAAACACAAAAGGCAGGAACAAAAGAAACCTCCACGAGGGGAAAACAAAAGAAATGAAAACAAGAAAACAACACGGGGGGTTTTTGCAAAGTGGGCTTAGGCAGGAACACGGAACAAGGCTGGATACGGGACTGAGCTTCAGACATCAAACATTAAACAACGACCGACAAAGGACAAGGTGAACATCAGGGCTAAAATACAAAACAAGGGAAAACATAAACCAATGGACAAACAGAACTCAAAACAAGATAACAAGGCACTTAACAGAAACCAATGACGAGGCTAGAACAGAGAGTAAAGTAATTAAACAATAAACCAATGAGGACCGGACACATGGACGAGGAGGGAAGACAGGACATGACAAAACTTCAAAATAAGAGTGCATAAAACAGAAAGCAATACGGAACATAAAAGGTGCCAAAACTCAAAGAGTGCATAAACAAAGAACAATGTGGAACATAAAGAGTGCCAAAAACTTAAATAAAAAGGTAAACAAACCAAAGACGGTGTGGGTCGTTACAGTGAGTAATTATGACCATAGAAGCATAAGAAAAATATGAATACATACATAATGTAAATGTATACTACATTATGGGAGTAATCCCACTTCCCTCCAAAATTAAACACAGAAAAATGGATTAATGCTGTCTCTCTATCACTCCCCAGAAAAAAATGCTACTATAAATGTTGTCAACGTAGTAACCACTGAACATTATGCATTAATATTTACTGACAATTGCTGCAAATATAGTCACTGATATAGTCCCACTTAAACCAATTCAAACAGTTTGGCAGTGTGGATTTGTTTGGAACTATTAAGAGCTACATGAAACGCGTGGCTGGCGAGTTCAAATAGTGTCGCAACTCTCTTTTTCAATGGCACTGGCCAAAACCATCTAAACCATCATGTTTTGCTAATTTGAGAGGTAATGCCGGTGCCATTAACAGGAGAGAGAGAGAGAGAGAGAGAGAGAGAGAGAGAGAGAGAGAGAGAGAGAGAGAGAAATCTGGGAGGAGAAAGAGATGTGTTTTAACAATGGAACAGCATGGATGGAATAAAAAAGTAATAGATGTCAGCTTTGTCTAGCACACTTCTTGACTTTCAAACATGCTCACAAACAGGGCAGCATTACATATAATATTTGCTTAAGTCTCTAACAATCCCCATCTTCCTTCTCTAGCCTGCACTTTTATCTCCTGATGTGCTGATGTAATTAAGCATTGTTGCTCAATAGGTCACAGACGAATTTGCCTGGATTTGGTCATAGTTAAAACGGTATTAAAGCCAGTTAACTCCCATGCCTTCACCCAAGGGCATCTTATGTGAACAAGTAATGAATTGCTTTTATTCTAGTCAAATATGTGCTACTTTAGATTGTTTGTCCATTTTAAAAAGGCTGATGTTTACAAAGTTGTAATGTTATGTAATGAACTAGCTAAATGATCATTCATGTAATCAACATGGTTTTCGGATGTTAACAGCAAAGATATTGTAGCCTACCAGCAAGTGACAAGAACAGGGACATGGAATTACACAATCACATCACCTATTGACTAATACAAACATGTGACACAGCCTCATCAGCTTAATAATTAAGCAATTGTCATGTCACTGGGGTGTAAAGGTTTATTATGACATATACTGTATGCGTTATGTATGTGCAAGTTTACCATTTTCATTATGTATACAAGGTTTTCAGTAGTATGTATGCAAAAACCATTAGTGTATAATGTAAAGGATGAAGAATGTATTCTCATACAGGAGAGCAGTGTGAATACTGAAGGGCTGATTGTACACTATGTCGCCCCCTGCCGTGTAAACACGAATAGAGCTCTGAACATAATGGAAGATGGGTGTAATATTATTTCCAGCTGCTTTTAACCAAAGCGACTTACAAACGAGGAAGGCTACATACAGTAAGCAATTAATACTAAGGAGTAAGTAGCATGGTAAATGCCACAAAACAAAGTTCCAATATATAGCTGATACAGATAAACAACAGAGGGATGTTTTTTTTCTTTTGAGAAAACTATTGGAGGAAGGGGGGTTGTGTGTTTTTTTAGATTCTTTAAAGGGATAGTGCACCCAAAAATGAAAATGCTCTCATCATTTACTCACCCTCGTGCCATCCCAGATGTGTATGACCAGTTGAGTGCAGAGACCTCATCAGGGACAGGGGCAAAAGGATCAAAAAGGCATTGATATTTATTTGATTTATTTATTCTTTTTCTTTTTTTAAAAGAGTAGTAGGTATATCTATTTAACTAATACTTTCCATTTTCGTTTTACACTTTTTTTTTTTTGGAAGGATGTGTTGTCGGCCGCATTCGTCATACAGCCTCGATTGAATAAAAGCGAGTAAAACGCCTTCGAATGCGACCTCCTTTAACAGGAATTCAGAGGATGCATGAGGTGTGTCCTTCGTGGGGACTCACAACCCACAATTCTTTGCTTAAAAGTAAAGTTATAAAAAAACGCTATAAAAAATCACGCTAATTTGCCCGTAAATTTGATGTTCAAATGCAAGGAATGTTAATTCCCAAGTTGAAGTTCCTCAGTAGATGGGTGCACAGTATATAATATGTATAATTATATTCATATATAATTAAAATAAAGTATTAGACTAAAAGTACACCTGTAAAATCTATTTTCTTTTCTCTTTACATCATTATAACTCTCCTAAAATGTACCTCATGCATTCCCTTCCAGAGGGACTTTGTTCCCTTCTCACTCAAAGTGTTCCTGCTTGTTAAAGAGTGCCGTGCTGTCATAGCAACCATGTTACGTTTCCTATATGAAAGCAGTCTCATTTAAATGAGACTTGATTAGGAGGAGGACACTCGGTATACTGCAGCCTTCAAAGGACGCATCCTACCTAGCATGCAGCCTTCCAAACAAGACACAGACATGGTCTTTGATAATCCCATGTTTATGACATGTCATAGTAAATGTATTTTGAAGTATCTTTGAGTACTATGACAGTATCTTGAAATATGAATATACTGTAATCATTCAGTCAATAATACCATGGTAGTTTTCTGATAGTGATTCGACTATTATCTGGGTTTGCCTGAATCAGAAAGCTCCTTAAGTTAATGGCAGTTTTATATAAAAAGATGCATTACATTTCTATCACTGATACTGACGCTATCGCTCCCATTAAAATTAATAAAGCTGTCTACACTGCAGGGGTGCCAGGTGATGTCGGAAATGAGGTAGCAATGGAGTATTAATCTGTTGATGAACTTACAACACAATAAATAGGAAAGTTTGCGAATATAAAACAGCATGACAATATTTCTCTCTCATATTAAATTAATATCAAGTAATGGCCAGAAGAAACAATATTTTAGAGTTTATATGATGTAAACAGATATCTTGGTAACTTCATGAAACACAGACATAATAAAAAAATCTGATGCTTTGTTATGCCACTTCGAGGCAAAATCAAAACAACATTTTTGCTCCATCAAAGGGCACTGCTGTGGGAGGGGATGCCACTCAAAAGCTCGTTCCAAATTAAAGTGAGAAAATGAAATGTGCCCTTCCACAAGACGAAGGGCACATTCACACAGAAATGCAATCTATACTCCCTTCAGAGTAGCCTACTCACTTCAAGGGCTCTGCACTTGGGAGTGAGTAGGGCTTAGGGAGGATCACTTGCGATTAAAATCCTCAACCAATCTGCTGTAGCATGCTGTTAAAGGCGCCTACACTTAATTTTCTTTAATATGCCAGCGATTTACAAAGAACCCTCATAATAACACATTATTACTGTTATTGTGAGTTTATTATGAGATTTTAAGCTTGTTTTATTTAATTTAGCTCCCCTACTTCTGTGCACGTCACAGTGGGTGACTTTGTTTGTTTTGCAGAACACAAATTAAGGTAAATGGGTACCAAAATTTTGAAGCTCCAAAATGAACAAAGTCAGCATAAAAGTAATTCATAGTACTCAAGTAGTTAAATATACATCTTTCTAAGCTATTTGATAGGTGTGGAGGATAAACAGCCACATATTTTAGTCCTTTATAACTTAAAATTCAAGGAATGTGAATTACTGAAAACAAAAGAAGAATGTGAAAGTGGAGATTGATAGTAAACAATGACTTGCAGTATATTGACATTGAACATTTTGTCACCTACACTTCTGAAGAACTTTGCAACATTTAAAAAAAAAATATTAAAAAAGCCTCAACCGTTAGACAACAAATGCAAAGATCTCATAGATCAGGCAAATTTTGCAATGTATATTGACAAACAGGCGTTTAGAAGAGTTTTTATCATTTTTATTGCTATTTATTTTTTTGGGAGAAAAAAAAAAAAAATCAATGGAGCCTTTTACTTCATGGAGCCTTTTGCCCCATTGTACCCTTATGTGCAGTCTAATATTTTTCAGTAACTACACTTAATTTTCTTTAATACGCCAGCGATTTCCAAAGAACACTCATAATATCACATTATTACCTTTATTGTGAGATTATTACGAGATTCATTTTTATTGCTATTTATTTTTTTGGGAGAAAATCCTCATGGAGCCTTTTGCCCCGTTGTACCCTCATGTGCAGTCTAATATTTTTCAGTAATTATGCCTATTCTAAAGTGTTACTTTAGTACAGCGATCCAATCTGTTGCTCTTAAGGAACACATTATTGATGAATGAGTATTTGAAGCTGACAGTATCCTCCTGCTTTGATTTGCAATTTTTCCCCATTTATTTGTATTTTCAGAACAGAAATCCTTAAAACTTCTCTCTTTGATGATATACAGGTTGTCATTAATTTCTCGATCCAAGAGCGGAATCTATTGCAATAAAAGAGACAGGTGGTCTAACAATGGAACATCATGAATAAAAATAATTACTATTTTGGACGAGAGACAGACAGAAAATTAGTAATAGAAATAGACCCGTTGGAGGTTATAGGTAATAAATAAGTTATTTTAAAATCTTTTAAGAAATAAATATTTGTTGTACTTTTTGTGACAAATTTTCTGAGCACCGTGCTGTGGAAAGTGAAGCGGCATAAATGAGTGGTGAATGATTTCCACCTGTGCTTAACACCTGTCTTGTGTTTCAGTGAGGAGTGACTGGGGCTTTTAAGGAGAGGAGACAGCAGCAGTTGAGAGAGAGAGCCCAGCTGAGAAGCTGCTTGTGTGTTGGCTGCTGCCATGTCATAACTGTTCGAGTTTAGTTTAGAAGCTTCACTGTTACGCTGTGAGCAAACATGTTGACTGTGCTGAAATAAAGTTGGAATTGCCATCTCTCACTTCCTCATTACACTGGTGCCGAAATCCTGGATTGAGGGAGCTACATCATCATGGAGTCCTCGCCATTGGCGGACATCATCAAGACCCTCGCTGGCATCCACCAGACTCAACATTAGGCCCTCCTGGAGCTTCGAGCGGAACAGGTGCAACTTTGAGGCGCTCCTACAAGCCCAGGCGGAGGTCCGGCGGGTGTTCCAGAGCTTGTGGCCACTTGGTACTCCAGGAATGACCCCGGCCATGGGGCCACCACCTCAGATCAACCTGGCCAAGATGGGTCCCCAGGATGAACCCAAAGCTTTCATTGAACTGTTCGAGTGGGCCGCTGTGGGTTTGGGCTGGCCCCAAACGCAACGGGCGGTTCGCCTGCTACCGCGTTTGTCAGGGGCCATCCTACAACGGGTCGTCCAGAACCCAGAGCAATATCAGCAATTTCGGGTGCTGAAGGTGATTCGGAAAAGTGTCTACCACCCACAAACAGATGGCTTGGTTGAATGGTTTAATAAGACCCTGAAAAACATGATTCATAAGTTCATGCACGAAGATGCTCGAAATTGTGATAAGTGGCTTGAACTCCAGTTATTCGCAGTTCGAGAGGTCCCGCAAGCCTCCGCGGGGTTCTCCCCATTTGAATTATTGTATGGCCTTAAGCCTCATGATGTCTTAGAGGGAAAACTGCTAACAAGGGCCTTCAAGCAGCAAAATTTAATTCAATATGTTCTTGACCTGAGAGCAAAACTAATTGGGGCAGAATTTGCTACAGGCTCAAAAATGCCAATGCTGGATGTATAACGGGAGCTTGGCTATGGGAATTTACACAGGGAGATAAAGTCCTTGTATTACTACCCACAAAGTGGCAAGGGCCCTTTGTGGTCACACAGCGAATAAGGGAAGTCGATTATGAGGTGACGTGTACGGATAGAGGTAGAGCACGTCTGATTTACCATATCAACCTCCTAAAACTATGGAGAGAAGCAGTCCCTGTGACATTGGGAGGGAAGAGCTTGGTCCGGAGAAGAATTTAAAAATCAACGATCAAGTCAGCCCTTGTGCAGACCACTTCTCACCATCCCAAATTGCGGAGGTTGCCAGATTGCGAAGAGAATTCTCTGAAGTGTTCACACCTCTTCCGAATACATCCCCTACGAATCTCATACAGCACAATATTGAAATGTGCCCAGGGGTAGTGGTATGTAGTCCTCCCTACAGTGTACCTGAACACAAATATGTAGTGCGGGAGGAATTGAGGGCTACACTTGACACCTGTCCTGTGTTTCAGTGTGGAGTGACTGGGGATTTTGAGGTGAGGAGACAGAGGAAGTCAAGAGAGAGACCAGCTGAAAAGCTGCTCATGTGCTGCCGTGTCATAACTGTTCGTGTTTTGTTTAGAGCTTCACAATTATGCTGTGAGCGAACGTGTTGACTGTGCTGAAATAAAGTAACAATAAAGTAAAAGGTTTGGAATCGCCATCTCCCACTTCCTCATTACTGAACCTCAATACACCATGTTTTTATACCATGGAGATTGGGATGAGTGGCCCAACTCACCTCTTAAGTAATGCATGTAAATTACATAAAAATGTTGGCAAACAAGTGAACAGAATTTTTATGTTTTAAATATTAAAACATTTGTGCAATAAATAAATTATGAGATAAATGTTGTAGGCCAGACATTTTTTGTACACATATACACACAGAAAGATATTCTGATTGACTGATGATCAGTCATTCCTAACGTATTGCATTGTAACTGTCTAATAAATAAATAAATAAATAAATAAGACTTTTTTTTTTTTTAGCTAATATTAGCACAATACAGAAAATTTAACGTGGATCCTTATATTAGGATTGCATTTTCACATGCTTCTTATTTTATCCTTACCCTAATTTACAGACCAGCAAATGTAAAAGTAGGCTACATCAACTGGTGTGGGCAGGAGGAATCTTCATTGATTTGTACAGGGGAAACAAGTTTGTTACTTACATCTGTCTGATGCAAGTTCACCAATAGGAATTTAATATCTTTCTTGGATCTGCGTTAATCCACTGTGAAGTTTGCAACTGCAGTTATCAGTTATCATGTTATCAGGCTGAAATTTGCATTTTGATATGGTTTAGAAGTTACACACACAAGTTTTCTATTAAGGCATTTCAACGCCATTAATCCGCACGAGGAAATGCCACGCGAGGAAAAAGAAAGAACTCGCGCGCGTTTTAAACCCTGGCACGCATTACTGACACTTGCGCACAGTACTATGGAAAGCCGTAAGGGTCAAAATTTACGTGTTCTGTATCGCTGTATTAAGCTTTGAAACGCCGTATTCTAAACGCCATATGGCGTTAAGTGAATTGCGTTAGGCGTTACATAAATGCCGTAAGCCATCACGGGTTAAGTTAACGCATGTTATTTTAGCACCTCACATAACTTAATTAGCCCATTCATTTGTTAATGTACATAAATCCTCTATCAAGTTTGAGGGATCTACAGCAAGTCATATGGAGTTTAGAAAACGGGATTTCAAAGCTTAATACGGCGATACAAAACACGTGAATTTTAACCCATCTGGCTATCCATACAGGAGTTCATTGCCGCACGAGGAAACGGGCGCTGCGTCCCAATTCGCATACTATCCGTCCTAAATAGTATTCGAAAATAGAATTAGTACGTCCCAAATCGTAGTATGTTGAAATGAGTGTTCCAAAGATACCCGGATGGTCTACTATTTCCGGTCAGAATCCGAAGTGCAGATCGATGCACACTCTAACGGCTAATATTGCCCACAACCCATTGCGTGCGGGAGGGAGGAGCTTTGAGATGATGCAAACATGGCGGCCGGATGCGGCAGCGGAGATGCGCCCTCAGTTTTTAAGTGTAAGAACTTAAACGTTTAGCGCTAATTAAAGTTATATTTTATTGTCTCATAATATTAATGGATTTGTGTTGTGCAAAAAAAGTACCGTGTTTATCTTGTAGGGTCCGACGAAGACACTGAGCGCCTCATTAACTGGCGCATTGCCAACGACGCCCTTTTCACAGGGAAGAGAAACCCGGCTATCAAAGGTTTTGAGTAAGTAGCGGTCATTGACATTTGTATAAATAAATAAATAATAAATAAATAAAAAGGCTCTAGTACAGTATCATGCAAGTGTCCTGTCTTTTTTATGTATTTATTCTTTTGATGTTTCTGTCCTAGATTTATACTTTACTTGATACACTTATGAAAATAAACACCTTTTGCTACACTAACCATAGTTTAACCATGGTAACGTTTATTTTAGTAATACTGGGGCTGTACAAATGATAATCAGTCCAACAAAAAAAAAAATAAACATGGTTACTACACTTTTACTATAGTAAAAACATGGTTCATTTTTATAGAGGTATATGTATGTAATATACATAAGTATAAAATTAAGTATAAAATACGTTAAACAATTTGTATACTATATACTTTACATATCTTTACTCAGAAAATAAGTAGCTTTCATTGTTACACACATTATTGCACATGAACGTCAGCACCAGCCGCCTCACTAAAGACCTGCGTCTGGTAGATCTACGACGACGCCCTGCTTCACTCCTCAATTTGGTAGAACACATTGCAAACAAATTGTGGAAAAATAGATGAAGAAAAAAAGGTGGGAATAGTAAAGAAAATACGCATGTGCAATAACAATAGTGATGCCTTGCCTTTGTGATGCACCACTAATTATATTGGACATATAAGAATGAATGGAATGTAGAATGTTTGTTTAACTGTCGCGCGGTGTGCTAACTAGGCAACCACGTTCTCTTCCATTGCATGACGTCTTCGTAGTATGTCCCAGAACGTGCATACTCTTTTGCTACACACTCAAAAGTATGTACCTCTTCTTCAAAAAAAAGAGTACATACTTTTAGGTCGTAGTATAAGTAGCCTAGGCGAATTGGGACGCAGCCGGGAAGATCCCGCGCTGGCATGACATGACACTGCGCGCCCAATACAAGATCTCGCTTGCGAGGACATGTCAGCATGCGCAAGACAATTCCCCAAAGTCTCTAGCTCTATCTAATCTCATCTGCTGCTTTTGCTCACTCAAACAGTGACACACATGCAGCGGTCCGTTGGTCAAGCCATGTCTAAAGGTGAAGTCGAGCTTGTTAGGAATCCACTATTAACAGGCATCCAATCACAACAGACTTCCAGAAATGGGCAACATATCTGGCGTTAATTTGGAAGGGCATCAATTTAGTGTCAGTCAGTTTGCTGATGACGCTACTCTTTAAAAAAAGAAAAAAACAGCAACTTCAGTTTATTAAGATTTTCTCAAAAGCTTAATTTTAAGTTATTGGCCATCCATGATCATCCTAATAAAACATTGTATAATATCCCAGTTTAAAACGACGTTAAATATATAGGTATCTGGATATCTATGTCGGTGGATAATTTAGAAAAAAAATATTTTGATACAAATGTAGAGAAAAGTAAATTAATTATGAATACTTGGCTGCAGAGAGACGATCTTCTAAAGTAGCCTATACTAAAGTAGAGTCTTTCTAAATTCATTTAGGCTATCCTGGTTTCTCACTGGCAGCTTCTGTTAAAAAGATAAAATAAATTAATTGAATTTTGATTTTATATGGAAAAGTCATTATATACGTAAATTGATAAGATTAAAGATTATGGAGGTCTTAAAATGACCTATCAAGATGGCTATCAAGCTTAAATGGTTACAATCGTTTTTTTATATTGAGTCCTCATTCTTGTTTGAGATTCTATGTACTATGATATTGGAAATAGATTTTCAAACATCATTTTAGCCCACATTTTAGCCCCATGCCAATCTGGAATAACTCATGTATAACAGTGTGGCAAAAAGGCATGTGGTAAGTGACATGTTATGGATAACTTTGGGAATATAATGAGTCTCAATATTTTTTTCTGTTAAATACAATATAAGTTGCTCCCCTGATAATGTATATGTATAATGTATCGTGTATGATAATTTTTTTTAAATTATCCCATTGTTGATGATTAAATTAGTTGAGGAACAATTAAAATATTCAGTGGTAAAACCTAAATTGCATGATCTCATGATAGAAAATGTAAACTTAGTCATAAAAGATTTTTGAGAGATGGTTTACTACAACAATGTTTTCCAGGTACTGTAAAGAGATCTTACATTTTTGGAGAAGAAAGAAGTGAGTGCAATAGAACCAATTTCTTTTCCTTTCCTATTGCCCCTTAATGTAAAGATGTGCACTTTACAATTATGAATCATACGTATCAAACTAAATAATTTTTAAGAACAAGATTTAATGTTGGGGTCTCAAATCTGTGTCAAATATACAAGTTATTGATAGAAACAGCTGAACACTTCCAATGTAATTTGGTGTATTAATTCTGGAAGGATGCATTTAGCTGGATGCAACAAAAAACAAGACTGCAAGACTGATAATTTCATGGGAAATTGTTAAATTCGGTTTACTAATTAAGGATAAAAATGTGTTTTATGTTATTAATAATTCATTGCTTTTGTTGAAATTTTACATACACAAATGTACATTTTTCAAAATTCCTCCCCAATTACTTGCTTTCAAAGAGGAATTTTCAATGTATTTAGAGACATTGAGATGAAAAGTCCCAATGTAAAATATGTGTATTCTTTGTTGAAGGATTGGTTTTGTAATGTAAAAATATCCTACTCCCCTACTTTATTTTTATTTTTGTTTATTTTACTTATTTACTTATTTTTTGTTACAATTTATTGTTAGGTATGTTGTGTGTAAATGTGATGTGTAAATTGAATTATAATCTCAGTATTTGTTTGTAAATCTTTGATCACATTCTCCACAACATATTCTGCCTTCTTGTTGATGTTCATACAAGAATAAAACAAATAATAATAAAAAAAAACAGACTTCCGTAAAAGGGTAAGTAAGCAATTACAATTTAGTTTACAATCTAAAGAGCAAAGCCCACCCCACGAAGCACTTATTTCTCTCACTTTAGCTCACACTGAAAGTTACTAGCTTTTACCATAGTTATTCACATTGCGGTCCACCATTTCAGGTGGGAGTGCAAGGCGGTCTTCACACACTCTTAACCACGGTCAAATTTAAAAAAAAATTATGTCTCCGGTACCAACTAAAGCTCTACAGAAACATAATATTGTTGTGCGTTACTAGAGTATTAATTACCATCAGCTTACCTGTAAAAAATATGAAAAATACAGGTAAGATCAGGAGTGCTCTCCATAGCCTGTACACTTGAACTCACTAATCACTTACTGAATACTATTTCCACTTTCCACTATACCAGCATCAGCTACTGATGCCCAGACCTAGTGTAAAGCTTAGGGTGCCCCCTACTGACGAAACTGAGTTTAATGAGGAGAAACTTTACTCATTTAAAATACGTTGCAATACAGTAATATAGACAAAGGCTATCTTTATCTTTAGCTGGCTATCTTTATCTGTCTCTTTTAAACACTCAGGTCTACACCTAAGCAATTTCAAGAGTCGGCCTATATATAAATTGGTGATTCTCACATAACCTGTCAAGAAAATGTCATATCTGACTATAAATGAGTCTAAGAAAAAAAAGTTTACATTTAAGACAAATAAGACTTATTTTGCATTGTGACCATTATTTTCAGACACTTAAGTACATTTTACCCCCCAATTCTCCTTACTTTTACTTTTAAAGTTTTAATGTACTTTTCCAATCTTTTAAGTGATGATTCTCATTAATGTAGCAGTATTTTTTTCTGAATTAAAGTAAAAATATTAAGTATAAAAATTAAGTAAAAATGAAAGACAGTACCAAGAGACTCCTACTATGATGTATAGAATAAACATTATACATTACAATTGAAATATCAAATCGTTTTACTCCCATTGCGGTAATGAGATTATCATAATGCCCATCTTATTTTTTTAGACATGCAATTTTGACAATTGGGGGGTGAAATGTGCTCTTTAATTAAAATAATGTCACATTGTAAAAACTCTTAATGGCTCAAAAAATAGGCTTCAGTTTCTATTTGAAAAATATAGTTTCTTATTTAGTGAAACAGGACCATTTCTTGACTGGTTTTGTGAGAATGAATTAAAGTTTTGGCTTTTCAAGAGCCCAACACGATCAAATAAACACCGACATTGAGTTTGAAAGAAATCAGTCATGTTTTATTTAAAGTATCCAGTTGCTCTTTTCCATTCAACCACATTCATGGTGATTTATTCTGTCACGCTCCAAAAATGCCAGTGAAATGTATATCAAAAATAGTCCACACGAGATGTGTACTATATTCCAAGTTTTCTGAAGACATAAGATAACTTTGTGTGAGAAACAAAATAAAAATTTAAGCTGAAAATTTCATTTCATAGCTCTCAAATTTCTATTGTGCTTCTGTGCATTTAAACTTGATACAGTAACTCAAGACCAATTTCACTGATGTCAATGACATCAAAAATCTTTCTGCAGGATTTTTGGGCTGCCACTTGAAATTTTTTACACAAATTTAAAAGCTCCCTGTTCACACATAATAAAATAAAAAGTGTCTTATTTTACAGAAAACCCCCTACATTTTAAGAAATTATTGCAATAATTAATGAATAGCATTGTACATGTTTACAATTTTATGATACATCTTTTTTTAATACATTAAGTTTAAAAGCATCCCATTTCAGTTCCGTGTCCTCAATTTTCAAGCAAAAAGTCTTACTTTATTCCACTGGATTGCAGCAAGTACTATAAAAACGTTTTCCTCTATGATGTACAGGGCTGTGAGATGGAGCATGAATTTCCCCTTGCTTACTCTTTGGTTGTTCATAAGGATGTGGCTTTTGAGGAGAGGTTGCTAAGGGCATCTATATGCCTCATAATGTGTATTGCATACATTATGACCTGAAGTCTTCAGATGACTTTATTATGGCTATAAAAGGACTGGCCCGCTACATCCCTCATGTCTTCATTGCCTCGATACTGGAGAGGGTGTGGTATGCAGGCATCTCACACCTGTCTGATATTCTAGAGTCTGAGGTCAAGTGGAAATATGTCATCAACCTGTGCGGTCAGGAGTTTCCGCTGCGAAAAAATGCTGAACTGGTGTCGGATCTAAAGGCACTTAAAGACATGAACATGGTGGAGAGCAAATGGCCTGGAGGAAAGAAGAGGCGCTGGAGTTTCCACCATGCCCTGAAAAATCGCAAATCTGAATACAACATGTCGCCTAGGAGAACTACATTGGTGAAATTCCCATATTCTCACAACATAGAAATGTTTGTGGGCAGTGCATACTTCACTCTTTCAAGGGAATTTGTGCTTTTTGTTCGGAGAACTCTAGTCAGGGATTTCTTGACTTGGTCTGAGGATACATACTCACCTGACGAACACTTTTGAGTAACTCTGATTCGTGTGCCTGGAGTACCAGGGGAGGTGCCAAGATCTGACCCTGACATTACAGAACTGACATCTAAAACCCATCTGATGAAATGGTCATATTTAGAACTAAAGACTCTTTACCCACCATGCACTGGGGTCCATGTATGGGCTGTGTGTATTTATGGTGCTCACATGGCTTCTTGACTATGGCAACTGGTTTGCTAATAAAGTGGACCAAAATGTAGATCCTATTCTTATTGAAGCTTTTAGAAAAACGGATGACCAAAAAAGAGAGATCATTTACGGACATGCCCGTCATGTGTGTGTTTGTGTCCTTTGGTTAAGTTTATAATTAAAATATTATTTATATTGTCAAGCCGGTTCTAGCTTCCTCCTTTCCAATGAACTGCTTTATACGCCGATACAGGCTATCCTATAAATGCAGTCACTGTATCATGCAAAAAAAAGTGATTACTTCAAACTACAGTCTCACATAGTCAGACCTATATCCACACTTTGTTTTAGCCCTGTTCCAGCACTGGAGAGTCAAATATAATATTCAGTCTCAAAGTTTATAGTAAAACAATCATAACTGTGTCATTTTAATTATGCTGCCTCATCTGTAAGCATGATGCTGGTGAATCACATTCAGTCTCTTTGTTTTGGTTGATGCTCTTGTCTCTATGGAGTGTGTGCATGATCAC
Organism: Moxostoma hubbsi; assembly: GCA_032164185.1. NCBI lineage: Eukaryota > Metazoa > Chordata > Actinopteri > Cypriniformes > Catostomidae > Moxostoma > Moxostoma hubbsi. Next base: position 34,561,398 of record JAVLUX010000001.1, on the reverse strand, counting down.
GTGCAACAAGTAGCTGGCTGAAGTTCACTTAATGGCCACAGGTGTCATTAATAACAAGGATTTCTGAATCTTTCATAATTCATCTTTAAATATAAAATGTAAACGTATGTGTTTGACCATTATATGAACAGGTCTCCTGGAAAGGCAGGAGTCTGATTGCACATAGCCTAAACTTATACATTTATTTAGTAAAAAAAAAAAAAACCCCACGTGAGCAGTTTCTTGTCTTCCCCATAGGAGACAGACGATGGAACGCATAATCTGGTGCGCTTCGCTTGTGATTTTAATTCAGATTCGTGATTCACAAAACGAATAATTCAGACCGCTTTTTTAATCTTTTTGTTCAGTGTAAAGGAATCATATTAAAAAAATAGACTCAAATTTGCTTTCAGAGAATCACACATCACTATCGCTGATCGTGCATTTTTTGTACGTACTGCTGTTATTATTATAATTTTTTTCAGTCACAAAAGTAACAAAAGGGTCTGGAGAAATTTATCAGAGTAAAAGTATACATTTTCTCTTCAAAAACTAGTGAAGTGAAAGTAAAAGTCCAAAGAAATATTTATACTCGAGGAGAGAACAAATATTAAAAAACTGTACTTAAGTACTTTGTTACTATACACCTCTGCCCTTAATTCATGGGAGTCCAGGCTTTAAAACGCGTGTTAAATTCTCCTTTGTTGCCCTTATGAAAATGTACAGTTCTTGTATAATATCCAGAGTTTAACTGTGGTATTATGTTAATCTCATGTAAAAACATACTCTTCATTTGCAGATGTAATTATGGTTTCTAAAAAACAAACTATGGCATTTGTAGTGAAAAACAATATCCACTTATATTCCACTAATGTACAATATTTAATATAATTATAATAATAGTAACATTGATCATATATACAATAGTTCTGCCAAAACACTGTAGTTCTTACAGTTATTGTTATGTAATGGTGATGTGTGTGTGTGTGTGTGTGTGTGTGTGTGTGTGTGTGCGTGTGTGTGCGTGTGTGATATATATATATATATATATATATATATATATATATATATATATATATATGCTTTTCAAAATAAAAGTCCCTAACATTAATCTTGACAACGGAATATTAAAGATGGAATCCCAGACTAAAAATTTATAAAATATCAGAAAAAAGGGGTAAGGTTAAAATTAGAGAGAAGCCTTACCAAAATCATTCTAGAACTATATTCTAATAATTAATTAATATATTTGGTTTCAATCTTTTGGTTGTATTGTTCTTAATTTGTTTAATCCAGTACACCTCCTCCTTCTTTCGCTGTTGGGTTAACCACAGTCGATTATATTCTAGGCCTGAAATCTTAAGGTTTGCAACTGAATGCTCTCTAAAATGAGAATATAACCTTTTGCCCGGCTCCTGGAGACCCACCTGATATAAATGTTGTTTTTAACAAACTGCTAGGGTATGTTTTGTTTCACCTATATATAATACTTGGTTTTGTAAATAAAAAATATCTTAAAAAAGATACCTGACATTCATCAAAGGATAAGAAAGTGCTAAGTGCTAAAATAGACAGACAGACAGACAGATAGATAGATAGATAGATAAAAGCGTGAATGACAGACATACTCAAGCCTGATGGCCAATGAAAGGCTGGCGGCTATTTTTACCCCATCCGATGTCAAACATATATCCTCTTCACGTCACATACCACACATGACACTGTGCAAGCTGGCCTTTTCTTACCTAATGCACTTCAGTTTCATGACTTTCGTGACACTGATATACTTAATTTGATCTTTCTTCTTCACCGGCACATAAAGCATCTGCTTATAGTGTCGCAATGAGGAATTGTAATTGATGCGATGCTTGGATAAATGAGAGCAGTTGCTTCTCGTGAGTCGGGACACTAACGTAAACATGAAACACATGGTAATCCCCTCAAATCCTTTACATTTATCAGGAGATGTTACGTATGAGACCTCGTTCATCCCGTAGATCCCTCAGCTCCACGGGTGCGTGCGCAGCTTTGAGCGCGTTCACGAGATCACGCTTAACAACACCGGAGGCTCCGTGCTTATATTGGGTACTGATTAAAAAAATCGTTCATAGGAAAATATAAGACACAGAAAAATAACATCGTCAGCCGGGTTAAGGTGAGTCAACAGTTTTCCAACAGAAATACGCACTGTCGATTGTTTGATATCGCTTGTAAGTGAATGTTGCGAAAGCAATCTGAACTGGCACGGCCCAGCGTGAGGAGGATGAATGTTATTTAGATAAATGTTTTAGATAGTAAATGATCGATATTTGAGCTGACATCCCTCTCATAATGTTACATGTTGCAAAGAGTGGAACAATTTGAAACGTTGTCTTAAAATGTTGCATTATATCGTTAGAGGTTTAACGATTAAAATGTGCACGCGACTTCAGGTGTTGCAAATATTTGAAAAAAAATAAATAAATAAAAATTCGCGTGCGTGCTTGACCAAACTTGAGTTTACTTTCTGGTTTTATCATTTCTAAGTGTTCATTTACAGTAGCTGATGCCATTAAGTGCGTATCGATACGCGTGCACTATATTTGTAGTTGTACTATTAGTTTTGAGCAGTTTAACTGGCTGTTATATCTTTGATTTGAAATCTTCAGTCCTCGACTGTAGTTTCATGTTAACACAACGGCAATGCATGCATTGGCTGCATTAATGTCTGGCTAAAATAACAGAAATGTATTGTTAAAACTTAATTGACAGTAGTTTACAACTTTCAGCGTTTCATTTCTAATAAAAGTTTGGCTTAGAGCAGGATAGTTTCATTAAATTGATATTACAGTTGTTAAAACACACTTTAAATCTGCCGGGGACAGGAAAACATGCGCATCATTTATGCTATTAAACCTTTTCCCGCACACCTTTAATGGTTTATTATGAATAAAGATCATATAGTCAGTGCAGTGAGTTGTTTTGAGGTACACATCTTGTCAGATATCCTCCCCCCATGGAAAGGGAACACGTTGTTCCCTTTGCACCAGAACAAAGAAAGAATGAGAGGTCCCGTTAAAAGATTCAGACATCTGACATCAGAGTTGAAAAATTCAGACATTGTATTTGTCAGTATATTGTGTAGAACTTGGAACTGATTTTAATAAAGTTAATTACTGACAGTTTTTATTTGTTATGACACCCACAGCTGATTTTTCTGAAGCAAACCTTTTGTTTAATGTAGTTTTAGTTTCTAGCTGATACATTAACTTGTTTATTAGTGCCTATGTGTAATTTCTCTGTACTTAAGTAAATGTGAACTATACTTCACTATGTTCTAAACTGATTCATTTGTATGGTCTCTTTCTATTAAAAATATACAAATTTAGTTATGGTCAACATTACAAGTCACAACCTTGATCTTAACTTGTCTCAAAATGTCAAAGTTGTATAGTGTAGTTTGTCTTATGGTAGTTTCACTTTGGCCAAACCAGTTCAGTCCAGAACTGGAATTCGAACAGCTCACCCTACCCTCAGAAACTTCACATTTCTCACTCACACCCCTCACCCTCCTTGTTATTACCTGACCTGGCGTCTTTTTTTATATACCATGAATGGCATAAATGGAATATCATTAATTTTTGTTACAACTGTGTAAGTGAATAAATCTTGTGTAAATTTTTTTAAGTGGCAAATGCAAAATAGAATCAAGGGCCTTAAAGCCTGGACCTTTGTGAATTATGGACAAAGCTAGTTTTCCTACTGTGTAAAATCTGTTCTCTTCTAATGCTCTTTGATGGGGCTTTTCCACCGAAATGTTGATGATTCTCGTGCCGCACCTGTGCTCGACTGGTTGATGGCTGGGCTTTTCTGGAGCCTATCGTGAACCAGCTATGCTTTTCCACTGACTAGAGAACTGAATTGTGACATAATGGGCTACGTGGCTACATAGTAGTTTTATGCGACTACCTCACCTGTCCACAAACAAACATGGCGCGTCACAGTGTTTGTGTACAGCTTTTGCTTCTGTTTTTGAGGACATATTTAAACATACAGAGAAATGCAATCCAACGTTACATTACATTGCTCAACGAGACATGTCTGAGGCGCTCAAGACGACAGACACGTAGTGTGCGCTTGGCTTAACGTAACTACCTTATTTACTATATTAACTTTTTGAATGTGGCTTTATAAAAACTGTAACAGTGTAATTGTTATTAGCATTGGTGTAGCAGATGGTTATATTTGGGTTTTTGTCATAAGCATATAGGCTAATATTATGTTTACATTTTGATTGAGAATCCCACCGGTCTACTTGACAGATAGCTGCGATCTTCCTAACTAAGTGTAGTCCCCTTACTGAACAAAATAATGCACAAAATAAGATGAGAAGTGTAAAAGCTAACAAAGTTGGAAAATATAATATCTTGTCGAGATCAGCTACAGAGGCCCCAGCAATTCTGTGTTTGTCTCGAATGTTACTGGCTGAATTCAATGCCTCGGTTAGTTAGCAGGTTGTACAGTGTCCGAGCAAAGAGTCCAAGACATCATTGCTCCCTCCACTGCTGCTTTTTCTTAGGTTCTACTTATGGTCTCTGTACTCTAAGGTTTTTATTTTTTGAGTTTATAAAAAATTGTTTATTATTTGGTCAATCGTCCGATGCATTATGACCTGCTGTATCTCTTCTGAGACTATTTTTGTCCTTTTTGTGATCTCTCTCTCTCTAGTTTTCACAGATTGCCGTAGAAGACCATATCGCAAGTAGAACGATCGTTTTCTCCACGTTTCCTGAACGCTCTTGATGTCTGACTTTAAAAAAAAAATAAAAATGGTTGTTTTTGAGTAAAGAAGTGCTCCTTGCTACAGACAGTAGCTACTGTTGTTGTTTGGAAATCTTTACCTGGTGACTAAACATTATCCCACCCTCTGGTCCCTTACGTTAAAGGTTCCTGCGTAAAGACCAGCAAGCTTTTGGGGCCAGTGCAGAATCAGTTTTTCCACATTGGAAGGGCCTTTTCTGCTGTGGAAATGCGCAGAACAGTTTGAGAATTTGCACCGGCCCAGGGACCCGTGTCGGTGGTAAAGGGCTATGATTGTAGAAAAATATTACTGGTTATGTTTGCCTTTAAAGAGAGAACTGAACTAGAATCAATAAGAGCCTGATGAAAGGAGTTCCAACTCAGTCGCTCTGTGAGAAAAATTTAGCCCTATATAAGTTAGGTGTTATCTTTATTATGTGTAGATGTGCATAACCTTCCTGTTGTTGATACCAGTAAATTTACATCTGCATACCACTTCAGAATCAATGTCTTTTATATCATTTTCTACAATAATATTTAAAACTTTTTAAAAGTTCACCTTAAATACATAAGTATAAACAACTTCATCATTCATTTTCAAATGCATTTTTCAAGGTACTTTTCTATAAAAAATTCTAGATCGCTCACTCACAGTAACGGACATGTTTTTTTTCTACTCCAATAACAGTAATGGAAGATGTAGCTGTTTATGAAGCATGCTTAAACAGTGGTGTAAAAAAGTTGTTCTACACAAGCATTTTATGGTAGAAAAGCCTGAAATTTACTGAATGTACATTTTGTGACAAAATTGCATACTCAAGATTGACAGATTGCGTGACTATAGTGTCACCCTGGCAGAATATTTCTTAACTGTAAAAGAGTCAAGATCTGATTGGGGGATTTCACCTATAGAAATATGACATCCTTAAGCATGTCGGAATCTAATTCTGAACGGCATATTGCTTATTTATCAAACTTAGAACATTTTATATTTTACTTCCATGATTAGTTCTAAGTAATGCATGACACAATTCATCTAAAGGGGATGCAAAGTGGGGATTCTTTTTGGTATTTCTTGCAACAAGGGGGATGCATCCCCCTCAACTCAAGTCCTGCCCCCAACCAGTGCTACCAACTGAGAGGCTGGTGCCACCAACTGTAGAACTTGCCACTGCTCTGAAATGGTAGTCTGGAGCCCTGTGTTACTGCCATTTCTTAATTAAATTATACAGGTGCTGGTCATATAATTAGAATATCATCAAAAAGTTGATTTATTTCAGTAATTCCATTCAAAAAGTGAAACTTGTATAATGTAAACATTCATTCCACACAGACTGATATATTTCAAGTGTTCATTCCTTTTAATTTTGATGATTATAACTGAGAACTAATGAAAATCCCAAAAACAGTATCTCAGAAAATTAGAATATTGTGAAAAGGTTCAATATTGAAGACACCTGTTGCCACACTCTAATCAGCTAATTAACTCAAAACACCTGCAAAGGCCTTTAAATGGTCTCTCAGTCTAGTTCTGTAGGCTACACAATCATGGGGAAGACTGCTGACTTGACAGCTGTCCTAAAGACGACCATTGACATCTTGCACAAGGAGGGCAATACACAAAAGGTCATTGCTAAAGAGGCTGGCTGTTCACAGAGCTCTGTGTCCAAGTACATTAATAGAGAGGTGAAGGGAAGAAAAAGATGTGGTAGAAAAAAGTGTACAAGCAATAGGGATAACCGCACCCTGGAGAGGATTGTGAAACAAAACCCATTCAAAAATGTGGGGGAGATTCACAAAGAGTGGACTGCAGCTGGAGTCAGTGCTTCAAGAACCGCCAGCTGTCGCATTCCTTGTGTCAAGCCACTTTTGAACAAGACACCGCATCAGAAGCGTCTCGCCTGGGCTAAAGACAAAAAGGACTGTACTGCTGCTGAGTGGTCCAAAGTTATGATCTCTGATGAAAGTAAATTTAGTATTTCCTTTGGAAATCAAGGTCCCAGAGTCTGGAGGAAGAGAGGAGAGGCACAGAATCCACGTTGCTTGAAGTCCAGTGTAAAGTTTCCACAGTCAGTGATGGTTTGGGGTGCCATGTCATCTGCTGGTGTTGGTCCACTGTGTTTTCTGAGGTCCAAGGTCAACGCAGCCGTCTACCAGGAAGTTTTAGAGCACTTCATGCTTCCTGCTGCTGACCAATTTTATGGAGATGCAGATTTCATTTTCCAACAGGACTTGGCACCTGCACACAGTGCCAAAGCTACCAGTACCTGGTTTAAGGACCATGGTATCCCTGTTCTTAATTGGCCAGCAAACTCGCCTGACCTTAACCCTATAGAAAATCTATGGGGTATTGTGAAGAGGAAGATGCGATACGCTAGACCCAACAATGCAGAAGAGCTGAAGGCCACTATCAGAGCAAATTGGGCTCTCATAACACCTGAGCAGTGCCACAGACTGATCGACTCCATGCCGCATTGCTGCAGTAATTCAGGCAAAAGGAGCCCCAACTAAGTATTGAGTGCTGTACATGCTCATACTTTTCATGTTCATACTTTTCAGTTGGCCAACATTTCTAAAAATCCTTTTTTTGTATTGGTCTTAAGTAATATTCTAGTTTTCGGAGATACTGAATGTCAGTTTTAATCATCACAATTAAATGAAATAAACATTTGAAATATATCAGTCTGTGTGTAATGAATGAATATAATAACCAAGTTTCACTTTTTGAATGGAATTACTGAAATAAACTTTTTGATGATATTCTAATTATATGACCAGCACCTGTAAATTGTAAGGGTAAATGCTAAGTTTAATTTGTTTGGGTAGTTGTAAAATATGCTTTTGCATTGCCTCCACAGTAGAGCTGCACGATTCTGGATAAATTGAGAATCGTTTTTTTTTTTTTTTTTTTTTTTTTGTAGGTATAATAAAGATCACAATTCTGAAGAAAAAAAAATGCTTATTTCAGTGATTTACAAAACCTGGACACAATGGTTCTAAACAAAGTAACATTCAAGTAACTAGAGGTTCTGACAAAATGTTCTCTGCTTTAATCTATGCAAAAATGAAATGACATTGTAAATCAAATATGTCCTAAGTCCACAAGAGGGCACAACGAATACATTATAAACCAAACAGCACCTTGTTATTATTGGAAAAAAAAATCCTGTTTAAAAAGTGCATACAAAACGATTTAGGTTTCTTAAGTTCAAGGATATCTTTATTGTTCCAGAGGGGCAATTTGTTGTACAGTCAGCAGTAAACACACAACCATCAGACAAACATTAATACATGGACAATAGATACAACACACAAAAAAAATCACATTAAATTATTTAAAAAGCCAATGGCAGCTGGAATAATTGAGTTCTTAAGTCTGTTTGTCCAACATGTTGGCAGATTATATCTGCAGCTAGACAGAAGCAACTTAAACTCCTTGGACAGGGGGTGGCTAGGAAAGCACTGCGTCTTCAGTGGCTCTGATGCCGGGAGTACATGAAGACACTTATGTTCAATTTTACATCCAACAACAGAACACTTATGATGCTTACGAAGCTGAGACATTATTCTTCTAACTTTATTTGCTCCAGCGTGGAAAAAAAAATGGCAGACTGTGTGTAGATCACTCAAGGGAGGAGGGTGGAGTCCGTTACGTTATTTTGACGCACTGTTTTTGATTAATAGAAATATAAGAAAGAGTTGTGTACACACACTGCCCACTCACATTTATGTTCAAACACAATGTAAATGTGAATTTTGCATAATGTCTTTATGGTCTCCTAATTCATTACTTCTGTGTTTACATTAATATTGCCTAAAGAGTGGTATTTTGATAAAAAAATGCACGGAAGCTCATACAGACGCGCTGTCTTCATCACGAGACACAAGCGCATGTGGAGACACGTGAGCGTTTGAAAACATCCGGCTGTAATCAAACAGTGCACTGATAGCGAATTTAATCAGATCTTGGTAATGCTGGGATTTTTTCATATTGAACCAAGCAGAGATTCCGGCACACTCCTGGCTAATCGTGGCTACACCCTGCAGTTTATAAACCACTGTGCTGAACAAAATCTTTGGCTGCTGCGTTTTAGTTTATTCAGCTTCTCGCGCAGGAGTGCTGTGTTTTGTAGATGCAATATAAAGTTGAAAAGATCAACATTTAAAAACATGTCGATGTGAATTTCAAATTCAAATTTGACCGCTTTACAAAGGCATGCCACGGGAATAGACATTGCAGAATCGTTGTCATTTAGAAATGAGATTGCGTGGGTGTCTGAATCGAGATTATTTGATATTTTAACGATTAATTGTGCAGCTCTCCTCCACAGCCTTTGACATTAATTATGCTGATTCAACATTAGTGTTGATTTAACCATGGGATAGAAGCGGAACAGTTCAACAAAAGTTTAACTGGCTGCAGAATTTTGCTTTTGTGCTTGACTGCTAATTCTATCTGACACCACTGTCTGTCTGTGTTTGAGGGCATGCAAGAGAGTGTATTGGTCCACTTGTTATGTAAGGGGAGTTTTGGTGACCACATACATGCACACAGGCATTACTGTCCCCAAGCATGTCATGACCAGCCCTTCCCCGTTCAGCTAAGATGACTGGGTCACTGTTGTTTGTGTTTGAATTAATAGGTGTGGGAACTCGAGGGCAGTGATTAATTTTGCAACCTTCACCCTCATTTTTGGGTGTAAGTTTGTAGTGTGCAATTTTAGTGTCACTAGGGTCTGCAGATGTAATTGTGCCAAAGAAAAAAAACAAATTGTTATGAACAGGTTTCCCAAGCACTACAGTTGTATGGACAAACAGGTAATCACATCCCCAAAGTGCCCTTGGGCAAGACACTGAACCCCAATTTGCTCCCAATGCAGGCTAGTGCCTTGCATGGCAGCTCTGCCGTCATTGTTGTGTGAATGTGTGCATGAATAGGTGAATGAGATGCAGTGTAAACCACTTTGAATACCGCTAAGGTTAAAAAGGCGCTATAAGTGCAGACCATTTACAGGGCCACAGTGTTTATACTGTGTAAATCAACTGACGTATAGCTTATTTGATTGTCTCTGCACAATGAACTGGAATTTAAAAAAATTCTAATTTCAACTAGGCCTTTCAAACAATAAAACATTTTGACTGTAATTAATTTAGAATTTAATTAGTGTGTTCTTGCATTCAGTCTGTGCTAATTTTAGTTAGCGCCTATGTGCATATGTCCTAGACGGCCACTTTTGGAGCTTCTCACTGCTTGTCAGCATAATAAACGCTGCTGTTTTAGGATGCAGTGTCAAATTATAAGTAGGTAAAACTTTGAAAAATCGCATTTCAAGATGCATTCTGATAATCTTCATCTAGCTGTCAAGAATATGTTCTGTGTGACTGGCTCTCATTCTCTTGCTGTGCTGCTTGTGAAGTTTGTTGATGTGCGTTGACTGCCCCCTGCTGACGTGGCTCATAAAAACACGAAGTTACATGCACTTCAACGCAAGCTTGACTAGCTCGGATGTTAGGAAAACACATACTTTTATTACAGAATTTACATACAGGCCAGGTGGCATTTTTTATCTCACAAAATTAACAAGTTAAATCAACAGCTCTAATTTTAACATTGAAAACTTTACAAACTTCACCTTTAAGTCTGTCTTATGGCTCTGATTTTGGATTCAGAAATAAAAAATACAAAAAAAAATTTACAATTCACATGGCAAATGAGATATCACATTGGATTAACCTGACTTCATTTCCACATGCAGTGGCACTAATTCTTCAACACCCCCTGCTGTTTTCAGCCTTGGATTCATGAGGATAATTGGCTTTCTTATCTGCTCTGCATGCATGGTACTACACCAGTGGTGAAAATAGATCTAAAATACCCACTGTGAACCATTGAACTGGTGTCCAAGGATAGAAATGGTTCTTGCATGGCTAGAGAGTGGGGGGTTGCCTTCGGTTTGCGGAAGACCACTGGTGAGTTGGAATGCTGGACACCATATTTGCTTAGTTGCAAACATAGTGTGTGTTTTAAAGAGAGAAAATAACTGCGTTACAGAACAGATGTGAATTGTATGTTTGATTCCAACCATTTTCAAAAATAACACTGCAGTGTGTGAATGTGTTATGTGTTAAATATGTATTGTATGATATTCATTGGTTCAAAGCCCATGCATATTTTTTGGTTTGTAGTAGTTATAAAGCAAATACCTTTACACTGAATTGTTTCTTATGTTTTAGAAGTTATTTGTGTAGATTAAGGTGTTGTGTTAAAAGTCCTCTGTGTGGAGTGGGCATATGCATGCATAAGTGTTTGATTGTCTGTGACTGAGCACATTCTGTAGTGAGAGCACATTCTATGCATTCTGTAGTGAGAGCACATTCTATACATTCTGTAGTGAAAGCACAGTGTGTACTACTGTGTGCACTCCTGTAGTTTATGACTTTTCCTGTAGACCGCTGTTACGCAAAAGGCCCAAGGCTGTTTCTGATTGTGCTGGTGCTATATGAATACACGGGCAGCATAATATTGATATGTCTGTATGTGTGCTCGTGTGTGTCCTTGAAAACCACAGCTGTAAAGACCATAACATTCTTAAATAGGAAGAACAGTTCTGGGTTATTAGTCATAATTTAAATGGCAAAAACACAGCATTGTAACCTTTTATTTTTATTGTAACATGTTTATATTCTGTAATTGTAAATGCTTTTTTCTCCCTCTGCATATCTCTGTGTGGTAGGGCTGCTCAATTATGATCATAATCACTATTATTTTGGTCAACATAGAGATTACAATTATATAACATGATTACTCATTGACTTTGGAAACCTAATACATTTATTAAACTTAAAAAAAACTAACTTGTATTTTTAACAGTGGATTTCCTTGAACTTGAAATGTAAATTGCACTGGGTAGGGGAGGAGGCTGTTGTCATATGATAATTATTTTATGTCACATATGGTGGTCAAATAAAGGAAAGCCTCAATCACCATCATTTACAGCAGGGTTGCTCACACTGGAATGAGATCTATTTTGACATAATGTTATGCCAGCAAGATTTACCATTAAGGCTATAAATTATCTCAATGCCAAAAATTTCAGTAGTTGAAAGTTAACTATTCTCAATTCCAGTTTAAAAACCACAACAAATAATAACACTGTTAACAATGTTAATTATGGAAGAATGGTTTCAAGTTCTTAATTATTCAAGACTAGTTAACAGTCAGTAATAAAATAACAATACAAAACCGCAATGAATTGAAATGGATTAAAAATAATGGAAGAAAAAAATACAAATTAAGAAAATTCTGTGCTATTTTAACAGCATGTTAAGTAAACATTCAGATTGAAATGCAAAATATGTCATTTTATAATATATTAATACTCTTTAAAGCTTATTAAGTTACCCATTCATGAGCAGTGAATGTTTTCTTGTTATGATTATTATAATGACACACTACACTAGATGGCAGCATGTCTATTAGCTTTTTTCTCCACAGTTTACATTCACTTTAGACATAACTCATTGTGTTTATGTGAATACCTCACCGAGACGGGTATTTTGATGGAATTTTGAAAAGTATTTGAGCGTTCAGGTGCGCAATAGCATTTTCAATATTTCATTTTCAGCACCAACGTGCATGTTCAGCACTCCTGTCAATCAATACTAGATCGCTTGTGCATTATTAAACTAAATACTCTGGATAACTTTCAACTGCAGAATAAGAATATGAACTTTTCATTATTGACGTTTTAATCAGTTTGTCCGGTCAGGAAAGTAAAATTCTCTTTCTCTTTCCCCTTCAAAAATTAATGTCGAGACCTGATTATATATTGTATTCAACATTGTCCGATAATTTTTTTTCTTCTGCAGAATAGATCCTAAAGAAAATGTATGTTTTAGAGTTTTAGATATTCTTTTGGAAAACACCAAAAGACTAATCAAAAACATATATTGTTCCAGTGTATAATGGACTGAATGAGAAAAAAATACTGTTGCCACAGTTATGATATTTTTTCTGAAATAAACAATAAAATTGCATTAAACAACAGCTCTCATGTTGAACAATGTGTTAAAACGACAAACAAGTAAATTATTCTTGTTTTGCCCATGCAAGGGTTTTTAATCTTTAAGTTCTCTTTAAAATATTTAGTTTTATTATTATTATTATTGCAATAAATCGTAGGAATATAATTTCTGTAATAATTTAGCAAGTGGTAATGCTAAACGATCTCAAGCCTTTACTTTGAGGTACAGTTTTGTCAGACTCTGGTGCTCCATCCAAACTTGGTGAAATGCCTCCACCTCGACCCACAAAACCCTACTGCCATGGGCTTACTTTAGATTTTTTTAGACACTTGTGATGGCCAAACATACCAGAAATTACACAAATGTGCAATGAGGTAAATCTTGAGTGCTTTTTAGCATAATCAAAACACATTAGCGACGCCCACTGACTGGTCTTGGAACAGTTTGAACGGCACCTGATTTTCATCCTACCTCATATACAGTCTCCGAAGGCAGCATGTTTCAGTTTCCTGATGCGAGCCTCATATCAATTAAAGCGAAGCACATTAGAAACATACTCGTAAACATCTGCGGCTCCGTATCTCAGCGGGTGCTCAAAAATAAAAAAGTGATTGGTCGTGGCAAACTTATGAAGAGAGCATGATTGGTCAGGTGAGGTGAAAATAGACTTCAAAAGCACTTGTGATTTGAACTATCATCTGTAGACACATAATTTTGTAAAAATGAGCAGAAATTTTCAACTGGCTGATCATTTCTGTTTGTTAGCTCACTAATATTGCAGACGTTTATGCTTAATTAACCATGAGAGTCAGAAATCGTGATTAAAATAGGATTAATTGTGCAGCCCTACCGGGTGTTTCATTGCAAAACAGAATGGCACAATAATCGTTGGATCTCGATTATCTTGTTTTCATAATTGTTGTAAGCCAAAATCGTAATTGAAAATAAAATTCAATTAATCACCAAGCCCTACTGTGTGTGCATGTTGTACAAGATATGCTTCAATGCTTTGTAACCTTGAGGGAATATCAGCAATTAAAAAATATGAATGGACACTGTTAAAACCTTTTGAGCAATTCTCCTGTATAGACGTGTGTTATGTATTTCTTTTGGGTACTAATTGGAATATTGTATTGTTCTTTATCTTTTTAGACTCCTATCTCTGCTTTTGTTTAGTGTGCAGTAGTTTGCCTGTTTGTGCGGGCACTGCTATGTGCTACTGTTCGGTCTGATTGTCAGCATGACACAGATAGTTGTTGATAGTAGGGGATTCATTGAGGCAAGCAGAAGTTGGACAGCAGCCAGCTGTCTGTAATTGTCAGGGTGTCTGCACTGTTGGAATAGTCTATGTGAAATACAGATTCTGTTTCCTCTCAGCTTTGTTTGATAAAATGTTTGTATTTTACTTTGTGCACAAAAGCGCTGAGACTCCGCAAACATTCTGTTTGTCCTCCTTCCTGCTCCTTCTTTTCTTGTTCCTTCATCCTTTTTTCTTTCTCACCCTCTTCTCCTTTTCTTCTCCACTTTCTCTTTCTCCTATTTCTTTTCCTTTTCCTCCCTCCTGTTGCTTTTCACTATCATCTTCCCATTTTTTTGCCTTCCTGCTCCTGCTTCTCCTCCTCCCTTCCTTCTCCTTTTCATTCTCCTCCACCTTTTCCTTTTAATCTTCCATATGGTTCTTTTTCTCTTCGTCCTTTTCTTCCCTTCCTCCTTCCCCTCATTTTTATCCTCCTCCTTGTCTCCCTTCTCCTTTTCCTCCACCTCCTTGCATCTTTTTTTTAAAGGATTTTTAGACATTTTAAAATGTTTGTATTTTTAGTATTATATTCAACATTCTCCGATAACAATTTTTTCTGCCGTATAGCTGCTAAAGAAAATGTACGTTCTTTTAAAGGAGTTTTAGATATTTATATTGGGAAAACATGCCACAACAAAAACTCAAAATCTTGTTCTGTTGCAGTGTATAATGGGGCGAAGACTACCCTCTCTCACCTTTCTGTTCACTTCAATCCATCTTTAACTCTTCAAAAAACAAACTCTCATATTGCGTATTGCCAATTTCCTTAACGAAAAGAAATGCACAGTGACACACATATTATCATTCAATAAGTCGCGAGCCATCATGTTGTAATCTAGCTGCATTAAGCGTGAATGCTCGAGGGATGAGTGTGCCTCAGCCGGGTGCAGTTTCAATCTCTCCTCCTTAGATTGGGACATTCATACGCAACTTGTAGAAGAGATGCTGATCGCATGGAGAAATACCAGTTTTAGAGTTTGTAGTAATTTACATGATCCGCTTCTGTTTTATTTGAACTTTAATAAAGCTATAACGCATTAAATATAACTGTATTAAAGATCTAATGCCGGGATGTTTCCTTTTAAAGAGCTCCGCCTCTGGTTATTCCACAACGAGAGTGCTTCTGTATTTACTTATTTTGTATTTTTGCATTATAATTCCCTCATTCGTTATAATCTACATCACCTGTAGCTGTTTGGAAAGTTTAGAGTGCATCTGGACTGTGAGCTGTGTAATTCTTCCTCTCTTTAGTCAGACGTGCTCTTGCGCATCATCGTTAAATGAGATCAAACGACTATTTGACAAATGTTTTTGTCGACAATTATTTTATTGATATTATCGATAACATTGACTAATTGTTTCATCCCTAGCCGATATATCACAACATTTTATATAGTAAATAACATAAACATAAAATTGTAAAAAAAAAAAAAAAAAAAACTCTTATTTGGCCCCATATTTACTCAATTCACACTAAATTTTAAGTTTATTAAAAATAATCTATACAAATAATATTGTATTTTAAATGGTATATAGCAGTTTCTTCTGATTTAGTCATCACATTTTTAGTAATTTATTTGCACATGAAGACATTTTTAATATATTAGGAAGAAGGAAAAAACAGTTCACACAGTAGTCCAGCAACCAAGGATGGCGTGTCCACGTTAGAAATAGTATTTTCTCAAAAATTACAGAATCAAACCAATTGCACATGCAATGAATAGTGAAATAAGACATTTAATTGTAGCGTAATAAGACGCCTTTACCTTGAATTTGCACACCCGTGCTCGTGCGGATCCAGTGCGAACAGGAGACTCCTGACAGTTTAAATGGCCTGAAATGCCTGCTTGGATTGTCACAGAATGACCATCATGATTTGTGAATCAGAATATTTTTTATCCTGATCCTGAAGTATTTGATTTTGGCTGATTTAATTCGTTCTTCAGAGGAAGATATTAGATGAGCGTTCGATGGGAAGAAAATGCTGGATTTTCGTGAATTAAATCTTTTTAAACGAGATATCGGCATATTTGCAGGTGGTATATGATTGAAATTTATATTTGCCTTTTATCATTAGAAAAGTAACAGGGAACTGTTGAGAGAGACTGTTAGAAAACATGTTTCAGAGGAACATTTATGAGCGCTCCACGGTACGCTGGATATACTGAAGTTGTGTGAGGTTGGTTTATTATATCTGTTTTTTTTTTGTTTTTTACATATTTGCAGATGGTATATGCTATTAATTTTATTGATATTTGCCGTTATCATTAGACAAGACAGTTAAAAGTTACAGGGAACTGTTGAGGAGAGAGAGAGAGAGGGAGAATGAAATATGTCTGTTGCTGCTCTATGCGGACCGTTTAAATTAGTCTGTGTTGCACACCGGTCTATTATTGTTGTAACATGATGGCACATAACAAAACGAACCATGACTGGTCGTTTACATGTATCATTCGCTTCACAATGCAAGCAGGTGATTCTCAGCACCCTCAAGAAACAATTTGACCAAAGGGAAAAATGTATAGGCCTATAGTTGTTCTGTGTAATTCCAAAAACGAGATCCTCACAACCCATTTGTCACTGAATGCATATTTTAATACCCGTTCTGTTCTCTACAGTCAGCTGTTGATCAAAAACAACAACAAAACACATTTAATTTTAATCATGCATAGCATAGAGGAGAATAAGCCATTTGAGTCCTTTCTAGTTAACGTGCTCATCTACAGATCCTCTTTACAGACATGCAGATTTTCTTAAAGAGACCGTACTGGTTTTAGCATGTGTTCAACAAATCAGTGTAAATACTTGTAAATAAAACAAATTATGCTATTAAACTATATAAATGTAACAAAATATTATATGAAATATAATATCTTATTGATTGATTACATGGATTTGTTAATTTTAAAAAAGCCAAAATGTAAACAAAATGGTGAAAAAATAATACAATATAATTAGTATAATTTATATTTTCTTAATGTACCTAGTTGGAAGCTGGTAGAAATATGTATTTCATAAGTAAGCAAAAGGGATATTAGAACTGAAATTTACCCATATGAATCGGGAAATCGGTATCAATACCCAGCCCTACTTATTAGATTGTGATTGGCCTTCTCTAGCACAATAGATACATGTACAATGCAAATGCTGTGTTATGTGTTGATTCCCTTGGACAGCTGACAAAAAAACAGCTTACAGAAAATTTTTAAATTGGTTCTGGGTACATTCAAAGCTGCTTTGCCTGTCATTACACTCAGCATGCGTGCTGTGTGTAATGACAGGCAAAGCAGCTTTGAATGTACCCAGAACCAATTTACAATTTTTAACACTATTCTTTTGTTGTTTTGCATGCACTGTTTGTATCATCAGGAAATGTAAATCCTTTTTTTTATTTATTCTTTTTTCCGTTTGTATATGGTCAAAATTACATGTGTGTTGGGAATTTGTAGTTGGTGTGAGAATCATTTTCTAATTAGGGTGGAGGTGTGGAGCGTTTTATGGAGTAAAACCTTGACCTCCATATCCAATTAGTTAAGACCTAAGCCATGTACAAATACAAACATGAACCTATGCAAGCAGCCCTAATGACTACTTAATTATCCTGTACACAAACTTAAAAAACAAAGTTTAATATATTGTGCCACACTAATGTACACTAAACAAGGCTCAATTTGACTGCAGAATTCAGCAACATGCAGTTTTGCATCAACTAGACTAGCCTTCATTGGATCAGTCTTTCATTGTCTCAATATAAACCTCCTGTTTAGCAACCTAATGGCAAGAAGTTTAGCTTTCTGCTGACTCCTCTTTGGCTACATGTAACAAGTCCAATTTAAAGTTAAAAACATGTGGTAATGTTTTAGAGTCCATGGGTTCCAAGGCTAGCTAATTCCATCACAATATGAAATCTAATATTATCATGTCTCCACCGAATAAAATTAGCTTTAAATTTAAAAATTTAAATTTAAATTTGGATTAAAGTATACAACACAAATTATAAATTATGTGGGGTATATATATAGTGATACATAAAGTGCATTAATAATTCCTTGAAGTTCTTTGCCTTAAAAATCCATAAAATTAAGATTTTAAGTACAGCTAATGATCAAGTACAAAACTGAGGTTGTTGGGGAATACCCATAAACCCTTGTGCTTAAATAATAACATGTTTGTTTAGTCCAAAGGAGCTTTTTAGATCTTATTATGTTTATTGATGCTGTTTTACTGTAATTTAGTTTCATGTTTTGTCACCATTAGGGTGATTAGTGTTTCCTTTGGCGAAGTTGGACGCTTTTCAATCCATGTAATTTCCCCTTGCGCATTTGAATGTGCATTGCTGAAGTGCAGTTTTATCTGCATGCTGCATGTCTTTAGGGAATCAAGTAAAATGACTCACCTCAGTCATTGTTTTCTGTTGAGCCAATTAAATTAAGTAGAAACAATAATTTTATGTTAATTTGAAACAATGTGCTATTAGTTGGTAAAACTTATAAAGAAGTAAATGAAGTTGAATGAACTGATATGTTTGTGTATATCTAACAAAGGCTTTCTAGCTAGACAGAAATAAAATGACCTTGCTCCAAACACCGTAACTTCATGCTTCCATCACTACAATTGTACAGAGGGGTTATCTGAGTTACAGTAACCTTTCTGTCAGCTTGAACCAGTCTGGCCATTCTCCATTGATTAATCTCATCAACAAGGGTTTGCAGAACTGCTGCTCACTGTATGTTGTTGTTTTTTTTGTTTTTTTGGCACCATTCTGAGTAAATTCTAGAGACTGTTTTGTGTGAAAATCCCAGGAGATCAGCAGTTACAGAAATACTTGAACCAGCCCATCTGGCACCAACAATCATGCCACGGTCGAAATCACTAGGATCACATTCTTTTTCTCCATTCTGAAGGTTGATGTGAACATTGACTGAAGCTCATGACCCATATCTGCATGATTTTATGTATTGCACTGTTGTCACACTATTGACTGATTAGATAATTGCATGAATAAGTAGGTATACAGTTGTACCTATAAAGTGGTCACTGAGTGTATATATATATATTTATTATTTTTTTCTGGGACATTTACTTGACAATGCACTGAGGTTGTTGGGTTTGTGATCTCTAACCCCTGTAGGGATGGAGTTCCCTGTAGATTTGTTGGTGTCTGGGAGACATGAGGATTTGGAAAGTTCAGCCCAGATCTACATGAATAAACTGCTCTACAGCAACCCAGATAACACGCAATTCCTTACCCTGCCCAGCTCCAGAAAGGTAACGGACACCACAGAGCTTACATTTAGAGTTAAAGGGTAAAGAAACAACAAACCTCATTTTCTGAGATGTTAACCAATATTGAATTGTTGCACATGAAAGAAGATAATGTTATGACCCACTGATTTTAATTTGAGGAGGAAAGTTGTTAATGTGGATTATTTTTGTGCTATTTTTGTCTTCCGGGTTTAAAATCAACATCAAGTCAGCGTCGTGACATTTTCACACACTATAGTGCATCATTACATGACTACATTCACACAGTCATTGGTGGGATTGACAACCGTAATTACTTAAAGGTGTGAGTCTTGAAATGTCCCGTTCATACAACAGCTTACAGTAGCATTTCGAATGCTGTCTGTATGAAAGAACTACCAAAGTCACAACCGTATTCTAACAGCTGTAACAATAGTGACCGTGACTAAAAGATTGCAATGTCCATAACACCAGCATGTCTTCTCACAATTGCCGCCATGTAATTAAATAAATCCAATTAAGGCGCGAGTTCATCTATCATATCATAGTTAATGCTTTTTAACCGCGTGCAGCTTTTGTGTCACTCGCCTCGTGCCTGTGAGCAGCCGGTGGAAATCAGTGAATGAATCTTCGGATGACACGCAGCTCATTTCTCCGTCTCTGCAAGTTAATGAAACACACAAGACACACATGCGTACAGTGCAGCATCTCACGGTACATGATGTGACTAACAACTAGTTGTCTAGTACGGTTCCCTTCACACAGCACAAGTTTGCTGAGAATGTGGCTGTGAGACCTGAAAATTTGCAGGTGATGGAATGCGGTTGTCACTCTCGTAAATAACCGAACTGTGTGTGAACGTAACCTTATTAAGCACTCAAAACAGGCCTGACAACCGTATTCTGCTGCTGTCTGAATGTTGCCCACCTGATATTCTCATAAGACGAGCAGTTCAAACTCTAAAGCAGCATGCGCTTCAGTTGATACCGGGCTGGAGTGTTCAAGATGCTGGCTTTCAATCTATGGTGAAACCTTCTAAATGTTAACGCAACACTCATTTATTAACGTGAGAGTTTCGAGATATGCTTAATGTTTATGTTTTAAACTGATAGTCTCAGACACTAATACTATCGATCCATCCTTCTTTAATTTGAGTGTTTATACTGATCTAATAGCTTACATTTGTGAATTAATGTCATGGAATAAGCCTCCAAAGTTATTTCAAAATCTTAGAAGCATTTATTTATTTTCAATACAGAGTACATGGCTTAGCATATAATTGAGTATCAAATTACATTTGTAAAATGAACACTGTTTCTGTGTAATGTATTGTGAGCTCATTATTTGTGAATTTTGTCACAAGTAATTGTTAAAATCTTTGCTGTTAACTGCATTAGTGAACTAAAGCTGACTGGAACAGATAGACCGTTTTTGTGTTCTGTCACTGTTCTGCCCTTCATTCCACTCTCCCTGGCAGTTTTTGAAAATGGTGACAACTGAACTGTGCTGAAACAGGGGGCCCTTTAAAGGGATAGTTCATCCAATATTTCCAGTAATAATAGGTTGAGACAGGCAGTATGTGTGCGAAGTTCTTGGGCAGAATATGCACTGTGAATTGCTAAGAAGTGTCCGAGTGTACTTTTGTGTTAAAAGGATACATGTCATCATTTACTCTCATGTTGTTCCAAACCCATATAACATGTGAAACACAAAGATAGACATTAGGGAGAGTGATAGGCTCTCAGAGCCTCAATCACCATTCACTTTGGGGTGGCTGTGGCTCAGTTGGTAGAGCGGGTTGGCCACTAATTGCAGGGTTGTTGGTTAGAATCCTACAACTCCACACATGCCTAAGTGTCCTTGGGCAAGACACTGAACCCCAAGTTGCTCCCAATGGCAGGCTAGCACCTTGCATGGCAGCTCTGCCGCCATTGGTGTATGAGTGTGAGTGAGAATGGGTGAATGAGTCATGGTGTAAAGCACTTTGAATACCGTTAAGGTTAAAAAGGCGCTATATAAGTGTAGACCATTTACCGTTTACTTTAATATGAGTTGGGGGGGGGGGGGCAATGAAAGTGAGTGGTGATTGAGGCTCTCAGATCCTAACATTTGGCACTTTTCCACTGCACATTACAGTTGGACTCTACTCACTTTACTTTTTTGAGCTTGCGTTTCCACTGCAGTTTAGTGCCACCTCAACGTGGGTGGGATTATAGGCTAATCATCATAGTTGTGCCGCCTCTACTGCCGTGACATAATCTTAAACGTGACACAAATGCACAACAAAGTGAGCAATGGAGGATATCGAAGGAATTGTGTTCTTTATTCTCGGCATGTGCATGTTTTGCTCAGCAAGACGACAAAATTTGTTTGAAAAGAGGCTGATGGCAGCAAGACAAAATACAGCAAAAGAAACGGAATAGATTGGGAAATAATACACCAAAGCACGGACGAGGACATCACTATGAGTGTTAACTCAAAGACGACGCAAGAGGGTAAGCTAACCTGCTATCTAGTTTATAGCAATGTGTTTAAGGTCTCAATCGCTATACGCACCACTGTCGCAAAGGATAGAATGAACTTGGCTGCCAATATTATGTATTGAAATGCATATTGTGTATTTCAGATCTCTCAATTTTTGCAAAGTCGCCACAACACACCATCTGTTTGGGCCTTCAACCGAGCTTCTGAGTGGTGGGATATGATTGTTCCTGGTTTCACAAACACTCAGTGGGTGGAGAACTTTAGAATGGATATTGACATCACATATTAGTATCGGCTCGGCTCGCTTGGAACCTCGACTGAGGTGGTACTAAAAAAAGTATCAGGTACCAGGTACTATCCACAGTCGAAAACCCCCCAAAAAGCGAGCAGAGTTAAGTTGTACCGTGTGGTGAAAAAGCCCCAATTGTGCATAACATCTTCCTTTGGGTTCTACTGAGGAAAGAAAGTCATATGGGATTGAAACAACATTAGGGTGAATAAATTATAACAAAATCGTAATTCAATCATAAACGCAGTAAGATAATACGAAGTAATTCACACTTCCTAAGACCTTTGCTCACACACTGCCTGTCTCAACCTATTAAATTGCTCTTCCCTGCATTATATTAACAATAATGTGTTTAGAAGAGACACACAATAATTTAGAATTGGAATGTAATGCCATAAAAAAATCCTGTTGCCTGCCTCTTTAGATCCGGATCAGTCCTGCCAATGTCGGCTTCGTTCCTCTGTATGGAGTCAACCTCAGACATAAAGTCCTGGCACTGTTTGCTCCTGAGGACCAGTTCACAGGTAGCCAACTTTCCTTCCCTTTGCCGATGACAATACCTTGTGTGATCAGTCTAAGGCTCCCATATGGACCAACCATTTTACAATTGTTATTATCTATTATATCCTTTCATTTCTCTTCTCCTCTCTCTTCAGCTGTGGCATTGTTTTTGGCTGATGAGTGGCATGCAGTGCAAGATATTCTCAAAACCTCCGATCCTGCAAGAGAAGGCCTTGTGAAGGTATTCTTTCAATTTTGTAAAAAAAAATTATCATGTTGCATGTTTAAATTAAGCAAATGATACAGACTAATTTTTTTACTGAAGAGAGAATCGCTAGAATTATTCGCTAATCGGTATGTTCTTCAAAAACTGTATGATTTCCTTTCTTGTATGTAATACAAAACCAGCAAGATCTCCATTCTGCTCTTTTCTATACAATAAAGGTAAATAAAAAAACTGATGAAAATATGACAAAAAATGGTGGATAAAAATAACAAAGCACCATTAACGTAGTTTGTTTTGTGCTTTATTCCAATTCTTTTGAAGCCATATGATAGTTTGTCTTAAAGACAAAACCTAAATTTATTCGCCGAAAAACTCTGAAATCTCATTTGTGCTTATGTATAAAAGATGCCACCTCGTGACGCTTCACTCCAGGTTTAACGTCAGTGACCTCAAACATCATTGGTTCTTGAGTGTCATGACGAAATACTATGCAATTTTTTAATTGTTTTGAATTGAACGCATGATAAACGAAGACCACATTTTTATTTTTATGTGTACTATTTTATTTTTTGTCTTGTTTTGGCTCTTCCTTCTTTGCCAAGTCAATAAAAAAAAAAACATATTTAGTAATTTTCTTCGAGGCTGTATTTTGGACTCTTAAATGGTCTCAAGCGCTCCTCCACTGCTCTGATGTTTTTTATACAAAAAGACATTTTGGGTTGTGCTTCATTATAGAAAGACAGAAAATTTG
Organism: Moxostoma hubbsi; assembly: GCA_032164185.1. Taxonomy (NCBI): domain Eukaryota; kingdom Metazoa; phylum Chordata; class Actinopteri; order Cypriniformes; family Catostomidae; genus Moxostoma; species Moxostoma hubbsi. Next base: position 34,537,823 of record JAVLUX010000001.1, on the reverse strand, counting down.
AAGGTGGTTTATGAGGGAAATGTTATGTAGCAGTTTGGCCAAACAAATAATTGGAAACAGGCAGTTTTTTGTGCCTGATAATTGAAAATAGTGAGTCTTTGCCTCAGTCTCAGACATACACAGGCAATGCATGTCTTCATTATTCACTAGAGCAAGGTCCTGAAATACTCATTTCAAAGTACGCACATAGGCATTCTTTCTGTTTACCTGTTTTGCCTCTCTCACTCAAAAATACATAAAACTTAATGTTTGAAAACAGTTCTGCAAAACGAGGGCCTGTTCATTTCACCACACTGTGTACCATAGTATGCCCCATGTGTTGAAATATCCTGTGTGACAGACTGGATTTCCTCTCCCTGCATGTTCATAGTTTTATTGCCATATAACAGTGTTTCCCAACCTTTTTCCCAAATGAATGAGGCCTATTGTTTTGTTTCGTTTTTTCCTTTATTAGGGCTGTCAATATATAAAAACTACCAGTAGTAATTTCTGATTTATTTGCTTAACTATATGACTGTTTTACTTTGTACATTGTTGTCTTAAAAAATATTCCAGGTTCAATTGAAGTTAAGCTTAATCGACAGCATTTGTGACATGTTGATTACCACAAAAATGTATTCAGACCTTTAAAAAAAAAAAAAAAAAGCAAAACTCTGGGTTCCAGTGAGGCTCTTACAATGGAAGTGAATGGGTGCCAATTTTTGAACGTTAAAATACTCACCGTTTCAAAAGTATAGCCACAAGATGTCAACAATATGTGTGTAAACATTATTTTAGTGTGATTAAAATCACTTGCTAACCTTTTCTGTGTAAATTTAGAGCCAATTTTACAACTTTATTGCCAAGACAGTGCAATGTCAACAAACACTAAAACCGTAAAATGACTGTGAAAATATGTTTTAAATAACAAATATTACAGGAGTTTTAACAGTACATTTAATGTGTGCATTTATAAAATTATAAGCGTCATATTTCTGCCTTTTTATGCCCTCCAAAATGTGGCCACATTCATTTCCATTGTATGTACCTCACTGTAACCTTGATTTTTGTTTTAGTTTTTTTAAAGAAAAGGAGGGATGGGCCAAAATATTTTTTTTGTGGTAGTCAACATTATGCCACAAATGCTGTCAATTAGGCATAACTTGTATGGAACCCGGAATGTCCCTTCTAAGCCCTGGTATCCCACATTTATGGTGTTTCTATTGTTTCAGAAGCAGATTTTGTACATTACATTGTTTGTTTGCTGCTCTTTGGACAGGTAAGGTCTGTGGGCGAGCGGATAGTCTTATATGTTCTGAACCGCATAATTTACCGGACAGTGGAGATGAGTTCTAACGAAGTACCATTCCTGTGCCATGGAGAAGACGACTATGCCAAAATCCTCTGGAAGAATGGAGAGGCAGTGGGCTTCTACTCAGTCAAGCCTAAAGGTCAGTCTTTCTCCCAGGAGAGTCAAGCAGAATGGTAGAATCATTGCTCATTCTTCCCTCTGTATAAGTTTTCATCAAAAAATGCCTGGAGTTGAATACTAGAGATGGTTGAGTAGATTCCCGCACTCTTTCTAAAGCGTTTCAGTGTGACAAAAGTGCTATATAGATGTAACTAATTATTATTAAAGAGTAATATCTTTTGAATAGCCACAATCCTGTGCATTATCCTTGATTAAGTAAATACATATCCAATCTAATGTACAGAATGTTTGGCATTCCTTACACAGATGCATAATCTACTGTTTGTTGTCCCATACAGGTAGCTTGTGTAATAGCTTTGTGAGCCAGTGCTACCTGCTTCCTGTCATGGACTCTATATTTGTGCAGAAGGATCACCGTGGTAATGGTCATGGCTTGCAGATGTTGGAAGACTATGTGGACTGTTTTAAAGATGACGAACTAGGCTTGAAATACCCTCTAACACAGGCCTTGCAAAAGGGTAAGAAATCTACTTCACTTCTTTTCTATTTGAAATGTCTCTTTAAATCTAGCCTTGAATTTTACAGGCTTATACTCTATAAGGAAGCAAAAAAAAAAAAAAAAAAAAAAGATTTAAGTAAGGGTGGCAATGTGAAATGTAATTATACAAATGATCAAGATAAAATAACTCATGCTTGTTATTATTTGGAGATTTGGTTTTGATACTTGCTCATAGCAACAGTGACATATTTTTGAAGATTCCTCTGATTCTTAAAGGAATATTCTGGGTTCAGTACAAGTTAAGCTCAATCAACAGCATTTGTGGCATAACATTGATTACCACAAAAATACATTTTGTCTTGCCCCTCCTTTTCTTTAAAAAAGGAAAAAAGTGAGGCACTTATATTGGAAGTGAATGGGTGCCAATTTCTGAACGTTACAATACTCACTGTTTCGTAAGTATAGCCACAAGACAGAAACGATATGTGTGTAAACATGATTTTAGTGTGATAAAATCACTTCTAAACTTTTCTGTGTAAAGTTACAGCCAATTTTACAACGTCGTTGCCATGACGTTGAAATGTCAACAAACCCTAAACCGACTGTACAAATGACGATTTAAACAACTTTATAGCTAATATAAAACTTTAGTTTTAACAGAAGAATGAATGTGAAAGTGCTTTTATAAAATTAGAAGCTTTATATTTCTGCCTTTTTAAACCCTCCAAAAATGTACCACATTCACTTCCATTGTAAGTGCCTCATTGTAACCTTGATTTTTTTTATTTTTATTTTTTAAAAGAAAAGGAGGGATGAGTCTAAATAATTTTTTGTTGTAATCAACATTATGCCATAAATGTGCTGATTGAGCTTAATTTGTATTGAACCCGGAATATTCCTTTAAAAATGTGTTGGAAATAGCCATGTGGAAAACAAGTTTGCCCACACCTCATATTGCACTTTATACTTTTTTTATTTTTGCAACCCATTTTACTTTCGAGTTAGACAGGGCTCCAGACTGTGACTAAAATGGTTGCAAATTTGACAAAAATGTATTTATTGTGATGATAATTTTAAATATAGTCGGCATTGTTGACAATCGGGTTGTGTGCGTTCAAATGCGGTTTCGTCAGATATCATCTTGTGAATTATTGAATACATCTATAGAGTGCGCACCAGTGTGTCTTGTGCCGCTTTTCACCTATTCTTACAACAATAAATCTAGTGTGAGAGAGTCGTGACCAAATTACTCTTTTGAACCGGATCTTTTTCATGAATCACCCGAAAATAACTAGAGGGACCTCATGTTAGCAGTTTGAATCAGATTCACTTTCTCAGCAAATCAGCCATCAGTGAGCTCACAACTGGGAGCACAGACATTTCAAAATAAGAGTCCCATGTGTATTTTTGGCTTCTTTATAGTTAAAAGTCCCATATTGTGTACCCTTTTTTTTTCTTCTGGTATTTATTGATTTGGATTGGAGTAGCACAATAAATTGCATGTGGGATTTCATTCAATTTCCACTTTTGTAGTCTCTGTGTCTGGGCCATCTGTTAACCGTAAAAGACTAAGGCATTATTGTAAAACCATTTATTGTGTGTGTGTGTGTGTGTGTGTGTGTGTGTGTGTGTGTGTGGGTGCAAACATTCACTGATGCTCAAGAAGACATCTCACATATGCATACTCTTTGTAATTATCTTTAAAGTAGATTGTAAAGAGCAGTATTAAGTAAAAAAATCTTTTATCTATTATATTTGTATAAATTATGAAAGGGGTGTGAACAATTATGAGACAATAAGGAATGCAAACGTATCTTTAGTATATATACTGTTTATTAAATTTGTGATGAATGGGTTATCAGCTGAATTCCTTTTTCTTCTACTTTTTATCTAGTTTCTGAACAGCAATCTAAATCAAGCAATTCTGTGATTTGGTGACTAAAATCAGCCATTTTCTCCTTAATGTTTCAGTTTAGGAGCCAATGGCTCCTTAGTAATTTATTTTGTTTGGAGGCTTGGAATTGTAAAAATTAACGTACAAGAATGGAGCCTGGTGGTTGGACAGGAGGGGTTGAAAGATGGATTTATAGTTTCAGAAAATGTATGTAACTTTGAAGATTATGATGAACAAACATTTTCTTACTTAAATAATGAGCATAGAAGATGAATCTTGCACAGTAAGACCAGGAACATTAAGGTAAGAATGCAGTTTTGAGCACTGATTTTTATTATTTACTGGCTCCATAATAGTATTTTGTTAATTTCTAAAAACTTAAATGAGAAATAATCTGTAGTTTGCTTTAAGAAAATAAATGGGTGAATTTTAATTTCATGTTCTCTTTTATTTAAACACAGATAAATACAACAGTTTATGTGTCTAACCCCTCTGCCACAGTATGCAGCCAGTACCTGAGCACATATCCAGCCGATGCTGACCTGCTTTGGGAGGTGGAGGGAGTCGGAGGTCCCTACCAGAAAGTGAATGTGGCAAGCAAACTTAGCTCCCTGGCACTGCAATGTGAGTATTGTCATTAGTCCTGCTTGGATCCTATCTGTCCGTGACCTCCTTATGTTAGTCTAGAATAGAGGTCGACCGATAGTTGATTTTGCCAATACCACAATAGGTGGTGGAAAAGGATAATAACAGATTACATGGCTGTTATTTTTTTCTTTAATCAATTTATTGCATTTAAAGAAAAATCTTTGTCTTTCCTTACTGTGTTGGCCACAGACACTGATGTGTGTTTGTTGTAAAACCAAAATCCCAATAATAGAAAGAAGAAAAAAGATTTGGTGCATAGCATGACCCTATTTAATTATAAACATTCTAGAAATAAATCAGGGACTCTTATTTTAAAATGTCTGGGCCTTCAGCTAACACAAACACAGTGATGGAAGAACATTGTCTTGAGTTGTTCCTTGCAGGGGACCATTACAATCATCTACGATGTATAACAATAGAATCACTATAAAGTAAAAATTGTCATATGGGCTAATATATACTGTGTGAACAGTAATTTTTCAAAAGTAGATCATCATTCACCTATTGTAGATGATGCTTGTGACAAATGCTTGTCATTTGTCATATTTTTGATAAAATTCCACATTAATCACAAATTAGTCAATAAACGGTGATCCTGACAAAATCTTGGCTCTGTTACAATGTTTTATATGTAAATATTCACCAAATATTTTAATAATACACTAAGTATTTAATTTTGTAGCCTATATATTCACCAGATGAAGGGTTTTGGCCACTATCGTTGAATATTTTTGTCGACAACTGATAGTTCCAAAAAGCAACTATCGACACAGATGAATCAGTAAAACCGATATATTGGTCAACCTCTAATATAGTATAACCTACTAATAAAATACTGACCTTTACAGTTATAGGATTATTTCTCAAAATGACCTTTACCAGCCATGCTGGGTAGGAAGGCACTGGTGATGGAGACCAATGTCACATAACTGGAACAGATTTATAGTTTTGATATAACTGATTTATTGTTTGTGTTTGTTGGGATGGTCTCCATAAAGGCAACCACAGCTCATGGGAAGAAGGGCACAGCAAAAATGGAGAGGTTGCAAATAACGAGGTGCAAATGACTGAAGAGAGCCTGGATATTACGGTAAATTTGAAGATCCTGTGTTTTGTCTTAATAGTAGGGATGGGCCAGGATGGTTGACTAGGTGTCCAACAACCAACTAGTTAGTGAGGTCAGATAATTTCCTGTAGCTCAACTGGTTGAGAACAGAGCAAACGATGCCAAGCTCATGGGTTCGATTCCCAAGATACTCACAAGCTGATAAAATGTACACTTTGAGTGCTTTGTAGATCTCTTTGGATAAAATAATCTGCCGTAGTTATAATAATCTGTCATAGTGGAGTATATTTGTTTTGTTTTAGCATGCTTATTACATTTTTTTTCTACGTTCATTATTTTGTAGTGATGGTGCATTAAAGAGGAAGAATTTAGAGACAAAATGTCTTGGAGAGGGTTTTGGCGGTTTTAACAGCGGCCATTCACACTGAACACCTTGTTTTGCGTCTGTCTGCACTATTATAATGTAGTGTTTTTCTATGTAAACGTGCTATGGATGTCTTTGAACCGCTTCATCTTGTTGCGCTTTTTTTTTTTTCCTTGCGTATGCGCACCACATTTTATAGGTGGCTTGGGATGTTATAAAAAGCCTTAAACATTTACAAACGCATCTTGAGACACCTGGGTTCTGTTCATTGCACTGTGTGGGTAAAAATGCGGTTGGTTTGAGCGACAGTTAATGCTAACTCTTTAGAGAAGTAGGGTCTCTAAATTCAACCCCTTGCTTCAACATTCAGAGCTCTACTTATGTAATAAAGTCGCCATCTTCAACAATAACTTTCAAGACAACTTTTTTTTACAATAACTTTCTAGACAAAGTAGACTTAATACTTCCTTAACACCATCAAGTCATTCAGACAACCCACCGACTAGTTGATTTATAAAAATATGTAGCCTTTTGCACATCCCTACACCCCTTTATAATTGCTCTTTTACCTTTAAATGCCAAATGTAAGCTTTGTGTGTAGTCAAAAAAGAGATTTGTTAACCATGACTAAGTTGAGTGAATTGTTGCAATTTTATTTTGCAGGAAGAAGTGGTATTCAAAAAACATCTCAAAGTAGCAGAAGGTTTGAATTTGTTTTTAATGAATTTTGCTACACACTTTCCTGCCTATTCAGGCAGTTTATGTTGGTAATAAAATTCCTGCTTTTGTCTCGCTGCCTCTCTCAGTAGAAATTAACGATATGCCCATATCCAAACGCACATGGAGCAGCGAGCGCTTACGAAAGAAAAGGCCAAGAGAAGAACCTGAGGAGAGAGCAGAGGAGGAGGACCGACCTGAAAAGATCAACAGGTCTCTAAAACCTCTTATACACGATGCCTAATAGCAGTTTATCAATGAGGTTGTCCTTCAGATTACTGTAACTTTACTGTTCTGTGTGAGATAATATGCATATGATATCATAATGCAACAGATGGGCTCTTAGATTTGTCTTTAAATATAAGCACCACTCATGTGAAAATGTAGTTAAAGTAGCATCTTTTTTTAGTCTATTAGTATTTTTTCATTTAAACTGACTTTTATATTGTCTTTTTCATTTCAAACCTGTGATGTGTGATCAGATTAGAGGAACCGGAAACAGAAACAGATGCTGTACCCGAGACTAAAGAACCAGAGGATGGAGAGAGTGTAGAAGAACAAGAGGACGAAGCAACCTCAGTCCAGGTGGTGGAGGCTGCGGCCACTGAAACTCCTGCACTTGAGGCAGAGCATGAATGTCTGGTGAGGGATGAGGCCCTGTTTGACCCCTGCTAAATACCACACACCCTTTGTTGAAGTCTGGCACAACATTTCCTCTTAGGCTTAGTATGAAGGCAGTTTTGCAGACATGGCTGCTTGTGCAAATTATGTTTGTTTATGCATTTCATATAACAGTAGTGGAATTGTGTGCCCTCTGCAGGTGAGGTGCATATACAAATTGTGTTTGTGTGCATACAGTGCATCTGGAAAGTATTCACAGTGCTTCACTTTTTCCACATTTTGTTATGTTACAGCCTTATAACAAAATTGATTAAATTCATTATTCCACAAAATTCTACAAGTTATACCCCATAATGACAACGTGAATGAAGTTTGTTTGAAATCTTTGCAAATGTATTACAAATAAAAAATTTAATAATCACGTACACAACTATTCACAGCCTTTGGCATGACACTCAAAATTGAGCTCAGGTGCATCCTGTTTCCACTGTTCATCCATGAGATGTTTCTACAACTTCGCCTGTGGTAAATTAAGTTGATCGGACATGATTAGGAAAGGCACACATCTGTCTGTATAAGGTCCCACAGTTAACACTGCATGTCAGAGCACAAACCAAGCCATGAAGTCCAAGGAATTGTCTGCAGACCTCCAAGACTGGATTGTATCGAGGCACAGATCTGGGGAAGGGTACTTTAAACATTTCTGCAGCATTGATGGTCCCATTGAGCACAGTGGCCTCCATCATCCGTAACTGGAAGAAGTTTAGAACCACCAGGACTCTCATAGAGCTGGCCACCCGGCCAAACTGAGCGATCGGGGGAGAAGGGCCTTAGTCAGAGAGGTGACCAAGAACCCGATGGATTCAGGATCGAGGGAAAGATGAATGCAGCAATGTACAGAGACATCCTTGATGAAAACCTGCTCCAGAGCGCTCTGGACCTCAGACTGGGGTGAAGGTTCATCTTCCAACAGGACAACGACCCTAAGCACACAGCCAAGATAACAAAGGAGTGGCTACGGGACAACTCTGTGTATGTCCTTGATTGGCCCAGCCAGAGCCCAGACTAGAACCCGATTGAACATCTCTGGAGAGATCTGAAAATGGCTGTGCAGCGACGCTCCCCATCCTACGTGAAGTCCTGCAAAGAAGAATGGGAGAAACTGCCCAAAAATAGGTGTGCCAAGCTTGTAGCATCATACTCAAAAAGACTTGTGGCTGTAATTGGTGCCAAAGGGGCTTCAACGAAGTATTGAGCAAAGGCTGTGAGTACTTATGTACATGTAATTTTTTTATTTTTAATAATAAATTTGCAAAGATTTCAAGCAAACATAACACAAAATGTGGAAAAAGTGAAGCGCTGTGAATACTTTCCGGATGCAATTATGCACACACCCAAACCACAGGTATTGATCACTATCTCTATGTACAGGTGGTGGAGGTGAATGGAGAAATGAGTGATGGTCAAGAAGAAAAAAAAGAGGGAGCAGCTGACACTGTTGAGGATGCACTGGATCAGGAGCGTCCCCTAGAGGAAGAAGCTATTGTGCAAAATGGCACTGCCGAGGAAGAGGGGATGGAAGTAGAGGGAGAGAAAGAAGCAGAGGAGACTCCGGTTGGAAAGGTATAATATTTTGTTAGTGACTGTTCTATGGAACTTGGTGACATCTGCCCATCAATTGTCTGTTTCAGGGCAAGGTTGTACTGTTACCAGACTTGACATAGATGCCTTATTCACACATCAATAAACAGAAATTTTTTCTTATGATTGTCAATCGACGTCTGCAATTTTTCAGATATAAATAGGACTACTCATTGCACAATAGTCTTTGTCTCTTCATACATGTTTCTCAACACAACTTTGGAAAACTTTGAGTAGCAGGGTTATTTAATAGGTGATCATTAACTGAAGCTGCTGACCCATATCCGCATGATTTTATGCATTGCAATGCTGCCACACGATTGGCTGATTAGACAATTGCATGGCTAAGTAGGTGTACAGGTGTACCTAATAAAGTGCTCAGTGAGTGTATATTGTGAATATGTATCTTACATATAGCCTACAAAATGTATTTTCAGTTACCAATGTCTTTTTGTGGTTTGACAGCTTGAATGAAGTCTACATACAGAGAAATTGCATATTAAACTTTCAGTTTGTGCAGTTATATCAGTTTCATCATCTAACCTGCAAACTCATCTGTGTCACTTTGTTTATTCTTGAATCCAAAAACCTTTATAACTTTGGACTGCCACCTGCACTAAAAAATATTTGATGAAAGAGCAACTTTTGTCTCGGATTAAGACTATCTCTAGTTGACTCACCACTTGATATGAAGTGTAACATCTGGATTCTAATCCAAAACCTGTCTATGACAGGTTTTTTTTTTTTTTTAAAGTTTAGATCATCAACATCAACCCTTCAAATTGGACCAGAACTGAATTGGTCAACTGTTGTTTTGCTTTATCTTTTGCAGGATGACATTACTGATCCCTTAGAAGAATCTGAAAAATCTGAGCAGATTGACCAAGAGCCTATTACTGAGGAGAAACATAAGGCAGAGGTGGAAATTACCCCTGCAGATGAGGAGGAAATGGAAGAGCAAGAAGCACCTGCCATTGAGGAGGAGATGGAAGAGGAAGTAGCTCCTGCCATTGAAGAGGAACAGGCAGATGAAGTAGCTCCTGCCATTGAAGAGGAACAGGCAGAGGAAGTAGCTCCTGCCATTGAGAAGGAACAGGCAGAGGAAGTAGCTCCTGCCATTGAGAAGGAACAAGAAGAGGAAGTAGCTCCTGCCATTGAGAAGGAACAGGCAGAGGAAGTAGCTTCTGCCATTGAGAAGGAACAAGAAGAGGAAGTAGCTCCTGCCATTGAGGAGGAGATGGAAGAGGAAGTAGCTCCTGCCATTGAGGAGGAGATGGAAGAGGAAGTAGCTCCTGCCATTGAAGAGGAACAGGCAGAGGAAGTAGCTCCTGCCATTGAGAAGGAACAAAAAGAGGAAGTTGCTCTTGCCATTGAAGAGGAACCGGCAGAGGAAGTAACTTCTGCAGTTGAGGAGGAAAACAAAATGGACATACCTTCTGCAGTTGATGAGAAACAGGAAGAGGAAGTAACTCATGCAGCCGAGAACACCAAAGACACTGATGCACCCACAGCTGTTGAGGCCTCTTCTGAGGACCTTCCAGCTGACCTGGCAGATGGGGACAGTGACACAGTGGGAGAACCGGCGCACCTGGAACCTGATGCTCTAGAAGACAAGGCTTCTGGTTTTCCTGCTGTGGCAGGGGAGCAAGAGGACGTTATGGATTCTGAGGAACCACCTGTAAACCAAGATATTGAAACCGCTTCTGATGTGCCACTTAAGGCAGAGGTGAGTCAACCTGCCATGGAAGACAAAAAAAAAGAGGAAATGGAGGCAGGGGTTCAAAATAATGTGGTTCCCGAGGAGGAGCCAGAGGAAGACAAACAGGCTGACACTGATGAAAAAGATAAACCGAAAGAAGAGGAGGGGAAAAGCTCAGATGAGGCTAATGATTCCGCCACTGATGTTCGAGTCCTTCGAGGAGGCAGAAGCAAATCCGTCCCTCCAACCCCCAAACGCACATCCAGCAGACGGAGCAAAGCAGTGATCTTAGAGGAAGTAGAAGGGGAGATGGAGGAAGAAGTGGAGGAGAAGCTCACAAGCACAGAAGAGGAGAAGGGAAGCACCGAGGAAGAGGAAGCTGAAGAGCACAGCACTGGAGAGGAGGATGAGCCACCTGTGATTGATAGGAGGGTGTTGAGGAGTAAAACCAAAGTTATTAAGTCCACGCCTAGTGCGAGAGCAAAGAGACGCAGCAAAATCTGAGTACACACATTCACACGCTGTTTCTCTGTCACTCAAATACTCTCCATTGTCCGTCTACACTCAATACCCAGTTTAATTTCATTTGCACATTATGTACAGTTAGTAAGCATCTCTCAATACACCTTTATATCAGAGATCTCTTCTAAAAAAGGCATAGAAGTTCTTTTATACTTGGGTTTGGGTTTATAACAGGCAGTGTGAATCTAGATTGTGCTTTTAATTTAGGTTTTGTGAGTGATGTTTTTGATAAAAGAAACCATTTACTGCATATGAAAAAAGTGCAGTATTTCATATTTAAGGAATAATTTGGGTTAAATTCAAGTTAAGCTCTATTCACAGCATCTGTCACCACAGAAAACAATTTTATATCGTACCTTGGTTTGTGAAACACCAAAAATTGAAGTACAGAGATGCATTTACAATGGAAATCTATGGGGAAGTCTGCTTGCCCCATAGACTTCCATTGTTGGTGCACAACAATAAATCTGAACTTTTTTCTGTACCAATCGACAGCATGCCACAGACTCTGCTAATAAAATGTAACTTGTATTTAACATGGAATGTTTCTTTAATGTGCTATAAGCACAGCCCTTTACTTGCATTAAAGGGATAGTCCACCCAAAAATGAAAATTATCTCATTTACTCACCCTCATGCCATCCCAGATGTGTATGACATTCTTTCATCTGCAGAACAAAAACTATATTCTTTAGAAGAATATCTCCAGTCCACGCAATGCAATACAATACAGTGAATGGGACTCCAATGGTTAAATCCATGTCTTCAGAAGCGAAATTGATAGGTGTGGGTGAGAAACATGATACATATTTAAGTCCTTTTTTTACTAGCATCAATCTCCACATTCACGTTCACATTCATCTTTTGTTTTTGGTGATTTGCATTCTTCATGCACATCGCCACCTACTGGGCAGGGAGGAGAGTTTATAATAAAAGAAATGTCTTAAATATTTAGCTGTTTCTCACTCACACTCATCATATTTCTTCTGAAGACATGGATTAAACCACTGTAGTTGTATGGATTACCTTGCGTTGAATGGACCTACATATCTGAGATATTCTTCCAAAAATCTTCATTTGTGTTCAGAAGAATGAAAGTCATACACATGAGGGTGTATAAATGATGAGAGAATTTTAATTATTGAGTGAACTACTCATAAATTATTAAATTAGAAATTATAGCTGTGATTTTAACTGTTTTTATTTTATTTTGTCTTACCTTCGCAGCTTATCCTGACCAATCCTGAGCTGCTGATAAAAAAGCTTGCAAATTTGCAAGCGCTTAGAAGGATAGTTCACCCAAAAGGGGACCTCTAGCATAATTTACTCACCCTCATTCTTTTCCAAACCTATAACTTTCTTTCCTACATAAAACTCAAAAGGAGATAACAGGCAGAACGACAGCCTTGATGACACCATTCACTTTTATTACATGTTTATTTTATTTAATGAAAGTAACTGGTGGCTGTCATTCTGCCTTTTGTATCTCTCTCTTTTTTTTTTTTTTATTCTACACAAGAGAAAAAATAAAATGGGAACAACATGAGGGTGAGCAAATTACAGAATATTTGACAATTTTGCCATGGATTTAGTTTCACTATTTTTGGTTTTGTGATTTCAGATGTTAATGCATTAGGAATAATTTCAAGTATCAACTGACACATTTAAGGTTTCAAAGAAAGCCTTCCACAAATTCACATACTTTTAGCTTTCAACTAAACTGCATAATACATCAGAGGACTCCTTTTTGTGTTATAAAGATTGTCCTGAGAAGTATTTTTCCTGTGTTGGAAACTCTTTTCTCAAATGCTGTGAATTACACACACACACACACACACACACACACACACACACACACATACTGTACACACACAACCACATGACACGTCTATACTTAAAAATCTACACTACTAGATATATTCACTCATAAATATGCATATATCTGTAGCCCTAAGTTTATATTATGTTTACATATACTTTATATGTTAACAATATGGTTTAAATATTCAGTATATGACAAGGAGTTGCTGTCTAATATTATAATTAAAGACATATTTTGCCTAGAAATGTTATCTTATAATTGTATTTTAAATAAAACTAGATAAAACGGTTAACCAAATGTTAATTGATGGAATGGGAGCTTTAAAGGGACAGTTCACCTTAAATAAAAATTCTGTCATTCTTTACTCAACCTCATGTTGTTCCAAAGCCAAATGACATCTTGGAACACAAAAGGAGGTGTTAGGCATCAACATTATATAGAATTTCTCCTTGTTTTCCTCTGAAGGAAGAGTCATAGGTGTTTGGAACGATATGACTAAATAAGTACGAGGAAATAACAGAATTTTCAATTTTAGGTGGACTGTCCCTTTTTAATAACAATTTGTCCACTCATAAGAAGTGTTTATTTTTTTCTTATTATAATGACTGGTGTTTTTGCAGCGTATGAAAATTGTACTGTATGACACCATTAGCATTATACATTTAAACTCCCCTAAATTAAAGAGTATTGCTACATTTCTTTCAATTTCTCTGTTTATCGTTTGTATTTCTAAAAGTCTAAAGCCATATGTTTCATATTTTTATTTTCAAGCTGTGAAAGAAACACCCTGTCATTGAGTTTTTCCCGCTCAAATAACGTCTTCATCTTTGGTTGCACATTTTTGTTTGACCACAAGAGTGCGCTCTAGGATGTAAAAAAAAAGAAAAAAAGCCATTGCAAGGAGTAAAGTGATTTCACACTCTTTCAGGACAGTCTGTTTTCTGTCTCCACTGATATCTCACTGTGAACACTTGAGATCTGTTGCTCACATTTTTATAACGGGTGAAAGCAGAAGAATGCCAGACATTACATTTTTGGTGGGTCTGAATTCTCTGATTTTCTCTCAGTTTAAAAGGGCAAATGTAATTTTTAATTTTGAGAAAGGCAAATCAAAAGTGGAATATTTTGGGCATAAGTTGGAAACCTCTTTTTACTTGTTTTAAATGTTTGAGTAATATTTTTCTGAAATACCTTCCTGAATCTGTAAATGTCCTATAGTTAATAAATGCCTTTATATATTCCTGTGTCCTCCTGTTTTTCAACAAAAATGTTTTCAACCCAATTCGTTTTACATTAGTGAATATGAATATTCCTTTACAGTGTTTTTTATTTGAATGGTAGAAGTTGAACCTGCCCCAATTATGTAGCTTTTCTCTCTAGATTTTCACCTCAGAGGCACAACTTTTTTTTTTCTCCTTTTAGTCTTTTTCTGGGTAGACCTTTATCATGACGAGTCTTGTTGAGGTGCTTAACTTGATATTTCAGCTGTGTGATCATACACATGTGCAAGCCCGAGTGATTGGTGCATTTCTGACACTACACTCAAAGCAATTTAAACATTGAACTGGGGACTCTCAACCATCATCAGCATGCAGCATCCACCTGGATGATGCAACAGCAGCCATTGTGTGCCAGTACGCTCACCACACACCAGCTATTGGTGGAGAGGAGAGGGTAGAGTAATAGAGCCAATTATTGGAGAGGGATTATTAGGAGGGCCATTTGGGGGGGGGGGGGACCACAGAGAATCAGGACCTCAGTTTAACATCTCATTCAAAGGATGTTCCTTTTTACAGTATAGTGTCCACATCAATATACTGGGGCATTAGGACCCACACAGACTGTGGGGTGAGCACCCTCTGCTGGCCTCCCTAATACCTCTTCCAGTAGCAACCTTAGTTTCCCCAGGAGATCTCCGATCCAGGTATTGGCCAGGCTCAACCCTGCTTCGCTTCAGTGGGCAACTGGTCTTGAGCTACAGGGTGATATGGCTGCTGAAGAAAGGGTAGAATGATGATTTGGTGCCAATAATTTGAAAGCAAGGTGTGTGAGAGTGTCTGTTCTTTTGTGTTTTCTAACAAAAGCTGCCCAGCTGGCAGCTTCCTCTGCCTTGCCCTGTCTGTTTCTCTCTGCTTTTATCTATTTTAGCAAATTTCATGTCATTTCCACATCTTTTGTATTTCATTGAATATGTCTATATGCTTGTAACCTTGCAAATCTTCTAAAGGAGTTGGTTGTGGGGTATTTTGAAGATGTATTAGACTGTAAGAAATGTGGAAAGAGGGATTTTGAGACTGAACACATAGACATCCTCTTTATGTAAATTTTTCACCTTTTGAATGGTTTATAGTTTATAGTTCTCCATAAGTGAGTGCATTTTTGCATTAGAGAGAGTGTGTGTGTGTGTGTGTGTGTGTTTTATGGTCCTGGCTGATTAAGCTTGGCACTGTCAGGAGTGGGTTTGTGTGTGTAATTAATGATGTGTCTCCTGCTCTCTCCCCTGGTAAAGGCTAATAGGATTTTCCAGCCCCAGGCTATAGCGAGGAGAGGCTGGGCGCATGTAGAAGTGTGCAGTAGAGGAGAGGAGAGGAGAGGGGAGGCAGATTGTTAGAGGTGATAGGAGAGGTGACAGCACAGGAGGTTTGAGCAGGTGGAGGTTAGAGGTTAGAGAGGATTCTCGATGGTCTGGCTGTGCTCGAGAGTAGAATTTGAGACCACTGTGGGAAAATGAGAATGTTAAGAGGCATTTGTGTTCATATGGAAAAACCTCGGAAGAAAGAAACTGGTTGGAAAAAGAGAAGAAGATGCATTCTTTGAAGTTCTTAAACATGTAAAGTGAGATGAAAAATAAATTGTTTATTGTTTGTTCATGATACTGAACGTATTAACTGATTTTAAAGAATGGAACCTTACCAAAAATGGTAACACTTTACATTAACATTCTCTTAAAAAGTTTATAAAGGGATTCATAATGACTAATAAGTCATGTACAAGTGCATACTACTTCATTGATATGCAGTTAAAACAATATAAATAAAAAGGATGACTTTTTTGCAATATTTTTCTTCCTTTATAAATACATTTATTCACTTGTATTAATCAAAAACATAAAATGAATAAGATTTAATGGAGGGATTGTCATTTTGCTAAAGTCTGCTTTGTGTTTATATTAATTAGGCTAATGTCTTGACTAACATTTTCTTGTTACATTGATGTCAAAAGAATGCTGCTATTCCAAGTTACCAACATTTCCTTTTTCAGGTCTTCATGAGCCAGATGACCTTTAAAAGTGAAAAGTGTTTCAATATAATATAAGTAATTAGTAATTTGAAGTGAATTACTTTGAGTGTTGTACTCAATACTGGTTGGGTAACACTTTAAAATAAGGTTCCTTTTGTTAACATGAACTAACAATGAACAACACTTGAACAGTATTTATTAATCTTGGTTAATGTTAATTTCAACATATACATGTACACAATTTTAAAATCAAAAGTTTGATCTGTTTACATTAGTTAATGCACTATGGACTAACATGAACTAACAATGAACAATTGTATTAAAAAATAATAATAATAAATGCTGTAAAAAATATATTGTTCATTGTTTGTTCATGAAACATTATGCCTTAAAAAATGATAACCAATGGAACCCACTGATAGTTCACACAAAAATGAAAATTCTCTCATTATGATATATATCCCAGGTTGGTATGGTTTTCTTTCTGCAAGTGGATGTCGATTTCTGTTTTGAAGCTCAAAAAAAATCACAGACGGTCAGTGTAAACGTCATCGATACGACTCCACCTGTTAAATTAATGTCTTCCAAAGGGACACGATCCCTTTAGGAGTGTCAATCAATATTTAAGTACCTTTTTTTCATGCTTCCATTCTGCAGTGGCATGTGCAAGTGACGTTATCGCATTGGTATTTAAATCACCCGAGAACTGACGGACGTGTTGCACAGCTGGAAGAGCAGCGCGGTTTACAAGTGAGAAGGAGGAACGCTGTACAGTAGATTGGTTGTTTTTGGGTTAGATCTGTATTTATCTGTTTCTTTACCCACAATGGTGCGTTTGTGTGCCATCCTGGATGTGTTAACCGGGTGGAGAATGTGAGATTACGTCTGTATCATGGCAATGCGAATACATCACATGAGAGTCTTCACCCTCTTGTGAAGCCTAACGGAAGCGATGGTTTATAGTCAGAAAATATTTAAATATCAAACTTTTTCCCACCAAAATGATTGTATCGCTTTAGAAGACATTACTTTACCAGCTGGAGTCATATCGATGATGTTTATGCTGACTGTCTGTGATTTTTGGAGCTTCAAAAGACAAATCTCCATTTACTTGCATTTCAAGGACCTTCTGAGCTAAGATCTTTTTCTTTTTTCCTTCAAATGTGTTCTGATGAATAAAGAGAGCCATACACACCTGGGATATCATGAGGGTGAGTAAATAATGAGAATTTTCATTTTTGGGTGAACTATCCCTTTTTCATTTAAATAAACCATGTAACAATATACATGATCATGTTTGAACATGTAAAAAAAGAGATGCTTTAGTATCACCGTAAGCTTTAATGAAGAGAAGATTGATGGAGCAAAGTGGAGAAAGGAAAAGAGAAGGATTGAGTTAACTGAAGATGGGGTGAAGGAGGGATGCTGAGAGGGTGTGGGGCGAAAGACAGGCATACTGGGGGGTTCTTGTGTGTTGGGGCTGATTGTGTTGCTGGGTGGAGGGGGGCATTGTGGGAAAGCATGGGCTGGAGAATTTGAGGGAGAGGGAAGGAGAGAGGTGTGAGAGAACGAGCAGGTGATTTAAAACAACAACAGAAGGCTTCTCCCCTCCACCACCTCCTTGCCTCTCCTCTCTCACTGAAGCAAAACAAGGAAATCCATTACAAAAAAAGGCCTGTGTGATAAAGGACTTTGCTGTGTGTGTGCGCGTGCTTGCGTCCGTGTGCACTTGCACAAACAGAGGCAAGACAACGGATATAAGGTAATTGAAAACTAAAGATTTTTTAAGATTTATAAGTGTGCCCATGAAGCTCTTGTCCAGTTCGTAAGTGCATGTGTATATAGACACATTTTCGGTCCGTTGATGTGGTCCCCTTCTCTTCCTCACCGCCCTGAGATAAACACCTCTATTCTGTCTCACAGAAAGTGAGATGTGTTGGCAGGCTCCAGGGAGCAAACAGAGAGAAGCAGAAGTAAATAATAAAGGGATATGGCAGGCAGTAATGGTATGGTGGCAGCGAACACCACGTTCTCCACCACAGGTGGGGCTGCACACTAGATGTAGCCCAACTCACAGTCTCCCTCTGGGGGAAAAGATAGAGTAGAAGAGCCCATCTCTGCTCCTTTCACATTACCCCTTATGTTAAAACCAGTCAGGGGGAAAATTGGAGCCTGCATGGTCCTCCACAGGCCCACCTGAGCCCACTGAGACAGGAATGGAGGGAGAACTGAGGGAGGCAGGGGGAGCAACGACACTGGAAACATACAAGTCTCTAAATGCATGAGTAATAAAAATCATAACCATGAAAACATGCTGGTTATGAAAACATATGTATGTGAAAAAGAAATTGTGTTTGTAAGAATTTGATAGTGTCTCTGTTGGCTCCTATACATGAGAGAATAAGAGAACGTTTGCGTGTTTACAGTGTAAAGGAATGGAGAGTGCTATCATGCCTATTCATTTCAAACTTCAAATTCAGTAAAACGTTATATACCTGTTCTTATTGTACATCTTATATTGTGTTTTTTTTTCTTTCAAATTGGAATTATTGGATTATTCATAAAGCACAATGACATTCCCATGTATTGATTATTTATTCTGCTCATAGCTCATCCATACTGTGTATTTATATATATGAGTGAGTGCATAATTAATATCAAAACTATTATCTAACTAATATTATAGGAGTTCTTTGGTTTCAATACAACTTAAGATCAAGCAACAGCATTTGTGCCTCATTTTCACCCAGTTTTTGCTTTTTTAACAAAAACGAGGGACAAAAGGGACATTATGTTTTTGTGGTAGTCCATTGAGCTCAATTTGTGTTGAACCGAGAATATTCCTTTAAGTCTTATAAAATCATAAAACCCCTTGTTTCTATGTGACATTTGCCTAGACAGTTGTTTTTCTTCCCTAACCCTTCAGATGGCGCCTAGTTTCAGACTTGGGGCTGTTTAGGGTGCAGTGGTAAGGCACAGATGTTGCCTGTCCTGTCCTTTTGTTTCCCCCCATTGAGATGAGAGACCTCAGCTGTTAAAGGAGATTCTTCATTATAGCTCCAATGTTCTTTTGAAAATCATTTCCATTAAAACATGTTTTTTTTTTCTCTCAAAGGAAGGTACCAAAGCGAAGGTTAAATGAAGTTGAACAATGCACAGGCTCGTTGGATGCTTCTATGACATTCTCAATGACATATCACACTATGGGCAAAGGCCTCTTGAATAGGACATGGGGATGGAGGGTGCTGTAGCTAAGGCAGATGTCTGCATGTGTTGCAGATGCGTTTGTTTGTTTGTTTGTCTGGAGAAACAAATTTGGAGAATTTGAGAATGTTGCTACTGATTTCATCCTTTGGTATAGAAGTGATTTCCTACTGTGTGATGTCATAAATGCCAATTGTCATGGAAGTGATATGTAATATAAAGATGCATAATGTGTTGAATTAACAAACTAAAAATGTACCAAATGACAAACTATTATTACTTAAAGTTTCTTGTAAGCAGTTTTAGTGTTATGAAGCTTTCACATGACTGAGCCTTGAATTAGCCACGCCCCCTCATTCCAAAACCCACCCTTCAAATATAATTTTGAGACCAAAACTGAGCAAAAGAGCAACATGGAAGTTTTTCACGCTAGCGCCATCTTTGATTTTTAATGGGAATGACGACGATACTGTGAGGGATAGACTTACCATCTGTTTAATCTGATTTTCCACAACTAATGTTGTCTGGTGTTCTTTGTATACTGTATAATGTTTTGTCCATGGAACGATCCAAAAAAACACTTTAAACTGCAGTACAGACCAATGAAGAGACTGCAAGTCTATCCCTCACAGCCTCATTGTCATTACAATTAAAAATCAAAGATGGCGCTAGCGTGAATAAGGTCTATTGTTTGTTCCTGTGGCTGTCAAATTCAAGTGGCACAATAGCGCCCTCAACTGACAAACATGAATCATAGCCTCAATGATCCACTTCAAATACAACACCATGAGAATGAGCAAAAAGATTGACAGGTGACAAGCGTCAACGTCTACGGTCTGCGGAGATTTTGTTTGCTGTTTATAAAGTCTACAGCTGTCACAGAGACTGGTGAGATATCTCAGGACACTTATTTCATTATTATCTTTAAGTGAGTACAAACATTTTTAGCATACTTTTCCATGAAAAAAAAAATAGCTTACAGCAGCTTTAAGACAAATATCAGAAGAGTCATTGACAGAAACAAAAGTGAACATGGGTAGTTGTCTGAACTCAAAAGTACAAAGTCTACCGGTTCACATTTTTAAATATATCAAGATGTTAGGTTAAAACTTAACATATAATGGAGTTTGTTTTAGGTGCTGTTGGCCCCTAATTCTCTTAGGGTTTGCACCATTTTTTGTCCTTTTTTTATTTTTTATTAAAGATATTCCACTTTGTCTCAAAAACTAAAAAAAAAAAAAAAAAAAAAAAAAAACATTTATGAAAGAATTAGCAAAATGCTGTTTTTAATGTTTTTTACAAAGTGTTTAATGTCACCTACCCACAAACAGGCATCATGAGGCACTCTATGCTAACTTTTAGTTACCAAAAAGGTTTTCAAAATCAGTATGATAACCAAAGCTCAAAATCAAACTTATTTGTTCTTTAATAGTGTATTAGCAAACAATGTATGTTTTCTCTGATTCGGTAAACCAAATCTCAATAAAATTAAATAGTCATACATAGCAAATGTTGTTTTGAGAACACAGATTTATCAGAACACAAGTATACTTGGTGTTCATCAAAATGTTTAATGAACCAATTCATCAATTAATGAATGAAACAAAAATGTTACAAATGAACCAGTTTTATGACAGAAAAAGAAAACATTTAAAATTTGAACACATTGAGCCTTATAGTCTTGAAAAAGCAAGTAACAAACGCCAACATGACAATGAAGATGCATTTACCTTTAAGTACTAGTTCACTTCTGAAAGTAAACCGACCATCAAATGCAATGGAGCATTCGCCAGTAGTGCGGTCATCAAATGTACTTCTGTACGGAAGCTGTTTGACAACTTTGCTAATCAGTAAGTCATAGCAGTAAAAAAAATACAAATAATACATTGGACAGACATTTGAGCTATTGTTGATTATGACACAATCATAATATGGAACTTAGGAAACCATAAAAATGGAATCAAACCATTGTGGTTGGTCATATGACCACTGACAATACACATCCTTTGACAGTAGAAACTAAACTAAGACAGAGGGTGGTATTTGATGTATTTTCGCCTCTTGGTTTGTGAAGAGTCCTCTGTCCAAATATTCGGTTGAGTACCAAGACCAGCCAATAAGCCCTGCCTCAGTAACCTGTAGCACTGAGGTGATAACTCTGATAGATAGAGGAAGGTTTGGGTAGACCGTTAAGGGTGAAAGAGCCCCTGTTTGTCCATAGTCCATGGCCTTATCCCAGACCACCTCTCACGTCCACAATTCCTGACCCTACCAAACTGTGTTCTCCCCCATCTCTTGACCAGGATGGGACATGGGGCCACTGTAACTGGTGTTGTTGGCCAGGGGGAAGGGTGGACTAGGACCCCCCGCGTAGCCGCCCTCCCCCTGTGAATTGGGATGGAGTGGTCCAGTCATGCCTGGTTCAGGGCTGGGGGTGTCTGCATGGGAAATCATGTCCGTGAACCTTTGGTTGTCTGAGGGGTGGTGACCAGGAACCGGGCCACCCTCCAGGGCTCCTGTACCCGTGCTTAAGAGGTAAGGGGACTCGGCTGGAGACTGTGCCTGTGAGGAAGGGGGTCCGTGAGGAAAGAAGTCATAGTTGACCACTGGCCCGTAGTAGTCACCCTGGTATTCTGTAGAAGACATGAAAATAATGAGTCCAATTAGAAAATACTTCCTTAAATCTTTGTGAATTGTTAACCTTTAAATGCCTGGCTGTTTCGCCAAACATTACATACATTGGGTCTGTAGCGACCCAACACATACTTGATCACTTTATTAGGAACACCTGTATACCTACTAATTCACGCAATTATCTAATCATTATCTAAGTTATAGTGCCCCCTAGCATCACAAATGGATGAAATTTCAAGTAGAGACCCTTGCGTATAAGTTTCATGACCATTGGCCATTCAAGTCATGAGGTGCTGAAGTTTGATTGGCTGCTGGAGACCATTTAGTTTTATATGTTAAGGATATGTTAGCACTTGAACCAAATATTTAATTTGAACTTTGTCGATCAAACGACTGCAGAATTATGACAGTTTTTTAGTTGTAGCACCCCTATGGGTACAACTGTATGAAAATGTACATGCATCCTCAACATGGCCTGTTAACTACATTTGGAGTTTGCGTTGAGTAAATACTGATCAATGAATGCATTCAACTGAAGGAATTGTATTGCTAATATCTTTGGAATAATTTCACATATCGACATTCTTTTGATAGTTTTTTGTCAGGAGGGTCTGTTGATTATGTATACAAATTTTCATGCAAATTGGACAAACGACCTAGGAAGAGTTCGAAAAGGTATGTTTTACAAAAAATTAAAAATCTATTTTATAGATGGAAATTCAATCGGAGATAAACGTTTTGTAAGGCTTGACTCAAGAAATCGGAGGAATGGAATTTTTATTGTAGCCCTTATGGTTCCAGAGTTATTCGTGAAAATGCAAAAGTTCTTATTATAGCGCCATCTAGAGTCGTATGGAGGTGTGTGTGTCTGTGTGTGTGTGTATGCATGAGTAGCAGTGCGCATTTGGAACCACCCTGCCAAGTTTGGGATCTCTACGAATTGTGGTCTCTGACACAGACATTTTAGGGCAGAAAAAGAAGAAGAAAATCCTAACAAA
This sequence comes from Moxostoma hubbsi, assembly GCA_032164185.1. Lineage (NCBI taxonomy): Eukaryota > Metazoa > Chordata > Actinopteri > Cypriniformes > Catostomidae > Moxostoma > Moxostoma hubbsi. The sequence continues at coordinate 34,514,844 of JAVLUX010000001.1, read as the reverse complement.
TACAATTGGGTTCCAGCACCTTCTGTGATTGGCCCCTAAATATGATTTATGGAAGCACAAAAGCATATTACATTCCTTGGGTCACTAATGACCCAATGCACTTTTGCTTACTAAGCAATTAGAGTTTTTTATATATATATTTTTTATATAGTTACACTACTTAGAAAAGAAAGCTTGAGGAATACTAAAGAGGTGAGGGAATAAGAAACGGTGAGGTAAACGGGGTCGAATGAGGTCCCGAGAAACTAAAGACCCAAAGTATGTATTAAAGGGCTCAACCTGTTGTTTTCTCTTTTTAGCTGTTCAGCACATGGCTCACCACCACAATCATAATTTGATTAACTCATTAGGTTTTGTTATAGTTATTTCATGCCCAAATAAAGATAATTTTTTCACTATCCCACAAAATGAGTCTAATTGAGTCCAATTTAGCTGTGACCAAGTGATTTTCAGAAGTAGTGTAAGACAAGATTGAAATGGAAAATGTGCTAATCAATGAAGGAAATCACAGAGCTCTATTAAAAGAGGACCAAAATAGATTTAGGAATAGTGTAAATGAGTAAAGACAGACACGTGTGCATTGCCACACATACTGTACATTTTTCTGACACATCCATCCTCTCTCTCACATACCTCTTTGAGTTGGCCTATATAATTAGTGCTACAGAAAGTCATTAACTGTTCTCCAAATTCCATTATTTTTTTCCGCAGTTGTGATACTTTAATGTGGTAATCAATCATCAAAAGACAATTTACTATAAAGAAACACCACTTGCTCATGAGGTGATAGATAGTCAAATCATCAATGCCAGACTTTCAGGAATTAGTTTGTCCGTCCATCTACATGCAAACATCAGATTTTTCTTCTGAAATCTAGGTTATTCGATAATGATATGGTATTGGGAATATCTGGGAAAAACATGGATTATAAATTCCAATTTCTAAAATGGTTGGTGCCCTTATATTGATTGCATTTTTATGTTTTCAATGCAGAAATGAAATATACAGTATGCTGTATCTCTTGTGTAACTCCTGTAGCACAATGTAGCGCAAAATGTGACACACAACTTATTGCTTTCAGGTGTTTTTTAACCACATTTTTTGTGTATTCATGACCAGGACCTAATGCACAATTCTCCATTGACCTCTTCAGTATCCTCTATTGTACTTTTCATTTTTACAAGTTACTCTGATTTTTAGGAGACAACAGAGAATTAGATGGCTAGAAAATACAGCCTTTGGAATTCTGCTTTAAAGTTACAATGGGTGATAAAGTGTCTTAATACAGAGAAAGAGTGTGCATTTGTGTGTGTGTGTGTAAGGGTGCAGGGAGTCTTTGTGCTTTCAAGGTTAGAGGAAAGCCCTGAAGATAATGTGTAGGTGTGCATGGAAAGATGATGTTACTGTGCATAAATGTGTGCTTTGAGAGAAAGAACATTCTTTGTGTTTGTGTGTGTGTGTGTGTAAGGAGAATCAGAGAGTGGGGGAAAACATCTGTTTATATACCTCCATAGTAACTGTATCCTCCAGGGCCTAGGATGTCAGGGTCCTCTAGCCTTCCTCCGAGTGGCCTCATTCTGCGGGGTCCCCTGAAGAAAGCATGCCTTCGAGCACCAAGGGCACTGAGCTGCTTCATCCTTCGCTCTTTAGACCGTCGATTTTGAAACCATACCTGCAAGGAGAAGCAACAATTAGGACGTCTGTAATTACCACGCAGATATATGTGTTAAGCTAAATCTGTAATTTACTACACTTTGGCCAACTTTGCAGAGAAAACAGTTTTCAACATTCTATAAACATTTTTTCTGAGACTAGATTGCCTAATTAATCCAATTAAACAAGATAATGTTTGCTGCCATCACGACTTGTCTTTTGTTGACGTCAAAGCTTAAAGTTGTTTGAGCCTTTGCAGAAGGAGATTTCATACGATTTTATTGTTTATTTATCAGAAGGTCCACGGAAAGGTTAAAAACTATGTCAAGGCGTTTACTCTTAGCACTCTCATATCAACAATTATTTTACATATTTACTGGTATTGGCTACACATTCTTAAAGGAATAGTTCATCCAAAAATGACCACCTACTGGTTGGGGCTGGTCAAAATTGGAGAATTTATTATATATTAAAAAAGGACTTAAATATTGATCTGTTTCTCACCCACACCTATCACATCACTTCTGAAGATATAGATTTAACCACTGGAGTCTTCTGGAAAACCTTACTGCTACCTTTATGTGCTTTTAAGAGTTTCAGAATGTATGTACCCATTCACTTGCAATGTATGGACCTACATAGCTGAGATATTCTTCTAAAAATCTTTGTTTGTGTTCAGCAGAAGAAAGTCATAGAACTCTGGTATGGCATGAGGGTGAGTGAGAAAGAGAGAATTGACACTCAGATGTCACTTTTCATGCGTAATGTTTCCACAAAACCGCAGAACAGCCACTGGCAACAGCTAATCAGTTATAAAACTATTAATGAAGAGAACTGACACATAATTGATAAGTTGAAGCTCGTTAAATAAGTCAGACTTTAAAGTTTTATCTTGAGCTACAGAGCTCAATGATATTCCAAATGCGGCCCGAGATATATATTCCTGCAAAAATGAATATGCTGTGATGATAATCGTTTGTGCGCATGCATGCACACAATTTCTGAGCTACCGCAGTGCAGACAGGTATCGTTTGATCACAACACCAGCAACTCATTACAAATTGAACTGATATAGAAGTGTGACTGATGCAATATCAAACTCATCACTGTCGAACATTGTTTCAATCTTCGACAGTGACCAAGGCAATTTGGCATACCACTGTGCCACAGAAACTCTAATCTAACCATTTAGTCAAAAGAATAACTGCGTGCTTCAACAAACACCATGAGGGGTGTTTTCACACTGTTGTCATATAAACTGCTTGCACAGGAACACAGAAAAAAAGAAATGAAAATAACATAAGGAGACATTGTTATGCATAATGGTAAAATGTAACACGTTCAGGCCCGAATCTGAATTGCCACTGCATAATATATGCTAACAACAGTTACTCTGCTCTCGAGGCAGAATCCTACCTTGTTTGAAAGCGAGAGAGACTATATTGAGAGTGTGTTTGAGAGACAAAACATGTTCTCTAACTAAAACCACTTAAGCATTCCTCTCCATGCTCAGCAAAGGCAACACCTGCTTATTGAGAACAATCGACTAACTGTTTGGTACATTTTTATGGAAATGTTTTGCCTCCTCCTGAGTGAGCGTTGCTTAGGGATTACACACACATGCTGCTAAACCGGCATGGCTCCGGAGGACTCCCCGCACAGAGCGCAATCCGCATTTAACACATGACAAATGAATGGGGACTCATGGCAAAGGCTGTCTCCATTTTGGCTCAGAAACAAAGCAGTGAGAGGGTTGTGATTTATTGATGATGACAGTGACAAGGGAAGATGAGCTACCAAGTTTGCTGTGTGCTTATTCACACATAAACAATAAAATAAACAGGTGAATGAATAAATAAAATTGGTATTTCAAAATGGAATGACCAGACTATGAGGATGTGGCATGTGCCCTTATGGTTATTGATAATACATCCATGTTGGGATTCTGCATTTTTTGCAAAATCTGAAGATTCTCCAGTTATTTAATCAACATCTTCATTTTCAACTCATAATTTGTTTTATTAAAATAGTAGTAATAAAGATAAATTAAGCCTTTTTCCTGGACTAAATACTTTTGGTATGTTTAGAAAACTGATGGAAAAGCCCTCATTCTTACATAAGGTGTTGATCTGAAATCTGCATGGATTCAACGCAGGGCCAGAAGCTTTGCAAACCCACTCGCGTCCTGGAGATGCTGCACAATGGTTTAACCCATTCGTGTCACACATGGATCATAACAATGTTCCACCCATGTCTGGGAGGATACAGCGTTTCACCTCAGTAGACAAAACAAACCCTCAGATGGAAATCTCAAACCCTAAACTAACTGGATGCCACCCTTTACTTGACTCTTGTCAACCCTTTGCCAACCCTGGAAAATCCTGGACACACCCCTGATTCTATGGCAAGGTTGTGTTTACGAACACCGTATACTAACTATCTTTCTTAGGATTTTGCATATGCTCACCTGAAGTAATTGTCACGTATGGCCGCCAGAACAATGAGTAGTCTTTTGACCCGGAACTTTTTCAATCTACTAACATGATGCCGCAGCACCGCTGAGTGAATTGTGTGTGTGTGTATATATATATGTGTGTGTGTACAGAGGTTCTCTCTGAATGCGTACAGAGCTGTGGGAACGCAACTGATGGAACTGGCAAGACAGACAGTCGGACTAAGCTGCTCCACCAAGCTGATTTCAAATTATATTTCTAAATAGGAAAACAATTTCACTATACACAGGAAATCACAAAATAGTACACAAATAAAACCAATAACACCAATAATTTTTATGTAGGCTATATATGTTAATACAAGATAACGTGTTAACATGAAATTACTCTCTTTCAGAAATTCACAGTATGCCCATCTCTTCAGAAACTACCACATCACTGCAACACCTCTATAGTTAAGTTCCACATTGTCTGAACAATTTATTAGCAGGATTTTTTATTACATTTAATGAGAACAGTTGACTGTAATTGATGCTGATGTTTTCATCTTAGCAACTTTTTGACTTTTTTAATCAAGGCCTGGCTGCTACCTTATATAAATGATCTGATATTAACAACTTTAATGAACTGCTTCACTAGATTTACAACAAAGAAAGGAATGTGCCAACATATACACCGATCAGCCACAACATTAAAACCACCTGCCTAATATTGTGTAGGTACCCCTCGTGCCGCCAAATCAGCACCAACCCAATAGCATTCTGATATGATATTCTTCTCGTCACAATTGTACAGAGTGGTTATCTGAGTTACTGTAGACTTTGTCAGTTCAAACCAGTCTGGCCATTCTCTGTTGACCTCTCTGATCAACAAGGCATTTCCATCCACAGAACTGCCCCTCACTGGATATTGCATGAAAATCCCAGGATATCAGCAGTTACAGAAATACTCAAACCAGCCCATCTGGCACCAACAATCATGTCATGGCCGACATCACGGAGATCAATTTTCCCCCATTCTGATGTTTGATGTGAATGTTAAATGAAGCTCCTGACCCGTATCTGAATGATTTTATGCACTGCACTGCTGCCACACGATTGGCTGATTAAATAATTGCATGGATGATCGTTCGTGCCAGACGGGCTGGATTGAGTATTTCTGTAACTGCTGATCTCCTGGGATTTTCACACACAACAGTCTCTAGAATTTACTCAGAATGGTACCAAAAACAAAAAACATCCAGAGAGCAGCAGTTCTGTGGACGGAAATGAGAGAGGTCAACAAAGAATGGTCAGGCAGGTTTGAACCGACAATGTCTACGGTAACTCGGATAACCGCTCTGTGCAATAGTGTTGAGAAGATAGCATCTCAGAATACTATTCTGAGATGCGTCCTGAGAATACTATTCTGAGATGCGGGTTGGCATTGTTTTGGCGGCACTAAGGGGACATACACAATATTAGGCAGGTGGTTTTAATGTTGTGGCTGATCGTTGCATATATATATATATATGTTGTAGTATGTTCACTACACTACCAATACCAGTATAGGCTACATTTGACAAACCATGTATTTGCAAATTGAGGTAAATTTCCAAATTAGTAATGTGAATGCACCAACACATGCACAACCTACATAACAAAAGAAGGCTTAAGAGGTTGACTACATGGCATAATATAAATAATGATTTTTTTTTTTTTTATAATTCCTAAGACAAAAATTGATACATACATGAATTAGAAATAAATACATAAATAAAGACCTGGTAAAATATTTCCAAACATTTCTTAAAAAAATGTATGCACAAATGAATTATAAATAAATATCCAGGTGTGTATCTTACCTGTATGACTCGCATGTTGAGGCCGGTCTCCTGCGCAAGTTGCTCGCGGATATGTCGCGTAGGTTTCGGCGTGGCCACGAACGCGGCTTTCAGCGTCTCCAGCTGTTTGGCCTTGATGGTGGTGCGCGGGCCCCTTCGCTTCGTGCACGAGTTCTGCTCCTCGTTTTCATTGTTGTTAGTGTCCTTATCTGATGATGTAGAATTGTCCGTCTCCTTCGTGTCGTCCTGAATCGGATCCGGGAGATCAGGCGATAAACTCCGGTCCGTACACGATGACACTGGAATTAACAAAAAATACATAAATAAATTATTTATTTAATAATAATAATAATAATAATAATAATAATATATATATATATATATATATATATATATATATATATATATATATATATATATATATATATATATATATATATATATATATAGGCCTATATATAAACACACAATGGGGTACTTAAAACGCCAATTGCAAAACAAATGCAAATTGAAGACAAAAACAATTGTCCAATGTTTCTTCCACAATTAAACTATCCATGTAAAACTATACAACAAAATATATGCATGTGCAATTATAGCAATATCAAAGTGCAACACGCTGTCCTCGACATAAAAATATTGAGGCCCTTCACAAAATGTTCTATTACGTCTCAAGCTGATTCGAATATCTAAAAAAAAGAGTAAACAAGCAGAGGTCTGACGTGAATCATAGCCTACGATCACTTCTGCAAAATATCGGAGGAATTAAGTCTGGATGTCTCTTGGGACAGGCTGCTGTGCTTGATAACAGCTTGTCATTGTCTGAGGAGCGGGGAAATACGACTACAGGCGTTTATCTGACACGAACGCATGAGCTGGGGAAAATGAGTAATGGACATTTCTCCAAAGATGGACACAACAACATCAAAACAGTGCTCAGCTGCAATGGAAAAAAAGACTGCCTAAAATGATATTCTCGGGCACATGGTTTATCGTAGCGTAAAATAATTTCAACCAGGCCAATACAATTTACAGGTTAACTTTTAATCTTATAAATTTTGTTAAATATTGGGGATGTATTATTATTATTATTATTTTGTCATACAAACTCATATAAATAGACTACTCATTTATAAAAGCTATTAAAATCATAATCTGTATAAAACTGGCACACCATCAATTTCAAAAGACTATGCGTGTTGTAGGCCCAGTGTCTCTTTAAAATAGCAGCCTATAGACGAAGCAATCAGTCGCTGTTAAATTCGTTAATTGGACAAGCGCTGACCCATGAGTGGAGGCGATAATGATGTCATTCGTGTGTTGGGAAACAAACAGCTTGTCCGTAGTTCTGAACACTAGTGGTCAATACATTAATGGGGACATAGCCTACGTGAATGGTGAAGCAACACTGAATTACTTTTTATTTTTTTATTTAATGTAGGCTTTTTCTTCCAATTGATTTTACATTTGAATACAGTGTAGGCTACACGGGCTCTCTAATGTGTATATACGTTTAAGAAAGCTAAGGTTAGCTCATTTAAACTAAGGCAATTTATAAGATGCCAAACAAACAAACAAACCAACAAAAATGTTAATAAAGTGAAAATGTGAATTAGGCCCCGAATTTAATGCGATCGCGATTTTAACACAATTGTTAAAAAACGACGTGCACGCGCTCGCACTCAATTTATACATTTTGAAGCTCTTGCGAAAAAAATAAAATAAAAAAGGCTATTTAACCTCGTTAAAAAGCCCAACCTATGCGTTTTCACATATTAGCCAATTCAAATACCTTTTCAGACTCCTTCAGAAATCAACCCTCCTCCCAAACACACACACACAGAAATAGTCCAGCTCCAGTCACCTATCTCACCTGAGTTTAAATTGACCTCTTTGATAGCGCTCGCGCTCAGGTAGTCCTCTTTGCACACAAATTTGTTTTCGTCTATGACGTAGAGCTCCTCGCCCGTGGACAGCTGTTTGTTGCACACCATGCACGTGAAGCAGTTCAGATGGAACACCTTGCTGCGCGCTCTTCTCACGAGGTCGCTGGGCGAAATGCCCTGCAAACAGCCCGCACATTTCGTACCAAAACGCCTGAAGGGGACAGACAGGTGAAAATACAAACTGTATTTTAATAATATTAATAATAAAATTATATATATATATATATATATATATATATATATAAATAATAAGCCCAACGGTAAACATAACAGTGAAAGAACAGTAAGAACAGGTAATGGAAAATCAATTAATTAGAAAATTATGAAATGATCGTGTGAAGGCATACAATAGTAAGTAGTTAATATAGAGAAAATTATCTTTAATAGACTCCCCATTTAACGTCTGTTTATAACGGGAATCTCATATTTCTATTCAGCATTTAAACAAACCATGCCGTCAACTCTAAATAATTCTTTCTAAAGGAATTTGGCAATAGGCTCAAGATATTTGTATATAATTCGACACGCTGAAAATTGAAGTAATATTATGGGATTAGGTAGAATACAAAAGGTAAGGCGTTCAAAGCCTTATTCATGTTGTAAAGACAGATTATTACAATGAAATAATAATAATAATAATAATAATAATAATAAATATTACTGACGTTTCTTCAGTATGACAATGTAAGCTTGTGGTTGAAACGAAAACAGAACAAAACGAAGCAAAAAAAAACATGTATTTCTGTGCTTATTTACACATCGAAGAATATGTATCCTGATTTTATATACTAGAATATGTGGGATATTCATTTATTTATTTAGCCTATGAAATGAAAAATAATTTTCTAATACATTTTGCTATATATATATATATATATATATATATATATATTAACACTGTGTGTGCTTTTATACTGAAAGAGGAGGCAGCAGTGCATAGAGGTCATACGGTGTGCTAAATTCATATTTCAATGACAATGAGACGGGAATACAAGGTATACAGGCCGGTCATGATTTTCAACTCCAAAGGGGGAGTGATGCACGTCAAGCGCACTCCCTTCTGTTTCTCCCTTCGGGTTTATTTTAACACTAATGTACTAAATCTTCCCCCATTTGTTATGGTATCGAGTCGCTCTCGCGCTTTTCAAATGCATCTCTCCCAGTGAAAGGCCATAACACTACTTACACAACAAATGGACGCATTACGGATGATTACTGATTCGCCCCACTAATGGCTCCACATTCAAGCTCAGAGTTGGATGGGGCCCATAGAACGTGATGGTCAAGGCCGTTTTGGAATACAATGGCATACATGAAAGCTTAAACACTGTATGACATTAAATAGCACAGTAACATGTAAACAAGAAGAAAATTTGACAGAACTAATTTTCCGATATTAAACATTAATAAAAGTAAATAAGCGGCCTATTCTGCCTGCAGTGTTACTAAAATATCAATATCATAGCAACATCATTACAGGTGTAGCACACTTTTTTATTATACAGATCTTATGCTGGGATTAAAATGAATATATATCCGAAAGATTGTGAAAAAACATGAACAATTATTTTATGTTTAGGGATTTAACTTGCTCTGGTTGCAGAGAGCAGTTTATGATATTTCAAAGACACACACACACACACACACACACACACACACACACAGACACACACACACACATATATATATATATATATATATATATATATATATATATATATAGCAATCAATACATGAGAATATTTCTGAATTATTCACATATTCAATGAAAATACTTTAATTATTTTTGCTATTATATCTATCAATTTGGATGCCATGTAGAGTTATATAACAATATGACATACACAAGTTAAAAGCTAAACACTATTTTCTGGAATTTTCTTGCATAGGTTTCTCCTAGATGAACGTAAAAATAATTACAAACAGCAGCATGTTGTGTCTCTAATTCCTTGGAGTTGGCAAAATAATGTGTTTTCGAGAATAATAAACATTTTCCCCCACAATCATGTGTTCAAAAGGCCGCAAATGCTTCTAGAGGAATTCTCACACTGAAATTGTGTGAATACAATAAGCAATGAATGGTCATCAATCAAAAGCTATTAATGAATGACGCGATGTTAGGGAGGATCAAAGGTTTAACAGTACATTACACATTTTTAGGCAGGTTAATCCACATATTGAAATTTATCCACACAGAGGAAAACAAAGGTAGGAAATCCTACATGACGCATTCTTTACATGGGGATTAAAGTCCAGAAGTTTGACGAAGTGAGGCAGCCCAAATGCGTGCAGCTTCATATCTTACCTGAAAAAGTCAATTTTGCAATAGAGCTTTCCGTCCCTGGAGAAACATTTTTCAGTCAGGTTGCAGTTACACTCGCAGCACTGGACACACTTGGCGTGCCATGCGCGATCGAGAACATTTAAGAGAAACCGATCCAAAATGGGCCTCTCACACCCCGCGCAGTGAGCCATCATTCCGCCCTGGAGGGGACCGAGAGCTGACCTTCCCGAACGGGCGCTGCGCCTCGGATTGGGGCCACACAATTCGGTGCGGAGCAACGTCTTGGCTTCTTGGAGAGGGGGCAACGGCAGAGCAAATGTTCCGTCTTGAGAGTGAGTTGCCACCACGCCTAGAGGTAAACACTCCGGACGTGATTGTTACGCATTATAGGCTACCTGTCAGCATCCAGAAATCCAGGTTGTTGATAAACCGCCAGTCAGGAAAATAAAAATAGTTGCAAAAGGTTTCTCCAGTTAGCACTATTTTCATTTGATCAGAATCCAACTTTTCTATAATTTTTCACTGTTTTTTGTGTCCTTGATCCACCTGCTTGTGTCCACTCACCTCACAACGGCACTTTTCACATTACTGTTCCAGTTCGCGGGAGCTTTGGGCATCCGTATTCAGATTTGGTGACGTTTTTCTTGTACTTACGCCGCGGTGGCCAATCACGGACGAGTTGCCATGGTAACGGGTTTAAATATTGGTACTCTCAGATTGCCTCCAAAGTTCCACCGTGGGTTTACTAAATCGTCTTGTAGTGCGTGTATTAGTAAAAGCTAATAATTACTGCAACGTGCTGTTTTTCTTTTCCAGACGAACACGCATCTTGGATTCGACTAAGAAAAAGCACCATTTGCTCGTGGGTATTTACTAAGAAGTTCATCTGTTAAGGATAACAGGCCTTTTGGCCTCAGCAGATGCGGATCCTCAGTGAATATGGAGGAGAAGAGGCGGTTCAACGATTTCCAAGAACTGAAAAAAGAAAACAAAACTGATGAGACAATCGGGTCTAAATTTTTACGTGTAATTATTATAGCATTTCATGCTTAATATTATGACATTGGATACAATAAGGAAATAACTTGTTCTTGTTAGAAATGTCGATAATTTTAACTGTTAGCATGTCATTTGCATGATGCATGCAGTGCAGTGTAGAAAATCCAAATAGCCATCAATGCGTCTTAATTCTGAAGGAGTGATCTACGTGTGCGCTGTGGGGGGGATCCCGTTCTTTTCTCATGAATAAAGCTATTTACAGGGAAATGCAGTGGATAAAGATACTGGTCGCATCAATAGAGTGTACCGGGTAGACGAGCGGTTTGACAAAGTAGCCAACAATCGAAAGGATTTAAAATATTTACCCAGGTAATGATTTTGTTAGCAGTGGAAATGCAAACACTACGTATCTGCTACTCTAATGTTGTTGCGCTGAAAAACATTAGAGTAGCAGATACGTAGTGTTTGCATTTCCACTGCTAACAATATATATATATATATATATATATATATATATTAAATCGGACAATGCAGTTAAGGGGTTGTTTTAATATTCAGTGAAAAACCGACTAGAATCCAAATTTAAATTTGTTAAAATTATCATTATTATTTTTATCGACAGATCTGGGTATTTTGATGCGTTTAGAGGTAAATATTTGGTTAATTGCTGACTCTTTTTAATTTCCCCAAGCTATTCTATTTGAAACATTCTCCAAATGAGAAAAAAAAATTGTGTTACCAATGTTGGCCGATTAAAAAAAATTTTGTCCGACATTTCCCTCTACATTATTATAGTCTATAAAAGCAGACTGAGGCATTTTGTCAGAGTGCTGTGTTTTCACGGTTTCTGAAAATCACATGCATGTCTGGTCATTGGAATAAATCCGGATCAAGCCACCCGTGGTCTGTCTACCTGCTTCCCTCACTCCATGTAAACAATGGCACATAGTTTACAGTTGTGTTAGTGTATCGGATTAGAAAGCAAATGCAAACACCGTAACCAATGTTCATTGTTAAATGGAATTTATTTTTGGGATATTTAACAAGCTATTAACCAAAGAAAATCGTAGTAATGTCAATAATAAAAATAATAACAACAATAATATACAATGTAAGCTATTATTATTATTATTATTATTATTATTATTATACATTTATAAAAAAGTATTATAAAGCATTTAAAAAATATGTGTTTCACACAAATTGTTGAGAAGCCTAGATGTAAAACAGGGTGACTAAACAAAGAAATAAAATAAAAAAACAAAATAGTTTTTAATAACTAACTCACCCACAAAGATATCTATCTATCTATCTATCTATCTATCTATCTATCTATCTATCTATCTATCTATCTATCTATCTATCTATCTATCTATCTATCTATCTATCTATCTATCTGTCTGGCTGCCTCTATCTATCTGTCTGTCTGTCTGTCTGTCTGTCTGTCTGTCTGTCTATCTATCTATCTATCTATCTATCTATCTATCTATCTATCTATCTATCTACCTACCTACCTACCTACCTACCTACATACCTATAGGTATACCTATCTATCTATCTATCTATCTATCTATCTATCTATCTATCTATCTATCTATCTATCTATCTATCTATCTATCTATCTATCTATAATTAATAATCCTTACTACAACAAGAGGGGTTTAAGCAGTATGCAGACTACTATACAATATAGCGTGTTTGGTAATATTTGGAGTCAGGGGATGCCGGTGGGCTGCATGCTGGAGAAACGGAGAGCCGAAGGCGAGTTTCGGGACCCCCGCTGTTCTTGGCAGATAACAACGGCAGTGAGCTTGGCTTCGCTTACATTTCTAATCCCTTTGCGATCCACGCTATTTATTTTCTCACTAAGTATTGTTTTCTTGACTTCCTATTTAAGAAATCCTCAGTTTCCCCCCTGACGTTACACTCAGCGCATAAGCAAATATGAGTGAAATGCACGCTTGGGCTACTTCCAGTCATTTGCATATTTTTAAATAGCTAAATGCTAAAATTAAAGGTGCCATCTGTTTACAATCGCCTTGACAGAAGAGCCATTAACAGGCTAGCCTAACCTTGTCCAGTCTTTTTGGTTAAATAGCGAATCAGCACACAGCTTGCATTTACATTTTCACCCCAAGACTATGTAGGCTATATGCACCTCCACTGTGAATGCGCAAGTATGGAAAGCAACAACTAATTAAAAGCTGATATTAAGTGACACGTTCATGGAACGTTACCAGTCTTATTTCACCTTGTTTTTACGGTAAGCAACGCGTTATCATTTGAGGCATGGGAAAGCTAACATTTGGGACTCGAAGCTCTCCAGTAGGGAGAGTCCATTTGAGAGTTAATGTCTGAGAGTCCATTTTTCGTGCAATCAATAGGCAGCAGTTCAATGAAGTACTAGCAAGAGGGGCTTTGGTAAAAACGGTCGTCGAACACCCAGAGCCACCTGTGCAGACACATGGAACTGTCCAAGGTGCTGAAAACAGCGGGAGTGATTTGTGTTCTTGACACACAGTAAAACGTGGTAACCTGCAGTTGCTACCTTAAGGAGCTATTTCTGCCTGATCTAACTCTTAAAATAAGGTTTGTTGGTGTAACTTAATGCATTCAAGTCGTTTCAGTGATGTAAATATGTAAACAGAAACAGTTAATTTATATGTAACCACATGAATCAAATAGTTTTAAGCCATGTAGCTTAAAACAATTCTGTATATAGTGGTGGGTATATATATATATATACATACATACATACATACATACATACATACATACATACATACATACACACACACATACACACACACACACACACACACACACACACACAGCCAAATGTTTGGAATAATGTACAGATTTTGCTGTTTCGTAAGGAAATTGGTACTTTAATTCACCAAAGTGGCATTGAACTGATCACAAAGTATAGTTAGGACATTACTGATGTCAAGAACAGCACCATCACTATTTTAATAAAGCAATTTTTTATCAAATCTAGACATAATCACTCCAAGACCTTATCCTTGAGTAATCATGCTAAATTGCTAATTTGGTACTAGAAAATAACTTGCCATTATATCAAACACAGTTGAAAGGTATTTGGTTTGTTAAATGAAGCTTAACATTGTCTTTTTTGTTTGTTTTTGAGTTGCCACAGTATGCAATAGACTTGTCTTAAGGTCAGTATTAGGAAATAAATGGCAAAAAAGAAACAGCTTGCTCTAGAAACTCATCAGTCAATCATTGTTTTGAGGAATGCTGTAAAATGCTTGAAATTGAAACTGAATATTTCATCCAAAGGTGTACACTACAGTCTTCAAAGACAAAGCACAACTGGCTCTAACAAGGACAGCAAGAGATGGGGAAGGTTCTGATACAACTAAACAAGAGGATAAGTACTTCAGAGTCTCTAGTTTGAGAAATAGACACCTCACATGTCCTCAGCTGACAGCTTCATTGAATTCGACCCGCTCAAAACCAGTTTCATGTACAACAGTTAAGAGAAGACTCAGGGGTGCAGGACTTATGGGAAGAATTGCAAAGAAAAAGCCACTTTTGAAACAGAAAAACAAAAAGAAAAGAAACAAAATACAGACAGATAATTGGAAAAGAGTTTTATGGATCTTAACCCCAATGAGCAAATTTGTGGGATCAGCTAGACTGTAAGGTGCGTGGGAAGTGTCCGACAAGACAGCGGCATCTACGGCAAGTGCTAGAGGAAGTGTGGGGTGAAATGTCAACAGAGAATCTGGACAAACTGACAGCTGGAATGCCCAGGATCTGCAAAGCTATAATTGCTGCACATGGAGGATTTTTTGATGAGAACTCTTTGAAGTAGTTTCAGAAGTTCTGGCATTTTGTTTTTCAAATTGTAATAGTATTATATTGACCTATTTAATGACCTGACTATACATTGTGAACAGCTGAATGCCACTTTGGTGAATAAAAGTACCAATTTCTTTCCATAAGAGCATAATCTGTACATTATTCCAAACTTTTGGCTGCCAGTGTATAATATATATATATATATATATATATATATATATATATATATATATACACATACAGTTGTGGCCAAAAATTATTTGCACCCTTGTTAAATATGAGAATAGAAGGAAGTAAAAAATATATACTTATTACTTATCCTTTTGGTCTTTCATTCAAAATATTCAGAAAAATCTATACTCAAATATATATCAAACAATTCCAAACACAAGTTTTTTTTTCAAAAAATAAATATTTTGTCAAATATATGTGTGACACAATTATTGGCACCCTTGTATTCAATACTTTGTGGCTCCTTTTGCCAAGATAACAGCTCTGTGACTTCTCCTATAATGCCTAATGAGGTTGGAGAACACATGGTAAGTGATCTGAGACCATTCCTCCAAACAGAATCTCTCCAGATTTTTAAAATTTAGAGGACCACATTGGTGGTCTCTCCTCTTCAGTTCACTACACAGGTTTTCTATGGGCTTCAGGTCAGCAGACTGGGATGGCCATGGCAGAACCTTAATTTTTTG
Organism: Moxostoma hubbsi; assembly: GCA_032164185.1. Lineage (NCBI taxonomy): Eukaryota > Metazoa > Chordata > Actinopteri > Cypriniformes > Catostomidae > Moxostoma > Moxostoma hubbsi. The sequence goes on along the minus strand of JAVLUX010000001.1, from coordinate 34,499,164 downwards.
GTCAGTGAACTATTTTTGTGTTGATTTTGATGTGTGTTTTGGATCATTGTCCTGCTGGAATATCCAACCACAGCCCATTTTAAGATTTCTGGCAGAGCCAATCAGGTTTAGATATTTTATCTGTTGGTATTTGATAGAGTCCATTATGCCATGTATCCCAGACCACTGGCATAGAATCAGCCCCACAAAATTAAAGATCCACCACCGTATTTAAATGTGGGCATGAGGTACTTTTCCATATAGCTACCTTTCTGAGTGTGCCAAACTCATCTCTGGTGTTTTCTGCCAAAAAGCACTATTTTCATTTTATCTGACCATAGAACCCGGTACCATTTGAAGTTCCAATAGTGTCTGGCAAACTGAAGGCACTTGAGTTTGTTGTTGAATGAGAGCAGATGCTTTTTTCTTGAAACCCTCCCAAACAACTTGTGATCATGTAGGTGACATCTGGTTGTAGTTTTGGAGTGTTTCTGACCCAAGACCCAACTAATTCCTGCAATTCTCCAGCTGTGATTCTGGGATCATTTTTGGCTACTCAAACCATCCTCCTCATCGTGCATGGAGACAATATAGACACACATCCTATTTCAGGCCGATTCATAACATCTCCAGTTGATTGGCACTTCTGAATTATTGCCATGATGGTGGAAATGTGTATTTTCAATGCTTTAGCTATTTTCTTATAGCTACTTCCCATTTTGAAAAGCTCAACAACCTTTTGCTGCACATCATAACTTTATTCTTTGGTCTTACCCATTGTGATGAAAGACTAAGAGAATTTGGCCTTTGTGTTACCTCACATTAATACCCACGTTTTCACAGCCTTTGCTCATATTTACTAAGGGTGCCAATATTTGCCTATTGTTCTCATCACAATTGTACAGAGTGGTTATCTGAGTTACTTTGTCATTTCAAACCAGTCTGGCCATTCTCTTGTTGACCTCTCTCAACAATAAGGTATTTAAATCTGCAGAACTGCCCCTCACAGGATTGTGACTGTTGCGTGTGAAAATACCAGAAGATCAGCAGTTACATAAATATTCAAACCAGCCCATCTGGAACCAACAAATGCCATGTTGATGATAGAGGTCAACAGAGAATGGCCAGACTGCTTCGAACTGACGTAGTCTATGGCAACTCAGATAACTGCTCTATAAAATTGTGGTGAGAAGAATAGCATCTCACAATGCTATTCTGAGATGTGGGTTGACGTTTTTTTGGTGGCATGAGCGGGACCAAAACAATATTAGACAGGTGGGTTTTTTTGTGCAAAACATATACACACCTAATCAACTTTGAACTTTTAACCCTCACTAATTGTAGTGTTGAAGAATACCAGAAAGTTCAACAAGAGCTGTTTAATTCAACTGGGAGCATTTACATTACTACACAGTTCTTATTAGCAAACACACTGTAGCAAGCTTGGTACATTCAGTAGTCATTCACTCTTCATCTCTTACTCTAAACTAATACCTACTTTATGACAGTTCTGCCTAGTGGTAGAATGTAGCATACATATAGAGATAGAACGCAACATCTCCCTTCTCTGTAAAAGATTGTACAACTACAAGACTGTAGTTGTCTTATACTGTAGAACTAAACAAAATGATACCCATATTTCCTAGGTAGCATTAACACAGAATATGGTGAATAAAGTAACTTTACATAAGGCACAATAAACATGTAACAGTGCACCTAAGTGTAAACATAAGAATTAACCTTCACTTAACATTTTAAAGGTGTCTAGGGCATAAGCAGTAATACTCTAACAAAAACAATCAACCATCTCAGCTTCTCATTTTCAAGTTACAGCATGACATAGTCCTTATGCCACTTAGGCTTGTATTTAACATGTGGCTGTTCGTTAGAGAGGTCAGGAATGGCTCGGTTGTCAGAGTGTGACAGGCTAGATATGTCACAGTCTTGTTCAGCCACAGAGGAAAAGTGAGCAAGGTGATATGTATTCCAAATCTTCCCATCACTAAGTAAGAAAGAGTTTGGCCCCACTCTCGTTCTCACAATTACTGGGTGAGTGAATCTGGGGTGTGCTTTAGGTACATGCTGAGGTTTTCTTATTCTTACTCTCTCTCCTGGTTTGAAAGAAGGTGTGCATGCACCACGTTTAGCATCAGTGTAAAACTTCATTATATACTGCTGTCTCTGGACTGCATCATGAGCAAAAGCAGCCAGTGGAGATGTGGCAGACTGCAGGGGAAGAACATCCAGTTTGGTTCGCATTTTCATTCCGTAAAGGAGTTCATGAGGTGAGGTGGAAGTTGCTGCATGTGGTGTTGCACGGTACACCTGAAGCCAGTTCAATACAGTCTCTTTCCACGGCAGTGACTGTTGAATTGCGGTTTGAATGCAACTTCTGAGGACGCGATGGAATCTCTCAACAGCTCCATTAGCAGCTGGATAGTACACTGATGTTCTGCTGTGAGATATACCTCGGTCCCGAAGAAACGCTGCAAAAGCTGCAGAAGTGAACCGTGCGCCATTGTCTGTGGCTATATTCTCTGGGTTACCATGACAACTGAAGACCGATGTCAGGAACTGAATAGCGTCTGCAGTAGTGGCGTTATGTGAAAAACAAGCTCAGGCCACTTGGAATAGTAATCAGTCAGAGTAATGGCATACCTGCAGACAGGAGCAGCTGTGTCGAAGGTTCCAACAATATCAAGGCCAAGTTTCTTCCATGGCCCATCAGGCAGTGGAACAGGTTGTAGAGGAGCAGGGTGAGTTCTGTCTGTTTTATCATTAGACTGACAAAGTACACATGAAGCTATGCAAGACTGCACTTGCAAGTCCATTTTTGGCCACCAGTACAGGTCTCGCAGGCGTTGTTTTGTGCGGACGACCCCTTGGTGACTCTCATGTGCAAGTGTGATCAGAGTATGTCATAGGGATAGTGGTGCAATGAGCCTTGGACCTCTCAGGATGTAGTTATCCTTGACAGAGAGTTCATCTCTGATCTTGTAGTATGGAGACAGTATTTCACTTACTGAATTAATAGAGGCAGGCCAACCACTTTCCATTTGTGATCGCAAGGCTGACAGCTCAGAACAAGCAGAGTCAAGGTCATCCACTAGGAGTGAGCTCAGGGTAGCAGAAATTTGTGCCACCATTTCAGATTCTGCATCAAGGTTAGAGTCAGAAGGTGCATACAAGGGTAGGCATGAAAGGCAATCAGCTGTGAAGTTCTGAGAACCTGGTCGGTAAATGACATCATAGTCAAAACAGAGTAAACGTGCAGACCAGCGGGCAACACGCATTCCAGCTCTACCGATTCCTTTTGTGCTGAGTAGTGTTGTCAAAGCCTGGTGATCTGTGCGGAGAGTAAAACGACATTCCCACAAGTATGTTCTCCATTTTTCTGTGGCCCATACACAGGCAAGTGCTTCTTTTTTGTCTGTAGAATATTTTCGATCTGTTGCAGTTAGTGTGCGGGATGCAAAATCTACAGGCTTCTCTGTGCCGTCAGACTGTACTTGTGCAAAGACAGCGCCAAGTCCATAGTCACTTGCATCTGTGGATATTACAGGGTGTAAAGAAGGATCGAACAGAGCAAGTGCAGGACTGTCCACAAGAAGTTGTTTAACTTCTTCAAAATTATTTTGAGCTGCAGGAGTCCATGTAAAGGTATCTTTGTCACTGGCACATGCACACATAGGAGCCACAACTGTTGCAAAGTTAGGCAGAAACTTTGAGTACCATGATACTAGGCCCAAGAAGGAACGCAGGGCAGCAATGTCAGATGGAGGCGGGGCTTTCAGGGCAGCGTCGATGTGTTCTTGATCAGGTAGAATGCCATCTGCAGTGATGACATGGCCTAGGAAGCATAGAGAGGGCTTCCTGAAGTGACATTTGTTGTCATTAAGCAGTAGTCCAGCCTCTTTCAGTTTTTGGAGGACAGTATTGAGATTCTAGTCACGTTCAGCAGGGGTGTTGCCATAGACAATGAGGTCATCCAAATAATTCTGGACACCTGGGAGACCTTTGAGGATGTCAGCCATCATTTTCTGAAAGGCTGAAGGGGCAGATGCAAGGCCATAGGGAACCCTAAAATATCTGAAAAGACCCTCATGTGTGATGAATGCTGTGAGGTCCCGACTCTCTACATGGAGAGGCAGCTGGTAATATGCATTAGCCAGATCAATTGTAGAGAACATTTTCGCACCTTGTAGGTTTGCAAACAGTTCATCCACATGAGGCAGGGGGTAACAGTCTGTAACTATGGCTTTGTTAGGTTCACGGAGTTCTGTACACATTCTTATTCCACTAGTTTTACGGCCAGTGACTACTATATGTGAAACCCAGGGTGATGCATCAATCTTTTCAATGATGCCAGCTTTCAGCAAGCGGTCCAGTTCTGCTGAGATAGAAGCCCTTACTGCAAAAGGCAGGCTTCGTAGTTTTTGACGTACAGGTTTGACAGTATGGACGATTTTCACCTTATGCACAAAGTTGCCTGCATAGTCGATGTCAGGAGCAGCAGGAATGCAGTATGCAGGTGTAGAGTCTGAGTCAACACAGGGACAGAAGGAGCAGTGAACGGAGGTAGGACAGTATTGCATTGAATGCAGATGTTTAAGGCAGGCATAATATCTCTTTCCATGAGAAGGGTGCCTTTCTTTACCACAAAGAACTTGGCTGAGGAGGTAGAACTTCCTCTACTCACTGTGATGTGTATGCATCCAAGCACAGGAATTGTTTTCCTTGTGTAGGTCACCAGCCAACTAGTAGGTGGAAGCAGTGGTATGTCGCTAAAGCACTTATCATAGATGTGCTGTGGCAAAATGGAAACTGCAGAGCCTGTATCCACAACTAGTTCAAGCTCCTTGACAATGGAAGCAGGTGTTATTAACAGACATTAATTTTGCACAAAAGTGTCTCTGATGCATGGCAAGGGTCTCTCAAGTACAGCACAGTCAGTTCAGGCAGCTCTATCTCATGTACATCACTGGTTTTGAGTGAGCGGCAAACACGTGCAAAATGTCCAACTTTATGACAAGATTTACACATTGCCTTGGCTGCAGGGCACCTAGCGAAATTAGCAACATGTTTGTCAGAACCACATCTGAAACAGCTATGAGAGGACGTAACAGTCGCATTGGCAGACTTATTTGGGCAAAGTTGGCGTTTGTATTTTTTATATGGACAGGGCTGTACAGCTTGCACTGAAACACTATCACCTGCTGCAATAGTTTTAGCTTGCTGGACAGCAGATTCCACTTGAGTTGCAATTGTAACAGCTTTATCCAGGGTTAAATCTGGTTCGAAAAGAAGTCTTTCCCTGATGCTGGCGTTGGACACATGTTCAATTAGCTAGTCACGGATCATTTCGTCCGTTTTATCATCAAAAGCACATTTTGAAGCAAGGTTATGTAATGCAGCCACATACTGTGTAATAGTCTCATGGTGCTTGTGTCCGCTTTCTGAAAGCATGACATTCCACAACAATGTTAACTTTGGGTGGGAAATGTTTCTCTAATGCATCTGCAGCAGAGACAAACGTGTCACCTGTATCTGGTAATGAGTAGAAAGTGCGCTGTCCCTCGACTCCGAGGCAATGGAGTAATGTAGCTCTCTTGCGAGCATGTAGTTGTTGAAAATCCGCATCCACATGTCGAAAGGCATCGGCGGCTCTCCTGGGCAAGGAAAAAAACATTGGAGGCGGAGGCACGTTAGCCATTATGAATCAGTAAAAACAAGCAAAAGACGTAGGTTAACTCGTCGCCAAAATGTAGTGTTGAAGAACGCCAGAAAGTTCAACAAGAGCTGTTTAATTCAACAGGGAGCATTTACATTACTACACAGTTCTTATTAGCAAACACACTGTAGCAAGCTTGGTACATTCAGTAGTCATTCACCCTTCATCTCTTACTACACTTTACGACAGTGCCACCTAGTGGTAGAATGTAGCATACATATAGAGATAGAACACAACACTAATATCCACCCCCAAACACCAACCCCACCCAGAACACCTCTGTGGTCACATACAATAAAAAAATATATATAAATAAATAATATATATATATATATCTATATATCTATATATATATATATATATATATATATCTATATCTATATATATATATATATCTATATATATATATATATATATATATATATATATATATATATATTAAACATGCAAAATCAAACTAAACTTCTCTCTCCTCATCCCTTCCCCTAGAGTCCCCCATAAACACCAAATACCTACCCCACTTCCTGAAAAACAAGTCCTCCAGCCACAGCCTTCTCTCTGTCATCTCTTCAAAAGCCACCTCCGCACACCACTCTGGAAATGGTGGTGATCCATCTGACTTCCAACCCCTTAAAATAATTTGTCTGCCAATCATCAAGCTAGTCAGAACCCAATTTTTTATATATTTGTCCCCCAAATATATAACTGCCCCATCGCCCAAAATACAAAGTCTGGGGCAAATATCACACAAATAATTCTGAACCTTTAACCAAAAATCTTGGATATTAACACATCCCCAAAAGACACTGGTTGTGTCTCCATCTTCTGATTGGCATCACCATCAGGTAGGTGTGTCTTTAAGACCATGCCTATTTAATCTAGGGGGGGTCCAATACAATCTATGTAAAACATTAAATTGCACAAGGCGAAACCTTGCATCTCTAGATTCAGGCTTGACATTTTTTAGAATCTTAGTCCACACTCCTTCCTCCAATACCAAGTTCAACTCTTTCTCCCATAATCTCTTGATAGAAGTTAAAGCTACATCTCCCAGACTTTTAATTAGCAGGGAGAAATACACTGATAACTCATGACCTTTCCCAAAAGCGCTAATCACCTTTCCCAAAGTATCTGCCACTTTAGGGGGGTGTGTGCTACTCCCAATGTAACAGTACAGTACAGTCCATGTTGTGCAGCTGTAAATACCTATAAAACTGAAATCTGGGAATCCCAAAATGATGACCCAAATTCTCAAAATATCTCAACACTCCACTCTCATGCAGGTCGCCGAGTCTAGTAATCCCCTTCACAATCCACTCTGACCAACAGAAAGGAGACTTGTTTAAACATAATTTTGGGTTAAGCCATATGCTTGAGGCAATTAAATACTCTGGCCATTCTTGTCCAAATCATGTGCAAATGTGAGATAACGGGGTGTGACTTAACATCTCCGGTTTGATAGAAATGCTTTGCAATGGCAAAATAGGGGCAAGGACTTCCTGTCCAACTTTTCGGTGAAAGTTATCAATGAGCCAAATGCCTGAGACCGAACGCATAATAATAAAACAAAATCTTGAGTAGGCCTTGCCCACCTTTGTCAATTGGCCTATGTAATTTGTAGAAATGTAGTCTGGGACATTTACCATTCTAAATAAAGGACTTTGCTATGCTATCAAATTTATTGAAATAAGAGAGGGGGACATCTATAGGGAGTGACTGTAACAGGTAGTTGAATTTTGGAATACAGTTAATTTTAATAACATTAACCTTCCCAATCATCAATAAATGTAATGAAACCCACCTGTCCACACCTCTCGAAAATCTTTTGATTAAAGGGTCAAAATTAACATAACTAAATCAGAAAAATTTGCTTGGAATAAAATACCCAAATACTCAATGCCCTGTTTTGGGCAAGCTTCGGATTTAGACCAACGGGCTTTGTAAGAGCTTGGAAAAGTAATTAATAATTCTGTGGAGGCAAGGCACAGATCTGGTAGGGTCAGAGAGAAATAGTAAAGTATAATCTGCGCAAAGCAGAAGCTTATGCTCCACACCAAAACACCACTTTACACGTAAAAAGTATTATATCTGTATTTCAATCGAGGCCATCAGATGACATTCGGCGCTTCAACTCTGCCTTTCCTTTCCAACTCCACAAGTTCTCGTGCTTTGGATGTTTTGGTAAATGAGGCATATTGTATGAGCCGAACCCTAAGAACCACCTTAATTGCCTCCCAAGCCACACCAGCAGAAGATACTGAGGACCAGTTGGTCTCCATATAAACATTGATTTCAGTCTTTAACATTTGTTGGAAATCAGGATTTTGCAACAGGGATACATTAAAGTGGCAACTATAAGATTTGATTTCTCTATATGTGGCAACATCTCTAAACTCATCAGGGTGTGATATGAGACTTTCCAAAGCAATCAACCACAGATGAAAGGAGGGACTTAGATATAAAAAAAAATAATAATCTATTCTACAATAAATATTATGGACTGATGAAAAATATTTATAGTCCCTAACACATGGGTTCAAAAGTCGCCAAATATCTACAAGACCAAGAGTTTTACCTATCCTGTGATATGTCAATGTTGCTGTAGGGGGCTTACATACTTTTGCTTCACTATGATCAAGGACTGAGCCCATCAAAAGATTAAAGTCTCCTCCCAATATTATATCATGAGGGGTGCAACATCCCTTTAAGATCAATAAAAAAGCATTGATCATCAACGTTAGGTGCGTAAATATTTGCCAAAACCAACCTTTTCCCCTGAATTTCTGCTAAAACAATAACTATTCTCCCTAATTTATCTTTAATCTGTTTGAGAGATTTGATACTTTTACTTGAGCCAGCACTAAAGAAAAAATGCCCACCCCATATCTTACCAATTTTTTCAGCTTCCTGCGAGAAAAGATGTGTTTCTTGAAGAAAGACTATATCACATTTCTTATGCTTAAGAAAATAAATAACCTTCCTTCTTTTTATGGGGTGCTACAACCCATTCACATTCCACGTGGAGAAAGATAACCCACTCATATTAACATTTTATATGTTGATATAATAGAAAAAATTAATAGTGTGTCAAAAACAAGATTATACAGACCACATTCCCCATTAGTGCAACAATCGAACCCAGAACGTCCTCCCGAAGAACCCCCCCGAAGCAGCAACTGTCATTCATTCAATCCCTCTAAACTCAAAGGTCCATGTACGCCTAAGAGAGCCCCCACAACACCTTTGCCATCGGATTGCTCAATTTTGCCTCATAAATTTGTGAGGCAAAATTACATAACAGAAAATTCTTTGTAAAACAGACCCCAGCCAATATGCAGAATAAACACAAAGAACGGTAGATTCATTCAAGAACTCTCTTGAATGTATGTTCATCCACAAAACAAATTCTAGCAGATATGAAGCCATTCAGTTTCCTCTGAGAAACAAACAAGTGTTCAGTGAGCCGGCTGTTTATGAGTGCAGCAGATGACGTTATCATTTCAATGGCTCACAAAAATACTCAACAAAAACAAACTCCAGCCAACATGAGGCATAAGCACAAAGAATGAACAGATTCATCCACAACTCTCCTTAAGCAGTGTTATTCAACAAAACAAGCTCCAGCCTCTAGGTGGAAAACACACACACACACACACACACACACACACACACACACAAAAAAACAGGCGTCCCGGTTCCTCGGATGGTCAAGAGTCAAATTCACTTGGAGGCCTCATAAAAAAAATACACCATGACTTACTCAGTACGCCAACTTTATAAAAGACATCCTTTGTGTGGGCATGTGGATATTTTGTGGTCATCTATAGTGTCCATTCTCAATCTGGCCAGGAACTTCAGTGTAAAAGCGATCTTCCGTCAATGCAAAAGTTTCTTGAAGGAAAAGCGTTATTCCGCAAAGCAAACTCCAGCTGCTAGATGGAGTGAACGCATAAAGAACAAAAAATGGCGCCTAGCTTCCTCAGACAGTCAAGTCAACGTACAGCGAGTCAATCCACTCACATGAGAAACATCCAATGACTTACTCATGTTTCTATGCAGGACAGTGCTTGTTTTGGGCATAAAATCAGTGCAAAAGCGATCTTCCATTGATTTAAGAGTTTCTTACATTCCTTAAACCGATCGTGTTTCTCTCGTCAAACTCGCAAAGTATTGTGATTCTTCCAAAAAAGCTTTCCTTTGCTCCTTTCTTGGTGCAACACGAGATCTTTATCGGATGATCTCAGAAATTTGGCCAGAATTGATCAGAGTCTTTCTCCCTCAGCAGATCTGTGAGCCGGGACTCTGTGAGCTCGCTCAGATTCCAGTTTATGGCCTGTTATGTAGGAATTTCAAAATATCTCTGCCTTCTGTTGTTCCTTCAGCTCCTATTTTTGGGACCTTCCAGGTATATTTTGGTCGTGAGCGGATTAGCGGATAATTCCATTTCTGATGACTCCAGATAATCGATCCATTTCTAAACCTCTGCCACTCTTGTAACAAACTCAGATAATTTTGTTTCTATCGCCGTAATCGATCGATGTATTACAATGAGATCCTCGAAGTCAGCAACAACCTTTGTCAGCATCAACGACATGTTGGACAGTTGACGCTGAATTTCCAAGGCCGCACCATCCAAATTGAGTCCCCGGTCTGCAGGCCTATCAGAGGTTTCGGCTTGAGCATGTAAGTGTCTTTTAATGTCTCCAAAGCCTGTGAGTTTTGACTTCTTTGTCATGCTTATCTCAAAGAGTAAATGTGTAACTGGGTGTATTGAATTTCACCAGATTACAACATGAAAAAAAAATTAAAACTAGCAAAGAGTGCAGAGATCACCGTTTACACGTCTGCTCCTCGCATGGCATCACATGACCCTCCAGGCAGGTGGTTTTAATGTTATGGCTGATCGGTGTATATATATATATATATATATATATATATATATATATATATATATATATATATATATATATATATATATATATATATTATACTAAATATATGTATTTGTTTTCCCTAAGATTTGTCAGAAATGTATTAAAATTGTATTAAATCATAATTATTCTTTTATATGAACATTAGTTGTCTAAAATTACCAAATATCATTATTAATATATAATATTTTAAACATATTGCCACCTTCCTATATTTGGTATCACAGGAATGCCCAGGATGGCATCTTTAAGGTATCTTTAAGACCTAAGGCTTGCATGCTTCCACAGGTCTTAACAAAAACATCCATGTCCACAACAGTGCACTAAAAGGAATTGCTGGTTCACAAATGGAACAGATTAACTTGGGCGAGCCCTCTCTGTGGAATTTGAACTCCACGATTTGACCTTTTCAGCATTTCAATTTAATATCCAGTCCTTTAATTAGACGAAAAAATAATAATTGGATTACGTCTCTTACTGTAGCATTCACAGGTTGGGTGGCATTTACTTGTGGCCCTCTTTCTTGATCATGGTCGACTTTATCTATGTTGGCCAAATTGTGGTTTTAAGTTGCATTTGTCCATCAATTTGCACAAGTGACGGAAGCATTTTGTATTTCTCTCTCTCTCTCTCTCTCTCTCACACACACACACACACACACACACACACACACACACACACACACACACACACACACACGTTGGTGCGGCTATCCTTATGAGGACACTTCTCAATGTACTGCACAAAAACAATGAATCAGTGCATTTTGTTCACATCAATTCTACTAGATTTGCCTGTGATGAACACACACATGAAAACTGAAGCATTATTAAAAAGAATACATTAATTCAAATAGTTCTTCTGTTTTATGGATTTGCACTTTGTAGTACTGTATCGATTATTTCTGACAACCTTTGTATAACTTAATAAAATTTAAAGCAGATAAAAAGCACAGAATATTGTCATATATGATTCATTTAAAGGATTCATTTAACATTAGGCCTCAAAGCCTGGTAGTCTATTAAAGATATCATGCGCAATCAGATCAAGGGCAATCTCTAGTCTTACCTTGTTTTGCATAAACAAGACATGAATACATGCATAGGAGATAAAACAGCTCTGTGTTCTTTGTGTAAATTACTGACAAACTACTGTTTAGAGTTGTTTAGATGGTCTCAACTGTGTGAGCTTAATTTAGTGGACATTCAAATATACACACAAACCATTAGCAGAAATGAAAATAATACACAAACACACCCAGAAAGAGAGGAAGAGAGTGAGGGAAAGTCTGAGGACACAACATACACAAACTCACAAAAGCATGCATTCAAAGAGTGTAAACATTCTCAATACACTTTCATTCAAAAGAAATGTCTTTTTCTAGAATACAGACCAGTACATCATCCCTACAAAAAAGGGATGATGTACTGTAAACAGACAAAAAGACATGAGAGATATGAACATACACACTTTGAAATGAGCTCCACTCAAAACATGTTTCCCTGCAGACATTATAGTGAGTGGCACACCTCCACTTCCCTTGTGCAGACCTTCATTCTCACTGCCAGAACTAGCCTGGAGGGGCCAAGCCATATCAGCATGTTTTCTACCCCATCCAACAATCCACCAAGACCACACGCACACACACACACAAACACACACACACACACACACACACACACAAACACACACAGACACACACACGTGCATACACACACACACACACAGGCAGACAGACACATTCTCTGCCCAAAGTGCCATTAGTTGTGAAAGGTAGGAAAAGAGAGGAGAGGTGAACAGGCATCTCAAGCACCCCCCCCCACACTTCCTGCCTCCACCTTCCATATCCATCCACCAAAGGGGTACATGACTCCCCAGGGCTGAGGCAGCAGGCTGGGGTAAGCCTGAGGGGGGCCGCGAGCTGGTATGCGGTTATGGGGGTTGGCCAGTGTGATGGATGGTTGATTGGTAGCTGTCCCAGGGGCCTCCCTCTCTCTCACCTCTGGCACTGGGAATTAAAAGGTGGTTTGTCTCTAGCGAGTCCTCAGCTGCTGAAAGCAGCCCGGCAATTTCACAGAGATCAGAGAGGGCATTACTGCAGCCTGTCAGGGGAGCCATCACACAGCCGGACACCACAGGGAGTGGTGGTGAAAGAGGGGGGTACTTACATGCATGCACATGTTTGTTAATTCTTGCACATACAAAAATATTTGAATATATATGTAAAAAAGAGGACAGGTTGTTTCTATGAAGCAATAATCCTCTAAAGATTGGATATGTTTGAGTGGGGCAGGCACAGATTTACACACTCACACACACGCACACACATTCTCACAGGGCATTTTATCGACAATGCTGTCCATCTCACTTATCTGTTCTGATCAAAGCTCTCTCCATTAACACCCAATCTACTCACCAAACATCCATGGGAGACCACTGTAATGATAACTTTTTAACACCAGTTGACACCAGCAGGTTAAAAAAAAATCTTACGATGGTTGGAAGTTTAAAATCAGTAAAATAGTAATTCATGAAAAATTAAAACCAGTATGACTACAAAGCAGTATGCTAAAAAAAAAATGTGTGAAGAAATGGAATGGAAGAAAGAAAGTCAGACAGGTTTTAAATAACATAAGTTGCACAACAATGTTATGAGCATCCAACAAAGTTTACAACAAATCTATAAGAGTGCACATTGTGTGTTATTGAAAGTGTGGATTTTGTTCAAGGAGTAGTTTACTCTCCCTTATTTTGTTCCAAACCCCTATGACATTCATAAACATAAAAGGAGACGTTGGGCAGAACGACAGCCTCAGTCCCCATTCAATTTCTCATCTCATTATTTGGGAAAAAGATCAGCATCAACATTCTTCAAAATTACTTTTCTTGTGTTTCACGGTTGAAATAAAGTAATATGGGTTTGGAACAGCATGATGGCGAGCAAATGCTGACAGAATTTTCACTTTCTGATAAAGGCGTGGATGAGGGTTTCTGCAGCGGAGAAAGAGAGTGATGTGCGAAGTCTGGAGATGTTTTTGAGGCATTTTTTGTGATTTGTTTTATGTAGTGTTCAAATGAGAGTTTATTGTCAAAAATTACTCCAAGGTTGCGACTTTGAAGGGATGGAGACACTGTATTGGTGCCAACTGCGAACTGCGAATGGATTTAGTGATAGCTTTGGGACCGATGATGATCATATCTGTTTTGTCGCAATTAAGTTTAAGGAAATTGGTATGCATCCACGATTTAATGTCAGCGAGGCAGTTAGAGAGAGTGGAGTGGGTGGCGGAAGTGATTTTGTATTTCTCTCTCTCTCTCTCTCTCTCTCTCTCTCTCTCTCTCTCTCTCTCTCTCTCTCTCTCTCTCTCTCTCACTCACACACACACACACACACACGTTGGTGCGGCTATCCTGACACGTCTCATGTAGACATGCCATATATGTATTTTAATGGCATGCCTACAGGGTGTGTTTGTGTATGTGTGTGTGCAGGGTTCAGACACTGTCACTGAGGCATGATAAGAGAGATTACCTGTAGCCCTTTGGTCCATCTTAATGGGGTAATGAGTGTGTGAGTGTGTGGGGGGCATTCTGCATTTTCCCTCATATACCCCATCAATCAGAGCAGTTTGGGGGGTCAGACACCACGGTCAGGGCCCCAACCCACCCCCATAACACACTAATGGACTGACCAAAGGTGCATTAAGTTAAATGCTCTGACTGTTTAGCATGAGGGAGAGGAGTAGAGACAGAGGAGGGACAGAGGAGGATGGACATATAGAGGAAAGTGAGATGATGGGAAATTGAACAACAACTGCGGAACAAAAATGTTATGCTAGTGATGCTAGTGTGTGCTATGTGGTTGCTAAGGTGTTCTGAGTGTTTATTTAGCACATTACTATGTAGTTGCTAGGAAGTTATCGGTGGTTGTTTGGTGGATGCTTATTCGCCAAAGTCAAAAAAGCCCACTTCCAAGTCTCTGTGATATTCTCGTTACTTGATATGGCATGGGTTGCTCCTTCAATGTGGATCAATGGGATTTTTTTCACATTTTATCACCTGCCAGGGAAAAAACGGATGTCAGATTGCATAGAAAAGAAATAGCTCATCTCTCCTCAAGGTGATCTGAGGTATCATTCATGATTGTTACACAAACGGTGTGGGATGTGTTACACTTCGAAGTTTAATACTTAGAGTCAAGGGTTTGTTCAAATCCCTAACCTTAAATGGATAGTTCACCCAAAATTGAAAAATATATTTTTGACTCACCCTCATGCCATCCCAGATGTGTATGACTTTCTTTCTTCTGCAGAACACAAGCAAAGATTTTTAGAAGAATATCTCGGCTCTGTTGGCCCTCACCAAGTGAATGGTGGCCAGAAATTTGAAGCTCCAAAAAGCAGATAAAGGCAACATGAAAGTAATCTATTTGACTCCAGTAGTTTAATCAATGTCTTCTAAAGTGATCCAGTCAGTTTTGGTCAGGGTTGGGGAGTAACGGATTACATGTAACGTGATTATGTATTTAAAATACAAAATATTAGTACCTGTATTCCACTACAATAAAAAGTATTTTGATTACTTAAGCAATTCCTTTGCATTTTTTCATTTCATATTTAGTCCTTTCAGATAGAAAACATTTATAGATATAAATGATGCGATCCAAAGTGCATTTGAACAGCAGTGAAACACTTTCTTATGATGTGTTACATTCATACAGTCAGTTTGAAGTAAGTTTGGAGCAGAAGAAATAAAACCTAATTGTGTAAATTTCCAGCTTTACGCTGTTAAAATGCTATTTCTAGCATTTTACATGCACATGTTACCAGGCACGATACATTTTTTTTATCAAGAAAATTCACGTTGGATCATAATTTCTATTTTCTAGTAAGACCTTTGATATTAGGGCAAAAATCGTATTGTTGATAATAATTTTTGTGTTGTTTTCCTGTAAAAAAAAAAATCAAAAAAATCCTTAAAACAAGATCAATTTGACTTATCTTGTTTTAGAGCTATAGGAAGTGTAATAGAGCTTGAAATCATGATCGTCATGGGGTCTGATGTCAAGAATTAAAATCAGTAAGAAGTGATATTGTGGTCTGTACTCTCTGTAATGGATCGCTTCAGATGACATTGATTAACTCACTTGAGTTTTATGCATTACTTTTATGCTGACTTCGTGATTTTCGGGGATTCAAACGCAATTTAAGCACCAACAGAGCTTCTAAATTCTTCTAAAACATCTTTGTTTGTGTTCAGCAGAAAAAAGTCATACACATCTTGGATTGCATGAGGTTGACTAAATGACGAGAGAATTTTCATTTTTGGTGAACAATCCAGATGGATATGTGGATGTCATGATGAAAATGAGCAAGAAAACTAGAATGTGAAAGATACTGAATCAGTAAAGAGGGAAATAAATGTTTTATGTAGGAGTGAAAGAGAAAGAGTGAGCTTGTGACGGGAGGAATAATCTGAGCTCTGTATGTGTGCTTGTGCCCTGTTCTCCCCTGTCTGGCCGCCCCTGCAGCCACTTGAATTAGCAGCCGTGGATTATGGGGGAGAGGCTCATTAATGGGGCAGACAAACAGCAGCCAGTGTGAATATTTGCACCCAGAAATTGAAAAGATTAAGTCCTATTTGACAACTACTGGCAGGCTACGCGCTCCGAGAGAAGCTACTGTTAAATATTCATATGCTGCCCGCAAGGTTGTCTGTGCGTGAGCGTGTATGTGTGAGTCCTTCTTTATACATGCATAGATGTGTGTACATGCAACATGGTCTGTGTCTTTCTCAGTACATGTTTTAGATATTTGAGACTTCCGTTCATTTGTGTGTAAATGTGTGTACTTCTGTCAATGCGAATCTTTAGAATTGTGGGTTCCGAAGGTGAGGAAAATGGGAGCTCAAGTCCAGCCATTTTCCTAGCCTTTGGTATTATGCACAGTCATGCAATAAGAGGCCACCAGTTTTTTTTCCCACCGTATGCCCTGATGTCAGTTATCAAGTATAGTGACATCACCATATTACATCTCTTGGCATGTGCATTGGACAAAAAAGGGTTCCAAGTACCTCTGAATGCCCTTAGTTCATCTATCCTTTAAAAAAAATTGTTTGTACCTTTGACACACTCACAAGCTAAAGTCTGGCCTTGTACATTGAAAAGAAATTCCTGGCACAATTGTGCCAAGCTCTGTATTGTATGTGAAATGTGGTGAAATGTGAAATGGCTTTTTCATATGAAGCGCATTATTCATAATGGATCTGGTACTGGATAAATGTATCACCTGTCTCAAAAAAATGGGAAATATTCCAGTATGGTAAATGAGAATTGTTAGTTTTTCAAGAAGGACTGGTGGTCCAGGCACTGTGTCAAGAGTATAAAGACCTGCCTGGATAATTTCAGGTCTGCATTAAGACTTGAACCTCTTGAAAGTGAGGTACAGTGACATAAAAGAGCTCACAACAGGCTCACAAATTTTGATTCATCCTTCATATGCTATTTGTACAAAGGTTCTGTCTTGTGTTACATGCGGATTCGATGGTTGGTATGTGTGCCCACCTGCATAGGATGGTGATTAATGATGTGCCCTTTAGGTTTGTGGTTAATGCCAAACCCCCCCCCCCCCCACCCCCACTGGCACTTCCCTTTAAATGGCAAACTCATGACATAGAGAGGGTGCTGATCTGACAACTTGAATTAATCTATTGATCCTTTTTCCAGGCCCACCATTACACCAGAAAGCACAATTTATGAGTTAAATTAAAGACTTATTTGGATATTTGGGACCCAGAGAAAAAGTTAATTGCTCCAAGGTTGCTCTTTCATTGCTCAGGAAACTTAAAGGATATATTAGGAATATTCTAGGTTCAATACAAGTCAAGCTCATTCAACAGCATTTGTGGCATGATGTTGATTAGCACAAAAAATGATTCTGACTAATTTTCAAAAATCGAGGTTACAGTAAGGCACTTACAATGGCAGTTAATGGGGCCAATTTTTGGAGGGTTTTAAAAATGTCAAGTTAAAGCATGCATATTGTTTGCATCTTGTGGCTATACTTTTGAAACACTGTATACTTCCATTTTAAGTGCCACACTGTAACCCAGATTTTTGCTTACGTTAAAGAAAAAGAGGGTCATGTCTAAACAGACTTTACCAGGCAAACCTACCCCCAACCCTAAACTTAACACATATTAAGGACATGTATTTACCTAACATTACTCAGTACTCTCTTGGGTACACTGTAAGTATACTGAAAGTACACGTACTATAAAATAAAGTGCAACCGACTTTCTATCTTCTAGAAAACATACAAAGATTTTTAAAAGAAAATTTCAGCTCTGTTGGTCCTCACAATATAAGTGAATGGTGACCAGAACTTTGAATGCCCAAAAGGCAATATAAAAGTAATCCATAAGACTCCAGTGGGTAAATACATATCTTCTAAAGCTATATGATAGGTGTGGGTGCAAAACAGATCACTATTTAAGTCCCTTTTTACTTAAATTTACACTTTCACATTCTGATGTGGAAGTGACTTTCACTTTCACATTCATGCTACTGGTTGGGCCTGGTCAAAGTTAGAGATTGATAGTAAAAAAGGACTTAAATATTGATGATTCTCACCAATATATTGCTTCATAAGCTTGATTGATATTGATTTAACCATTGGAATCATACAAATTTCTTTCATGCCTCCTTGATGTCATTTTTGGACCTTCTGAGTTCTGGCCACCATTCACTTGCATTGTGACAACCAACAGAGCTGTAATATTCTTCTAAAAATCTGTTTTTGTTTTCATTTGTGAGTGAACTATCCCTTTAAGATAATCAACATTATGCCACAAATGCTGTATTGAACAAGGAATATTCTTTATTGGAGCTTGGTCATGTTTAATTTATATAGATTTTTCTCTTAAAATTCCTCAGGAGAAATAATAATAGACACAAATTTACATACTGTAAAAGTATGGAGCTATAGATAGTTAAGGATAGCATAACTCAGATAATTTATTCTGAATAATTTTATGAGAAATGTTTGAATTCATCTCTGACATTTGATTTCAGACTTTGATATCTTGGAAAATCAGAGAAGTGTTTGAGACATTGTTGAGGAGACACGTGTAAGATTACTGAAGTCTGTTTCTCATGAGAAAAATCTGAGACTTAAGCAACATTCACACTTCACTTCACTTCCAATCAAATGTACCTGAGGACCAGAAGGGCAAGCTCAGATGAGGAAATTTCGCATTGCGTTGCGGACAAAAGTTTGTGAAATCTGACCTGTGATTCGTATGACAAGAAAACATGTGATCAATAGAAAATTGAAACGTCAAACACTGAACTTTTGGCTCAATACAAAGAATACATATTTCAAAGCTGTTTTCTTTTTTTTTTATAGTTTAAGGAAAGTGAGTAAAATTTTGAATTTAATTATATATATATATATATATATATATATATACAGGGTTGGGGATTAACATGTAATGGGATTACGTATTTAAAATACAAAATATAAGTTACTAATATATGTAGTCCACTACAGTTACTATTTAAATAATTTGTAATTAGAATACAGTTACAGTCAAAAAGTATTTTGATTACTGAAGAGTTTACTTTGCATTTATTGTCATTTGTTTCATTTAATATTTAGTCCTTTCAGATGGAAAACATTTATAGATATAAATGATGCGATCCAAAGTGCATTTGAATAGCGGTGAAACACTTTCTTATGATGTGTTGCATTCATACGAGCAGACAGAGAACTTTGAAGTAAGTTTGGAGCAGAAGAAATAGAAATAAACCTTGTGTAAATTGCCAGCTTTACTCTAAGATAAAATGCTATTTCTATTCATTTTACATGCACGTGTTACCAGGCACAATCATATTTTTTTATCAAGAAAATTCACATTAGATCATCATTTCATTTTTCTAGTAAGACCTTTGATATTAGGGCAAAAATCCTATTCTTGATAATATTTTTTGTATTGTTTTCCTGTGAAAATATAAAAAAATCCTTAAGAGATTGTTTTGAACCTTAATTAGATTGATCTTGTTTTAGAAACAACACTGCATAAGATATTTAGGTTTTTCAGAGAATGTATTTTTAACATGTGTATTTTTTCTTACTGTACTGGCAGAGTTTTTAAAGTCAAAACAAGTTAAAAAATTCTACCAGTGCTGAAGAAGTAATCCAAAGTATTTAGAATATGTTACTGACCTTGAGTAATCTAATGAAATATATTACAAATTACATTTTACAGCATGTATTCTGTAATCTGTAGTGGAATACATTTCAAAAGTAACCCCCCATATATATATATATATATATATATATATATATAAATATTCAGATAATTAAAATGCATTACATTCTTGTGGAAGAAGAGTTAATCATTGATAAGACAATACAAAAAGCATCTTTAGAAGACAATGTATTGTTTACTACCATATTATTAAAAATAAGTCAATCATTGGCATACAGTGCACAGCAATCCATTTTCAAGTGAATTTGTCAATCAGTTCGAGATTTATTATGAGGGATTGTTTAAGATCCCGTCAATTTACACCTGCTCAGACATGCTTATGTAGCGTCTCGGGTGTGTTGTGTCATAAACATAGAATGGTTAGGTCACTGTGTCAAGTTAAATATAGTTTAATACTCCTTATTATGGTCCAGGGGCAGTGCAATTAACACGTTAAATCGACAGCCCTAATATATATATATATATATATATATATATATATATATATATATATAAACACTCACCAACCACTTTATTAGGGACACCTGTTCACATACTGGTTCATGTGATCTAATCAGCCAATCGTGTAGCTGCAATGCAATGAACAAAATCATACAGATATGGGTCAGGAGCTTCAATTAACGTTCACATCAGCCATCAGAAAGGGAAAAAATTTGATCTCAGTGATTTTAACTGTGGAATGATTGTTGGTGCAAGACGGGCTGGTTTTAGTATTTCTTTAACTGCTGAACCCCTTGGATTTTCATGCACAACAGTCTCTAGAGTGTATAGAGAATGGTGTGAAAAACAAAAAAGATCCAGTGAGCGGCAGTTCTTTTGGCGAAATTGAATTGTTAATGACAGAGGTCTAAGGAGAATGGCCAGACTGGTCCAAACTGACAGAAAGATGACAGTAACCCAAATAACCACATGTTGCAACAGTGCTATGCAGAAAACATTTCTGAACATACAATATGTTAAACATTGAGATGGATGGGCTACAGCAGCAGAAGACCCCTCAGTGTACCACTACTGTCAGCTTAGAACTGGAATCTGAGGCTACAGTGGGCACAGGCTCACCAAAGCTCGACATTAGACGATTGGATAAACATTGCATTGTCTGCCAAATCTCGATCTCTGCTGTGACATGCAGATGGTAGGCCCACTGCAGCCTCAGCTTTCTGTTCTTGGCTCACAGAAGTGTAACCCAAAGTGGTCTTCATCTGTTCTAGCCCATACATCTCAAGGTTTGACATATTGTGCATTAACTGAAGCTCTTGACCCATATTTGCATGAATTTATGCATTGCATGGCTACCACACAATTGGCTAATTAGATAATCGCATGAATAAATAGTTGTACAGGTGTACCTAATAAAGTGGTTGGTGTGTGTATATATTGTTATTCATTATTTATTCAAATCAGAAGTCCTCAAGGGTGACATCATATCCTGCCAGTTGCAGTGTCCGAAATAATTTTGCATGCTAAAGGATAATGTGACTGCCGCTTTAAGCAAAAGTCTCCATTTACTATCCATTAAATCTCATGGCTGACTAAGAGAAACAATTGTGATATTAAATATATTTTTCTTTCCCAAGGACAATCCATAAATGTACAGCTCAATTCAGTACAACTAACTGGGTAAAACACAACTGTGGTGCACATCTGTTTTGGAATCAAAATGGGAATCGAATACTTAAAAAGTAGGTTTTTCCCCTTTCTGCCTGATGTCTCATTGAAGTGCATGTTAAAGATAAGGCAATTTAAACATAAATTATTAAAAAACAAAACAAAACAAAAAACAACATTAATAGAGAGCTCAATGAAGATTGAAAACACACTCATGAATATACCCTATTAAATACATTCACACATAAATCCGCAAATAATTCAACAGTGCACTACAAACTACTAGCATTGTGTCTATGCTGCACAGCGTGAAGCCACTCTGACACCCCGTCGATCAGCCTGCCGTGAGGCTGCCTAGCTGAAGATCACCTCCAGTGAAGCCCAGCAAAAACAGTGCCAATTCATTTCCTTGACAGACTGGATTCTTCAGACCTGATAAAGCTATTTACCTAGTGCGCACCGGTGCTAGCCCATGCTAGCATTGATGTTTTCCCTTCCACAGAGGATCAATATCTTTGGAAGTGTACAAACAGCAGTCCCTTGGCAGAACAGTTCCTGATGTGAGTGGCTAACAGACTGGCGGAGATGGCTGACAGCAGCTCAGACCTGAAGAATCAACAGCAGGGTGAAATCAAATCAACAGCACATGCTAATGGACCTCAGACTGAATCAACATCAGTGAGCTGTCAAAAACACTCGGCTCCTTGCGCTAATCAAAGCCATATTAGACAGAATCAACACCGTCCAAGATCACACCAGACTATACCAACAAGTTGTGTAAATCCACATTGACTGAGATACTGAGCTTAATGGCCATTCCAATTTGATAGACTGAATTAACATAAAAAAAAACTTTTTTAGTCACACTACAAAAAACTGATAAAATATTTCATTATTACAGTGTAAAAGAATATCAGCAGTGATCAGTACCAGTCATTTGAACACAGCATTTGAACAGCCAAAAATTGGGTCATTTAAAAAAATCTCCAAACTGGTAAACTTAAGAACTCGCAAATAACATTTTGGGCAGTTAAGGGTACACATTATGTTTGGAATCAGAAATCGTATTAAATTGATTCAGACTGATGAAAGCGAGTTCTTCGACCACTCTGTATATACAGTATCACGTTGTGTCATGTTGTATATATTATGTCAAGACTGTTGAGTATGTGACTTAAATGTTGATGAAAACACAAAGAGGAGAATGGGATACTTTAAGTAAAATAGATAATAAATAAATGAATTATTATAAATAAATTATTACACTCTAGTTTGGTAAAGCCTCCACTGGGTACACACTGCAAAAAATGTTTTGTTGGCTCAACAACTATTACATATCAAAATAAATCACTTCTACTAAATAACATTTATAAAATGTTTAGCTTTACTTAATTTTCATTAATGTGTAAAACTCAAAATATAAATTTTAAGGTGAACTTAGAGAGTTAAAGTAAATTAATAATCATAAGTTCTTTGAACTTCTTTAGCTTTGAATTACTACTAACTCAAACAGTTATGTACAGAGGTTTTGGGGAATACAGTACCCATAAGTCCTTGCACTTGAATCATATAGGCATGTTTATTTGGTCAAAAGGAATTTATGTGAGCATTTAATTAGTTGTTATTAAGAATTCAAAGATATTTTAGCAAAAACATTTTTTAAATTATTCATGTTGTTTTACTGGGCGGCACGGTGGTGCAGCGGTTAGCACTGTTGCCTCACAGCAAGAAGGTCGTGGGTTCAAACCCCGGTTGCCCCGGCCATTCTGTGTGGAGTTTGCATGTTCTCTGCGTGGGTTCTCTCCGGGTTCTCCGGCTTCCTCCCACCATCCAAAGACATGCAGGTTAGGTTAATTGGTGTCTCCAAAAAAAAAAAATTGCCCTAGGTGTGAATGTGAGTGTGTGTCTGTATATGTGTGGCCCTGCGATGGACTGGCGACCTGTCCAGGGTGTACCCTGCCTTTTGCCCAATGTTAGCTGGGATAGGCTCCAGCCCCCCGCGACCCTGTACGCAGGATAAGCGGTTGACGATGGATGGATGGATGTTGTTTTACTGTAAATAGCTGTTTTGTGTAAAGTCGGTGCTCCATAAGTTGATTAGTATTATGTAGGTGGTCAACTTGGATCCTGATCAGTCCATGCAATTTTTCCTTGTACACGGGAATATAAAAGCTGAAGTGTAGCTTCATATGCACTTCTTTGGGCAATCAAGTTTAATGCATGACATTAGTTGTTATTTTCTTAAGAGCCAAGTAAATGAGGTAGAAACAGTGATATTAATGTTAATTTGAAACAACATTTGATACATTTGAGTATATCTAACAAAGGGTTTCTTGTTGTGCTGAAATAAAATGAAAGTGAGTTGAATTTACTTAAAAAGTGTGATGCAAAAATGCAACGTATATATTTTAAATAAATCCAAAACTTTTTCATTTTTTCAGTGTACCGCATCTGTGACAAAGAATGTTTTGCATGATTAATGAAAAACGATTGAAAGAAAAAAAGAATGCAACTTATTGGTCTGTGGCTGTATGCGCATGATGACTGCATATTTCACATGCATGTCAATTTGTATATGTGTGAAATTTGACAGGTGGTTCTGCACAATCTGTGTTTTATTATGCATATCATATGTATGTGTGTGCATTAGTGTGCGTGTGAATGTGTTAGGATGTGTGCACAGACAAGGCAATGTGAGCTGGTTGAGTGTGTGTGTATGTGTGTGTGTGCGAGGGTGAGTGTGTTTAATCGCCTGCTTGGCTGTGATAATGCTGAAGCCTGTTATCAGGTCCATCTCTGCCTGAGGACTCAGCAGAGGGAGGCATGCTCTCTCTCTCTCACACACACACACATGCACTGCTCTTTATATCTCTAGCTTACACAGCCCTCTCTCGGTGTGCAGGTACAAGGGGGGCCAAGACAACCACTGTTCTCCATAAACCTCTGACATTCATTCTGTGTCTGTCAGTTTTAGTATTGTGCTTCTCTTAGAAAACACCTGCTTCAATCAGAACACCGAACATTATCAAAGTGGCCTTTACTAACATTTATTAGTCATTCTTCATAAAAGGAAGATGGTCTGAATATATTGTAAACAGTATTGACTTTTACGAAACGTGACCCCTTTGACCAGATACAACATTTATGTCAACTTACATCTCCACGTTAAGGCCATGTCTGTCTAAAGCACCATGACAAATAGGGGAGACTGGGGCAAGTTGTCACACTTTATACCCCAGTGCATATTTCTCAGGATAGCTTTAATTTTCAAAAATTAATTTCTAAATTGGCATTTACCATAAAGTATTGGCAAAAAAAAAAAAAAAAAAAAAACAGCAACAAAAAAACTATTTAATATTGACCAAAAAAAAAAAGGGGATTCTCAGAGCTCAAGCCCAGTCCAATGCTTCAAGCCCCTCCATTATGGACAGCACACAAAATCCATTTACCTTAATGCAAACTAGTGAACTTGTGAAACCGCAAATGTGTAAAATGTAACGTACAACAATATCCAATTTTACCATTATTTATAAAAAAAAAATATAACAACCATTATTTCGGGCAACAAATTTTGTAACTGTATAAATCTATAAAATTCAAAACACATGACAACTTGCCCCATCCTAACATTAATAAAAAAATACCCTTGTTCTGAGAATACCGTTCACCGATTATATAGTTAAATCTTGTCTGAATGTATGCCAGTGTGGTGTTATTGTGCTCACTTGTTTATCCAACAGCTATTAAAAAATATGAAGATATTTTGGTTTTAGTTAGAAGAATGATCACATAAATAATTGTTCTATCAGGAAGACTTGCAGACTTGAGTGAGAATTAAGATGACATTTATTTGATGAATATAAAACAGAAAAGTAATGTCTCTCTTTGGCGTAGGCCCCATCTGGCGGTCCGAAGAAGTTGTACTCAGAACCGTCATATCCTGCCGGAGATAGGAGGCAGGGGTGAGGAGCCTACCCCCGTGCAGGACGGGACTCAACTGGTGGTGGTGGGGTGGTGGAGGTTGCCGTGTTAGCACACTGATACAGCAATGTGATAGATTGTGAGCAGACTTATAAAGCAACAGCTTTCATGTGATTGGCTGGGAATTACCCATCCTTTTCAGTACTGAGGTGTTGCCCTTGTGACAACTTCCCAGTGTGACAACTAGTCCCAGTCTCAAATGCAAATAAAGGGATGTATTCCTCCAAGGGCTCTCAAACAATCAAATATTCCTGGAATCCACATTTAAGAGCAGGTAGATTTGATTGGAAGAAGAACCTAGCTAGCATGGGGGTCCGATCTTTCCATTCAACTAATAACCCCCCACCCAACATGTACCCAACCCCCTATTCGGCTAATTATCCTTTTTTCAAATGCAAAACAGTGAGAGAAAGTGAGATGATTTCTCCTCAGCTGCTTAGAAGGCTGAAGATTGAAGGCAGGGAAAGAAAGCCACCCGCAAAAAAGGAGAAGACAGAGGAGCGTATGAAAGAAATGACTTTCTCCTTCGTAAGGCGGAGGTCTTTGAAGTCGAACATGTTTGGGAAGAAAGAAGGAGGGGTGGTCTTGAAGGGGGTGGCATAAAAGCGAGGGGAGATTGTGTTAATGAGATGGCCTCCAAACATAAATTAAATAGTGGGAGAAAAGAAACACGATCAAACCTCTCCTACTTAGGCTGCTTACAAACCCCTTTCAGTGCTCATAAGGTGTTTCAAAGCCTGAATTCCAGGCCCCAGAATCTTAAAGGAGCATGGTGTTGAAGAGCCTGTAGGAGAGGGTGAGTTTTAGGGAGGGTGGTTGATAGACTATAGACATACATCACAGGCACTGTATAGGGAGGTCAGGGACTTACACGTTGACACCAGGTCAGAAGTGCTAAAGGATTACAAGCTCACTAAGCCCTCAGGATCCCTTGTTTTCACTCCTACTCAGTGTTTGTTGTTTTGTTGCGGCGCAGACGTGGGGAAGAAAGGAGAGAGTGGACTGACGGACGGACGGGAATTAGTGTAAAAGCCTGCTGAGGAGAATGGCATCTCATTCACACCTCTTGTTGGCTGTTTTCGAGGCCCCCCAAAACAGCCCTCCCATCTCTTGTTGCTGTGAAAGCACGTTAGGTTGGCTTTGTGCAGACAAAAGAAGACACCCCTCCCTGCTCTCCGGACCCCGCAGGAGCAACAAGAGGATTTGGCACAGCACACTAAACCCTGAGCCGCTCTCACTTTGATTGGCTTCGGTAGGAGAGCTCCCTCTCTCTTTGTTGATTAATCAAGAGATTTTCCAACTCTCTCTTTCTGGCTCCCCCTCTCTCTTTTACATTGCTTCCAACAGCTTTGAAGGTATTTGTGCGTTATGACATCATGTTTGGGGGAATATAAGTTTAAGCGAGTAATGCTGTTTATCAAGGTCGCCTGTTTTTGTGTTTCCTAATTAGGATTAGAATGATTATTGAGCCTTTTATATTCTGCAACTACTTTACAAATGTTGGACCATGTCAATTGTGGCGGTTTTCTGTATTCGTTCAAGAGGAAAATGGTGGCCAGGAAATGGCAGAATCCCATTAGAATGAGAAATTGATCAATTTCCATGTTTATTCATGAATAATTAACGGTAAAAGAGATTATGGATATCTGAGATCAAGATATATAACAAAAAATTTAACATTTAACATTGTGACACAAATACAGTCATATCAGGCATTCAGTCATTACCAAGTACATCATACGGTATTCAAATAAATAATTACTACAATTCTCTCATCATTTACTCACCCTCTTGCCATCCAAGATGTGTATGACTTTCTTTCTTCTGCTGAACACAAACAAAGATTTTTAGAAGAATATCTCAGCTCTGTAAGTCCTCACAATGCAAGTGGATGGTGATCAGACCTTTGTAGCTCAATAATCACACAAAGGAAACATAAAACTCCAGTGGTTAAATCCATATCTTCAGAAGTGATATGATAGATGTGGGTGAGAAACAGATCCAAATTTAAATCTATTTTTTTTACTCTAAATCTCCACTTTCACATTCAGATGTGAAAGTGAAAGTGAAACTGAACAGGCACCACGTGTGACTTTCAGGTGTAAAAGTGAAAGTGGTGACTTAAAAGTAAAAAATCTCCACTTTCAAGCTATGTTTTGTGTTCTTTTCCACTTTTTATTCTGAGGACAGTAATAAGAGGACAGTAAAAGGTTAAGTTAGACGAGGCACATGATCTGGGAATTTCACAAGCTGGATTCAAACTACCATTGCCCATATCAGCAGCACATCTCAATGTGCCAGTATGCCACAGCTCCACAAAAGCTGTTTCTCACAGCTCTGGAGACATCAGTGTCCAGGTGGGCAGATATGAGGACACAATTTTCAGTGTGACAAACTTCATATTGTTAAAGTATCACACTACATATAATTTTGCAGTTTACATTTCAGCAATGGATTGTTCTTTGAGCATTTGCGCCCATGTGGGTGTTCAAGATGGAAAAAGACGAGGGAGTCAACGAGAGAATGTAAGAGATTGAGCGAAAGCGATAAACAGAAAAAAGGGGGGTGGTTTTCAACAATAAATCAAGTTCCAGACTAATCTATTTAGCATGCTTTCACCATTATCCTGTCAGTGAAACAGCTAATTAATTAACTGATTCCACAATGAAGAGCTTTTGAATGAGCCCATTTAGGTAATTACTACCAAGAGCTGTTTGGGCTCTTCATTTACTGCAGTCACACAAGCACGCTGGCAGCAGCAATAAAGTCCCTATCCGGTAAAATTAGAAAAATTAAAGATAATATACAGTAGGTTATGGGTGTGTAGGTGTGCCTGAGCATATGTTTGTATTTTCATAGTGTCTGTGAGAGTTAGTCAGAGGGAAAGATGTGGAAAGAGAGAGACCAAGAGTTGTTTGCACCTGGAGAGCAAATGATAGCATGTGTATTATCCAAACAAGTTGTAAGGGTACACCATTTATAAAACAAAAAATTATATATATATATAAAAAAATAATAATGATAATTTTCTAGACTAAAATAAAACATAACATGACTTATGTTTATCAAGGATAAACAATTTTTTAAAAAAAATCGCTCATTACTCGCAATTAGTTACAGTTCTTTATCTAAATTGATAAGTGGCTTTCAAAGAGTGTTGATATTTAGAAAAACATCACATGCTTCTCTGTGTTCACAGTTTTTTTTTTTTTACTGTAGTTCTATATTACACTATAGTAATCCTGCCAAATCACAGCCTTATTCAATACATGACCACTCTTTCTCATGTGATATAGTTTAAAAGATTGTTTCAGGTTCAATACAAGTTAAGCTCAATCGACAGCATTTGTAGCAGAGAGTTGATTACCACAAAATATATTTTTGACTTGTCCTTTGTTTATTTAATAATTGCGATAATATTTCCTACTATAAGGAGGAGAATTTACAGTAAAAAAGCTTAAATATTGATCTCTTGCACCCAGAACTATCATATCGCTTCTGAAGAATGGGTTTAAACACTGGAGTCGTATGGATTCCATTTATGCTGCCTTTATGTGTTTTATGTTGCTTCAAAGTTTTGGTACCTGCATTGAATGGACCAACAGAGCTGAGATATTTTTCTAAAAATCTTCATTTGTATTCTGCAGAAGAAAGAAAGTCATACACATCTGGGATGGCATGAGGGTGATATATTGATGAGAGAGTTTTCAATTTAAGGTGAACTATTCCTTTAAGACACTTACAGTGGAAGTGAATAGGGCCGGTCCATAAATGTTTAAATACTCATTGTTTTGAAATACGGTCATTTTTCTAGTTCAGTGTTAGCATAGTTACTGCATTTGTCTTTGTAGGGCAGTACAAATTGTGAGCAAAATACATCTTTACTTAAGACATTCCATCAAATCAGTCTAAATCCTTAAAACCTATAAACACGTTGGACTCAAAGGAATGCTATTCACAGTGGACCCAAACAAAAGGTTTCACTACCAGGCTATTGGTTCACTACAATATACAAGACAGGATCAAGACAAGCTTAAAGTGTGGGAAAGCACATCATCCAACTCTGACAACGCTGACATCAATATAAAGAGAACAACACATTGGACAAAAGACCTTAAAAGAGATCTTTTGCACCTGGCCTGGTGTCCGTGTTCAGAGGTTCATCACCTTTGGATTTGAAGAAAAGACAGAGGACAAACCATTCTCATAAGATCAGCCCCTCTTCATCAGTACATCTCAATACAGCATTAATGAGGGGGTACCCCTGCTTTCAGGATGGGCATTTTCATGTTGTGCCTGGGGCTCCTGTGTTTGTTTGAGACTTAGATACCGGTCTGAAAGGGTACAAGCAAATTAATGGAAAGCAAATAGACCAATACATTTACAAAGGCTGCACAATAAGGGGCGGTAATCAGAGATTTGGGAGTGCAGTGAATGTGTTTTAATGCAGTGGTTCTCAAATGGTTTCGCTTTAGTACCCAGATTTTAAATTGACCAACACAGTACTAAAATTGCTTGTTTTCAAAAAGAATGTGTAGGTTATGTATGTAACCTCTGTTCCCTGATGGAGGGAACGAGACGTTGTGTCGAAGAAGCGACACTAGGGGCGCTCTTGAGCGCCGAATACGTCGCTGATCTATGAAAAAAGGCCAATGAGAAGTTGGCAGACAGTATTTGCATACTCTGCACCCAGACATACGGGTATAAAGGCAGGGAAATACGTCTAGTTCATTCAGGATTTTTCTGAGGAGCCAGAAATGGTCCGGCCACAACAGTGGCTCGGCTCAGCGACGTGGCCGGGAGGACATAATGTCTCTCGTTCCCTCCATCAGGGAATGGAGGTTACATACGTAACCTAGACATTCCACATCTGTCACTCACTTCGACGTTGTGACGAAGAAGCGACACTAGGGGTCCAATTTAAATCAGCCATGCGCTGAGCCATGTACGTTTACTGCTGACACAGGAGCGGGCAGGTATTTTACATGCAAAGGCGACCAGCTGTGTCAGACTCCACGTACCCTTCCCCAATGCCCCATAAAAGTCATCGGAATCCTTCTGGTTACCCTAAACAGGGGAACAAGGCAACGCTTGCCAACCCGGGAACGGGCCAAGACTAGCTGGGCCTCTTTTCTCTCTAAATTTCTCGCATAGAGCCAAACGCTGAATTGCAGACCCACAGGGCTAGGGAGGAGTCATCCAAGAAAAAAGCGCACGATTTTACCTTGGCCGAGGGAAAGGGCGCTAGGCACAAGCGGTCCACCCAGTTAATCCATCAGCGTGTTACCGAGTTCTACCAGCTCGGACCTGAGAAAACACGGGACGAAACTGTCTACTGTCTAACTGTCACTGCTGGCTCCAAAGGAGGAGACGACGGGCGAGTCGTGACATGTGGCGGTAGTGTGCGCCACCTTGCCGATTTATGTACGCTACCGCGGTGGTGCTGTCTGACCTGATTAGGACATGTTTATCCCAAACAAACTTTTTCATAGATCAGAGGCATATTCGACACTCAAGAGAGACCCCTAGTGTCGGTTCTTCGACACAACGTCGAAATGAGCTACAGAAGGCGAACTAAAATGTCCTTATAGTTCAATGTTGATATTTATTAATATTACCATGAGTGTCATAGGACCAATAATATGCAAAATAATAAACATGGCATAGGCTGAATGGCTGATTCTCATGAAACCAATAAATAAAATGCCCTGATCATATTTAACCCCAAATCAATACGAAAAAAAAAATTATAATTAAAAATAAACTATATTTTGCATGAAAAAAAATTACGTTTATATTTAGGATTCATATTTTCAGGACACTTAAGCACATTTTATCCCCCAATTTTTACTACCACAGCTGTATTACAATAAAACAATATGCTACAGTGCAATACGTTTTTTAATTAAAATAATAAAAAAAGAATGGAAGTGCAAAGCTTGTATTACTACGTGTAAATACATCACAATTTAAATTGTATATATAAAGAGTACGGCATATAAATTAGCAGTAAAATCATAATGCATTGCAATAATAAGAATTGGGGACCAAATTGCACATAACTGTAAAAATCTTAATGAAATGTAAAAAAATAAAAATAATCATAAAATCATCAATTTAGAGTAAAATAGGACCAGGGCTGCATTTTCCAAAAACATCGCAAGCTGAAGTTGATCGTAAAGACCATTGGACCATTGGTTTCTGTGATCTACATTGGCTTACTTGGGAAACGCAGCCCAGGATATTTTCTTGACAGGTTTCGTAAGAATCACCCAATATATATATATATATATATATATATATATATATATATATATATATATATTAAATTATATAAAAATATTATTTTGTAAATGCATAAACAACATAAAGTGTGATTTACATTCTTTATATTTTGAGTGCTTGAATTTATAGTTGCCATTGTGTTTGGCACAAAACATGTTTATCCTGTTGTAAGTGACCGTGTATTTAAAGTAGTCAGGGTCATATTTATTTTACTTTGCGTAAATTTGTTCACGGTCTTTGAAGAAGAGGGCATGGCACACAATCTGCCAATGTTGACATCTGCCTAATTTAAATATCTTCTACCAAGAGACTTGTGAGTTCGTGCGGAAATACCATAGTTTGATTGGACACATGACCTTTGCAATTAACAACAAAAGATATGGGAAACATATTCTCTACCCTTTTAAAAGCTGATCTGCCTATTTATTTTGCTATCATATCTGTGAATGATTATATGCTAAGTTGCATTTTAGTATCTGCATTAAGCATTTTCCCTGCTGTCCGCGACACTATCAGATCAGACCTGTGGCCCATTTCTGGGAATTGAGAATCACTGTTTTAATAGGTGCAAGGCATGGTGTTTATATGTGTAAAAAGAGATTGGGGAGGTGTTGGGGTATAAAGTTGGTCTGAATGGAAAGCTGAAGAAAGGCCATCCTGAGTCTACGAATGTCAGTTTTTACTGCCTGCATGTTCACCTCAAGCATTGTTTCTCCACTGTACAATACAGGCAGCATTCAATACCTCTTCACCCAAAGCTTCACTGAGAACACTGGCCCTGCCTCCCATTAACGAACCACAGTGAGGGCCTTTCTTCAAGGTGTCATTCGTTTGCTTTCCGAGACATTAAAGATTTGGACTCAGCGAGCAAGACAGAGAATGAGAAAGAGAGAGAGTGTCTCAAATGAAACCATATTTCACAGTTTATTTATCCAAATGCCACCTGTCACTTGAACATATACAGGGAAACACCAGCACATGAACATACAACACACAAATGTGCAATCACATAAAAACACTTTCTTTTCTCCATTATCACAGTGCGCGCACACACACACACACACACACACACACACACACACACTGTACTTATTGCACCTTGTGAAGGACACAGGGGGCCATTAATTACTGGAATGGGCAGTTTTAAATCTGGCAGAATGACGCAGTGTTGTTCCTGCAGAATGAAACGTAATTAAGGGGAAAGGCCACACGTCAGCGCCGTGCAGCCTGCGGACAATGCTGATGGGAATTTATTACTTGCCGAGCTTGAAGAGAGGGAGCGAGAGAAAGAAACTGCATTGAGGCAGCAGCCAGGGCCTCAGACTTGCACACATCTGGGTGAAAATACACAAAAACAGCCACACAATTGTGCACATTCATACAAATGCACTCACATTTATACATATACAACCAACTCTCTCGCACTCACCACGTCTGCGCACTCCCAATCGTGAAAATTGCAATCTAGCCTAGGGTGCCATAATGGTCAGCAACAGCCATGTCCCATGTTTAGTTTAACAGAACTTTCAGATTTTTATTTTGTAATACAAGTGCATGTTTGCTCTTCACTTGAAATATTGAGTAAGTTATCAAACATTTTGATGGTATTTCAATTAATTTAAAATTACCCTGTAATCTCAATTTAACTTCAGTAGAGGAAACTAACTAGTTAGTCTGTCTAGTTAGTGCAGTGAATGCTAGCATGCTGAATGCATGCCAGCAGGTAACATTTGGCTTTGATAAGCCTAACAATTTCTCAATGAGTTAAACAATTTAGAAAATTCTGAAGAGTACCTGTCCTCAGCCTAACCTTAAGCTCCACTCTTCACCATGATGGTAATCCCCAAAACTACAACATAACAGAAACTCTTCTAAATAACACAACAAAACAATAAACACTACCATGTCTTCCCATATAGATTCATCTTGCACAAAGACACTTTATATACTGCAACACTTAAGTTTAAAATGTACTCTTCCTGTCCAGTTCAATGCAAAGCATGATGGGAAATAAAAAAATCTGAGTACGGTCATAAAAACGCATTTGTGCATGGAACTACTTTATTATGTGACGGATCAGAATCTGCCTTTGCTGGTTCAAAATAAATGATGCGTTCAAGCCTTCATTAGTAATTCAAAAAGTTCACTTCAGAAATAGTATCATGGCTTGTGCAGTTTCTAAGAAGTTATTGGATAAACAAGGATGAATTGATGGGTGTGTGCATGTCTATGTGTCTTTGTCTCTGTCTCTGTGTGTGTGTGTGTGTGTGTGTGTGTGTGTGTGTGTCTGTGTGTGTGTGAAAGAGAGAGAGAGAGAGAGAGAGAGAGAGAGAGAGAGAGAGAGACAGAGCGTGTGCGATCACCTGTTGCCACTCCCAAGCAGAGATGCTGTCAGAGTTCTGAAGGTCAGCTTTCTCAGTGGAAAAATAGCATCCAAGTGGGGGTATTTCTCCCTATTGCATGGTGGAGTCCGCACAAGAGTCATTCACTATAGAAACAGCGACATTTTAAACAGTGTGTATCCAATGTGGAAACTCGATCAAACATTCTGGTGTGTCTCTCAGCTGCGATGAGCCTTAAACCTGAAATTGTTCATTTAAAGCCATTTAAAACAATGTCCTAGCTTATGTAATGTAGTGGTAATACCAGTGATCACAGAGCGCTGTTCTATTTAAACAATGACTAACGGATTCAATTTACGTCACCAACTGGCTCATGTTACACACAAAAATTATCTTTTGCCACCACCTGCTGGCAAACATATGTAATTTCAAAAATAAAGACAGTAACTCCTAACAGATCTGCACTGCTCTTACACTTTAGTTTAGAACGGCACGAACACAAGCGGAGTGATACACAAAGTGAAGCATCCAAGTGCTGATGGTGTCAGACCATCAGTGCTCACGGAACGTCTCTCCTTCAATCAGATTTTAAGATTCATGTGCTACAAAGGATCAAGATTCTTTATTGCAGTATGCGATTCTCACAAATCCTGTCAAGAAAATGTCCAGGTCTTATCTTACTCCACAATTAAAAGAAACAAATATGACAATATATTTTGCATATAGAAAATGATGGCCATCAAGATGGTTATATTGTGACATTATTTTAATGACTAACAATGCTACAGTAAAAAAACATTAATTGGTAAATTAGTAGCTACCTTGAAATATAGGGTAAAAAGTTATAATATATTTAAAAAGAAAATACATTTAAGTAAAATTATGTAAAAATAAAAACATTTTAGATGTAAAAAGTATGATTTTTCAGTATGATCAATGGTAAAAATTTATATTATGTTTAACAAGAGAGTACATGTGCTTTTTATGGTAAATTATTGTTAAAATTATGGTAAAAAAAACAATAAACAGTCGTTCCCAGGATTCCCTGCATGACCCATTACATTTCATAATATTTTATGGGAATAGTTATGTTTCTTCTAATTTTAATATAATTTATGTACATTGGGATGTTCTGTGTTATATTTGTTGTAGTTTATTTAATGTTTACAGCATTTCACATGTGTTACCCTGATGGTGTTAAGTGTTTGTGTGAGTCACACTGTCTATATATGTTTATAAGTCATTGCCTCTGGAAGGGCCATTATTGATGAACTTCATATCGACATGTGCCCTTCTGCAATTATTACTGTGATTAACAATACACTATAAAGTGAATAGCAGATTTAGACAGTTTCAGAAGGTTAATATATCAAGTTTATAATTTAATCCCGTAAAGCCTGAAACGTGGTAACTGTATTTTTCACGCTAACTCTCTAACAGATTTTTTTCACAGTATTTTTTAAATTGTAAAGTACAGTTTTTATAAATCATAGTAGTATTCACTTGGAACTGCCTTTCATTTATGCTAATTTTACGTTTTTAAACACAATCACTGTACAACAGTATCTTCTTACTGTAATACTGCAAAAAAGTCTGTTACGGTAATAAGAATCATCATTGAAGACAATGGGAATATTAAAAGTAAACTATTTGGATGCATTACGGTAATGACAATTGGGATGTATAATGTGCTTAAGCATCCTGAAAATAATGTCACAATGCCAAACAAATGTATTGGTCCTAAATGTACACTGCAAAAAAAAACATTCTGAAAACCAAATTTACTTGAGAAATCTTAACTTTTTTAAAACTAATTTAACTTGAGAAGCAAAAGAACATATGCTATTTTGTCTTGTTTTCAGAGAAATCTAACACACATTATTAATGCTTAATCTTTTAACAAGAAAAACTGTGCCATTGGGGTGTGAAAAAAACTTGATTCAAAGGGAAAAAAAGGTTATTTTTCTTACCACATTGACAAATAATTTGTTCTTGTTTGAAGCATGAACCCTACCAAATTTAGTAAGATTTCTCTAAAAGCAAGACAAAATATCTTATGCCATTTTGCTGATTGGTTGATAGATTTGCGATAAAATATGACCACAGCATTTCCTTGACAGGTTTCTTGTGAATCACCCATGTATAATCACTACACCGAAATGCCTAAGCCTTGAGCTTAGAAAGCACAACCAAACACATAACATAATAAAATACAAATCAGAAATAGCAAAATCAATAGTCACATATGCCCTCACTTTAAAATTGCACATTAACGCATTCATATATATTGTGTACTTTCAAGTGTCGACAGATGTATAGTTAGACAACTCCATGCATACTGTTAATGATAGTTGAAAAGATTTACCTTTAATTCTCAAGATTATTTGTTTTGTATGATTGGTGTTTATGGCTCTAATCTAATTACCCAAACAAAGTTGGAAAGCATCATCCTATGTCGTCCACTAAAAAAGCCTTAATTAGCTATATCTGTATGCCCAAAAGACACAGGTCAGTTCTCATGTACCATGGAGGTGCAGTTGTTTCGTTAGGCCTGAGGAAACAGTAGAGGAATGCCAAGATGATGAGTCGTTTTAACACACCACTATTCCTCTGGTGTTCTTTAGACCATGTTAGTTCCTCTGTAAAACAATAACCCCCAATAAGAAGTTATATTTTGTAAATGAGGTAGAAGAATCCCACTTGTATGGTTTTTAATTTACTTCCCCTGCCAACTTAAGCATGTTGATAGTATGATGACTCAAAATTACACCTGGACACCACCTGGGCAGGTTTTTTGGTATTGTACGAGCAAAGCAATCATCTATATCAGTGTAAAAGAATTCTGGGGTAACAGAAGGCTCATGGATTGAGAGAATTTTTTTTCACCCCTGTCATAATCTTCACAGAAGCGGAACACCTGAGCGCCCACATGAGATGTGAGACTTCCCAAAGAGCATGTACAGTGTGGAGAGGGGCCAGGTGTCCTGAACATAACACATTTAGGGAGAGTGATGATTTCAGGTGAGCTTAGACAGAGGCATTTCTCTCCTGCCTGAATGCTGATTTTTATTGACAAGAGGGTCTGCACATTTCTGCCAATACAGCGCATGCTATTCTCTCATCTCCTTCCTGGCTCCCTCCCTCTGTTTCCGTTCTGTGTTCCGCCTCCTCCATCTCTCTCCAGCCATTCCTTTCTTTCTGCTATCGCCCCATAAAACACTCCCTCCCTCCATTTCTACCTCCTTCTTGCTCTCGCCGTCGCTCGCTTGTGAGATTTGCCTAACAATGTGTGGCTCTGCCCAAGGTCAGATAAGAAGCCACAGTCCAAGAAGCCACAGTCACTGTTTCTTTCATCCGTCTTTTTTCCCTCTCTCTCTCTCCCCTCACAGCTTTCAAATTATCTCCGCAGCACATAATAATAATTATTGAGGACGGCTGAGAGAAGATAAGGGAGAGGCGGTGGACGAGAAAGAAGAAGGGAGGGTGAGTGAGGAGAGGAGACTGAGAGAGGGAGTGTGAATAAATACGGCTGCCAGTAAAAATGAAAGAGAAAGAGAGAGTGGTTGAAGAACTATCATTGCTAGTGTACTGGTGATGGAATTGGGTAAGTGGTGTTGCAGGGAGAGAACAACTCCGCTAATGTGCCTGTAATGAGCAGATCTCTTATTCCTCATATGAGCATTTTTTTTTTCAATGTATCAATTCTTATATACAGGTGCTGGTCATATAATTAGAATATCATCAAAAAGTTGATTTATTTCAGTAATTCCATTCAAAAAGTGAAACTTGTATACTGTATACATTCATTCCACACAGACTGATATATTTCAAGTGTTCATTCCTTTTAATTTTGATGATTATAACTGACAACTAATAAAAACCCCAAAATCAGTATCTCAGAAAATTTTAATATTGTGAAAAGGTTCAATATTGAAGACACCTGGTGCCACACTTTAATCAGCTAATTAACTCAAAACACCTGCAAAGGCCTTTAAATGGTCTCTCAGTCTAGTTCTGTAGGCTACACAATCATGGGGAAGACTGCTGACTTGACAGCTGTCCAAAAGACGACCATTGACATCTTGCACAAGGAGGGCAATACACAAAAGGTCACTGCTAAAGAGGCTGGCTGTTCACAGAGCTCTGTGTCCAAGCACATTAATAGAGAGGCGAAGGGAAGAAAAAGATGTGGTAGAAAAAAGTGTACAAGCAATAGGGATAACCGCACCCTGGTGATGATTGTGAAACAAAACCCATTCAAAAATGTGGGGGAGATTCACAAAGAGTGGACTGCAGCTGGAGTCAGTGCTTCAAGAACCACCACGCACAGACGTATGCAAGACATGGGTTTCAGCTGTCAAAATCCTTGTGTCAAGCCACTCTTGAACAAGACACAGCGTCAGAAGCGTCTCGCCTGGGCTAAAGACAAAAAGGACTGTACTGCTGCTGAGTGGTCCAAAGTTATGTTCTCTGATGAAAGTAAATTTTGCATTTCCTTTGGAAATCAAGGTCTGGAGGAAGAGAGGAGAGGCACAGAATCCACGTTGCTTGAAGTCCAGTGTAAAGTTTCCACAGTCAAGTGATGGTTTGGGGTGCCATGTCATCTGCTGGTGTTGGTCCACTGTGTTTTCTGAGGTCCAAGGTCAACGCAGCCGTCTACCAGGAAGTTTTAGAGCACTTCATGCTTCCTGCTGCTGACCAATGTTATGGAGATGCAGATTTCATTTTCCAACAGGACTTGGCACCTGCACACAGTGCCAAAGTTACCAGTACCTGGTTTAAGGACCATGGTATCCCTGTTCTTAATTGGCCAGCAAACTCGGCTGACCTTAACCCTATAGAAAATCGATGGGGTATTGTGAAGAGGAAGATGCGATTCGCCAGACCCAACAATGCAGAAGAGCTGAAGGCCACTATCAGAGCAACCTGGGCTCTCATAACACCTGAGCAGTGCCACAGACTGATCGACTCCATGCCACGCCGCATTGCTGCAGTATTTCAGGCAAAAGGAGCCCCAACTAAGTACATGCTCATACTTTTCATGTTCATACTTTTCAGTTGGCCAACATTTCTAAAAATCCTTTTTTTGTATTGGTCTTAAGTAATATTCTAATTTTCGGAGATACTGAATTTGGGATTTTCATTAGTTGTCAGTTTTAATCATCACAATTAAATGAAATAAACATTTGAAATATATCAGTCTGTGTGTAATGAATGAATATAATAACCAAGTTTCACTTTTTGAATGGAATTACTGAAATAAATCAACTTTTTGATGATATTCTAATTATATGACCAGCATCTGTATATTAATATCAATTCTTATGTATCAATTATTACGAAGCTTCTTATTTTCAAGGTTGTATTGAGTTTTGATTGTAAAACATTTTTAAAATTTCCACGTCGTCACAAGGTGAAAGTTACAGTTTTATATAAAAATAAACTGTTGAAGGTGCTGACACACTCTGTCAAAACACTTATTACTGATTCTGTTTTTCACTCATCAGCAGTGGAAAGTAATGTGCTACGTTACTTTTGCGTTACTTTTTTCTCACAGCCACTTTCTCTTCTGCTATGCTATGCATTCCATACAAATAAGCTATGCATTGCATGCAAGAGACATTACAAGTCATGCTAGCTACTGTATAACACCCATGTCAAAACAACAGTAAACAAACAGATATTTAGAAAGAAGGTCTTCAAATCATATTTATAATAAAGGATCAATAACATGAATATGCCTGATTTGTTTTTCCATCAACATGGTAAATTGTCTGCACATATATGGCACCTTTATAACCTTAGCTGTATTCAAAGTGCTTTACACTGCGTCTTATTCACCCATTCACACACACATTTACACAACAATGATGGCAGAGCTGCCATGCAAGGTGCTAGCCTGCCATTATGAGCAACTTGGGGTTCAGTGTCTTGCCTAAGGACACTTCAGGATGTGGAGTCAGGTGGGCTGGGAATCGAACCACCAACCCTGCGATTAGTGGCCAACCCACTCTACCACATGAGCCACAGCCGTCCCATGGCAGCCAATATGAATAATGAAGATTAACCACTGTCTTACCTAAAGCAGCACACTTGAACCTGCATCATGTTTTGTGCCCATCGACAATGTCAAAGTCAACTTAAGAAGTTTTTCAAAAGTCAGGATAAAATTCAGTGGGGAAATGCAAGCCTAACATGTTCAAGGAATGTGTCTGATAATAAAATAATATTTTTCACTGAAGTCATCTAAGTGCACGCTTGTTTTGAGTTGATCCATGGTGCATACGGACGCCACTAGTTGATTTCATACAACTTCAAATGCGCATGTTGATACAACTTGAAAGACAAAACTAAGACATTTTCTCTGTACATGTCATGGCCAGTGGTAGACTAGTCTCATAATCCCTCTGCCTAAACATGTTTACTGATTTTTTAGTGCAGTGTGTATTAACACATGAATCAATCGCGTTTCACTCAAACGAATGTTGACCTCATATTACACCCAAAACACGCAATTTTCCTTGTATAACATGTATATCACTTGTATATCAAATGCGCATGCACATTAGCAAGTGATCTAAAAGGTGATTGGCTCTTTTACCTGCATGGCGGGACTTCCTTTCTACATCCATTGACTGTTGGGTGCTAGAGCTTCTTGGTTTGGTGTTAGGGTTTCTCCCATTCATTTAAATAAAGTGACTCATCTCTGCTAAATAGTCTCTGGCCTCACACTCTATAGAACTACAATGTCCATCATGCACTACGTCTCCTCCCCAAAGTTTGCACATTTTTACTCCTGATTTCTCGCAATACAGGGAAAGTAGATGTGTACAAATTTATTTAAAAAGCAACTCCTATATTATGGTCTAAAATAAGAAAGTATTGTGTTACTTTACTAGTTACTCTAAAAGAAATCTGATTACGTAACACACTTGTAACATTTTACCCCCAGCACTGCTCATCAGTGATACTGATTCTTTATGATGAAAAGACTTTATATAAATATAAAGTCTTATTAAACAGACACAAAGGACAAGATCTCTCAATAGCAATTTAAAGTAAGGCTACATTCATAAACATTAGGTGATGCAGTATTTTATTAACTAACATTAAAGAATACTTGTACATATTTTATGAATCTTGGTTAATGTTGTTAATTATTGCATATACAAAAATACATTTTTCGCATTTAACCCTTTAATGCATACCTCGGGTTTTTAGTGACCCTGGACCTCATTCCACCCCCTGTAGCTACCTCATCCATTTTTATAGTTATGCCCACATCTCTTTATTATTCCTCAAACTTTCTCTTCTGAATAGACTAGAAAAAAAAGAGAATAAATGGTGAATAGGGAAAAAAACAAAAATTATAACTGCTTAATTACCAAGTGTAAAGGGTCCTTAAAGACCCTAGATATGTAATAGTCACTTATTTTGCACTTCCATAAATCATACAGTATTTTTTTTATGATTATGTCATATCTTTATAAGTCTATTATCACAGTACATATATTTATTTTTTTATAATGACAAATGAGTACTATATACATACAAATGTTTTTTTTTTTCCTGTAAAGCTGCTTTGAAACAATGTGTGTTGTGAAAAGTGCTATACAAATAAAAATGACTTGACAAATGTCTGCTATATCATGTCGATTTTCTGTGCAACACTAGTCAATTATCATCATTCCATATGTGCACACATACATATAAGGCCATTTCTTACTCAAGGTGGCACTGTTTTTTCAGTGATTGACTTAATTTACATTTGACATTGTTATTTAATGAAGAAGCAACATGGACGTAAATTATAGCAAGTGAAACACATGAAGAGTGTGATTTCACTATTGCCATATTAGACTAAATATGCGCCTTAGAAAATACATATGTGTAACTTAATGTGTTTATGTTAATGTGCCAGTTACATTTCATGAAATTTCAGTGTGGAAGTAATGAATCCTGTTCTATATTTGTTGCATTCTCTTATATCTCTTTGATATACATTATATGAAAAATAGAAATGAAATTTTAACCAAACGATGGTCTCCATTCAAAGTTGCTTTGCTTGGACATAAATACCCGAAAATCCCATCCTGTGCACCCTAAACCTCCTTTCTAAATCACTCCTTTCCACACACTTCCGCACCCCCTAACCCTTCTGACCCCCATTATGTTATCGGAAAGCAGGGTAAGCCTCCTAATCCTGGGTCTTGTGGTGCCCCCCACCCCGCAGAGGAGCTACTATCTGCCCAGCTGAGGTGCTCTGTGCTGGGCTGATACTTGCGGGATGAGAGGGGGTATTGCGATGCCTATCAGACAGCCTCCAACACACACACACACACACACACACACACACATCTCCCTTGACATGTAGATTGCTGGCCATCGTAACAATATTCTGAGGAAGACTTATCTCTAAACTCAAGCTCTGCTGTCTGGATGACCCATGGAGGACTGATGACAAGGTGGGAGGGGGGACCTGTCTATGTCCAACCCACCTGATTCTCACTGGGTGAAGACTTGGCACCAGTCTGCTCCTGCTGTCCTGTTTGTGGTTGCCTTTATAGATTATGCTGGCCATTAAATATATTTGCATTTCTGTTAATTTAGAAATCAGATGCATGGATATGAAAGACCCACAGGACATTGTTCATGCTTTATAGTGAAACGTATAGGTAAAAAAAAAAAAAAGATCCAAAACCTTCTGATAAATCTCACAAGTCCACAAGCATGCATTTCCGCTCTTACCTGCAGCACTTCAGTAAAGTCAAACTAATTCTAAAAGTCACCTTGTGCCAAGACTAATCCACAGCATATTTAGTTCCACCATGGTTTGCTTTAGGCATGAGGAGATCTGAACAATTCATAGAAAGACCTAATGCCTAATACTGAAGATCAATTCAGATTTTATATTCATATTTTTTAAAATGTAGATCTCCACAGAGTAAAATCATATCAGAGATTTTTGTTCAGAAGGACAGCATGCAATGGGCAGCTGATTCACCCTAACTTATTGTTGCTCTCAGTAAATGTCTTTCTTTTAATGGAATACAAACAAGCTATATTAACGTTAGTTGTTTCTAAAAACAAAGGATTATGTGTGTACAGTAATGCACTTACAAATGAAGCCTTTAGCATGTATGGGACATGTTGACCAGAGGCTTTATTAGCAGAAATGTGAAGCTTGTATTTTTCTTTCAAAATCTTTCTTTTGAAGCAAAACTACTATTCTAGGTGGATGAACTTCTGTTTGCATGCTAACAGCATAATTCCAGTGAGTGTAGTTTGCTCCTTGTAAAAAATGAATTTGGAAAATGGCCTATTCTTGGTATACTTGCACAGACAACATGCAGAAATGACTGGGTTTAGTGGTCATGAGTTTACATAGTCATGACATGGTAAATGGTCTGCACTTATATAGCGCCTTTTTAACCTTAGTGGTTACCAAAGCACTTTACACTGTGTCCCATTCACACACACTCACACTCATACACCAATGATGGCAGAGCTGCCATGCAAGGCGCTAGCCTGCCATTGGGAGCAACTTGGGCCATGTGGAGTCGTGTGGGCCAGGAATCAAACCGCCAAACCTGCGATTAGTGGCTGACCCGCTCTACCAACTGAGCCACAGCCATGAGTTGAAAAATTTAGAAAAACTTTCTTTGTAAGTACATTACTGTTCATGTGTTTTTACTTTTAAAACAGTTTTTAAACTTAGAGATTTATGTAAATGTAATACTGAGCCCATAAATGTTAATTCTCTCACCCTTTCCAAACCATCACAACTTTCCTTCTTCTTTTGCACTAAAACAAAAAAGGAGACATTTTAAAGGATGTATGAGGTATACATACAAGACAATGGGGATAAAAACTTTCAAGCTCCAAAAAGCACATAAAGGCAGCATAAAAGTAATCCAAATATTCAAGTGGTATTTTTCACATCTTCTGAATCTATTGTATTAATAAATCAGGGATTAAACCACTCACGTCATATAAATTACTTTTATGCTGCTTTTATGTCTTTTTTGGATCTTTGGAAAGTTTTGGAACCCATTGACATGCATTGTATGAACAAAAAACATCGGAGACATTCTTCAAAACATCTTATTTTGTTTTCAGGCAGAAGAAAGAAAAACATATGAGTTTGAGATGACATGAAGGTGAATATATGATGCATAATTTATATTTTGGGGGTGAACTATTCCTTGTAAATCAAGCTTCAATTCTTCAATTCCATAGAGTAAACACTCCAACAATCACCCCAAATTTGATGTGAAATAGACAAATTTCGGATTTTATCACTCCAAAAGCTGAAGGAAATGACATCAGGAGCATCATTCTTGATGACAATGAGTGTGGATCCATCTGACACAAAGCCTGCATGTACTATAATACCTTGTGAACTTTACTGATGACAATGGAAAATGCTGGGTGTTAATGTTCAGATGTAAATAGAAACACATTGTTGAAGTGTTGAAATTCTTCTAACACCCAATATTTTACCTGCTTGAAA
Organism: Moxostoma hubbsi; assembly: GCA_032164185.1. NCBI lineage: Eukaryota > Metazoa > Chordata > Actinopteri > Cypriniformes > Catostomidae > Moxostoma > Moxostoma hubbsi. The sequence goes on along the minus strand of JAVLUX010000001.1, from coordinate 34,454,524 downwards.
ATTTAATTTATGAAAAAAAAAAATAAATAAATAAAATATTCCAGGCAAATTATGCAGTCCTGTTTCAAATTTTGACCCCAGCATGTGTGTATTTTTGCATATGTACTATTTGTGTGCTTGTTTAATATGCATGAAAGCTTCCTGCAGGCCTCTGGAAAAGAGAGATAAAGTGGACATATCTCTGAGAGTTATGATAAGTGTATGTATTTGTTTGCTTGTGTGTGTGTGTGTGTGTGTGTGTGTGTCTGTGTGCCTGAGACATATCTCTGAGCTGTATGATAAGACACATCAGCACGTAACAACATGGCAAAACGGAGGTGGGGGGATGGAGGGAGAGATTGGAAAATAATGAATGACACAAGGGGGCGTTTCTATTTTTCTCTCTCCCACACATGTCTCTCCTCTATTTCCTCTCTTTCTCCCAGTGTGGGTCCTCTGGGAAAGGTCATACAGCACAATGCAAACATGTCTGTGTGAATAGCTGGATGGGAAGAGGACAGCTGTTTGAGATGACAGCAATGGCTGCTAATGCTCAATCTGTCTCGCCTCCCCACAGACCTATTCACACAGACACACGCGCACTCGTACAATGACCACAATGAGTTAGCCTCAAAGCACAAAAGTGCTACTAACACATATACTGTACACACTTGCCACTTGTGCATGACAGGATGACAGGCTGTGTGCCTGTGTTTTGCTTTAATAAGGAAATGATCCTGTCTCTTATGTTCACGGGCATATAATACATCAGGGCATGAGAGAGGGTTGTATTCTAGAATGCTGTGACTTGCATATTATAGCGTTCTAAAAACATTCACAGATATATGTATTTATGCAGATATAGACCTAAGATTGTGCAAACACTTTCTGTCACGCTGTTTCTTTCTTTCTTCCTAAGGCTAAAAACACTATGCAAGTACATACATGCAGAAGCTAATGCTTGGTCAATGCATTGCAAGCTTAAAGGGATAGTTCACTCAGAAATGAAAGTTCTGCCATCGTCTGTCATTTAGGCACACTGGTGTTGTTCAAAACCCATAGGACTTTAACCAAAAAGTTACACGCTAAGCAAAATCTTAGCCTCAGTCGATATGTAATTGTATGGAAAAACATGCAGTAAATAAAAGTAAATGATGACAGAGTTCAACATATTGCCTGACATCTTCTTTTGTGTTCCATGGAAAAGAGAAAGTCATTTAAATTGAAATAAGCTCCACTGTAGGGTTTCCCTCGATATTTAAATGACAATTATTTGATTAATAGAATTTACATTATAATATTTATTTTTTTCTGGGGCATGTGCATACCATATTCTTTATGTAGGTTAAAAGTTAAAAGCAAGCTGATAACTGTGAATGAATTTATTTACATGAAAGTCAAAACTGTTCTCTGAATTTTGAAGAAATCATACACAGAAAATGAGGAACACAACAATTCTTGAATACAAGGTTGTTACTGATATGCTGATGAGACCAATTTAAATGCTTCTGATTTGTCATTGCATTCTTGCACACAACGGACATTCACAAGTTTACTGATTCATACACTAATCCTGGAAATGATTTAAGTAAATGGATTTGGCGTACCATCCATAAGGGAGGGTGCTTGAGCACAGGACTGTTCTTCAACTCTGAATACATTCCCAAATACATTGTAAATATAACATTTTGACGCTATGGGAGTAGGTCTAAATGGAATGCTGTAACTGACACTCTTTAGGATTAGTTCATTGTGACAGCTGTATTGTTTTCTCGATTACATTTTCGATTAATCCCTGCTGCTCAGCAAGATTCTTTTCAAACTGTTGCAGTACCATGACTGCAGTTCACGTACAAGAGAAAACTGACCATAAAAGAACATGAAAACACCAACTATAACGTCTTTTAAGGCAACGGCCAGTCCCCATTCACTTTCATTGTACAGAAAATATCGTCTTTTGTGCTTGTAAGGACATGAGGGAGAGGAAATGATGACAGAATTTTCCATTTTGTGGGAACTATTCCCTAGATGAGCCTAGTAGAGGTAAAACACCTCCAAGGACAGAGAAAACCTGCAAATAAATAATAGGGAGATGGTGTGAGGGAGAAATAGAAAGTAAAAAGGAATAAAAAGGGTTGTAGAAAAGAAGAAAGAAGTGCCAAACTAATTAAAGAAAGCCCACAGGCAAAGCTCGGGGGCTGGGAGGACCGTTGAGGAAGGTGTCATCACACACACATGCTTTCTTCTTCTTTGCTTTTCCGTAATCCTTCCTTCTCTGGCCTTTGATAAGACAGAGGTGCTAGACTGAGCCTCACTAGCACAGTGTATAATAACGATGGAGAGAATGCAAGTGTGAGAGTGTTTATGAGAGAAAGAGAGGTTTGTTTTGCTGTTTAAGAAAGTGCTGCTCTGCTCTTGGCCTTGTTGGCGCTCATTAATGACTGGCTGCTTGCATGTTTTAACTAGCTGCATATCTGTTCTGTGACCTGTTTTTATGTTTTATTCAATGTGTATCTGTTTTGGTAAAATTTGTGTGGCGGAGTGCAATATGCAGTATGTGTCAAGAGGTATGCTTTTGTATCGCAGTCATGACGTGAGTTAAATATGACAAACTTTCACTATGGAAAGAATATGTATTCATATATAAAGAAAACAAATCTTTTTAATTCTAAATATGCAAAAAGTTTTCTTTTAGGGGAAGGGTTGGTTAGGGTTAGGCCATATCCACACTAATATGTTTTTGGATGAAAATGCGCTGATTTTGCTTCATTTACACCTCTCAACCAACACAATGACACGTGAAGTCGATATGTTGCTATCGAATGTTCCAGTACCCTGACATCAACCCCATTCTGACGAGTAGCATCTCCCATCAGACATCTTTGCCTCAATTCAAATGTGTTTACCTTTTCCTGTGGCGTTACTGACGAGCCTCAGAGATATGGCTTCGGTATAATTTCGGTAAGCATAGACCGATTTCAGCTGAAGAACTTTTGTACCACTGTCACTGAATTCGCGGTGAGATCAGGCTGTCTAATGATCCACACTGGAAAACAGAAAGGCTTCGAATAGGCCCCATAATATGGAAAACGATGATGTTAGGAAACTGAAAATAAATTTTTCAAATGAAAACGGATTAGTGTGGATTTGGTTTTGGTCTATAATAAATCGAATTACCTTAATATACAACAAAACAATTCAATGGTGTATCTCCATTTAGATAGCGACATAAATGTGAGTGTATGTGTGTGTGTGTGAGAGAGAGAAAGAGAAATGGAGAAATCCAGAGATGGATGTTCACCCTTTTAGTGGTTCTATGTTTTCTTACACCGGTTTACTCAAAACGTGGTCAAATGACTCTCGTGTCGATACCTGAAGCACCTGCTAAGAGATGTGCTAACAAGGTGTAGTCACACATACACACGGAAAGCTTGAACATCAGAAAATGCTCATTAATACGTAGAAAAAATCTTTTAATTTGCACACTCCAAAAAAAAAAATTACATTTAAATTTGAAAGATTTCTGTATTTCATTTTTTTTCATAACAAAATACCATAAAATTGAATTGAGTAATCTTAATAATAATAAAAACAAATATATATATATATATATATATATATATATATATATATATATATATATATATATATATATATATATTAGTTTATTTTAAGCTTAATTAATTTAATTTTGTTTAAAATTACACAATTAAATTTGATGGAATTTTATTAAATTGAAATGCATAAATCTTATTTTTTTGAGTGTAACACCAAGTAAATGGAATCACATAAATAATAATTGTTTCCAAACAGGATTCCTACCACACTTCCCACATTCAGCCTCTAAACAGCTTATTACAGGTAGTAATGCTCCAAATTTACAATGGTTAAACCAGAATTTTGCAGAACAAACATGTATATTAACATAGAGAAAAGTAGATACTTTTCTTTCAAACTTCTAATGACCATTATTAAGAGGAAGACTGTTGAAGCATGTTTGCACTGGTTGACATTTTTATGCATGACAGCTTTTGGTTTTTAATTGTAATTACAGTATGTTTAAAAATTACAATTACAATCCCACTCCTGGCATCAGAGGACCTACATAAACAGATTGAGGCCGGCAAGCTCACACCTCAGTGCCTTGTCATCTCAAACCCCACTTACTTTTTCCATCACCCCCTCTCCTCTATAATGAGGAGAGAGAGAAAGAGAGAAAAAGGTGTCTTTTCCAAGGGTAAAACAGCGATCCAATCCAGAGTCCAAAGAGGAGAATTGAATTTCTTGAGAAGAGGCAAATAAAGTGATTTCCAAGGTAAATTCTATGTCTATAAAGAGAAATGTCTTCAGATATCTCTGTTTTAATTGTGAAATTTCTGTAAACACAAAACAACATTGCACCTCTTTTCTGAATAAAGTCTGACTAAAGAAACAGAACAATACGGAACAGAAATGGATCCATTCATTTTCGGAGGTGGAAGCCAATGTACCTCTGTAACAGTGTCTGAGTGAGTATTGATCACAGAGAGTTATTCTCCAGCCAGGGTTTATTAACCTCTGTGATAATGACAGAGCATTTATGTACAGAGAGTCTCAGAGGAATTGTGGGATTGTAGAAGACGGATAGACATTGGCAGGCCCTGATAGAATGTGTTTTCTCACATTTGCCGCAATGATTTTGTAGGAAAATCTGCGGAATTCTGTGGATATGATTTAAGCAAACAAGAATATGCATGTTAAATGGAGCTGAGAGTACTAAAGATGGAAGTATCAACAAATTAGCCAACATATTTAATAAACAAACATGTAGGGGTGGGGAATGCATAGAACTTTTGTGAGTTTTCTGAAAGTCCTTCATATAGAATGCCATAATACCATACCACTCATCTAATTCTTTTTGTATGCAATATGTATACTATGCACAGTATGCATATTTTCTGCAGAATATACTGAATGGGATCCTGTATCCCATGATGTAATGCGCTTGACTTGTCCTTCAATCTCTAATGTGATGAGTCAAACAGAATCAATATCAACCGTTATTTTTAACGTCTTGACTCATGATTTGACTGGACTACCAGAAGTTGGCATTTTTTCAAAAAAATATAAAAAAATGTATATATTTTCAAGATGATAAATGGATGCCATCCATTAATTTTAAAATGTAGTGAGGTCAACAATATAGCACACTACTGTTTAAATTGTATTGTTGCAAAATATCACTGCATATTATGTACCGTTTCACTTACAACTATTAGAAAGGTGTTAGCAGTATACAGAACATACTGCTTAGTTTATAGCATTCCAAACATAGCTAACATTGTGTCAATTTCACAATATTATACAATGACCTGAGAATGGAGCCCAAATCTATAACAAAATGACACAGATCAAGACTTAAATACACTTACAGCTATTTCTTATTGCTAAAAATAGCAAGTAAATTAGAGGTTTTCCTTCAGAGAAACCTGAGCATTGTAATGAAAATCTTAGAAATGTTTTTTAGGACAGATCTCTGACACTTCGGCAATGAGACTAGATTCATTTTCCTCCATCCCTTGTCTCCTTCTTAAAGTCCCCATCCCCTCCCCCTCCAAGCTATACTGCACCAGCTTTCTCTATAATTACCAGTTATTAATTTTAAATGAGTCTGTTAAGGCATTGCATGATTTTAATGCTGCCTGTTAATATCAGATCAGATGAGATTGGGGGTAGAGGAGATGAGAGGGGGATGATGGAACGAGTGTCTTCTCACTGTCATCATTAGAGGGATGACATCCGTCCATCAGTCTACCATTACTAGACTCACTCAAGCACTTGCTGTAGATGGGAATGCTCACTCTCATTTAAGAATAAAAACACTTTGGTAAAGTATTATTCTTTGGACTTTGCCACATTTACTGAGAGGAGACTAGAAAGGAGACAAAAATGTTATAGTGAGAGTCAGACTTAGAGAGTTGGGCATCCAGAATTTAACCCGAGTAATAGACAAGCGCTATTATGTTTGCACTAAAGCAAAGTGCTTGTCTTTTCCTGTAACACAACTTGAGTCTCTAAGACTTCTCCAAGGTTCTGGTCCAATGGAAACCAGGAAGTAATTGTGATCATATAATCAATTTGCAAGATAAAATTTTACCTCAGTGATGGTTAGGTTAGGGTTGGGGTTTGGGTTAGGGTGTATGGTTAATAATGGTGTATGGATGTGCTTGAAGAATGTGAATAACCAAAAACAAATGAAGAAGAATGTGAAAAAGAAGGTTAAAGCAGTCTTCTGAAGACATTGATTTAATCTCTGGAGTCTTATGGATAATTTTTATGCTGACTTATGAGATTTTCGGAGCTTCAAAATGTTGGCACCCATTCACTTGCATTGTATGGACCAAAAGAGCTGAGAAATTCTTCCAAAAAATCTTAATTTGTGTTCTGCAGATGAAAGAAAGTCATACACGTCTGGGTTTTGCATAAGGGTGAGTAAATTATCCTTTAACCCAGATGTTTTACATTATGTAGAATTAAACCAAGACATTAAGCAGTCCAAACTCATATGTTTTCAGTTGAAAACTATGTTTTCTGCTTTCTAACATCATTGTTCTCTAAAGTACGCAGTACTTTTGAGCATTTTTTTACATTTTTGGAGGAAGAAAATGCTGTTTCAGTGTGGATGAGAGGCGTACACAGAAATATCAATGCATTTTCAACGTACATGACCAGAGTGTAACGGTATGCTGCTGATGCTCACAAAAATCTACACAAAGACCTAAAAAAAGACAAATAAAAAACAACAGGTTGACAGACAGGATATGCCAAATGAACAGCATAAAATGTACCAGGTAAAGCATGGCGCAAACATTGCCAAGGTCAGGGAACACAAATACCGATAAAATACTTATAATGCAATAGAATGCAATGTATGTCGCTTTAAATAAAAGTTAATGTAAACATGTAAACGCACGTGGTGTGATTTACTTATATAGCTCTAGGGAATATGGGAGATAGAATGCTTACAACCTGCTCGCTCATACGAGGAAACTCTCTTGGTCTTCTCAAATCTCTCTTTTATTTTTCTCTTTCTCTTCGTCCCCCTCCACCCCTCTCTCTCTCTCTCTCTCTCTCTCTCTCTCTCTCTGTGTCTCTCTCACTCTCTCTCTCTCTTTGTGTTCTGTATTCCAGGGTCCTTTCAGTGCCTAAAGTGGCGCTTGCTGCAGCTGAAGTGTCTGTGCATGTGTGCCCCGAGCCTGCAATTCACCAATTTCACTGCTAATTAGCCTACAAAGCCGGCGCCTCACAGGGGGAGGAGAGGAGGGAGGTGGCGCACGCGGGGGTCTGGGGCCTGGGGGCTGAGAGGAGGAGGAAAGAGAGTATGGGAGGTGACAGCTGACACATATGGCTGGGTACCAGAGACTGGGTGAAAAGGGTGGAGGTGGAGAGAGAGATGGAGAAAGGCAGGCTGACAGAGGAAAAGATGAAGTGGGGTGGACGGGTGAGCTGTTCTTGTAAGAGCCCATAATATATAGGGAGACGCAAGGAGAGAGGGTACAGATGGAGAAAGGTGCTAGAGAAGATGGAGAACTGGAGCTGGAGATGAGAAGACAAAGGGCGTGGATCCAGAGAACCAGGCAAGAGAGAGAGATTGTAAAGGCACTTTCACGTGACATGCATCAGGGCTTCAACACAGTTCAATGCAAGCATTCATCACTTTGACCTCCACATAAAAAGTGTTGCAGGTAGCATAAAAAAGGGACAATTTTATGAGGTTACAAGAAAGCAAGAAAGAGGAAAGTGTGCATTAGTAACAAGGGATGGGAAAGCATGTAGTTTGGCTTAGAACAGGTGAAAATCCCGAAAACTATGTCTTTGATACATTACAGAAAGAAAATATAAGAGTTTACAAAACTTTACTGTTTCTGGGGTCCTCTTTGATTACTTATATTAGTTCAAGAACTGAAGTGTCATGATGACAGGCACATTTTACACTTGACAACAACCAGCTCGTCCTTCTCATGAGAAAAATTTGACTTGTTGGATTGTACTCTAAAAGACACTTACTGGGGCAAAATCATGGGCGAAAATGACAAACGTTGGTGCAACGTTGGACCTGTCATTGCAAAGACAGACATACATCTTGAGAACTGTTCAGTGATCATCAAGGACATCTTTACAATATCATACACTAAAAAAATCTAGACGCAGCCCAACAAATAGACCAGAACGCCTGTGCCTAGAGATGTGTTTTTAAAAGTTTACATTGTTTTTTGCAAATCGTCTGAAGCTGATTTGTCTCATAGCTCTGTCTTGTGTCCCAATATATATATATTTTTTGTATAAAGTTTTCAAAATACTCTCAGAAATACTCATGTTCAAATTGAGCCAGATACCATACTCATTCTAGGAATGTTAATTTCCATACAGTAAGTAAAGCTCAATGGGAGTTTTTTTGCATATGGTTTCATCACAGGCAAAAAATTACTACTTTATTCTAGAAGAAAATTGACATTCCATTAATTAATGATTATTATTATTAAATCATTTTATTATCATTATTTAAATTGCTGTAAATGGATTAATGGAAAGGATGTGGCGAGAACCGGCTTGACAATATAAATCATATTTTTATGATATACTTAACCATATAATTCATACCTAACAGTATCTAACCTAATATCTAACCATATAGTTCTCCGATACGCCGTAGCTTGGTCCCTGGCCACTCGTACAATGTCTAGCGGACGACAGACGCACCTCGCCAGGCGGATCGGAGGTAGACCTCCGGCCCCTGGTGGACGGAACGGCCGCCACTTTTTTGTTGGTGGTAGGGGTCACCCCAGCCCCTGGCAGTGGTAACCGCTCCAGGCGGTTGGTTGGGAGCCCCTCCTCCCCTCATGGTCTGCGGCCATTCCTCTGCTTCCAGGTGGCCGGGCTCCTCCGGCGGATGGCTGTGGCTGCTCCTTTGGAGTGGATGGTAGCGCAGAGAGCTCCAGTATGGCGCATCCCTCCTCCTTCCCGTGTTTTGGCACCAGTGTAAAGGGATTAATGGAAAGGAGACAGCGAGAACCGGCTTGACAATATAAATAATATTTTATAAACTTAACCAAAAGACAAACACAAACACACAGGTGTCGGACAGCTGTCCGTAAATCTCTCTCTCTCCCGCACTGCAGCTTCCAGTTGGCCTTTATTCCTCTCTGATGCTTGATTAGCCTGATTAGGGGCCGGATGTGCGCAATCACGACCCGGCCCCGCCCTCCGCCCTGCCACAATTGCATTAGTGTATATTTGTATTTTTCACAACACTGTTTCTGTTAGATTGCTTGGAATACGGAATTGGAATTGTAAATGGATTTGTATTAATTTTTGTTCATTCTTTTATTTTATTTTGTTATTAAAATGTTTAGATTTTGTATTTTTTTAAATTCTCCTTCTCCAATAAAAAACTTATTTGACAAAAAGTTATTCTTTTTAACTTAAAAATCATTGTGCTGCTAAACAGCTAAATGTGTCGCAATGGTCAAAAACGTCCATCTAGTGCATGTTTATGTACAAAAACAACTAGAAAAATGCGTTCAGTGTGAACAGCCACTGTACTCAATAAAGTATTGTGAGGTGAATTATTGCGATTTTTTGATATATCGATTTTCCCCCACCTCTTCTGAAATACTGGAAAGACTGGAACATCCAAAGTCTTTCTAGCAAGTCAGTCCACTGTCAGCCATCTTTGCTCTTGGGAGGCTATTTCCAGTCATGCCAGTGCAGCTGCTATCTACTTGAATGGGGTGTATCGAAATCTCAAAAATGGCTGGTCAAGATTATGATCAAAGAACATATTTCAAATCAGCAATAAACTTTGGTTATATTGGAATCATAAATTGGAACCTCATATTACGCTAAAACATGCCATTTTTTTAAGTCTTTTATATATAATGTGCATAAGCATTAGCGAGATGACTGACAGGCGATATCTGTATCTAAAAGGTGATTGGGTATTTTACATGTAAGGCAGGACTTCCTTTCTACATCCGTTGAACGTTGGGCGCTAGAGCTTCTTGGTTTGGCGTTCCAATTTCTCCCATTCAGTTAAATAGAAGTGGCCCGTCTCCGATGAATAGTCTCTGGAGAAAGATTGACATTGAAAGACAGAGTTCATGTTGCACACAGGGGTGGCCACAGGGGCGCTGTAGCACAGTTTGATTGGAGTGGTTATGGGTGGAGTAGTTGGACAAGGCTGAGTGGGGATACCCGGGCCTGGTAAGCCTACGCTGGGCACAGCTGCACCACAGCCAGCCCTGGCACCGACCACATGCCCTGGCAGACATAGCAGGTTCTAGAGCCTAACTAAAACACAGACACACACAATCCACCTAGTCTGTAAGCTGCCAACAGCACTAACACTGTCTCTGCCATGCTGGCATTTGTCCTGCCACCTATCGCTGACGGCGACGGTTTCCACAGAGACTGGAGTTTGGAATAACGCCCAGGAGATCACTGGAGTATGCCATTGTCAGCGTTTGAGCTTAGGCTTGTCTCTCTCCCTCTATTTCCTTCTCTTATTCGCTCTCTTGCTCTCTGATTTGCTGTTTGTTTGTTGTACTTGTTTGTTGTCTGTCTCTTGACGCTTGTATATTTAAGGCTGTGGATGTGGAGGAGGAGAAAAGGATTATTCCGGAGGCACACAGGGGTCACATGCTTCTCGGGTAACACGACCAACTTGAGCGAGCCGAGTCTCAATGGAGAGAGTGCTGTAATACACTCATGCACAAACGCAGCACTTAAAACACTATCACATTGAAATTTACACCCTAACAGCTCCTGTAACAACATATGTGACAACATATGAGCATATGTACAGTATTTGTTCATATCATTCTGTGAGAATATCATACACTAAGCGCACACTAAGATCAAACCCTCTGAGGTATATCAAACTGCTAAAAGCGACAACTACACTCAGTGATTTGGAACTATATGAGAAAATGCCAACTAGACAGCTGTAACTGTGGCTCTCATCTTAATTCCAAGTGGACAGATGCCATCTACTATAAAATCCCTCTTTAAAATGAAAAAAAAAAAAATATATAAAAATGTGTAAACATTCTGTCGACCTACGCTGCTGGCCAGCACCATATTATATGGATCATACACTCTGGGCAAATTAAATGTTACTTTGTAAAGCTGGCTATTATTCCAGCCTATTTTCATCCAAAAAATTTACATAATGTACAGATTAGGTTAATTTGTAACTTTTTGCAGCAATTTTGACTGTCCACAAAAGCAAAATTGAACCATACACTTACTATGTACAATGTTACAGTTACAATTTAAAAAATTGGTGTACCAGTAAAACACAATTATTTTTTGCATGTACAACTGTACATACAGGTTTGGGGTTCAATTGTATGTACATTTGTTGTGTACATTTATACTTAATTGGCAACCGCTCTGACAATAAGGACAATAAGAGATGGAAGTCAGGTTACCCCTGCACGACAAGGCTACAGCTCTGACTTCTCTCTACAATTTATGATTTCTTTATTCATTTTGATTAAATTAGATATAAAAAGCAATACATCTATAAAACATAAATAAACATTTCAGGCTGATCTCAAATCCTTTATCTAAAGTCACAGAACCAAAAATCAACTTCACCTCTTGTTCACTCAAAATCATATTTGGGCAGCACTGTGGCACTCCTCTGTCTGTTTGAACCATTACTGAAGTCCAAAATTATGTCTTACCCCATTATACTACCTTTAGACAAGCTCGAAAATGAATGAAAAGGTAGATCTATCTGAAACACTCCTCCCTTCTGCCTCTCTCTCTCTCTCTCTCTCTCTCTGGTCTGCTTTATTTTATTCCTGGGTGCAAGCTGAATTTAATAAATATATGCAAATGTGTGCGGCGGAACATGACGAGTTTAAATCAGTCGGCACTGCTCTTTGAGCGCTGCTGAGATTGAGGCTGAGAGCTGACCCCAGGTTAATCATTTTTCACTTCCCTATCGCATTCAATTCTGCTGCTGCCATGCGTGTGCGTGTATGTGTATGTGTGTGTGCTTGCCTGTATGTATGTGTCTAGGTGTGGGTATGAGTGTGTTAGTGTACCCTGTATGTGTTTACGTGTGTATTATTAATACAGAGGGAGGTCAGTCATTTTAATGATTTTTTTAACAGATCAATGAAGATAAAGTATTTTAATTTATCTTATCACAGATGAATCTTAAACCGTAAATAAAGAATTTGGGTGAGAGAAAATATTGTCTCGCACCTATTTACACAGCGTTAAAGCGATGACCCTTCTGACCTGCTGTTCTCACCTCTCTCTCTCCCTTTCTCTCCATCTATCATTTTCTCTCAATTTTTTCCTTCAGAAAGCACCAAACTTAAAAATGCAAAGCCTCTGGTATTAAGTAGATCTAATTTTCTTTTTCTCTTTCATTCCTCTCTGTTCACTCAATTTTTTTCCAAGCAGGGATATTTTCTTCTTTTTCCACTCCTGTGCCATCATACTGTAATTTTTTGCAAATATGTAAAATTTTTCATCCCAGCTGTCTAAAGATAGAGCGAGAGAGAGAGAGAGAGAGAGAGAGAGAGAGAGAGAGAGAGAGAGAGAGAGAGAGAGAGAGAGAGGGTGTATTTTTTTCTTATTATTTTATTTTATATGTAAAATCATATATTTGTACTGATGTATGATGATCATCTATTCAGATCATTACTGATGGTACCAAGGAAGGAAGTCAATAGTATCTGGATACTGCAAACCATTAGCATTCCCATTCATCACAAAGGCATTTGCTTGCTGGCACATACACCCCAAAATAATACAACCTGCATACTGGCCATTCAGTTCTGGACAAAAATTTTCTCGAGCCAATCACCTGAGCTGTAAATGCCATGTGACTCATCACTCTAGAAATGCAGGAAAATTAAAAGGACTATTCTGGGTTCAATACAAGTTGAGCTCAATCGACAGCATTTGTGGCATCATATTGATTCGCACAAAATCATTTGGGGCACACAAAATCAGGATGGGGCATTTTTTACTTGCCCCATCCTTTTCTTTAAAAAAGCAAAGATCTGTACAATGAAAGTGAATGAGGACAGACTGCAAACGTTAAAATACTCATTGCTTCTAAATTATAGCCACAAGACATAAACAATATGTGTATTAACATGATTTTATTGTGAAAAAAAATCACTTAATAACATTTTCTGTTACAGCCAATAGAGTTCAACAGTCTTGTTCCAGAAGTAAAAATCCCATTCATTTATCCCATAGACTAATTGATTTTTAATCAATAACTTATAAACTTGGAGTTTGCATGTTCTCCCCGTGTCTGTGTGGGTTCTCTCCGGGTGCTCCGGCTTCCTCCCACCATCCAAAGACATGCAGGCTAGGTTAATTGGTGTCTCCAAAAATTGCCCTAGGTGTGGATGTGAGTGTGAGTGTGTGTGTGTCTGTCTATGTGTGGCCCTGCGATGGACTGGCGACCTGTCCAGGGTGTACCCCGCCTTTCGCCCAATGTTAGCTGGGATAGGCTCCAGCACCCGCGACCCTGTACAGGATAAGCGGTTGACGATGGATGGATGGATCTTATAAACTTTTATAGACAGACCTACCATGAGCTCTGAGGTTGTTCATCAATGGTATATGTTTCTGTTGATGCCAACCATCTGCGTTATCTCAACTTCATTGTTTAAAAATCGTGTATGATAGCAGAATTCATTTACATTTACGCATTTGGCAGACGCTTTTATCCAAAGCAACTTACAGTGCACTTATTACAGGGACAATCCCCCTGGAGCAACCTGGAGTTAAGTGCCTCCTCAAGGACACAATGGTGGTGGCTGTGGGGATCGAACCAGCGACCTTCTGATTAACAGTTATGTGCTTTAACCCACTACACCACCACCACTCATGGTAAACAACTACATTACCCATGGTACAGCAGAGAAAGATCCACCAATCAGAGAACCATGTCCAACAAAGCCCACAAAACTGGTTTGGAGCTACTGCGAGCTCCGATGATGCACTGTGAATGACGTAATGAGTCAGCCCCTCTTCACCATTAAACTACTTATATATTTGAACATATTGGGATATTTTGCAATAAATATAAAATATATTGCTTCTATACTTATAATAAATAACCTAAAATCAATAGTTTTATATATTCACATCGTCTTTTTTTCATGACATCATTTGAAATGCATCATGTGATTGTAGTCCTTGCCCTCATGAAACACGTTAAGTACACAGCCTTGTACCCTTGTCTTCAAATACTTTTTTTTGCCTCAAAATAAAATTTGTGATGTTGTGATTCACCTCAGAGCTGTTTGGGTTGGTTCATGGCTCACACTTCCTTTATGAAGGATTTCATTAAAAGTCAATGGAAGAAATTAATGGGAAACAAACTTCCGGAACTCAGGCGGTTGAAAAAATGGGCGGTCACTGTTGTGCTGTATTTATCAGCTTCGTTGCCATGATGATATAATGTCAACAAATCCTAAAACCCTAAAATGACTATAAAGAAACTTAACAGCTCAAATAATACAGTTTCAACAGAAGAATTAATGTAACTACTTTTATAAAATTATATGCTTCACATTTCTGCATTTAAATCCTCCAAAGATTGGCCCCATTCACTTTGTAGCCTCACTGTAACCTCGATTTTGCTTCTTTTTTTTAAAGAAAAGGATGGATGAGTGAAAATACATTTTTGTGGTAATCATCATTATGCCACAAATGCAATTGATTGAGCTTGACTTGCATGGAACTCGGAATATTACTTTAAGCCCTGAAACGTCTCGGTTATGTATGTAACCTCCGTTCCCTGATGGAGGGAACGAGACGTCGTGTCGAAGAAGCGACACTAGGGGTCTCTCTTGAGCGCCGAAAGATACCTCTGATCTATGAAAAAAGGCCAATGAGAGTTGGCGAACAGTATTTGCATACTCCGCCTCCGGATACGGATATAAAGGCGAGAGAAATACGCTCGTTCATTCAGGATTTTTCTGAGGAGCCGGGAGTGTTCCGGGCACCTGAGCGGCTCGGCTCAGCGACGTGGCCGGGAAGACACGACGTCTCGTTCCCTCCATCAGGGAACGGAGGTTACATACGTAACCGAGACGTTCCCCGTCTGTCGCTCACTTTGACGTCGTGTCGAAGAAGCGACACTAGGGGTCCACTTCAAAACTCGCCATGCTCTGAGCCGTGTACGTGTACTGCTGACACAGAAGCGGGCAGGTATTTCTACGTGCACAAGCGACCAACTGTGCTCAGGCTGCACGTACTCTTCCCCAATGCCCCGAAAAAGCATCAGAATCCTTTTGGATACCCTAGGGGGGAACAAGGTGACGCTCCCAACTAGGGAACTGGCCAAGCCTGGCTGGGCCTCTTTTCTCTCTATGTTTTCTCGGCATAGAGCAAGAGCAGCCGGGGCCCTTACTGCATCGAGGGAAGGGGGTCTTATTCCCGAATCCCTATTCTTTTAGGGGGAATAGACCCTGCGGAGGCCACACCCACCCGAAAGGGGAGGTAAAGGTGGCGAAAGACATCACATGGCCTCTTGGGTCACATGTGGAAAAAATGGCGCGGTGGTAGATCCCGCCTCGAGGAGGGGGGGTTGCTACAACACGGCGACCGGAGGGCAGCCAAAGACTGCCTAAGGGAGACGCGGGTCAGCTCGTAAGGTGACCGTACCGCGGAAGTACACACAGGAGGAGTCCCGTAGGAGGCCTGATCTGTGGAGCACCTATTCCAGTAGGGGTAGCCTGGGGTACCCGTAGTGGACTGGACCAGCAAGTCCCTCCGCTGAACTGCTGCGGGCCCGAAGGGCTAGGGAGGAATCAACCAGGGACCTAGGTTCTCTGGGAAAGAAGGCGCACTGTTTTACCTCGATCAAGGGAAACGGCGCTGGAAACAAGCGATTCACCCGGTCAGATCGTCGACGTGTACCGAGTTCTACGAGCTCGGACCTGAGAGAACACGGGATGAGACTGACTCAACCCTGAGATCGTAAGGGTGTTAGGTGCTGCCCAGCCTGCAGCTCTGCAAATGTCTGCTAGGGAGGTGCCCCTAGCCAGTGCCCATGAGGATGCCACGCTCCTAGTAGAGTGGGCTCGAACCCGCAAAAAAAGGGGGGGGCACGGCCTGGGTGTGATAAGCCAACTGAATGGCAACCACCACCCAGTGAGACACCTCTGTTTGGAGACAGCGTTCCCTTTCTGCTGTCCTCCAAAGCAGACAAAGAGGGCACCTCTTGGGAACCTGACGATTAAGTCGTGCTTACCCAGAGACTTGCTGTCTACTGGGTCGTGGTGAGCTGCGATAGTGGCAACATACACCTTCAAGGTGGATGGGGACAGCCTCCCCTCCAACCTCTCCTGTAGGAACAGGAGCACAGACCTAACTGCGCACCTCTGTGGGTCTTCTGCCCGGGAAGAACACCAATTCACGAACAGACGCCATTTCAGGGCGTAGAGTTGCCTGGTAGAAGGGGCTCTGGCTTGGTTGAACGTGGCTACGACCGTGGGTGGTAGACCAGCTAGATCTTCCACATCCCGTTCGGGGGCCAGACGTGGAGGTTCCAAAGGTCTGGGTGCGGATGCCAGAGCGTGCCCCGTCCCTGAGAAAGAAGATCCTTCCTCAGGGGAATTCGCCAGGGAGGGGCTGTCGCGAGGAGTACAAGGTCCAAGAACCAGGCCCGGGTGGGCCAGTAAGGAGCCACGAGAGTGACTTGTTCCTCGTCCTCCCTGACCTTGCACAGCACCTGTGCAAGAAGGCTCACTGGGGGAATGCGTACTTGCGCAGCCCCACCGGCCAGCTGTGTGCCAGTGCATCTGCCCCGAGGGGAGCCTCTGAACGGGCGTACCAGAGCGGGCAGTGGGAGGTCTCTCAGGAGGCAGAGGGGTCTACCTGGGCCTTGCCGAACCGTTCCCAAATCAGCTGAACCGAGTGTGGGTGAAGCCTCCACTCTCCACCAGGCAAGCGTTGTCATGACAGCGCATCCGCTATCACATTGAGGTTGCCGGGGATGTGAGTGGCACGCAGCGACTTGAGTCGGTGCTGGCTCCAAAGGAGGAGACGACAGGCAAGTTGTGACATGTGACGGGAGCGTACGCCGCCTTGGTGATTTATGTACACGACCGCAGTGGTGCTGTCCGACCTGACTGGGATATGTTCGTCCCGAATTAACGGGAGAAACTTCCGCAGGGCCAAAAGGATGGTCAACAACTCGAGGCAGTTGATGTGCCAACGCAGCTGGGCCCCTTTCCAACGGCCTGAGGCTGCATGCCCGTTGCAAACGGCGCTCCAACCCAATCTGGAGGCATCGGTCGTGACCAGGATGCGTCTGGACACCTGCTGTAGGGGCATTCCAGCCCGTAAGAAACAGAGGTCTGTCCAGGGGTTGAATGTCTGACGGCAGGCGGGGGTGATTGTTACCCGGTGCGTGCCGTGGTGCCATGCTCGTCTCGGGACTCGGGTCTGGAGCCAGTGTTGGAGCGGTCTCATATGCATCAACGCCAGCGGCGCAACCGCCGCGGAGGACGCCATATGCCCCAGGAGCCTCTGGAAAAGTTTTAAGGGGACCGCTGTGCCTGGCCTGAAGGCGGCGAGGCAGTTCAACACTGACTGGGCACGCTCGTTGGTGAGACGTGCCGACATTGAGACCGAGTCTAACTCCATCCCGAGAAAAGAGATGCTCTGAACTGGGGTGAGCTTGCTCTTTTCCCAGTTGACCTGAAGCCCCAGACGGCTGAGGTGCCTGAGCACCTGGTCTCTGTGGGCGCATAGTAACTCTCGCGAGTGGGCCAGAATGAGCCGGTCGTCGAGGTAGTTGAGTATGCGGATGCCGGCTTCTCGGAGCGGGGCAAGAGCTGCCTCTGCGACTTTCGTGAAGACGCGAGGGGACAGAGACAGGCCGAAGAGGAGGACTTTGTACTGATACGCCTGGCCCCGAACGCAAACCGCAGGTAGGGGCGGTGTCGGGGCAGGATGGAGACATGGAAGTACGCGTCCTTCAGGTCTATCGCTGTGAACCAATCTAGATGCCGGACGCAGGTTAAGATGTGTTTCTGCGTGAGCATCTTGAACGGGAGTTTGTGAAAAGTTCAGTTGAGAACTCGAAGGTCCAAGATTGGTCGTAAGCCGCCGCTTTTCTTGGGTATGATGAAGTAGGGGCTGTAGAAACCCTTCTTCATCTCGGTTGGAGGGACAGGCTCTATCGCGTCTTTGGCCAGAAGAGTCACAATTTCCGCGCGCAGAGAGTGGGCGTGTTCACCGTGTACTGCGGAAAAGCGGATGCCCATGAAAGGGGAAGGGGCCTGGCAAACTGAATTGCGTAACCGAGTTGGATGGTCCGGGCCAGCCAGCGAGACAGGTTGGGAAGTGAAAGCCACGCGTCCAACCTCTGCGCTAGGGGCACCAAGGGGACGGTTAATTTGGACGTACCCGGCGGGGCTTCGCAGCGGGGCGGAGCAGGTAGGGCAGCGTTGGGCGGCGACAGGGCGACCCGCAGCTGGGGTGCTGAGAAAGACTCAAAGCACTTACCTTGCTCCGCACACCCGGCAGGGGGCGGGTTAGCGACTGAGGAGGAGGTCTCGGGTAGGCGTCCTCTAGACTGGTCGGAACCGGCCGGCCGGGGGGGGCAGTCGTGGGGCTGGAGACGGGTGGTCCGTGTCCAGGAAACTGGGACTGCTGAAATCTGGTGGCAGAGTGCCATGGGAACGGCATTTGCGGGCCAGGTGACCCAGAGACAAAAGGAAATAGCTCGTTACAGAGAATATGAGAATGTGAAAACTAATTCGACAAAAAAATTCTCCTCCCGGCCCTCCACCGGGGACGGAGCGGTCTTACCACCTCCGGAGCTAACATCTTGGTCCCTGGGTTGAGCGTCTACGGACAGCCTGGGAGCCTTCCGGGTCCTTGAGGGGGTCCGTCAGACGGGGGTGTCCGCTTCCTGCGGAGTGCTCGACGCTGGGGCTGAGAGCTGGGCCCGGGTTGAGGCGGAGCAGGGTGTTTCATAGCCGCAGGAGGACGCCCTCGGCGAGCAGACGGGGCATGGCCCATGGCAGCAGGCTTGAGGCGGGGCAGGATGTGCAGTCTGCCTCACCGCTGAGGACTGCTGGGCAGAGTCGTCAACGGTGGTGCCGAATAGACGGAGCTGGGAGACGGGGGTGTGGGAGAAGGTGTGCCTTGTCTGCCTCCCGCATTTCAACCAGGTCCAGTCCACAGGTGCGTTTCTGGACCACAAGGGGTGGCCATCGCCTGTTCGAGTGCCAGCGCTTCTGACCTCCGTGGCCCGGGGGCGCGGTTGGTCATCCAGCGCAGTTCCTGCAGCACATCAAGAACAGGACTACCCAAGGTGCAAGTTTTGAAGCTCCTTGGCCTGGCGTTGGTTGCAGGAAGGGCCGTGGCGTGCAGAGTGGAAGCGGTCTGGGACCGTTCCACCGCGAGGGTAGTGAGAGCGGAGGAGCGAAGAAGCCTTGGCTTTGCTCAACTCGTCGTGCACGTCCGGGAAGAAAGGAATGGGGGGGGCGTGGCTGTGAGCGGCGCACCTGCCCGCGGGACCGATCAAGTAGCCCGGGAAAGCATAGCGGATCTCTGTGCGTCAGGCTCAGGCTGGGCGGCAGACCCGAAGGTGGCGGCCCAGGCGAGTGATCAGCATCCGATGCCGCTGTAACGCTCTCCGATGCAGCGGTGATGTCATCCAATTCTGAAGCAAGCAAGCGTGCCGGGGAGGCGGGCGGTTCGAGGGGGTTTACCCGGCGAACAGAGCCCGTCATATTCCCCGAATCGCCTTCATCGCCCGTGGCACCTGCGTCAATCCCGTAGGAAGGAGGCGAGGCGCGGGGGGCGGCTGAAGTGGCTTTCTCTCATTACAAAAGAAAGCCGTGCGACCGCAATGCTATAACGGCCATGTTCTCACACTGAGAAGATGAACCATTGGAGAGAATGCTCATCCCGGGCTCAGACGGAAGCAAACAAGCGTGCTGGGGAGGCGGGAGGTTCGAGGGGGTTTACCCGGCGAACAGAGCCCGTCATTGTCCCCAAATCGTGTTCATCGCCCGCGGCGCCTACGTCAATCCCGTAGGAAGGAGGCGAGGCGCGGGGGCGGCTGAAACGGCTTTCTCTCATTACAAAAGAAAGCCACACGACCGCAATGTTGCCATGGCTATGTTCTCGCACTGAGAACATGAACCATTCATAAAACGCTGCCTGCGTATGATCGCAGCCCAGGCATGCAAGACAGTGTTTTATGACCGAGAGAGGTGGGGAGAAATCACCACATCCAGAAACTACACAGGGGCGGAAATTACATCTTTATAAAGACGCGTCCTGAAAAGGACGTTCAACGCCGCTGTGTAATGCTCTTTCAGAGAAATAAACTCTTTTACGGAGAGAATCACTCTTTCAACTCTTTTAACTCTGCGCTGTCGAAGCGCCCAGGGGCAAACTGCACGCCGGCAGTGAAGAGAAAAGCCGCTGTAGTGCGCCGTAAATCCAACAGCAAAGCAGCGCGTCAGAGGATCAGAAGCAGGATCAGTTGTGTTACTCGCAGCTGACTGCATACACACGACCTTCGGCTCCGAAGAAAATTACTGAATGAACGAGCGTATTTCTCTCGCCTTTATATCCGTATCCGGAGGCGGAGTATGCAAATACTGTTCGCCAACTCTCATTGGCCTTTTTTCATAGATCAGAGGTATCTTTCGGCGCTCAAGAGAGACCCCTAGTGTCGCTTCTTCGACACGACGTCGAAGTGAGCGACAGACGGGGAACACTGGCTAATGTCACGAAAAGAACGCGCACGGTCCCAAACCCTTTACTAGTAACCATTCTGAGCCGTAACGTCAAAAGCAGTAAACAGGGAAGAATATTCAAAAGCTCATTTTATGATTTTGAAGTCATGCAATTTTATTTCATCAGAATACATGGCTTCATTTTAATGGCCGTCAATGGAGGTACATAACTTTTGCCCAAAGAATTGTCCATTAAAATTGCCATCTAACAGCAGGAGGATAATGCCCATGCTAACCAACCTACCTTGAACCCCTTAGATGGTGCATATGGTATGATTGTAAATAACCTAATGCAAAAATTTCCTTGGCATACTCCCCTCGCCCGGTGGTTTTCTCATGGTTTTCTCCCCAGACTATACAATTTATTAAATGACAATGAAGAGCGGCCCCATGTCCTTACCTCAAGAAATAAGCTGAATGAATGATGCACATGCATGATTTATTAGACCACTGGAGAGGTCAAAGGTCAAATCTGTACCATTGTTTGTTTTTTCCATTGCAGCTCCATCTGCAGGTAAAGAAAGATAGAAAGCCAATATAACTATGCTATATAACACTCTCCAGTTATTTAAGACCACCTTAAATAACTTGAAAAAAAATTATGACCTGGAACACGTGCAGTATGGAAGTATGTATTAAATAAGTATACAGTACATTTAATATACTATTTTTACCATTATTGCATTGAAGGTGAGACCTCTCACAGATTCTCATGGAAGATAAGTCTAATATAACAATGATAACAAAATATGCAAGAACTGAACCTTTCTTTTTACATGCTCACTTTCTCTCTCTCTCTCTCTCTCTCTCTCTCTCTCTCTCTTTCTCTATCACTATATATATATATATATATATATATATATATATATATATATATATATATATATATACTACACTTCACACAAACATACTGTATATACAGTATGCAGTTCTTCAAACATCTCACAAAAGCTGGAACAGCCCCCCCCCCCCCCCCCCCCCCCCCCAAACAACATGTTTGTACCTGCCTAACTGATCTAAGTTCTAATCAAACATCATTTAGACTGCATCTCACCCTGTTCCTGCGGGAACATCCACCCCGACAACCGTCGCCAGGCAACAACCCTCTAATTTTTGAAGTGTCAGTTTATATTATTGTCTTCACGCTCTCTAGTTATACCCTGAGTCTTGCATACTCACACACACTTTTACATGGACACACACGTGTACCTACATGCACATATTCAAATATGTTTCTGAACATGTTTAAAAAAAGTACGCAATTGAAAGCATTTTGTTTAAAAAAAAAAAAAAAAAAACATTTAACCTAAAAATTTATTTATTTATGATTTTCACAGAAAGTTTCAGTAAATGAAGCCCATTGTTTTTAGCAAAGAGAAACACAGTTTCACATTAAGTTGACATAGCTACAGTATCTTATTGAAATCATTATAAATACATTTTCACACACACACACACACATTCGTATTTGTATTACTGTCAGACACAGAAATTGGTGAAGATTATTTGTGGCACAAACATACCCTCTAAAACAATTTGTGTTGATGCCAAAGTCAATATTTGGCACTAATCTGCAATAGATTGTATGCGTGAATACCAAACAGAGAAGAAGGATTCCTAAACAGAAAATTAAGTGGAGAAATAATTCATACGTAAACACATATGCAAACAAATATGCTGAGTATGTATCTCTGAAATAATCACACACCAGTTATATGCAGAGTGTATTTATAAATCTAACAATTGTAAAATGACAGATGAAGATAGTCATCTGATGGCGACATCACTCACAAATACATACAGTGCATACAGAGAGAGGCTGAGCGAGGGAGAGAGAGAAAGAGAGAGAGAGAGAGAAAGGTTTTGATCCTCTGTTGAAGTAGAGTCAGAAAGATACATTTGTTGCAGAAGAAGGAGTTGTAAGCCATTGTGCAAATGAATAATAATAATGGAGTAATAAACTAACAGCTTAGAAAATGCAGTGCACTAGTAGGCATGTTCTATTGGTTATGTCCTATGAAATGGCTTAACAAGTGCAGTATTCCTTCCCATGTTGACATATTTCATATTGAAACAGGAAGTTGGGGTGAGACAACTTAAAAGTTCCTTATTTATTAAACCGCTAACAGCTTTTAGTTTATGTCACAGCCATGGCTTGACATCAACACCCGTCCTCCTGACAAATGCAGGAATCAGCAGTGGCGGGTAACTCTCTTACTATTACCAACCACTTTGGCGGGTGATGTTTTCAGGGTTTTTCCTGCATTCAAATTCCTGTGAATGTTGGACCACCGAATCAAATAAAATGAAATACATTGTGTGTTCAGTGCTTTGTAAGCACTAAATATTTTTCTTGTCTGAAATGCAGCTGTGTCTTTTGCGTTGCATGAAAGAAGCCTGTTTTCTGAAGTGTGGTTCTGTGCTAGCCTATCTCTGGAGTGCGCATGTCAACGGGTTTCCCTATTATCCACGCATTACTATGTGCACTCCAGAGATAGGATATTGCAGAGTTGATCACATGATATAAATTCAACCAGCCTTCCGTCGATATTCCAGCACAGATCACACAACTTGTGCAACCAATTTGAAATTTTACACAGATTGTACAGCGCTTTGATGGAAGTCAGGGTGGGTTACTTTTGAAATGTATTCCACTACAGATTACAGAATACATGCTGTAAAATGTCATTTGTAGCTTATTCTGTTAGATTACTCAAGGTCAGTAATGTATTCTAAATACTTTGGATTACTTCTTCAGCACTGGTAGATATTTTTCACTTGTTTTGATTATAAAAACTCTGCCAATACAGTAAGACAAAATACACATAAAAATACATTCTCTGAAAAACCCAAATATCTTATGCAGTGTTGTTCTAAAACAAGATAAATCAAATTGATCTTGTCTTTAAAGGATTTTTAGATATTTTTTTACAGGAAAACAATACAAAAATTATTATCAAGAATACGATTGTTGTTCTAATATCAAAGGTCTTACTAGATAAAAGAAATTATTATCCAACATTATTTTTCTTGATAAAAAATAAATGCATGTAAAATGGCTAGAAATAGCATTTTAGCTTAGCGTAAAGCTGACAATTTGGTTTATTTCTATTTCTTCTGTTCCAAACTTACTTCAAATATACTTCTCTGTCTGCTCATATGAATGTAACACATCATAAGAAATTTTTTCACTGCTGTTTAAACACACTTTGGATCGCATCATTTATATGTATACATTTTTTCCATCTGAAAGTACTAAATATTAAATTAAACAAATGACAATAAAATGTAAAGTAAACTCTTCAATGTAACTGTATTCTAATGACCAATGATTAAAATTATAACTGTAGTGAAATACAGTTATTTATATTGTGTATTTTAAATACATATTCCCGTTACATGTAATCCGTTACTCCCCAACCCTGTAGACAGGCTCGACATTAAGCAGCACTGACGAGGAAAAATGGAAACACTACTGTTTAAAGTACCAACATAAATTACAAGACATTTCAATTTCCATATTATCACTCTTACTAAAATGTATTACATTTTTTTTTACGGTATTTTTACAGTTTTACAGATTCATATTAAATACTATAGTAAGTCTATTAGACCTACTGGTATTTTTTATTACAGCTGTGTAAGTTTTAGTAAAATTTTCGAAATGTGTTTAGGCAATTGTTTCATAATAAATAATATAGTTTATTTAGTAACACTTTATAATAACATTTCATTTGTTAACATCAGTTAATGCATTGTGCATCATGAACTACTAATGAACAATGTATAATTTAAAGCATTTTTATATTTTTGTTAATGTAAATAAATCAAATCTAATCATTGTTAGCTCATGTTAGTCTATAGTGCATAAACTAATGTTAACAACTTAAAATCTATTAGTATAGGGGAAGTTAACATAACCCAAGATAAATAAATTCTGAAAAAGTGACGTTTATTGTAAGTTTGTCTTAACTAATGTTGTTAACTAATGTTAACAAATGCAACCTTATGGTACAATGTTACCATTTATTTAATTTTTTTAAAAGACTATCTACATTGACCTAACCACAAATGCCACTGTTAAACAATAAAAGAACAATGATAAACTTTCATAAGGCAAGTCCTAAAGTACTATTTGGAATGAAGGGGAATGAAGTCAGGACTTCTATGAATTATGGACAAGACATGGACATTATTATCCAGAAGGTACTGTAAAATGTAAATGTGTATATATAAGTTAATATTGTCAACTTTTAGGAGTATTCAAGCATGTAGATTACCTCAAAGCTAATAGACATGGACTAAAAATAATAATAATAATAATAATAATAATAATAATAATCATAGCACAAAATATTTTGATTTCATGGGGTCTTTAAAATATTAAGAGCGCATTTCAGAAAGCTGGAGCTTGTTTCATGTTAAAATAAAAAAAAGAACAAACACTTGGTGGTGGTGTGAATATGTACTCTCAAGGGTAAGGTGAATGTTACAGTCGGAGATGTGTGAATATGACGATTAAGACGTGTGTAATATGGGAGAAATATCTCACTTTTAGCACTTGCAGTCACAGAAATATTCTATATTAACTCACTCTCTTTCACTCTGTCTTTACTCTCCTCCACCCCCAGAATATTGGCCAGTCTATCACAAAAACTTTATTTTGGAAGTGCATGTTCTGTCTGGGTGGATTCATAATGTGCTTTAGCGGTCTTTCTCTATTTCTGTCTCTCTCAAACGCTTCCTATGCCACCTATTTACTCCCTCTCTACTGGTTAGAGCTTGTCCTTGGAATGCCTACAGTACCAGTATATGCATAGATTACAGCAAACTGAAGGGAACTGAACTGGTGTAAAAAAAAAAAAAAAAAAAAAAAAAAAAAAAAGATCTGAAAAGAGTCGAACTGAACCTTGAATTAAAACCAAATCTAATCATAGAATTAAAAAAAAATCGAAATAGTTGAAACAAACACCAAAAGTAACATAAATCCTCTTGAACACCAACAATGTCAGGTGTGATCTGCATAGGCTACAGACAAACAAGATCAATCTATAATGACATATCGTCTATGCTAGATTTAACAGTCTCAGCAGCCATCCCATAACATCAATGTCACATGTTAGGAGACTCGCCGTCTGCAAGGGTGAAAAAATTCACTCTGAATTATTCACTAGGTTTCAAGAAAACATTCCCACTTTGCAACACGTGGCCTCAACGCACCTAAAGTAAACCTAAAGTGTTGACAGATGATACCGTCTGTTTTCTCTGTGTACATCGAAAACTATACATTTGTGTATACTTTTGCCTTAGCACAAGTGTAGCCTTTGCAGTCTGTGTTTTTGAGTGTTTGAGTCTGGTGCCAGCTAGGAGAGATGAGTGAGCTGAATGCATAAGCACCGAGCGAGCAAGGCTGTGAATATTATCATAGTAAATATGATTCATAAAGAATGTGGTATCTTAACAGCCCAGTGCTAGGTAGGAACACGTCAAGGAAGCTAGCCCAATTACCACACTCTTGGAGTGAGGCAGCTGCTTATTTTTAGGCCTCTGGAAATGTGTTAGATGTGCCACTTAATTTCCCCGCTGTCGATTCAAACCCTGGGATATCATGTTCCTTTTTTTCGCAAGTTTGTTTTATAATTTTCTTTTCTCTCGGCTAGTCCAATATTCAGAAACGTACAACCTAAAATGACCCTGCTGTTATGAAGAGATCATTTAAAAACATGTCACTGCAAAGGAGTTAGTGGAGAAAAGGAACAAATAAAAGACTAAAAGGCAAGGGGGCATTTTATCAGGCATTGAAGATCGTTTTCCTTAGACATAAAGGGCTGTTTTGCTGTTCAAACAATTTCGGACTGCAACCTGTCTATGTTAAGCAGCTATGTTAAGGCCATGACGAGGCAGTCAAAAATCATATAAATAAATGAGGATTTACATTTTTTTTATAAACTTTTGTCAGTGCCTCAGCTATTATAGTAAAGTAGTTATGAAGCTACACTAACAAAAAGTACTAAACAGCAATTCTTACCTTGGATTATCATGCAACTACCATGGTGTATGAAAATGGCAACCATTCAGTACCATAGTACATCTCAAAGTACCATGGTATTACCATCTGATCCCATCAATGTACTACCATGTTGTTTAGGGACGTGGTAAAATATTAATACCAAGTAGGGCTGCAATGGTGCACAAAATTATCGTTACGGTATGTCCCTTTTAAAATGTTACCCATTTATATTTGACTCCACTATGCATATTTCTTCAACAAAACTACAATATAAAACTTTGTATATTGTATATGATGTTCATAGTAGTTCAAGGCCACTACAGCAACCGATTAAATAGCATCAGCTAATTTGGCAACCACAAGTCTGTGTGTCTGGACCTTTGCTATTCTGAGTTGCGCTTATTTTCGTGACCATATGGATACTACTAATTCCAAAGCCAATCTATAAATACATCATCTTCGCTTTGCAGTCTACTACACACTTCTGTGTAGCTGTATTTAAAACAGTTCATACAGACATATCAAGATGTACTCATACGCACAAGTACGTTTAGACTCACACACAGGGGGACAAGTGCAGATGGCACGCAGGGTGTATTGAGAGGGTACAGAAGGTTTAAACATATGGTGTGTGATGGAGAGCAAAGTCGCCGAAACCTCCAGCTTCAAAAGAGGTTTGATACCCAGCACTGTGCTCTGATGCCAGGTGAAGCTGCTTTTTTTCATTGAGCCAACTTCGCATAACAAGTGCATGTACAGTTTGGGTTGTCTGGGGATCAGAGTGAAAAGACAAGATCTGCTTAACCTCCTCACATACTTAAGTCCTGAAGAGCAACCAGCTTTACTAG
Organism: Moxostoma hubbsi; assembly: GCA_032164185.1. Classification (NCBI taxonomy): domain Eukaryota; kingdom Metazoa; phylum Chordata; class Actinopteri; order Cypriniformes; family Catostomidae; genus Moxostoma; species Moxostoma hubbsi. The sequence goes on along the minus strand of JAVLUX010000001.1, from coordinate 34,426,892 downwards.
CTGTGTCCCAAATGACACACTATAAGTAAAAAATATACTATGCACTCAGCCATGTAGTGTATGAACTTTCAAAATGTAATATCATCCCAAATGGAACACTTAACGGTTTTTACTACTCAGAAGCTTTCGCTGTTTAACAGCTGACGGAAGTGACGTTTCAAGCGCACATGATGTGTAGCCGACCTCAGTTCAACACTTGTATCTTAAACAACATACATTTTCACACAGTTTGGGGTGATGGTAAAACATTCAACTCACATTTGTAAGGTGCTGTATCCACTTACGTTTTGCTAGCTGCTAAATTCTTCATTATTTACAACTGTTTTGTCAGAGCAGCAGCACAGCCAGGTAACTTCTCCCCTTCCGCTATGTATGGCAAGCCATATGCGCTGAGTGCATGAAGAGTCCAACGTTCCATACTCTGTTTGACGGCTGAAAAAGTGCATCATCTCATTCTTAAAGTACACCACAAAAGTGTGCAGTTTGGAAAGTAACACCACTTTGTGCATGGCTTTTTGGAATTCTGATCTGTAAATTGCACAGTCTGCAGTCAAATATTAATTTTTGATGAATGCAAAACTGTAGAATTGCCCATTGTTCCAGGAAATCAATTTAAAGGCTGGGTGCTCGACCCTGCGCAAGACGTAATGGCATGTGGAAAAATTAAGTATAGCCTACCCTAGCTTTTAAATGTATCGCAGCTGTTTTAAAGTGAAATGTTCACACTGTAGTACTAAAAGCGAGTTCACATTTATCCCAAACAGATGAGATTTTTAACCTTTTCCTTATTAAAAAAGTTTTACTCCTTTATTAATTTTGATGCATATATATAAAATTATGACTACTCACATGAGATGAGGACTCTACTCATATCAGAAAACCTTATAAAAGCTGTTTTATTGTACATGGGGCAGGGGGGCCCTCATGTGGGCTGCCATTTTAGAATCACATGACCAGCTGAATATTTTGTTACTGGACACTTTTATTCTTGGATTAAATTAATCATTTTACATAAATTCTATGAGACCAGATTGTATCTATTAAAATATCTCTTAGAGATATTAAGACTGGCTAAAAAGTAACACAGTGAATTCATAAAAACGTAAACAAACAAAAACAACATATAACTGTCACAAACTTCTTCTGTGTTTTCCCGTCATTTAGACTCTTATTTTGAATTTAACTTCTGTACTACACTTCCCAAGAAGCCCAGTCATCATGCTCACCTGTCCCCATCATTGTGTTCAGCTGTTTTACAGTTGCCTTCATTTGTGCCCCTATTTATACTTTTTATGTTTAATTGTTCCTTGTCTAGTGTTGTTAGTAGCAGTGATGCTAACTTGCCCCTTTGGTTTTTCCAAGTCTTGTTTTATTTGTATTTATATATTCTTCTTTATTAAACTACTGCATTTGGGTTCAACCAACATCTCTCTCCTGATCATTGCATGGCAATAACAGAGCTACATAGCCTTTACCATTGGCCCTTTACAGCCAGTTACATGCTTGTCTTTAGGTGAACAAACAAAACATACACATCTTTTGTGAAAAGGCTGTTGAAGATCCCCTCTGCAACCCCCCTTTCATTAACCAGGGCCAGTCCCAGCCCTAAAGGTTCATATTTGAAGGTGGATGGCCATAAAAATGGAGAAAAGGGCTTTTAATTAAGTAAGCGCTTCTTAAATGCTCTCTGGGGCAGCACTGCTTTTGTTTAAAGATGACTGATTGACTGCTATCTCTCCAGGCTAAGTCATTTGTTTCCTCACTCCTCCCCTCCTCCCTCCTTTCCTTTCCTTTTCTCTAGCTATTGCTCCATGTCTGATAGCTCTCCGTCCTACTCTCTCACTCTCATTCAGTCATTTATGAGGCCAATATTTCTCCTCACCTGTGACACAGTAATGAGCTCGCTCTGCGCCCAGGGGCCACGCCCCATCCCATTTCCCTGGGGGCCATGGGGCAGGGTGCCCTGTTAAACATGAACTCAATCTAACACCCTTGGCAGTGTCGAGTTATCTATTTTTCAGGAGGCCACAGAGTGGTCAAACTAAGCATTATGATGTTATTGCGCTCCACAGGCCTGATAAACAGGGTAAACAGACTCCAACCCACTGTCACATTATCTTGCCTATCTCTCAAACAGACATTGTACATTGAACATAACATTTTAATCTAAAATATTGGGCCCACATAACGTGTAACCCAGGCCACACAACAATTATCTCACACAGTTACCACATGTACACTTTACATTTGCAAGCATACAGGCTCTGTTCTGAAATCTAGTGAGCTGTCTTGCTATCTACTGCCTTAGTATAAATGATAACATTATACTTTGTATTATATTGCCTCATATAATTTATCACAGCTACCACAGTTTTCTAATAAAGTTTCTGAGGGAGTGACAGTATATTTGGCATATTTCTTTCTCCTGATTGCTGTAATCCACCACTCTCAATTTTTCCCCTTTATAGGGATATGGAAAGTTGTGGAAATGTAATACGGGAGTTTTTCATAGAAATATAAGTTTACCTTGCTTTTGTTTACTTCTGCGTTCCAAACCCAGATATGTGAAAATGTCCATTGTGAAAATAGCTGAACTACTGTCATGCTACTAAAAACTGTATCAAAGTTAATAGCGTCACTAATTTTAGTTAACTACTTTTCAACTCTGAAATATGTATCACAAACTTTTGTTTCATTTCTTGTCTGTTTGCCCCTTTTATTGGTTATGAATGCCTTTTCTGCCCAATCTGTTTATCTTAACCCTCTTCACACCATTCCCAGCATTCCTGCCTCCCAGCATCTTTCGTTCTGTGCAGTCTCAATCACTTTTTCACTTCCTCCTCTCGTTCCTTCATCCTCCCACTTTTTTCATCACCCTCTGTCTCTTTCTCTGTCTCGTATCAGGCCGAAAAGGTCTGATGATTTCTAGCTACTCTATTGCCAGCAACAGGGGACTTCCTGCCGGCTACAGCAATCCCAGCAGTAACACACTGCTGGGATTGTAGGAGCTCTGATTTTTCCCTCTTATTTTTTTCTTGGCTGCCTTCAACACATGGTCTTCTAATTTCTGTACAATGTGCTGTGTGAGAGAGTTTCTGGGAAAAGAAAGGATCGCTGCATAAGTCCTGGCCCGAATCAGAGAACAACGCTTCATCTTCATCTCACATCTCTGCTGTAGCAGTTTAGCCACTCTGGGGCTGTAGATCACAGACAGGCTGTCTGCTGCTCCAGAAAGATACAGCTTACTGTTTCAGATCAAATTTATTGGGCCTGTCTGATGTTGCAGCCACTCTAATCTGATGCAGCAGTATGCTTTTTGTAAGAGGTCAAACTGAATGAGTAGATGGTCAGCAAATATAAAATATTGAAATCTGTCACAAGTCTATCTGTTTTACAAATTCCACAGACAGACAGAAAGATAAACAGACAGACAGACATGTCTTGACTTTTTTTTAATTCCTCAGACTGACTGACTGACTGACAGATAGATAGATAGATAGATAGATAGATAGATAGATAGATAGATAGATAGATAGATAGATAGATAGATAGATAGATAGATAGATAGATAGATAGATAGATAGATAGATAGATCGATCAACACTTTTCCAAATTTCTCTTATATTGTCACAGTTTGTCTCCCTCATGTCTTCCCAGGACTCTAATCTCCCATAGTTCACTGCCCTCATCACTTCCATCTGCTCCTCATCATCCTCACCAGTATTCCATTCCCTCATTGAGCTCCTTGTGTATAAATACTCTCTATTTTTTTTCATTTGATTGTCAGTCCTTGAAGTGTTAAGTTTAATGGTTTGTTGTGATGTTTAGCTTTATTGTTTTGTTCCGATGTTTAGCTTTATTGTTTTGTTCCACCCTAGTGTTTGTTCCACTCCAGTTTTTATAATTAAAAGATTGAAAGTATCTACTCCTGCATCTCCTCTCTTCCTCCCCATGAACCCAAATGTTACAGAAGGACTGACCAATCATTTTTGCACGGACTCATCCTCTACAAGTTCCAATGGTTGATTCCCAGCTGCAGTCAGCAGTAACGTCCACGGAAGTTGCATTTCCCCCATATGCTGTGAATTATGGTGGAAGCCCCGGGCCAATGCCTGTAGCCTCGACCATCCCCGAAACCACGCTCCCTGCTGGCTGGAAGAGGAGGAGAAGGAAAAGGACACCTTCTCTCCAGTCTCTGCCCGTGCACACAACCACTGAGGTCGTTCCCCTGTCTCTACCCATGCTCTCCACCACAGAGGTCGTTTCCCAGTCTCTGCCTGTACTCTCTACCACAAGAATCAGTTCCCAGACTTCCATGGCTCTTAGTCCTGAGCCTCTCACGGCCTCGTCCCTCGAAACTCTCATGACTCTGCCTTCCATAGTATTGTCCATCAAGCCTTCCGCTGCTCCTCCTTCCCTGGCTCTACCTCCTATGACTCCTTCCATGGCTTCGCAACTTGAGCCTCCCATGGCTCCACCTTCCATGGCTTCACCCCTCAAGCCTGCCACGGCGCCTCCCTCTGAGACTTCCACAGATCTGTCTGCCTTCGTTGGACCTCTCCAGGCTCTGCATGCCTTCGTCAAGCCTCTCTTGGCTCCACCTGTCTCTGTTGACCCTTCCATGGATCTGCCCTCTATGTCTCCCATGACTCCGCCCTCAATTCCTGGATCTCCACCTCCTATGTTTCAGCCTACTTCACCATGGACTCCACCTCCTAGCTTTCCAACTCCTATTCCAGCTACTTTGGATCTGCCTAAGTCTTCACCTCCTGCAGATCCAGTCCCTTTTTTGAGGCAGTCTCATAGCCCAGTTCCTGCAGATCCAGTCCCTTTTTTGAGGCAGTCTCATAGCCCAGTTCCTGCCCTGTGGCCACCTCCCAGGCCTCCTGACCCAGTCGCTGCCCTTTGGCCACCTCCCAGGCTATCGAGACCTCTAGTCCCTACTCTGTGACCGCCTCCTGATCCAATCCCTGCTCTGTGACCACCTCCCAGGCCCCCGGATCCATTTCTAGCCCTGAAGCCGCCCCCCCAGGCCTCCTGATCATCCTCCTTGGATCCTCCTTCACCTTCTACATAACCCTACTCTCCTCATCTGTCTTTGGGTGTCAGGAGCCCTTTAAAAACGGGGGTGGGGGGGGGGGGGCGTCAATGTCACAGCCTGTCTCCTTCATGTCTTCCTAGGACTCTTATTTTGAAATTTTCTCATGGACTACATCTCCCATAGTTCACACCCTCATCACTTCCATCTGCTTCTCATCATCCTCACATTTATTCAATTTACTCATTTTGTTTGAGATGTGTAGCTTTATTGTTTTGTTCCACTCCAGCATTTATAATTAAGAGATGGAAAGTATCTAATCCTGCATCTCCTCTCTTCCTTTCCATGAACCCAACATTACATATAGACAGAGAGACAGACAGACAGAAAGATCAACACTTTTCCAAATTTCTCTGGCTGGCTGGCAGATAGATAGATCTGTCTACACTTTTTTAATTATTACAGACATACAGACAGATAGCTAGACAAATCTGTCTACACTTTTTTTTTAATTCCTCTTACAGATAGACCTATCAACATTTTCCCAAATACCTATAACAGCCAGGGAGGCAGACAGATAAAACGGTCTATGCTTTTTGAAATTCCTCTTACAGACAGACAGACAGACAGATAGATCAATCAACACTTTTCCAAATTGTTCTTATAGATTGAGCGAGAGACAGGCAGATCTGTCTAGACTTTTTTAATTCTTTGTACAGACAGACAGATAGATAGATAGATAGATCAACACTTTTCCAAATCCCTCTTATAGACAGAAATATAGATAGACAGATGTGTCTACACTTTTTTTCCTCTTACAGACAGACCTATAAACACTTTTCCAAATTTCAATTACAGAAAGGGAGGCAGATAGATGAAAAAGTCTATGCTTTTTTTTAAATCCCCCTTACAGACAGAGAGACAGACAGTCAGCTAGTCAGACAGATAGACAGACTGATCTGTCTTGACTTTATTATTTCTTTGTACAGATAGATAGATAGATCAATACATTTCCACTTTCCAAATTCCTCTTATAGACAGAGAGACAGACCTATCAACACTTTTCCAAATTCCTGTTATAGACAGGGAGACAGACAGGCAGATAGACAGACAGACAGATAGATAGATAAAATGATCTACACTTTTTTAAATTCCTCTTACATACAGAGAGACAGATATATCTATCAACACTTTTCCAAATTCCCCTTACAGACAGAGAGACAGACAGACAGATAGACAGATCTGTCTACACTTTTTTAATTCTTCTTTAGAGACAGATAGATAGATAGAGAGAGAGAGAGAGAGAGAGAGAGAGAGAGAGAGAGAGAGAGAGAGACTTTCTTCACTTTTTAAATTACTCTCATTGACTGACAGATAGACAGACCAATAGATCTGTTGATTGATAGAAATGTTGATAGATATACACTTTTCTAAACTCCTTTGCTGTCTTTGTCAGGACATGCCTTGATAACATGGAAAGAGGCTGATAGAGGAGACTAAATGAGGACACAAACACACACACAATTTAAGATACAGAAAGAGAGGGGAGTCACGTGACGTAATGGAAAGGTTGGTTGCTCAAAGGCCAGTTCCACATAAACTTTGCTACATTTATCCTTTAAGCTATATTAACCGGTGAGAACTGTAATATTTTTGTCTGCTGACTGTGCTGGGATGCCAGGATGTAGAATAATTTAAAATCTTCCGCCTGTGGGGACATTAAAAAGCACTTATGTTCTCACGCATCGGATGCCTAGCAGGGTAAGGATGGTAGAGGTCAAGTCGATGGTGGCAGCAAACTTCGTGAAGTAGGTTTGGAGATCTTGAACATTTATGCAGCACTGATGAAAATCTCAACTGACTTGGTGGGCCTTACAGAAATATGTTGAGCGATCAAATCTATGGAGGCAAAACTTTCCACCCTAATCACAAGAATGGATGATGTTGAAAAACGGGTCGAGTTTCTGGAGTCGGCCAAAAGAGAGCTACAGGCTAACCCACCTGATACCAAGGCTGATGTGGAACACATGTGGGAAAAACTAGAGGATATGGAAAATCGTAACAGGCTTAACAATATTCGTTTTGTTGGAGTTCCCCCAAGGGAAAGGAAGGTCAAGGTCAAGATATGGTGAAGTTCTTGGACGGGCTTATTCCGAATTTGTTTGACACAGTCCAAAAATGAGCCCGCCCACGGAGATTTCGGTCAGCTTCCTGCAGTGAATGACAGACCTCAATCTATCCTGGCAAGATTTTTGCAGTCGGCTGACAGAGACTTTGTTCTACGAGTGGCGATGAATAAAGGCAAGGTGTGCTGGGAGGACCACAACATCATGGTTTTACCAAACTTTGCTAGATCGACTCAAGCGAAGTGCAACAGATTCAAAGAGTGTAAAAAATTGCTTCACCAACAAAAAGAGGCTTTCACACTGCTTTTTCCTGAGAATTGACACCATGGATGGTTGCAAGACATTTACATGCCCACGACAAGCTATGGCCTTCATTAAATCAATGGTGTGAGTGGATAATTTAGGCAGAAACATCTCCTCATCACTGACCCTCAACACTGGAGCCCTGTGTTCTTAGCCCACTCCTGTATTCCCTGTACACATATGACTGTGTGGCAACACATAGCTCCAATGCCATCATTAAGATTTCTGATGATATGACGGTGGTAGATCTGATCACTGACAATGATGAAACAGCCTACAGAGAGGAGGTGGTGTCATTAAGACAAAGGAGCTTGTGGTGGACTTCAAGAGAAAGGACAGAGAACATAGACCCATCACCATCAATGGAGCACCGGTGGAGAGAGTCAGCAGCTTCAAGTTCCTCAGTGTCCACATCACTGAGGAACTCACATGGTCCATCCACACTGAGGCCGTTGTGAAGAAGTGTCACCAGTGACTCTTTTTTCTGAGACGGCTAAGGAAGTTTGGAATGAACCATCAGATCCTCACATGGTTCTACACTAGCACTGCAGAGAGCATACTGGCTGGCTGCCTCACTGCCTGGTATGGCAACAGCACAGCCCTCAAACGCAAAGCCCTGCAAAGTGTGGTGCGAACTGCCAGAAAGATCATTGTAGGTGAGCTTCCCTCCCTCCAGGACATATATAACAGGTGGTGTGTATAAAAAGCTTGGAGGATTATCAGAGACTCCAGCCACCCGAGCCATGGGCTGCTCTCAGTGCTACCATAAGGCAGGCAGTATTGCAGCATCAGCATCTGCAGCAGTCAACTTCATGACAGCTTCTTCCCCAAAGAATTCAGACTTTTGAACTCTTGATTGCTCACAATACATACTGTATATCAGCACCACACTTTATTAGCCTCAGACTGGACTCACATTTTATACTTCTCTTAATAATACACTGGCAACTGACTATCAACCGACAGCTGAATGTCAACACAATTCATATTCATTTCCACTGATTACATATTGGGGGTCCAGTGTATTTTTATTGTATACAGTCTTCTTATTTTGTGTATACTGTATATTGTATATTATTAGGTATATATTGTATATTGTGCTGTGTAACAAAATGTGTAAAATGTGTTATGTGTAAATCAGGTGTTTATTGTAATTGTCATACTGCTGTGTTGCTTAAAACTGCACACAAGACTTTCACCCACTGTTGCAATTGTGTATATGGTTGAGCGACAATAAAGGGATTTGATTTGATTAATGTTGCCTGCACTTGGTCAGTTATACAGATGTAAAACAAATGATATAGTGTTCCTTCGAGAATTGCACCTTTCTTCACAGCAAGCTGAAAAACTTGGTAGGGCATGGTATAGCAGGGGAGTCATTACATTGATAAGTAAGCATTTCAAATTCAAATGTCTCAAACAGATCAAAGATAATTTAGGAAGAATCATTATTGTTTTGGCTGAAATACAGGGGCAAAACATTATTTTTGGCTAATATTCATGCACCCAATGCTGATGATCAGAAATTTTTTATAGATCTTGAGAGGAAGCTACAAGCCTCTGGGATCATTCATGATATGGTTTTGGGTGGACACTTCAACCTTTTAATGGATCCAGTCCTTGATCGTAATGATGTAAAAGTGTGTAGACCCTTTAGAGAAGTGTTGGGAGGAAATACACCTTTTTTCATCAGTTCATATGATTTACTCTAGTATAGATTTTTTTTATTATATCTAAGTCAATTATTCCATCTACCACGATCTGCTCAATTGGGAACATTTTAGTTTCAGATCATGCTTTGGTGTGTTTAGAGATGTTGCCGCATATAGAGAAAAGAAAATCATATACAGTAGATGGTGCTTAAATGCATCCCTTCTATAAGACCCTGAATTTCATGTTAAATGTAAAAGACAGAAGTCAGTGTTTATGTAGAAACCAATTGGTCCTCAGTGTCCTCTGTGGGCATAGCATTGGAGGCGCTTAAAGCAGTTCTTAGGGGGCGGATCATACAATATGCCTCATTCATTAAAAAGATCAAAGCACAAGAATTCATAGAACTGGAAAAGAGTATTAAAAATGCTGAAACAGAAGCTGAAGTGCCAAAGTTTTGGTTATTCAGGGCAAGATAGACATATTTTGAGTCTGGGGAAAAAGCAGAGAAAGATCTAGCCAGATACATAAAACAGAAAGAGTTTTTTTTCTACCATTCCCTCAGTGAAGTCTTCTGGAGGCAATATATTTACTTCTGCCACAGATATTAATAAGACTTAAAATAATTATTATATATCAAATATTTTGATCTTTATAGTTCCACGTCTTTGTCTACTGATAATGATATTAGCAACTTTGTAGAGCTATTAGAACTTCCTAAATTGACAAGTGATCAAAAAAACTCTCTTGACTCAGATATTACTTTGGAGGATCTTTTTGAGGTAATTAAATCCTTGCCAACCGGAGCCAGATGGTTTTGCCACAGAATTTTTTATATCTTATGTCACAGAACTGGCTCCACTTTTGTTTTGTTTACACAGAGTCATTAAAGAAAGGTGAACTACCACCAACAATATCCCAAGCCCTGATCAGTCTCATTCTTAAAAAGATAAGGACCAAAAATAATATAAATAAAAAAATAATGATCCAGTTAGTAAAATATTGTCTAAAATTCTGGCTAATCAATTAATTAGCGTATTTAAGTATATATAAAGCGTATAGATCAAGTGGGGTATATTTATGGTCATAGTTCTTCTGATAATATTGGACATTTTCTAAATAGTATGTGGTCAATAGCGAATGATCAGACCCTGATCGCTGCCATCTCACTTGATGCAGACAAGGCGATTGATAGGGTGGAATGGGACTATCTTTTTAAGATTTCGATATTTACGGGTTTGGGAGCACTTTTATTTGGTGGATTGTTACTTTATAAACAACTGTTGGCAGCAGTGCAAAATAATGGATTAATTTCAGATTATTTTTCTCTTGGTATGTGAACCCAGCAAAGTTGTCCTCTCTCCCCTTTATTGTTCTGTCTTGCCCTAGAAGCAGCCACAATAAGAAAAGAGGATGATTTTCCTGATGTTGTAGTAGGAAGTGTGGTGCATAAACTTCTATTCTACGCAGATGATATATTATTATTTGTCTCTGACCCTAGTAGGTCTATGCCTAGCCTCCATAAAATTATTAATTTCTTTTCCAAATTTTCAGGATACAGGGTGAAATGGTCTAAATTGGAAGCTCTTGCTCTGACAGCATATTGCCCTGCCACGACTTTCCAACCTGGCACTTTTCAACGGTTCAAGCAAGACACTAAGTATTTAGGCATTTTATTTCCAGTAAATTTTAGAAATTTAGTTCGTTAATTTTGACCCACTGATGAAAAGGTTCTCGTGTGATGTGGATAGGTGGGTTTCACTACATTTGTCTATGCTGGGAAGGTCAATGCTATAAAAGTTAATTGTATCGCAAAATTCAATTATCTACTTAAGTATCTACAGTCTCTCCCCTTAGAAGTACCTTTTTCTTATTTTAAACAATTTGATAGAACAAGTCCTTTTTCTGGAATGGTAAACGACTTCAATTGCATTCCATTGAGTTACATAGACCAATTGTTAAAGGAGGTTTAGGCCTCCCCAAAATTTTGTTTTATTTCTATGCTTTTAAACTTAGAAACCCTGGTACTACATTTAACATGCGGTCCTTGCCCCAATCTCGCCATTGCAGTCTTTTTATCAAAATGCCTGGAGAAGTAAAAATGCATCCTATTATTTCACACATTCTGTATGGACAAATGTTTCCCATTTGTTCAGTTTTTATATTTACCTAAATGTTTCTTCAAGCATATGGCTGAATCCCAAATTGTGTATTAACAAGTCCCCCTTTTGCTGGAAAGAATGAAATGAGAGGGGTGTTGCTACACCTGGTGACCTTTATGAAACTAAAATGAGACAATTAAAAAATATAACACAGCATTTTGAGATTTCTAGGTCTCAATTTTTCAGGCAGGTATTTACAGTTGCGCCATTTAATTTGTACTGTTTTTGGTGGGAGTACAAAGCTCCCTAAAGCTCCAGACACCCTCTGTATGGTGCTCATAACCATTGGAAAGGGGCATGAAGCGTCAGTACATTATTCCTTGTCAATTCAGAGTCTTGGTGATGGGGCCTTAACAGCTCTTAAGAGGTTATGACAAAGAGATTTGAGGATGGGGAGTGGGAAATAATTTTTAAACATGTTAAAACTATGTCTAGGGATGCAAGGATATGCCTTGATTTTGCATCATTTTTACTGGACTCCCTCTAGATTGTTTAGGCTTAGTTTAAAAGACACACCTACCTTCCAGCGATGTCAGCTGGAGGATGGATACATAGCCTATGCTCTGTGGTTCTGTGCTAAGATTCACGAATTTTGGGCAAGAGTACAGAATATTAATTGTGAGGATTTGGATACTCAAATTTTGCACCAGACTATGTATATTGGTTGATGGGGTGGTTATTTAACTAGGTGACAATTATACAAAAGCTGGGTCTAAACTAGCGTAAAGATTGGCAGATAGATAATTCTTAGAGGATGGAAGTCAATTGGCGCTCCCTAATTTCAAGAATGGTTCACCGAATTGGGCAGGGTGGCGGCACTTGAAAAGATGTCATATAAACAGTTTGGCAGATTAGATGCATATGGTAAGCAATTGGACAAATACATGGCTCTCGGTGAGGACCATGAGGAAAGAAACCTTTTTTTTTTTTCTTTGTGATTATATGTGTATACTCAGGCTTGGACCACGGGAATGTTTGTTGGGGGTTGGGGACTGGTAGGGGGATAAGGAATTAATGGGGGTTAAAGGGGATAATGGTTGACTCTGTACATGTATACTTTGCTTTATTCTGTATTGTGTTTGAGAGTCAACCAATAAAAAAAGTTTTAATCTGAAAAAAAGATACAGAAAGAGAGAGGGCAGGCAGGAGAGAGGAGCACAGGGCTGTCAGGTGGGGAGAGAGGAATGGAGGGGTATTAGGGGTGTTTGAGTTTGGGGAGTGGACAACCCGGCTGGCAGGCAGGCAGGCCCATTAAAAATTCAGCAGTGGGGAACAGGCCGGGGATTCACAGTAATTAGATGACAAAACGGCAGGCTCGCTGGAGATGAGAGAGAGAAGGGTCACACACAATGCTTCCACCGCGGGGTAATTTGTAAGTGTCAATCACTACCAAGCCATGGAATGAGAGGGAGAAAGAGGGAGGGAAGATGAGGAAGGTAAAAGGATGTGGTAGAGGAAAAAGGGTGAGAGGAGAGAAGGGATGGAGAGAGAGTAAAGAAGACAGCAGAGGAGAGGAAAGAGAAGAGAAAAACGGACGCAGAGAAAAACATTTTACTGCCCAGTTTGCTCTTGCGTTGCTCAGAAGGCATAATTGAGTCCTCAGTTATGTTCCATTTGAATATCAACGCATTTGCAATCACCAAAATTTGCGTCATGCAACTAAAAATGTCTGTGATTAGCCACTGGCTGGTAAATTTTGAGGTTGGGTAGTACAGTAATGAAGATGTTTAGCACTGAGATCTTCTTTCTGTGTGTTGCAAGTAAAAGTTTTGTTTGACAGTTCATGTAATGTTTATCAAAGATGACTCCCACACCCATATGTCAATGAATAATGTCTCTTTTAATATAATTTTTGTTCTTTACAGTAACTTGTCAATCAAAAAAAAAAATCATAATTATTTAATTCTACTCACACATAGCACAGAAGCCGTAAAAAAGCTGTATGACTCGTCAATGTGGGCTCAACCAAAATACCTCTGTGAGACGCTCGCTGAACAGCCACTATTCTTAAAAAGAAATTGTAAAATTGTAAATACTTGTAAATAATAAACTATGCATGTAAACAATAAACATGTAACAGCATATACTATATATATATATATATATATATATATATATATATATATATATATATATATATATATATATATATATAGTATATGCTGTTACATGTTTATATATACACATATATACATAGCAAAATGGACATTATTATAAATTAAATATAACGAAACTGAATCAGAATCGAAATCTGATGTGTGTCACAATGCATATAGTATCGTGAGGGGGTTGGTGAATCCCAGCCATGGCTAAGATAATGTAGTCTTTGAAAATGTTAATGAAAAATGTTCATATTTTGATACATTTGAGTTTGGCGTTTGAGCAATCTGAATTAATCTCATGTTGTTTAGGTGAAACCAATGAGATATTAAAAAAATCTCTTAAATGTCTGTGTTATCTCACAGGACAAAAAAAATATCACAAAGAAGAATGAGAAAGAGAGATAAAATAAAATAATTACAATTTGTGGCATTGAAAAGAAGGGAAAGGAGAGAAGATGATGTAAAAAACAGAAGGGGAAAGAGAGAATAAAGAGAGAGAGAGAGATAGAGAGAGACAGACAGACAGAAAGAGAGAGAGTATTATTAATTCGGGAAGCTATAAGAAAATAAAAAAATGTGTCATTCTCCACTATAGTCCTTTAAAAGGAAGTGGCAGTGAGTCACCAAGACTATAAACTTGGTGTGATGGTAATGAGGGCGGTCTTCAGAAATCTATTTACAAACCGAGAAGAGGAGGCCTGTGATCTCCAAGAGTCTCGAGTCCGCCACAAGTGCACGCCATAATTCAGGATTTGCTTTCAGAATTTAGTTTGTGTTGATTTCAGGTCAGTAAGGGGTTATAGATGGATGCAGCTAAAGCAAAACATAGTGCTGGAAACCAACACTTTTATCTATGATAGCTGAGGTGGTTAATATCAGACTGGAATACAGTCTGACTCATTGCATATTCAGTTTGGAAGAAAGGTCAGAGAGCAATGCAATGACTGGTTAGAAGGAGGGGTCACGGAGTCAGTGCTTGCTTACTATTTACTGGTTTCGTGAGTAAGAATGCGGAGAAGGATTAGTCTAGGACGGTATAGGTCAGGGAGACAGGGCTGACTGGCGTGTTTCTTGCTGTAAAGACAGGAGCTCTATTCATGCAGACTCAAAGAACAGCAACACCAGCACAATGAAGCATGCATGTTAGCATATCTCTACAGACACAGAGTCTCTCTCCGTAACACAGACTCATACACACTTACAAATGTACACACACCGCAGGGTTCTCCTTTTCTACATATATCCTTAGGCACTATTTCTATGTTGCATACAATTAAACACACACACACACACACACACACGCGCACGCACACACAAACACACACACATGCAGAGTAACAGAAAAAAAAGAATGAATAGTGTATAATGACAGACATGAACCTGCCTCTTGACATACACAGAGGGTTTATAACAGACTGTTTTTCCCATTGCAAAAAAAGATCTCAACAGATATATGCAACATTCAAAACGATGAATTTTACCTTTTTTGCTACAGATGCTTTAGATTTGCACTTCAAATTCATGCATAATCTGTGTTCAATAGGCTCAGCTGTAATGATTACACATGCTTAATTGGATAAATTAAATCCCATACATTTTGAAAATCAGAAACCTGGCCTAAAATGGAAAAATAGGACCAAGATAGACTTGCACTCTCACCCAGTTAATGAATGGGACTCTTTTAATGCATGGCCTCCAAACACCTTTTAAATTTTCTTTTAATTGCCAGATGATTAAGTCCCCTCTTTTCCACCCTGTTTATAAGCTAACTATAATTAGCAGCATGTGGACCCCCACACTATGCCATTGATTTGCTCTATTCTATTATTATAATTTCATATTGAATACTGAGTAATAGAACGTGTTTACTGTAGAGATAACAGACTATTTTACAAATTTCCATTTTAGCAAAGCATCACAACAGAATATAGGCTGAACCAACCATTACTGTTTTGATAGCTTTTGAAATAAGACAAAATGCAATCACAGAAGAAGCACATGATAAGCATTCAGTTCTGAGGAGTACTAAATCCAATCACGTTTCAGTGACAGTGCACATGCACAAATGTAAATCTTGAAAACACCATTTGCTAAATCACTGTGTACAAATACATCACCAAATATTGTGTTGAATGAGAGACTTCTGTAATGAATGTTTCTTAAGCCTTCAAGGATCAAGACATTAACATCCCTTTAATTCTGTGTTGATTCTTATGCTGAAATTGTATGTGTGTGCCAGTGTAAGAGAGAGAGCTTTGTTAATTGAAAGCAATTGTTTAAACTCGATAGATGTAAGATCGTGCCTGTCTGCTCATTGACATTGACTTGCATGAGGACTAGAATTAGAACCCTACTGGATTTCACTAAGTGATCTGTTAACCTCTGGATCTGCTTTACAGACAAACAGTGGAAATGCTGGTTTCCCCAGTTCACACCACTATATCCTGCATGCTATTGTACGTGGTTGAGCCACCATTGTTTCTTAAAGTGAGACTGAATGAAGTCTAAATTTCTTCTCTGATGGCTTTACTCATGAGAGTGTGCCATTCATTTTCAGATGCTTTATGTTAAACATCACAGGCAGAAATGTGGCAAAGGGAACCTGTATTCTTTGAAAATAGACAAAGACATTACCAGTCAAACGTTTGGACACATCTATTATATATATATATATATATATATATATATATATATATATATATATATATATATTACTACTTCCATATTTAAAATGATAATCAATATTAATTTTGTAATCAATACACTGATACAGTAACTACCAAAAATCTGCTTATTCAAAAAAATGTTAAAATGCAAGAAATCCTTACATACATGAGATTTGAAATCATCAGGTTATTCTCCGCTTTTGATATCAAAATGCAAAATGGCGTGTGTACAACACTTGTGCACATTGGATAAGCCAGTAAAAATGTGGTAAATGTGTTTACATGCAACATGAAATTGAGGTAATGGGCAAAAACCTGTGTCCATTGGTTTCAGGGCTGGGCTGCTAATCTGCCATACTGGGAATTTTCCCGGTGGGCCGACACACTTTGGGGCCGATCAGGGGTGGACTGGCCATCAGGATAACTGAGCAGGCCAGTGGGTAAGCCAATTGTTGGAGGGTTTAAAGGCAGACATGTGAAGCTTATAATTTTATAAAAGCACATGAATTCTTATTTTAAAATGTATGTATTATTTTAGCTGTAAAGTTGTTTACATTGATGTTTTTATGGCCGTAAAAGTGTTTACCGCGTTACGTCATGACACAGAAAAGGTTTGTAAGCAATTTAATCACATTAAAATCATGTTAACACATTTGTTTATGTTGTGGCTACACCTTTGAAATGCTAATTTAACAGAAACTGTATTTTAATGTTTATGGATTGGCCCCATTCACTTCCATTGTAAGGGCCTCACTGTAACCCAGATTTTTGCCCTTTTTTTTCAAGAAAAAATAATAATATTTTGTAGTAAGCAACGACGTGCCACAAATGCCGTTGGGGGGGGGGGGGTCAAATGAAGTCTAATTAACTTAAAAATGTAAGATTTAGCTTTGATTTAGCATAGCATTTCAAGCGTCTAAGCATTCAGAAGAAAAGGTTTTAAACTTCATGAAAAACATAAATTCAGTCAAGTGTGCTCAAACATTTGACTGGTACTGTAGATACAACAAGCGATGATACAGTGTCAAGTTATGATAAAAATTAACAAGATTGGAGGGAGGGAGAATGTTGACTGGGCGAGAAGAAAATGATGGTATGGGAGTGAATGAGGAGAAGGAGGGCAAAATAAGAGGGAGAGCAAGAGAAGGGAGGGAGAGATGGAGGAAGACTGGCTACACTGACTGTCGAGGCAGTTAATATAAGGTTTTGGAGATAAGGCCACACAGACAAACATTGACAAAATCAGGTGTTCCACCGCAAAGCCGAAGCTGTCAGTCAAACTGAGAGACAGGCCAACAATCAGCACTTGCATTCCGATAAGCACGCCAGAGAGCGCGTGCAGAAACTGCATCTACAGGCACACAGTAATGGAGAGGGGGGGAGGAAGATCACAGATGAGGAGAGAGAAAGAGCAAGTGTGCTAAAAGTCTACACCATGCAGTGTAGCAATGTAGCAAAAAAAATAAGGCAAAAAAGATGATTAAACCAAAGAAAATATGAAAAAGTGAACATTTGATAGCAGATTTTTCTCACATATAAATATAAAAACATACACAAGTGCTTTTAATAATAGATCTTTAAGGTACAATTATGTTGCCAAAAAAGTTATACATTTTAACTAGAGGTACAAAAAAGGTCCCCTTGGGGGTACCACCTCAGTGACAGCCATTTTACCTTAAACTGTACCTTTTTTTCGGCATGTGTAGGTTTACATCAAAAGCTGGCAGAGTGTGTCTGTAACATTCAGGCCTCTCATCAGATCCATCAATTCTACATATGCCTCACTCTGAGGGGGAGGGGGAGGGGGAGGGTGAGTGAAAGGGGCGAAAGGTGTGAGATCAGACTAGTAAAAATAACACTTCCTCTCTTTGCCTCAACACCTGGGGAAATGCCAGAAGGTGGATGAGGGTGAGAGGGATGGAGCAAGAAAATACATCGAGAGTCTAGGAGGTTCTGAAAGACAGCGACTTTCAAGAGATTTATATATGACTTTATTTCTTCAATGGAACAAAAAGGAAGATGTTAGGCAGAACGCTTGCCTCAGTCACCATTCACTTTCCTTGCATGTTTTTTACATTTAATGAAAGTGAATGGTGACGGAGGCTAACATTCTGCCTAACATGTCATTTTGTGTTCCATGGAAATCTCTTTAAGATTTAAAATCAGCTGTTTGACAATAAGTGCTAAGAAAGCTGCTGATCATAAAGTAAGTGCTCTGATTTTCCTTTTAATTGCTTTCTCTTATTGTTTCAATATGCTAGTTAAACTGTGACCACAAAAGCTACTTAAACAGTGCAAGTTCTTCTGTTTTTCTTCATTGAAAATGCACATTCTGCAATTTGGATGTTTGTATATTCAGTAAGCGAGGTTAGTTTAGTGTAATTAATTTCTGCAATGATATTGTTGATGTCAGTGCAGAGTGGTAGACAATTGTTTCTTGATGGTTCCTCTGAATTTCCTATACTTTTTATTGTGTTATTATTATAGTCAAGTTGTAATTAAATTAGAGCTGTTCAAATTTTACAAACTCAGGACCCCCATTCAGACTATCAGCCAACCCGTGGACTACGAAGGTAAAAAAAATTTCTCTGTAACATTTCATAATCACTTGAAACTTTAACAAACATGATTGCCTTTTCAATGCTTTAGATCATTAAAGTGCCACATTTTGAAACATCATTTTTTTTGTTCTTATTATTTTTAAAGAAAATCTCAACCATATCTGTCCCTGTTTGAAAACTGTTAAACTAGATAGTCCCTCTGAAAAAATATCTCTGGTGTATATTAATAAAATTTGCAATAAATTGACTTTACTCAGACTTAATAAAGTGACTGAAAATACTCAGCCAATCACTTCTGCACAGTTATGCCATTTCTGAAATGTTGAATCATTATCATAAAGCAAACTATTATCTGTTGCAAATAGAGCTGAAGAGAGCATGTTTTTGGGAGACTATGTAAATAACACTCTGCTTTACATGAGTGTGAATTATTGGGAGATCTATTCTCTGGTGTCATCATCCAGTGAACACATGCAGTACTTTTATTTGTTTGTGTGCTCTGAGATACAGCAAGCGCAATATTATTTTGGGAGCATTCCGACTGAGAATGAAGCCTTGTAAATATGTTTATTCTGTTAGGATGTCAGCTAGATATTAAAAAGAATAGCTAGAGTAAAAAATATATATCTTTTTCTTATCCCGCTTCTGTGAGGCAACAGATATGTGTTACTTTGTTACTGGTTCACAATAAGATATTGTCATAAGTGCCATGTGATTATTTTCCAGCTGCTATTTTCTAGGCAATTTCCGAAAACTGCCTCTAACAATTTAAAAAAAATAATAATAAAAAGATACAAATTCATTTTCAGTTATATGCCAATCCCTGACCATAGAAAACTGCTTTTTTATTATCTAAAATAAATTATTCAGTTGTTTTTTTAATATATTGCTGAAGGGCTACTTGCTTTCATTAGTTAAACTGAAGTGGTTGTTTAACAGTATGAATCAATCTTGCATTTTAGTATTATTAAAGCAAGACTTCTCTTTGTGTAAGGATTACTGTATATAAATGCTTTGTCATTTGATATAAAATATTTTAAGAGACCTCAAAAGATCTCGGTTCTTGCAATATCTCTGCATAAATTGTCACGGTCACCACTATGGAAGAATATAGCCCCAAGAATAAACAATGAAAATTACCATAAATCTGCCCTGCTAATGACTAAGGTTAAGTCAAACTCTCAGAAATAGAAACAGTCAAGCAAACAAATATGTTCACAGCAGTTGGAGCGTGCTGGCTGACGGGTCCTTTCCTATCAATGCTGCCAAAGATATTCTCATAGAAGCATGATGCCACAGGCAGGGCACATGAGGAGGGTGAAAGTGAAGTACCAACAATCTCAGAAGCCAAGGCAGAGTAGAAACACACTGCCCCCAATTGGCTGGTTTCGGAAACACAGGTAACCACCCAACCGAGGTTCACCTTTGTTTGGTCAATTTGGAGATAGTTGTGGCAAGATATAACAGAGAACCCTCAGAGAGAGATGAATAGCATGACATTTAACATGACAATACAATTATGCCACAGTGGTAATCAGTTTCATTAATTAAAAGTGTCTTAAAGCATGGGTTAAATATGTTGTACATTTGACTTCCATTGTAAGATTTTACAGCACTGTCAACACATTTTGTTTGTTTTCACAAACTCAGGTACGAGTCGAAATTATTTTCTGTGGTCAAATTTCTGAGCATGACAGCATGCCACAGATACAGTCCTGTTAATAGCTTAACTTGAATTTAACCTGGATTATTCCTTAAATAAATGTAATCAAAATGCTCTTTGAAGTGTGCTCTGTTTAATTTGTTCCTGTGCATTTTGTACTAAGGAACGGGGGTGGATTTCTATGGGAGAGAAAAGTACTTTGTGTCATTTGTATGCAACTTGAAAAGGAACAAGAACATTGAGGTGTTTTGAATTGAAAATGAATGCTTTAATGTATAGGTGCGGTCACAAAATAGGGATAAAAGATTGATCTACCTGTAGTAGAAGTAAGCCACCCTCCTCGTTTCCTCATGGAGACACAAACACACACATTTGGGGGTATGAGTGTGTAAGCATGTAAAGGGTTAAAGAGGGTTCCTGCTGTGCTCTCTGCTTCTGTGTCTCGGCCCATTACACTTGCCGGAGTACAGCAGTATGGCGCCATCAATTACAGCCTGGCTGCACTGCCATCAATACAGAGAGCAAGAGAGAGCAGCACCACAGTCACATAAACACGACAAACGGCCACATTAAAACCTCCAGCTCACCTCTTTCACTCTCTCACTCCCTCTCTCGAGGTTTCAACCTCTCTCACTTGCACACACACCTATTTTCTTTTGCTCAAGCTCCAGAAGCTCCCATCATTTTTTTTTTTTTTTTTTTGCTTTCCCCACAAGTGTATGTCTTTGTCCTCATCCCTCTCAGTCTAACAAACAGAAGCTTTTCTTTTCTGTCCACCTCATGAGCACTGTTCTTTCCTGTGTGATAGTTATATCTCTCCTTTTCCTTAAAGTCTATATAGTATTTCTGTTGTGATCATTTTAGACCTCTCAAATCATCCTGTCATGGCTTGCTCACATACATGCATACACATACACACAGGGATCAATACATCTATAGACACTCAGGACAGAGATTTATATTTATACTGTGTAAATTTCACAGTTCTCTTGCAGGTGCATGTACACACACACATTTACATAGCTATTGTATATAAATGGGGACACACAGTTAACTTCTATTGTTTTAAATAAAGCTAATAATAAATACTAAAGACAAACTTCTAGCAATGATTTCAATATTTATTTATTTTTTGTTGTCAACATTGTTGAATTTTATTTAGTTTATGAACTTTTTCCAAATGTCGATGTCTCCAAATGCCCCAGAAGTGAGGGTTTGTCACTTTTTATTAATTCTAGGGACATAAACACACACACACACACACACACACACACACACACACACACGCACACACACACACACACACATCAACAACAACCGGCATTCACCATTAATGTCGGTGATGTCACCACAAAGCTTGTGCCAGGCTGTGTGCACCTTGAGGCCACGTGAAGTGTCGAAAGCCCGCTGGCAGGAGGTCACGGGGCAGACCCAGATGCCACGGGTCGACTGACTGAGACAACTGGCTGATGGACCACCTGTGCCAATGGCAAGTCCACTCAGTTCCACATCCTCCTATACCACATCACTCCATCTCCTCTCTAGCCTGTGATGCACCAGTTTAGCCCCCTTAATCTGGCCGAACAAAAGCTGTTTAGGCATGAGGTGGTAGGGCATGCGGGCTACATGGTCTAGCCAGAGCAACCTTGCCTTCCGGAGAAGCTCACCGATGTGACTTTATCCAGATCTTTCAAGGATTTGTGAGCTTCACACGTAATCCAGCCTGGTTAAACCCAGGATGGATCGTACGCAGGCCAGCCTAAACACACACACAGCGAATAATAAACACTACTGACTAACCCTATGCCAAACCTACACCTACCACTAAATGGCTTTTTTGCTTTGTAAGGGGCCATTCACCCCTAACACATTTCTGTGTTCGTCCGGGCTGTTTTGACTGTTACGTTGCATCTTGTTGCTTTTTATCCTCTCTTGCTATAGCTCTGCATTTTAGACACTGTGTGAAGTTATAAAGAAATTCAACAGTTAAAAACACATCTTTAGACACCTACGTTCTGTTCTATTTTTCGTGTTGCATCTAGAGTTTTAGCACACAAATGGGTTCAGTCTAAATGGCCCCATGAAATAATAATAATAATTAAAAAAATTATATTATGAATGAATAATTTTTACAATTGAGGACGTCCCTGGATGTCCCCAAACTATAGATGTGCACACACAGACTGCACACACAAACCCTTGATAAGTTAAATGAATAGGTGTGAAACCCTCAATAACTTAATTTCATAGAAGTGCCTCTCCAGTTAGATCTAACAAACACTCTCTAAAATATGGCACATTTCATGGCATGAAGTTCTGCTGGGAAGTACCATTGATGGCAAGTACATACAGCTTATTTTTAACTGAGAAGGGTATGTTGATGTGTGTAATATTATTTTGATGTTAAAATGCTTTCTCCTATCAAAGCTTAATGTGCAGTGAAACTATAAATGAGCCATACAGCTGATTTCAACTATTTTGTTTGAGAACGGATAGCAATAGAATCCATATTTATGAGGAAAGCACTACCTGATTGATTAGAGTTAGGTTTAGGGGAAGGGATAGGGTTGGGTTATAGTTTCTCTGACCAATCAGGTATCGTTTTCTTCATTAATATAAATGATTCTCCCGCTGTCTTCCTACGTTTTCAGAAATTTGCTGCAAGACACGTCAACTTCTGGCTCAACCAATGGTCTGAGTTTGGGACATCATCACCTGTTTGTTTAAACAATAGCAGACACTGGTGAAGGTTCTGGGAAACCTGTTTGGTTTGTTCACTAGTGATACACTTTGCTCAAAGAACTGGTAGTCAAAAAAACCCATCTGTGTTCCATTAAAATGCCATATCACTGCAAATCAAAAACCAACTAATCTTCATGGTGGAGAAACTTTCTGTGGTTAGTAGAACATAAAATGCTGAAATAGAGACTGTTGAATACATGCTGTACATGTGCAATAAGAAACATCCTTATGGTCATATTGTGGGGAAAGCTGTTGTGCAGTCTGTGAATGTGTATAAATTCACTTCAATCCATCGACCTTGAAAGAAAACAGACAGTCTGCCTGGCATTTAGCAAAGAAACGTACAGAATAAGCCACTGTTTTTTTGTGTAATGTATGTGGTAATTTATTTCAGAATTACATTGTCAAGTTGTCAGAGCTCAGTCGGGACACTTACAATGCCCACCATAAGTATTTGGACGGTAAGACACTTTTCATATTTTTGGCATTGTACGGCACTACAATGGATTTGAAATGAAGCAATCAATATGTGATTGAAGTGCAGACAGTCAGCTTTCATTTGAAGGGATTTACATCCAAATTGGGTGAATGGTTTAGTAATTATTTTTTTTACAGCATTTTATGCATAGACCAAAAGTAAATGGACAATGAACCACATCAACTATAAAAATGGTAGAGGCAGTGTTATTTCATGGGCATGTATAGCTGCCAACAGAAAAGGTCACTAGTATTTGTTGAAGGATGAATTCTGACGTGTTTAGGGCTATAACTTATACTCAGATATAGCCAAATGCTGCATAACTGAGAGGACGGCATTTCACAGTAGCCTACTAATGGGCAATGACCAAAACATACTGTGAAAGCAGCCTAAGAACTTTTCAAGGCAAAGAAGTGGAATATGCTTCAGTGGCTGAGTCAGTCACCAGACATCAACCCAATTGAACATGCATTTCAGCTCTTGAAGACAAAGCTGAAAGACCCAAAAACAAACAGCAACTTAAGACAGCTGCAGTAAAGGCCTGGCAAATCATCACTTGGGATTGAATTCAGAATTTGGTGATGTCAATGGGTTCCAGACTTCAGACAGTCATTCACTGCAAAGGATTTCCAACCAAGTATTAAGATTATTATTGTATTGATGAATATGTTAGTTTGTCAAAAAAAAAAAAAAAAAGATTGCCCCTGAATATGGGGGGTTTGAACTGTATATAAAATGTGCTGGTATTCCTTAACCCTTTCCCCAATTTATATGTAAAGCCCTTCAAATTAAAGCTGACAGTCTGCACTTCACTTATTATCATTTCAAGTCCACTATGGTGGAGTGCATTATCAAAAGTGTCTCACCGTCCAAATACTTAAAGAGGGCACTATAGCAGTTTTTCTTCACTGACACAAACTTTTGGTCAGGCTGCAATACACTGAGCTGCTGGGATATAACAGAATATTGTGTTTTTTGGAAAAGTTTTTTAGATACTCCAAATCCAATACTCAAAGATGCTGGTTCAGACAATCAGGAATACTAATAGAAAATTAGGAAAAACCAATCCAAAAAGAATCTAACAAGGTTTTGAATAAAATAAGATCTTATTTGACAGATATAATGGATTATGGGAACTAAAGTTAATCCAGCAGGATCTTATGGTTCTTGTTTGATCCAGTTAGAATTTGTTCCAAATTGTGATAAAATGCATACAAATACGGAACAAGTTCCAGATTCTTGAAACATTGTTCAGAATAAAAAGAAAAAAAGTTTTTTATTACCCAAATGGCTGTCATTCTTATCTTCCAGAAATGTCCTTATTTTACTTTAGAAGATTTTTGTACATCTGGCCCAGTTTCTATTGCCATCCATTTTAAGTGTTTGGCCTCTTTTTAAAACCGTACCAGTAACACCATTCTCAAGTTGTTAACATAGAGTGTGACATTATTTTATTCATAAGCCTAAAGCTCATTGTTGAAGAGACACTCTTTAATCATTGTGCATGGCTTAAAATTGGCCTCCGCTCAAACTGTGGCCATACATTACAAAAACTGCAGTATGCGAGCAGAAAAGCACTTTCTTTGACCATGTTTCTTTTGAATAGACCATTTTTAACCACTCCATATGATATATGGAGTATGCTGACCAAGAGTCGATGTCCAAATGAATCAAGAGAATAATCACACATTTCTTAGAATGATTGTAACTGCATGGGAAAATGCTTGAGGAGCTTGCATGGGAAATAAAGTCAGCACTGCTTCATTAAAAGAAAAAAAGTGTTTATTTTGCTTCATATACATGCATTGACTTTTAGCAGACCAGTTTACACAGCCATATGCTTCTTCATGTTAAGTATTTATACATTATGTATCTGTGTACAAATCTTGGGACATGGTTTTTACAGAGGGTGTGTTATTAACCAAAAGCAAAATGCAAAGGAACAACTTGAGTAATATACTTGAAAACATACAAAAGAAATCTAAATAAATATATAAAAGCAGCATTTCGCACGTCAATCTATATATCACTGTCTAGAAAATATCAAAACAGAATAAATGAACCAGCTGTTGTGCTCCTCTAAAACAAAAAGATCAGGTTAAATTTCAAAAGTGGAAAATTTTGAATAAAGAATTGATGCATTTTTCTTGAATTACTATTTTGGTGTGAATGTGTAAACTCTATTCAGGTCTGATGGTCCCACTAGCAACACCACAGCTGAAAATACACCAAACAAAATTGCATATATAAAATTAGCATCTTGAGAGACCATAGCTGAAGCTTATGTAAAATGAGGTTTTTCACACAAGGTATCCTAAAGGAGATAACTATAATGGCTTTAAAGTATTTACAGTGAAAAAATGTTAATTTTTCCAATTCTTCAGGAATCTCAATGACAGCAACAAACAAGTGTAACTTGAGTGAGTTTAGTATGTAGAACTTCAGTTGGAGGTGAGTTGAGAGGAGGAGCTGCTACTGCCAGAACTCTTGGCACTCTTCTGCCCCCTGGTGGCGCTGATCTGCAGTGGCACCCGCTTACTGGAACCATCTCTTGCACTCTTCTCCCCTCGCCCTGAATTTGTTTTACAGCATACTGAACCACAAATACACACAAGAATGTAACACATAAGAAAACAATGATTAATACATAGAAATATACCATCAGAGTATAAGCAGGCCTCGAGAGAATCTGCAGACTTTTTATCCTTCGCATTTTTTAAGCGATTTGGGGGCACAATTGGATTTAATAATGGATTTAGACATGGTAAAATAATACTCTTATTATTTCGGCGATTCTCACGAAATAACCAGTCTTACCTGCCGGGCCCTATTTTAAGAGCACTAAGTGCTGCTCTATACTTTAAGTAATAAAGGCAAAGTCAATGTGCATGGCCATGAAATTTTGGTATTTTCGTGCAAGCATGTGCCAAGTCTAAACGCAAGTGGGTTTGGCCAAATCATGTGCGCAACGCACTAATGGGCTCGGTCAAGTACAATTTAATTCTAAGGTTCTTCTCCAGTTATTGCACCATCGACTAAAATATAGTCCATTCCCTCAAGCACCAGTGATATAAACAAAAACAGCACATTCATAAGAAGTTGGAATTCAGAATAATGGAAATATGGACACGCTCCTTTTATATGCTTAGAAAATTGTATTCTCATCAGGATTTGTAAGTACGCTCCGTTAAAAGATAGGAAATGCAAGTATTATTAATAATTTTCATCTACTGACATAGTAACCATGGCTAATAATAACAGTGATAATGTCAGTATACACACTTCTACCAGTCAATTTTGATTTTAAACGTTTACATTTATTTATTGAAAAATAAAAAAATGTAACCAAAAATATTTTTAAATTCAAATTACACTTCAAACGAAAATATCAAAATAACGAAATAGTAAAAAAAAAATCATACCAATTCCAAACATTTTATCCTCTCCAACTTCTTTCACCGGCACCTTTTGCAGTGACTTAAAAATCACTATGACAACAAGTGGAAAAATATCAATACAATTTCGATCATAGATACAACTCTAAATATGATATTAATAATTGAAAAATAAACCATGAACTATAGATAGCTAAACACAAAACTTTTTGTGTTATAAGAGGCTACAACTTATTTGATGAGTCACTATATTTTCAGAGTTTGGACATGAACTTTATTACCACCTGCATGTGGAGGTCCAAACTGCAAATGCAGGAATCGAGTTTCGACTTGCTTTTGAAACTTCTGAGCAAAATGACCTATTTCTCAGGAAAACTGCAAATTGTGCCTTGTGTCACTTTATTAACTTTCAATACACACACAGATTGAACGCACACACCCACAGACCACTTGCGCTTTGTGCTGGCACGAAAATTGCACTTAGAACAAGTGCTCTCATGAAAATTATATAAGACGTAGCGCACAGTAATAGCGCGTATCGCTGCGCTTTTCACACACACAAAAATTGAGCCCGAAAAGAAAATGTCTTGGTCATATTTTAACCCCAAATCAACCTTAAGAGAAATCTGAAATTATATTTTGCTTAAAGTAAATGAAGCCTACCTTTAGGGCCATTGAAGCTTTTCATATTGTGACATTATTTTAAGAGTGCTTAATAATTATCATGACC
The DNA here is from genome assembly GCA_032164185.1 of Moxostoma hubbsi. Lineage (NCBI taxonomy): Eukaryota > Metazoa > Chordata > Actinopteri > Cypriniformes > Catostomidae > Moxostoma > Moxostoma hubbsi. Next base: position 34,399,276 of record JAVLUX010000001.1, on the reverse strand, counting down.
ACAAAGCGTCCGGGCATTTATTTTTTTTATTATAATTTTCTCCCCTTTTCTCCCCAATTTGGAATGCCCAATTCCCAATGCGCTCTAAGTCCTCATTGTGGCGTAGTGACTCGCCTCAATCAGGTGGCAGAGGATGAATCTCAGTTGCCTCTGCGTCTGAGACCATCAATCCACGCATCTTATCACGCGGCTTCTTGAGCGCGTAACCGCGGAGAATCTTCGCTATACCGAGAAACTTCAACCACACTATGGTGACCACAAGGAGGTTAACCTAACATGACTCTACCCACCCTAGCAACAGGGCCAATTGGTTCTTTAAGGAAGCCTGACTGGGGTCACTCAGCATGCCCTGGATCGAACTTGCAACTCCAGGTGTGGTAGTCAGCGTCTTTACTTGCTTAGCTACCCAGACCCCTACCGGACATTTTACTTTTACAAATCCCTTTGTTTTCAATGAAGATTCTCATTACCATAACATTCTTTCTTTTTTTTACTAGCCTATATTATAGTAAAAAATATTTTTGAGCACAATTAACAAAAATAGGCGATGCCAAGTGAGTTCTAGTATGAAGTTTACTTTTTTTTAAAAAAATTTTATGATAACTGGGGATAAAACATACGTAGCTGTCATGAAAATAAAGTCACATTGTAAAAATTCTTGATGGCCATAAAATAAGCTTAATTTCCTACATGCAAAAGAGAATTTCATAAATGTTTCTTTAGATTTTGGAGTAAATTATGAGCATGACATTTTCTTGACAGGTCTTGATTCCTGAGAATCACCCTATTGCTAGCTGGAAGCATTATCAATTTGCAACATGAGAAGCGGGAGATGCGTTTGTACGTTTTTAAATGGTGGCCATTCAAGTTCTAGGGGTGCAGATGCCTGGGGAGTTGGAACATGTAATTTATAGGTGATTTGCAATATTTAATTAGACCCTTTTTTATCCAAGGTACTTCTAGGAAAACAGTTGCATAGTAATTAGTGATGCAGTGCCAAAGTGCCAAAACAGTTTCAAGCTAATGAAGTTGAGGCATGCTTTTCGCTTCAATGTTGATGGCAGACAAGTTTGCAGGATGCTGGTTTACTAGTGCATTTATTACAGGCTCACATTCGACACACACCATTAACAGACACTCATTTACCATGAAAAGCAGAGGACCCTACTGCTGGATGAGTCACAGAGTCCGTGAGACACATGAAGTGAGCAAATCTAGGGGATTGAACATCAAAGTTCAGAGCATAGAGCCTGTACATGACAGACACAATCAGCATAGCATGAGGATGAGAAATGAAGCGGCATGAAACTGAGGCAGGAATTAGTTATGACAAGTTTATGTCAGCGAGAGAAATGTGAAATATCATGGGAATGAATAGAAAACCTTGAACTTGAAAACATCTGTATTAAAAGGTTAGGATGGCCCTAAGCTAAAAGAGAGAGAATGAGGAAAAACCTTGAGCGCTTGTGTCACCAGAGCTGTAGACCACTATCTTAGACCCTCCCCTTGGTGGGCAGGTTGCAGAAGCAGAGGGAGGGGCTGCAGTTTTAAAGCTCTTTCCAGAAACCACACACTCCTCTTCTACAGGAAGTCATATGCAGATAACAACATCGAAATATAGTGGAACAAAACAGCAGAGGAAACATGGATAGGGTAATCAGAGGATAGAGTCTGAAAGGTTCGATGTGTAACAAGACGGAAAAAAAAAACTAAAAGAAAACTATTACCTGATAAACAAACTATTATCTGTTTTAATGCAATTTCTTACATTTCAAGCATCAAACTTTTATTTTGACGTTAATGCTTTTCCGGTTCTGTATTGTAGATGGTAGTTTTCACACTTCCGGATAAGACATTGGTTGTGTGATTGAGTGTGATTTTTAAAGCACAATAGTTTGTGATCTAATTATATAAAGTCTGTATATTGTCTGCAGGCGCTGCTCACATCACAGTGTTTGTGCGCTCTCTTCTGTCATCTACTTCAATAAGCAGAGCGTGCGATGCTCGATAAATGGGGTTGTTTTAAGCATATGAGCAGCTTCACGTGTTCACTTTGCAGCGCACAGTACATGTAAACTGCATATTTATTTAATTAAATTGCACATTTTTGGGTCAATAATCACAGTAGGAAATATCACAATTTTAATTTGATTAACTGTCCATTTTAGTGTAAAGTGTAAGCGTTTGAGCATTTAGATGAGGCCGTCTGAATATCAGAGCTTGGCAGGGCTGGACTGGGAAGAGAAATCGGCCCGGGATTTTACATAGCAACTGGACCAAAAGTATGTGTGTGGGGGGTGGGGGGTTTGCTGGCCATTTCTGCATATTGCGGCGCCGTTTTGTGGTCCGTTCTGCATAATGCGGTGGCTCATTTTAGCTTATCGCGGGCCATTCGGCACCTGATCGGCCCCAAATGCCCGGTATGACAGATTACCAGTCCAGCCTTGGTGCTCGCTACTTCTTGTAACACTGGTATCATTACATCTTTTTTATTTTAGTATCGACTTGGTAACGGAGTACCAATACTTTTGACAATACTAGGTAGGGATTCATAATTGAGAGTAAAATCATATCCCTTGATATCGTAATCACAATCATTCATTTTTAATAATAGAATTTACATTAAATTCCTTTTTGTGTGGGGCACATTACAAGCTGCACTTCTCAAAACAAGTATAGAACTTTGTTTTTTTAATGAATTATTGCTAATATAACGTTATATTATAATTGCAGCACCACTACTGATAGGCTTATGAACTCAACGAACATGTCTGCGATTGGTTATAATGCTCAACCTCTGAAAAAAATAATTTAAATACAAAATTATTGTATAACAAGAGTAGATCATGTGGAATGCTGTAATTGACACTTTTCATGATTAGTTAATTGCAGCAGCTGTTATTATAATCTCAATTATTTTTCGGATTAATTTTGCAGCCCTAAACAAAGGAAACATTGATAGAGACAAAAGCTGGACAAAGATAAAGCTGCTACCTCAAGCTTTTTGTATGTTGCCTACTGTATTGGTCTGACTTGATTTATTTTAAATCTGAGTTTTACATCAGCAACATTCACCTTTAGACACTGAAGGTGCAGTGGCGGTGTGGGACTTTGTTGATGTGTCACCAGTGGATGTTTCAGAGTCCTTCTGTCCAGCACACATAGTCTTTAAGGTCTGAAAGACTGCCAGAGGTGCAACATTCATCTTCAACGGGTCCACTATTGTCCTGTGGAGTCAACGTGACCATTCAGATAAATCAAAAGACAGATATTAACCAAAAAAAAACAGATAATTTTATTTTATTTTTAAGGCACTCACTTGAAAACCTCTTGATCAAGGATGATCCCAGCAGCCTGGGTAAATTCAAACAGCTCAGTCTCCTCTGCATTTAACACTTTTTTCATCTTGATATTGTATTTCTGCACATTTCCGCTGACGGTCAAGGTGAGAGAGGGGGAATCCGGGGCAGCGGGCATCGTGTCGGGCTGTGCTGACTGTGACATATATGTCACCAATAATGCCTACGTATAAAGCAACACAATCAAGGCATCTATATATTACTGATATGTAAATCACTGTATTGAAATCACAGTTAAAGCCAGAAAATTAATGCATTAAAACTGAGATGTGTGGGGACTCTTAACTGGTAACGACCCTTAAATAATAATACATATTCATTTTTTAATATTATATATATTTATTTTATTTGTCAAATCAAATCACTTAATTGTCACACAACCATATACACAAGTGCAACAGTGGGTGAAAGTCTTGTGTGCAGTTCAGTGCAACATAGCAGTCATGACAGTGATGAGACGTATACCAATTTACAATAAACATCAGATTTACACAATACAAATGACATATCTTATATGCACACAATATACAAATAATAATATACAATGTACAGTATACAATACACACCATATAGAATGCACAGTATACAATAAAAATTATATTAAATATACAGTATGTTGTATTGTGCTGTATTGACGTTCAGGATGTCGGTTGATAGTCAGTTGCCAGTATTGTTTAAAGAGAATATAATTTATGACAGTCCAGTGTAAGATAATACAATACAACAATGCCATGTTCATACACATACATACAGCGTTCATTGTCAGACCACTGTCCCAAATTTCACAACCAAACAAATATTACAGTCAAGCTTACATGCAAGCCAGTTTGTCTGTATAGCTATTAGCTGCCATATCTTTATAGGTTAGAAAAACATTTGTTTCTGCTCTAAATTGAACTGTAAAAGTGTAATACGTCTACTAATGTAAGATGCGTGCGCACTCCCTCTAGGTTTGTGTGTGTATGGTAGGTTGGCGATAACTCTACACAGAGGATATTTACTGCCACCATCTGGACTGGAGCATACAATGATTCCTACAGGGGGCGCTCGACGGCTCAGAAATCAAATTCCTCTTATAGCTCTATTAAAAATAGAGCAAATTTCAGCTGTTCCATTCAGACATTTGTACTTTAAAAGAAGAATAGTCGTTAAAATATATTGATTGTAAGGATTAGAACCTGAAATATGAAAGTAAACACGCATTTAGCTTTCATTACATTTAGTTTTCACACTTAATTTTCTCATATTTTAGTTTCCGTATTTAATTTTTTAAAACTTAGTATTAGTATTTATACCAAATCTTACGAATGTACTGATATCATTTTAAATGTATCTCGTCATTCCATTTCGTAGGGCAGTTGTTTCAAAGATGGGTACAATGGTGCGGTTAGCTTGACCCTATTGTATACACAATGGGGCTAAATGCCGCCCTTCAGGAAAATGCACTTTTTTATATTTGATTTCCTTGTATTAAATATTGATCAAGCAACATATTTTGTGTGAAAAGAAACAATAACAGAAGGTTGTTTTGATTAAATTCTTTTTAAAAACAAAAAAAGGTGGCAATGGGGTTATTAAGCCCCAGGGCATTTTATTTTATAGAGCAAGGTTTGTCATTTGATGCTAATAATTCTAAGACATCAAGATATGTTTTTGAGTAACAAATTAAGAGAAAGTGTATTCAAAATTACTACTTCAGAAAACAGTGCACTATTTTTCCTGTTAATTTCAAACATTTCATTACATCTAAAGTATTCTATAAAAAAAAATATCTCTATTGTAGTTGAATCAGTCAATGTAAGCCCACTTAGAGCATTTTTCATAACAAATCTAATTGCCTCACTTAAGAAAAACAATGTGTTTAATGGGGGCCTTTGGCCCCTACAGCGGGGGGGCTTTTTACCCCAAATACCATCCTTTTGCCAGCATCCTGTCACTTTGTCAGTCATGTTTGTTGTTGTGACAGGATCCTAATATCCATGTTCTGTTTTTGTTCAGAGTTTGATGTCTGGGTCCTAGCTACCTGAATTTTTAAAATAGTACATACTTATTTCATACATGAATATTAATATGTACTGTAATATACAAATACTGCACTGTAAGTGTTGGGTCTGTGCGAGCCATTGTGACATTTTTGAGGTTTTAAATTTATGATTTTTCATCAAGATGTGTGGCAGAGCTAATTGCATAACCACCAGTGGGGAAAAGCAATGGTAAAGAAAATGTCAAATTTGACAGATCTTTTTAAAGTGATAAACAAAAAGTTGACTTAAGTCATCATATGTAACATTAAAATAGTTATGTTAATACATAGTTAATACATTATGATATGAAACAGAATTAAACACATTTTTCAATAATTTTTTTTTTTTTTTCAAAAACACGGATCTAAAAGAGCATCTCCAAAGGTGGTTCTTCCCAGTATTGTGTATTTCTTAACCTTTGCTTTTGACTAATGTATGAAACATCCTGAGCTTTCTATAAAGGTATAATGTCAGGTTATGTGGCATTTGGATCATAATTAAAAGTGACAAAAAATAACATTTCCAAAAGTGTCCTACTTTGCCCAAATTCACCCACTGTTTATGTTTATATATATGTTTATATATATATATATATATATATATCAAAAACTCAAATTCAAGGTAATTTTTATTGTATTTTAGTTAGTTTTGGAGTTATGAAAAAGCATTTTAGATTAGTTTCTGTTTTTTCCAATCATTTCAGTGAAATGTTTAATTTAGTAATGATAATAATATCACTAGTTCCAATGAAAAGTTCCAAAAATATGACTGCATCAGTCACTTGTCTCACTGAATAAAATTTTGACTAAATCAAGACGCAGACCTCATGTAAATTATGTGTCAGTGAAGTTCTAAACAGATGTCACGTCGTCCACCTGTTGCAGCGAAGCGATTAGTAATTAAGCTAAAACTTATTGCAACAGGGTATTTAACAGCTCAGTGAAGCCTTTCTTGCATGGGATATAGGCCCTGTTTATACTTGTCATTAACATGCAATCACCCATCACCTGATCAGAACATAGCACATTTACATTTGTCCACATCAAGTAGCTTCTGGCCAGATTACGTCATTCAAATACACCACACCACCTTGGCAAAGACCTCACCTGATTATAAACCAAGGATAAAGTATGAACGGTGTGAAACATGGAACAGGATATTCAAGGATTCTGTTTGCCAGGGGTTTATGATTTCAAGTGGAAATAGACCTGTAGAGTTGAAATAGGACTTAAAATAGGACAATTTACTGTAGATCTATTGTTCCTGACCAACCATTTATGTCACCCTTTAAAATTGACCCTTTCTACTTTCTTAATTCTCATTCCTGGTCTTGTTCAAGGGTCAATCTCTGTAATCTTTCATTCAACTAAGTTTTCTTTTTGGTTAACGTCACCCTTAGACAATCCAATATAAAACATCCTTTGAATCATAAGAGCATCAGAGCACATTTGAGAAGTCAATGTCGCATAAAACAGTAACATTTAAATAAGACGTGTGGTGATGTGGGCATGGCCAAGCAACATATGTGGAGAGTGAGGCAGGGAGAGGAAGAACGGTAAGGATTGACACCTGTGGGAAATTATCAGTTAACAGTTGTTGTTACAGTGAGAGCTGGAGAGGGATAAGAGGGCAGTGCAGATGAGAGAGATTCATGCAGCAGAGGGATTGTGTGTGCATTGTTGCTGAAAAAAAAAACCCTTTGTGTTTGGTGGATGCTGGTGAGGGTCTTGAACAGTTCAGCCAGCGGTGAAGACTCCATGACGGTGTTTTCTTCCTCCTAATCCTGGGTTTTTGGTTCTTTAACTCTCTTCGTGAAGGAAGCGGGAGCCAGATCAACAATACACGTAAGCTTTTATTTTCCACACTTTTCAGTCTACACGCAAAGGTTTTTTCTTTTCAGCAACAATGCACACACACACAATCACTCTGCTGCATGCGTCTCTCTCCTCCTTCTCCGGCAGTCTGGACTGCCCTCTTATCCCTCTCCAGCTCTCACTGTAACAACAGCTGTTAGAGATAATTTCCCACAGGTGTCAATCCTTACCGTTCTTCCTCTCCCGGCCTTGTTCTCCTCAGATGTCGCTAGGCCACGCTCACATCACCATAACATGCCTGCATGGTTGCAACCTCTGAATCAAAATGTCCAGCGTGGGTACATACAGTAGTTTACATAAAAATATGTGCAATACATTTTCTGTCTAATATTTTGGATTGTAGAAAAGTAACAATCATTCGTGTTTTTTTTTTTATTGCCCACAACTATTAAGGCAAAATCAAATGCCTTTATCTCTTAAAAATAGCTAAAATTGTCCAAGTGTATTTCGCCAGGGATAGAATATGGACAGATCAGTATACATATATAATTTTTGGCCAGTAATGTGTGGCCAATGTAACCACAATTCCTCAATGACAAGAAGAAGGTATGGAGTATTTGTAATGTAAAATTTTTTTTTTTTACAAAACTCTGTGACTCTTAACAGACTCTCTGTACTTTGGTTTCTAGTGTCTCTTCGGAGTCTTCCACTGAACTGCGTTTCTTAGATGACATAAACGCCAGTGTCACTTGCTGTTTATCCTCTAAAATCTTTGATGTGGTCAAGCCATTGTTTGGCAAATCTATGTCCAAGCTAGGGCCCTCCAAACAGGGCATTGAATCAGCTGGCTCTAATCCCAGCTCTGAAGATTTTAACGCCTCGTGCTGCTCAGCTTGTAGTTGAACATCCATATCTTCCAGTCCTGTTAAAGTGCCACTGATTGCTTCAGCTTGTGGTTCCTCTGGATCTACACTGAGCTCCAGTGTCCCCTTGTGGCCATTGATTGGCATGTTGTATGCACCAGAGAGGATCTCTCTCCTGAGTGAGGCTAGCTGCGCCTGCAGCAGTTCTTTATGCTGAGCTTCAAGACTCTCCATCTAACAATGTAAAAGAAAGAACAAAGTAATCCAGTAAGCTTGCTGCTTTCAATTTTAAGAAATAGTCAACATGAATTATGCAACAATTCAGCCCTACAAAGCCAAACGTACTAACTATGCCAACACTGAGACTAAGAAAAATGGCTTCAGAGTTTTTCAATTGTCGAACGAAATGTGGATTATAAAATATTCAATACATTTTCTATAAATCTGAGCAAAATTAATCCAAACCCATCCGTCACAGGAAAGATCAGTCTAAGAGACTGGATTTCTGTACCAGATAATTCAAATTTGACAATGTGTACAGCATTTACAGCATCCTGACACAAAATATGACTCTCCTAATTAGTATGCCTGGTACGTCATTAGTCACAGAGAGAAATACTTGGCAAATATACATAAAAATTGCTAAGGAACAGGGGCATACTGAAAAGTGACTGAAGTTCAGGCATGGAACTCTACACGGCACAAACACTATAGGTTCTTTGAACTTATGTGTTCACCAATTGGCTCGCTCACATGTGATATGTTAAGACAATCGTCTAGCATGGTGCAAGCTGTTAGGTCCTTTGACATGTAATCTGGTAGCAAATCAAGACATTTACTCTTTTTATAACATTTCAATTGCAACACAATGTGAAAGTTTTATCTCTGAAAATGATTTTTGCTCAGATGGTTAAAAGAGTTATTCTTGTAAACAGTAGGGGTGTAACCCTGGTGTCCTGACCAAATTCCCCCATTGCCCCTAATCAATCATGGCCTCCTAATAATCCCCATCCATGAATTGCCTCCATCACTCTACTCTCTCCTCTCCACCAACAGCTGGTGTGCGGTGAGCGTACTGTGGCTGCCATCGCTTCATCCAAGTGGATGCTGCACACTGATGGTGGTTGAGGAGTGTCCCCTGGTTGTAATGTAAAGTGATCTGAGTGTAGTTTCAGGAAAGTGCTTTACAAATATATATATATATATATACACACACATACATATATACACATACACACACACACACACACACACACACACACACACTTTCACAAGGTAAAGTTACTCCATGAATCGCATCCTAAATCACTCTAAAATTTGTATGTTCACACAGTCCTCCTGTTATTTCGGCAGGTTCCATGTGACATGGAATCAGAGAGAGAGAGTGTTGCGGTGAGTTAGTATGTCAGTCACCCCTTCACCATTCTTAAACGGCAGGTGTCATACCTCTGACTAAAGAGAGAGAGATCTCGGCAAAACAGTCGCCACGTGCGACAACCTCTGCCAAAAGAGTTGTTTGCTAGTCTTGTTGCCAGCTTTTGGTGTCAGGTCACTTAGTTGTTTAAGCAATTCAACCAAGCTTGCCAAGGCACACATAGCTAGCAACCACAGCGTGCACATGGCTCTTCAGAGAAGCAGCAGTGAACAGGTTTTGCCAATATGTGTGCTTGATTTGTGCTATACGTTTGTGCAGCTTTCATGCTTTATTGTGGGAGAGTATATACGTCTAATTGTGCAGAAGCCGCAGCATGTCTGCATGCTTAACTCTGCATTTCTGTGAATGTTCTAGCAGTAGCAAGTCTCCGTACCTGCTCTGCAGCAGAAGCGTAGCAGATCTAGTTCGGCAAGACCAAAATCCTATGAATGTCATACCCAAATGCCTTTATTCAATGGCACAATGGTGACTGGACTGTGATAATACATTTCAGATTAGCACTTAATCTAACTCTACTCTTCTAAAGAGCGCATATACATTCAGAACACTTACGAGTTTGACCACCTTTTGCTGGCTGTGGTCTGGACATTGATATGCTTGCAGTTCCTCAAACATCCTTACATTAGACTGAACCAGGCTTGCAACCTTATAATAATGAGAGAAGAAACAATAGAAGTTATCAAATACATGCATCAAACATGTACTTCTTCAACAGCCATATCAAGCCCGACTGAAGAAAATTAAGGAATAATTCACCCAAAAAATGCAAATCCTGTCTTCATTTCATGACAGAACATGAGTAAATGACAGAATTATCATTTTGGGCAAGCCATTACTTGTTTTGTTTCAAAACAGTTAAAAAGAGTTAATTCAATAATGTACATATTTGTCAACTTACTCTCAAAGGCATACCTGCTCTTTAAGCTGTTTTATTTCAGTTTGTAGTGTCCTCTCCATAGTCTCCTTCTCTTGGCGTAGTGTGTCAATCTGTTGGTGAAGTTCCAGGAGTCGTTTCTGTAGCAGAGTCTGTTCAAAATCCTCAGCCTCCTGAAATCGCACAGACAAAGATTTTAGCAAGACCCTTGACACTTCTTAAAGCACCAAAAATGGACAAACCAAAGTGTCATTTTCTTTTGTCCGAGTTCAGGAAAAAGGTTCACAATGACGATACCTGTTCAGTGAGAATATCAGTGGATGCGTCATAGATCACGCTGCCTCCCTGTCCATCAGGGTCCATAAGCACTAGAGTCTGTGTCCCATCAGATGAATTCTGGGAAGACCTCACCTCCTCTTCAGCACCCAATGGGATTCCATTTCTATCACCATCTTCCTTCAAAAACACAATGAAGTTGTCAACACTATTTCAACGTCAAACATGCTCAGTATTAACTTACGCTTTCTGATGAATATGCACTGAAAGGACAGTTCACTCAAAAAAAATGTAACTTCTGTCACTTACTTAACCCTCAAGTTGCTCCAAAACCATATGACTTCTTTTCTTTAATGGAACACAAAAGGAGATATCTGGTGGAATTGTAGCCTCAACCACCATTCACTTTCACTATATGGAAAAAAGATGGAATAAATGTGAATGGTGACTGAAGCTAACATATCCTCTTTTATTCCTCAGTAAAAGTTAAAAAAAAAAAAAAGAACAAATAAGGTCATATGGCTTTGGAATAGCATGAGGTTGAGAAAGATTACAGAATTTCCATACATCATGGGGTAACTAGCCATTTAAATGAAGCTTTGAAATACCATTGTTAGTGTTTGAGTTTGTCTACCTTTGGCTCCACAGTTAATAGGGTTTCAGAGCCAGCGGTCAGGATGGGATGGGTTAAGATTGATCCAATGCTAGTGTCATCTCCGCCTGGTCCAAAACTCACTGCCAGTCCTTCATATGCTTTAGCATGAGCCTCTGAACTCTCTCCATAATACTGTCGACAATTCACATTCTGAAAGAGCACATAAGCAAAATTAAGTGTATTATGCATTTGTTATTGAATGGAATGGCAGTATGGATCTGTGAACAAGGATCAACTGGTAGGCATCTAACCTGTGCAACCCCCATGTTATACACATTTACCTGTGTGACTTGGATTTGAAATGTGGTGTGGGGATTTCGAAAGTGTGTCTTATAATGTTTGATGGCTTCGTCCCTCCTGTTGAAACCATTTCTACAGCGGTAACAGTGCCAATGAGCACCCTTAAACCTTTTTTCTCCTTTAATTGTGCCCACAATTTCACAATGGTTGCAGCATCGCAGCACCTTCAAGCCTGTTAAAAATAAAGTGTAATACAAAGACTAACACCACAAATGGGACAGATCAACAAACATGCATCACTAATGTTTTATTAAATATAATCTATACTATTACTCGCATCTAGGTACAAATTGCGAGACAAAAGCAGTTGTTTATACAGTGCATCCGGAAAGTATTCACAGCGCTTCACTTTTTCCACATTGTGTTATGTTACAGCCTTATTCCAAAATTTATTAAATTCATTATTTTCCTCAATTCTACAAACAATACCCCATAATGACAATGTGAAAGAAGTTTGTTTGAAATCTTTGCAAATTTATCAAAAAAAAACCTAAGCACACAGCCAAGATAACAAAGGAGTGGATAAGGGACAACTCTGTGTATGTCCTTGATTGGCCCAGCCAGAGCCCAGACTTGAACCCGATTGAACATCTCTGGAGAGATCTGAAAATGGCTGTGCACCGATGCTCCCCATCCAACCTCATGGAGCTTGAGAGTTCCTGCAAAGAAGAATGGGAGAATCTGCCCAAAAATAGGTGTGCCAAGCTTGAAGCATCATACACAAAAAGACTTGAGGCTGTAATTGGTGCCAAAGGTGCTTCAAAAAAGAATTGCGCAAAGGCTGTGAATAATTATGTATATGTGATTTATTTTTTTTCATACATTTTTTTTCCAAAGATTTCAAACAAACTTCTTTCATGTCATTATGGGATATTGTTTGTAGAATTTAGGAAAAAAATGAATTTAATAAATTTTGGAATAAGGCTGTAACATAACAAAATGTGGAAAAAGTGAAGCGCAGTGAATACTTTACGGATGCACTCTATATAGCCTCTATAAGTCACTACATGTAATGATTCTATAGCCTCAGTGTTTATCACCTGCAAAGTCTATGCCTTTGTCCACATGTTTGATGCGGAAGTGAGCTCGCAGGATGACAGGGTCTTGGTAAGCCTCTGCAATAGAACACAGCGGGCAGTGCATGTGCACTCCTTTCTGCTGCCCTGCACACTTCTCATCCTGACACAGCACAGGTGTGTATGTATGTTCTGTTCCCCTGATACGAACCGAGGGATGGGCCTAGAAAAACAGCAGAAAAGGCCACATGTTGTTCATGCGTCTCTAAAAGATAGCTGATTATGATATCAATCACTTTGGTGTTGACAGTTTCCATCGTTGCTCATTTAAACATTATTTAAACTCAGTTAGATTTATTAGTATAGAGGTTTTCAGAACACATACTGTTCCTAAGCAGCTTTACAAAGAAAAGTGTCTTAACACCCCAGTCAGCAAGGCAAATGTGACAGTGGAAAGAAAATCACCATAGATGAGGAAGAAACCAAGTTTTTGAGGAGCCTACCTCCTCTGGCTGGCACACATTTAAAAACATTCTTAAGTGCATGCATGCATATAAACACAAATGTTATTTTTACCAGATGTATGGAATCCAGCCATTGTACTAATGATAAAATAAAGTTTTTGTAAACTACAAAGATAATTAAAATAATGTGTGTAGTAATAATTACTCATTTCAACTTGAATCAGTTGCAGAATGTGTTAACACATAATTTAAGTGAACTGCAGATGTTTACCTTCAGATTTTCTTTTAATCTGTATGTTTTAGAGCCCCTAGTGGTAAACACAAGCAATGCCACAGAAAATCAATGACATTGTTTAACAATTAGGAAAATCATGAACAAATGCCAAATCGTCCAAAAAGCTCTTGTCTGCAGACAGCATTCTATTATTCATGAATATGAATGCAAATTAATTACAGATGTTTAAATGGGCACCTGAGACATAACGCATCACTTTGGAAGTACGTCTAGCCTATATCTTATACTAAGGGCCTGTAGCTCAATAAATCTCAATAAAATACTAAGGAGTTATTATCTGATCACATGACAAATAACAAATATTGGCTATTCCACTTAAAAAATTGGTCTAAAAAGTAAAACAAAAAAAAACCTTAATACCGCTTTTGCAGTTTATCAAGCTAACAACTTTAGCACGCTAACGCAAAACTCACAGTATTTTCCGTTTAAGCTGTCACTCACCACAAAAGCTGACATGCTTCTGATATGATACAGAGATCCGCTTTAAAATCAGTTGTCCGGTGGTAGTCTTTAGCCTATCCAAAACACCATATCAGAGCGGCTGTGTGTGGTTCGTCATTTCTGCGTGTACACATTTAATCACTTGCACGTTTCCAGCTACATAAACACTGATGAACGCGATGACGATTCATCGTTTTTAGAACTCTACTTAAATTAACCTCATTGGCCATCCGTATATATTGGTGGAACTGTAAACCAATCACCGCTGTAATCGCTGAGTATAGGAAGTTGACGCCTCGTCAACCGCAATAGCGCTTTTATTTTTTTTTATTAAAAGGCTCCCGTTTTAATAATCGTTATATACGTAATTATCATATGTATATTATTTACCACTCTTGTACTATTTATAAAATGCATTCTGTTGTAAATGTAGTTACAGAGGTGGCTTCTAACGATTTATATATTAAATAGAGTATTTCAAGTTTTTCCAAGTGAGAAGCATTACATTTTGCCATGGTTTAGTGTTTGGAAAGATAAGAACTATTTCTTAAATTAAACTAATTTAGACTATGAAATTGAATTACTTTTATTTTCTCCGATACACTCTCAAGGGGATGTAGCTCAGTGGTAGAGCGCATGCTTTGCATGTATGAGGCCCCGGGTTCAATCCCCGGCATCTCCACTTTTTTATTTTTTATTTTTATTAACTCATCAGGTTTTTTTAAATGATCATCAATTAATGTAAAATATAATACGAAATAATAGTAGATAACATAAAGCGGCAATGTAAAAGAAACTTCGCAGAAAATGGCAAACAAATGCATTTATTTGGTTTTATTAGCAATTCTCTTCCTAACCAGAAGAGGTCTTCCTCTAGCTTTATATCATGTCAATTCACTGGACACTCAGTGGGCTCATTAATAAATGTTTTACATTTATTCATTTGGCAGACGCTTTTATCCAAAGCGACTTACAAAAGAGGAAAATATAAGCGAATCATCTTAAGGAGACAGTGGTACTAAAAGTGCCATACTACAAAGTTTCACTATCATCAGAATAGTATACAAAACCGATTTAAGTGCAACAAGAATTGTTAATTTTTTTTAGTGACTTGTTAAATGCTCTTGGAAAAGATGTGTTTTTTGCCGTTTTTTGTAGAGAGTGAGTCAGCTTCACGGATTGAGTTGGGGAGGTGATTCCACCAACATGGTATGATAAAGCTGAAAGTCCGGGAAAGTGTTTTGGTGCCTCTTTGTTTTGGTATGACAAGGTGACATACCTTAGCCAACCACAGGCTTCTGGTGGGAACGTAGCTCTGCATAAATGTTTTTAGGTATGCTGGAGCAGACCCAGTGACTGTTTTGTATGCCAGCATCAGGGCCTTGAATTTAATACGTGCATGAACCGGCAGCCAGTGGAGAGAGACAAAGAGTGGTGTAACATGTGCTCTCTTTGGTTCATTAAAGACCAGACGTGCTACTGCATTCTGGATCATTTGCAGAGTTCTAATAGCATATGCAGGAAGGCCTGCAAAGAGAGCGTTGCAGTAGTCCAGTCTAGTTATGACAAGTGACTGAACAAGCAACAATTGACTGAACAAGCAAAGTTTTGGATTTAAAGCCTAGATAAACATACCATAAAATAATAAAATTTAACAGACACCAGTCAGCTTATTTCCAAATAATACAGACCAAACCCTCGTCAGTGCATAACATTTGTTTATTAAAATTAAGGGATCATAAAGTGCTTTGCATGTTAATATGTGATATTATGCACGTTTCTTCCTTTCTCTTGTTTATTTCACTCTTCACCTTGCATCAGCAAAGGCTACAAATCAAATTAAAAACAATTTTCAGACACTCTTCAAGTTTGCCCTAGCACCACAATATAGTTTTTTTCCCATTTGCATTCTAATTCTCTATTAATTCATCATCTGATCATATTTTAAGCATCTATTTAACATGAAAAAGATATAAAACATAAATGTCAGTTTTATATCTTTTTCCATGTTAAATAGATGCTTAAAATATGATCAGATGATATATCTCAATAGTGACAACACACATTTATTCACATTTGTTGTTTATGCCTGTTGTGATGTACAAAAATACATATATAGATACATAGAATATATACAATACAATGCATATATACGTATACTGTTTACATTGAGGAGTGTACAGTATATCTTAATCTATGCATAATCTGAAATGTAATCTTGGTTGTAGTGGCAAATAATATAATTATACTTTCTCTTCAGTTTACAAACTTTTTGTGTCATCTTAAATCAGAGGTCAACATACTCACCCTGATGCTCTCATGCTCAAACTATTGATTCTTCCATTTCTGATAGGACAGAATATTTAACACTACCATTCCAAAAATAGCAACCAAAATACTTAATGAGTTTGCGAACAGAGCTTCAGGAGGCAAAGCTGTATATGCTTTTATATTGCTTTCATTTCTCCCGTTTCAACATAGAGACGAATTATTAGGAACAGCAGTGTCTGGAACAGCTACAATCAGATCTGACATTAATGAAACACTCGAAGCAATTCAAAGATAGGGCACAATGGGGCAAAAGACTCCCCTTGAGCAAATTTGGCTTTGGTCCCAAAATGTATCAAGAATGTATTTTTATTGAATATTGATGGAGCAACTTAATTTGCATGAAAGTAAATAATAAAGGGAGGTTGTTTCGATTAAAAAGGTGGCGAGGAAGCCTTTTACCCCACACTTGGGGTAAAAGGCTCCCTCATTTGAGGTAAAAGGATCCTGGGGGTTTAAAATGAAATCATGTAGATATAGGGACAATAGATACAGTGCAAAATTAAGATGATGCTTACTCAACATAATCACTTCAGAAAAGAGTAAACCATTTCCTGTTAATTTCAAACACATTTGGCATTTTATTACATCACAAATATTCTATATGTAGCTGGTGGGCTATGAATAAACACAGGATAAAAACTATTTTGGGGGTTTAATCTGACGCTGTTAAAAAAGAAACAGCATTCGGCATTTCAGCATTCATATATTATAAAAAAAAAAAATAAAAAGGTACAATGAACTACAAAAGTTAAATGTGAAATACAAGAGGCAGGTCCTCATATGTGCACCAAAACGTGGTCAAACCCCACACATGCAATCATATGCATCCCAAATAAACCTCAAATGATGAACAAAACCAGGAGCTCTCTTGCACCATGTATACTCTCACATCTCTAACATGAGTGCCAGAAAGAGTGTCGCAAAACTCTAGTTCTTAAAGTGGCTACGTCCAAGTTAAATTACTTTTCACCCCAAAGACTATCCTTTCACTTATTGGACAGTTTTTGATTTAATGACCTTAAACAAAACTGAATTATAAAAATAAGTATAATATCTCAAAAGAAATGTTAATTTCAAGGATTTGCATTAGCTACATACAGTACATTTGCAAAATTTTACAAATTAGATCATATTGCCTTAAAATCAAACTTTAGACATTACACGCAATGAGCTCATGGATAAGATATATTATGCAGTGCATAGTGACAAACAAGTGTCTAGGAAAATGCTCTGGTGGGTGTTACGTTCCTCCCGAGGGCAAGTCCAGGGGAAAGGAGGAGCAACAATGTTTAAAATAAACCAGGGCAAAAGAGAACAGGAAGTCAGACTAAAGTGCAAACTGAAGTGTATTACAGTATTGACAAAGAAAACCAATCCAAAACTATTCTCTCAGAAAGAGACAGCAATAAAACAATGAAGGCAAAAATAGACAGACTAAATAACTGCAGTAACAAGATCCAACACTACATGAACTGCTAGACAGTCCTCTCTCCACCAAGGAGGTTAAAACCCAGACACTGTTCTGGACTCACGAAAACTTAATTCGATGCTCAACCCACTGGTTGACTGGATTGTCTCCGTTCTGCTGGGCTGACTGATGGGTAGTACTCTGCTCACGGACGTTCTGTTGGGCTCACTGGTTGGTAGTGTAAAAACCAGCCTTCTTATCCTCCAGGCACTGAGTATTAATTTGGCACACCTGCTGCCACTCACTCAGTCAGTTAATTGGGCACACCTGCTGGTACTCATTCATGCAGCCTAGACATGCAGCCTGAAAGAGAGAAGGAAAAACACCCCCTAAACCAACACATGTCCCTTAGGGTCGTAACACCCCCTCCCTTAAGACCAGAACCATGGGTTTTGTTAACAGAAACCACCATCATTAACACATACACCATATAATATAATAATTTCCCCAACACAGTTATATTCAACAATGTTGTATTACGTGTGTTGTACTTATTCAAATTAAAATAAATCTCACCCACGAGACAGAGCGTCGGCAACCACATTTTCTGATCCCTTCTTGTGTTTGATGTTAAGCTGGAATCCTTGAACCATCAGAGCCCAACGCATCAAACGCTGGTTATGGTTGTACATCTGATTCAGGAAAACTAGAGGATTGTGATCAGTATACACAGTCACAGGAGATGGGCTAGAACACACATATACCTCAAAGTGCTGTAATGCGAGTAACATGGCCAACGTCTCTTTCTCAATGGTGGAGTAGTTCAGTTGGTGGCGCTTGAACTTTGTTGAGAAATATGAAACAGGATGATGCACACCATCTTTTTTGATGCTATTTAGTGTTTTGGGAGAAAATAAAAATCAATGGAGCCTTTTACTCCGTGGAGACTTTAGCCCTGTTTCACCCTAATAATCATGATTTCACTGTAATAAGAATCTTGTAGCTATCAGTAATTAATTGTGTAAATGCATTTCAAACAGTATCTGCTCAAAATACATTAAAGCTAATTTTTTGTCTCCAAAACTCTTGTGAGAATATTTCTTAAAGCTTTATGGCAATTTTAAGTTCAATAAACATGAATCAGACATGAATGTGTATCAAAGACTGGTGTAGTTTTGGTACTGGATGACCAATGTGCTTTTCACACTTCAAATTGAATTGAAATTGTCATTCTAAACCTAAACCCTGGGTTATCTTGATCGATGTTTCACACTGTTACCTTGTGCTATTAATTAATTAAAACTGGGTTTCAGGTTTTGGAATCTCTCACTGTATGTTAAGCCAGAATTAATAGAGGCCCTATCCCAAGGTTAAAAAAGACATTCAAAAAATATTCCATGTTCATTACAAGTTATACAACCTACACTTAACCGTGTTAAAGGAATATTATGGGTTCAATAAAGGTTAAGCTATATCGACAGCATTTCTGGCATAATATTTATACCAACAAAAATACATTTTGACTTTCCCCTCCTTTTGTTATATATATATAAATGAATAAAAAAATTGGGTAATTATGAGTTTCAAAAGTATAGGCCAAGATGTAAACAACATATGTGTTAAGATGATTTTAGTGTGCTAAAATCGCTTACTAACCTTTTCTGTGTAAAGTTATATCCAATTTTACAACTTAGTTGCCATGACGACTTAGTTGCATAAACCCTAAAATGACTGTAAAAACAACTATTTACAGCTCAAATAATCCATAAATTTTAAAAAAGTAATTAATGTAAGCATTTTTATAAAATTATTAGCTTAACATTTCTCCACTTAAACCCTACAAAAATGGGCCCTCCACTGGCCTCACTGTAACCTATATTTTTGCTTTTTTTTTTACAAGAAAAGTAGGGATGAGTCTAAATAATTTTTTAGGGGGTGTTCAACATTATGCCACAAATGCTGTAGATTTAATTTAACTTTTATTGAACCCACAATATTCCTTTAACAGGCTAAAGTGCAGGTTGAAAATGCCTTTAATGTGGTAATAGGATTGCAGAGTCATTCACAGTGTCAAGAGTAGTTTCTCATCGATTCCCGACAGGCTAGAGATGAGACTTAGAATGAAGATGGCCATGCCCATTGAGATGTCGATCGGTTTCACAAGGGCTCTAACTGCCAAAGGGATCCAGGGCAATAAGAAGGCTCCTAGACCTACAAACCACTATCAAGTCATAAGAAAAAGGCACATGGTTAGGCGATGATGTCAAGCACCATTCTTATGGAATTTGATGGAGTAGAACTCCATACCTATAAGGAGCTAAGAAGCATGGAGCAATGAAAATTGTGTGACATGTTGGTCATGAGGTTCATATACAGCACACTGGGTAGCACATATGTAGTACCTGCAAAGTGAACAGAGCCACTGTGGAGATTCCAGTCCAGCTGTAAAGGAAATACAGGTGAGGTATGTTGTAGGCATGGTGAAAATCAAAGACAGCACACACACCACTGCATTGGCCATCTTAAGCTGCGTTCACACTGCCAGCTACTTTGTCGCTGCATATCGCCAGTGGCTGGCGGTTAGGTCGCTAGTAGTGTGTATGGAGTCTAATCAGCACTCTTTCTTTACAAAAAATATTATTATTAAAATATAAGGATCACGTGAGCTCTATCATCTTTTCTCATATTGGCTGTCGCTCCCGAAAGTTGCTCTTCATTTGACTAAATTTAAACATTTCTCAACTTTGTCGCATTTCTGGACAAGTCCACATCCGGTTAGCCCACGCCGGAAGTTGCCAGCTCTCATTGAAAATGAATGAGATTTGGTAGCTGCATGTCGCTGGCAGTGTGACCGCAGCTTTACACCACCACCAGCTTTACATCACCTCGGTATAGGACTATGGCTTTAAGAAAATTGAAAATGACAGAGACATAATTACAAAGAGGGAGAGAAAAAAATAAGACTTGGTCACAAAATTGTTAAATACACAGTCAAAGCTTTAAGGCATTTGTGGTTTCCCCGACAAGAGTTTACTCTGGCACTGTGGTGATATCAAAACTATATTGTTTGAGTTTTCCGTCCAGCCACACACAGCAACACTGGCTCAGCCAATGGCATGATTTCGGGGTGGGACTATCTGTTTGTTCTACTAAAGGAGTGAATGAAAACCAGTTTGAAAAACTGTAATTTTGCAATTCCATTTAGTGACACTGTACAGATATTTACACACATTTCACCTTTAAAGAAGGCAAAGACATTTGCACATTTTCAGTGAGTTTCTTCACTAACAAAGTTTTAGTATGTATCATGGTAAAATAATATTTTTGTGTTGACATGCACTTTGGAATTCTTTTTAGTACCTTGAAGTACCCAGTAAATATGGTGGTTATGACCATTCTATTCTACAGGCTACCTGTCTGAATTTTTTTTCATAGATTCTTTAACTTCACATCTATGCTTCACAAACAAGCAGCTTTCATCACTCGCTATTCATATTGATTATTAATTACTGTTTGCGCAGCTTGAAACAGGTGTCCATTAAAAATGAGCACAGCTGCCTGTTTATTAAAAAACTACTTATCTCATTTCCAGACAATTCATTGTTTAATTTGTGGAAAATATAATTTACACAACTTAAGTGATATGTTAGAACTTTTGTTAAGCACAAACTTTGGCAAAGAAATACTTTGTTGTTTTTTCAGAGTCCACATTTAGCAATGGTGCCATTATAAGCATTAAATAAAAGAGTAGTTAGACCTTTTGTTAATCTAAATGTCTTTGTGGCACTTTTGGTTAAACCTGAATCAGCAGTGGCTTTGGCCCGCATGTTATGCAACCACCATGGAAATAAGTGAAAAAATATGTCATACAAAGGGACTCCATGAGTGCCCTCCGCTGATGGAAGTCTGACCTCCATCTGTGAGATAGACTGGCTTCCATTCTTTGACATCCTCTTGGCTAATTCTCAAGTGTATACTTTGATTATTTCAAATCATTTTTCTTTGCCATTTGTCTTCACAATGCCCCCTTTCCTCACTGTTCTTCCTGAAGTATAGAGTGACTTTTGACTTTGATCTCAAAGCAAAGGGTAGGCTACCACTAAATTGAAAGGCAGTTCTTTCTTTTGTGATGTCATCACGTCAATCACAGACTGAAAGGCAACAATACCTCTTTTATCAAACACAATGTTTGAAAGTTCATTATTAAAAGCCATGGCTCTTAAAAGTGGTTGAATCAAATTTCAATCAAACATAATTATTGTTCTCTTCAGGGTCACCAGCAATTGGTGACTGGTAATAATTTGCTCTGCATCATTCTATCAGCAGAAGTGTGAAGAGGACAATACATACTTTTTAAAACTATCTAGTGTTGTCAATATAAATTGTGTTCCAAAACAAGCAGAATAGCATTATTCCTACTTCCACGTGTGCAGAGTTTCAGGTGCAATTTTGATGTCAGTCCAGGTAAGATATCAAGAATATCAGAGATTTGGGAGACTTTGAATACAAATGTCAATGCACACTTCATTCTGTCACATGGTCTGAAAGACCTTTCGGACCTGAAGAATAGAACTGGCAGTGTATACTGTATATAAGGCTTCCAATGCCTTTTAAAAATTCCACAGTTCATGTGTATTTACATCATTGTCTTTCAAATTACTTTGGGAAACATTCATCATATTGAGACATCATTACATTATCAAGCTAGTTTCAACATGACTTTAACTACTCAGGTACATCCATATTTTGTTATCTTTACTACTTTGTGTACAACTCAAAATAAAAATTAGAAGGTGAACTTTACATACAGCAAATAACTTACTGAGAGTTGCGAGTCAGGTTAACTCAAACATCGATGTTCCTTGAACTTCTTTGGCTTAAACTGCAAAGTTGTGGGGAATACCCATGAGCCCTTGCACAAAAATTTACTCATGTTTGCTAGGTCAAAAGGAACTTATGTGGGCATTTAATTAGTTATTATTAAGAATTCATAGAGGTTTTAGCCATTTTTAGTATTATTGATGTTTTACTGTAAATAACTGTTTCATGTGAAGTTCCTGGTGATTAGTGATCCCGTTGGTGAAGTTGGACCCTGTTTAATTTGTGCACCTGTAATTTCTCCTTGCGCATATAGCTGAAGTGCAGTTTTATGAGCGCTCCTTTGTGGAGGCATTATTTTCATTCTCTGTGCTGTGCTATTTTATGAGTTTCTTTCTTAAATGAACATACATTTTTAAGTTTCCAGTGAATTTACTTAAAATATATACCCAGGTGAAAAAAAAGTTCACTAAATTACATTTTATTTAAGTGCATTTAGTACACTTCCATAATGTACTTAAAGTGCTTTATTTTCGCGCACTTATTTTGTACTTAATATACTAAAAGCTTAACTTTAGTACTTCTTAAGTTAAACTTAAGATCAACTAAGTGTACTCAACTGTGCTATTTTGACACACACTTAAGATGAACTTATATATATTTTTAATATACTATTTCAATCTTTAAAAAATGTATTTTGTTACAACTTTTAGTATATTTAAAACTCATTTGTAATGCATTTTCATTATACTAATGAATTACTTTAAATATAATAATAATATTTTATAAATATATATATATTATACTTAAGGTGTATTCCTCTGTCAAAAAAAGTTCACTAAAATACATTTTATTAAAGTGCACTTAGTACACTTCCATAATGTACTTAAAGTGCTCTATTTTAGCGCACTTATTTTATACTTAATATACTAAAAGCTTAACTTTAGTACTTTTTAAGATAAACTTAAGATCAACTAAGTGTACTCAACTGTGCTATTTTGACACACAATGAAGATGAACTTAAATATATTTTTAATATACTATTTCAACCTTTAAAAAATGTATTTTGTTATCACTTTTAGTATATCTAAAACCCATTTTTAATGCATTTTAATTATACTAATAAATTACTTAAAATATAATAATAATACATTATAAATATATATATATTATACTTAAGGTGTATTCCTTTGTCAAAAAAAGTACACTAAAATACATTTTATTAAAGTAAACATCTATAATGTACTTAAAGTGATCCATTTTCACACACAAATTGTATACTTAATATACTAAAAGTTTCTTTAGTACTTCTTAAGATAAACTTAAGATCATCTTAGTGTACTCAACTGTGCTATTTTTAAACACACTGAAGATGAACTAAAATATGCTTTTAACATACTATTTCAGCTTTAATTTTTTTTTTATTGTGTGTAAACGTAACCCATAGTTTAAAAAGATACCACAGATACAATACAGCACAGGTATGTAATGTACAAACAAACAGCATCCCTTTCTTGAAAAACATTTTAATTTTTTTAAACATTATTCAAAAAAAATTCCAATAAAGTACAAACAGACCTAGAGGTTGGAAAAAAAGAACATTAAACTATAAAATAATTAAACTACAGCATACAGTACATCTTAAATATAAACAAAACACGATTTTCTTTTCTTTTTTTAAATTTTACAGTCCTTTCCCAACCTTGGGGGAAAAAAACTAAACAAACAAAAAAAACAACAACCAACAAACAAAAATTAATTTTAACAGTGTTTTTTTTTCGACACAAAACTTTCGTTGTTGCATTTTCGACGCATTACAGCTCTCACCTCTGACTGCGTCGTGCCCGGAAACTCTGATATCACAGTGTCTGCCGAGGAAAAACATAAATAAATTAGTACCAGGCTGGTTTGTGAACCATATAGCTACAAAATTATGCTTATATAATGCTTGCTAGAATATAGACAACACAATGATTTTTTAACAAGGGGTAATAAAGGCAAAAATGGCTAAGAGACCTTTTTCACAGTCCGTGTGTCATCATATCTGATTTGTAATGTAAAGGATGGCTGCATTACTGTCAGTGGACAGACAGCAGTTTTGTGAAGAAAGCTAAACTAATTTAGCTGGACTTTAGCCTAAAACCAGACCATTCTCAGTTGTAACTGAGTTAGGGTCTGGCAAAGCTTCGTAGAAAAATCATTTCCAGAGGGGCGTCACCAACGGACGTCGCTCAAATTTCTCTGGATAGACCTAAAACCAATCAGAAGGAGATGACGTATGCAGAGTGACGGAGATACATCTCCGAGTGTTGTTCTTTGCTCGGTTTTTAACAAAAAGGAAACGTTCAAATCGCTTAAAACAGACGCGATAGCTGATTCTGACGAGTGATGATCCACAGCGGCATCCATCTTGGTAATGTAGCAGCTAGGCAGCGCGTGATTTTTTTCCCCCAAACCACTTCAGCAGAAATCCCGGCCTGCAGTCGATTCAGCCAGCGCTGTCGTCATCGTGTAAAGCCCGCCCCAACGTTTCTGATTGGTGCCTCGATTTCGACGGATTTGGAAATGGGCTTGAATGAGCTCTTTGCCAGACTAACTTTCAGAGCAAATCTAAATTTGCCGGAAGTTGTCTGGGTTTTCCCATGCTAGCTGGACTTAGCAATAAACATCAATATTTGAAATAGTTTGTTTATACTGATGTCCTACCATGTATGCCATCCTCCATTTTAATGTTTGATATTAAATGATCGATGTGATTGTCAGCACTGGCACTGCCAGTCATGAATGAGTAGAAGCAAGCTGCTCCAATTACTCCCAGAGAAATAATCAAGCTGATTTCAATTTATTTTAATTATTCTTTCAATAAGTTTATTGTGATTAACCTATGTTTTTGTCTACAGTATGCAGTTAAATTACTCAATCATGCTGGATACAACACAATTCTTAAGATAATCAGTGGTTATTTTTGAAGAATCCTCTATCTATGGCCTGGAAATAATAAATAAACAACTTTAATTTGATGGAATTATTGAGGATTGAATCCTAATGCAAGTGCATGAAATATATATGCAATTGTTTACTGTAACGTTTCCCCCAAACCTTTAATTTAATAATTTAAAACGGTATTTAACTTTAAGATTTGGTTAAATTAAATGCTCTTTAATGTGATATGCTGTTTGTATTGTTTTCTTGCTGTGATAAAATAAGGTTCACAGTCTCTGAAGTTGGCGCATGCACATATAGTATGACACATAAGTCAATTGTTTTTTAAATCATATTTTACACTAATATTTTAAATTTCTGCTGAGAAAGGACTATAATGAAATATAAATCTGATACAAACCGACGAGTGCATTCATTTTTTCTGGGTCCAGCTTCTGTTTTTGGGACCCATTCCCAGTGAGGCTGGATGAACCCAGAACCTCCCTCCCAAACAACACAACTGCTAGTTCTTGTGTGAACAGGGACATTCTGCTTCGATTCAGTCTCCTAAAGCAGGTTTTGTTGATTTGGACAGCTGTGTTTCCCATAGAAATCTGTGTACCGGGGGGGGGGGGGGGGGGAATTCACATTAACATACAAAAAAAAAAAAAAAAACATTTTAGACTGCGGTCTGTAAAAAATTTAATCTCTAGCCTGAAGACTGGCTACAATACCTGTCAATACCTACTTACTTTGAGGTCAAAATGCATAGTCACCATGCCAAATGCATACAGGTTGGCAGGTCTGCAGACGTGAAAGTAAGCAGGACATTTATTGCATTATGTAGTCAGCTTTACTGACTATAATGGGAATTTAGCTAAAGTCACTGAGTTTCAGTGACGCTCACGTTCTTTGCTCACTTTCTGTATGATTAACATGTTTAATAACCATCATCATGATGATAAGTATGCACCGAACGTTCAGCAGCCAAGATTGTTAGGCCGGAAATAGACCAAAAAAAACAAACAAAAACAAAAAACAAAGATTGAATAAAATGTACCAAACACTGATGGGATGTGATCAAAGAGAGGCACGCACAGATGCAGTAAACATGTCAGAAGGGTGGAAGCATTTAAATCTGTCTGGGAAAAAGTGCAAAAATAATTACAAGCACCAGCAACGAGAGACTGTTTAGCTCTGCATCACATGTCTCCGATGAGAAAAGGAAGGGTGGTTGTTGTTGGTTAACTGTATGATGATTGAACGTATGCATGTATTAATAGCACTGCACCAGCTCTCGGCACCGAGGTTTAAAGTCCAAAGGGCGAGGAAATTCTGCGCTGATACAGTGTTACTCCTCAGTTGCTCAGTCACACTTTAAAGAATTTTTAAGGCATAGATGTGACAATCATACATGCAACAAACATCTTCACATGTTTGTAATGAGAATCATTTATAAATTTCTTCCTGGGGCTTTCCACTAAAATAAAAGCTCCATCAACGTTCATAAATGTTAGTATAGTAATTGTACTGTTGCTCTATAAAAATTAATCAATAAAAATGGTAAAAAAAATACTAATAATAATTACAACAGCTATATTAATAAATTCGGACAAAGTGTTCAAGTCTGTAATAGATTTGTATCTATCTGTGGAATGTGAAATATTTTCTAATGTTTTAAAATAAGTCTCTTCTGCTCAGCAAGGCTGCATTTATTTGTACAAAAAATACAGTACATACCTGATACAAGAAGGGGGTCTCATTCTTTTACAAACTTACTCATTTTAAGTTAAGTAGTGCTTAAAAAATTATCAGTATTAAGTATTAATATTGTTCTTTAAAAAGCAAGACAAAATAGACAAGGCAATAAATAAACTTTAATTTATGCAATGGTGAAAAAAAAAATTGTACAAGGTTGAAAAACTGCCCAAAAAAAAACACCTTTTCAACCTTCGGCTTTGGCTAAGAATTTTTATTTTGGTGCATCCCTACTGCAGGGTCAACCAATGTCAAGTTTTGATATACTAATGCATGACAGCAATAAAATAATTCAATGGTTCTCCGCTTTTTTGTCTGTATAGTTTTTTGTCATATTTTTTGGCCCTAAATTTTTATATATATTTGCCCCTTAATGTAAAAGTACATTTTTGACTGTACCAATATTATCTGTTGAAATATGTAACAATGCATATATGGAAATACCTACAGATAAATGTGTCAATAAATTATTGAAATGTTGACTTAAAATTTGTAAGGGGTGCTCAGTAAAAAATGCAAGTCAAAAGGGTTCTGCTGACAAATTAAAAAGGCTGAAAATACAAGTTGAAAAAAAAGTTGAATGATTACTATTTCACAAAACACAGACAATAACATACCATCTCTTGGGCTGAGCTGGAGGACCCTGAGCTTGTGCTTGCTGTATCGATCCCTCTGTTAATTGAGGATATTAGTTCCTTGACACACTGCACTAAGGTGGGTATTTCTGCAAAAAAGGAGGGAAAATGTATTTTGTTTAGTTTGAAGTTTTCAAATTTACCAAAATTAACAGATTGTGAGGACATACCCATTCTGACAGTCAACTTAAACTAAACTGCCGCGTGAGATGTACAGTATATGTCAATTGCTTTCTCTAAAGCCCTATTCACAAGGGATTAGTATTATCTGGGGACCTGTGTGATTTTGAAATTGAATTTCACATCTGAATTTCGTGTGGTGCATTCTCACGGGATATGCGAAACCTGTGATTTTACTTGAATTTACTGACTTAACTCCCGGATACCCGGATGTCAAGGTTTTGAGAGTCCCGTACTACTGTCCAATCAGATGGATATAAAAAAAAAAAAAGTTTTGTGCCCTGTGTCATTTACGTCACCAGGTTAAAATAATATCTCAAGCTTTATGCTTCATTTATTTGTGACACATTAAACCTTTTCAGTTTTCTCTTTCTGCAAATTGTAGCGATATGACAGCACCCAAAATACTATCAAAATCTCCAACGCAGCTCCATCCTTTGCGAAAGATGGATAATAATGCACATGGGAAACAAAAACCTTAAATAATGATATGACCCGCCAAATGCTGGCCAAATCACAGAGATGCCGATTTGCACGTGACTAGTATTTTCACAGGAGCTCGGTGTTTGGCGAAATATAGTAGGTAATTTGTGGGGGAATTTTTATTTTACAAATTACAGACATGTTCGATTCACACGGGATTAAGATCACAGACAACCTCGGCAATTATTACAAATGACTGGAGGTCACCAGGTAATCCTGTGCGAATAGTGCTTAATTGTAATAAGCAGGGGTGCACATAAGTTTCTCAGCCTGGTTCTCATATTACAGCCTGGAGATTTGGTTTGTTACTCACACTGCATATATTATTATCCATTAAATATAACTATAAAACATACATTTAATAAGAGTGATTATATTATTATTATATTCAGAGGCGTCATGTCCGCATACAAAGTGAGGGAGCACGGGCCCCGTCAGATTTTTCAGCCAAGTGGATTTTGAATGCAGAAGAAAAAACAAAAGAAAAAAAAATAGCCAAATAATATTTTCTTATATTTCGTACAATCACACTACCTGACTAGAATGTGTACTGCATAGCACTGCACTTGCCCGTTATCGATCAAATAATGTGATGTTAGTACTATATAATGTAAGTAAGGGGGTGGGTTTGCTTTGAAAAAACAACAGAAGACAGATTTATGCTTTGAGTTTGAATAGAAATATTACACAGTACAGTTTGTTGAACTAAAATAGTGATTGTGCATTAACAGCTGTCAATCATGTCAATATGCAAATGTGCAGAACTTATTTACACAGCGCATTTTTTCTTTTGGTCACACATGCGAACCTGTGTACCACTTATGCCCACCCAGGGCTCCAGACTAACTTTTCCACTGGTTGCACTGGTGCTACCAACTTTCTCAGTTGGTCGCACCAGCATATGATTTGGTCGCACCTTTTTTTCTTTTTTGCTACATGCCATGGGATAAATCAATGCATGCTGATGAATAGTGGTCTTAATCTGCATACCCTAGTTTTGCATTGATGTAAAAAGACTGACAGTGACACAAGACCTCATGTTAGCAAAATGTATTAATCTTTTAACTTTCAAAAATACTATTAAAAAACATGCATTTTCTAATGTTTGATTATAATTTTACTGTCTTCACATAGAGATGGGCATTGATAAGATTTTATCAATAATAATGCCACTGACGATTCTGATTATCGATCCGATTCTTTAACGATTCTCTTATAGATTCTTGATCGCACTGTGTGGAAAAATGTAGTCATATGCTTTTCAAAAAAACAAGTGGTTTTATTTATTTTGAAGCTTAAGCTTGAGTAAGCAAACTGTACTTTTTATGTAATTTATGTAATAAATAGAACCTTATTGTAAAGTGTTACTGATTAGTTATACACCGATTCAGACGTCTCCTGAGTTCACTGTTGGAAAGATCAGTTGTTTTAACCATTCATTAAAATGAATCGGTTCAAAGGAGTCATTAGTTCGCGAATTGGACGTGTCATGCGCGTTGTGTGATTATCCCAGCAGAAGGACATGGACATCCAATATTTCTGTCAACACAGAAAACATTTCATCTCTGGATGTTTTTTTTTTCGTTTAATTAAAGTGTTGTTTATGTCAGCTGAATGTCCGAGACTTTTCAGAGAAAATAGGGCAACTTATTTAGCACAATTCACACCCAGCGGTAATTCAGGTAAAAAAAATCTCCGAATGTTCCACATGATACTTTGGTCTTCCGACCTTTTACCACCGTGACGATTTATTTTGATTAATATGTGCGAGGGAGAGAGAGCAAGACAGCGCTTAGTTGACGGTGAAGTCTTGTTTACACTTTCGCCTGGCCCCGTGCGCCACCGGGTCTCTCTCTCTGCTCGTTCTTTCAGTTAAACACGTGCCCTGTCACGCGCAGCAGTTCATCTACATTACTCACCGATCAAATAAGACTTTGGCGGGACAAAAATTAACTTTGGCGGGCACTAAAACAAGTTCAATGCAGGAAAATTCATGCGTGAATTTAAGCGAGTACATGACCATGCACTTGCACAAATGCGACCACATAAAATTTTAACTCGCATATTCTCAAAAAATGATCGCATATGTGAATATTTTGGTCGCAGTCTGCAACCCTGCCACCCCAGGTAATAAGTGTCAAAACACATCGTAAGTGGGGTGGGAACAGGATGCCAAACGCCACAGTTGAACCTTCTAGAGGTGTCAGGACTATATTTCTATCACTAAAGATATGAAGAAAGGTGCCTGCTTAAAATGCTTACAAAGATTGTTGTTACTATTAATTCCTAATGCTCAGAATCTTTCCCTGTATAAAACTGAAATACGGTACCACCACTTTTACACACTGCTTTAAATACAAAGCACATCAATAGAAGATTACAATCACAAATGTAATATTGTATAGTATATAAGACAGAATTATCCACATAGCCTCCCGTAGCAGAACTCATTTCAGGTATTTTATACTGTACCTTTCAAGGCTTTCACCACTTGACCACTGACACATAATGGCTGTTCCACGCTCTCTCCACTTGCCTCAGTAGCCCTTGAGGTGTCCTATATTTAAAAGAATAAAAAAAAATTCAAATCATAAGGATTTGCATGGCAATGTTATACTTGCAAAAAACGGTTTGGAGAACCTGCTGAAAGATTATGCTTAAAAATACATTAGAATAACTATAACACAGTCCAAATGTTTTTGTTGTTTTGTGTATGAACCGAAGTCAACAAGAAATAAAAACTCAGTAAGTTACATAAAAAACAGCGAAGGGCCAACAGGACATCTGTATATGAAGTCTATAAACAACTGACGTTTAAACAATACCATAGATCTTCTAATTTGTAGTATCTGCTTATTAAACATTACTCTTAAAAATACATTAGGTTGACTATTACACAGTCCAAAAGTTTTTGTTCCTTGCTTAGGGTTTGAAACGACATACGATTGGTTGAGAATTCTCTGAGTAATCGAACAAATCCACATTTGTGTCCACGGTTTCGGATTCAACTTCCTCCTCACTATGTAATGGATTGGTTCTGCGTTGAGCAGAGTGGAGTGGTTTCCTCAGTGTATCCTTCAGCTGAGTGAGGATCCTCTCCTTTGCAAGCTTTTTTTGTCTCTGAACCAAATAAAAACTATGTTATATACAACGTACAAAACAGCGAAGGGCCAACAGGACATCTGTACGTTAAGTCTACAAACCACTGACATTTAAACAATACCATAGATATTCCAATTTGTAATATCTCTGTAATAATCAGGACATTTCATAATAGGACTGCAAAATCATCAACATTAGGGCAATTATATAAAAAAAATCATTTGTTGCGCAATATTACGGTAAATACTTACTTTTGCTTTGTCATATTGTCGTTTCATCTCAATGTCTGTTTCGTCGTCTGAACTTTCTAAATTTTTCTTTTTCTGGAGCAAAGACAAAAACACATTACACGGCATTCTTAAACACATTTTCACTTGCAAACAAGTTTGCATTTTAGAAAAAAAACCCGCCATTGTAGTTTAAAATTTCAATTTAAAAGAACATTCCTTGCCGATTACGACCCCTCCCTGTCAATCATGGCATCAAGGAGGGGCCAGCGTTCAGAAACGTTTCTGTGTCATTGCAAGACAGACAAGGGGATATCATATATTTTAATTTCATTTTGTATAAAGTTAGCTGGCTGCAGCATCTTGTAACTTACTTAAGCCACCGGCAGCACACTCATTTTGACTCTCATGTTATAAAGTTAAACTTTATAACATGTGAGCAAAAATTTCTGAAGATGGATTAAGTATTTATCCAACTTACTGAACAAACGTCAGCACTAAACTGCATTTAATCATTAATAGTTCATGCATGTTATCAAATTCAACAAGTTATACTTACTCGTGGTGGAGCGCTAGCTCCTGCTGCCTTGACGTTCGCCATTTCGCGCCAGTGTAACGGACGGACTGTGGCCCATAGAGGTTGTGATTGGCCGAAATTGTTAGAGACGTCTGATTGGCTACGGAAAATTATTTTGCAAAAAAAAAAAAAAATCACATTTGATTTGAGGATAAAGCCCGGTCAGAGTGTGTCAAGAACTATTCAATAATGAATTGTGTGGCAGTTTTTTAAAAGCACAAAATATATTTGAGAATCGTGATCAACCAGATATGCAATGATGGCGCACAAAAGAAGATATAAAGAATACATACTTGATGATTCGAGCCAACCATCAAAGTCCACGAAATATCGACGGATAACAGCATCTGAGGTAATTTTGTTTCCTGCTAGGCTTAACGACAACGTATTATTTTTATTATTATTATTATTGTTATTATTATTATTATTAAGGCATAACAGTGCTTTGTTTATTACAGAATTATTTAAAGTGCCGAGTGAATTACAAGAACTATCTCAATTGCCCATCCTCCCACAAAGAAAAGAGACGAGTCTTAAAAGAGGTAACGTATGCTACATTATGTCATTTTACAAAACAGTTATGGACGTTTATCACTGATTCATTTTAGAATATTAACTAGGGAGGGCGGTAATGTGTGTGCCTTTAGCCTTTAGACTGCATCAGTTTTGTATTATGTTCGTTCCTATGACAAATCATCATCCCTTGAGGATTGTCGTCCTGGTGACTTTTCTATTAATCTATAATCCAGCCAGAATCAATAAATCACAATTTAAATCTTTGTTTGTTCTTCAGCATAGTGTAGCCTAAGCCCAATTAAATTGCCCAATAGAGGCATGGGAGTGCATTCTAGAAGTGAGAGCAGTCACGAGGCTCAAACTCTGAGCTCCCTGCAGTTTGCCTACAACTGGCCTGCTAAATGTGCAATTTAAGATTGCTAAATTAGCTTATAACAGCAGCCGGAGTTTTAGTTCTTACATATTCAAATAGTTATTCATACAGAATTGTGTTTGTCATCATTACACTAACTATAGTGGCATAATCTAGCTGTCCCAGAATGCTCCTCATGAAGGACCTCTCACAGAAAGTGCAAGAAGTCAAACAGCAGGACTACAGCATGAGCAGGACACACAAAACAACAAATCCTCAGAGGTAAAATGTCTGCAGATTGAAATGTTAAAAGTTTAACATTTTTAAACGTAATGCTTGTTTGTTGCATTTTTATCACTATTCTACAATGGAAGTAGAGATGCACCGATTGATCGGCTCGTGACCGGAACCGGCCGATTTTCACGTGACGGCCGGTCAGTCTGACATAATGCGATTTTATGCCGGTCAAATGCACTCGGGCATTAGCATAATTAACATCGCGTAACATCAGGGAAAACATGTAATCAGGAATAAAATAATATATATTTATTTATAACCTATATATTATTTTATTTTACCTGTTTTCATACGGAAGTTTAGTTTGCTAAATATATAAAAAATTTTTAGTTGGATATTGGATATGAAATGAAGGAAATGATTCTGCCATAACACTGCACTTTAGATGTGTGTGAACTTCCCACACCAGGAGTATTTTATATAGTTCTATTTTATAGCGATTATCTGTACAAAAAAATGTTATATGCAAAAAATGTAAAATGTTGTATTAAAGAAAAGAAAAGAAATATTTGTGTGTGCTGTAAAGAGATTAGAAAAATGGAAATCGGTATCGGCAGGTCAAACTCAATGAAAAATCGAAATCGCCCTAGAAACTGTAATCGGTGCGTCCCTAAATGGAAGTAAATTATGGATAGGCTTAATTTTTTCCTGTTGTCCTGTATGTGTATGTGATAAAGACAAAAACTGCTTGTAATACAACCACCCATGTCTCGCCAACTGGCTGTTGTATGGCTCATTACAGCCTGACAGTGAGGCAGCCTGGAGACAGTCCCACTCAGTGCAAGTGATGGAATCACCCTCCACGTCAGACCAAGCCAGCCCTTGGACTCACATAAGTGGGGACCAACAGGATATACAAATGCTAACAGAATTACAGGTAATAATTAATGTGAACATTGCCCAATTTGTATTAATAAAACTTCAAATAAAGAAGTTACTGTCAACACCATCTTAGACATATGTCAACAAATTATAAATACTTTGGAGTAAACACTCTACGGTTATCCATTCATGACAGGTTTATGCCAATTCAAATTCATTAGTAGACCAGTACACATAAGTTTACAAGGTGAATAACTTCCAGATGTTCAGCAGTTAATGGCTATAACACACATTATTTGATAGTGTTTAGACAAAAAAAGTCACAAAAGTTTTGCAATGATGTAATTTGAGGGATCTTCACTACAATGCAGATACAGTTTAACAAACACATTTCAGTTAATTGGCTTTTTTTTTTAAATGAAGAGGTTCAATATTCCTTTCTATGTATATATTAAAGTATGTCAACCAAATTATATAAATTTATTCAAAACACCCAGTCAGATTTGTGTATCTGGGTATGTTTTGTCAGTGGACAAGACATCTATCCCATTATTCATTGCAAAACTACTCAAATTCTGTCTGGTTGTGTATTGTAAGTTAACAGTCTTAAACTATTATAAAAAAACAACAAAGTAAAAGCATGTTTTTTTTTTTTTATCTATGGCAGGACATATCCTGTACACAGCCAGAAGAGAACATGTCTGTTCCAACTGCTGACCAGTATGAGCCAAACGAAAAGGTTAGTAGATTGTATTATTGTATGTTTTCTCTTTACACAATGTGTCTTTTACTACAGGTTACTTTTTACAATAATTATTATTATTAAGATTATTATGTATTGTAAATTAACAATTGTAAACCATTATTAAAAAAACACCAAAGTAAAAGCAGTTATCTTATGTTTTTTTTAGGTATGGCAGGACATATCCTGGACAAAACCAGAAGATAACATGTCTTTTCCAACTGCTGACCAGCAAGAGCCAAACGAAAAGGTTATTAGCTTGTTTTACTGTATGTTTTTTATTATTGTGTGTTTTTTGCTATAGGTTACTTTTTACAATAATTAATATTATGATTATGTTATCACAGGCAGGCCCATTGACAGATGGAGATGATCCTGTGTATCCCGGCGCACATCTGACAAAAGGACAAAGTTTACTGTTGCTTATGTCCTTTGTACTAAGGCACAATCTTACAGCTGTTTCACTGGACCATCTACTGAGAATTTTCAACGAGCATTTTCCAGGCATGGTACCACTGACCACATATCTTTTCCGAAAAGCTTATGGTCAGTATGGAAATTATGAACCCCATTTCTACTGTCCTACATGTGAAAACTACTTAGGGAAAAGTACTGGTGAGCTACAGTGTGACATTTGTCACACAGTAACTGATTCAGATAGCTCTCTTAAAAGTGGATGCTTTTTCCTGGTTCTTAGTTTGGCCTCACAGATCCAAACATTGCTTGAGGAAAAACAAACAATTTTTCAAAAAGATTGGCTGATTTCAGATACAATTTCAGACATCCAATGTGGAGAAGAGTATCAGAAACTTAAGGAATCTGGTGCAATGGGTGAGGATGACATATCTTTAATTTGGAACTGTGATGGAATCCCACTGTTCAGGAGCTCCAAGTACCAGATCTGGCCCATACAGTGCCAAGTTATAGAGCTTGAGCCTAGAGAACGCAAGGCAAACATCTGTCTTCCATGTCTTTGGTTTGGTGAAAAAAAGCCCTACATGCTCACATTTTTGAGGCCATTCGTAGATGAACTGTCAATTCTACAGAAAGATGGAATTAAATGGAAAGATTCAGCAAACGTAGAGCACACTTCCAAGGTTTTTGCTCTCATATGTAGTTCTGATTCAGTCGCCCGCCCACTTCTAAGGAACACTAAACAGTTCAATGGTTTTTATGGGTGTGACTTCTGTTACCATGTTGGGGGAGGTCCCTACACAAATAAAGCCCCTGTGCCAAAACTTAGAACTGAAGTAGAGCACTTTGATCACGCATTGGCCGCAACACTTGAGAAAACTGTAATGGGAGTAAAAGGACCTTCACCTTTAATGAAACTTGAAAACTTTCAAATGATAAATGGATTTGTTCCAGAGTATCAACACTCTGTCTGCCTTGGGGTTACAAGGCAACTAGCTAATCTGTGGTTTGACTCCAGAAATCATGAACAAGAGTGGTACATAGGAACAAAATCAGACCTTCTAGACAAAGAGCTAGTTACAATCAAACCACCTGTTGAGATAATCAGAGTACCACGATCTGTGGCAGACAGAAAGTACTGGAAGGCATCAGAGTGGAGGTCGTTCCTCCTATTCTATGCTCTGCCTCTTCTGAATGGGGTTTTACTGAGGAAATTCTGTAACCACCTTTTTCTGTTTGTGTTTGCTATGCATATTCTGTTGGGAGAAAAAGTGAAACGCTGTGATATTGATGTAGTAGAAAGAGCTCTCAGAAAGTTCACTTTGCAGTTTGAGAAGTTGTATGGAGCAGCAAATATGACTTTCAATGTTCATCTACTGACACACATTACAACAAGTGTTAGGAATTGGGGGCCTCTGTGGGCCACATCAACCTTTTCCTTCGAATCATTTAATGGCACTCTGTTAAAGTACTACCATGGAACCACCCATGTTCCTGAACAAATTGTTGGAAGGTTTCTTTGCTGGAGAAGTCTAATGCAGAAAGCTGAAAAGGTGATGGCAGATGCAAATGATGGTGTTAAAAAGATTTTTTCTGGTTTACTTAGCAGCCATTTACATTCTTGTAATTCAGCCAGCCTCAATGAAAATGTCAGGGTTTTTGGCAAACCCTGTCATGGTAAACTATCACTATCCCAATCATCTGCTGTCAAAAAGTTGCTGGGTGTTACAGTCAGTCAATGTGTATTTTATCATCGTTTCATCGTAAAAGGAATACTGTACCATTCAAGCAGTTACAGAAACCTTAAAAAAAGGATAAACTCAACAGTAGAATTACTGGATGGACGACTGTGCAGAATTCTTAGCTTGTTAGTATTCAGATTACACCATGTATCAATGCACTGTGTATTGGTTAGGGAGCTCAAGAATACCGGTAAACTGCTCTGCAGGGACAGTGAGCTAAACATTACTTCAACTTTTGTTTCTGAGGTGTTGCAGTCCAACAATGTATGTGCGGTTCCCACTGATCTGTTTTACAGAAAATGTGTTTTGATAGAAGCAAGAGCCAAAAACTATGTTATTCCACTCCCAAATAATATAGAGAGAGATTAAATATGAACTGATAACACACTACTATTAATGTGAGATGATTTACAGACTACTGTACTTATCCTCCAAGCCTGCAAGTTTTTTTTTTTAAATGTTATGCAATACAAAGCAAACCGTTAGAAAAATACAGTTGTCATGCCTGTCCTAAATATTAACTCACAGACTGTGCAGTGTTAAGTGATTTTTTTTATTACTGTGAAATGAGTCAATTATTCTAATATCTGTTTTCTTTTTAATGACAATAAATGTGGAAAACTGTCATTTTGTATTGCAAAAGCACTTTTATGTAACAAGCTTAATGTGATACTAGTGCATTTATAATATGCTACTGTATTTTTCATGAAAATTCAAATAATAATTAAATCTGCTAACTTTATGTAAAGTATCACTGCATGCTTTTTTTAATGCAAAACACTTCTGAATATGTGTACTATGTTTGACTTAAAATCAATTGAAGATTTAGTGCATTTAAGTATACTTACAGTTAATTTAAACTATTACATTGTTAATATATTTTAAACAAAATGAATTTATGTATCTAATTAAATTTAAAAAAATCACTATTTAGTATATTTATATAGAGTGTACTTAAATAGCACATTTGTGAATACATTTAAAACATATTTCTTGTGTAATCAATGTTATTCAAACTAATAGCTATCTAAAAGTGCACTAACAATTAACTACTTTTAAAGCTTTAAAATATGTACTTGTAAAAATACACTAATAACACTCTTCTGTGTATTTTTCAAATAGTATATCTTAATTCAATAAAAATACATTTAAAATATCAATGTTAGTATACTTTCACAATTACACTTAATACTACTAAAATTAAAATGTACTTTTAATTAGTGTTTTTATAGTGTATAATTTTTTGGAGAGTTTTATTAAAAAAATGAAAATATGTACTACAAATATACCGGTATTTAATTGTTTTCTTAATGCACTCAAGTACACCTTATTTTTATCATATATTAAATCCACTAAAATGAGCGACCCAGGCACAGTTTTTACTTCAGAATAGTGTACCTTGAATACACTTAAAATCAATTTAAGATTTAGTTTGTTTATTTTAAAGTGTATTTAAATAGCAGTTTTTGGAAATTTAAACTTTTGATTAATATATTTTGAATATATTTTAAGTAAAGTCAATTTAATTTTAACTTATGATAGCTATCTAAAAGTGCACTAATAATGAACTATTTGTAATGCGTTAAAAATGTAATTCTAAGAAATACACTAATAAAACTCTTCTGTATATTTTTTCAAAAATATGTATTATTTATATGCACTAAAAATACATTTAAAATATAAATGGTATTTAATATACTTTCTCAATTACACTTAAGTTCTACTTAAGTAAAGATATACTTTAAATTAGTGTATTTATAGTGTATAATTTCTACATTTTTTTTAGCACAAAAAAAAAGAATGTACTACAAATGTACTTTCTTATTTTTAAGTGTAATTTTAGTGCACTCAAGTACACTTTTTTTTCACCTGGGTAGGTATGAAGCATTTTTGCATGTGAAATTACCAATAATACTGCATATCTTATCCCACCGAAATGCTCATTCTGCAGTACAGCACTGATTTAGAGTTGGATACAGATGTACATTTCTTGGTACAACAGTGAGGTTATCTATAACATCTATAAAAAGTAAAACTTTAACACTTAATTTAAGTGGCTAAATGATTCTGACAGTGTGACTGAGTTAGGACTCCTTTCATCTGGTTCTTATTGATTCAAATCTCTTGGAATTTCTGAAGGCAAACAAAACCAGTTATATTTATTTACACTAAAAGAAATATTATAGCCTATTTGTTTTAGGATTTATGCATTTCTTTTTTATCTTAAAAGTTTTTCATGCACTTTGGATTTGCTGTTATAGAAAGTACCAAATCATAGTTTTTTTGTTGTTGTTTTTACTGTGTAGTTTTTAACAAGACCATAGTAAGCACATGGAATATGGATTTTCACTACCATGGATCGATGCATGCATCCAGGGGCAACTTGCACTCAAACGCTCATTAGACAGCGATTCTGGTGGCCATCATTAGTGCAGGACGTATGTCGATTTGTAGCTGCTCGCCACATTTGTGCGACTAATAAGACGTCCTTGTGAACCCCCAGCCGGGCTACTTCAACCATTGCCTGTCCCTTTGAGACTCTGGTCACACATAGCCATGGATTTTGTAACTGGTCTGCCCCTCTCCCATGGCAACACAGTCGTTTTGACTGTAGAAGACAGGTTCTTGAAGGAGGCTCATTTTATTCCACTCCCAAAATTATTTTATGTAGCAGTCATTAACCACATCTTCTGCATTCCATGACCTCCCGGTCGATGTAGTTTCTGACAGAGGCCCCCAATTTGTGTCACGTTTTTGGGCAGAATCAACTGCTGGGGGCTACGGTGAGTTTGTCCACTGGGTTTCATCCACAAACATATGGGCAAGATGAGTGGGCGAATCAAGAGCTGGAAAAGGCCCTGCGCTGTGTGGGCTCCTGTAATCCATCTTCTTGGAGCGATCACTTAGTCTGGGTCGAGTATGCCCACAACTCCTTGCAGTCATTGTCTACAGAGTTATCACCCATCCAGTGCAGCCTCGGTCATTTGCCCCCTCTGTTCCCCACACAAGAATCCGACATACAAGTTCTGTTCGTCCTTGCCGACGCACCCTGAAAGCCACCAGAGAAGCCCTCATACGGACTGGCACACGGATTAAGCAGTTGGTGAACCATTACCGTGCTAAGGCCCCAATTTACGTGTGCAGGCAGAAGGTTTGGCTGTCCTCTAAGGAGATCCTGCTCCGAGTCCCCTCACATAAGCTGGGTCCCAACAAGTTTATCGGGCCATTTCCCATCGCCACGGTCATTAGTCCGGTGGTGGTCTATCTCAAACTACCTCCTTACCTTAAGCATATTCAACCCATTTTCCATGTTTCCAAAATCAAACCTGTTTTGCATTCTGAATTACACCCTGCCACACCCGTCCCACCTCCTCCACGTCTTGTTTATGGCTCCCTGGTGTAAATGGTCAGGAGATGGATCGACGTCAGGCGGAGGGGCAGAGGGTTCCAATACCTGGTTGACAGGGAGGGTTATGGACCTGAGGAGAGATGCTGGGTCCCGGCTCGGGACATCCTTGACTGCGCCCTCATAAATCAGTTTAGTGTGCTGAGCACTAAATCAGCACACTATGTGTCAGCTGGTCATCTACGGAGGATACCTCGTCTCTGCCCGCGTCAGGAGTTAAGATCGCCCATCTCAGCTGAGCGTTGTTCTACACCTCACTAAGCTTCAACAGAGGATTCTACGACTCTGTTCTTGACTTCCACAATGCACACACTCATCCTATGATCACAGTCTTCATAGATTGCCCCTTGCGTGACTACAACACACACACCACTGGAGATTGCTTCCCGCAGCCGGTGTCTGGATTTTCTGCATTCATCAACCCAGAGACTACTCATTATTATTGTTAATACATCCTTTGAATTGTTCCTCTGCTCTTGGGTCTGTTTGTCTCAATCATTTCACTGTAGGCCTTAAAAACAATAAATGCAAAAAATAAACATTTATAAGTTGTAAATAAAATTATGATATTCCCTCACTCCCCTATGTTGCCTATTACAAATTGAATAGAGCTGAAGTAGTGATATTATAATATTTATTATGAATCTATTTCTGCCTAAAGTACAGTTATTTACTATAGTAAATTCAAGGATGGTGATGTAGAATTCTGTGCCGAATTCAAATGGTTTCCGCGTCTCGCGTCATGCTTCACTGGTTTTCTCAGCGCTACACAATTAAGAGCTCGAACCTGAGCCGAATCCAATTACAGAGACATACAGGTGCATTAGTGGAGGTTGTAACTCCGCCTGTCTATTTGATGCTGCAAAACCAGATAGTTCAGATGCGTTGCGAGTCTTCAGTTTAAAATCAGATGAACTGCGGTGCAAATGCTTATCAACCAGTATAATTAGGAACTGGTAGGCTAATATTCTGAGTCTAGATAAACGTTTTTATGCTAAGACAAATTTGATGATCTATTTGATATATGACTGATAAACACCCCCATTTGTGACCTAATGCTCTAATGATTTGTTGGGAAAAGAGGTAGACTATCTCTTAGCTCATGATCTTTTTGAAACTAGCTTCAATGCTTGGCAACCCCCTGTCTGTTAGTAAATAACCCAGATGGAACATACAATTTTTGCATAAATTATAGAAGATTGAATTCAGTCACTAAACCTGACTGCTTTTTCCTTCCTTGAGTCAGTAAGCTTGATCTTTTAAAAGGATATTGGCAGGTGCTTTCTGCTTTTGGTACTCCCGATCATTTTCTACAGAATATTCTCTTGCCCTTTGGAGATTTAAATGCACCTGCTATCTTTCAACATCTTTTAAATCTAGTTCTGTCTGGGCTGTCTGGTTGTGAAGCTTATATGGAGGTCATTGCTCTTGCTGGTCGGATCATATCATCCAGATAAAAGTGCTTTTCTAGCATCTTTATGAGGCCAACCATACAATCAATCTTGCTACATGTGACTTTGGACAGGCCACAATGTAAAATACAGGTATGGTAGTGGGATGTGGTCAGCTCCATCCAAGATAGAAGGTGGTGAAATTTGTAATTTCCCAGTGCCTTCCAACCATAGGGAACATGGCCGATTCCTTGGAATGGCAGGGTGTTACAGGGGGTTCTGTAAGAACTCTGCAATGGTTTTGCTCCACTGAGTAACCTCCTTAGCTCAAATGTCCCATTTAACTGGTTAGAACTTTGTCAACAGGCATTTGATGTGGCAAAATCCTTGCTAGCCACTGCTCCTGTTTTGACTGCTCCTTTTATCTCATCTTTTTGTTTTTGCCTCCTTTTGTGTTATAGTCTACCATGAGCCAGCCCATTACACATTGAATTGTGGTTAGTATCTGACCAAGAACAAAATATGAACCTAATAATAATGTTTGTGTGGTGTCTATTTTCAGGATGGTACGCAAGAAACACTAACAGGAGTTACAGATTAAAAGTGTTGAGGAGAAAGTGAGGAACCTGCTTGAGACTTGATGGACAGAATGTTCTGGAACAAAACAACAACAGTATATAAAGCTGCTAATAAAGTCTAGTGGTGTAACTGCCAGACATGAGCTGTCAATACTAATTCCCATGAGTTACCAACAACTACTACACAACTGCCCTGTAGAACAAATTTGACAAAATGTATCATGGGATAGAGCAATTAAAGGTGGAGAGACCCACACTCAAGAACTCTGTGAATGAGGCCTTGGTTGTTCAGGACTGATTCAGTATGGAAAACAATTATTCAGTCACTCTCTGTTGAAATCGAATGAGAAATCCATGGCACTCTTTTTAAATTAATTTTAAATTAATGGCACTGAAAAAATTAAAGTCAAAATCAAATAAAAATGAGCCCTAGTTTTTTTTTCTTAATACACATTCCTGATATTTTGTGTACAATTTAGTAGTGTTAGTAGTGCCTCTGAAACAAATGTCTTTTTTATCTAGGCAAAGATGGCTATTGGATAATGTTAACCAATTGCCAAATAGCTAATGAGTACTTGTTTTAGCAACTACAACTTCAGGTCTCGCTTCATTTTGCAATGGAATGCCTTCTTTCCATGATCCAATGGGTAAAGTCATACTTGAAATTTTTTCTCTTTGAATATCATTTCGAGTGATACTCAATAATGAAAATATGTCATATAATATTGCATATGTCACATTATGGTAGTAAAATGGGCTGTGAATGCTGTTTCATATTGACTTTAACATTTGGTTGGGGAAAATGGTTAGATATATCTGATATACTGTAGTATTTGCTATGGGTCTCACAACATTCATTTGTGTGTAAAGTGATTTAGTTTTAAGTGATGTCATTTTAAACTAGATTTAGGATTAAATGTACACAGTAAGTCTCTTATTGTGTTGATT
Source organism: Moxostoma hubbsi (assembly GCA_032164185.1). Lineage (NCBI taxonomy): Eukaryota > Metazoa > Chordata > Actinopteri > Cypriniformes > Catostomidae > Moxostoma > Moxostoma hubbsi. The sequence continues at coordinate 34,355,811 of JAVLUX010000001.1, read as the reverse complement.
GTGCTAGGTTTATACGTGTTCTAATTACCTTTTAAAATGTCACATTGTTATATCCAAGTATGCTGAATTCCCATAGTAAATTATTCTGGAATTGTAATTCTTTTAAAGGCTCAGGCAGGTGATAGCAATGAGTAATTATAGTCACCAGTTGCAGTCCAGCAAATGTCTTATCATATGTATATGGCAAAACTCAAAGACTAAAATTAAACAAAGATAAGGGCATGGTGTAACCGTCCTGTCTAATGGGCTGGGACAGTAAGTTAAATGTTGCTGAACCCTATAGAGTGATGAGGTTATGTTGGTTGCTGTTGTCTCTCTTGACTGTAGCTCATATGCCTTTGCACTAGCAAAAAAACATTTTGGATACCTGACCTAGATAGGACTCCATTTCAAGAAATGCTGTGCAAGTTATGGGCTGAACTCCAGTTAAGTCTAAAAAGGCATGGCTACATGTGCAATTGCTTTATTGAAAGGTGTATCTACATTGCTGCAGTGCACATGATCAAACATATGCCATGCTCTTGGGCTTGTCAAGGACAAAACAAGAATATAAAGACTGCAATTACACCACCACAGGTAAGCTCTGACCTTTTCCAAAACCTAAATGTAGCAAACGAAAAATGCTAATTTGCCTTACATTTCCTCTAATACAATAATATTTTCTCTTTCCTTATAATTCAAAAATTAAATATTCTCTATTTTGGTTAGAATGAGATTTTTTTTTTTTTTTTAGATGTCTATTATAGAACAGAAATTAGTTAATTGTGTTATACTATGTGCTGTACAGGCTTGTAGCCTGCAAAATCTGACTAAATATAAAAAGTCTGAAAAAAAGTAGTAATTTACTACTTTTCAAGTTTTGGTCATGCAGTTTTTGAGATTGAGCATTTCAAACCTTAAAGAAACGTCAATAGTTACATTTACATCTTTAGCCCTGAGGATGTGTTAGAACAAGATAGTGAAAGCTAAGTTTTCATTGTGTTTGCATAAGGTATTATCTGTACTGCTGTACAGCTTTTCTCACTGTATTCTCAAATTTTCCTCACAGATTATTAGGATCTTGCTAAAAGGGGAGATGCATTCAGCTAAAGAAGGGACCGCTTCAAAAACATGTCTCATAATTGGTGTTTCATGCAAAAAAAAAAAAAAATTAGAAAAATTGATAAATGGCTAATGAAAAAACACACTGGACTACTGACTGTCAAACGTGTCAAACCACAGATGTTTTTTGAGGAGATGCTATTAAAAATGCTGCTGAGGGAAGTTTGTGGAAACAGGTGTCAGAGCTTGCCAAGATGTTGAGGAGTTCTTTGCCATCTGCCACATGTTTTATCGAAAGATGAACATAACAATCTGTCCCATTCACCAGACAACAAGATATTCACAACAGCCCAAAGGAGCAGAGATTTAAATGAACAAGTTAATGGAATGTACCTTGAAAATAGTGTCCAACTCCAGCAATGATGCCGTCGTTCATATGGAAATTTTTTTGGAATTACTAGGCATTGGACTTGCCTTATCTCACAACACACAGAATCTAACAGATGACAAACTTAAACCAGGTGATGATCAGATAAATTCAACAACTGCCATCACAGATGACGAATCAAAGCTTGAGATAACACAAATTACAGATATGCAATTCAAAGAAAAGAGGGTGAAAATACACAGTACAAATTAAATGGTAACACCAACCACTTCCAGAAAATATGCAGACACTGTTACAAAGACCAAACAAGAAGCAGGAATAACAACAGAGCTTTCTCTAACCAAATGTACAACAGAATATGAGTTGTCCACACCTGTAGAAAGAGCTGCTACAACTTACAAAAGGAAGTAATACAGAACTTGATGATTTAAAGGCAGGGTACCATGATCAGTCTTTGGTGGCGCCAAAATTCTGTCCGACCGGGGGATGGGGTGCTCAAATGTTAGAACCGCCACTGGAAGAAGGTACATGAGACAGGAATGACAACATAGCTTCCTGTATCCGAATGTACAACAGAACTTGAGTTATCAACACCATTAGATACAAGATCTGGTTAAGGAACAGCTGCAACATACAAAGAAAGCAAGTCAGAACATGAAGATTTAAGGCCAGAATACATTCAACCAAAAGGCACAAATCTATTCCTTTAATAAGAGATAATGGAAAGAAAATGAAAAGGGTGCCATGGTGGTCAGAAGAGTGCACAGTGGGAATTAGAGAAAGAAATAAGGCATTTCGAATTTTAAAAAGATTAATAATAAGATACAATCATAGAGTATCCGAAGAAAAGGGCAATTGCAAGGAGGGTAATTAAAAATGCAAAAAGAAAAGCTTGGCAAGAGTTCTGCAGTACAATTGGGAGAGAGACTGAAATGCATGTGGTTTGGAGAATGATTAGGAAAATGAGCAGATCCCTGTAATAGAAGAGAAAGGGGAAATGGCCATTACAAATAAGGAAAAAGCAGAAGTCTTAGATACAACCTTTGCTAAAATTCACAGTATTGAAAACTTGGATGATACGTTTTTAAAAAGAAGACAAGAAATAAGCTAAATATATAAGTATGAAAAAACAAGGAGTAGATAGCAATATGGATGAACATTTTTATTCTTTTGAGTTCAAAATAGCCATTAACAATTCAAAGAATACAAAATTAATAGAGATAGCCATTAATGCATTATTGAATTTATATAATCAGGTATGGAATGAAAGTAATTTATCCAAAGATTGGAAAAGTGCAATAGTGATACCAATAGTTAAACCAGGGAAAGAACAGCTATAGACCAATTGCACTCACATCTACATTGTGCAAAGTAATGGAGAAAATGATAGTAAGAGGGTTGAATTACTTTTTGGAGAAAAATTAAATATCACCAGACCAGAGTGGTTTTAGGAAAAAGAGATCTACAATGGATGCTCTGATATTATTCGAAAATGATGCAAAAAAAGCACTTATAATGAAAGAATAACTTGTTGCAGTTTTCTTTGCTTTTGAAAAAGCATATGTCACTTTATGGAGAGAAGGACTATTAATTAAATTAAATAAACTTGGAATAGGGGGGAGAATGTATAATTGGATATTAGATTTCCTATTTGAACTTAAATTCCAGGTAAGAATAGGGGAAGAAATGTCAGTACCATATGATATTATGAATGGGACTCCACAAGGAAGGGTCATCAGTCCAATTTTATTTTGTTTAATGATTAATGATATATATGAAAATGTTAATCCATATGTGACCGGGTCAAGTTTTAATGTTTGGCTCTGGGCTCAGTGGGAGTGGTTTTGTTAAATGGGATAGCTCCAATGAGAAGGCACACCCACTGGCATTTTGCTGCGGCTCTATATTGAACACCTGTGTGGCTCAATTAGGAAGGTGTGTTGGGTTTTGGTGGCTTTATAAAAAGGTTGTTTCCATGTGGCATTGTTGTTCTTCTCTGTGCTGTGAATAGAAGGCTGTTTGTTTACATTTCCTGTTGCTATTCCTTGGTGAGTCATTTGATTTATTGCTCTCTCATAGTGTAGATCACTGTCTAAATAGGTGTTTGTTAGTAGGAAGGCGTGTGTGAAGTGGCGAGTGCAGGTAGCATAAAGCTCACTGTAGTCCAAATATTCCAACTATGAGGTAAGAAATGTTATTGTGGGTTTTCTCCTCTTTTTGGAAGGGGTGGAACCATTTTTAATTAATGCACAATTTGTGCTTTATTGCAGGTGTGGCCCAGAGCGCTAGCTGCTGTTTGTTCTTACCTTGTTTCTTTCTTTTGGTTTTCTTTCTTTGATATTATAAATGTCTTTACCAGTGTATATCCATATGTGATTATTTGAACTGTGATACCAAAGCTAAACAGAAGGGAAGGGTATTTTGTTGTTTTTCTGTATTGTTTCTTTATTTGATTTTTCTATCACTTGTTGCAAGTAGTAGAACTTTTTATTCACTTATTTGCTGTGGTTTGTCCCTTCTGTCAAAGTGGGGGAATTCTGGTCTCTTATTGACTGTGGGTAGGTAATTGGTAAATGTGGATCTATTTTGACATTTTAAATGATTCTCCTTGTGTAAAATAAATTGTATATTTTTCTGAAAGTCACGTTTCTGTCTTTGATGCAATCCGAACCAGCAGGGTCCTTATTTTTGTAATTCCTTTTTGGTTTAATTCTTTTGGGGGTATTTTGATTACTTTTACTTTCCTGGTTGGAGAAGTAACCTAGGTGGCGTAGTCGGTTTTTTTAATAGGTATCCAGAAAGGTTACACATATATTGGAAAGGCATTATATGCTGATGATGGAGCAGTATGGAAAAGAGGTAGGAATTTAAGAAATGTAGTTAAAGGAATACAAGAAAGAATAAGTGAAGTTGAAGAATGGTCAATAGATTGGGGATTAACATTTTCAGTACCAAAGACTCAATATATGATTTTTACAAAGGAAAAAAAAAAAAAATGGAACAAATGATTCTGAAAATATATGATCAACCACTAGAAAGAGTGACCGAATTCAAGTATCTTGGATTAATCTTTGAGAAGGGACATATTAAGAAAATTGAAAACAAATGTAAATGAATAATAAATTGTCTTCACTAGCCAAGTATGAATGGGGAGCCAGCAAGAGTTCACTGTTACATGTATATCAAGCTTTATGTTCTAGTATAGACTATGGATGTGCAGTGTATGGGGCTGGATCTAAATCAGAATTGAAGAAATTGGATAATTTACAATCTAGTGCACTGAGAATCTGTTGTGGAGCAATAAAATCAACCCCTTTAGATGCCATCAGGGTTGAAATGGGGGGGAGGGAACAACTATCTATAATGTATTTGATTAACTTGCAAGGAAGTGACAATTATCGCGCGCACACACAGTTTTAAAAGATTGTTGGGAATATAAAAATAATGGTGGAAATGGCTTTGGATGGAAGTATGAACAGTGGGTCAAGGATTGTTGTCTTGAGATCGAACTCATCTGCCCTAATATGACATTACATACTGTGCCTGTATGGAACTTTCCTGAACCTATTGTTGAAATTAGATTATTAGAGGCCTGGGAAAAAGCAGAAAAAGGGTATAATAGTAATGAAATCCGTATTTATGAGAGAAAATGTTTACTCTCTTATGCAGATGTTTACAGATGGATCTAAAGATCCATTTAATCAAAAAGTTGGTATAGGAGTATATATTCCAAATTTTAAACCAAAAATTAGTCTAAGAATAACTGATAAATTCTCTGTATATTCCAAAGAGTTAATTACTATAATAGTAGGGCTATAATGGATCGAACAGACTAAACCAATTAGGACTGTAATTTTTTCAGATTCGTCATCAGCTCTTAAAAGTATGGCTACAAGAACTGACAGAAAAGATCTACTGATGGAAATCTATACATTATTGTACAGATTGAAAGCAGAGGGTATAATAGTATAATTTTGTTGGATACCGGCACACATTGGGATAGGAGGGAATGAAATGGCTGAAAAATTAGCAAAAAAAGCATTTTTGGGTATTAAAGTACCCCTGGGGAGAAGTGAGGTAAAATCAGTGATTAAAAAGAAACTTGTTAATTTATGGCAACAAAGGTGGGAAAATAGCAGCACAGGGAGATTGTATTATAATATTGCAAAATTAATAGGAAAAGAACAATTGAATGGAAGGAATAGAAAGGCAGAAGTAATGATTTCTAGATTAAGACTGGGACACACAGGTTTAAATTCAACACTTGCAATAATGGGGAAGCATGAAAATGGTATGTGTGATGAATGTGATGTTTTCGAAACAGTAGAGCATGAATTTTTTAAATGTAACCGTTCAATGCAGTAGTCGTTTTAATAATATAAAGGATAGACCAGTAAATGTCACGGACCTCTTGGGAAAGGGTTTGAGAGATTCTCAGACATATAGGGCTGTTTTGACTTTTTTTTTGTTGTCCTTTTTAAATAATACAGGACTAGAGCACAGGATATAATGTATGGGGATCATAGTGCTTCTACCCAACCTGGAGGTTGAGGAGCCCAGTGTGGAAGCTGGAGGAGCTGAACATGCAGAGCCAGCTGAAGCATGGGTTCTGATCCTCTGGGGTGGGTGGAGCATTACATCCTCATGTATGTAAATGTGCATGCATGTGTATGTGTGTGTGTGTATATGTATGTATGTATGTGTATGTGTGTGTGTGTGTGTGTGTGTGTGTGTGTATAATTAAAAATAAATTAATAAAAAACAAACAAAAAAAAAAAAATACAGACGCATCACCCATGTGAGCGGCCATTAACAAGAAGAAGATGAAAATGAAGAATTCGGCCCCGCCCATTACCCACGAACAGGCCCAGGAATTCGGATCATCGATCAGATGCAACTTCCCTGCAAAGCATTCGCCTTCATTAGAACAGCGCTTCCATCCAAACAATCTCGTTATTCAACAAAAGTTGGCACAGTAGCTCAGTACGTTGTTTTCTTTTTTTGTTTTGTTTTGTTTTTTGCAGTATTGACGATTATATTTTTTACTCAGTCTTTCTTTCTATGCTCGAGAATAATTTAGAATTAAGTTTCATGTTCATTGACACAATTAGGAGCCATTCACAGCGAACATGCTTTGACAGTGCCTCGCCTATTAAAGTGTATAGAGTGGGTAAATAACATGAAGCGGTTGCCCAAGTTTAGTTACGTTGATATCATTAACTACTTTGAATCATTACCCTTTTGGAGTTGGTGCCAACCCCCTTTTGGAGTAAACCCGCCCTCTTTTTAAGATCACGCCCCCATTTGGAGGTCTCAGGTCTGCAGATATACCGACTTGTGGCAGATTGCATTCAAACAGTGTTGCCAGATGAACGATAATTATCGTATTTGTACGATAATTTTGACCTCTGTACGATGTACGATCAATAATGAAAAAAATCCCATAATGTACGATAATTTCAGAGTTTTCAGTCGTTCGTCCAAACACACATCCTACCGCTTCTCTCTCGGACCCCGAATCATTCGCAGGCAAGCACGTATACACACACACACACACACACACACACACCAGGGTGACCACCTGTCCCGCTTTACGTTGTACTGTACAGCAATTTTACCCTGTGTCCCGCCTCACGCAAATTGAGCATCTGTCCCGCTTTTTCATTGGACCCTGCCTAAATACACGGATGCGTCCATAGGCGTACTGTTAACTTATGTCCAATAGTTCAGAGGAGAGCAAAAAATGCGGTAGTCGATAGGCTGAGTCGTCGTAGGCTACGTCAATCAAACTGTTGACTGGTACACGAACGCCTCCTCAACATTGTCAACAATCTCAAATTGGAGAGCGCGCTGTTCGGTCGGTTAAGCAGCCATGGCCAGTGCGGCCACGAAAAAGAGAAGATGCACTTTTAATAGCGAATGGACCGCAAGATACTCTTGGTTAAGACCTGTAGATGGCGAAGCAGAGAGAGCTTTTTGTATTTATGCAAAAGCAGTTTTTCTGTGGGACATGTTGCATGTGAGTACCACAGAAAAAAAACACATCATCAAGAAACATGCAAATCAGTGCAATCGTTTTTCAATAAACCAAATGACCCACAGGCTGACAAAGTTTCGGCAGCAGAAGTGACGAGCATTTATCATTCCGTACATCACACACGCCGTAGGCCTACATCACACACATTCATATCGCTCTACCGACTGCAGTAACAAGTTAGCCCCAGTAATTTTTCCAGATTCTGAAATGGCTAAGAAAATGTCGTGTGGCTGCACCAAAGCAACATCTATTGTAACAGATGTCCTCGCTCCGGTCTCAGTGGAAAAATGAGTGTTTTGTCTTTTATAGGCCTATGCCTTAAGCTGTAGAAACTTTGGGTGATATTTTGGGTCAGGTAGTGTCTTAATCTTTTAGTTGGTGGGTTTAAAAAATGTTTCTGGGTAAATTAGATAGACAATATATCTTAAGTTTAAAGTTATTACGTCTGTCCCACATTGTCCCTCTTTACCATACTACTTGTCCCACATTTTGTCTGACTGGAGGTGGTCACCCTAACACACACACACACACACACACACACAGCACAAGTGGATGTGGCATCCGATGATGACAGCGACTTAGAGATCGAATTTGAATCTTTTTTTGTGTTGTGCACTTTTTTTCGGCATATCTTTTGCACTTTGGAAAAAAAAAGTTATTTAAACTTCCTCCAGTTAATGTGAGCGTATTATACAGCTTGTTCAAATTAGCTGTAAAATTATTTGGAAAATAAAATTGTTGGAAAATAACTATATTTTATGCGTTTGGTTTGTGTACGATAATTTTTTTTAAAAAACGATAATTTTGAGGTTTTGGTACGATACTTCGACATTTCTAATCTGGCAACACTGCATTCAAATGTTAACATTCAGATTCAAAATAATCATGGCGCCGCTCGTTGGTTGGTCAGGAAAACTGAATGGCGCAATTTCGCGTTCAGTATGAATGGCCCCTTAGTCTGTCTTATTTGAGTACAACTGTGGCCAAATAACACCCTAATTGAGCACAAAATATACAATAAAATAAACAAATAAGCACATAAATACATAAAAAATATAACACGAGCGCGCGCGTGATTTTATTACCAGGTGAAGCGTCACAGTCCAAGAAATCGTTTCCGCTTTACTACTGTCACTGTTGGCGCTTAATACACGTGATTAGTTTTGGGAACCGTATGCCCTCTAAGACGTGAAATTTACATTAAATTAGATGTCTAATATCGCGGTCAGCCCACGCCTTTGTCAGACACCGTCTGGCGGCTGCGAATGTCATTCAGCTTGCCATTACTAAATATAGGCATGGAAAGCTAGACAGGAGCTTTCTTTCTTAACTCCAGGTAAGACTTGAGCGCTATTGGTTCACTTTTGGGGAGCTGCTGCCATTTTTCAAAGGGTCTCAGACTCGTTCAGTGGGGCAAAGGAATAAGTTTATAAGCTCGTCGGAGAAACTTTCAAGAAAGGACAGGTCACCTAATAAGATTACTGTAAGTACGCGGACTTGTATGTTTGGTAGGGCACGAAAGTGCTTTATTTTAAATGGTCAACGCAGAGATGTCATTATTTAGAGTTGTATTGTCTGTTGAAGAATAACGGTGGATTGTTTAGTTTATTTTAGTATCTATTGTACATTTGAACGGTTATTTCGAGTAGGCTAGTCTATTTAGATTTGAGGAAGAAATGACTTTTAACAAAGTGTATTACTGTTAAATCTGCTTTACCTTACCTGCCGTTCGTAACCTTTGATACATTTAGTACAACCTACAAACCTCTCCGTTATCCACTACATTGCCAGCTGGAGGGAGGAAAGCTGCGTTATTACGTATGCAACATTTAATTTAGTAACATTTAATTTCACGTTTAATTAAAACATAAACGAAGATGTCAATAAACGAGATGTGCTTTCGAGTTCCATGTAAAATATTCTACAAACTCTTAAATGCGTTACACTGTTTTATGATGTAAAGAAAATATATGAACGTGTGTGAATTACAGTGCGTCTTTAAAGTCATTGCATTAATTACTAAAACAGTAATCACTGTATTTATTTGCTAATATGACACGTTTGCATGAAATAGACACAGTAAATTAAGGTAACGCTTTTATTGGGATGTAACTCTAATTTTCCTTTCCTTTGCAACCATCTTACGATTCTTCATAGTTTTGCGGTCCGTTTCTCAAAAGCATCGTAACTTAAGTTAAGTAGTACTTGAAAATGCTCGTAAATTAACGAGTGCTCTTGAGTACTCGTACAGCGCTAATAACATAGCAAGCACATAGACTTATGCAGACACCTGCTGGACAAATTCGAAATTACACCTAATACGATTTAAATACTGATAGCTACACTTCATGCTCAATTAATATCGGTATACATAGGCATACGTTTTATTTTATTATAATTTAACCGACGATGCTAATAATAATACATGCAGAAAATGTCTAGTCAGTATTGGATGAAGAGATAAATGAACAAGTAAACAAATAAAGCTATTTGTGGACTAGTTGGTAACAACAAAGTGTTGGCATGATTGTTTAGAGAACTGTAAAAATTGCAATTAGTGAGAGTAGAACAAAAGTCAATAACTTGATGCCGTGTATGAAAATCATCCGTACAGTGGCTCCTCATCCTCGTCTCCTCTTCCTCTCTGACACCTAAGGGCACTCTCACCCATGCCAAGTGTTGTGTTGTACCGCACATGTTGTGTAGCATTGCTGATACCGTTATCACTTTTGGGAGTAAAGAGCAGATCTCCCTTTTGGTGAATGTCACTAAAGTGCAGCTTCCACACGTCTTCTTATTTGGCTCCCCGCAATAACACAGTGAACCTTGTTATATTCAATTCATGCTTGACATTAGCAGGACCACATACAGGGTCGACACACTCTCACAGCGAAATCGCCAGAATTCGACTTTTCTAAATTTGGCTAATTCGTATGATATCGTGCGACTGCACTCGTTTGAATTCCTGTGGCTTTCACTACAGCCAATGGTGTGCTGGACATCGTTTCCTTCTAATACGCAACAATTTCTTGCTTCTGTCACTCACAACAGATTCCTATCATGTTTACACACTCTACTGATTGGATAAGTTTAGATAAGGGGTTTGGGTAAGGGCAAAATATCAATAAGCATGTCCTTAACACCTCATGCACGGAACTTGTGCTTACTTCCACATTGCACATTTGGGAATTTGCACATGATGAAGTCCTAGAGGTTATGCAAACAAAATCGTGCAAGATCATATGAAATAGCCAACTCGTAAACTATGTATGAATTTTCATGAGATTGGGTTGCAGGGCCTCCGCTGTCTTCACTGATCCTGGAAATTGCATATTGACCGACAGATCAAATTTTGAAAACGATATATTAAAATGCACATCTGATGAACAAAGCAGTGACTGTGTAAAATAAATATATCATTCTGCACAAAACGATTGCCAAACAATTAAGTTGTACATGTTAGAAAATATTTGTAAATATTTCCAGCGAGCTAAATTACAAACGTTTTTAAAGTTACGCACAAAAATAATGAAGTTGCAATGACGAGCAGCACAATATGGTCACATTTCAGAACTGTCACGAGGACAGCGACTTTCTTAAGTAGCACTTAAAGCGAGTCCCCACACATTCATGTTAAGTGCATTTTTGGGAAATGCATGTAAAAAAAAAATTGTAAAATTGCTTGTAGAAAATGTTCTTAACTGCTAAGATCAATCATTATTGGGAAAAGAAGCCCAACATATGAAAGACCTTTAAGAAAAACTCAGGGTATTATATTAGGTTTTAAGATAATATTACATTAAAATTGCATTCTAAAATTATATTTGAAAATATAAAATATTCGTAGCATCTTAACAGAGCCCTTTTTTTCTCTATATTATAGCATATTGCATGATTGTCAGACTAAGACTTCACTCAAACCAATTATGGAGAATGAAAAACAATTACAGAGTCCTGAAGTGTGAAGATGACAAAGGAGCATGCCAGCTGCGTTAGCTGGAACATCTCCTGAAGGACGTTCTCCTGCTATGCTGAGCGTGAACAATCAGACATCATTGTTACACAGTGTACCAGTATAAGGATGGGCAAGGATGAGGTGGGAACTGGCTAGACAGTCAAGGCTTAATGATAAAAATGATATCATAAAACATAAACGAACAGACACACACATGCAGCGTGGCCGCGTGGCTCTCTCGAACTGGCGCCTCCGGCTCCCCTTTATCTCTCTCTCCCACTGATCAGCTGATTCAGTGCATGGCCAGGCCACGCTCTCCTCCTCGTCACACACTGGTATCACAAAACGTTTGATTGAAGACATTTTTATCAAGCTGAGTAGCAGCCAGTCAATAAAGACGTGGGCTTGTAAAATCAATGCTTTCCGAGCATTTCCATAAGAGTTGAGAGCATGAAAGCAGCATTTCTTATCCAACCCTGAACAACAAGGAAGAGCCTAGACAAATGCATGTAAGTCATAATTTTAAAGGGGAAAATATCAATAATGCAATTTGTACTAGTCTTAAATGTAGACTTAATAGGCTCTGTGAGATGATCTGAGGGATCAGTTTAATTAGAGGGATGAGGGGTATCTACATCAATGTCATTAAATTGTATTCTATAACCTTTGAGTAAGCCAGCAAGCTCTGAGTGCTATTGATGAGTGAAGACTTGGAGAGAGCATCCATTTAAGATAGTTAGCTGTTAAATAAAAACTTTACTGTTTTTGTTGGAATTCGATTGGAAATTATTCTGACATACTTAAGTAATGTGAAAGTGGACACTTATGTGTGGTGGCTAAGTTGTTAAACCACCAAAGTTTCAACAGGTGTATCTGGAGTGGACATTGACCACCATTGCAATCCTCAAGCAGCCAATATCTTGTTCTTTGAAAACCGTCAAAATGAACCTCACCTCCCAACTCCTGGACCTCATGCTCAAGGCTTCTAACCTCTCTCGCTGGCAGTTCATCCAGGAATATTCCATCCCTCCTTTGGTGGTAGTACCCAGACTCCCTAGCTCCCTGCTTCCAGTGTTTGGCCTGGTCTATGTGCTCATCTTTGGGCTTGCAGTGGTGGGCAACGGGGCGGTGCTGGTTCTCTTATGTCGAAGAAAGGCTCTGCAGTCTCCCAGCACTTTCTTCATTTGCTCTCTGGCACTCAGTGACCTCCTGATCTCCATTGCGTGTGTTCCTGCAACACTGCTGCAACACTTCTTCACTAACTGGTTGGCAGGTAGACATTATTTTATACAGCATATGCATAAACAGGCTTCATTTTTTTCACACGACTGAGTTGACAAAAAATTAAACACATTCATCTGCTCTGACACTGAAAAACTATGCTGTACATTTAACGTACAGGATATTATCTACAAGCAGTCATAGTTTCTGTAATGTTTATCATTCATAACTGTCTATATACATATGTCTCATACTTTGTCACTTTTTATGTTTATTATATCCATTCTTGAATTTACTATTCAATGTTCAAAATGACAGAGCATTACCAAAACTATTCAGCACAAAAAAATAAATGAATAAAAAGAAGAGGAAAGATTTTGCTACACATGGGCACATAATGAAAGAAGGATTGGGAAGAATGTTTTGTGAATACACTTTTTGAAAGACTTTTTCCTGAAATCGGATATTTTTTAACCTAAAATTTTTTTTAGTTCACCCAAAAATGAAAATTCTCTCATAATTTACTCACCCTTATGCCATCCCAGATGTGTTATGACTTACTTTCACCTGCTGAACTCATGAAGTTTTTTTTTTTAGAAGAATTTCTCTTTTGGTCTACAATGCAAGTGAATGGGTGCCAACATTTTGAAGCTCAAAAAAATCACAAAGTCGGCATAAATGTAATCCATAAAACTCCAGTGGTTAAATCAATGAATTCAAAATAGATAGCTGTGGGTGAGAAACTGATCACCCTAACATTCTTCTTCTTGTGTTTTTGGTGATTCACATTCTTCGTGCATATCGCACCCTACTGGGCAGGGTGAAGAATTTCTAGCAAACAATGACTTAAATATTGCTCTGTTTCTCACCCACACCTATCATGTCACTTCTGAAGATATGGATTAAAACACAAGTTTTATGATGCCTTTATGTGCTTTTTGGAACCTAACATTTTTGGCACCCATTCACTTGCATTGTATAGACCCACAGAGCTGAAATATTCGTTGAAAAATCTTTATTTGTGTTCTGCAGAAGAAAGAAAGTCACACATCTGAGATGGCATGAGGGTAAGTAAATGATGCAAGATTTTTGGGGTAAACTGTCCCTTTAAGGCTCTGCAACTTTAAAGGAATGTTCCGGGTTCAATACAAGTTAAGGTCATTCTACAAAATGTATGACAATGTTGATTACCACAAAAATGATTTCAACTCTTCCATCCTTTTCTTAAAAAAAAAAGCAAAAGTAAGTGTGACACTTACAATGATAGCGAATGTGGCCAATTTTTGGAGGGTTTAGACACAGAAATATGAAACTTATAATTCTATAAAAGTATTTGCATAAATTCTTCTGTTTAAACGTATATATTATTTGAGCGGTTGAATTGTCGTTTTTACAGAAGTTTCAGGATTTGCTGACATTACATTATCATGGCAACGAAGTTGTAAAATTGGCTATAACTGTACACAGAAAAGGTTAGTAAGTGATTTTATCACACTAAAATCATGTTTACACACATTGTTTATGTCTTGTGGCTATACGTTTGAAACAGTGAGATTTTAACAAGATTTTTGAAGATTTTTGTTTTGATTTTCTTTAAAGAAAAGGAGGGAAGAGACAAAATTTTTTTTTTTTGGTAATCAGTATTATGCCATAAATGCTGTCAATTGAACTTAACTTGTATGGAACCTGGAATATTCCTTTAAGATATAGACTATCTTGATCCCTAAGGGGACAAATTGACATATTTTAGGCCATTACAGCCATAACCACAAAAAAAAAAAAAAAACTTGACTTCTATATTAAAATGTATATAGTGAAACAAATGCAACATTCTTTTCTTCTTTCAGTACTTTGTGTTTTTCTTTATGCTGAGATATCCTACCCATTCAATACAGGGGCCGTTCAGTCCGAACATGTTCTTGCGCTTAAAAAGCCAGACACAGCACAACAAATATAACAGAACGCATGTGTCTCGAAACACGTTTATAACAGTTCAAGTTATTTTTTTAAGCTTGGCACAAGGTCAAAATTACGAAAATAAAGTCGTTGCACTTCTAGATTGAATTCATAATATTTTGATAATAAAGTAAAAATTGCAAGAATAAAGTCATAGCATTATGCGTCGAGGCACTTCATTTTGAGATTAAGTCACAATGACCAGAAACAGTGTTTATCACAGTGCCAGCAGCTTCATCAATGCAAGAAATTAATGTGGATGATTTAGTTAAATCATACTTTAGTTTAGGATTTAGCAACAAAGCAATCTTCTGTCATCTTTTGGCACATCAGCAAAAAGTTATTAATGGGATCCGGACACTGCAGTGGGTATGTAGGAACTGAATTTATTCAGGAAAAAGAAGTAGACAGTCGTGGTTGATGCTTGAGCTGAGTTTCCCGAAGTTCTAAGTTGAATTTACAGCATATTTCCCAAAAGCATTATTATCTAGCATCGTTAAGTAGCACGTAAATATGCTCGTTAAGTAACTAAAGCTATGAACTGCTCTTAAGTCCATAAATTACTACACATATTGTTCTAGCATCTTTCACCGTTTAACAGATACAAAGGGACATTTAATTAATTTTGTTAATATATTTTTATGATTGGAAAGCCATTGTACGCGGTTTCAGAGTGTAAAAAAGAAGTGTTGAAAAAATCACATTGAAATCAATAGGCAGTCTGTGCATGCAACGTGATGGGTGTAAATAAGTTCTAAAGATAGATCTAAATTTACATGACACAGAATACAGTATAACGATTTATTGGACTTATTTGATAAGCATAGTTGTAATGGCAACTGAAAGATATGTTCTTATTGAACGGATTTGCTTAGAAGACACATGTGAGTAATGTGACCCTGCAGTTTAAAGCATAAATTGGAAAAAATAAATAATTAAATTATGGTCAACAAAGGAGATTAGGGTGAGAGCGTGCGATGAGCGATTAATTCTCTCTCTGCCTCCTCCTCTTCTTCCTCCCTACAATGGATAATTCAAATAGTCCTAGTCTATTTACATGTCACAAATTGCATGCTGCATAATGGCAGTAAGGCTACACATGGACAACATATCCACTTCAATTAGAGTAGCTTTTTTGTGACCTTCCATATCATCAAGTAGCTTTTGATGAAATGGAAGGTCACAGTTGATTTAAACAGTTCTCCTACCTGGTGGAACCTATGGTTTAATTGTAAATGAACACTTTACCTGACTATTACTTTTTCTTGGAATCGAATTAGTTGCAGCAGGTTACTAGAATACAGGTTTAAATAACAATATATGTGAAATAAATGAATGTTAAAATGCTATTGCCTGTATTGCTGTAGAGATAATGTTTAGGTGTTTCTTTAAAATTAATCATAATTGTTTTCCACAATAACATTTGAATGGTGAAGTGTGATCGTAAAATTATTGGTTTAACAATGTGTCTGATGTTCTGTGAAAAGTTTTAGAGGTATACTTTACATGTTCCCAGTTGAAAATGTATATAATAAAAAGCAATCGCTTTTGGTTAACAAGGAACCGCACTAAGCAAGACACTTTTATTTGCTGAAAGTACTGATTCTTTTAGCCAAGAAAAACATCTTGCAAATTCTGCAAGGGGTATGCAGATGTATGAGGCAGCATCTATAACATCAGCTGCATGTCTGGCAGTGGCCACCATTTATTTACTGGACAAATCAGGTATAGTTTGCATTAACATTTATTAGAAAAAATTTACCCCATGCACACGCCATTAGCGAAAGTCATGTTGTGTTTTAGATTCAGTTACAATATCAATTCCCTTTTATATAATGACCAGTCCATTTGAAAGAAAGTCATGTCTGATGTGAAATGGGTAGAATGATGCTATAATGAAAGTGGAAATATTTATAGAATCAGTGAGGTGGAAAACAGGAATTATTAGGCTTTAGAATTACTCCTCAGGGCTGCTGTGAGAACATTGCTTCTCATGACAACATGCATGGCGACACATGTCAAGATTTATCTTTTACAAAGTAATTATTATTAGGAATGGGAAACATTGTGATAGCAAAGAAGGTACTTCTCCAGCCCTATGTGTTAATCTTTCCAGAGCTCTCTGATTGTTGATTGTCTTGTACATTTATATCGTTATACAATTGCTACTTCTTTTCAGATTTTCTTCTATTAGTTGGAAATTGCTCTAAAAGTCACCTCCACATTTCTTCATATTATTCTATACATTATATTAACGACACTATTTTTGCTCATGTGACATCATCCCCGTTCAATCAGTCCATCTGGAAATTGGTCAAGCAGTTAATAATTCCATTTATTGGCTTGCTCATTCACTCACACAAAATGAATTCATTTGTTCTCTTACTGACTCATTTTCTGACTCACTGATGCACACACTGGTCACGTACACACTGCAAAGTTTTGAGAGTGACAACTGAGTTTACGTTCAAAAGTAATTCCCTAAGTTATTGTTCTTTGTGTGTGTGTGTGGAATACTGGAATACTATTGGATACAGAATGAGGTTGTCACTGTCATTACCAAACATACCAAACAAAATTAAGCTCTCATTTAAGTGTCTCATTAAGACACTCTTTCAATCACTGTTACTCTCATTCATTCACTGACACATTTAAAATCACCAAGTTATTTCACTTACTCAATGTTTTTTTTTTTTTTTTTGTAGGGGATTTTCTGTGCAAGCTAATACCTTTCCTTCAAGTGACAGCCATAGCAACCAGCATGCTCACCATGACATGTATTGCTGTCGAACGTTTCCAGGGAATCCTTTATCCTTTGCATGTCCGCAACAGCTACTTCCTTTGCCATGCCTTCAAGACACTTGGTGAGTGATGAAATAAAGAGGGAGAGTTTTTAAATGAAAGCTTACCACAGATATTACTAACAACAGCAGCTACACGTTTTTCAGACATATTCACTCATAAAGCTGAAATCAACTTTTTGCTAAAATTAACAAAACGCCATTCACTCAAATTGTTAAGTTCGTGACATAATTTGCAAAATGCTAAGTAAAAATATTTTCACTAGTGTCTCAGACTTTTGAATCCCACTCTAAATATAGTCCAGAATACAACTAAGCTGCAACTAAACATTTTCAACACAAGATCAGTGACTAGTAGGTTTATGAAGCATTTTTAAATCTTGAGAAGACAAGAAGACAAGTCCAAGGCTATGTAAAGAATGGCAAATGCTGCTATTACTAAAGAAGCCTTGTTTTGCCTAGAAAATAGTGATTGGAACTCTTTGAAAGAACAAGCATTGTGTCTGAATTACACCTTTCCTGGCTTTACAGTGGCTGTGTGGCTGGTTGCCCTGGCAATCGCAGCACCCATGTGGTTTGTCCAGAAAGTGGAGGTAAATGTGCTTCCTTAAATTCATGTTCTCTCTGCGATTGGCAGTAACAATCCCTATCATCACCATTATTCTGACCACTATTTGTACATTACTTGCGCTTGCTCCTGTTGGATATATTTTAACACACAAAACTCAATTCATTAATGATCAAAGATAAGGAGACAGTGAACTGGGTCATAAACATTATTAGTCCGACTATAACAACTTCAAATTGTAGTATCAGCTGTAGGGTTTAAATAAGAATGGAAACAGATGCCCTGGTTTTCACTGACCTTTTGAAATGTTTATTAATTATTGAACAGAAAGAGGACATGGAATAAGAAGAAAAGAAATGCAGATGGTTTAAAAATGAGCAGAACAAATCTTAACTCTTTGACTCAGTAATGCTCATGCACAGTAGTTACCACCAGCAATAATAGACACATTAAATCTATTACAAATAAAAATGAGATGCTGGTGGTGCTAAAAGTAGCCATTCAGGGCTTCAAATGCAATGTCCATTATGTTTTCGATGTAATAACGGAAGCTTGATTGCCTTTCATTATTAAGTTTGTGACTACAAAGTATTTGTGTGTTTCTTTTGGGTTTCTGTCCTTATGTGTGCAGCTTAATCAAAACTGTTTTCTGTACGCATCAATCAGTTTCCAAGCAAAAATATAATTGATGTCATTCTGTTTCAAGAAGCAGATAACTTAATTTGAAGTATAAAAAAGTTTTTACCAATTAGAAATGCCAATAAATCATACACTTACAATTCATCCATGGAAAATTATGAATCATATCATATCATGAATCAAGTTATAATGTGTGAGCATCATTATACAATATTATGCACTTATACAAATATATCAGCCTGGATTTTTGCAAAGATTTGATTCATTCTTCACATTATTTAGTAAGTGCCTCTACGCTGCACTTCCTCTATAGCAGTAGCTCTCAACTGGTGGGTTGTAGGTCTGTTCTGATTGGGTCACAGACAGGAGGGGAAACAGTGCTTTATCCGAATAATAAAATGCAACTAAACATATAATTATACATATAGAATGAGCAAAATAAAAGGCTTATTAGTTCTATATTTTAAAATAATACTTTTATTTCAAAAGGGAGGAGAAAATGCTCTCCATTTCTTTTGTTTTTTACGTCAAATATCACAAGCATCTTATCAAACTCTATTTTATTTTTTTGTGCAAATTAATTTGTCACTTAGCTCAAGAAAATGAAGTAGATGCCAACATGGGCAGGTTGCGTGACATCCCCTCATCAAACTATGACAATACGACCCTGTCTACAATAAACATTGTGTTTGGTTGCCACATGAATTCCAATGTAAAATGTAGGTCCTAAAGCAAAACCAGTTAAGAACCACTGCTCTATAGATCATATTTTTTCACAGTATTAATCCTAGCAGAAACAACAAAAAAGAAGCTATCTTTGAGCATGAAGATTGAGTCATGGAATAAACGTCCTCTTTCCCTTACCATTGAACTATCTAGGTCAAATATGACTTCCTGTTCGATGTTTACCACACCTGTTGCTTAGAAGTATGGCCAAGCCATCAGCAGAGGAGAGCCTACACTACCTGTCTGTCGGTTCTGGTTTTCATTGCCCCCTTGGTGACCATGGCCGTCCTTTACTGGAAGATAACGAGAGAGCTTTGGGGCAAACACAAAGTGCATGACGTTATGTTCAAAACACTCCCAGGATCTGAAATCAACAAGATTACCAGGTAAGTTACGTGCTAGTCTCAGTTTCACTTTTAGACCACCCAAAGTCATTTCACCAATCGTCTGATATATACTGAACATAAAATGGCAGCACTTTTCAACAGACACACTTTTCAAAATAGGTCTTCTTAGTGAGATAAAAGATAAAAATTGCACCACAGATTCATTGCCTTATAAATGGTATATCAGAATCTCCACCGGTTGACATATTTCTACTGTTGCGCAGTACGATATACTGTTATACTGCCCAGCCCCCACTGAAAATAATCAAAGATACTCAAGGTGCCATTTTGGGTTCACCAGTTGCCACACCGGCGGAACACGTGGAGATCCTCCAGATACACTTTTAGTTCTCTGCAAAATGTACTCTTAGTTCCTGCAAGAACTGTCAATGCTTGCTTTAGTGATCCAATCATAAGGGAAAGGCCTTGAGGCTTTTGAAATACATTTTTATGTTTTTTGAGTCCGTAGAGGATATTTAAGGCTCTTTTAAAAAGTGACAGGAGGATCTCCAGAGGGTTCTAAGGTCTGGCTACTGAGGAACCCCAAATGGTGTGTGTACATTAGACTTTGTAAAGCTGTATTTGCAAAGTGGATTTGCCAAAATGTCCTATATTGCCAATAAACCACGGAAAGATATTTAAAATCTGGTATATTAGTGTGGTATCATCAGTTTCAGATTTACCCACCCCTAAATGGCACTTTAAGGAATATTCCTGGTTCAATACAAGTTAAGATCAATCGACAACATTTGTGGCATAATGTTGATTTCTACAAAAATGTATTTGACTTGTCTCTCCTCTTCTTAAGAAAATACAATTCAAATTAAAATGTGGGTTACAGTGAGGCACTTGCAATGGAAGTGAATGGGGCCAATTTAATGAGAGTTTCAAATGCAGAAATGTGAAGCAAAAATTGTAATAAAAGCACTTCTATCGGGAAGACACGCAGGCTTGAGTGAAGTTTAAGATGCCATTTATTTGATGAATGTAGACCAGAAAAGTAATGTCTCTCTTTGGCGTAGGCCCCGTCTGGCGGTCCGAGGGAGTTGTACTCGGAACCATCATATCCTGCTGGAGATAGGAGGCAGGGGCGAGGAGCCTACCCCCCTGCGGGACGGGGCTCAACTGGTGGTGGTGGGGTGGTGGAGGTTGCCATGTTAGCGCACTGAAACAGCAATGTGATAGATTGTGAGCAGACTTATAAAGCAATGGCTTACCTGCGATTGGCTAGGAATTACACAGCTAATAGTGTGATGATGTACAGCTGCTAGTCTTCCCGCTAGAACTACGCTGCGCTCACATTTCCATTTATTCTTCTGTAAAAACCTGTGTTTTTTTAGCTGTAAAGTTGTTTAAATCATTGTTTTTTGTTTTTTTTGCGGGATTACATACTTTATGCATTATCATGGTAACAAAGTTGTATAATTGGGTATATCTTTACAAAAAAAAGATTAGTAAGCGATTTTATCACACTAAACATCTTGTGGCTCAACTTTTGAAACCGTGGGATTTTAAGGTTTACGGATTTGCTCCATTCACTTCCATTCTAAGTATCCTTACTCTAACCCAGATTTGTGCTATTTTTAAAGAAAAGGAGGGACAATTTGAAATGAATTTTTGTGGTTATCAACATAATGCCAAAGATGCTGTCGACTGAACTGAACTTACATTGAACCCGGACTATTCCTTTAAAGGGATAGTTCACCCAAAAATGAAAATTCTCTCACATTTACTCACCCTAATGATATCCAAGTGTGTATGATTTTCTTTCTTCAGCAGAACACATTTAAAGAAAAATAGAACAATATATCAGCTCAGTAGGTCCTTAAAATGCAAGTGAATGGTGATCAGACTTTAGAAGCTCCAAAAATCACAGACAGTCAGCATAAACGTCATCCATACGACTCCAGCAGTTAAATTAATGTCTTGTAAAATGACGCAATACCTTTTGGTGTGAAAAACAAAATCAATATTTAAGTAATTTTTAACTCATAAATCATTGCTTCCGGTCAGCAGCGGTATATGTATGTGACGTAATTGTGGTGGCACATGAGACACGCGAGAACTGACGCACATGCAACACACCCGGAAGAGCAGCAGTTTACAAGTGAGTAAAAGAAACGCCGTTCAGAAGCTTTGTTTGTTTTTGGTTTAGATCTGTATTTGTATCCGTTTGTTTACTCACAATGGTGCGTTTGTGTTCTTATCCTGGATGTCTCAACTGAGAGAAGAACGTAAGATTACGTCCATAACATGGCAACACGAATACGTCATGCGAGGACCATGTGAACTCCGTGCTCTCGCGAAGCTTACCGTAAGAGATAGTTTATAGTTAAAAAGTACTTAAATGTATAGCTTTTATGTACCGATCGGGATCGTGCCGCTTTAGAAGACATTCATTTAACGTATCTATGAGTCGTATCTATGACGTTTATGCTGACTGTCTGTGATTTTTAGAGCTTCAAATGTTTGATCACCATCCACTTGAATTTTAAGAACCTACTGAGCTGAGATATTTTTAGATTTTTCTTCAAATGTGTTTTGGTGAAGAAACAAAGTCATACACACCTGGGATATAATTTTTGGGTGAACTATCGCTTTAATGACAAACTAAATGTGGTTGGTCACTTTGCACCTCACTAAAAAACATTTCCTGTAATAATTGGATGAGACTAGTTTTTGAAATTGATTTCGAACCGGATGCTATGATCTGTGGACTCATTTTTTCAAGACTGCATGTGCCTATGTCCTGACTACATGTAGAAATTAAAAATGATTTCATGCAATATTTTGTACAATGTACCACTGCAACATTCCCATTTATAAAAAAAAATAAATCAATAAATAATCCTCTCAAGGGAGTATAGTACATGATGTCCAGGAAAACTATCAATGCTTGCCAAATCAATTCACCGTAGAAGATAACATAAAACATTCATGGTGTCATTGTTTGTTATAGCTAGACAAAAAAGATTGAAGAGTGTCACATGAATACATGATCAGATCTTGAGAACATGGTTTTGCCAGTAAACAAAGGTTCACACTTTTGTTCGTCAATTTTATTCAGGGAGTCATGCACTGCTTTTGAGATGTCCATTTAGCAGCCACTTTCACTGGCAGCGCTGCATTGTGGCTTGATGGTTGTTTACAGATGGGACAATCTTGGTAATGTGGGCTGCTATAAATGAAATATTGTTTGACTGACATCGCCTGTGTTGTGCAACTGTACTTGCTCTGCTGTTATTAGCATGCCCGTAACAGTGGCTCTCATTCTCAGGAGAAAAAAACATGCCGTAATAATGATGGCCACCGTGGTGCTGCTCTTTGCTGCCTGCTGGGCACCTTTCCATCTGGTCTCCCTCCTGGTCGACTATGGTAACACAAAACATCTTGTGCAATTCTCTCTCATTTACTATTGTCAGTCTTTCCTTTATTCACAGCTAGAGTCCACAAAACAGCATTTTAAACACTTGTCCGTCTTCCAGGACCTCATTTTTATCAGCCAGTTATTATCCTTTCTTTGGGAGTACAGGAACACATTGTTACTATAGCTTCTGTCCTTCTGTCTTCCTCCTCATCCTTTTTATTAGAGGTCAACACATCATTCTTGTAAACCCTTGTCATGGAGTCATTTGTCACCACTATGTGACACAAATCCCACTCACATTTCCCCCCATTTTATTTCCTCTGTTCCATTTCTCAAATTAACTGTAAGCCTTTATTTCCACTCTCTCTTTTCAGCCATCCTTTCAACTGATCACTTTAAAAAAAAAAAAAAAAAAACTAAACACATCTGTTATTGTTCTAAATAGAGGTTTGAGTCATCTTTACACTGACAGTGAAACACACACACACACACACTCGTTGGTGCAGCTATCCTTATGAGGACTCTCTGTAAACATAATGATTTTTATACTGTACGAACTATAGATTCTATCCCCTAAACCTAACCCTCACAAAAAACTTTCTGCATTTTTACATTTTCAATCAAATATATTTTAAGTGATTTGAATTGTGGGGACACTAGAAATGTCCTCATAAACCACATTTATAGCATAATACCCTTGTAATTACCAGTTTGTAACCTATAAAAAGTCCTCGTAAACCACTTAAACCTGCCCACACACACACACATTAATTAACCAGGTTTATGAGCATAATTTATTCCAGGATCTCTTTATGAGTGACTTCTTAAAATAAATAATTAATCCTCACAAGTCTTATTTATTTAGGTTGAAATTTCTAGGTTAAAATAAAATAGTAATAATAATAATAAAATAATACAAATCTCAAATTTTCAATGTAGCCTCTGACTTTAAGACCCTACTGCATTTTTACACTGATAAGCGTTAAACAGCTAAATATCACTCACTTAAAAAAAAATTCTTAACTTTTTAAAGGTTTAGCTAAATTTTATTTAGACAATTTAGAACAGAATTTTTAAAATGAGTAAATGAATGAATTCATAAAATGTCTGCTTAATTAATGCATGTAAATAATTGCATGTGAATAATATGCATTAAGTAATATGTAAATAAAACTACTATTAAGAAGTACTGAATTTTAGATCACTACACAACTAGGGTATTGATTAATGACATTACTGTTATGTAATTACACAACTGGCTTGTACAGTAAGTGCAACAAATTGCACACAATAAATCATTCATAATTGGTTGAAACCTTTTTCAGGGCCAATTTATTCTCCTGGGTTGGGTTGAGGGGCATTAAATAAATATTAACAACAGACTGAAAAATTGCATCATATATTTTGAACTGTGCATGTCAGTGACACCGGGTGATTTGCACAGAAAAGTGCTCCATTAAGATCAGTGTCATGCTGAAGAGCAGCTATGAAGTACATAAAAAATGTAGTCAATAGTAAATTTAACTAGTGTAAATATCAACATTGTCATATATAGGATGTCGACTAGATTGAGGTCGGTCAAGCAAAACATGAGCTCATTGATGTAATTTAATCAGTTTGCATTTTTATTCCAACTGATGCTCCTTGTCGAAAGCTTCCGTAAATGTTTTGTTTACACGTAGTTACATTTTACTGCATTTCAAGTTTTATGGTGGAACGCTCCAATTTAGTTACCTTTAGTGGGCATCAACTGTAGCTTAGTGCCCATTTATACCACAACTAATCTAAGTTGTAACTTGCATACGGGTTAAACTGTAATGGATTTTGTGGTAAATAATCATTTAAGCAAATGAAGCATTTCCATACATCTGATTCGACCTCTCTGGAATCACTGTTGCAAATTGAATGAAGAGAGCTTAATGCTAGCTGAGAGCAAGATTGTCCATTCCTATTTGTAGTTACATTGTCAATCTACACTCACCCTTCAATGTTGGAAGCGAGCAAAATAATTATTCTATTAATAATTATTATTATAATTATTCCTGGAGTTCTGCAGCTCTCATCCCTTCTGAGGCCTCTCTTTATTGTACCAATGCCATGCTTGTTCAGAGATTTACTTCACTATTTGTGGAGTTCACAACAGCACAATATTTGGTTTAAGTGTTTTCATACACCTGAACATCCTTGGCCAACTTAACCTTCTGCCGAGTGTTGTGACTGCTTCATGATTATCTACAAAACACGGCATGCAGGTAAAAATACACATGCTTCTTAAATGCAACCAAAGCACTCCAGAAGACAGCATAAATACGTAATATTCAATTTCAAGTAAAATTACATTTCATAAGTAGACACATTGTATGGAGTGTCTTCAGTATGGAAAGTACGGTTTTCGAGAATACAATGGAGAAAAGCGATAAGGAACATGCGTAACTTTGTGTATCCCAATGATCAGCAGAGACACAACGTTTACTGCAAGTCTCTTAAAATTGTTTATTTATTATTTTCCCCCTTTTTCATTAAAAGGGCATTGAGTGATACATTTTTAAGCAAAAATAATCTTTTAAACACAGAAAATTTAACTCGAATGAATTTTAGATTTATATCATGGTCTTTGTCAATTTACGTTGCCTTATTTGCATTTCCTTAAAGGGATCATATTATGAGTAATGTAATTTTCATATATCTTTTGAGATAAAAGAGCTAGATGAACTATGAAAACACACTTTAAGTTTCAGAACTCAAAACTTCCTCCTCTGTCCAAAAACACCATTTATTGAAACTACGCCGCAAAAACGGTTTGTTCTGAAATATTTGGATTTCTGACATCCGAACCAGAAACATTAATACAGTATAGGACAATATATGTCCACATTTACAAATCAGGTGCACTCAGTATCTCTTTCCTGATTAAAAAAACTTTGACTCCTAAATAAATGAATTTAGAAATGTATTACTCCAGTCATATCAGTGACCGTATAAAAGCTGTTTTATTCTACCTGGAGAGGGTCCCCTTATGGGGGCTGCCATGATGGAATCACACGACCAGCTGAATACTAATGACTAAATCTCAGTAACCACCCTGTTATTGGACACTTAAACTCTTGAATTAAATTGCCCTTGGTGCAGTGTTAGGTAAGTTACTCTAAGAAAGTAATTAACTACTAATTATATCTTCTACAGTGTAATTAGATTACTGTACTAATTACTCTGTCTGAAAAGTAATTTAATTACTTATTACTAATAACTAAAACCCTAATCAACCTAAAATCTAAAACCCTTATCTACCTCGACCAGATGAAAAATATAAGGATAAACATGAATTTGTTCTTTTAATTATTTCATGTAAACCACAGAAAATCAAATAAATTATTCATGAACTGGTCAAAGAATTTCAGGGGGCTGCAATAAATGAGAAAACATACATTTTAACATTAGACATTACATTTTGATTTTAAATTCACTATTGTTTTATATAGAATTGTTCTATAGACTATACAGTATTTTACACAGTTACATCAGACGTATCTGTATTTAAATGACTGAAAAATGAAGAGTAATCCCTTTACTTTTTTTATGAAAAAGTAACTTAATTACAGTAATTAATGACTTAGTAATGCATTACACCCAACACTACCTAGGTGTCAGTGTAAATTCAAGAGGACATAACAAATTACTGAGTGCACCTTTAAAAAAAAAAACTTGCATGAAACCCATGTTTATATGAAATTTTAAATCATTGAATAATTATCTGCTTTTGATGTAAAAACTTAAACAGTCATTCACACAACACTTGATACATTGGATACTCATTGAAAGCCCGAAAAATGGTGGTAAAGGTGTTTACACTCAATGCAAAATTGGGGTAATGGGACAAAATGCAACATGTGCGATCGGTTTTAGCTTTCACCGTCTATGAATTTACCTCAATAAAAAACACAGCTTAAGCTGTTTACATGACCTTACACAATGTCGGAATATTAATCATGATCAGTGTAAACACGTGTATGTAACTGCGCTCATTTTTTTTTTTTACTTGTCACGATATAATGCAGGAATTGTAAAAAGGCTGTTATTGATGGATTGAGAAGTACAAACTATAATGGACCTGAAATAAAGTCTGCAGATGTAATGTATAGATTAAACATCATAAGTGAAAAATATTTTTCTTGATTTGCAGTAAAATTGATTGACTTACACTTTTGATTCTACTCTACCTTGCATATCTCTTCTCAAACAGGCCAGCTAGACCTCAGTCTAGACTCTGAGTTTCTCCTGGTCAGTATGGTTCAAATCCTTGGATTCAGTAACTCGGTGTGCAACCCGCTGGTTTATGCTGCCCTCAACACCACCTTCAAGAGGGACTTGCTAGCTCTGCTCACCCGAAGATGGTGCTCCGGTAGTCATTGCTTCTGTAGTCTAAGTTTTTGTTGTTCTTTGAGAAGACACAAGCGAGTGGGCGTCTCAGCAGTGGAGTCGGTCGAACCCAGACGTGGCCTGGAGAGGACGAGTAGACAAGGAGGAATCAGATCATGGAGTAAACTGGCATGGGAGCCCGAACCTGAGAAGCCTTCATCTAACTCGTTCCCCCCCTTGAACCTGCTTAATGCCATCAGGCCCAAAAAGACCTCCAGTACTATGATACTAAGTGTTATTGACCCACCACATACTGGATCTGATCAATCTCTAACAGGGATGCTGGATGAGTGAATGTTAACAGAATGAGTCTGCAGTGATACCTGCCAATCCCTGTGTCTGGCTATGCATACTTACGTTCTGCACAGTATGCAAAGCGACGTATGTCTGAATACTCCGTGTTAATGATACAGTATCCGAACAACACCCAACTGATTACTGCATCTGCTGAGATTCTGAAATGTGCAACCATTGGACACTTTACCATGCCATAAGTTCAAGGAAACTGAGCTGTGAGAATCGAAAAGCTGAAAATAAAAAATGGCAGAGGACTATGAGGCAAGCTGCTCTTTTTAAGTTTTCAAGGTGTCAAGAAAACTGTTCCTTGTGGATAAATTGTAGTTTGTAGATTGTTACACATGTATGTTTGTATTAGATTATCTAGTTTCATAAAGGGGAAATATACATTTAATGAGTGGTGTCTTGAGAAACGTGAAGTAAACTGGTTGAAGCCCATATGGAAAAGTTTTTGCTGCGTGGACTTGTCGGATATGTTGTAAACTTGGCACAACGAAAATCAAGGCAATGGAAATCCCACATAAAAAGCACAGTATGACCCACACAGCCGAATCATATTGCCCTGCTGTGCTCCCCAAATATCCCCCATGGCTAATGATGTGGATGTTAAAACAGGAAACACACTTCCAACAGCCTGCAGCTGCAAATTTTCAGATCTTTGAAGCATGTGTTGCTCAGTGCTACTTTTAGAACTGAGGTTATATCTATGCAATAAGGATGGGGGGCGAGTCACAAGAGAAAAAATGTAAATAATTTGCTTTTTGGCTGTTAAAGCTATACTTCCAGTCTCCAGACTTTTGAAGATCTCATGTGAACAAGACAAGAACATCATTAGTCTTGGGCTCTGAGCAAGTTGAGGTAAGCAAGGCCATATTTTAAATCTTGACTTGGCTTTTAAGGGATACATCTCCCAAAAATGAAAATTCTGTCATCTTAACTCAGACTAATAGGGAAAAAAATGGGATGTAATTTAATGGTGATTGAGGCTAACATTCTTCTAAATATCTCCTTTTGTGTTGCATGTAAGGAAGGAAGTAAAAGGAGTTTGCAACAACATTGGGGTAGAGCAAATGATGGCAGAATATTCATTTTTGGGTGAACTATCCCTTTAAGACTATAAAGTAACTGTGTTTTGCATTTTGCAACCCTTTAATTCTAGTCCTATGCAAATCTGTTTTGTTTCTTTTCCAGAAGTGTCTTTTCCAGCATCTTGCCTAGGTAAATATAGTTTGTGTCGACTCGCCACACACTCCATGAAGACTTCAAAAGTGGATTTATAACATGGCAGTTCTTGGAGAACACTTAAAACATCCTAAAGATAGATGGAGAATGCTTGGGGAGGGTACGTCTGTCACCATAGTAATTCAGCTCATCATAACATCAACATGTTATATGTTGTATTTAGAATTTAACTGTTTTATGTAAGATTTTTTGTCTCTTTATTTTTCTAGTAATACACAAAAATGTGCAAGTAAGCTGGATTAATAATTGTTAGGAGTCTATACGTCTTTGATTGATTGATATAGCCTATAACATCCCATTTAATGACTTGATGGAAACATTACTTTATTATTTTTTAAAATAAAAGTCTTAATAAGGTCCTAAATATCAGTTCCTCAAACCTGCAGGTTCCATGGAGTTTTTCCCTTTCTTATATTAAAGACTTATTAACATTTTTCACTGGTATGTTGCTCTGAATTTCATGTTTTAAAGGGATAGTCCACCCAAAATGAAAATTCTCTCCTTGTTTACTAACCCTCATGCCATCCCAGATCTGTATGACTTTATTTATTTGGCAGAGCACAAATTATGATTTTTAGAAGAATCTTTAAACTCTGTAGGTCCATACAATGCAAGTGAATGAGTGCCAAAATGTTGACGCTCTAAAAAACACATAAGACTCCAGTGTTTATATATATATATATATATATATATATATATATATATATATATATATATATATATATATATATATATATATATTTTGCCACTTGTTACAGTAACGTCACAGAACTGCCTGTGAAAATACAAAATGCTACCATATAAAGTAGCCTACATTTATCTGACAATCTAATTTTTTATGAACCTCTAGATGTTTCGACACCATTTTACACTCTGCATATTTATATTTGAGTAAAGAAAATGACTTTTTAAAACCTAAATAATGATGCTTGATTTCTGGTCGTGTCTAGAAGGTAACCGTCCCCTGCCTAAGGATAGCAATGTGTCTTTGTTTACATTATGCTGACACCTAGCGGCGAAGACGCAGCAGTACGAGCGAGCAGAATTTTTATTTATTTTGGATACGAAGGCCAACCCAGATGCATATTACTTCTTTCTTCTGCAGAACATATAGATTTTTAGAATAATATTTAAACTCTGTTGGTAATCACAATGCAAGTGAATGGTGACCAGAAACCAGAAGGTCGAAAAAGGACATAAAGGCTGCATTAAAGTAATCCATACGTTTCCAGTGTTTAAATCCATATCTTTGCACAAACATCTAGCTGTATGATAGGTGTGGGTGCGAAAGAAGTTTACATTTAAGTCCTTTTTAACTGTAAATCTACACTTTTACTTTCACATTCTGCTAAAGAACTTAAAGGAATAATCAGGGTTCAATACAAGTTAAGCTCAGTTGACAATATTTGTGGAATAATGTTGATTACCACAAAAGGAAATATCTGGTTGTCCCTCATTTTAAACCCTTAAATTGTGTTCCAGTCATTCTGATCTGGTTGGACAGCTTTTTTTTTTTTTTTTTATCCAATTGAAATAAAATTCCTTGACTTTGTCCTCGGTATCTGAAAACACTCAAACAAAAATTGGACCATTTTCTGTCCATTTTTTGTTTGTTTTATTTCACTTTGTTACACTTGAGTTCCCGGTCAGAAATGAATGAATTAGAATACAAAATACAGAAATATTAAGTGAGCATCCCAATCCTTTAGATGAGCACATATGTAGATTTGTGTTTGCACATGTGCAAACCCATATACATACAAACACACTCACACAAATATGTTTGAAAGTCACTTCTACACCAGAATGTGAAAGTAAAAGTGTAGATTTACAGTTAAAAAGGACTTAAATGGAGACCTGTTTTGCACCCACACCTATCATACAGCCAGGTGTTGGTGCAAAGATATGGATTTAATCATTGGAGATGTATGGATTACTTTAATTCTGCCTTTGTCCTTTTTGGACCTTCTGAGTTCGGATCATCATTCATTTGCATTGTGTTGGCGCCCTCTTGTGCATCATCTTTCCATGTACTCTTTAGAAATATTTTTATAGCTACCTGTATTATGTTGCATTTTTATTATGGATGATGTACACTCCTTTAAATTTTGAGAAACTTTTCCGTTTCTCACCCACATGCATCAGATCGCTTCAGAAGACATGGATTTAACCGCTGGAGTCGTATGGATTAATTTTATGCTGCTTTTATGTGAATTTTGGAACTTCTAAAAGGTCTGCTCATCATTCACATGCATTATGAACTAAACAGAGCTAAAATACTCAATC
This sequence comes from Moxostoma hubbsi, assembly GCA_032164185.1. NCBI lineage: Eukaryota > Metazoa > Chordata > Actinopteri > Cypriniformes > Catostomidae > Moxostoma > Moxostoma hubbsi. The sequence continues at coordinate 34,324,485 of JAVLUX010000001.1, read as the reverse complement.
TTTTTGTTCAATAGAAGAAATTCATACACATCTGGGATGGCATGAGGGTGAGTAAATGCATTTTTGGGTGAACTATACCTTCAAGTGTACAGATTTCCCCTGGTCGATGATAAAAGAGGTACCCGATTAATTTCAAGGGACCAGAATAAATGGGGATGGCCTGTTCTAACTTGTTAAGTTGTAAAGACACTATAAGGAACATAAAAGTACACCTTTTTATGCTGCACGATTTGAGGCATCATTCGTGTCCGTAGCACAAATTATATGGGATGAGTTACATTCCATTAGTTTACTAATGGGATTTTTAAAATACCTAACATTAAGTACTGTAGAACCAATAGTAATGAATAGAAATGCTTGCAAGTGCCACTAATAATGAAATATAAAACATACATGCAATCCAACATGGCCACGATCATTTCATCTACAATAAAACATCATTGAAATTACACTGAAAATCATCACACTAACTCAAAACCCTACCCAAGATGTTTAAAGAGCTTGGACTGTATGAAACTTCACCACAAATGAATGAACTCACCATGGAAACCGTATTGTAAAGCATCTTTTTATTTTGAAACAACATTCTACAAACAACTTTGCAACAGCAAACATTTGACATTCACAAACAAGCATACAATTGTCTAAGGGGACAAAAAAAATATATAAAACCTACTCATAGAGAGATATTTTGGAAAATAAAGCACTGAATGAGCTAGCACTGAGACATGCTGCTGAGTTAGATGCGTAAAAGCAAGACAAATGTGTAGTGAAAAACATTAGAGAAACAGATGGTACTGAACTGCTCAGAGGTAAACCTTCTGCACCTACATTTAAAGAGAGACTCCATGTTAAGACTCCGAGTCAGTGCAAAGTGTTGAAAGACATGAAGAGACAGAATATAATTGTTCGAAAAGGAAAAAAAAGGTCCCTTGAAATTGATGCAGTTTATTTTCTCACTTTTCAATTCTATGTCAATAGATGGCAGTGCCCTGCACTGTACGATAACTCTACAATTTTGTGTCCTGTTTAGCTTTCCATGTCAACGGAGTTAAAACGGTGAAGCATATCAGAGATTCGTGTTCCTAATCACTAAATATATACATATAAAGGTCATATTTCATACACATATTAAGCTACAAAGCTATGCAGCAGAGTCAGATATTGCAGTTCATTAACTGCTACATAAATGAATTCTGGGGCCCTGTTTACTTTGATAACTTTCATCTCAAAAGTCAAATTGTTCCTTCGGTTTTAAGGCAGTCTCTATACTTCATTAAGTTGGGCTTCTATAAATATATCTATTAGTTTTCTATTAGTTTTGTTTAATAAAACATACATCCTAGACAAAAGACGACCAAATGGTAAGTAGTTTTTGATGAGCTTCAGTTTCCTTCATCTTTAACTATTAAAAACTTGTACCTGTGTACTACTGCATTTAAAAGCATGAACAGTGAGCGAAAGTACGAAATGCCCCCTAATCCTCAACATTAATTCAACTTGGACCTGCGGAAGCAGTTACAAGCGCCCAAGAGATACTGACCGTGGTACTCTTTCAAGCTTTTTCTTTATATCATTAACAACGACACCCCTAGTTGCGAACATACATATGCAGCGACGGACACATTTTGCGATTTTAATAAGAAATTACGAAACAGAAGAAGAACTCTGGGATGGTGGCACTGAATCTGAAGAGATCTGGTTTATTTGCTTGTGAAAAGGCTGGAAGAATTTGCTTGGAGAATTCATCCGGAGAAAATCTTAGTGACAATAAATTCATCAGGAAACACTTGGGTGAAAATTAGTAACAGGTATAAATAATACGTAATTACACAATAAAAATAAATACATCACTTATTCAAATATAAATAAGGAAATGGAATAGGCAAGAAAAGACTGAGAACGTAAGCAATGCCGTCTCAGCCTTGCACCAAGCAGATAAAACCGGCTCTGGGTAAAAAAATATCAGACTGGCTTAACTTGGGGCTGCCCAGTATAGAGGACATTCTGTAACAACCAGGGTGAATTTAATGACTGATCTGAACTTTATATGAAATCCTAAACTTTTAACATATAATAGAATATGCTAACAGCTGGAAAACAGTTTGAAACATTGAATGGCAAATTCCATTACGGATACGTCTTAAATTCACAATACAATCCATCTACAGATGATTTGTTCAGAGCTCAGCTTGAGAATTTTTTTTGTTCGTTTGTAACTTTGAGTACTTGTGACAAACAAGTGATTTACGGCAGCAACTGAAATCCGACTAGACCATCTACATGTAGTGTAATGCTAGACCTTGTCAAAATCTTTAGTTTGAACTACAAATGTGCATGGCGCCTGTCAGTATGTAGTCAAAATAAACACAAAAGGCATAGAACTATCTACATTTTTGACTTTACCAAAGGTTTAACGACATCAATGTAGGCTTCAGACCAACCTGAGTTTGAAAGCCTGAGGCAAGTGCATCGAATGACACTTGTACGCACTGTTAAGAAGGAAAACAGTGGCCTCTTCCGTAAGCCAGTGTAAAACCTCAAAAGGGTCCAGTGTTGGCTTTTGAACCCATTGCGGGCGCTACAGAGATACGATTCTCCAATGGCATCACCACCAGTTCCATAATGGGAAATCAGTTCATGCCATGAGGCCAACAGGCCCATGGGGAGGATATTATGAAACTCCTAACCCACTCCTTGACCCTCACCAACAACATCTCCATTATTTTGTTCTTTTACTCAATAACAAAGAGTTTCTCTTGAAGTCTTTAAGAGTCATCACTCATATTTGTAGTAGCCTCTTTCCACAGCTTTGGAGGCAATGTTTTCTGCAGAATACCGCTGGTCCAGATCCAGCAGAGATTGAAGTAAGGTGTTGATGTTCGCTCGAAGCCCTTCTTTTTGCATCCACACCCGCAGGAGCTCGTAGACTTTGTCCACATGGTGAGGTGCCTCTGCCATCTTAATGGCATTGTCGCTCACGCCGATGCTACGGAAGAACTTGTTGTGGATTCGCACATCCAGGATATCAAACAGATCGAAGCTCTTGCTCAGAGATTCCTCCTCAACTACAAAAGACAGAGCATTGAGACTTTAGAACTTGTTTGATGGTTCTCAGAGAGTACTGTTACTAGGAGCAGAATGTCTATTGATGTCTACAGAATACACTCTTGAAATACAAATGTGATGAGAAGCAGTATAGTTCAGTGTTAACAAGGAAGTTACTGATTGGCTCAAGGTTGTATTGCTGGAAAATGGGAAATTATGACAAAGCAAAAGCACACTCGATGATTCTGTTAACAGAGATGATTGAACAAGTGAACATAATGATTTCAGAGGAAAGTGCCATTATAATCACATTGTATGAATCAGAGAGTGGTAATGAATGTGTCTATGCACAAAAGAATAAGTGGAGACCGTTTAAGTACGTTTAAAAGCATTTAAGTATGGTAAATACTACAGCCAAGAGAAATCTCTTACCGAGTACAGGAACAAGTTTTCGGAGAGGGCCATCATCCTAAAGTAGGAGAAAATAAGTTTGATAATGTTGCAAAATTAGTTAATACAGTGAATTAACACTAATTCTAATGTTTTTAGTACACTTGAAAAATGTCTAGAATTGTCCAGCTATTCATTGCACACATCATTGTAGTATTTGTTGTAATAAATGTATTTTCAGCTTATTTTAATATGAAAATGCATATTGCGTATTGACAGAAAGATTTTCATGGCAGTTTTACAGATTTTTTTTGGTCTCATTACAGTAATGAGAACATTGAGGCAAAATGTGCTCGATTATCATGATGATAACGTCACAACGCAAATAATTTATTGGTCCTAAAATAGCAATTTACCATTTTTCTATTTGATAATAGGGGTTAAAAACGACCCAGATATTTCTTTGTGAATTACCCTTCTGTTTGCAAACAATGAAACTGACATATATTTGAACGTATTATCTTGCTGTTTCTGAGTATTTTGCTTTATAATGTCTGTGTGATGGAACTGCGACCATCTCATTCTTACTTACACGTGCCCATGGCTCTGTATCCCTCTCTATCTGTCTTTGGACTGGGGGGCTTGACCGTGGTGAGTCCCCGATGCAGACTACAGGAGGGAGGGCAGACAGGCTGGTTTGGGAAGAGCTGGTTGTGTTTGGTAAGCTGTCGCCAAGTCCCCGGTCCTCATCCTCCACTGGGATGCTCTTGGTGCCCGTTTCCTGCGTCTCCTGCGTCAGCAAGGGGCGGGACTCTGGCCGTTGCTCCTCTGCCCTCTCTAATCCAGCATTGCGGTTGTTCTCTTTTTCCTCTTCTGAACTTGGGCATGATTGATCCTGAGGGGTGTCAACAAAAGCTAATTAAAACCATGGATTAAGAGACCCAATACAAGACTAAAAAGTTGCATTTCAACTGTGCAAGTCATATATCTGGGTGCTGATAACTTTTGGGGGTTTTAATTTTATTAATAAAGTCTGACTGTACATGATCCGGCTTATTGCATTAGATAACAAATAATTAAATAAAAAATGAATAGATATTGATTTGAGTTAAAATAATTTTATTAAATGAGAAGAGGAGATCATGCAGTATTACGAGAGACATGAAACTAGAACAGCTATACAATAAATTTTAGTTATGTTGTAATTATACAAACATATTTGAGCACAGAATGCCAAAATAGACCAAATTCGAATCAAATACTAAAGAGAGCAATTTAATAAATTAAAATAAGGCAGAATTAGACAAAAGGCACTTACGACCACTTTAACCGTTTTCAAATCTCCATGAGTTTCTGAAAAATAAACAAAAAACAATTGATGACAAAACTTTTAAAGCATCAGAAATTTTGACTTTACACCTTGCAGATCTATGCCATAAGCACTTTGTTTACATCATAAAATCTACAGTATTTATACCTAAAATACACTGAAAATGTTTAAAATGTCTTATATCGTTATAAATCGAACACCTGTTATTCATGTGTTCCTCAACACAAAGATTTGAAAAACATTTCAAACATACCACTTAGTTGCTGTTGGCGATGTTTGTGCTTCCTCCAGAAATATATTCCAAATGCGATGATCACAAAAATACACAAGATTGGTAGAATAACTGCTGAAGACAAACAGGAGAATTAATTAATTCCTTCTGTCATTAGTAATCATTATTAAAATCATGGCTTGTGCATTTTTTATAATATTATGGGCACCGATTTATTTTTTTAATTATATATGTGTGGCAGGGCGGAGGGCGGGGCCGGGTCGTGATCCTACACACACATGACGGACATGCCCGTAAACGATCTCTCTCTCTCTCCCGCACCATCCTCTGCGATCGGCCTTTATCCCTCTCGGAGGCTTGATTAGCCTAATACAGGACCGGGTGTGTAGGATCACGACCCGGCCCCGCCCTCCGCCCTGCCACAATATGCTTTTCTATACCTATAGCTTCACTGCCATTTGATGGTGATGGCTTATCAGTTGGATCTTCCGTTGGGCTTGAGGGGCGTTTCTTGCACTTTGTGTTGGCCGTTGGTGTGCAACTCCTCACTTCTTCCTCGTCTGCTTTGCACCTGCAAAAGAGTGACCGAAAAAAGGACAAAGTCAGCCTTTCAAAATGGGTGTGAACCAAAAAGCTTAAAATGACTGTCATCATGACTAATGCCGCGAAAGCCTGAGGGGGTTAAAGGTGGAGCTAGTGATTCAGTGGGAAAGGGATTTGACTCATTGGATGTGGTGATCCAAGGACATAAAGCAAGAGTTAGGGCTGAAAGGTTAAGAGAAAAGAAGGTGGGAGTGCCGGATTTGGCAGCTTTCATCTGGGTGTTGTGCGGCAAATCTACAGATGGACAGAAGGAACCCACTGTAATGGTGGAGAGCAACTCACTGGGCGCATTTTTTGCACACTTCACATGGCTCGTCCGGCAGGCAGAAGGAACCGGGTTTGCATTCACACTTGGTGTTGCTTGTGCTGGTGCATTCTGCAACCACCTTCTGGTCTGTAAAGGGAAGGAGAGAGGAGATGTGAGGGAGTGAAGGATGAAGGGATGTGAAATATGATGGAAGGAGTTTCAATCTAGAAGATCTGAAGGGCAAACTGAATTATTAGATCAACTTTGGATCAATTCAGATCCAGACAGAATAGAGGTTCAATGTATAATTGTAACTAATATCTGCACAGACCTCTGAAAGATTGGATAAATGTTTGATCAATCCAGATTGAATCCATATTCAGTCCAGAGAGAATAATAATTAAATGTTTTATTGTTTCAACTAATATCTGCCTTAGAAAACAGCAAAATGCATGGAAAATCTTACAATATATATATGAAAGATTTAAAAAATGTTTGATCAACACAGATTCGTATTTAGTCCAGATCAAGATTTAATCTAGATCTAGACAGAATAATAAATTAATGTATAATTGTTAAAATTAGCTAATACCTTGCCTTAGAAAACATCTGAAACGCATGAGAAGTCACACCTCTGAATTATTGGATCAATGTTTTTTCAATCCAAATTAAAATTTAATCCAGATCCACCTTCAATTCTGATCCAGAAAGAATAGCAATTCAATGTATAATTGTTACAGCTAAAGTTGTTGAGCGGGTATTCTTCAGCCAGTCGCGGCCCGTTTGGCATTACGCAATGACACGTTTCACCTTATCGCCGCCCGTTCAGCCCCGTTTCATGGCTGACACACCTGAAAAAATCCTGGTTCTCCCTATGGCCAGTCCACCCCTGTGCCTCAGAAAACATCTAAAATGCACTAAAATCTATATAAAGTATTTACTCACCTTTATGATATCTCAGGTATGCATGACCTTACTTCAGGAGAACACATTTGAAGAATGTAGTAGCTCAGTAGGTCCTTGAAATGCAAGTGGATTGTGATGTGATTTCAGTCAGCTTAAACGTCATCCATACGACACCAGCTGTTAAATTAATGTCTAATAGTGTTGTAAATTGACACTATCACTTTTGGTGCGAATACATATACCTTATAGGTATTTTTTTTTTTTTTTTTTACTCAAAATCATGCAGTGGCGTAATCGCATTTGCATTTGAGACACGCAAGAACTGCATCACAGCCAGATGAGCAGCTCAGTTTACAAGTGAGGAGGAACGCTTTACAGTAACTTGATTTGTTTTGGTTTAGATATGTTTTTATCTGTTTCTTTACTCACAAAAGTGCATTTGTGTGCTTATCCTGGATGTCTCAACCAAGTGGAGAACGTGAGATTACCTCTGTATCATGGCAACGCGAATACGTCACGCGAGAGACCGTTTGCACTCCACCCTCTCGTGAAGCTTACCGGGAGAAATGGTTTATAGTTAAAAAGTGTGTAAATATTGATATATTTTGCAACAAAAGCAATCATATCACTTTAAAATACATTAATTTCACCACTGAATTCGTATCGATGACATTTATGTGTACTATCTGTGATTTTTGGAGCTTCAAAACTGAAATCACCATCCACTTACATTTTAAGGACCTACTGTGCTAGGATATTTTTCTATTTTTCTTCAAATGTGTTTTGGTGAAAAAACTAAAGTCATACACACCTGGGTTATCTTGAGGGCGAGTAAATGATGTGAGCATTTACATTTTTGGGTGAAGTATCCCTTTAACTAACACTTCTAAAAGACAACAATGTGTGATCAATTCAGATGTAATCCAAATGCTGATAGAAAATTATTTAATGTATAATTGTTACAAGAAACATGTCTCTGAAACATCTGAAATGCATGGAATACTATAGCTAACACACCTCTGAAAGAAGGGTGAAATGAATGATAGGATCAATGCTTGATCAAACCAGATCCATAGTTGTTACTAAAATGTTTTGATAGCACCATAGAGACATTTTTTTTGTACACTTTTCAGGGAATCAACCAATGAATGTCTGACTTATACTTGCCTATGTTCATTAAACTGGGATAAAGTAGGCTTATTAAAAAAAAAAAAAACTTTAACACACCTTTGTGACTCAGCAGGCAGAGAGGCCAAACCTGAGAGTGATTAATTGAGCTGCATCTCACTCATATACAAGATAGATACCAAACATGACGCTACATGATACAGACACCCTATAATACATACACACATATAATGGCATACAACTAACAAAGCACCCACACAAGGGAATGGATGGATGGACAGATGGATGGACAGTACTCATTTACACAAATGGCAAGAGAAAGAACACAGGAGTGGGGCCACACCCAGACCATATAACACTAGGAAATCAGATTCCCAGGAGTGAGGTGTCTGGCACAGGAAACATAAGACTCAACTCTATTCATGGGGCCTTGCTTATGTCCCCATCCCCTTGAGAATCCTATGGGAGGCTTATTGTATAAAATGGGTGACGTTTTGTTTATGCAAGTGTGTACTGTTTACAGTAAAGTTTGGATCTTTACATGCAGTAGGTCTTGTGGGAGAGCGGCTAAGTGTTTAGGTAAATCAAATGGTTTAATAAATGGTGTACAGGGCTGTCCAATCAAAATAAACAAACAAAATGGATGGTTTTGACTTTGTAGTAACCAGAGACAGACTAAATAACTTTGCAGAAGAACGGGGCTGTCACGATTAAACTTTCTGTGATGGCTTCAATGTGTTTTTCTCTTTCAAAAAGGCGAGGCTTCAAAAGCAAAGAGTTCCGAAGCCAAGGTTGATAGTTTATATGATTTTTGAAAGTTTGTTTTGTCTATTCAAAAACAGTATTCCAAGGTAGCGGATTATTGCCTTCCCAGCATGCCTAAGTCCAGGTGTGGTCCATTATTCATTTGAGATGTATAAATGTTACATTCCTCAGTGCTCTGCTTCTCTAGAGAGTCAGTGCATACTACAGATGTCTGTCTACTGGAAAACTCAACAATCAATTATAAAAGCCGAAGTTTGAGATTTCTTTAAGTGCCAGTCACAGAACAGACTTCGGTTTACACAAATGCTATCTTCAAACACAATCCAAACAGAAAGATCAGACAAGGCTTTTCACAAGCATTTAATAGTGATAGGGACTAAACCCTAGGAGTGAATGGCTGGTTTGGAGAGCATAGTAAAGAACATTACCTCTGTGGCACTGGCTGCACTGCAGACACTGTTCCATGCCTGTGGGGTGCTCGGCATATGTGCCCGTTTCACATGGGGTGCACATGCCCTTCTCCTTGGCCCCGCTACACTTTTCACTCACATAGGTGCCTGACAATGGAGGAGAGAATGTATTGGAAAGACTTTAAAAGACATTTCATGACAGACATTACATGTCAAGGTTTGCAAAGTAATGAATTAAGAATCAGGATTTTTGGAATCATTAAGGAACTGGAACCATTAAAGTGATAGTTCACTCAAAAATAAAAATTCTCTCATCATTTACTCAATTATCATGCCATCCCAGATGTGTATGACTTTCTTTCTTCTGCAGAACACAAATGAAGATTTTTAGAGAATATTTCAGCTCTGTAGGTCCATACAATAAGACCTTATTCATGCTAGGACCATTTTTAATGGGAATGACAATGAGGCTGTGAGGGATAGACTTACGGTCTCTTCAATGGTCTGTACTGCAGTTTTTGGATCGTTCCGTGGACAAAACATTGATAAAATATCTGTCCAAGAACATTCATTACACAAAGAACTCCAGACAACATGAGTTGTGGAAAATCAGATGTGATCTAGGAACTTTACACAGCTTTATACCATTTGAGCCATTGAAGAGATGGTAAGTCTATCCCTCACAGCCTCGTTAATGGGTGCCAAAATTTTGATGCGCCAAAAAGAACATATAGCCATCATAAAAGTAACCCATAAGAGTCCAGTGTTTTAATCCATATCTTCAGAAGTTGATAGGTGTGGGTGAGAAACAGATCAATATTTAAGTCAATTTTTGCTAGAAATTCTTCTCCCTGCCCAGTAAGGGGTGATATGCATGAAGAATGTGAATCACCAAAAACACAAGAAGAATGTAAATGTGATATTTTTCCTCACCCACACCTATCATATCACTTCTGAAGACATTGATTTAACCACTGGAGGTATATGGATTATTTTTATGTTGATGTATGTGATGTTTGGAGCTTAAAAATGTTGGCACCCATTCACTTGCATTGTATGGACCAAAAGAGCTGAGAAATTCTTCTAAAAATCTTCATTCGAGTTAAGCCGATGAAAGAAAGTCACTTGCATCTGGGATGGAATAAGGGTGAACAAATTATGAGAATTTCCATTTTTGGGTGAACTATTCAAATTTCTTATGATTGTCTTCTCTAGAGAGGAGTCTGAGATAGAATTACATATTTAATATAATATAAACTACATATTTATATAATATATTATTCTCTAGTATGTATTATATTAAACAAGATTACAACATCTAAGGCCATAATATCCATCCTTTGACATTTGACAATTATCTAGTACTAAAATGTGAATCAGAATTTTCAATATGAAGAATGCACCTAAATATGGGAAAAATTACTGAAATTGTATGGTAATAAAACTAACTGTTAACTAGGGTAAATTTGGAATAAGTAGTTAGACAAAACAAAAAAAATATATTAGTGGAATGAGGGATTTGATTTCATTTTCATTCCTTGGCAAGTCTGTAGGTATGTTAAGGCACCAATTCTGAGATGCTACTCTTCTCACCACAATTGTACAGAGTGGTTATCTGAGTTACTGTAGACTTTGTCAGTTCAAACCAGTCTAGCCATTATCCGATGACCTCTCTCATCAACATGGCATTTCCGTCCACAGGACTACCCCTCACTGGATCTTTTTGGCACCATTTGGAGTAAAATCTAGAGACTGTTGTGTGTGAAAATCCCAGGAGATCAGCAGTTACAGAAATTCTCAAAAAGCCCACCTGGCACCAACAATCATGTCACACTCAAAATCATTGAGATACATTTTTTTTCCCCTTTCTGATGGTTGATGTGAACATTAACTGAAGATCCTGACCCGTATCTGCATGGTTTTATGCACTGCACTGCTGCCACACGATTGGCTGATTAAATAATCGCATGGATGATTGTTGGTGCCAAACGGGCTGGTTTAAGAATTTCTGTAACTGCTGATCTCCTGGGATTTTCACACACAGCAGTCTCTAGAATTTACTCTGAATGGTGCCAAAAACAAAAAAATATCCGGTGAGGGGCAGTTCTGCAGATGGAAATGCTTTGTTGATGAGAGATGTAAACAGAGAATGGCCAGACTGGTTCGAACTGACAAAGTCTACGGTACACTCTGTATAATTGTGTTGAGAAGAATGGCATCTCAGAATGTTGTCGGGTTGGCGCTGTTTGGTGGCATGAGGGGGACCTACACAATATTAGGCAGGTGGTTTTAAGGTTGTGGCTGATCGGTACATTTACAACTAACCATGGTAATGATTTACCATCCTGTGGTTGACCAAGGTTGTATCAGAATTTTTTTTGTGTGTGTTCAAAAAACAACCCTCTAACAAGTCTCAATTCTATATTTGTTTTGCTATATTCTGATCAGCAGGTTTGTCAGTAAGACAGTTACTGGACTGTAAGTTAAGAGTTAAGCATTGCTTAAGGGGATATTTCACCATAAATTAAAATGTACTCATCCTATTTTATCAACACCAAATTCAGTCTCCTTTTAGCCTAAAAAAAAAAAATCAAAAGAACCCACACAGGACACTGCCTCTCAGGAACCAGTTTTTCAACTGTGAATGTGACTGCTCAGCTACACAGGTTGGTTCTCTGAAATAATGTTGGTTTTGTTCGAATCTCTATCCAAGATTGATGTTCTACTAGCGTCACAGAGGGATGCTTGTCCGCACCTCATGGACAAAGCTTTGAAAGCTATTTTAAACATCTTGAAAAATGGAATGCTTCAATTTACTTCAAAACTTTGCTTTGAGCAAGATTAGGCAATCGTGTTTACAGTACTGCCTTTACTGAGGAAGTTCTCACGGTTCGACAGCAACACATCTTTACTGTTACTTACCAGCTTCACAGTTCTTGCAGCAAAAGCTGTTGTGAGGGTACTCCTCGTTCTCAACGCAATTAATCTGTCTGGCTGTTCGGTTCTGCAGTTCTCCTGAAATATTGAGCTCTGCTGCTCCATGACCCAGAAGATTCAAAACGAGGAATAGGATCTGGAAGACAGAGGAGATTTTTTTATTTTTTTTTCCACTTTATTTTCCACATCTATTTTGCATTCTTTTTATTCAATATGGCTTTTAATGCAAATTATATATCAATATAAAAAAAAGTGTATAAAGTTCAAAAAATTAAGAAAACAAATAATAATAACAATAAAAAAAAATAGGCTAACACAAATTTCCCCCTTTTGCTTGACAGCAATACCCTTGAGCTGGCGTTAACTCCACAAGTTTATGCAAAACCTGATCCGTGCTATCCCAGCACAATTTGAGAATGTTTCAAAGAGAATCTTTGGAAGTCTGACATTTTGTACAAAAAGAAGCTAACAATTTAATTAGCCTAGTAATGTTGAAATAGTGTAGAATTTAAAGGTGCACTCAGTAACTTTTTACTTGTATCATCTTGGACTTACAGTGACACCAAGTGGTGTGGATGCACCGTCTGGCACAAACAATCATGCCAGGTTCCAAATCACGGAGATCACATTTTCCCCATTCTGATGGTTGATGTGAACGTTAACTGAAGCTCCTGACCTGTATCTGCATGATTTTATGCACTGCACTGCTGTCACATGATTGGCTGATTAGATAATCTCATGGATGATTGTTGGTGCCAGATGGGCTGGTTTGAGTATTTCTGTAACTGCTGATCTCCTGGGATTTTCACGCATAACAGTCTCTAGAATTTAATCAGAATGGTACCAAAAACAAAAAACATCCAGTGAGGGGCAGTTCTGTGGATGGAAATGCCTTGTTGATAAGAGAGGTCAACAGAGAATGGCCAGATTTGATTAAACTGACAAAGTCTACAGTAACTCAGATAACCACTCTGTACAATTGTGGTGAGAAGAATAGCATCTAGCATCAGAATGCCATTCTGAGATGTGGGTTAGAACTGGCACGACGCTGGCACGTGGGGGACCTACACAATATTAGGCAGGTGGTTTTAATGTTGTGAATGATCGATGTATACAAGTTTCAAAATTACAATTAATTTCTTTAAGAGTAAAACTTTTTTTAACTGGGTAAGAATTACTGAGTGCACCTTTTAAGTATTATTAATTAATTTTACATCATTTCTTTTAAATGGTAAAAACTCAAAAACTATTTCCAGGTTTAAAATTCCAGATTTTCATTGTGGACTAGACTTTTGAATCCCGCTAGTCAAAAATTCTAAAATGTGCTTCTTTCAAACTGTTGTACAGGTGCATGAATCTTGGCACCACACTAAGAGATATGAGGTCTCTTCAAGTGAAAAAGCAGTATGCTACTTTCACATGGCTGCTTAACAGAAACAGAGGCAAACAGAGAGGCATTCAGAGTTCTCATAGCTGACCTTGTGAGAGCAATCTAGCATTTAATTCAAACCATCTGATGTGCACATCTGCAGAGCAAATTAACAGAGCAGTAGAGAGTCCCTTATCCTGGACTAGAACAAAACAACCTATCCTCATGAAACACATCTCAAATGTACTACGCAATTCAAGAAAAGACTTTAAGAAATATCAATAAACGCCTAAAAGATAAGAAACCACATTTGGGTTAGTCACAGGTCTGCAATATTTATTTACTCACTGATATAAAGGAGCACTTTTAAAATGGCTTTCTGGACATTAAAATACTTTCTCCTATATAAGATTAATATGCATGGACAACTATAAGTAAGCCATCAGTAGTCCAATTCTCCTCAAAAATGTAATCAATGTGGCGGAATCTGGAAAAAATTGGCTATTTGTTTGAACATGTCAACATAGCAACTTTGACTAATTGTTTGCTTGACTAATGGCAAACAGAGGGAATGTTTTGGAAAACCGGTTTGTACAGTAAGCAGTCAATATTCCTGCAATTCCATGACGCTAGTGGCTTCACATTTAAAGTTATACTTATTTACTGATAAAAGCAGTTATACATTATGCTCAAGCTAAAGCTGAGAGGTTTCAGTAAAATGCACAGTGTGTTAGATAAAAGAGTGCGTGGGAGTGTGTATCGGAGCTCATCCATATGGTGAATGAGAGTCCAACAGAAAATGTTCAAAGAAAGGGTGTGTGTGTGTGTGGGAGATAGACAAGAGAAGTTGGGACAAGGGTTGTAGTGGCTAAAACAAAGTTTGGTTTTTCCTATAACCTTCATAACTATTTCCTATTGTTTTACCACTTGGAAACACTGGTGCTTTAATCAATTTGACTCATGCTTCCAAAAAAAAAAAACTACAGGTCCCACGCTGATATGAAAGGAACTGGTTGCACATTATTTGAAATAAACAAATCAAACAAAACAAAAAAGCATATTTCCATCTTTAAAGTGTAGGGGCACTGTTAAACAACCCCATGGCACCCATTGCACATTCAATGATAGTGTGCATGGTTTACACTTTTCAACCAATTAATTTACATGATTTTTGATGACTTGAGCTAATTTGGTCACTTTATATTAGGTGGCCTTAACTACTATGTACTAACATTAAATACATAGAAGACCATGTATTTACTGTGTAACTACATTTTGTTCTGCAAAAGGCTCACATTTGCTGCTACTGAGGTTGAGGTATGGGTAGGTTTAGGAGTAAGGGCAGGGTTAGTGGTTAGAGCTAGGTTTTGGGGTAAGGGTTGTGCTAGGGGTAAAGTTAGCAATGTAACTACAAATGTAATTAAACGAAAGTACTTAAAATGTAATTACATTGCAACAACATGTATGTACATAAGTACATTGTATCAAATGATTAAGTACATAGTAGTTAAGGCCACCTAATATAAAGTGGGTCTGCTAATTTACATGGTCAAACATTTAGCCTTTCATCGCAAATTTGTAAAAAAAAAACAAAACCACAACATTCTTTTAGAAACGTTAAACTGAAAACATTTCAATTTAAATGTAATCCATACGGACATATTGTGTGAATCCTACAATGGGTGGGATTAAGCAGCACATTGTTGTCTCTAATTGGTCAGGCAGGGCTAAAAGCTTTTCTATTAGCCCGGTTGGGGCAGTGGTTCAGATATTTACTTGCTCTGCCAAAATTTTCACTGGCCCCAACACAAAATCAAAAACAGCTGTATACCCTCATGGCTTTAAAAATGTGCCTGAAGCAAATAATAATAATAATAATAATAATAATAATAATAATAATTATTATTATTATTATTATGTTAAAGACAATTTCCCCGACAACTGTATCACATTTATAATTTGCAAGATATGATTTATGCCTTATGTAACCCCATATCAGTGCTTCACAGATATAAATGAATGAATTCATCATATTAACCTCAGCCATCCAGCCATTTACGTATGCTTGTGAAGAGTTCTGTGGAGCAAATGATGTCACCCATTTAGTCTTGTGTCAACTTTTAAGTGGTGTAGTTTTCACAATCAGGACCAAAGATTTAGTCACAGAGTTAAAGATTTGATTATTGACTGAATGTTATACACATATGGATCCCTGAGCGAAGAGACCTAGCTACTAGATCGATTGTGATGTGTCCAGAAAATACAGTAGGTAGATTTTATGCCTAAAATAATTAGACAACCCAAACAAGACCAACACTGACTGATACACAAAGCACAGAAAGAAAATATCTGTACAATCCAGAAACGAGATGTGTAACAGAAAGATGAGAAAAATATGAAGTAGACCGTTTTAAAAAGTCATCTTCACCCTGCAGCTGATCAGCTCTGAAAATAATAATAACCGTAGTGATTTTGTTTCTATTTATATCAAACGCCATTAGCGTGTCGAATTAATGTTTACAGTTTGAAAAAACATTACCTAAATGTATAGGCCTACTTGTATTTTGGATACTGAGCAGCTCAGATTTCCAGCAACATGTATAACCGGGGTTTAACAAAGTTTATAAGGCTTTATTCAGCGCTTCATCTCGAAACGTGAAATAATGAGAGAAACTTTGCTTTATTTCTGTGGGAACTGGGAACATAACTTGCGATGAAAGAGAACACCCCGATTAAATGACAGAGCGTAATAAATTGAAATATATTAACTATAAAAAAAAAAATAATCCATGATTTTTTCATGACTTGGAGAGAAAAAAAACAAACAAAAAAAACACACAATTTTAGAATTCCCTATTATTTCCAGGTTTTTCCATGACCGTGGGAACCATTTTTGTGTGTGTTCATTTTTAACACAGTTTGTCATATCGAAGGTGGTTCTTTCGAAATTCCACTTGTTGCTCTGGAAGTGGTGAAAATAACTGATGGATGAACAGGGAGAAGGCTAAAATGGACTAACATGTTACCTAATACATTCTTAGTTTGATGGATTTAAAAAAAAACAAAAAAAAACACAATATGTCGCATCAAAACAGCCAGTTCAAAAGGCAACGTAATTGAAATAATCACAGAAATAATTGAATAAAAGTTTAATGTTGGTAACATAAAAATAAAGATATTGTAACGTTGAAAAGACTGTTTTGAGTAGCTGTTTTTACACACACACGCGCGCGCACACACACACGCGCACACACACACACACGCGCGCGCACACACACGCACACGCACACACAGGGACATGATCTAATCTTAAGTGCAAACTTAGTGAAGTTACCGCCACCATGCATTTGTAATAGGAAAAAAATTTAAACGATGCCGTTTGATTTTTCAGAGAAACAGTAAATCTGTAAATGTTAAGATAAAGTATTTCGGTTAAATGAAGTGGCACTAACCCACGTGTATTCTTTCTGCAGAGGCAGTGGGATGGGTCCAAAGGTGTTTAATAAGGTTTAAAAATCTTTGTAGACATTCACAGCAGATGGGTTTTCCCCGGTCTCATCAGCCAAAACCCAAAATAATGTAAAATCTCACTACGTGAATTGTGTAAAAAGCTTCTCACTCTCCAAAGTTTTATTGAAATTTATATTATCCATTAGGAAACACCACCGCCAAATTAACTCGCTGGGATTCAGACGTGTGTGTTTGAAACATGGGAAAACCACTCACTGAAAAATAAACAATACCACGTAAAGGGCAAATTCTAATCAGAATTTTGCGCTCTTAAAGGGCACTGCGTGAAGGGGACACCACTCCATATTTTTAATGTGATTGCTGACAAATGTCTGATTTAAATGACGGTTTTAGTGAAAATAATATTTACTACCACACATAAAACATAACATATGGTACTACCTTATTAACGGTAAAATAGTTTAAGAAATACTTTGGCGATACTACTGTAGCACCGGTCTATCGTGCAACCCAAGTGTGTGCTGGCACCCACATTTTGCCCTGCCTCGGGTATGCGCCTCAGTTATCTGCGCTTTTCTACCTCGCAACCTATAGATGGGGTACACACACTCAAACCATAAATGCACAGCACATAACACAAAATGTTATGAAATACAAATCTAAAGGTAATAAAATTAAATTAGAATTATGAGGAAAAAAACATTTATGTTTAGGTGGTTGCTTTTCATTTTGTGTGTATGGGAGAGGAAACGAAAGAAAGATATTAGGGGGTTGTTGTGAGTAGACAGACAGGTTCATGCATTGTGTGTGTGTGTGTGTGTGTGTGTGTGTGTGTGTGTGTGTGTGTGTTTGAGTCAACAGCAACTCTCTGTATGTGATCTGCATGCAGAGCGGGGGTCTTCTACTTAAGACGAGCACTTTACTCGGTCCCTGAGGCACCCCTTCTTTCTTCTCCCTCTTTTCAGCATGTCACAATGAGAAGGCCTCATTTACTGCTAAACAACACACTTTAGAGCCACCACTTCAAATGACCCACATTCTCCCAGACACACAACACCACTGCCATACACCTCAACAGGCAACTTGAAACCACTGGCTTTGACCAATGGCCTACATTTCCCATTATCCTCCAAGACAAAAAGGCAGAGATACTGCACTGACTGGCCGACAACCAGTACAGAGATTGTTAATCGTTGGTATATGCTCCTGTTAAAGTCATTAGTCAGCGTTATTTCAACTTCAGGAATTCTGCTATTAAGCATGCTTTAAAAAAAAAACATGATGAAGGACTACAGTATCCATGAACCAGAAGAGAAAAGATCCACCAATCAGAGAATCACAGCCAACAAAGCGTGCCAAATGAGCTCTGCGGTGACTGCCCACTCCAGTGAAGCATTGTGAATTTCGCAAATCACTACTGAAGTATTTGTATATATCTTAATATATTGCAATAAACTTAAAATAATGTTTCTATAATTTTAAACCAACTACTGCAAATCAATAGTTTAATACATTTACTTTTTTATTATTATTTGATTACATAATTCGTAATGCTTCATGAGATTGTGGTTCATTCCCTCATTGGATACATCAAGAACACGGTCTTGTACCTTTGTCTTTTTGTTCGATTTTCAAGTTCTTTTTTTTACTTCAAATCAAAGCTTGTAATCCTGTGATTCACCTCGGACCTGATTTGTTTTGTTCATGGCTTTGAACATATTTCTGAACATTTTTTACAGCCCTAGTAGTTTGTCCATGTCCCTGTAATGTTTAGTCAATAAGTTGAGTCAATTTGCTTGCAACAAATTGACACAGAAAATGTTATAATGGCTGTTATGAAAGCATAATATTATGTACCAGTCTATTAGAATAGCAACAGTGTTGCCAAAACAGAAGAGCAATCAGAGATGGCAAACCTCAGTGGTTTATGGCATACTGTGAATGTTACTTGTAAACTAGTATCAAATACAGCTGAACAGCTGCATTCAGACACCGCAGATGGTTTTTAGAGAATATGGCGATACACGCTACAGTGTGACACAGCCCCAAGAATAAGGGGCAAAACAACTATTGCATTGCCAAACCGCAGATTTGAAGAGAAAATCATCATTAATAGCGGATATAAACAAACTTCATATTGCCTGCAGTAAACAAACACAGTGAAAGCGTGGAGACTCATATTTGAGGTTCGAGATACAATGTCTGGAACTTAGAGGACTGCACAATGGTCTTCTTGTTGAAAGACAGATTTAGAGTCTTTCAGCCTTGAGGGGAACTGAGATGCCAGTGAGAGTCTCCTAGGGATATGCAGCACAACATACAGTATTTTCAAAATTGACAAGTCACTGCGATGCCTAGCTAGCTGGCTAGCTGAATAAACAGTCGTAAAGGAAAAGTTCAACCAACAATTAAAATTCTCTCATCATTTACTCACCCTCATGCCATTCCACATGGATATGATTTTACTTCTGTAAAAAAAAAGACTAAAGACTATTTCAGCTGTGTAGGTCAATACAATGCAAGTTAATGCGTGTCAAAATTCTGATGCTCCAAAAAGCACATGAAGGCATCATAAAAGTAATCAATACAACTCCAGGGTTTTAATCCATATCTTCAGAAGTAATATGATAGGTGTGGGTAAGAAACAGAAAATTATTTATGTACGTTTTTCTAGAAATTCTTCTCCTTGCCCAGGAGGCGGCGATATGCATGAAGAATGTGCATCACCAAAACACAAGAAGAATGTGAATGCGATCTGTCACTCACACACACACCTATCATATCACTTCTGAAAACACTGATTAAACCACTGGAGTCTTATGGATTACTTTTATGCTACTTACGTGATTTTTGGAGCTTCAAATTTGGCACCCATTCACTGACATTGTATGGACCTTCAGAGCAGAAATATTCTTCTACAAATCATAATTTGTGTTATGCAGAAGAAAGAAAGTCTTCTGAAAGATTACTTAACCTCCAGTGTGTTGTCTGTCTGCACTGGTCTCAGAACAGTTAACTCAAAGCCTCTGAAAGCTACATTTTTCAGCTTTTTCATGAATAAATGTATTCTCAAAGTGAAAATGCACAGTAGATATATAGGAATGCATTTACTAATGTTAATGAATAGAGCCATATTGTACAGTGATGATAAAAACAATAACATTTTGATTCAAATGAACAACACACTCAACATATGTCGACATCATGTTTATCAGCACACCGACGTGCAAAAATGAACAGATTTTTTTAAAGTGGCATATCAAATGAAACTAGAGATGCTTCTCTACAACCAAAAAGGTTTCAATAAAAAAAGAAAAAGAAAATAAGTTTCTTACCAGAGGCACTTTTGCTGGCCCTGCGCCAGTAGCAGCGCTTCCTGTATATCAATATCATGCTGTTGTGTCACATGACGTGATGTGCCAGAAATGTAACCCTAAAATGAAAGTGTAGAGTCTTGCAAAGAGTATTGAACCAGATTTAATTCATAAAAATTATGCGTTGCGTATAGCTAAGCCAAAATACTTGGACGTGAGGTCGCACAAGGTTAAAAGTAGGAATGCACCTATATGGATTTTCTGGACTTATACCAATTATTCACAGGGCAGTGTGAAGGATTCCAATAACCAATCATTTTACTTTTGCATTTTAACACTTAAGATGGAGTTGCTAGCAAATTAATTACAAACTACTAAATTGAAACAAAATAGGTGTCATTTAAAAGCTTGGAACCTGGACTTCAAAAAACATGCACAAAAATATCAGCTGTAGTTCCACTATCGGCACAATAATAATATTATGATTTTCCCAGTTATCAGCTGATAATATACCATGCATCGTCAGTTAAAACGTTTAATCATCTCTTTTAATTAAAAGTGTGTCTTAAAAACACAACAATCCTGACTGGTCACAAAAAAAAAAAAAAAAAAAAAAAAAAAAAAAAGCGTAAGATGCAATGTAACAAAATGTGTATTAATGTGAACTGCTGTAGTAGCAGCAGTTCAAAAGGAGATAATTTTAAAGACATATCTAGACTGTGGAAACTGTGGAACAGTTAAAGAGCAAACTTGTGCACCGGTGTTAAAAATCTCAAAAATAAAAAATTTAAAAACTAGATTAACTAGTCGACCTCACTAATCGACTAGTTGGTTGTTCAATGAACAGTTAACCACTGCAGACCATCCCTAGTGTTTACAGACAGTAAAAAATGCTTGAGACAATAAAACTGCAAGAATGAGCACAGAAAACGTGATGAACCCAACTGACTGTATGTGTGAGACCAGCTTTTCTTGATGAGAGTGTGTGACTGAGTGTGTATGTTGAGGGGAAGTCTGAGACAAACTTTGGCTCCATTGGAACTCTCTGGATGTCAGCCATGCCTTGTTGTTCTAAGGGAGTTTCCTGGATTGAGCAGCACTGTTGAGCCACACTCTCTCTGCTCTCGCGTCAGACTTTCCACATACGTTCCAATACACACACATGCACAATCACACCATTTAGACACAGCCATCGGGAGGTGGGGTCAGAGAGCGTCAGCTATGAGAGCTGGAGGAATTTGAAAAGAAAGGGAAAAGGAGGAGAGATAATAGACAGAGTGTGAGAGACAGAGAAAATCAGAGGGTAGACGCATGGGAGTTTGGGAAGAAACTTCACAGCGAGTGAAAGGAGAGGGGGAAATAAAGATTTCTTACTCCAAACGGACACACTGAAACCATTCAGACGAGTGGAACATTAATTGGGCTATAGCACAACTTAAGACTTGCTCTCTCACACCAAAATACACACATGCACTTAAAAGCTTCAACTTTCCCAGACAGGGCATAATAGTTTGTACTGGAAGTTTTAGTTGTAAGGATTTGCAAATCTAAAAATTTTCAAAATCGACTAGTCTGTGGATCGCAAGCACGACAAGACGACTGACTAGTTTTATCCAAGTCCTGTATATTTTGGCTGGTGTTAGGATCACACGACCTTGATTAGATACATATACATACATATGTACTGGATGAAGCACATGTACGGGTTTAGTGCTGATATTTGATGCAGCCTGAAAAAGCAGCCGCATTAAAATGTTCAACACCTGTTTTATCCCGCCAGCAAATGCACAGCTTCATCTGGGTCATACAAAACCCATCTGTGTCAAAGTTCACCAATCTGCCAATGACATCATCCACCAGACAAAAAATAAACCAATGACAGTAGAGCATATCTGCCAAAAGTCTACACCAAGAGCTTGTTAAAAATGCACGTTAGACGAATGCTACGTAAACTCCATGCTCCCAGTCGCCATGGCAACATGCCTGATCCCATGACAGGTGGCCCTTTTTCTTTGGAGAGACATGGGTAGGAAGACTGACTGGTGGTGGTGGGGGGGTGACATAACTTCCTGTGTCTGCAAATTCCAGACCTTGTGAATCACTGGATTCCAAAGTGGCTTCTTTCACTAGAACTAACTTGTCAGTGTGCTGCTGACAGCTCATAGCTAAATTATGAACCTATCTAGCAAATAGCTCACTGTTTACTGACAGAAAGGAGTTGTCACATTTATGTTTGCACAATTACAACCACACCTTTTGTAGCTTGTAGTAAGAACAGAGGCTTCCTTATTTGTTTTCTTCTGTGAAATTCATCAACAATTTACACATTTTTAGGGTCTCTCTCAACTAGTACGGCTCAATAAGGACAAAGGGGGCAGTGTGAGAGAGTTCCCTGCAAGTTGTGCTCATTATCACTTCATCTTTCATTTGTTGATCTTGAACATGTATTTTTATGCCCGGTTTTCTGTGATGCACTGAACAGGTCAGCTGAAGTAGAAATGGGAACTGGCCGGGCTTACTGTTGAGCTAGGGGTGGGAGATATACCGGTAAACACAATAATCTGGTAGAAATTTGATAACCCGTTTACATTTTGAATTATTGTTTGCATCGCAATTACACAAAATCATCACGTGGCAAGAAATGTGCACTTTGTTGTATTCACGTAACTTGTTGCATTGCTTTGAGATGATGTCGAGTTTGAGGAAAGTTTTTAATATTAATAATAAATACTAATAATACTAGTCAACAACATCAGGCTGAAATGTGGTATAATGTGCAATAGGGGTCGAACAATGTTTTTTTCAGGGCTGATATGATTATTAGTAATCAAGGAGACCAATAACCGATATTTGGGGTCGATATTCATATACAAACTTTTGTGTCAAAATTTTAACTAACAAAACTCCAACACAAAATGTCCTTTAAATGCCTATGAACGCGTTTAATGAAATACTCTATTTAGAAAAATACGGGAAAACAACATATCTACATTGTCCTGGGGACACAGCAAGTACACATCAACATGTTTGTCAACCGGTAAGTTTATTTTTCTTGTGTTTTATCCGTTGACTGTGTCCAACAAATTTGCAGTGTCCTAGATAAAGTTAGCCAACATTAGCATGAAGTTACATGCTATGCATGCTGACTTTTATTTGGCTTGAGTATGTTGACGAAGAAAGTTCCGGCAAACATTACTCAAAACATATATTGTATATTACAATGTTAGATGTTCAAAGAGTTTCTTCCTAATGGCACATCCTGATGTTTATCTTTACAAGGTAGCAAACGGGAACAAGGTTTGTCTAACATTAGAAACGCATTATTATCTAGTCAAGCCGAAGGACCATAATATCTATTAATATAAAAAAAAACATTTCAAAGATTTTTTTAGAAAAATGATTCTGTGATATATATCGTTATCATGATATAACATTACTCACATCATGACATAAGATTTTGGTCATATCGCCAACCCCTAATTGAGTCCTGCCCCAAGGGTCACTTTGGAATAGAAAATGCAGACTGGCTTTTATTAGGTAGGACTGCAAAAAAAAGAGAACTATTGTCTCCATTTTTAGTGCTTCAAGACTATCCTGATATACCACAGCTGAACCATGACAAAAGAGGCTCAGTAGCTAAGGGACACAGGTCAGCTAATTAGCATGAGCGGTTAGAACGGTTAGAACTACGATAAGACAAGTGGACACAATCCAGTTTCCTGCTTTCCCAGGAAATTAATTTCCTGTATATAAGAGGAAACAGCAGGGCGATCTGGTTTGGACTTCCAAGGTCTCTCTGTGAAAATCAGCAACTTGCGACTTACGGTTATCTCATAAAACATCCTTCAAGGCAGAACACAAAATGACAAGCAGTCAACACGGATAAGAGAGGAAACGTGCGCGCACGCACGCACACACACACACACACACACACACACACACACACAGTCCAGCCAGTCTGCGGTAGAGTTTGGCCTGTAATAGGTGGTCAGGACGTAGACCAGCATGGTAACCTTAACCTCCATGGTGTAAGTCCTCCAAACCCTCAAATACTTAGCACTGGCAGCTCACCAGTGTGATGCATTCGGAATGGAGGGGACGCCCTCTCCCTTCTCTCTAGGTGACTATTTGTTGGGTTTGCACAGAACTATTTGCAAATAAGCAAATGTAAGATATGTACAGGGTTCATTATTCTGATCAATGAATATCCATGACTTACACAGTCCTTCACAATTACTACTGGAATTTTAAAGGAAAAATTCACAAAAAAATGGAAATGATCGTATCATTTACTCACTCTCATGCCATCCCAGGTGTCTATGACTTTCTTTTTTCTTCTGAACACAAAGATTTTTAGAAAAATCTCAACTTTGAAGCTCCAAAAACCACAAAAACAGCATAAATGTAATCCATATGACTCCAGTGGTTAAATCCATGTCTTCAGAAATGATATGATTGGTGTAGGTGAGAAACAAAACCAAAAAAGTCCTTTTTACTACAAACCTACACTTTTAAACAGGCCTCCAATGCATGATCACAAGAAGAGGACCGTGTTCTACTACTGTTTTTTGACGATGTGCATTCTTCGTTCAAATGGCCACCTACTGGGCAGGGAAGGATAAAGGAAAGGGACAGAAAAACTAAATCATATTTCTACAACAGCCCAGTATAGGTGATGATGTGGACAAAGAATGCGAATTGCTAAAAAACTAAAGAAGACCTCTCATGTCCCTAAAAATTGACTTAAATTTGTATCTGTTTCTCACCCACCCCTATCATATCACTTATGAAGACATGGATTAAACCACTGGAGTTGTATGGGCTACTTTTATGTTGCATTCAAGTGATTTTTAGGAGCTTTTAAGTTCTGGTCACGAACACTTGCTTTGTATGGACCTACAGAGCGGAGATATTCTTTTGAAAATCTTAATTTGTGTTCTGCATAAGAAAGAAAGTCATACACATTTGGGATGGCATGAGGGTGAGTAAATGATGACAGAATTTAAGAATTTTGGGTGAACTATGCATTCAAAGTTTTTTAACAATTATTTTGTCGAGATAGTACTCTGAACAATTTCTAGCTGATTAAATATTGTAGAGCTTAAACATTTTTAAAAATATTTTTCACTATAATAAATTCTTAAAGTCATATGCATTTTTATTGTCCATGTCTTTCAGGCCTGGAAATCAAAATGTTACAATTCAATGATATTTCCAGGTTTTCCATAACATTCAAATATTTAAAGAATACGGCATATAGAAATATAAAATGTATAGAAAATATACAGTGAATAGTATAGTATAAAAAAAAAGTCCAACTCCTAAAAACAAATAAGGCTGGATCCGTCGTATCGCATGGAATGGAGGTTTCAATTAATTGAAAATTTGTTAAAACCCCAAAAAAAAGGACATGAAAAACAGAGGTCATACACAGAATGGGGGCCACCCTATAAACAGTGGTTACCCAAAAGCACAAATAATTATTTTCTTATTTGCAGACGCAGAGGAATAAATAGGGCAGAAGGAATGAATGAGTTTTCTTTACTGGCTGACCACCAAAGTAAACGTTATCAAGTGCAATGGTCACATTAATGTCAATGGCTGCAAACAATACACTACAGCACACAACAGTTCAAAGAAACACTTTGCCTGAATGAAAGTGCCATGTGTGCTGGTTTCCTCTGTTACAGTTAAACACGAGTTAACAATGCGAGCTGCTTGCATTTAAACTATTAGGCGAGAACATTAAATCTTCATTGTTGAAAAGTGCAACTGTATGTCTCTCTCTTTGTATCTCTCTCATTCACGCACACACCCTTGGCACAATCTTGCCTAGCCAAGAATGGGGTCACACAGGTTTCATTGTTTGGAATTACAGTACGATAAGGCAGTCAGTCATTCAACTTTACACTGTATGTGTACGGGTTCAATTTGGACTACATCCGCACAACATGTGCAGTACATTGCACTTCATTATGTATGCCGATTAGAATTGGTGGACAGACAGGCTTTTTTTTGTATAACCGATGATTTTTATCTTAAGTTGTCAGTTAAGGGACGGCACACCGTTCTTCATTATTTCCAGCAGTTGGAATCAGAAACCTAATAGAATCATGTGCCTCACATTATCCGTAGATCCGTCTTTTATGCATTATACTGACACAATGCTCCTGATATAGGAATTTATGTGCAGTCTCAATGAGAGACTGACAGATAGAAAAAGACTGATCTATGTTTAAAGGTGCACTTAGTATTTTTCCCCCCATTAACAGAAGTTTTACTCCTTAAGAAAACAATTGTAATTTTGAAACATACATATAAAACATGAACACACACATGAGAGGAAGACACCAGTCACATCAGCAACCTTATAAAAGCCATTTTATTCTAAATGGAGAGGGTCTCCTTGTCGGGACCGTCACGTTAGGATCACATGACAAGCTGAATACTACTCACTTTATCTCAGTAACCACCCTGTAATTGGACACTTTAACTCATGGATTTAGGGGGCTTTCACACTGGGCATGTTTGCCGCAGTCCGATTCAGGGTGCGATTGTTCCCGGTGCCCCCCTCAGCGTTGGTATGGTTTCACACTCGCTTGAGTCTATGGAACCCCAGTCCATTTGCGTTCATCTTACGTCATCACAAACACACATGGAGAACACAACGCGACTCATCATACTTTTAGTTTTTTTGTTATTTTGGTGGCATTATGCACAGCAGAGTGAATGACAACTGCGTATATGTGCGCTTCACGACGCAACTCATCAGACGTCCAGGGGAAGGCGGCCTGCTCCTGCTCGCAACCGGCGGTTTTTGAGGAGACAGCTGACTGCAAGGTATTAATTAGTATCTTTATTTACACTGTCATTACTTTTTTGGGACTTTCAGGAATTAAAAACGCATGAGCAGGTTACTTTACTTCCTGAACGAGTGTGCACCCAAGACTGAGTTGCTTTCACATTCATGCGAATCGAGCTACAGATCCATTGCAACTGAACTCAGACCTGCTCCTACAGGTAGTCTCGGGTTCGGTATAGTGGTGCTCTCCGTAGTCCGCATGACAGCTTTCACATGTGAACCGTGCTCTGTTTCGAACTAAAATGCCAGTGTGAAAGCACCCTTAGTTCATCATGGCTGACTGCAGGGCTTGACATTAATGTATTAAATACAATAAATGTATTTAATTAATACATTTATTGATTCATGTTATTAGTGCAAATTTTGTTATTATTATTAATATTATTGGTTTGATAGTAACATTGTAAAAAATATTGAATAGCTTCAATGTAGCTGGACACTTTTTTGATAGTAACTAGTAGTGTAGCTAGCTACTTTTTCAAAAAAGTAGCTTGACTGTAGCTTAACTACTTTAAATGAGTAGCTTGTAGCTTTCCAAACTACAGTTTCAAAGTAGCTTCCCCAACATTGTACATAATTAACTAATTAATTAGTGTTATTATTTGTTGTGTTATTGAAGCTGGAATAAAAAAAATAAATAATACAATTTCACTCGAGTGAATAGTGAAATTCTAATGCCAACGTAAGTCTATGACAACATAAACAAAACTTTAACGAGTACACCTTTAAAAATACCCCAAACCCAAAAATGTTAATGTTTTCATTATTTACACATTCTCATCTTGTTCCAAACCTCAACAACGTTATTCCATGGAACACAAAGAGATGTTGGGCGAATGTAACTCTCAGTCGTCATTCACTTTCATTGTATAGAAAAATAGCAACCTTCTTTGTAACGTCTCCTTTTGTGTTTCATAGAGGAAAAATGTCATAGAGGTTTGGAATGTCATGAGGGTGAAGAAATAACAGCATTTACATTTTTGGGTGTACTATCTCTTTAAGTAAACATAGCCTAATCTTACTAGCACAGTGAGGTTCCCCATTATACATTTTATGGGAATAATCCCATGACAAACACATATCTATGAAACAGATCTACGGTAAAGACCTTCATAAAATGGTCACGGTTGCCCTTTTTGATGTAGTATGTATGACAGTCACACACATACTGAAACTACCTAAACCACAGATCATGTGCAGGCCCACTAAGAGCTCACATATACTGTAAACTAGCATCATGGGTAAGAGCGTGTGAAAAATCTGTAAATGGCTCCTCTAGGGGAACACAGGAAACAGTCAGACAATGTGGAGGCTTCATTTGGAGTTAGGCTTCATGCTGGGCTACAAAACAAACTCACAAACCCTCTCTCGCACACACATTTTTGAAAGCACTTCAACGAACACTACAAATCTTTTACTCACCTTCAAGTTGTTCCAAACCCGCTTACTTTCATTGCATCTATTTTCCAAACAATGAAAGTGAATGTTGACTGAGGCTTACACTCGGCCTAACATCTCCATATTACTTACAACAGACAATATGGTCTGCTAAAATCTGTTAACGTGAAGTTTAATCAATACAATTACAACCCCAAATGCTAATTGACTGCGTTTGGACAGCAGAATTTAAAGCCTCCCAAAAGCTCGTCTGGCGAGTGTGATTTTTCAGCCTTACTGTATAGAGGTGATTTTGGGGGGTGGGGGGGTGTCACTGAGCCCTTAGCTGAAAGATCAGGCATACGGCCTGCTGTCCTTAGTATGTGTGGGAGGATATTAATAGCTCGAGAAAGCCAGGACAGCACAGACTTCCACATTTCAGACTTCCTGATGCTTTTTTGCTTACTATTAACACAGAGTGCAGTGAATAAAAACCAGACAGGACTGTACCAATCTCTTTCCTTTAGAAAGAGGAATAGAGGGTGAGAAACGGAGACAAATATGATGAAAGAACAAATGAAGAGTGATAAATATACCAGTGATTAACAGCGCACTTCCTGTGTGAAACCACTTTGCGGTTCTGCACAACTTGTAAGGTAAAAAGCGATTGTGGCAAGACACAACCCAAATTGAGGGCAAGTTGGTTGGGAACATTTAACAAACCATTACAAATTTTAGTTTAGAAATATATCTTTCCTTGATAATGTTTAAAAAAGAACTCCTTATGACTTTTTTCCGTGGAACACCAAAGGTGAAGTTTTCCAATGAAAGTGAATGGTGACCACAATTACCACAGTAATATTCAAGACAAGATATTCACTGATTAGCTTTCAGTTTCAGTCAAATTTAAAGTCATTTCTCACTGCAGAGCAAATCGTATATCTTCAAAAGACTTGGAATACTGGTGTACGAGTCATGGGGGCTACTTTTATGCTTATTTTTTGCCATTTTTGGAGCTTGACAGCCCCTGGTCAGTGGTCACCATTCACTTTCATTGTGTGAAAGAATGTAGCTTGCTTATTCTGTTAAATTTCTACTTCAGTGTTCCAGGAAAGAAAGCAAGTCACACGGGTTTGAAACAACAAGAGTGAGTAAATAAATTACTTTTTGATGAACTGTAACTAAAAATGAGGCCAACCACCTTAATATTTTTTTTACTTGAATTTAAAAACATTATTGTGCTCTCAACCATATTTTCTTGTCACTGATAAACCTAGTTAGCATGCTTCGTGTCATCCATTACAACTGGTTTGGGCTCACAGGCAGAACCACTGAACTTACTTAATAAAAGGACATTCAATTTACCCAAACTGAGAAATGGTTTCTTTTTCTTTGGCAAAGAGTAGAACGTCATTTGATGTGACAATCGCGATAAAATGCCACAGGACGAGTCAGAAAATCAGGACAAAAGCAGCGACATCCAAAGTGAAATAACAACCTCTACCCCTCCTTCCAAAATTTAATTACCATTAAATATTTCCATTTCTTCACAGCCCGTTCCATGGAAACTTCAGGAGGTAAACAGCCTGACTATGCGTCAGAGATCAAAGTCTTGTCCAATGAAAAGCTTTAAAGTCACGATGACTCAGTGTCTCATCGCTTTGTACGACAGCTCCATTGATTATCAAGAACAGGTCGAACGAGTTTCAAAAGATTTTATTGGAGAGTTCATATAACCTTCACTCTTCTTCTGGTCTTAACCATTCACATCGTTAACAAAAGAAAAAGATGTGTCATTTTTCCCAGTTTGTGACAATAACACAAACAATCTTGAACAAACAACCTGTTTATTGAGTTCAATTGCAATATGATCAGCAGTGCCATGTACAACATAAATTGTGTAAGATGGCATTTTAAGCCTGAAAAACATATTCCCATGACATTAGGCCAACGCCACGCTGAGCTGCCTCACTCATTAGCTAGACTCAGCTCAGTGAGCTCACATCAGACAGAGGCTTTGTGCCGAATGCCTTTCCCATCGCTCAACCGGGCAGGAGGTGCAGTGTTGGCCGCTCTGTTTTTACGCTCAGTGCATTCTTTGACCTATTCAAGGTGAACATTAATTCAGGCATCCGCAAATGTCAGACTGAAGTAATTCTAGAATGCAGTGTAAAGACTTCAACTAGAATACACCATTTTGAATTCATTTAAGAATTTATTGGACAAAGGCAAGCCTTTGAAGTTTGTTAGACCTTTAATTGATAAACAATTCAAGTTCATAGTATGGACAAAAAAAAAAAAAAAGTCAAACCAAAAACAACGGAAAAAAATAATAAAAAATTAGGCTTTGGTTCTGTGTAAATGAAAGGCTGCATTGTGGCCACTTTGCTATTGTCATGAAACACAGTGTCTGTGACTCATTTGGAAGGCTGCGTCCTCCGGAGGTCGCATTTCTCGGCCGCATATGTCATCGAGGCCGTCTCGTTTCATAAAAGCATTTAGGACACTTCGAATGCAGCCTTCGAATGTGACCTTCTTTCACGGGAATATGGAGGATGCATGAGGTGTATCCTTCGTGGGCACTCACATCCCACAATTCTTTGCTTCAACAGAATTGTCTAAAATTTGCCCATATATGATGTTCAAAGGCAATTAATGTTAATTCCCAAGTTGAAGTACCTCATTAGATGGGTGCAGAGTATATAATATGTATTATTATATTAATATATAAATTATTAGACTAAAAGTACACCTGTAAAATCTATTTTCTTTTCTCTTTACATCTTTATAGCTCTCCTAAAATGTACCTCATACATTCCCTTCTAAAGGGACTTTTGTTCCCTTCTCACTCAAAGCACTTGCGCTTGTTAAAGAGTGCCGCGCTGTCGTAGCAACCATGTTACGTTTAGTTTACATTTGTCCTACGAAGGCAGTCTCGTTTAAATGAGATTTGTTTAAAGGAGGACGCTCAGTACACTGCAGCCTTCAAAGGACGCGTCCTTCCTTGCACGCAGCTTTCCAAGCGAGAGTAGTTAGCACAGCTAGCATCTTGTTTTCTTTTGGATGCATGAGAATGAATGAACACAACACCATCTTTGTAGAGTAAAGGCAGCTATATGGTTAAATACTAGATACAATACAGAAAACACTTAACACATTTCAGTGTACAAACAGATTTAAGAAATAAGACCAGCATTAAGCAAATATTACAAAGCAGTCCTCGCTGTCGGCTACATTTTGAATGGCGAACATTCTAAAAATGCAAGTCAACAGAAGGTTTACAAACTATTATCTTAAATATATGTGTGTCAATTTTACAAAACCCACAAAAGACAGCACGCCTAAAGCCCTGTAAACACATGCAGCGCTTGAAGCCACTAGTCTCTGTACAATAAAGTTGCTCGCGGCATTCCTACTGCTATCACTCTAACGATAATGGTGGACTGCATGTCTAGCCATATCTTTAGAAAATGTGATCACATGTTACAAAGTTGCTCCTCATTTACATAAAGTTAAACCTTTCACACGTTTGTCATGTCGCTCAAGACGACCACATCTAGTCACCAGAGGTCGCTCGTGTCGCCAACTCTCACTGAAAATGAATGCGATTCAGGTCGCTTTGGCGCTGGAAGGCTAAAGAGTGTCTGTACTTTAAGTGGTTTGGGATGAATCAAATGCAGAACTCTAATACTTAGGCCTTTTTTAAACCCCTTAAATCTAACTTGAATATTTGAGGAAAAACGACACAGTGCTACCTTATAACCGCTGCAATTAATTTAAGTGCAAAAAAACTGAATTAGTGCCTTTTCCATGGGTTCCATTTATAGAAACTGAAAAATTGCTCTTTGTCCCCTGACACAATAATAAGATAAGATTTACCCATCTATAAGGTGAATGCTCATGGAAAACTTTCTAAGGTGTGACCACGCCATAAACTAACACCACTGGCTTAAATGAGGCATAACACCCTTATCTAATTTCCTATATTTAAGCACAAACCCCAATACAATTCTAGCGAGTTTACCACAGTGGCAGGTTATCCAATCGGTGATTCGCCTTTAGAATCATGGGAGAAGACATAAAAATAAATGACATGGGTGTCGTTTTCAAGGGATAGCCAATGATTGTTTAGTATTAAGTAAAAGCAGCAGGTAATTATTGTTCGAAGACACTGGATAGGGGGTACGTGTGAACACACTCACACACCGAGGAAAAAGCACACACAATAAGCACACTATCAGAGTCAATAGGGACTGAATAGAAGGGTAGCTGTATAGCAGGCACATTGTAATATATGTAACACATCTCCAGTTCAGACATTGAATCTGGGTGCAGTGACCTGTAAGGTGTGGCCACCATAGAAATAAATGAAACACTGACAGGCACCTCACCTTTCCTAAGAAGGGCTAAATGGCAAAAGAAG
Organism: Moxostoma hubbsi; assembly: GCA_032164185.1. NCBI lineage: Eukaryota > Metazoa > Chordata > Actinopteri > Cypriniformes > Catostomidae > Moxostoma > Moxostoma hubbsi. The sequence goes on along the minus strand of JAVLUX010000001.1, from coordinate 34,291,673 downwards.
AAAAAGAAAAAAAGAAAAAACGCAAGATAGATGCCTGACCACAAACCCACACGCTATCAAGATGCTTTCAATTTAACAGCAGAAAATCATTCATCTCCCATTGCTTAAACTTTTAACAGCCACAAGACATCAATATATGACAAATGTTTTTTTTTCCACTTGTAAAATCTGTAATTGAAGGCATCAATAAAACAACACACTTACAAATAATACAGGGTTCCCACACTTTCTGATCAATAAGTTTCCATGGTTTTCCATAACCTTTCCAGTCATTCATAATTACTGGATTAAGACTTTATTTTTTTACTTTTTGGAGAGATTGCCAAGGCAGATATTAATTTGTATGTCAAATACCAATCTTTGGAATTAATATATTATTTAAATTATGATATTTATGAGCATACAAAAGTCTCCAGTAAGTGTTTTTACAGAAAAACTGATCACGTTGGCTTGAAACAAAATTTAAAAATAAAATAAAGTTTTAGCGAAACAACACAAAAGTATAGTTTTGCCTCCAAAATAATTTCAATAGTTTTTGGAGGTCTAGAAACAACAACTTTAAAACTCCCTAACATTTCCAAGATTTCTATGATTGAAAACCCTCAATACAGCCCCAAAACTTTGAGAAGAAAGGGAAAATGTGCTTGTCATCTTAGCATAATCTAAGTAATGGGCCTAAATACCCAACTTGTTTATTGTGGGTAGTGTACAGAACAGACAAAGCAACAGATACAGCAAGATTTCTAACACACACACACACACACACACACACACACACACACACACTGTTCTGATTACTCTGATAATGAGTGTTGCCTTTTATTGCATCATGCAGTCTTCTCCCTTCCATTCTCCTTGCAAATGTGGATTCTTTAAACATCTGATGGTAAAAAGAGTCTTTAAAAGGCTCCTAACAAGCAGCGGGATGTAGACCCCCGCTCTGGAGTCTTTCTTGTGGATCCCGAGGTATGAAGCACATGTCCTGTTTGGATTTCAGAGCGACTTTCTGAGCCGCCTGGAGAGATACCATGCACGCTTCCTGTCCATGCCCACACCCTAGAGAGCACACGTTGATAACATCTAAAGAGTGTGAGTGGGTTAAAAAAAATGTCTGACTGCAATGGAGTAAGAGAGAAAATCTGTGCTAGAAAGACATGGACAAAAGTAAGAGTGAGAAAATGGCAAAAAAAAAAAAAATGCGAGCAGGGACCCTTTGCTCTGATTGTGTGTAAAATGTTTGTGAGTGTGGGTGGAAAAAGTATACAAAGACCTGATTCCTGTCACTACCAAGTGTTGACAGGAAGTTTACATTGGGAGCATTACGCCTCCATCCATCCACCCACAACCTCCCCCCCCCCATCCGCTCTCGATGGCCTAGGAATGTGTGGGCTATGCAGACTGGCAAGGATGAACGGTCTTCATCCAGAACCCACCCAACGAGAGCAGACTCATAACTAAGCAAAGTTTATAGCAGGCATAAACAGTCACATTGCAAACAATCTCTGCCCTTTCATTTAAATAAACATGTACTGGGCATCAACCTGGGGCGAGTTCACCTGAGGCTAATGGGGAAAATGGGTTGGAATCAAACAGAGGTTGCGAAGATAGCAATGGCCGCAAGGTTTGGACATACTTCAGACCATTATTTATTTCTAAGATCAGGATTATCTAATCCAATGTTTGTTAAAATTACAAACAAGTGCTAAGCAACAAGCTTCCTCAGCTGTTTTAATACACCTGGAGGCTCATGACCCAAAAATGGGTCTTTACTGACAGGGTTGTAGGTAGCAAACGCCTATGAAATTCAAGAAACCATATAATCGTGCATAGTAAGAATAGCAAAATAAGTACACTGATCAACTTTCAAAAGGGAGGAGAAAATGCTTCCCATAAATTTAGGGGTTGTTAAAGACTGCACGTCTAATAATAACACTCAAAAGTATTTTGGTGTAAATTAGGACGATGCCAACATGTACTTGCCCTTGGAAAAACATGAACAAAACTGCACAAGATTAGAGAATATACAACCAAGACTACATTAAATGTGGGCTACAGATTTGCTATTACATTGCGTTGCCACTCTCTTTAGGGTCTCTCTTTTTAACAAATGGTTTAGAGTTTTGAGTTCAAGATACACAGTACAAACAAGAGTGTGTCTGTGGGCACAGGGGAAAGTTTTAAAGGTGAGTCTCAGCATTAAGCGAGAGCAGCATATTTATAGTGCCACTTTGGCAGAGCAGAGTTGGAAAAAACAACATGAGGGCAGTGAATGGGTCTTTCAATGTGGAATAAACTTAACACTGGCACTACTCTCAGAAAATTCTTCCAAGATGAGGTTCATTTGAGAGGAGAGCCTGGAAACTCACTTTATCATAAAAAGGTCCCAAATAACATCACAAGGTATGGAAGCGACTCAAACCCTGGTGTGCTGTCTATGATGCCCAAAGATGCTGTCTAGGTAAGAAATTCTCTAGGTTTTGAGACAGCCTTAACATTTTGAAAATAATAATGAGAGAGAGAGAGAGAGAGAGAGAGAGAGAGAGAGAGAGAGAGATTGTTTGAGTACGGGTTTTGTCACGAAATCAATGAATCCATATTAATACATCATATTCTGGTAATATTTAAACATCTGTGACTAATAGGTTCTTGAACTTTGAACGTTCTCATTATAAAACGCACTAAAAGATAAGACAGTTCAGCATCGCGTGACCGCGCGCACAATTAAGAAACAGTGCCCTAAATAGAGCGTTCATTTTTTATATTTACCAACACATTTTGAGTGCAAACTATATTTTTCATAAAATACACAACAGTGATTTAGCAAGGGACAATTAATAACAAGGACTCTCTGGCCGGCTTATTCTCAACATCTAACAAATCGAATAAAGCAGTGTAAGGCATCAACATGTCTGATAAAGTAGCACATTTTCGTGGCATTGACTTTGTAAACAGTCAAAGCGTAGTGTGGCAAGATCGATCAGACTAGGATTTCTCGAATATAACAGAACGCAAATGTCTCGAGACGCAATTTAACAGTTGGAATTCCTATAACTTGACACGACGTAGCCTATATAATTGCGGCACCCTATGGATGGCCATGACTTCCGTCTAGCTCATGTTTACTTAGCGAAACAATTGAAAAATTCGCGGACGGACGCAAAAACGGGTTCGGCGTGAACGGCCCCTAAAATGTTCGCGACAAGTAATATAAACTCCCAAAACACACAATTAAAAACATTGATCATTAAAAAATGCCTGTCCAAGTTATCATAAAACAAACAAATATGCTTTAAAATCACACAGAAACTAAGCGTCAGGTTTACATACCATGACTTTCATCGTTGTGGAGTTATCCATCCTGTAAGGATGGCTTGCGTTTTTCCAAGTTTTCCAACTACTTGTTGAGTACTTTCACACACCGGAAACACAGTTGTTAGATCAAACTATAAAATTAAAATAAAAAAGTGTGACAGAAAAATTCAAAATACATCCAATGTATGACAGCCTTTCAAAATAGACACGACACGCATCGCATGCGTCTGCTTTCACGGGAATGATGAAACAGGTCAGATGAAAAAGTTACGAAGAGCGATTTGACGTCACGAGAAACTACGTCATTGCCTCGACCAATCACAGCGAAGGTTTGGCTGTATGCTAATGAGAGAGCTGAGATTACAGTATCTAGGCCTGCTATATTTGTTACTCTACATCCTTGTGTTTTCTTAATGGATCTCTCTTCTCTTATTTGTGTGTAGTATAGAAACGCAACTTGTCACAGTTTCTGTTGATTGCGGTGAAATGGATCAGAGTGTGGAAATAGTTAGGTTAGTTTTTAGGCAAATCAAATCACTTCATTACTCAAAACCTTACTTTAGCAGTTAGACAAATTAGACAAATGTTATCAACATAATCTTATTTTGTACTCTTTTCTCTTACAAAAAAGAAAAAAGAAAAGAAAAAAGTCCCTAATCGATTGCCACTGTGTGGGCTAACAATAGCATTCAGGGTTGTTTGCCATCACCTTTACCTGAACACACCTTAAAACATTGATTATAAATTAACGTTTTCCCTTAAAAAGACTTTGAGAGAGTGATTTTTATTTTAGCACAGAAGGCAGGAGGTAATCCTTCATGCCAAGCCTCTGATGCATTGCACACAGATTGTGAAATCAGTCCCTCGTGATCTGCTACGCTTCATTTGTTCCTCTGTAAAAATTTGAATACATAAAGAGATAAATGGCCTTATTTACCACAATGGTCACACAATACCTGGTTTTAAATTAATTACAATTGGTGTACTCAATGTTGTTTTAGCAGAACAAGCATAGCCTCTTTCTCATATTTACATCAGATTAACTCATTGTGTGTTTGAATTTAGATCAAAATAAACAGATCTGCTTTTACTAAATTTTTGTTGTAAACATTTTTAAATCAGACACATTTTCAGACACTTTTATCCAAAGTGACTTACAGTGCTCTTATTACAGGGACAATCCCCCTGGAGCAACCTGCCTTGCTCAAAGACACAATGGTGGTGACTGTGGGGATCGAACTAGCAACCTTCTGATTACCAGTTATGTGCTTTTAGCCCACTACGCCACCACCACTCCACATTTAATAAGAATCAGTAAACAAGAGGATTTGGCCTGCTGTCTCTTTAAGACATATGGATATGTTTATGCAGGTCACCTTGCCTCTGTAGTCCTGTTCAACATCGGCACAAAGGTGGCAGAAGAAGCACTGACAACCTGGTATGCAAGCTATGCAAGAGAGCTTAGTCTAATGAGACCTGGAAAATATAACAATTCAGGAAGCCAAGAGAGAAAAGAGGGAGAGAGACTGTAAATCTTCTGAGTATATAAAGTTGGTATTTGTGATAGATTGATTTTAAACATCTACTTTATTGTCATGCAATAATCCATACATGCACAGATGAAACATTTCCAGAGGAAAATTGTATTGCTCAGAGATTGCTCACCGTTGACTTTATGGAGTTTTCATTTGTTTAACATGTAGCATCAAGTTGAAAAAATTTGCCACTGCCAAGGCATTAGTAACATTATGTATACTGTACATTGGCCTACTATATTCACATTTGCTTAGATGTTCACAAACTTAAAAAAAAATACAACTGAATATTTAGAATAAAATAAAATAGTACTATTATTAATAATAAAATAAAAGTTTGTGTGTCAACTTTCTCTTATGTTTCTTCTAAAATCTAAGCTGTGAAGAACATGAAGCAAATATGGAAATGTTTGTTTCTATGAATGCAGAAGCATTCCATTTTCAAAAATATGCTACAAATGCACATAGTAAGTGAAGTATGGATTTGACGCTTGGAAAAAGCCATGTCATACAGGCTTGTCAGAGTTTTAACCACCTTGATAAGCCTTGTATTTCTGATTAATACATTTCAGCACATATAATGAGCAGATAAGTATTGTGGTAAGCCTGTGATGACAAGTTGGGCATGTCTTCTGCTGTTTTGAGTAGAAACCAATTGGAAATCACTGCGGAGGCATTATTGTTCACATTGTGGGAAGGGCTCCCTCAGCATAGCTGCATGAGTAATGCCTGTGGCCAGCCGCACAAAAACCCACTCTCACACACTCAGATGAATTAAGATTGACCTTGCATGGCAATGTTGCTTACAATCATCTCACTGCTACTTTTCACACTAGCTTAATTAGCCAAGTCTGCACTGAGTGAGTCACCCTCTGCAAACTCTCACTTTTACTGTCTCATATAGATAAACAAAAAAAAGACACTCGCCACAGACAAGGTATGTGTAACAATGCTGGCAATGACGATGATGAAGACGATGTAGGAATCCAAGTGCAGTTTATTTACAAAATGTGATTATGCAAAAACACTAACTATACCAGTGAACTAACAAAAACATGAACTTGAGAAGACTTGACTTGACTTGACTATACACTTGACATAAACCTAACTTAAATGAAACTAGACTTGGCTTGGAACAAAACAAGTTACATTAACAATACTCAACAACGGACAATGGCAAACATGAGGGCTTAAATACAGTACATGACATGGGGGAACATAAACATATGATAAAACAGAACTCTAAACAAGATAATTAAAGAATATACCAATGAAAACAAGACACATGAAAATGGAGGGCAAAACAGGACATCACATGACTAGGGGAACACATGACATGACATGAACAGGAACTAAACTTTTCAAAATAAGGCATGGAATCAAGACTCTTTCAATGCATGTTTTTTTCATACAAATGAAATCGTGTGAATGGTGACATAGATTAATGGTAGGTGAATTTATATGAAGAACTGTATTGTACATTCAAAATATCAACTTGTGCCATTTTCACTGTTTTACTCAATCCTCCAATGTTAAGAAGGGATCTTAAATTAACTGAATTGATTGAACTAAAAATGTGTCTTGTCAGCTTTATTTAACCCATTTGTGTTGGGACAATGTGAATATTTTTTGTTTGGTTAACAGAGGATTGCTAGTTCCCAGCATGCTCTGCATGGGACTCGACAGGTAGAGTATGTTAATATTAAGTGCTATTTGATGTGTCTTTGGGGGACACCAGAAGCTCCACCGGCTGCCCTTACTCACATGTTATATGCAGGGGTGTAAAGTAACAAATTACAAATACTCACATTACTGTAATTAACTACTTTCCCCAAGAATTTTCCTTTTTTTAAGTAGTTTGAAAACTGTATACTTTTACTTGTTAATTTATTTTAATTAATTTTAGATGTTTATCAGAAAAAATATCAAACTTTTGAGTAGTTTTCTATATTTAGCCTATGTTTTCAATCTAGAAGAGGGGTGTTCATTACATCTATCGCGATAGCAAGAGCACCACTGCTTGGTTGATCTAGATGAAATATAAAAGATTGACTTCAAAAAAGATTTAAAAAAATATTGTTTGTTTTTTAATAATACTGACCCATGATGTGGAGAGTGTGTTAATTGGTATAATAATTTACCAGGAAAGTAGAGATGACAAAATAATTTATAATTATGATTTTATAAAGATAGAAAAGTATCAACATTTGCAGAGCAATACTTCAGCAGAACATTCCACCAGTCACAAACTTCCGAAAATTGTGCATCATGCATTAGAAAAAGAACGATTTCTTGGCTTAAAAGATACAAGAACTAAATCAATGTTGAACATTGTATCTCAAAAGGAGGACAATGTGGCACCCCATGTGACACTTAAAGAAATAATTCATACAAAAATGAAAATTCTGATTTTCTTTCGTCAGAACACAAATTAAGATTTTTAGAAGAATATTTCAGCTCTTTAGGTCCATTCAATGTAAGTGAAGGGGTGCCAAATTTTTGACGCTTCAAAAACCACATAAAAGTCATATAAACGTAATACATACAACTCCAGTGGTTTAATCCATGACTTCAGAATTGATATGAGAGGTGTGAGTGAGAAACCGATCAATATGTAAGTCCATTTTTGCTAGTAAGTCTTCTCTCTGCCCAGTAGGTGGCGATATGCATGAAGAATGTGAATCACCAAAAACACAAGAAGAAAGTGAATGTTAAAGTGGAGATTGACTGAGCAGGGAGGAGAATTAGTAAAAATGAAATTAAATATTGATCTGTTTCTCACCACATCTATCATCTCACTTCTGAAGACATGGAGTAAACCACTGGAGGTACATGGATTAGTCTACTTTTATGCTGATTTATGTGATTTTGTGGAGCTTCAATATTTTAGCACCAATTCACTTTAATTTTATGGACCTCTCTTTAAGAGATAATCAATAATTTGTGTTCTGAAGAAAGAAAGTCATATACAGATGGCATGATATTCCTTTTTAAGCGTGGTGTAGCCCCTGTACCAAACAACTTTCCCCATGCCTGCTCTGCCTCCACTATTGCAGGACATGATGTGCCAAGTGTTTCTGCTTATTTAAAAATGTGTTGCATTCGTTGCATTGTTTGAACATGTTTTATGCACAACGATAATGCTCTCGGCATTAAGCGTAATTTAGACCCTACACATAAACTGATTTTAATGTAATTGTTTCATACATTACAATTAAAATGGTTATCAGTGTATTGAAAATAACTTTTTAATCTTTTCATTTTTGTTATCATGTCTCCCTTTTATTTTTTGGAATCAGATTCATGTAATGTTTGTCATAAGTGATGTATTTTAAAAGTTGGCATACAGTGTTCATTGTAAAAGGGCAGAGGTTTTGCAACTCAGTACTCACTACTCATGAGTACCTTAAATTAGCAACTCTTTTACTCTTATTTACATTTACATTTACATTTATGCATTTGGCAGACGCTTTTATCCAAAGCGACTTACAGAGCCCTTATTACAGGGACAATCCCCCCAGAGCAACCTGGAGTTAAGTGCCTTGCTCAAGGGCACAATGGTGGTGGCCGTGGGGTTCGAACCAGCAACCTTCTGATTAGCAGCCCTTTTACTCTACACACACAATTTTTTTTGGGTAGTAACAGTACTTCTACTTCAGTATAATTTTCAGTACTCTTTCCACCCCTGGTTATATGTTATTCTAGGACCCGGTAGCAGTCGCAGAACACAGTCGATCTCTTTCTCACCGCACCACGCACTCACACTTTCTAACTGCATCTTTGCTCCTCCTTATGAATCTGCTTTTAATGTCTGTGTATATATAAAAAATAAAACTCAGCATGCCTAATGGTGGATTGACTGCAGGACATGCCTAATTATCACATATTTTTACCCTAACTGTTTGAGTTCAGCAGAGATTCTTTCCATGCCTCCTCCTCTCTTACCATCATTTGTTTTGAAGGGGAAGGGTTTTGGGTGAGTCCAAGGACATTGTTTGGAATGCTGGAAGATGTTACACAAACTTTTGCATTGCTAAAGGGATTTTTGTTTGAGAGGGAGCAGAGGTATGAATTGAGAGGGGAACAAGTATATCATGTTTGACAGAGTACAGGATGGTGGCGGTTGACACCAGGATATTCTTGTCTGGGCTGCAGGATGTGTCTCATAAGTCACACCAATAATCTATGCAAGAACATGCTCCTCTCTCCTGTAAATGTGGAAACAACAGAATCACCATGGACTCAATTTTTGTGTTTTATAAATCAAGTCTGAGTATATTTTCATCAGAACACATGAACAGGATGTTAAGCACATGACACTGACAAATACTGGGATACACAGTTTTGATAAACTAAAGTTAAAATCAAGATCGCATGCATGACTCACCGGAAGAGCCTCTGTTCATGACGTGCAAAAAATTATAAGTATTTAAATGAATGTCACCACACAGAAAAAAAACGTATCTTCCACCTGTTGGCGGAACGCTAATAATTTTTTTTTTACATTGAAGCTCATATTGGCATTAGATAGTTGCTTTAAAGCTTAAAAAACACCTAAAGTATCATAAAGTGGTTAAAAGTGTGAGTCATGCATCATATTCCAAAACTTTTGTAGGCTTAAGATATGTTTTGGTGAGAAACAACCTGGAATTTAGCACAAAAACTAACCTTCTTAGATGAACAAACTTCCCACTGTGAACGTGCTTCTCTCATGCACTCATGAACATGCAACGAATGCCAAATTTTTGATAATATTCTCTTAGTAGACATGGAATATGATGCACAAATCTGGACTTTAAGGATACTTTTGGGTCCCTTTTAAAGCATTAAAATCAACTACCGTTGTACTTAAGAAAAAAAAGCTCCTTTTGTGTTCTGCAAAGAAAGAAAGTCACATGGGTTTGGATATAGTACATGAAGGTCAGTTTAATATTACAGAGTTTTCATTTTCGGGTGAACTATTCATTAAATATATAAACTGAATCCATGAAAATGTTTTGGCTAATTGTAAGGTTATGAAGGCTGTCATAATTGTTTGCCTCTTCCTTGCTCTAAGATAAAGCAGTGTTTTCACATTCTTTCCTGTGTTTAACTTTACTTATATGTGTGTGTGTGTGGCTACTGTAATCTTCTCAAACGCAGGAAATGAGTAATGTTTAACAAAACCAAAGCTGCACAGCCCACAAACACCTGTAGCCTACACACCTTTGCTTTTACTAAAGTGAAAACACCCACACTCCTACGTAGTCGGCTTAAAGTGTATTGCATAACTGCGTAAAGTACCACAAGATATGTCAATAACAAATCTGCCAAAACATTAACTCCTTAGAATGCATACATTGAGTCATATTTACACCACTGTATGTGGAAATGAAACAGTTTGAAAGTGCAAAACTTACAGTCATTTCCTTTATTTTGCCTGCTATACCCACCACAACAAATCGTTAATATGTGTTATGTTGTTAACTTTAATCTTATGACATAATTTGAGATACATTTCAAATATAAACCTGCGTTTTCTCTCAATGCAGATGGGAAATTACATGGGGATAGAGGGGGGTCGAAGCCGAAGAGGAAAACGGTGTGAAAATAAAAGGGAAGGAAAACTTCCTGAGCGTCACAGGCCAATCCAGTGACGCCTTCTCATTGTTTCTCAAGTGTTTAAAGCAGAAAAAATGACACTGATTTGAACTGGTCACAAACTAACCCAGTTCCCCTATAAAGCTGGCCTGTTTAGAGTTACATGTCTGTGTGCGTGTGAACCCACTGTTGGATAAAACAAATGTTGTTGAAACATCTACCCATGTGACAGACGCAACATATGACCATGTTTGTCTACAAGTGTGACAAGCCATAGTGTGCGAGTTGAGTTGAGGACCATATAAACAGAAACACTATCATGTGCACAATACATTCACTGCCCTATACATGCTACTCTGCACTCTCTCTTTTGTTCCAGAATGTTCTAGCGAGCCTTCACGTCCGCACATCCCCTCATTTACCCCTTACAGTCATCAACACAACATTTCACTGAGAAACAAACCGGACACGTCCTCAGGGCTAAAAATACACCCCCAACAGCTCCCAAAGGATATCTCTGAGTCATCTGCATTATACAAGCTCTCAGCGTCTGTTTTTCTAATGTTAATGAACTTTCCAACTTTCAAGATACAAGTAAAAAAAAAAGTTGGAATGTGATTCTTTTATTTTCGGATAATTCACTTAGTTCTGTGGTTTTCAAAATGTGAGACAGGCTCCAGCTAGACGGGCACCAGGATATACCGCAAGGTGCAGAGAATTATGACAAATTCACTTGGGAGATTCTTTTTTCTAAATAAATAAAATAATTTGTTTATATACATATAAATCGTATTATCTCGTTACAATGGCACCTGTCAAGGGGTGGGATATATCAGGCAGCAAGTAAACAGTCAGTTCTTGAATTTCATGTATTGGAAGCAGGAAAAATGGGCAAGTGTAAGGATCTGAGCAACTTTTACAAGGACCAAATTGTGATGACTTGACGACTGTGTCAGAGCATCTCCAAAATGGCTGGTCTTTTGGGGTGTTCCCTGTATGCAGTGGTTAGGACCTACCAAAAGGGGTCTAAGGAAGGACATCCAGAGAACCAGCGACAGGGTCATGAACGCCCAAGGCTCATTGATGCACATAGGGACCGAAGGCTAGCCCATCTGGTCTGATCCCATAGAAGAGCTACTTTAGCACAAATTGCTGAAAAACTTAATGCTGGCCATGACAGAAAGGTGTCAGAACACATCTCAGCGTGTTGCATATGGGGCTGCGAAGCCTATGCTAACTCCTGTCCACCGCCAAAAGTGCCTCACGTGAGCATTAGAACTGGACCATGGAGCAATGGAAGAAGGTGGCCTGGTATGATGAATCACATTTTCTTTTAGATCACGAGGTCAGTCGGGTGCATGTGTGTTGTTTACCTGGGGAAGAGGCAGGCCAGCAGAAGCAGTGTGATGCTCTGGGCAATGTTCTGCTGGGAAACCTTGGATCCTGGCACTCATGTGGATGTTACTTTAAAACATACCAACATACCTAAAGATTGTTGCAGACCAAGTACACCCCTTCATGGCAATGGTAATCCCTGATGGCAGTGGCCTCATAATGCACCCTGCAACACTGAAAAAATGGTTCAGGAATGGTTTGAGGAACATGACAAAGAGTTCATATATGGGATGTGCTGGACCAACAAGTCTGATCCATGGAGGCCCCACCTCGCAACTTACAGGACTTAAAGGATCTGCTGCTAATGTCTTGGTGCCAGATACCACACGACACATTCAGAGGTCTTGTGGAGTCCATGCTTCAATGGGTCAGAGCTGTTTTGGTGGCACAAGGGGACATACACGATGTTAGGCAGGTGGTAACACAGGCAAAAACATATTGCGGTTACAATTGTGACCCATTAATTTCAATGAGGAAAATAATGAGAAATATCCAATAAAGTTTTGTGAGAGAGGAGGCCCACTGTATTAGACTAAGTATATCCTTGATTTAAGTCTTTTGACTGACTTTGTCTGTAAAAATTATCACACTTCTTGTTTCCTAAACTCTGTGGTAAGTGGAATTTAAAGTTCTGAAACAATGTAAACTAGTTATACTAACTCTATAACACTGAAAAACAATTAAAACACACAACAAAAGAATTCATGGACTTTATCAGACATACAGTATGTATGTAGATAAAACATCTGAATGTGACTCCTGGGTGAACCACTCCTTTCTGGCCTGGTGGATGCCATATTAACAGTTCTCTGTGTTTTTCCAAGCAAAGAAGACCTGGGAAGTCAGATCCCTGTAATTTCACAAGGTACGAATTATCTAAGAGCACATCCGGTGATTTTGTATGGCTACTGCTGATAAGATTGTGTATTTTTCCTGTGTCACGTTGTCTTTTCATATCACTAGAGTATAATAATCTCCAGACCCTCAGCAAAACTCAGGTCAAACAGAACTCATAATTTTTATTTTCACTGAGCCAAACAATATAAAATAATTCATAATTTTGTTTGAATATTCTATAAACCTTTAAGTTGATTTTTTTCTGAATTGTATTTTATAGATATGCAAGGAATTTTTACCAGTTCCAGAGGTTGAAAATCTGATTGTAATATTGCTTTTAACACAACTGAATATTTTAAAGTCACAAGAATATTCTTAACTAATGAACCTTAAACCAGGCCTATTATTTTGTTGTTACTCACTCCTGCCTTTTCTCTCTCTCTTAAAAAAAAAACAAAACAGATTTTTTCTTTTTCTGGCCTTGCTTGCTTCATAATCTTAAATAATAGAATTTAGAGTGTGCAAGATTCAAGCAGGTGGTATGTTTAAAGTGAGATTGTGTGTACTGATCAGTGTGTGTGACTCACACAGGCCTGAACTGTAGGGTACAGACTCATAAACATAGCTGAAACCCTCTTCATTGGCCTTGACCCCTATGCACACACCCTCCCTCTTTCTCCCCACACTTTTGTGTGTGTGTGTATCTGTGTGCAAGTGAATGTCTGCCCTCCCCTGGAGGCTCAAGACTGAGACCAGGTCTTTAATGAGACATGGGTCATTATGCCCAGTCGATATCTTAAGTTACAAACACAAATACAAACACACACACACACACACACACACACACACACACACAAAGATTAGAGGACACTGGGGTATGCTTGTGTGGGTGGGAGAAAATGATAAGAAAGGAGAGCGGTGGAAGATGAGAAGTGAACTATAGGTACCCTTACAAAAATGTTCTGTGGCGGCACTACGGTACAAGGATATCAGATTTCAATACCATGGTACTTTGATAGATACCATGGTACTGAATGACTACCACATTCATATACTATTGTATTTATATGGTACTCCAAGACACTTCAAAGAATACCAATGTTTCATGCCCATGTCCATTCCCAATCCATTGTGAAAACTATTCATACACTATGGTGCTTACATAGTACTCCAAGGCACTTCAAATAATACAATGACATTGTTCATGCCTAAAAACACAAAACTACCATGGTATTTTGATATACTGTATAGTACTGAATGATTAATTTATTCATATACCATGGTGTTTGTATTGTACTCCAAGGAACACCATTCCGTTAGCTACATACAAAGCTTTGAATGGTCTAGCGCCACAGTACTTAAGTGACCTTCTGACAAGCTATATTCATCACGTTCATTACGATTACAAAATTCTGGCTTCTTAATAGTTTCTAGAATATCAAAATCCACAAAAGGAGGTAGATCATTTTCCTATTTGGCTCCTAAACTATGGAATAGTCTCCCTAACACTGTTCAGGACACAGACACACTCACTCAGTTTAAGACTAAAGACTCATCTATTTAGCCAGGCATACACCTATTTTATCAATCAACTCACAATTAGGCTGCTTAAATTTGGTCTTCAAATTTGGTAGAAATATTTATCATGATCTATAACTCTGCATAAAATTAAATGGCATCTACTCTAATATTACTCTATTTGTTTCCATGTTTTAATTCATATACTGAGGTTACCAGATCCGGCCAGATCCGGCCAGATCCAGCTCCGTTCCTGCTTGGTGTCGGACTCCACTGCTAATTGTCTCTGTGTAATGACGACTAAATGCAGCCAGTGCTAACCAGACATCACTTCAGTCTTTTACGATGGACTTCAGAGGATGAACTGATGCCAACTCCAACTGTAAGACATCAGATATTTCATATGCCATTGCCTGAACCTTGGACTTAGGATGGACCCCAACGAACCTCACCGAAATTACCTGCGATGCACTTCATTTATCTCTGCCTGCATCCCCTTTGTCTATTGATGGACTACACTCTTGAAATGGAATATATAGACTACCATTTAATTGCCAGAAAAAGCCTTCATCAGCCAACTAACAGAGGACAATGCATCTATGTGAACTTCTGCAGTTAATACAGGATGAACTTCAAAGATATTAGTCATTAATCTTAAAGTTCATAAAAATATAACACTTACTTAGTTTCCTAATCTTAAACCATGACTTGCACTGTACATAAATAAGCAATATTGGCATTATATTTATGTTATTTAGCCAAAGGGGAACTGGCCCCCACAGTGAGCCTGGTTTCTCCTAAGGTTATTTTTCTCCTTTAACCAACATTTTATGGAGTTTGTGTTCCTTGTCACAGTCGCTTTTGGCTTGCTCACTGGGGTTCTAAATACAATTATTATTTAATGATATATTCTTATATACAATTTACAATCATATTTAATCAAACTACACAATGATCTCTCTAAGATTTTATAGATATTACAGTTAAATTTTTTTGTTAATGCATGATTTTCTGTAAAGCTGCTTTGATAGATGTGTGTTGTATAAACATATATATATATATATATATATATATATATATATATCCTACATGAAAAAAAAAGAGAAAATGTACAGAAATGGTTGGTACAACTATTGTATTTTTGTATTCTGAGGGAACTCTTTTACAGGACTGAATGTTCATGCCACCATATTAATTTGCTTGAAAGAGTACCATGGTATTACCATTGTAAATGTCCAAAAACATGGCATGGATGGTACTTTGATATATACTATGGTACTGAATGATTGCCATATTCACATACAATGGTATTTACATGGTACTTCGAATAATATCATATTACCATGGTAAGTCTAAACAACATATAGTAGTACCATGGTACTACTTGTTTGTTAGTGTTGTGAGATGAGCTGGTCAGGTTTACGATGAGCATAACAGGAAAAGATAAACTGAATGATGTCAAGAACTGGGGTAGAGGGCCCCTAACAAGAGAAGTAAACAGCAGGAGGATGTTTATGACCTCTCTCTCTATCTGTGTGTGTGTGAGACATCATCGAGTTGGCTGTTGGTTTGGTCACCACAAGGAATGAATTAAGTGTGGAGACACACTTAAAAAACACACACAGATATGTGGCCTGATCAGTCACCTGATGCTGATAACACACCCTCACATGGTCTCTCTCTCCCGTCTCTCTCTCTCTCTCTCACGCTCACACACACACACACACACACATGATGAAAGACACATAAAATGAGCCGATATCAAACACTCACATACCTGATAGGGGAAATATTCTGAAAAAGAGGGAGATCAGTGAAGTATATGACAGATGACTCAGACAGAGAAAATGAAAGAAGAAAAAACACAGTGGAACAGAGAAGAATAAAGAAAAACAGACTGGGGAACAAAATGCCAATGAAAAGATTGAACAGGCCTGAGGAGTCGAAAAAAAAAGAGGTGGAAAAGGAACGTAACAAATGAGGGAAGGGCAGACGGAGACAGTGAACAAATAAAGATGAAACAAGGTCTGACAGATACATAGAAGAAGAAAATCTAAGACAGACAGAGAGAGAGAGAGAAAGAGAGAGAGAGACAGGACTTGATTCAGACTTTGATCCGGACTAAGGCAGTTGGACTTTGGCTCCTCACCAGGCGTAAATGTACAGTAATTCAAAGCAGGCGACTTGATGCCGACTGGTGAAATTTTGTGTGTGTGTGTGTGTGTGTGCAGTCTGGTCAAAAAATCATATAAACACACAGAGTATGCATATGTGTCTCTTTAACCACGCAGGCACACATACAAACTCACACACACTAGGTCCCTTGTGAGATTGTAGTCATAATCACACGTGGTGAAATATTTACACTTAGCAGACATGCTCACGCCAGATCTAATCTAATTACTATACAGTAGTTATCACCCATCAGACACGGTCTGCGTTCCATCTCCTTGCCTGAAGCTTCTCCCTGAAAAAAGACTGTTGCCCATCGAATGTCAGCCATCAACCTGGGGCAGATTTACAGATTCAATTCATTTTGACCATTAAATAATTTGACAATTATAAAATTAACAAGCAAGGTTCAAAGCTGTTGGAATATAAAGCAATATGCCACGAGAAGCAGAGTATTACATTGATTTTACCACGGGGAAGGGGTGTGCTCCAGCACAGAGTGAAGTGAAGGTAAAAACTTTCAATCATTGAAGCAAAATATATAGTTAAAGTGATAGTTAATCCAAAAATAAAAATTCTCTCATCATTCACTCACCCTCATGCCATTCCAGATGTGTATGACTTTCTTCTTCTGTAGAACTCAAACAAAGGTTTTTAGAAGAATATTTCAGCTCTGTAGGTCCATATGATGCAAGTGAATTGTGACCAGAACTCAGAAAGGAGGCATACAAATAATCTCTATGACTCCAGTGGTTAAATCCATATCTTCTGAAGCAAAATTATAGGTGTGGGTGAGAAACAGACCAATATTTAAGTCCTTTTTATTATCAATCTCCATCTTTTACCAGCTCCAACCAGTACGTGGCTGAATGTGGAAGTGAATGTGAAAGTGTAGATTTACACTTGACTTAAATATTTATCTGTTTCTCACCCACACCTATCATATCGCTAGGAGTCTTATGGATTACTTTTATACTGCCTTTTTGGCCTTCAAAGTTCTGGTCACCATTCACTTGCATTTTAAGGACCAACAGAGCTGAGATATTTCTTTTAAAAAACCCTTGTTTGTGTTTCGCAGGAGTAAGAAAGTCATACACATCTGGGATGGCATGAGGGTGAGTAAAAGATGAGATAATTTACATTTTTGGTGAACTATCCCTTTAAAGCTGAAGGATGTAATTTCTGGACCACTAGCACCACCAAACAGAATTGCACAAATAAACTTTGTTTTCAAAACAGCTTTCTGATTACATCCTCCATCTGCCATTGGTCAAACAAAGAGATAATCCCACCCACAACTCATGCCATTGGTTGAGTAACGTTACTGGGCCGGGACTAAGTGTGTCGCTCAAAACAAAGAGAGAAATTTCAAAGCGCCACATTAAGACAGTCCTCACAGTTTTCAAGAAAATTAACCTATGAATAGCTTACTTATAGTTGTCTCTGCATATTAAGCTGGGATAGGAGAAAGCGTTTTAACACAGAAAAAGTTACATACTGTGCTTCAGCTTTAATTGCTGCTGTTTATTACTACATTTCAACTAATAAAATATGGTAATATTCTAGTTTTATTAGTTTGAACTTCATATAAATCACATTTATATGTTTACTTTAATATTGTCACCCTAATTTTTATAATATCACCCTAATTAAATGAAGGACCTTTAGCCTGCTTTAAATCAGCAATCAGAACTACAAAATATTAAAATATATATATTTCATCATTTAAAATAGTAGTTAGCCATTTTTGTTAGTAACTTGTAGTGTAGCTAAGATATCTACATTTGAAAAGTGTAGCTTGAGTGTAGTTTAGGTACTTTAAGTTAGTAGCTTGAGTAGCTTGTAACTTGGGAAGTTACACTCTAATCACTGTAATACATGCCCTCTTGCTGCTCATTGATTTACATTTACATAAAGATACTGTTATGTAATGTTAACAGATGGTACTTTGATATATACCATGGTACTGAATGAGTACCATATTCAAGTACCAAGGTATTTTGAACACTATGACATTTCCAACTTTTTTGTAAGTTGAATAATCCCAAAAGAACAAATAAATAAAATAAAAATAAAAAAAAACGTGCCCTCTAAGATTGTGACATTTACCTAGTTGAACTATTGGTTGTTAGATCAGGTACCTTTATTTAATTGTTCTAAGCTTACACATCACACAAACGTGATGAAGTAGGATTCATAAAGACATTCCTCTGGGTTACATTTCAGCATTAAGTCTGCTGCAGACAATATTCCACATCTTCAGCTATGAACTCATGGAAGAGTGCACACCAGAGCCGAAATGGAAAAGCCAGCCATGAGAAAGAGTGAGAGGAGGACGGGGGGCAGGGGAAAAGCAAAATTGTCGATCTAGATATCATTAAAGCTCACAGTAAACACTTCCTGAGTTGCTCCCTGCAGAAACAACAACTGAAAACTGTATGTTAGTAATTCTCAACGTGTAAGTTCTAATGGGTACTTATATAAGGGGAAATCTATATTTTTTTCCTTTGTTAAACCATTGAAAAAATAAATGATGACTAGTAGATATTAAGGATGTCAATAGATGCATTTTAAAAAAAAACTACTAATAAGACTGCTAATGTATTAAAATGACAATTTGATTGTTTTTTCCTATTGACTTTAAAGGTGAAGTACATCATTTCTATGCCACAAGCAGTGACAAATGCATCCATGGTCTCTACCATACCTACATTTTCACAAAATGATTTTTACTTGACTACTTGTACATATCGCAGCACTATCCTGGTTAAATAAATACTAGAGGCAGTATAACAACAATGATTTATATTCCCTTTTACATTTATCAAGAGTAAAACTGCTAATTACCAGTTCATAAACACTCACTTTTCACCTTTACTATAGTGCATGATATGAAAGGCGATACATTTTAAAGTTTGCATTACATAATCAACTACATTTACTAGGTTGTTCCTGTATGATCAAATTACATGCTTGCTCAACTACTTGTGCATTGCACTTGCGATGCAAAGGACCTGGGTACGAGTTCTGAATTGCACGCAAGTTGGCATGTCAACCAAAAGTGCCAAAGAAGCATTACAAAATGAGAAACTGCTTTTTTTCATGTCACACTTTGCTTTTTATGACTATTGGTTAAGCTTAGGTTTAAAGTTTAGGGTAAAGGGACCCTTATAAAAAATATAGAGCTGCCGCAACCTCGCTGAAGATTCGCCGCTCATTATTTTCACATGCAAATGAGAGTTGCAGCAAACTGTTAATTGTTGCCAAAAGTTTGCTGCAAGTTCACCACCACCGGTGAAGAGCTGCAAACCTCTGGCAAACATTTGTTGCCAATAGCAAGCTCATTTGCATGCGAAAATAACGAGTGGCAAATGTGCAGCAAGTTTTCAGCAAGTATGCGGCAAGTTTTGCCAGAACTTTTTTGTGAGGGTTTTGTTGTTTTTAACTTAATAGAACATTAATCTTAAAGCGATAGTTCACCCAAAAAGGAACTTCTCTCATTTACTCACCCTCATACCAGACGTGTATGACTTTCTTTCTACTGCAGAACACAAATGAAGATTTTTAGATGAAATTCTCAGCCCTATATAGGTCCATACAATGCACCTGAATGGGTGCCAGACATTTGAATCTCCAAGAATCACAAATAGTCAGCATAAAAGTAAGCGGTTAAAATGACATCTTCTGAAGCGAATTGACCAGATGAAACGGATCAATAAAGCCGCAATACATGTAGGAGCCACGTGATATAATTTTGCAAAAATGCTGCCACAATCACTGAAGTTATATCAACAAATGAAATTGCAAAAATAATGACAGTTTCAAACAGGTTTCCCAAACACTCCTGGCAATGGTCACCAAACAGATGATTCCACCATAAATGTGAACAATCGGAGCAATATCTTTTAAAGGAACACAGAGTCACAGTGTTTATGTTTTTTGCGGAAAATGAATCTACGAATGGCTTACTAATAGTTGTCTAGGCACATTAAACTGTTATAAGAGAAATAATATTAACAAACACTTAAATACACACTTAACCTTTAATAATACTAATCATAATGCTAATAGATATCCATTATGAGTTCAAAGGAACACAATTCAGTATTGGTGGTGGTAGACAAAAGACAAAAAGGTTTGAGAAACACTGTTACTGTATGTTGTAGAACAAGAAACTCTATTGAAGAAACAACTGAATCAGAATCCCTGTGCTTCCCAACAAAAACAAAAGTGATAAAACATAGAGAAAGAGTGAGTGCATGCTTGTATCCAGGCTACAAAGGAAGTAAACTGCAAAACAAGGCAGTGAGCAACATTCAGACCTTCCCGAAAGGTCCTCATGAGCTTCACATGACTCCACTTTACCCTGCTCTTCTCTTTGTCTCTCTCCTTCTTTCTTTCTCTCATTACACAAAGCATACATCAGCTTTATCTTTATCTCTTTCACTCTAAATTGCTGTACAGTTAGCTGTGACCTTTCTTGCTCCGTGCCTTTCTCTCTCCCGCTTTCTCTGTCTATCTCTTTCTCTTCTCCCCCTTCTTTCTAGCACACAGGCTCCCTGTGTGTTCTGGACTGAATGGCATGCAAACGGAGTGGGTGTTTGAGAGGCCTTTCATCCGGCCTAGGGAGAGAGAGAGAGAGAGAGTCAGTAAGAAAAGGAGAGAGAGAGAGAGAAAAAAGGGAAAGAGACAGTCATCTTTTATCCATTTGAGTGAGAACAGTTGTTCCAGCAGCTAGGCGGTGAGAAAGAGCAGGGTGGAGGTTGCCCTGTAGAGTTTGACATCTGGTGGACATACTGTGTTCATTCAAGTCATAGAACTCAATTGCCCCTGTGAACAGCAGGGACAAAGCAGCCCACTCACACAACCCTGTGAACACTGTAAAACCTTGAGCAAAAACGGTTGAGGACACACAAGAAAAGCATTTGGAATATTTTGTGAAGTCTATAGAATGTAGCAGTGGTTCCAAACTGGTTTTGCTTCAGGATCCATATTTTTGTGGCGACCCAACACAGAACTGAACTGTTTAGTGAACAAAAGTGAAGAAAAATGTCCTTTAAAATAAACACTGAAATGTTTTACTATTACCATGAACAGTATGCAAATGACCCAACAATATGCAAAAAAGTGGCCAGATAATGTTTTTCATCCAAATGATTCAGTGTGCCAGTGAACTGTCCAAACAAAACTGACTGAATCAGGAATAAATTAAGACTATTTTGCTAATTTGTTTGGCCGATTCACTGAAAAAAAATACATTAATACAGGACACATATTGTAATTACAGCTAACAATTTTTAGTTCCCAGAACTTTCTGGGAACATTCGTTTTTGCTTCCCAGAATGAACGTTCTAACATTTTCTCTATTGGTTAGCCAGGAAAGTTTTTTTTTTTTTTTTGACAGAAATAGAATGCTAACTGTAGGTTTGGCGTACGAGCACCATTAGTGTGACTGACTATTCAAACACATGGGACTAAAAATGGTTCATGGAACAAAAAACGAAAACAAACTAAGTTGTTTGCAGAACGTAAATGAAAAAAAAGGGAACAAAATCCCTTTCAACTGTTCCTGTGTGAAAACATAATTTTTAAATGATGATAAACCCTTTGGTCTTTGGTTTCATGAAAAAATGATCAGAACAAAATTAACCAATTATGGAATTGCATCATATCCTATTGCCCTCCAAAATTAGGCTTCTCTCCTTATAGTAGAGCATAAGCATGCACTTTCATTCCGAAGTACACAGTTTAAATACCAAGACATTCCATAATTTTGAGCTTGCTTTTCCAAAACTGGTGTATTGTTTCTCCAATGAGATCTGGAAACACTGCAACTGGTATATCACCCACCCTTAGCACAGAGTACTGTCATTTTAAAAAGAACGTTATTAATCGTTCTTTTATTTAGTTCTAACCGGTTATCATTCGGGAAGGAGGCTGCAGAACGCCAGAACTGGAACAAAAAACTATTTTTGAGTCACAACCCACCAGTTGAGAAGAACCACATCTATATAGTGTATCACTAAACTTCAGGCAAGCCTTAAAACTGAGCTGCTAGTTTGGTAATTACTGACTTGTGGAGTCTGGTGGATATGTTAGTGGTTTAGCAAACTAAAAACCTCATGAAAGTGCCTCAGGCCTTGAGTAAATGATTCCCCTGATGTGTCTTGTGACTTGATCCATATCTGATTTGGGCTCCTTGAAGCAGAAAGGAAAGGGAAGTCCTAGTATACACTCTACTCCCTCAACTAGGGAGGCATAAACTCCCAGGAGTCATTAGTTTGAGCAATACTACAGGAATACATGGCGGTTATACCTGTAACACATTAAAAAAGGGTAATTGGCAGAAGGGTATGCGTTATAAGGGACTAGTGACTGACTGAGATGTTCCTGCTGTCATCACCAGCACCCACTGTGTTAGCCAGAGACTTGGATTGTTTAGGTTAAGATTTTGAGTGGGAGTGTGAATCTCCGGGGGCATTATTTCAGTGTGGATAGTGAGTTGTATTACACAATGTGTGTGTGTGTGTGGGCCTGTTTTAAATCTGGGAAGTGTGGATAGCTGGTGAGAGTGTGTCAGAGGCCCAGGCTGGAGATGTCGGTGCCGGGTGAAGCTTGTGTTTAGTGTGTTTACTTTGTTTAATTAAAGATCGTAGAAAGCATGCACATCCAAATAAAGTTTTGAATCCAGGTGCATGACCAAAAAATAAATATAACCATACAAACTCACCACAAAGTCGGCATACTGTTGCTTTACTTTTAGTCTGATGAAGAGCACGTAGCTCGAAATGTCATGTTTGCTTTTTTTGTGGTGAGCTCATTAAATTTGGGAGCAACAGTGTGCCAACTTTACTGTGTTTAAAGCCATCTGGATTGGCATCCTTTTTCAGTGTTAAAAATACTTCTTAATGTTGTTCCAAACCCGTATGACTTTCTTCCATCAAGACAAAAGGAGATGTTAGATAGAAGGTTAGGGACTGATAGGCTAATGGCCTTGATATACTTCTGTAGAAGTTCTTCTTCGTTCTACGTTAAGGGGTAAAAAGAAGTTCTAAACAGCTGAGCAATGGTATACTGTTTCTGAACATTCAGACACCCGCCACACTGATGTGGGAGGCATTTAGAAGTACATTTTAATATGAGGATGCTACATATAAAACCTTGAAAATGTGTTATCAATGACTTCATGCCTCTTTCTGAGTAGTAAAAACTACTTGGAACTTTTTCTGAGTTCAGTAAAAGATGCTCAATTGGTGATGATTTAAAGTAATATACTGTATATGCAGTAGAATATGTTTAATTTGTCTTGTTTACATTTTGAATTCATGACGCTAATGCGCTAACATGCTACACTCGGCCATAATATGCACCAGTTACACTTATTATGACACTGATGCCATTTCAACGATGTGTAGAAAAGTGTTAATGTGCAGAACGAAGATTAAACAATGATGATAGAGGCATACAGTATCATAATTTAGACAAATGTGTGAATGGCTTTTGCTGCAGATGGCACATGAGTGAAAGGGCACTTGAGATTATTTGAGAAGATTTGATTCCTTTAGTAGACAAAAAAACTAAACAAACAACAAAAAAATCACATTACTTGGTTTTGGAAAATGTCTCTAATCGAACGTACAGATGTTGGTACCTTTGCCCCAGCTCGCTAATAACTCTGCACATCGATGTGTTCATTTTGACAGATTTTGAAAAAGTAGCCACCATCCACAAGGTAGGTGGAGCTCTAGGTCACACCTACCGATGACGTGGACCAATGGCAGTAAGAAGGCGTTTAGCAGCCGATAAGAATTTTTCTTAAAAGTTTGCCCCAGCGAGCTGTTACAAACCACTGGAACAAATGCAAAAACACCATCTTTTAGGCCAGATTTTGTTCTGTATCAGAAACAGAATCAGAATGAGCTTCATTCATTCTCACGTCCACATTTTTTTTTTTGGTGATAGAAGCAAGTGCACACAGAACATTACAGTGAGACACAGAATGCACAACACAATAAGAGTATAAATAGACATACACTTAATAGGACATATAACAGAATGGTGTATGTACATGTGCAAGTTGTAATGTATGTGCAAGGTAAGGGTATGTACAGTTATTGAATATGTGAATTTACATATGTAGATGAGATATGTATTTACACTATTGCACTATGGGGGGAGTCCTGAGGCAATTTAATTGTTCATGTGGAAAATGGTCTGAAGGTAAAACTGTTCTTGTGCCTGAATGTCATGGTGCTGAGTGCTTTGTACATTGGCCAGAGAGCAACAGCTCAAAGAGGGAGTGGGCAAGGTGTGTGGGGTCGAGTGATTCCTCACTCTGGAGACGTACAGGTCTTGCAGGGTGGGCAGGGGGGCACCAATAATCCTCTCAGCAGACTTGACTGTCCATTGTAGTTTCATTCTGTCTGATTTGGTGGCTGAACCAAACCAGACAGTTATAGATATATACAGGACAGGCTCAATGATGGCCGAGTAGAACTGTATCAGCAACGCCTGTGGTAGGTTGAACTTCCTCAGCTGGCAAAGAAATGCAACCTCTGCTGAGCCTTCTTCACAATGGAGTCTATGTGGGTGTCCCACTTGAGGTCCTGAGAGATGGTAGAGCCCAGGAACCTGAATGACTCCACTACTTCCACAGTGCTGTTTAGTGCTGTGCTGGGAGGATTTTACATTTTCATCTCCACTTTTTGAGTATGTTCAGCTCAAGGTTGTTGTGACCACACCAGACAGCCAGCTGTTCCATCTGTATGCAGACTCATCACATTTGTGGATGAGACACATGACCGTGGTGTCTTCATGAGCTTGACAGTGGGGTCCTTTGCAGACCAGTCATTCCTGTACATGGAGAAGAGCAGTGTAGAGATTGCATCCTTGAGGAGCACCAGTGCTAATAGTGAGGGTCCCGGATGTGAGTTTTCCCAGTCTCACTAGCTGCTGCCTAACTGTCAGAAAGCTGGCAATCCATTGACAGACTGGAGTGGGCATGGAGAGCTGGGTTGGTTTGGTTGAGAGAAGATTATGCATGATGTTGTTCAGGGCTGAACTGAAGTCCACAAATAGGATCCATGCATATGTCCCATGTCTGCGAAAGTGTTGCAGGATATAATGCAGTCCCATGTTGACAACATCATCCACAGATCTGTTTGCTTGGTAAGCAAACTGAAGGGGGTCCAGCAGGGGTCCAGTGATGTCCTTTAGGTAGGGCAAAACCAGTCTCTCAAACGTTTGATTGCATAGGAAGTACATCGAGGCCTTAAGTCCACATTCACTTGTATTTCATGGAAAAGAGTTGTTAAAGTTAAACGATGACAGTATTTAATTTTTTCAGATTAACTACCCCTCTTTAAGTAATAATTGGGCGGCTGTGGCTCAGGTGGTAGAGCAGGTTGTCCACTAATTGCAGGGTTGGCGGTTCGATTCCCGGCCAACATGACTCCACATGCTGAAGTGTCCTTGGGCAAGACACTGAACCCCAAGTTGCTCCCAATGGCAGGCTAGCACCTTGCATGGCAGCTATGCCGTCATTGGTGTGTGAATGGATGAATGAGACGCAGTGTAAAGCACTTTGAATACCGCTAAGGTTAAAAAGGCGCTATATAAATGCAGACCATTTTACCATTTTTACCATAAATTGTGCATACCTGGATTCAAGTATATGACCATGCCTTACAATATGTTTCATATTCAAGAGCGGCTCATTCATCACAGTTTAGTAATGGTTGCTGGAATATGTTGGCCAGGATCTTAATATAAATATGTAAGTAAAGGTAAATAAAAAAGGAAATAAAAAAATAAATAAATGTGTTTTCAGAGTAGAAAAACACTTGTCATTGGGATTAGATATTAATAAGTATAGCATGTGTATCGGAGTATAATTTTTTATCAAAATGTTTTGAACTCAACATGTTACATTTAAATCATGCATGTTAAAAGACTGGAAAATATCAATAAAACAAATAACAGTTATGCTAAAATCTCCACAACCTGACTGTCCAGTAAAAGTGATGGGCTGAAAAAAGCTATCTGCCTCCCTCTGCTGTTCATAGATACTCAATGCACTTCTGCATGCACAAGCACCTGCATACTAATTAATAAACTTTAAGTATTTTTTTCTTTGTAAAAATGTCTCATGTCCCAGCTTAATAGGCACAGTCAATTGTAAATCAACTATTTGTACACTGATTTCACATAAAAGGAACGTGAAAGTCTTTTTCGCCATTACTAAGGTTATGTTTAGGAAAGGGAAGGAACTAAATATGAGCCCAATTTCTTAATGCCACCTTTAATAGTATAAACAACAGTTAGTTCCGTTTCTTGAATCTGTTCGTCCAACAGCTCTAGGACGCTTTACAATTTGTTACTCTCAGCTTCGCTGTGTCTGTGGTTTTTCACATAGTGGTGGGGATTTTGATTCACTGTACATTTTGGTTTAATATACTGATTCATTCAGTGACCATTTCTGGAGAATGTATATTTATGCAGTATGAGTGAGTCATTAAATCAATGTAATTCCATTGACTTAACTGATTCAAATAAATCATTAAATAAAAAGAGGGTTAGATTTAGTGATAGGGTTAAGATTAGGGTTATGCTGAGGGGTAGGTTAAGGGTTACTCTAGGACTCCAACTAAACACAATTAAACAGAGTAAGTGAACATTACATGCACGACTATATTGGGGTCGGGCAGTTGCCTTCTGGACACGACCCAATTTAGCCATTCTTGAACTCTCACAAGCTTTTGAATGAGATACACCACTACTTTCCAAAACCCAGCCCTCCACAGATACTGTTGAGACCAATACTGAGCAGAAGAGCAGCGGTACCCCTTCTGGGTCAGCAAAATAGCATCTTCAACTGACAACTGTTATGAATCTGAATATGGCGTTAAACCATGTATGCACAGCTTCAACTACTAACTACATTACAAGAATGCGCTAAATAATTGACAAGCATATCGAAGTCTTCTCATTGGCTGATCAAAAAATGTGACCGTAGTCTACTGACACATTTTTGTTTGCTGTTGACACAGTCTAGTGCTGTCACAGAGACTGGTGAGATATCACAGGATACTTATTTCAGAGTTATCTTTTAGGGAGTAGAAACTTTTGGGGAATATCATTCCTTAAAAACAAATCACTAACGGCACCTTTAAGTGTGGCATTCCTTCTGCACTGATGAAAATAGTTCCAAAATAGTTCCAGCGCCCTTATACCTTATACTGTTTTGGTGGTAAGAGTGTTTTTTAATGATTTAGTTGCATCAGTTGAGTCAACTGAATTGAAGCAATTGACTCACTCATACTGTAACATAAAAGATGCTAATTTGATGGCATCTGCTGGCTCAAATATACTATACATTCTCCAGAAATGGTCACTGAACAAATTAATTCAAATAATTAATTATGAACATTGAATCAAAATCCCCATCACTATGTGGAAAGCCACAATCACGGAGAAGTGGAGTGATATAATTATTCATTCTCAATCAAAATGTTTGTGATCTCTTTCAAGTGTTTCTGTACTGCTTCTGTACTGTTTAAGAACAGCACAATTCACACTTTATAATGGGAGAATGCATTTTTTTTCCCACAGTAGATATATGAATAATAATTGATTAAAACCGCTTCTTTTCCAAAAGAACGTAGTCAAAAAATAGAAAAATTGCCTTATTGGCAGCCTTTCAGAAGCTAACGTACAAAATTACACACAGAATACTATACTTGTATCATGCGCACACATACTTCACTTCAAACGCCTGAGGGCTCCCTGCTCCACTGGGAAAAATAGTTTTCTTCCTGCTATTGTACTGTTATTGTACGTCTAGAGACAAAAGCTGGACATAAAACCAGTCATTGAAGCTATAGCTTAATATATGGGACTTGTATTTGTTTCCTTTCCTTTCCTCACACTTTTGTACCTTCCAAATGTACCTTTGAAACGGCATACATATGGTTGTTAATAATTTTGCATATCAAAAAGCTCACTCTATCATCTTTTATAGTCTGATGCATTATAGTCTGACTATTTCACTACATATTTACACAATTATATGTTAATACAGCATTAGCAACACACACACACACACTCTCTCTTACGCACACACATTTCAGCAGCTCATCTTTCACACTCAGATGAAGTGATATGCGATATTCATGATATTCATACCTGGGCGGCAGATATTATCCGCTTTATGCTCTGATGTGTGATTTATTATGCATGTATGCATGTGCACCTGTCAGCATATTGTACGATTCCAGTGAGAGAGATGTGTTAAAACACTTTTTCGATGGACATCATTGACAACATCTGGCCAATATGAGATCAAACTATGGTACTGGAAAAGATAAAACAAACAACTACAGGAAAAAAGGAAAAACTACATATGGATATGTGATATATATATATAATTATTTTTTTGATTGTTCGCTCGGTTTGATTAAAACCACCAGAGGTGCTTTTTGCTGTTTACTGATGAAACTGTAAAGCATAAAAAAATCTCTGATACATATCTTGTATATCATTCTTAATTTTAAGAGAACGTTTTTAGAATGCCTTAGGTCCCGACCAATCAGCAGTCAGCCTGAGGAGGCTATAACTGTAAAATCATATTCGTAAATACAGAATACAGTTTCTCAGCGCATTATTCATTTTCTTTTGTATTTCTTCCCTTAGACACACAAAAGCAATATAGTATATTTTGATAGACTGCAAAAGTAAGTGTTGTATACCAAAGTATTTGATTTGGGTAATCTTTGTGAGTATATTTATCAGTTTACACTGTAAACTGAGTATATTAATACATATCTATATCTATCTATCTATCTATCTATCTATCTATATATATATATATATATATATCAGTTTACACTGGTTGCTATCCAACAGGCTTTAATGGTATTCAATAGTACAGATTTTTTTTTTTTTTTATCTATTTGCAATCAGAAAATTACTCAGAAATGCAAACAACCGTTTTGGTTTTTAAACAGAAAGACGTTAAAGAAAAGTATCCCACAATACAACGACACATTCTTCAACACTCCAAAGCATCGAGGCAGCCCGGCCTAGTCACACAGTCTAGGAAGCCCAAGTCTGTGGTCACACATTTAGGCTGTTGCAACTTCGCAGTTTGCATCTACTGAATCAAATGATGTCATAAAAGCATACCCACAATCTTTAGCTGCAAAATTTCATCAGACAAGCTCAGTGAATATGTCAGTTTGTTCTAATGCGTTTAAGGGTATGGTATAGGAATACTGTATATGTGTGTGTGTGTGTGTGTGTGTGTGTGTGTTTGTGTGAATTTATGTGAATCGCTGAAGCTTGTCTTTTGGTGGCGTCCTATCTTTTACACCCTGTTTTTGTCAGTCAAGGAGAGAAGGGGCATCTGTAGGGTTGGGCAACCCCTCCTCTCTCCCACCGATGTACCCTCTTCTCTCCGATAAGGACTATGTTTTACTCTTCATTCCCAAGGAAATTGTTTTTATGTTTGTTCAGTGTCTAGTTCCTCATTGCTGCGGTTCATGGTAGAGTTGGCGGAGGGAATGGTTTTGTTGATGCGGTCCAAAGTGTCAACGCAGGTTGAGTGTTTGGAGTGAACTTTGCCGATTTCCTCAAGAGCGCTTGCCAAAGAGTCCAGATCACCCCTCTCCTGATGTTGAGCCTCCCACAAACTCAGTATCACAGCAGACGGGCTCGCCTGGCGTGCAAAATAACCCAAGTTTCTGTATGGAAAACATCAGAGAACAAGATTAGATTAACAGCACAATACAGTAGTGTGAGATTTCAATACAACATAACCTTCAATGTGAGCAAACATTTTCAAAAGACAAAAACTTAAGGGCATTAAGGCTGTACAAACTATTGAATGAACTATGCTTCTGTTCCTCACAGCCTTGTTTTCAATCACGTGAACAAAGAGATAGCGTGGACTAATGTGAAACTAAATACAGTATTTGGTGCCAGCCTAGTGAGGGGTAATGACAAAAGCTAAAAGAAATGTTCCTGTTTAACCATTTTTGAGTATTTTTAATAGTTTAATTGGTTCACAACTTTTTAACTTTTATTCATGTGTGAATCCAAAGCTCAATTAGGACCCTTTAAAACTGATCACATCCCTCCATATGCACATTTAGTATTTTTATTTTAATTCCTTATTGACCTAACCCACATTTGGTTATATAAATTCAAATTAGGCTGTCGAGACACTGAATTATTGCACTCTCTTGCATGAAGTCCCATTCTGCAAAACTTTCTATATAATAAAGTTAGCCTGCAATGCCTCAATGCCCCTACAACATATAAAAATTGTTAAATTAGTTTTTAACAGAGAGAAAGATATTGCAGTTTTCCATGCTGGAATAAAATCAGCTCATCTTCGTAAGACGCAATCTAATCAAAAGAGAGGAAACCAGAGTTGCATTCTGCAGGTGTACGTCTGAATGAACCAGACAGCTCTCACCATGTTGATCTACTTTCTAAATGTACAACCTTTACATCCTTTGCCATGTCCTGGATGTATCTTGCCATTGTATTGGCCAACAGAAAGAGATTTACATTTGTTTAATGATGGGTTTAAGATTTATAGAATTAATTAAATATTTTTATCTTTCAGCAATACATTTTTAATAAAGCTATAGAACAAGTAAACCACTAAAATGTGAAATATACTTAATATTAAAACATTTCTCTCTCTCTCTCTCTCTCTCTCTCTCTCTCTCTCTCTCTCTATATATATAAATATATATTAGTCCATGGTCTCCACAATGTTCCTGTGATTTTAATGCAAATTTAAAGGAATAATTCACCCAATCATCATCATTTATTCACCCTCATGCCATTCCAAACCATATGATTTTCTTTATGAGGGAAAACAAAAGTTGATGTTTTAATGAATATATCATTTCAACACAATGGCAGTTGATAGTGTCTCAATTTAAAGCTAAAAAAGGATCCAAAAGTATCATAAAAGTAATCCATGTGACTTGTGCATCATGTTCCAAACCTTCCAAAAGCATAAGATAGGCTTTGGTGAGAAACAACCTGAAATTTAAGTCACTTTTCAGTGAAAATCTTGACATCTGATCCATGTTCATGAGCACATGAGAGAAGCTTGTTCGCAGTGGCACGAGCGTTTTCAGCACTAAAAAAGTATTTTACCTTATTTGATATTTTGGTTGTTTTATTTAAACCTTAAGTCACAATAAATCCCACTTTATTTAATAGATGGACTGGTAAATTGATTAAAACATCGTTTGTGTTCCATGTAAGAAAAAAGTCATACGACTTTGAAACAACATGAACGTGAGTAAATGATGACAAAATTTGAATTTTTGGGTTCCTTTAAAAGCAAAAATGTCAAATGTAAAAGATGACACATCCATCAGTCTGCTCAGACATTTATATATTAGAACACCCATCAACAGTATACTGCAGTGCAATGTAAACAATGCTCATGCATTGATTTTGCAGCAGGTTTTCGGTCTCCAGCAGGGGTCAGTGTTGTGCTACATCAACTCCCGAGCTGTAGCTCTCTGGGTAAATGCCCTCCACGATGTTTAGATGAGCTTGCACATCCTCAGAAAGTAATTGCAGAAATCCGCTTAACAAGGAGGAGACATTCTCATTACACACTGCCTGGGGCTCTGACCAGCTAGAAAATTCCCCTAAATCCTTCTGTCCAACTCTCCCAGCCTCATTTCAAAAACAACTCTTGTCATTTATCACTGGTGAAAAATATTACAAAAGCAAACTCAAGTAACGAAAATAGTTTCATTCATCCTCCGCTGCCACAATGCAAGTAAACAGGTGACAGATTTTAAATCAGATTTTAAAGTTGGGCCGCTTGGACATTTTAATCACAGAGTTTGTTTGTACAACATTTGTTTGAGAAGGAAATAGCTTCAGGCATTGCTCCAAAAGGGGAAACAGGGGCTGGTAAATGAAGCTGTTTTTAAAAATTGCTGAAATTATGCTGGGCAAAAGACCAGGGATGTTTTTGAGTGGAAAGAAAGAGCGAACAAATCGTTAAATGAGGAAAGGATTTGAATGGCTTCAGATCTCTGGCTACAGAGCCACCAGTCTATAACAGAACAAACACAGACACACACACACACACACAGACACACACACACACACACATTCAAATATGTAGCTTTTTTTAATTGTAGGCAGTATACAGTGAATACTGCACAGTATATAGTAAGTACTGTAATACGAAAGTATTGCAATCCATAACATAGCCTTTGTCTATATGGGAATGCACATAGGAGGATTTCAGTCCGATCTCATTACAGCAGCACATTTAATGCCTGTGGCTCTGCTGATGGTTATTGTATCTTACTTGCTGTATCTTACTTTCTGTAGCAGCCATGTGCTGGTGGAATATGGAGCAAATAAGATGTGAGGGATTCCATATGTCTTCCATATACTGGGAGAGTGTGTTTGTTTGTTTGTTTTTGTCTTCGAGTCTGCGTTTGTGTTTGTGACCATCTGTTTGCTTGTTAACAGACAAAGCGTGTCCGTGTTTGCATGCTGTAAGTTTTTGCATACATTTCTCACCTGTCTATATGCAGTTTCTGTGCTAAGAGCTGCCAGTCTTTGCCCTTGGCGTTCGCTGTGTCGAAAGTTGCACAGATCCGCTGTCGGATGGACAGGGGGATTTTGAAGGCCCTGGAACCCGTCTGGGAGGTGATGGTGCAGTCTGATTGTGTGAAGAATGGCACTGTGTCTTTTTCGCTCTGGAGGAAAGCATTGGAGAGACTGAGTTTTTGCATTTTAAAACGGACTCTCAAGATTCTGGTTCCTTTAAGGATTATTTCACCCAAAAATGGTTCCAAACTCATATGACTTTGTTATGCAGAAAAGAGGAACACATGAGGTCCTGGTCTGTCCATGCGACTCGTGCGTCACATTCCAAATCTTCTTAAGACACATGATAGGTTTCGGTGAATAACTACCTTGAATCTAAGTCATTTTTAAGTGAAATTCTTGAGCATTCATGAGCGACATAAGAGAAGCTCGTTCGCAGTGTGAACTTGCGTTGTTTAGTGCTAAAAGCGATGCAAGGGTGACACATTCACCACCAGCCAGAAATTACACTGGTTTAAGTCTCAGAAACATTAAAGTGATAGTTCACCCCAAAATGAAAATTCTCTCATCATTTACTCACCCTCGTGCCATCCCAGATGTGTATGACTTTCTATCTTCAGTAGAACACAAACAAAGATTTTTAGAAGCATACCTCAGATCTGTAGGTCCATACAATGCAAAAGATTTCAAGTCCTTCTCAAAAAGTAATTTTTTTACTCTTAATCTCCACTTTCACTTTCACTTTTACAACTTAAAGACACATGTGGTGCCTGTTTAGTTTCGCATTTACATCTGAAAGTTAAAGTGGAGATTTTGAGTAAAATAAATTCTTAAATATTGTTCTGTTTCTCACCCATACCTATCATATCACTTCTGAAGATATGGATTTAACCACTTGAGTCATATGGATTACTTTTATGTATCCTTTATGTGATTTTTGGAGCTGCAAAGGTCTGCTCACCATTCACTTGTGTTGTATAGACCTACAGAGCTGAGATATTCTTCTATAAATCAGCAGAAGAAAGTAAGTCACACACATCTGACATGGCATGAGGGTGAGTAAATGATAAGAGCTTAAATGATAAAACTTTAATTTTAAACTTTCCCTTTAAGAACACATAACAGTAACAATACTCGGTTCAAGTTGGACGTGAGTAATAGTTCGAATTTCAGTCTTTCAGTGTAGTTCAGGGAGTTAGTCAAGAACCACTCTAACTTATTTTCTAAGTGAGTGAAACATACAGTAAGACCAATTTAAACCAGGAGTTTGAGCGTTTTTAACTGATCAGTTAGAACTGGTTTAAAAGGGTCATTCATATGTTGTTTGTCACTTGCAACCATTGAGAACAGATGGTAGAATTATTCCCATTATACTCATTACATTCAACTCAAGACTTCAAGCTCCCAAAGCAGCTAAAACATTTCTTTTGCCAATGCTGCTATAAATAACAGTACAGTAAACACTGTCAGGGTATTTTAATATACTGTTCCGTTCACATCTGTGAATGAAAGAAGACGTTCCAGAACTATTAACTGAACCGAACATCATGAAAATCATTCTGTTGTACTGTTAAAAAAAGAGAACCAATTCTGAATAAGATCTAGTGGACACTATGCATGGTCACTTTCTCTTGACACTTTTGTGTTAGCTGAATATGATTCCGTAAGACTGTTAGCCACCTGAGATTTGACCAAAAATACGTAGGCTACGTTCCGTGCATAGAGTCCATTGTTGATTTCTAAGACTAACCCGTATGAGATTTACAATATTTTACATGAGTTTGAGTAAATGTTTTCATCCATACCTCAGCAATGGTGGTGTAGACCTGTAGTATCTGCTCATGGCCTTTGACCTGACGAACGGTGATCTTACAGGAGAGCTGATTAGCTGCTGGACTGTAGCGCTCCAGAGAAAAGGCACACTGCAGTGGAGACTGGTTACTGCACCACACCTGAGAGAAGGAGAATTCCTACACAAGGCAAAAGAGGAATAGATGGAGAAAAGTGCTTATTTTAGTAAGATATACATAGCGAGAAAGCAAGATTGTCACCTCTCCTCTTCTCTCTTGTTATTCTGCTGTTGGAGCCACTGAAGCTAATTGATTTAATAAGTCATATAACTGATGGCCACGCAAGAACAAAACCAAATGTGAAAAAACAGGTATTACTGTGGGTATAATTTGGATAACAATGTCCCTGGGGTAATAAAGCTTTATAAAGAAAGCAATTGGGTAAATGGAATAAACAAAATGTAAAAAAATTATGCAAATGCTGAAAAATAACTCTCTTATAATATAAAGCCTCCTGGCATAGCACCTTCACGTAAAACTAGATTTCTACATTTTATGAAGATAACGTGAGTGGTGCTTGCCCATGCAAAACCCATCGCCACAACTCAAGTTGTTCTGAATGGTTGCTAGGGCATCATAAGGTGGTTACGAGGGTGTTCTGGATGGTTGCTAGGTTATTACTTGATGATCTAAGTCAGAATAACCATCCCAAAGTGTCCTTGATATTCTGGTCCCTAGATACGTTTTGAGACCCTCCTTCGTAATACAAGTCTATGGGATTTTTTAAACCTGTTTTATTGCCCAGTTATCCAATTGTTTAGAAAAGTAATAGCAGACCTCTTCTCAACAAGCCACATGATTTGAAATAATATTCATGTCCATAGTTAGTCCAAGTTCTTAAAAACGGATGTAATTCATTCCTACTGAACGATTTAAACCAAACAGATGAAAAAAAAACGTCCTATCTAGAAGAAAAATACACCGGATTCTAGCACTAGCCTCTGGCTAAACTACCTTGAACAGTGCAGAATTAATATTCATACAACCAGTCAAATGAACACTTAAATGTGACGTCTCATTAAAATTCAACTTCATATGCATATTAACAAAACTTATGCATATTCACACTGGGCTGTTCTATCCATATTCATGAGGACAGCACCTGGCAGGTGGTAAAAGGTTTGATACTCCAGAGGAACTGGGGGATGTCCTGGATGGAGACCTGCAGACTAAAAAAGTTTGCTCTGAAGAGCAAGGCCTTGGGTTCCTCCAGGAGACGCCCCCCTCGACCCCGTTCCACCGATACCACCTCCTGCAAGACAAAAACAGTATAAACTGGTATGAATGCTTATGCAAATACATAATCACAGCCATTTTATGAAAGAAGGGAATACAACACTTTATACTGCCCACTATTTTTTTTAAAGCACCAAGTGAAACAATAGACATTATTCCATGATAAATGTTCTAAAGAGCAGTATGCTACAGTGTTGTCACATGACCTCATCACGTTGCATATTTAAATCAAACTGTGGAATCCAGTTATCATCTTGGAAATAAAAATTGTTATTTAGCATTTTTAATCAAATTTTGTGTGTTAAATGTCTTACAGAGTGAGTCTAAAACCCATTAAGGTAAGTCATATCCACATGGTGCTATTATTCGTAACGGGTCCGGTCAAGAATACAATCAAAATCACATTAAAATGAGCAACATCTGACAATAATGGTATCATAAATTGTGCTTCTTAAGCTCAAATCATGCAACAAATAAATAAAGCAATTTTTTCTGGCTGGTCCAGCTAATGCACATGCACATGCACATTCTTGAGTAAACTGACAGGTGATGTCTCTATTAAAAAAATATATTTAAAGTTATGTAATTATTGCAAAGCAAGACTCACATTCCTAAAGATTTATCCCATGTATATGCATACGAGTGACCGCTCTCATCCTATATGTCCTAAATTATGTCTTTGATGAGTCAAGGAAGAGCTCTTAAAATGGTTGACTAATATATTTCATATATGGAAGATCATGTTGAGCGCATTGCATTGCATACAGGTTATTTGCATGCTGTGTACCGTATACATTCTATATACTACAGCAATAGTATGAGTAATTTTCCAGTATGCTATTTTGAACAACCACTGACACATGCAATATTCAGCCCTGAGAACAGACCTCAACTCAATGTTCATGTTTACATTATTCAGTAAAAAGAAACAACAACCCTCCCACCCCACAGAACAGCTATTTTTGTGGTCTTTTGGAACCTTTAATCTTTGTAACCTGTAACAAAAGCATAACATGATTAAACGTGTCCAACCTCCAGTCCAAAAACAGGTTGTAGAAATGCCTGCATAGCATTTTTCATCTACAAGAATGGAATTACAATAACCCCAGGCCAGAAACGAAGAAAAAAAAGGAAATAACTAAAAACAAGAAAGAAACGAAATCCAGTAACAAAACAAATAATAAATCAAATGGCACAATGGCTTAAATTACCATCTCAGTCGAATACAATGAAAGTCGCCTACCTTTCCTGTGTACAAATACAACACACACACCCAAAATGGCATGTAGAAAACTAGAGAGAAGGACACAATGTAGATGAATAGAATGTGCATTGATGAAAGGCACAGGTGATTTTTTTGCTCTCTGCATCTATTTTATGGAAATTGTTGACAATGACACTTTAGCAATAAAAGCATTAGGTATCTCTCTTTCTCTGCCTCTCTCTCTCTCTCTCTCTCTCTCTCTCTCTCTCTCTCTCTCTCTCTCTCTCAATCACAAAAGACAGGAAAATAGTCTCTCGCTGTGATGGCTGCTTATCGATCCTGGCCTGAATTCGTTCCATTTCCAGGAACTAATTTGATGTTTTGTGAAATGCAAACAACAGAAAAAAAAAAATAATTAAAAAAAAAACAGTGGATGAACGGATGAATAAACAAAGTCGGTAAGAGTGCTTTGATGTGGAGAAAGACAGTATTTGACCATTCACTCGTGAGTGTGGCCGATTCAAGAAGAGGACTTCATAGAACCGAGAGCTGTCACACACACACACACACACACACACACACACACACACACACACACACACACACACACACACACACACACACACACACACACGTTGTGTCTCCATGTTTTACGGGACTTTCCATAGACATAATGTTTTTTATACTGTACAAACTATATATTCTATCTCCTAACCCTAAACCTAACCCTCACAGAAAACTTTCTTTCCTCATGGGGACCGACAAAATGTCGCCACAAGGTCAAAAATGTTGGGTTTTACAATCCTTATGGGGACATTTGTTTCACACAAAGTAATAAATACATGCTCAAACACACACACACACACACACACACACTTCTTTTTCCAAAGCTTTAGTGTGTTTGTGTTTGGGAGGGAGAAAAAATAGAAGCACTAATCATTTTTGTGTGTGTCTTCAGGCTTCAATAAAGCAGAAAGACATCTCCACAGCTCCATAACAAAGAAGAAGCAATCAAATGCAAGACATTAAACATAAATGACATTAGATCACAAATGATGCTTGTATTACAAAGTGTGTGAGGGATTGAGAGAGAGAGAGAGAGAGAGAGAGAGAGAGAGAGAGAGAGAGAGAGAGAGAGAGAGAGAGAGAGAGAGAGAGAGAGAGAGAGAGTGTGTGTGTTTGTGTGTCTGTCGGAGAAGTGAACAAAGACGTGTTTGCTCAGCTAGATGTTATGCTTAACAGAATGTACATCACTTTTAATTAGCTTGAGGAAAATATTCAATCACGTGCCAAAAATGCAGAATGCATGCAAGAGCATTGCAATTTAAGAACCCATTCTATCAGTTAGCCATACAGTGTATGTGTGTGTGTGTGTGTGTGTGTGTGTGTGTGTGTGTGTGTGAGAGACAGAGATTGGTCCAGCTGACTTTCAGTGGAGCGTAAAACCAGAGTACGCACAGGGCATGATGGCTAGCCATAACACGCCACCCCATGAATGCAAATATCTAGTAAGCCGTGGATTTCTATATAATTCCAAATGCAGTGCGAATGAGATACCTATAATGACATTTAAGAAGCTGACATCTGTGAAAGCTGAAAATGCACCCTTGAGAAAAGATTTATGTTAGTGCTGGTATGGCGCTGGTCTAGCTGGTGGACCAACATATGAAGTCATATTGTTTTGGAACAACATTAGGGGATGAAATAATTGAACATTTTAGGTGAACTATCCCTTTAAAAGTTATATAAGTGAGGAACTCTCATTGACGCAAATGTAAAATTCCTCTGACACACCTGTAAGGCGTGGGGCGTATCGTCCACGCAGTACACTCGAATGCTGTAGTTGAGGAAGTTGGGCTCCATGTTTCCAAACGCAGCCAGTCTGAGTCTCTTTCCTGCTGCCTGATTAAGGGCCTCTCCCACTAAAGCGTAACAGCCTGGCCTCTCCACCAACAGATGGCAGCATTGAGTATCCAACAGGCAGTAACAAGAGGTGCTCTCCTCTTCCACAGTCATGACCTCCTGTCAAACACACACAAACATGAAAACACATGCAATCACATTTAATATTCAACCATTGTGGTGTGACTCATTACCTATTTCTTACTTGACGTTTAGCAACTGGTGTCATATTTGCGCTTGCATTAGGTTTGTCACTGGCATCCAATTAATCCTTTCTTTTTCACACTCTGCTGTTATGTTTGTTTAGATATTTGATATATTATGTTTGCTTAATTTCAATCGAACTGAAAATGTTTTGAAAAAGTTTATTCATGATCTAACAATTTTACACATGATAACAGTTTCATGGACATGTGAATAACAGAAATGAATTAATTGATTTATTAATTGAAATTAATGATCAGCTGTCCTTCCTCTCCCTGTAGCACTGTCTTAGGCGTCTCACAGTACGGACATTGCAGTTTATTGCCCTGGCCACATCTACAGTCCTCATGCCTCCATGCAGCATGCATAAGTTTTTACAACTGTGACCTTAATTGCTGTTAGTGTCTTAATGACCACAGGTGCATGTTCATTAATTGTTTATGGTTCATGGAAAACATTGTTTAAACCCTTTATAATAAAGATCTGTAAAGTTATTTGTATTTTATATATATATATATATATATATATATATATATATATATATATATATATATATATATATAATTTAGTGCGTTAATAATGTGTGATTAATTTGACAAAAAATAACGCATTAAAAAATTAAAGCAATTGATCGTAATGCTTTCCTGAGAAATTCCTGAGAAATGCAAGCTTGTAGTACCACCTGTTTACTCCAGAGGGCAGTAAGTGAAATTTTGCTGTGTGAGCAACACACTGTTTATTACAGTGAACAAAACATTAACAACCCTTCAACAAGCACCACAACACAAACATACCTCACGTTCTTGTGTTCAAAACACTTGAAGGAGCGCAAATGCGAACTGAGGGATCTCAAGATGTGTTTAAAGATTGAGTATTAAACTAGATTTAACTTGACACAGTGACCTAAACATTTTATTTTTATGATGCAACACACCCGAGACGCGACACAAGCATGTCTGACGCAGGTCGTATGGTCTATGGTATGTCCTTTAAACTGTTACACCGTTTTTACCCAGTCAATCTTTATTTATGAAACATGCTCCCTGAAATAGATCCACTGTGCTCCTTCTGTAATGCTGCAGATGCATCTGCCCCTCGCCTTTTTTGGGATTTTGTCCACGCTGTAGTTTTTTGGAGAAAATGTTGTTTGTTTGTACGTACCTCTATTTTAACTAGTTTTTCTTTGCTTTATAAAAGACTTTTTATTTGGTTTTCGCAGTATTGATAACTTAAATTAATATTTATGATTAATCTGTTTATTTTTCTTGCCAAGTTTTTTATACATAAGTGTAAATTTATATCTATAAAGCCCTTATTTGCACTTTTTTGTAAAGACTTTAAATATTATTTAAATACTCTTTGTACCTCCAACAACTC
Source organism: Moxostoma hubbsi (assembly GCA_032164185.1). Lineage (NCBI taxonomy): Eukaryota > Metazoa > Chordata > Actinopteri > Cypriniformes > Catostomidae > Moxostoma > Moxostoma hubbsi. The sequence goes on along the minus strand of JAVLUX010000001.1, from coordinate 34,250,946 downwards.
CAAAGCATTGAAAAACACTGCACTATGTAATGAATATAATGTCTTGGCATTATTGTAAAATATATCTGTAGTATTGTGTACTATAATTATATTTTAATTATCTGAATATTTTTTATTGTATATGCGATTAATCGCGATTAATTAATCGGGACACCATGTAATTTTAATCGACTGACAGCCCTAATATATATATACAGTATATATATATATATTATTTAGGACACAATCACAATAGGTAAATAGGTATTGAAACCCTGATTAGTTTCCTGATTCACTCTTGATTCAGTTTGATTCCCATTCAATTCTTTATTGATTTGGATACATTTCAGTTATAATAGCCTTTTTGCTTAAATAATTAATAAATTATTTCCCAGCTAATACTGTTAATTATACAGGAGACCTTCTAAGGAGGCACATTATAAAAAATATAGATTTTTACACATTTTTGGTCACATTTAAGCTTTATTAAAATGAACAATACCATGTATTGCATCAATAAAAATGGCATTTCATTGCATATATTATATTTTTTTCACATGCTTATTGTTTAAAAGCATAATGTGTAGTATTTAGCATAACGTGTACTGTTTACTAAATCTTTATATTGATTTGTTAAACAGGTGCTAAAAATGGTACTGTCTCTTTAAAGGAACAGTTCACCAAAAAATTAAATATCTCATTATTTACTTCTCATACCATTAACCTCATCCCATCCCAGATGTGTATGTCTTTCTTTATTCTGACGAACACAAACAAAGTTTTTTAGAAGAATATCTCTACTCTGTTGGTCCATATAATGCAAGTGAATGGGTACCAAAACTTTGAAGCTCCAAAAGCATATAAAGGCAGCATTAAAGTAATCCAGTGCTTTAATCCATATTTTCAGAAGTGATATGATAGTCGTGGGTGAGAAACAGATCAATATTCAAGTCCTCTTTTACTTTAAATCTCCACTTTCACTGTCACATTCTTCTTTTTGTTTTTGGCGATTAACATTATTTGTGCATATCGCCACCTACTTGGCAGGGCGGAGTATTTATAGAAAAAATGAGTTAAACATTGATTTGTATTGATTTGGTTGCAAATGCTTGCGATTTTCTCTCATTGTAGTAGAGGGTTTCGCATAGACTAAAAGGTCGATCTTGGGATTTAAGAATTTATTTTGTTCAAATGAAGATCGCAATGCATTGGAAAATCTATATTTTTACCCAGTTCTTATTACAATATAAAAGCCAATTATTTATTTATTTTTGAAAATAGAATGTTGTCTTTATTATGTCACTTTTACCATTTTCCCACACAGCATAAACGGATCTTCATTTATTATCTTCATACATCTTCATATGCCTTTAGATTCTTAGAACGGTGGCACTCACGAGAAAATAATGGAGCTAAAGACTTGTCTCCGCAAAGGACAGTTTACATGGTAATCAACTGTGAATGTTCTTAATGCTAATGTAGTTTTTATTGTCATTTGAACAGTAGGGAAATGGTTCCATGGTGTGATTCACTCCACTAAAGTCCAAATGACAACTACTTAAAGTTGGCATCCCCAGGCCTTTTCACAGGCTGCCTTACTTTATAAAACCCTTGGTTAGTATAAAAGTACACAGTATATATACATTAGAAAAAGGTGGAGATATTTAACAGAAATTGTACATCCCTTTTTCTTTATAGCTCTGCAGATGGAAGCACAGCTTGAGTATTATAAGCATCTGGTATTTGAATGTCAGAAAAAGTGGGTGTGTAAGGGCCAGCAGGTATTCAGAGTCCAGTGTCTCTATTTCACTGGCTGAATATAGCTAGAGCTAAGCATAACTTTGCCCCCTGGAGCGACCCGAATCATTTTTGAAGCTGTATAGCTTGATATTTCACGTCGAAGCACACTATCACACAGGAAGCATTGTCTATTACGACAAATCAGTGGGTGCACATTAAAGTGCTCTTTCTGTCTAACACAGTCATACACACACACACACACTAAAATGCACAAAAAAGGTGTTATTCCCAATTTTGCAGGGACATTACTCTGCGCCTACCTCTCACTTGCACTCGCATAATGCCTGCGAGAAAAAAAGCTCATCATTCCGAACATAACCATCAGAGGTCTGCGCATTTTAACACGGTGTCAAAATGACTCAGTCCCACATAAAGAAAAGGAGTTGATTGGTATTGTGATGTGTCTTTGAATTAGAGTGCCTGCATTTGATTATAGTCTGCCGAAATGTCAGGTCGCACACATATACTCTCACGCAACTACACAAATACAAACAGAGAGCTTTTATTCCTCAGGGTCAGTTTGCATCAATGAGCTATTGCACAACTTTAATGAAGTCCTTTCAAAATGTAAGAGCAGTAAGAATTCAGTTCTTAGAAAATACAGCTAAATATAAAGAGAGGGGCAAGAAAGACTTGTTAATAACAGAAGTACACAAAGTTCTGAGAAAGGCTCCCTTAAGTGTGTTCAATAGGAGCTGGCATTGTTGGAAGTTTGGTTGACAAGTAAGAGAACATCTCTATTGATTCTTCTATTGAGCGAAAAGGTAACCTTCAGCATTGGTACTTCAGTATGACACTTCAGTTCTTTATAATTACCAGAGTGCTTTATCCGCATTAAACATAATTCATCTATAGCCTATAAAGAAAATACACAAATTCAAGGTGAGGAATGGCATTTGCTGTGTAGCCTATTGGTAAAAAAAACAATTTTCATAATCAGTATATATATATATATTTATTGTTGTTACTATCTTAAGCATAAACCTCATAACCTTTTGCTAGATTACTGCTTAAAATAATAAAAAGCTCAATTCAAGATTTACAATATCGCTTCTAAAGTACATTTATCTTGTTAAAGGATGTTTAGGTATTTTTTAATGGAAAACAAGGCTGAAAATTAAAATATATATATACAGTGCATCTGGAAAGTATTCTCAGCACTTCACTTTTTCCACATTTTTTTATGTTACAGCCTTATTCCAAAATTTATTAAATTCATTATTTTCCTCAATTCTACACACAATACCCCATAATGACAACATGAAAGCAGTTTGTTTGAAATCTTTGCAAATTTATTAAAAATAAAAAACATGTACATAAGTATTCACAGCCTTTGCTCAATACTTTCAAGTCTTTTTGAGTATGATGCTACAAGCTTGGCACACCTATTTTTGGGCAGTTTCTCCCATTCTTCTTTGCAGGAACTCTCAAGTTCCATCAGGTTGGATGGGGAGCGTCGTTGCTCAGCCATTTTCAGATCTCTCCAGAGATGTTCAATCGGGTTCAATCTGGTCTCTGGCTGGGCCAATCAACGACATTCACAGAGTTGTCCCTTAGCCACTCCTTTGTTATCATGGCTGTGTGCTTAGGGTCATTGTCCTGTTGGAAGATGAACCTTCACCACAGTCTGAGGTCCAGAGCGCTCTGGAGCAGGTTTTCATCAAGGATGTCTCGGTACATTGTTGCATTCATCTTTCCCTCGATCCTGACTAGTCTCCCAGTTCCTGCTGCTGAAAAACATCCCCACAGCATGATGCTGCCACCACCACGTTTTACTGTAGGGATGGTATTGGCCAGGTGATGAGTGGTGCCTGGTTTCCTCCAGACATGATGCTTGCCATTCAGGCCAAAGAGATCAATCAGACCAGAGAATTTTGTTTCTCATGGTCTGAGAGTCCTTCAGGTTTCTTTTGGCAAACACCAGGCGGGCTGTCATGTGCCTTTTACTGAAGAGTGGCTTCCGTTTGGCCACTCTACCATACAGGCCTGATTGGTGGAATGCTGCAGAGATGGTTGTTCTTCTGGAAGTTTCTCCTCTCTCCACAGAGAAACGCTGGATCTCTGTCAGAGTGACCATCGGGTTCTTGGCCACCTCCCTGACTAAGGCCCTTCTCCCCCGATCGCTCAGTTTGGCCAGGCGGCTCTAAGAAGAGTCTTGGTGGTTACAAACTTCTTCCATTTACAGATGATGGAGTCCACTCTGCAGACATTTTTCTGTACCCTTCCTCAGATCTGTGCCTCGATACAATCCTGTCTCGGAGGTCTGCAGACAATTCCTTGGACTTCATGGCTGACCAGTGGAAACAGGATGCACCTGAGCTCAATTTCGAGTGTCATGGCAAAGGCTGTGAATACTTATACTTACTTGTGTTCTTTTTTTCGTTTTTTATTTTTAATAAATTTGCATAGATTTCCAAAAAACTTCTTTCACATTGTCATTATGGGGTATTGTTTGTACAATTTTGAGGGAAATAATGAATTTAATACATTTTGGAATAAAGCTGTAACATAACAAAATGTGGAAAAAGTGAAGCGCAGTGAATACTTTCCGGATGCACTGTATATATATATATATACATACCAGACTGCACTGATATTGCTAGGTTGTTCTGAGTATTTATGTGTTGCTGTGCAGTTGCTATGTTGTCCTGAGTGTTTATTAAATGGTTCCTTGATGACAAAAGTGTCCACTCCCAAGTCTCGATGATATCACTGTTAATTTCGTCAGACGAGACGAGACTAAATATGTTCGTGAACGACCTTTTTTTCCATGACTAAGATGAGACGATGACGAGACTGCACCAATGTCCAAAAACGCTGACTAAGACTAAATTAACATGCATTATTGTTGACGAAAAAAGACGAGACTAAAATGTTTTGCACAAAATAAAAACTAAGATAAAATCTCTCTTCATTTTCGTATACAATCGTCTCTACTTTTTCATCATGAGATAGAATATTGCTGTTACTCCTTCAAAATATTCCGAATGAGTTTGCGCTGTTGCTCAAGTAACGGTTACAGGTCTCATACTCTTGTGGCTGCAACACGAAACTACATGGAGCAAGAACACAACAATCATAGACAGTGGCGAACACGCGACGAGCGCCGACGACATGCTAGGTAGAAGGAAGAGGCTCAATATTTGGTCGCATTTTAGGTACAATGATATTGACAAAAAGTCAGAATGTGTCATTATAACTGACGGGAAGCACTGCGGACAAAAAATATCGGGGAAAAACACCACCAACCTTAAAGGGTTACTTCAGGATTTAGCATTAAGCTTTGTATCAGTAGAAAACCAGTAGTATTTTCTAATTACCGAGCTCCCCCCCCCCATATCCCCCTGAGACAAGAGATTTATTTATTTTTGGTCTGGAAAAAATCCTCCGATGACGCAAAAATCGTCATTTTGCGTCATCGGAGGATTTTTGGTCCAGAGGCTTAAAACTACAGCCAGTATTCCGCATGTTTTCACCACGCCCATATGGGGCGGGATCTCACTCACAGAATGTGAAGATAGTGTCAGCCATCTTTCTGTAGAAGCTAAGAAAACAGGCTCTTGCTCTGTGTAGAAAGTTTGTATACAAGTAGGCAAATCACGATGGCGGAATGTAGTTTTGAAGTTGAAATGGCAGAAGGGGATTACGAAGATCTGTTGCGAGAATCTGATGCTTGCGCTACCTGTACGAGCCGCAATACAGCGATGAACAGAGGCTGGAGCAGGGGAGCAAAACCTGCTTGGCAGGCAGGAGGAAGAGAGTGTTAAATTATATTCAGACTCGAGTTGGGGCGGACTGGTGGTGTCAGTGCTCTCGCTGTGCACCTATGGAAACAGATAGAGAGTCCTATTGCTGTCGCAAATTTCAGCGATACTGGACGAGATCGCTGAATCCGCTGATGAAACTGCACCGATAACATGAGCATGTATAACTGAGCACCCAAGTTTTGTATCACACATGGACAGGGGAGTCCTGGAAACTTATTTTAGGATCCCGAAGATAAATTGGAAACGCCAGCCGAAGGCAGAGACAATCGGACGGCTTAGTGTAAAGTGAGTATTTTGTTTGTTTTTCTTTTTTGTTACTAAGACGTCATGTACAGAGTTTGGACACACGGAATTATAATGTTCTTCCCGCGTAGTCAGTCAATTTATCAACTAACTCACTATTTATACAGTCACGATGTAGCATAGTTGTATCATATTTTCAGATACTGCCGCCTGTAACCGGTAGGCGTGGTTTGGGAGTGGCCTCGTAAGGGCAGCAAAGCAAGTGCATTCTGGGAGTTGTTGTCTTTTAGCCACATGTGTAAAAAATACATTTTCTGCCTTTTCTCTGTCTAGAATGCTTCAAATTCAAAAATAATTTCACATTTATACTATATAAATGACCAATTTTAAATACACATTCATCTTCCCAGAGGTGAAGTATCCCTTTAAGCGACATCTAAAGGATAACCACCCACACATTCAGGGAAGTTAACTTAAATTAACGTCTCATAAGCTAATGCTGATTTTAGGCATCTACGCTGTAAATTAACCAGTTAGCTATGGTGTTGTGGCACATACATTATGCAGGTTATATATATTTTATGTAACTTATTTTGCCACATGCATGTGTGGGCCTTCACATCATAATCAAAATGAATGTAATTAGTCATAAAAGCTCATTTATATGTAAGGAAATCAAGTTTAACAATTACATGTAATATTTCGCCAAATATCATCAATAACGGTGTGTGCAATACCATGTATAACTTGCATTAAGTTGGTAATTTACTTATATATCCATACACCTACAGTTTTAAAAACCTTTGTAATTTGTCAGTCTGAGTCTGTTGGGCCCCAGCTTTTGAATTGTGTTGGTTCAAAATAAAATACTCTTCAGAACAAGTTCATCATTTGTGAATATGTCTCTTAAATCAGAAAAGCAGACACGTTTAACAAAGTGAATTCAACAAATCATTCAACAAGTGTATTTTGTCAGGTAATTATGACATTTAACCAATATTTGAGATGTGTGAAACATTATTTGACTGAAATGGTTATCTCAGAATTAATCTCAGAAATAATTCATTTAAAAAAAGACTAAAATGTTTTGACTTAAACTTGACTAAGATATATTGTTTTCTTTTGACTAAAATTAGACTAAAATGACGAGACTTTTAGTCGACTAAAACTTGACTAACAAAAAAAGATATGTGAATGACTAAATATGTCTAAAACTAACAAGGACATTTCGCACAAGACTAAGACTAAATTAAAAATAGGTGACAAAATTAACACTAGATGATATTGAAGTTTTTTTTGCTAATTTAATCACCAGAAAAAAATCACAAGACTGATCACTTATGTATTTAATGATTTAAAGAAAAACTGAAAAATATCTCAGCTCAGTAGGTCCTTAAAATACAGGTGGATGGTGATCTGACCTTTGAAGCTCCAAAAATCACATACAGTCAGCATAAACTTTTGGTGTGAAAATGAGCAGCAGTATGCACATTCACGAGAAGGCTAAGTTCACTTGGTCTCTCATGTGACGTAAACGAGTTGACATGTTACAGATTTAATCTCATGTTTTCCTCTCAGTTGAGATATCCAGGATAAGCACTTAAATGCACCATTGTGAGTAAACATACATATAGAAATACAGATCTAAATCAAAACCAACAAAGCTTCTGTACCGCATTCCTCCTACTCAATTGTTAACAGCGCTGCTCTTCCGGGTGTGCCACACGTGCGTCAGTTTATGCGTGAACATGCCAATGCGATTACGACACATGTATACTGCTGTGAACCAGAAGCGATGATTTATAGTTAAAAAGTACTTAAATATTGATAGTTTTCACACCAAAAGTGATCATGTCGCTTTAGAAGGCATTCATTCAACAGTTGGAGTCGTATGGATGACGTTTATGCTGACTGTCTGTTCTTTTTAGAGCTTTAAAAGTCTGATCAACATCCACTTGAATTTTAAGGACCTACTGAGCTGAGATATTTTTCTATTTTTTCTTCAAATGTGTTCTGGTGAAGAAAGAAAGTCATACAGACCTGGGATGGCATGAGGGTGAGTAAATGATGAGAGAATTTTCACTTTTGGGTGAACCAACACCAAAAATAATAGTACTACTGCATGCTTTACCAAGCACAGCTTATGAATATATTTAAGTCATGGTTATGAAATGTGCAATGCTGGGTGTGATAATCATATGTACACTCTATGCATTCTTACCTCCCAACTGTTGTCCTGGGTCTGTCTCTTCAGCCTGATACTCCAGTCTTCTGAACTCACATCTGCACAATGGGCTATCGTCAAGGCAACAGGGCATGAGAGGGTCAGACCAGGTGGGCCATATGTCACCTCAGGACTCAAAAGAATCTCCTGACCTTCATCAGATAAAGCACTGCAGAGAAATAGAGACAGTGATGAACAGATATGGCAAAAATATTGCTTTAAAATTTGTATTGTAGCACTGCTAATATTGCTGGCTTATAATGATTAATCACTGCACATGGCATGAGCAATGTCAAGGTCTTGGTTTCAATTCCTAGTTAACACACTTACAGATAAAATGGATGCTTTAAAATGCACTGCAAGTCACACTGGATAAAAACATCAGCTGAATGGTTAAATGTAAATGTAATTTAATACTTTGGATTAAAGCATTGTTTAGCACCCGATTCACTAAAAGAATTAATCCAGGTACACTAATCGGCTCTTTAGAATGTCAAAAGCTCTCAATGTGTCTCGATACTTGCCTGTTTATAACTCTTTAAAGAAATAGTCTTGGTTTAATACAAGCTGAGCTCAATCAACATCATTTGTGGCTAGTGTTGATTAGCACAAAAACTCATTTCGTCTCGTCCCTCTTTATCTTTTAGAAAATACGTTTTACAGTAAGGGTGCATACAGTCAGGGCTGGACTGGGAAGAGAAATCGGCCCGGGAATTTACATAGCAACTGGCCCAAAAGTTTGCTGTCCTTTTCTGCATATCGCTGCGGCATTTTGTGGTCCGTTCTGCATAACGTGGCAGCTCATTTTAGCTTATCGCGGCCGACCCACCGGCCCACTCGGTTCTCCTGATTGCCAGTCCGCCCCTGATTGGTCCCAAAGTGCATAGGCCCACCGGGAAAATTACCAGTCCAGCCCTACATACAATGAAAGTGAATGGGGCATATCCATAAATGTTAAAACACTCACTATTTCAAAAGTATAGCCGCAATACATAAACAATATGCATGTTAACCATGTTGCCATGACGATTTAACACCACAAATGTAAGTGCTTTTATAAAATTGCAAACTTGACATTTCTGCCTTTAAACCCTCCACAAATTATCCCCATTACTTCCATTGTAAGTGCCTTAAAATGTGCCACAATTGCTATTGATTAAGCTTAATTTATTAGACTGTGAAAGGTACAGTATGTGATATGTGAATAAGAAGCAGAATTTTGTGCTGAAACACCATGCACTACAGAGGCTAAAAAGAGTGAATCCCCTGAGTGTTAAAGAATTCAATTATGTTTTTCTAAAAATCTCCCAGATTTTATCTAAATGAAAACTTGCTGTGCACTGAATACAGACCAAGAGAAAAAGTTGTGTAAAAAAGGAAAATCTCTGCTTAATAGCTGCCTCATTGTCAAAATAACAGTGGTAATGATTTCACCAGCGGACGCTAATGTTGAAATAAATGGAATTAGTGGAGTTAATAAAGATGGCAGCCATCCACTAAGATAACACCACAAACAATCATTAGCTAGACATAGAGGTAGACTTGACAATTGAAACATGGCAAGTAGCCAGTCAACACTCCCTGCTAACTCAAACACAAGAGATTTGCCTGCAGACTCAGCGCTTATAAAAATATATTGTAGTTTGTGATGGAAGTAAAGATTTCGAGGGGGGCAGTTGGACTTCATTTGGTGTGGATCAGTATGTGTGCTTGTGTGTGAGTTCCCTGGGTCGATGATGTTGTTTGAAGTGCTTTCTGAGGAGCCTGGTGACATATTGAGACAGTTTGGATGTGTTAGCGTCAATCGATATGACTGCTGTGGATTCTCAACAAGGATTAGTCATCTACAGTGGGGGAGTTCAGGCAGGACTGGGGGGCACTGTGGAGAACTAGCATATTGACATAGCAGATTACATGAACTAGATACCTGCTATCGACACAACTGTGATGACTTAGCATTTATGCTAATTATTGCACTATACATAGATTCAAACAACATTTTTAAAGAAAATGTTAGCCATTTTTGCCCATGGCATGCACAACTGCCATGATGCTAGGGTACTGTTTGTGGCTGCCAAGGTGTTGCCATGTGGTGTTCTAAGTAGTTTTCAAAACATTGCTAGTGTGATTGCTAGGGTGTTCAGGGTTGTCGCTAGGTGGCTGCTAACTAGCCAAATTAAAAAGAGCCCATCTGCAGATGAGCCCCCCCCCCCCCCAAAAAAAAGAAAAGCAGGGTGCCAAGTCTTTTTGATATCCTGGTCCCAGAAGATTTTATTCTGCCAAAAATTGCAAATCGGATTGCTTAGAAAAGTAATAGCACAACTCCCCTCAATAAGCAGCACGTTTTAAGGTTTGGTATCATTCATGTCCACAGCACAAAGGAGTTTTGAAAAAGTATGAGCAATAGTAAGCTATAAAGGATATTTGCCTTATCAAGCGCCACTAATAATGCTGGCTTCCACAAACATACAGGCAGAATGTCAAGCGTTTATTTCACAACCAAAGCCGTTTTTCATTCAGAGCAGGTGGCATGCTGAGACAGCCAACCAATTAAAGTGTGTGACACTGTACTGAGTCAACAGGCCAGGCACTTAACAAGCTTTTGATCTCTTGCTCACTTCATTTGCACTTTTTACATTTTGATTTATTTACAGTATATTGAGTAATTACCTGCTCCCTTCTAACACCCCCCACCTATCGGCATTGCATCCAAACTCTTTTGTGTCTGAAATAAAGGCAATTAACACTGATGAAGCAGCATAACTTGTCATGCGGTTTTGAAGGGGAGAAAGTTAGTTACTATTTAATGAACCAGTCTCACACAAGCACAAACACGTGAGTGTTTCTTCAACTTCAAGCACTTTTTACTAAAACTAACAGATTTAAACTTTTTTTTTTTTGCTTATGGAGGTTACAATAAAGCTCTGTTGATCGTTTATTTTTGCTGTGTTTCAAGTGCTTTTTATATGTTTATTTGATGTGGTCTAAAGCACATAACTGGTAATCTGGTAATCAGAAGGTCGCTGGTTCGATCCTCACAGTCACCACCATTGTGTCATTGAGCAAGGCACTTAACGCCAGGTTGCTCCGGGGGGAAATAAGTGCACTGTAAGTCGCTTTGGATAAAAGCGTCTGCCAAATGCATACATGTAAATGAATGATTAGATTTTAAAAATGATGTTAATCTACACAAAGAGTAAAAAAACTTTAATATTTGTTGTATGAAAATTATTAACATCAATTTACACAAATAACAACTGTCCATTAGGAGATTGCTTTAGATCTAATATGAGAAATCAAAGAAAATATTAATTGTAAACAATATTTTGAATGTGTTTAATTTCCAGACAAGCACTAATTTGGCCAAAATATGCAAAAAGTGTGACTATATTATTTTTCTTATTGTGTGTATTTAGGATCCATAAAATTCTAGCTGTTAAATTAGCCTTAGCAAGACAAAGGAGTATGCCACTTTATTACAATAAACAGCATCTAATAATATAGCCTTTAGTTTAGCCACAACATTAATTATGGCTTGAGACATTGTTTCAAAGCATGTCAGTTCAAGGAAAACAGAATTATCAGTACACATAATTGAAAAAAACACCCACATTCACAAATGCACATTAAATTGAGCAAAATGTTTTAAATTTGCTGAAATATCTGAAACAGCAGTGAACTGATTGAAAATGTACCAATATTGATGTGTCTGTTTGAATATAAGGACCTACTTTGTTTTTTAAATTAACAGGTTTTTAATTACAATGGTATGGAGAGCTAACTGTAATTTTGATACCCTGTTTCTCCAATTCTCTGTCACTCACACACACACAGAAACCCAGAGACCATACAACTTACAAAAAAATACAATCCAAAACGGTCCCAAAGGAAAGCACCACAAATGGCACTTTTCCACTTCATGTTACGGTTTGGTTCGACTCGACTCTACTCGCTTTTCCACTGCTGTTTAGTGCCGCCTCAACGTGGGTGGGATTATAGGCTGATCATCATAGTTGCGCCACCTCTACTGCTGACTTCATCTTAAACGTGACACAAAACAATAATCAATAACATGACCGCTAGCTGTTAGCTACTAGCTCATTGTGCTGCATAAAGCAGTTGTTGCATGGTGATTTTACAAAAGTGTAACAGTTAAATTGGCCTGGTTGTTTTAGAAGCAAGCTTTCCAGTAGCTAGTCAACTAAATAAAGTGATGCTTTCAAGCAGAGTATAGAGTTAACGTACCATCCTCCATCGAGTCCAGGGCACTCTCCCTCCCATTGCTTGCCAGTTTAGATAGCGTCCATTTGGTCGGACAACTTCCACTTTTACTTGATGGTTCTGTAGTCACTTTTTTTGTGTACTTTTCCCTACACTGTTGGTAGGTCCGGTGGTAGCCGTGTTTGACCAACAGCTCTCAACAGAGTCTCTTCCTGAAATACTTTTTTGTTTAATTTGTCGCTAACGAGAGGAACGTCTGCACCTCGATTATTGACCATGGCGTGGTTTTGCGCACAGCCATTTCCTTTCACAATTTGAAAGTCGCGTGAACAAATGATACTGCTATCACTGTAGCTACTTTAAAACTAGCGGATTGATGTCCCATGTTGAAAATCCAGTGGCGCTGATAATGATGATTCTCCCTGACATTCAGTGATCTGCAGGGTTTTGACGTCACATTTAGTATCGGTTTGGCTCGCTTTGAATCTTGACAAGGTGGTACTAAAAAAGTTACCAGGTACAAGGTACTATCCACAGTACCGAGTAGAGTCGAGTCGAGTCTAGTTGTACCGTGCAGTGGAAAAGCCCCAAAAATGTCCAAGTGTCTCCATTGCATTCTGAACTACTGGCATTGTGGCCTGATCAATATGAACAATTATCCATCACAGATCAGACTGCCATCCCTGATGATGTGCAAAACTGGCCATTGCTTTTGAAAATCGGATCACAAATGCATGTATCCCTGGTAAAAATTAGATGTCATTCTGTTTTGACTACAACACAGAATGTTAATATCAGGAACAAGATGAATAATTTTACTTATACTTGCCTTTTCATAACTGGGACAGGAGAAAGCATTTTAATATTGGAAAAATACTGAAAAAATTACACACTTTAACTTTAATAAGAACTTTCATTAACACAGCATACATTATTTCCAAGTAATACAAATGTTCTGTGTGACATCCAAGCAAATCCACGGGGAAGCACAAGGAGAGCTTTAAGCTCTGCAAATAGCCCAGAGGTCTGAGCAAACTCAATCCTATCACTGTGAACAAATAAAAAGAGTCTCTGATTGATCCTTTTTCACAACTCTGCTCTCTATAGTCGCTTTTATGAGGACTCTGGAGATTGTGAGGCTAAATTTAGGAGGTTCTACAGATTGATTTCTGTCTCTGTCTTCTTCTAACCCCCCTCCCGTAAATGCTTTGTGGTCCGAAAGCAATGTTGTGGATTGAATTTCTCCCTGCCACTCTCCACAACTGTCAAAAGATAGGGTTTGACTGACAGCTGGGCTGAGAAGCTGTAGTTTGACTGACAGGAAACTGCTCAGTGGAGGTTTTGGTGCTTCGTCTGAGAGATGGGAAGCAAACAGCTCTGAGCTTATCGTACACAAGCAGCAACCTTCATCAGTTGGCTTGCTAGGATTGAGGTTTTCATCTAAGAGCAGCAAACAGACACAGAATAGCCTCTAAGCACTCGTGACCTTTGATCTTTATCAATCCCAGAAACCCTACGACAGTGGCTAAGAGGATTGAGAGGTGTGTGCTGTCTAATTATTGTGTGACATTCCAGAGTTTTCCAACTATAGTGTTTAAATACTCACTCGCTGAAGTTTGCTCGTAATTTTTGGAAGGTCATTCCGAAAGTTAAGCAGCTCAGCCGAACAAAGCAAAGTTGGCATTCAAGTGGGTTTGGTGAAATTTTTCACACAAAGCTGTAATGTGCTGGGACAAAAGCAAATTAATTTGGAGTTTCTTCTCCAGTTATTGCACCGTCTCAATCCTATTACAGAATATAGTCTATTCCCTGTCAAACACCAGAGATATAAACAAAGACAGCACATACATTGGATGTTAGTAGTGTAAATGGACTGTATGCAATGAATTAAGATTCTAATATTTCTATTCTAATAATTATTAGAAGAATATAAATATTTCTATGACTGCGATACCCCTTTTATAAGTATAGAAAATGTGATTCTCGTCAGGACTATGATGTATTTCTGATAAATTATAGTTAATGTATTATAAATATTATATATATATATATATATATATATATATATATATATATATATATAGAGAGAGAGAGAGAGAGAGAGAGAGAGAGAGAGAGAGAGAGAGAGAGAGAGAGAGAGAGAGAGAGAGAGAGAGTGGGATTTTGATCTACTGATACAAATCATGGCTATAGTATTAAAAGTGATTGTATCAGCACTTACTTCTACTGGTCAATTTAGATTTTTCAAAAATAAATTAATTACTAAAAAAATTCAACCAAAAATATTTCTTAATTCAAATTACACTTCAAACTAAACAAATATAATAAAAATAACTAAGTGGTCAACAAATTCATACCAAATGCAAACATTTTACCCTCTCCAACTTCTTTCACCGATCCCTTTTGCAGTGACTTAAAAATCACTCTACGGCAACAGGTGGGAAAACACCAATACAAATTAGATCATAAATACAATTGTAAATATAAACATAATAATAATAATTGAAAAAGAAACTATAACCTATAAATAGTTTAACACAAATATCATACATTTTTGTTTCCTAAAATGAAAATGGTCAGGGACATAATTTGATTTTCCACTATATTTTCAGAGTTGTTGAATCTCCAAACTGCAAATATAGGAACTGAATTTAGACTTTGTGCTGAAAACAGACGTGCTTTTGAAACGACTTAGCGCAATGACCTATTTCTCCGGAAAATAGCAAATTGCACTTTGCACCACTTCAATAACATCCAATATACCCACAGTTTGTGCACATACACCCACATATATTTTTACTGGAAAGAAAGACAAAACACAGATAAAAAAAAAATATTGTTGCAGTGTACGTTAGTGGATGTTTTTGGAATTGATATTACACCCCTATTCTACATTTATAAGACCCTTATCATGCAAACTATAAAAACTGCACAGTTCTAAAGTAATAGATTTGAGTCCCTCAAGTGAGCAGGACAATGTGTTTTTTGCACAGGGACCAAGCTCTTACAGGAGGCGCATGGTGATGTCTACTGCACTGGTCACAGGTTGAGCACAGTGCCATTGTTTTATAGATACCAACTTTTTATCCCCTCAGTGTGACAGGCTGGCACACCTGGCTGATAACCTGCTGGACTTGACTGTGTTTCAGCACTCATCCTCTCTTACACTAGGCCTGGCATACAAACACTATGAAGGTATACGATTTTAAATAAGTCCCAGGGAGCCAGTCGCACCTAGCTTCCTTCAATATAAAGGGCTGCTGGTGTAACTACAGCACTGTCACTGAAACATAATGCCCTTTTCCACAGCGGTGAGCGATTCTCACTGACTGCTGGATCTGGCAAGTGGAAATATGACAGAGGGTAAGAAAGGCAAAGTGAGGTAAAGAAAGTAACAAATGGTCATAGAAATCGAAAGGCCCTTCTGAAAACTGGATTTAAGATGCTTGACTCCAGCACCCGATGCTGGTCTGCCCAGGCTTCTTAGCTCCATCACCAGCAAAACTTCTTTAATAATCCAACTTCCTTAATCATTCAACAAAGAAAAAAACAAAACAAAACAAAACAAAAAAATGGAACCCCAAAAAACACTGAACCCCAAGTTGCTCCCAATGGCAGGCTAGCACCTAGCACGGCAGCTCTGCCATCATTGGTGTCAGTGTGAGTGTGAGTGTGTGAGTGAATAGGACAGAGTGTAAAGCGCTTTGGTAACCACTAAGGTTAAAAAAGGCGCTATATAAGCGCAGACCAAAAAACAAACAAAGTTGGTTTGGTCTTAGATGGTTTAGCCAACCTGGCTAATCTCATCTTTATCTGGTCTAGCTGGTCTTCCAGCCTGACCAGGTAAAAAAGTCCAGAAATCCCTCTAAAACCAGCCAATAGACCAGGTAAGACCAGAGAAACAGCTAAGGCTGGCTTAAAAAAAGTATTTTCAGCAGGCCACCAAACTTAAAGCTGCACTATATAAGATTTTTTTGTTAAAACTGAACCAATTGGCATTATTGATAGAGTACATAACAACGTACTTACCTTATCACGATTCGCTACGGTTAGCCTATAACGATGATTTGTATTTTGAGCTGCCTGGTTCGATTTGGTTCAAAAATCACTGGCTAATGACATTCATCCTTGCGTCATTACGTCATGTCCTCACACATAGGAAAAAAGTACCGGCTGTCTCATGTTCTGGCTGGAGAATCTAACTTCGAATTTCAACTCAGTTCAGTAAAACTCTCATACAGTTCAGGACAGCATCGTTGCGGTCTAGATGTAAGTCTATCTGTTATCTATTTGGCTAAGTTGTTTACCTGCTATAATGCTTGGATATGTTTTCTTGTAGGGTTGTTGAAGCTTATATTGCTCATGCTTTTATGAATCGAACACTACTCGTGTGCTAACCGATCATGATGTATCTGCGTTGTCTGGTGAAGTTACTGAGACATGTTTAATATGTAGAACTTCTGAAATTGATTTCTTGTAATTGACACTGGATATTTAAGCATATTATTGAAGCATTATTTTTACATTTAATAAAGTACATTTTATCCAAATCATTATTGAATCCTCATATTATGTGTTTAGGTCACAGTGTTATTGTGTGCATTGCATATACATGCTATTGTAGTAACTGAGGCTGAACAATATATTATAAAAACAGTAAAGTCTTCTATAGAACACGTATCAGCCATATCATGAGTTGAACCTCTTAAATAGAAAAATAAAGTACAATTCAAACGTTAATAGTAGATAAAACACTTGAATAATCATATTAAGATATACTGGTGGTGGCTGAGAAGAGTCCCCTGTTTATTTCTATTTAAAAGTGCTTTGAGTGTAGTGTCAGAAAAGCGTAAATGTAATATTAATTCAAATATGTAAATAAGAGTGTTGTTTATCTTCATCAAAGCAAGTAATATTTCCTTTTCAAAAGTTTAATCATATAGCATAATATCAAAATGAAAATAGCAGGTTATGACTCTGGCTCCAGTCATGATCACACACAAGCGATGACCAGGTGGCTCAAATTGGGAGATTCATCCGCCACAAGAGCAGTGCCGAAACACGACTGATTTAATGTATTCTTCCGGAAATTGCTTGCAATTTTAAGTATCAACCACAGACATCGCTAAAGAGCACACAGTTTCACAGTGCAGCTTTAACTAGCTAATGTAAGTTTTGTTGGTGAACATCAAAGGTATTAAATTGGACATGGACATTGGTCCAAGCTGGTCTTTTCGGCAAGGGAGACAAATGGTGCAGTTTTTGTGTATGAGTGAGAAAGAGCTCTGTTTTATGC
This sequence comes from Moxostoma hubbsi, assembly GCA_032164185.1. Classification (NCBI taxonomy): domain Eukaryota; kingdom Metazoa; phylum Chordata; class Actinopteri; order Cypriniformes; family Catostomidae; genus Moxostoma; species Moxostoma hubbsi. Next base: position 34,233,416 of record JAVLUX010000001.1, on the reverse strand, counting down.
ATCAGTCTCTTTGATAGCCTACATTACCTAGAGTCCTGCTGTGTAATGCTCATGTACAGTTCCCAGGTTGTGTCCTCTTCAATCGCCCCATGAGGCACCAGCAAACTCACACCTAGCCAAAATAACACACAAACACACAAAACTTTTTGCATGATTCTACAACATGACTAAATGCAGTGGTTCTCAAAATAATAGAAAATCATCTTGTTTTTACTAAAAAGAATGCTTTAAAAAAATGTAACTACATTTTTTGCTTCATCTTCATTTGACAAAATGAAATAAAAATACAATGAAAACTGAATAAAAAGTTCAGAAAACAGAATCCTCCATTCATCCGCATTTACCAGAAAGTTTTTTTTTTTTTACCTCATTGGAGACATTTTTACTCTAGAACTTGAATAAATTGGACAAAATGAAAACTACTCTCGTTACAATTCGTTTATTTATTTTTTTAAGAATAAATAAATAATAGTGCTTGAGTTGATTAAAAATGAATTATTCAACTTCGCTACAGTTATTTTTAACAACAATTACAAAATAAAAAAAAACCATAATATTTATAATTTTTTGGGAAGAAGAAATTGGCAAGTAATAAATGCTAAATCTGTCTATAAAATAAAATGCACTGTGCGTGGCACGACGGGAGCCCGCAGGGCAGAGCATCATGAGCATATCTTGTCATATCTTTTCCAAGACTTTCTGCACTGTCACTAAACAAGAACGTAATACTGTGATTTTCTGAATGTTTAATTTTATTCTGGAAAGGAGCCGTTCCTTCAGGTACGAGGGAACCATCTGAACACATTTAACCACTGATCAAACTTCACTTGTTTTTAAGGTAGGCAATGTTTTAACTGTCAAACATTAACACAATATAGTTTGACATATATGTGGTGATATCTTGTTTACTTGCTACTATATGTCTAAAACAAACTTTTTAAATACCACAGAAAGATACAATGTCAATAGTGTCGGAAATTAATGGGGACTCAAAAATGCCACCGAAATTGGCAAAAATATCCCAGACATTCTAAATGTCTCCAAATCATCTCTAAACTACTTACTGTGCATTGTGACTGAAACACATTCTATTTCAGGTTTATTCTCGTTCACGGATGTCCAAATATTTTGGCTATTAAGTTAACATACTGTACAAAACTAATATAATGTACTATCATAGAGGAGGAAATGTATCCTCTATGATATTACAGCAAATATCCACATATGGAATGTGATTATTAAGCAAACTGTTATCGACTCCTGCATGCCAACTGATTCAAATAATGCAAAAATTTAAATTTCACATTTCAAATATGATTGATTCAACACTAAAAGTGATTGTTTTGTATATGTATTATAGTATTACAGTTGCAATAATAAAGTCTGAATTTACATCATGGTTATTTAACATATTGAGATATTATTGTTAAGTAAATTGTAGCATTTGGTTACAATACGTTTTGTGATTTCTCATACCTTCTTTAAATAACATCCATTTTTGGCCTCTAGCTGGTGAGGCTTTTCAGACAGATAAACAGCAGCACATGGCAGGGAAGTATAGTTCAGCACCGTGAGCAAGAGTGCTACCCGCTAGGGCAGTTTATTTTGAATAAGAGGGTCGAACGGTTACAGAATTTAACACGGGCGTACAATACCGAACTAATGCGGATTGAAAGAAACGGAGAGTTCACTTATGTGCATGATGGTTAATTTCCGACACTATTGGCATTGTATCTTTTTAAGGTATTTAAAAAGTTTATTTTAGACATATAGTGGCAAGTAAACAAGATATCTCCGCATATATGTCAAACTACATTGTGTTAATGTTTGACACAGTTAAAGCATTGCCTACCTTAAAAACAAGTTTGATCAGTGGTTAAAAGTTTTCAGATGGTTCCCTTATACCTGAATGAACAGCTCCTTTCCAGAATAAAATGAAATATGCTGAAAATCACAGTATTACAGTTCTAGTTTAGTGACAGGGTAGAAATTCTTGGAAAAGCTAGAGAAGAGATGACACCAGTGTCAGTATATGCAAGCTGCTATGCTCATGATGCTGTGACCTGCGGGCGTCTGTCGTGCCACGCTTAGTGCGTTTTAGTATATAAACAGATTTAGCACTTAGAGCTTGCCGATTTCTTCTTTTAAAAAAAAAAAAACCTTCCCAAAAATACAGAAATATTTCCGTCAAAGCTCTCACCAGAACCAGCCACTTTCAATTAAAAAAAATGTAAAAATATTCTCAAGTATTGTAATGAGAGTAGATGTAATTCGTTACTTTCAACCTCTGGAGGATGGGTCAGTCTTCAGCACCTCCCTTGCCCATCTGGAGGTATTTCATTTTAGGATGACTAGAAATGATCAGTTATGCAAGTCCTAGTACAAACACACACAGCCTTGTGGGGCGTGATATGGCGCATGTTGAGTTGTCAGAGTCATTATTCACCTTTAAAGTTTTTAAAAAGGATGAGTGAAAACTCCAGCACGTTTTAACATGCACTAGCCTCTAACCTTTCTCACACATTCACACAGTTCTGCCAGCCTGTCAAGGCTCTTTACTGCATTTGACAGGATCAGAAGTGGGAAAGAGCAAGAGTGTGTCAAAGATGGGGGGAGAGAGAGAGAGAGAGAGAGAGAGAGAGAGAGGGATGGAGGGAAAGCTGAACACAAGAGACTCCTAAATCAATGCTGTCTGCCTTTCTGTCAGCTGCACCCTCTCTCAGCTGCTGGGTGCTATGCTCACAACCTTTTTAACACTCCACACAGACACTACAGACACTGTGTGTGAAAGAGAATCCATATAAGCATCCATATAAGCATGTCTCTCTCTACCCTTTTGAAAATGGTTACCACTGTTGCATTGGCTTGCTCATTGCAGGGTTTGTAAGGTACTCTAACCTGTGTTGGGCACCACCAGTCGTCCTCCGCCATGCCCGAACACCCCGCTGGTTCTGAGTGGTAGTTTACCAGTTGACATGTTGGATACCAGTGATGGCTTAATGGGTGCCAGTTGACTCTTGCCCCTCCCACCAAGCGTTCCCCCTCCACCTCCGATCTCCTGCACCACACCACGAGGAAAGGTTTGGGACGGGGCCTTTGCATGATACTCGGCCCTCTCTGAAACACCCAGGGACACCATAAAAGAGCTGTGAACTTTTACTTTGAGGTCAGGGAGCGGGTCAAAGAGTGCTGGTTCAGAGATGAGCTCTTTCTCCATGGAGTCGGGAAAACAGATGGGGCTGGTGTAAGTTCGTGACACGGTCAGATCCGGCTGAATGGAGGAGTTCATTAAAAGAGGGTTACCTGAAAAACAGACAGGATAGAAGGCACAGCTAGACATTGATGTGTGTGTGTCACACATAAATTGCAGTGCTTTTGTTTGCTACATTTTGAAATCCTGGGGCTGTGTTACAGGCAGGGCTGTAACCACTAGAACATGTCCCTGCAAATATTCATATTAGTGGTCAATCAATACGAATTTTCATTGACCATTTTTGAAATTTTTTATATTTACAATTATACAGCAAAAGCCTAACTCTAGAATCCTATCTTAGTAACAATGGAGTTTTGAATACAGTCCTTAAAAGTCTCAGTCTCTGTTTGAAACCTCAGTTTTCAGTTGTTTTGCAAAGTGAGGACAGAGATAGGGAGCATTTTTGAAAGTTCGTTTTTCAGTTGAGGAAAAACGCCATTCCTGTGTAGAGGTGTAAACATAGGAAAATGAATGTGTTTAAAAAAAAAAAGGATTAATGTGGACTTGACCTCAAAGAAGAAATGAAAAACACATTTCTTAAACTTCCAAGGGAGAAGTTTAAGAAAAAAAGATTGGAGACTTCTAAATGTTTCCAGTAATTAAAATGAACTGTACAGAAGGCGCTACTACAATCGTCTGATTATTAGAACCAGCTGTTATTCCTGCAGAGTGAAATAATTCTACATATTTTATCATAAGCTCTGGTGAGAACTTTGACAGAAATGCATCACACTCACACATACACAATCTTCAATCTGTTTTATTCATCAAAAAGTGATGGCTGAACAAGAGCACTTCTCTAAGATATGTGGCAAAAAGAGGTATGAGAGGGACTCATTTTCTCTTTCTCAGATTGGACTGAAGCCCTGGGCAATAGACTGCTGCACGTACTTGAAGCCTGTTCTTCAAAATCTTACTCTGAGTGTTGTCATGCAATGCTAAAGGTTTCGATTTCCATGACAACAGTTGTGATGCTCAATGCGGGTGTCTATCAAAGTCATTCACTGCTGTGCATGATTTACAGTGCTTTTGGAAACTTGTCGCCAAGGCAACATGATAATTGCCACATTGTTACCACATTGCAACAGTTTTGTGGTGTCATAAATGCATTAGCAAATTAAGCAAAATTTACATTTCCATAGCAACTGGATGGAGTTCTATCCCAAAAAAATCATGCAACCATATTTCAACAGTTTTGTGGTCACAAATGCCTCTCAAATTTATGAATTCCATCCATCCATCCATCCATCCATCCATCCATCCATCCATCCATCCATCCACCCATCCATCCACCCATCCATCCATCCATCCATCCATCCATCCATCCATCCATCCATCCATCGTTATTTTTCATTGGTGCATGTTTTAAAGAGCATTTGAAGGTTATACTGTCTGACTATCACATTTCTCTGTATAGTTCAACATTAAGCACTTTAAAATTTCTTATCAAGACATCTGGTGATCCATGTGTGTTGTGTGTCTGTAGTGATGCTGGTGTTTAGTGGGCCGATGAGAGTGATAGTGCTGTGAATGGAACCTTTTACTGAACTGACAAGCAAGAGAGAGCAAGTGGTCCCCTCTTTTCACATCTCTCCATCAACATCAATCTCTTTTTCTGTTGGCGTCCGATGGGCCAAAGGAGAGAAGAAAAGAGATGTGGCGAGTAAATCAACTGACACCCACTAGCTCTGCTTTACAGCAGAGACACAGGGAGACATGAATGTGCACTAGCAACATGTAAAGAAAAGAAACCTTTTATTTAAGACTGATATCAAATCTGTTCCTCACGTACGTACAGGTTCATTTGGGCCGGAATGGTCCAGATTTTAATAAAATGTATACATTTGATATTATTGATAATCATGTTTTTGTGTTATCTAATGTGAAACACTAAACCAAATATTAAAAATAATTAAGTATTTTCACAATTAAGTTTAGGAAATAAATGAAATAAGGAAATACATAAATAAGAACGACAAATCATCTAAAAGAATCCCAGTAAAATTTATTCATCTGAAAGAAAAAACTTCCTCTGTAAATTACATGCCATCCAGGCCTAATAAAGGGTCACCCAAAAAAATTAATCTCTCATGATTTACTTACCTTTACACCATCCCAAATGTGTGTGACTTCTTCAACACAACCGAAGTGCAGATTTTTATGAGCAGATTTCAGATCAGTTTGTCCACACAATGCATGTAAATGGGTGATATCAGGCTGCTGTCTGTTAACATCCAAAAGTCCTATTTAGGCAGCATAAAAGTAATCCACATGCCTCCAGTCGATCAATTAATGTCTTTTGTAGAAAACCGATATGTTGGTGTAAGAAACAAATCGATAATTAAAATGTTTTTAACTTTAAATCGTTGCCTCCGCCCAGCGCTGTATTTCTGTTTGAAATGAACTAACTCCCACGTGACATTCGTTCATCTGTTGTATACAAAACGCATGCTTCCCACATCTCGCTTGAACGCACCACGGCACTTAATTCACTGATTCATCGACAGCTGGCTGGAAGAGATTATTTAAAGTTAATATCATTTTAATTATCGATTTATTTTTTTACACAAACCTAATGATTTGACATTAATTGATCGACTAGAGTAATGTGGATTACTTTTATGCTGCTTAAATATGCTTTTTGGATCGTTAAACAGCCAGCAGCCTGATGGCACCCGTTTACATGCATTGTATGGACAAACTGAGCTGAAATCTGCTCATAAAAATCTTCACATTGGTTCTGCAAAAGAAGAAGGTCATACACATCTGGAATGGCTTAAAGGTAAGTAAATCATGAAAGTATTTTAATTTTTGGGTGAACGATTTTAGGGTTCCCTCACCTCCAAAATCCCAATTTAACACCTGCATATGTAGATTAATTATCAAACATGGATGTGGAGATAGGAGAGATTGATGAGGAAAATTATATCACAAATTCATCAAGTTCCACAAGGAAAACCATAAAAATGCTGTCAGGAGAGGAATAACAGAACTCATGACAGTTCAAGGTATTCGTTCTTAGTTTGACACTTTTCAGATGTGCAGAGCATTGTGAGTACAAGAGATATTTACACACTCTTCTGATTGGCTATTATTTCGTTGGATCAAACTGCATTTTTAAAGTATGTGTTCGGTCTTAACGGCCCGAAGGGGAAGAAAGAAAAGTTTTTGTTTTAAAAAAAGAAAGCAGAACAGAACGCAGGTGTCTTGAGATGTGTATTGTTCAAGTTCTTTTAACTTGACAAGCCGTCTTAAAAATGTGGTGCTCCTGCATGAGACAATTAAAAGCAATTATAAAGATAACACAGATGTATGCATAATTAATTTGGTGTGAACAGCCCGAAGACTGCAACTATCTACTACACAAAGTTTGAATAGTCTGTACATTAAGAAGGTTTGAGTTTAATAAATTGCAGAGAAAAAGTAAATAAATAAATAAAATAAAAAGAAGCTCGCAAGCAATGCAATTATCGTAAGAGTCATAGAAGTTTTATAGTTATATAGTAAATCAGTAAATGTTTTCTCTCACCTTGCCTGGCACTTTTGAAGCTGAAGGACTGAAATCCTCCAGTGAGTGCTGACGAGTCGATGACATCGACACCGTACTCGCTTTGATTGCGCCTGTACAGTGTTACCGCGACAACCAGCATGACAACTGTAACCACACCCGCAGCCAGCCCGGAGTATAGCGCCACATCTTTATTGCTTTCAATGTCGGCTATAAAACAGAAAATCATTTTGAAGAGCGACACACTGGCAAGCTTCAACAAACAAACACACATTTAGAAAATGACTCTCAGCAAAATAACTGTGAAAATGGTTAGGCTACATAAAGGTACAAATTCATTTTTTCAAATGGCCATAACATTGCTAATGGATATAGTTTGAGATAAAACATACAGATGCACAACAGAAACACAAAGCACAGGAATAAATTACATTACAATAAAATACTTTCATCACCGCTCTCTCTCTCTCTCTCTCTCTCTCTCTCTCTCTCTGTATTTCCCAGACATTGCCAACACTAATGAAAGTTCTCTAGTGATGGGCGATTAAAATCAGCCACCAAAAGCACACCTGATTCTGAACAGGAAAACAGAGTAAATCTGGCATAGGAAGAACCACACAGCTTCCACAGGGATTTCATGACAACGCAGCTCATTATATTATCTCATCTGTAGTGATTAGGCCCTATCTGCTGCCTCCTTCATACAAACAATTAAACCAAGACATTCAGAAAAATAGACGGAACAAAGAAAAGCGAGCATGTCGTTCCAGAGCATTGAAAGTCTTGAGACAGGTAGGAAAAGTCAGACAAAGCCTGCAGCTATGAAACACTAGCCAGAACCATGCAGAGATGCACTACCAGCAAACAGAGCAGGTTAATTGGGAGCTCTGAAAAAGTTTGGCAGGCTAATGAATCTTGTGTTCGTGTACTTATGCACTCCTTTCCTTTCTTTCCCTTTTTCCTCTCCTTTGATGTGTAATCCAGTCATTCTCTCTCTTTTACTTTTCTCTCAAAGATAGACTTTATTTTAATGACTTTGGGCTGCTGACTCGGGATTACGTATGGCAATTGCCATGTAAAAGTAACTGTGATGGGGAAACTTCTTTGAAGCTGTAGATTCACAAGCTAAAAGATAATAATTTACTATAATTTAATAGTAATTTAAAGCAGTTACATGTAAATTACATAATAATAATAATAATAATAATAATAATAATAATAATAATAATATTTTTGTCTTGTTTTATTGTAAAATTATCAAGCATAATTAAAACAAGATTAATTTACATAAATGTATCTATATATTAATATATGAATGCTTTTTAGATAATATAACATTTATTTTACTACACAAGGCATAACAAATCGAGGATTTCAATTCGAGAGACAGCATTAAAATTGAAGAGATTAGAAAAAAAAAAATACACTGAATACAACACTAGTTAGAATTAAAAAAAAAAAACGTTTATAGTAGACAACATAGTGATGAACAGCAGCATTTAACTTAATAACAATAATTATTAAGTTATATATTAATAATTAACAATAGACTTCAAATTAATGGATCAAATCATGAATCAAAAATAAATAAAAAATGAATCAGAGTTGGTGAATCATTTTCTTTTTTGATTTACATGATCTGTTTGAATGAACTGATTCACTAACATGAGACAGCCTTCCCAACACTACATACCTGTATGCATGTGAGAGAGAGAGAGAGAGAGAGAGAGAGAGAGAGAGAGAGAGAGAGAGAGAGAGAGAGAGAGAGAGAGAAAATTCTAGGAAGGTACATTTGATGTATTGCCTTCATTGTAAATTAATGTGTGCAATACCGTGTAACTTGAAAAACGGAGAAAGGTAGCATTTTGTCACGTTATTCCACTACTCCTTGGGAAAAGTAACTTGCTACTGGAAAAGATACACTACTTAACAAACAGCTGAACTACTGTAATAACTACAAGAAATTTAAAGTTAATTAAAAAAGTTATTATTAAAGTCTTTAGTTAATTCCCTGTACCAGACAAGACTGAAAATTAAAGTTCTGGTACCATATTCACAGCTAATGTTGTTCCAGAAATTTCTGTCCAAAGTACAAACTTACTTTTAATGTGTTTTGTTACATCACTGTCACATCACTGATGGGGACTGACATTCCTCAAGCGAAAAACTGTATTCAAAGACGTTTAATCGTTGTGATGTGTCACTGCAGAGTTAACGTGGCAACGGTTCAGCCATTGAGTCAGCACTCCTTTAAAATGTCAATGAATTAATTGGTTTCTCTGGATCTTTCCAATGGCAAACTTGATGATGATTCACCGAAAACATAATTGTCAGGCATCAACCAAATGTCAAACAATATCAGTGTAGTCATTTTACGTAAAGGTTGCGTTTAGGTTGTTTGTCAAGCATGAACCGAAAAGGATAATTTCAGTACAAGGGGTTAATTATACAGACACCATGAACAGTACAGCAGTATTAAGATGGATGATTATGATGCAGTGTGGCAGTATTACATCACACTGCATGCCCGTGAGCATTTTTAATAGTTGCTTCTCAGGTAATGCAGACATTGTGTGTAATGCATGTAAATGACTTTATGAAACTGAGGTTTAAATAATCAAAGAGAAAAAGATGAAAAACATGGATGAAAGGTGAGATGGCAGAAACTCACCTTGCGGAACCTTCACATCGTGGAGCAGCTTCCTGTCTGGGAAGACAAACATGGAGAACATGCTGTGACACACGTATATAGCACTTTTTTTCAGATGCTTACACAAAAACAGCACTTTGAGGCTTGTTTAGAAGATGTGAGAATCCGTTAAAGATGTGAAATGCCCATGTGGTGTGATAGTGCATGAGTTGATCCGTTTCATTGAGTGCATTTACATGTGCAGCACAATGCCAGAACACTGGTAAAGGTGTTTACCATTTACATGCAGAGTTTAATCTGAATATAATGGAAACAATGAGGTGTGACGATTGCGTTTTAACATTTCCGTATTAATAGAACTCTATTAAAAGCCTTTAAAGGGAAAGTTATCCCAAACGTTTTAATTTTCTTATCATTTACTCACCCTCATGCCATCCCAGATGTGTATGTCTTTCTTTCTTCAGCAGAACAGAAACAAAGATTTTTGGAGGAATATTTCAACTCTGTAGGTCCATACAATGAAAGTGAATGGTGATCAGACATTTGTAGCTGCACAAATCAATTAAAGGAATCATAAAAGTAATTCATATGACTCAAGAGTTTCAATCCATATCTTCAGAAGTGTATAATAGGTGTGGGTGAGAAAAGAACAGTATTTCAGTCCTTTGATATTCTGAATCTCCACTTTACCTTTCACTTACAGTTGTGAAAGTGAAACTAAAGAGGCATTACATGTGACTTTCAGATGTAAAGGTGAAAATGGAGGTTTAGAGTAAAAAAAGGACTTCAATTTGTATCTGTTTCTCACTAACATAATATATTGCTTCTGAAGATAACCACTGGAGTCTTATGTATAACTTCTGTTCCCTTTATGTGATTTTTGGAGCTAAAAATGTCTGATCACCATCCACTTAGTATGGACCTACAGAGCTGAGATATTTTTATAAAATATATTGTTTGTGTTCTATTGGAGAAAGAAAGTCATCCACATCTGGGATGGCATGAGGGTGAGAAAATGATAAGAGCATACAACTAGAGCATAGAACTATCTCTTTAAATGGCCTTACATGTTGTCAGCCTAAGATCATGTAAATGCATTCATTGCGTGCACACCTACCCATCAGTCCGACTTTTTAATACAAGTTTTCAACTTTACTGTAGCTCTGGAAGTGCATTAACATATTTTGTACATGTCTAATTGGGGTTTTAAGCGATTTAAAAATATTTGTTGTACATGTAAACATACCCATTGTAGAGAAAGCAACAACCTGATAAATCTTCCATGGTTGTTCGAAAAACATATTTTAAGGTAAATACTGTAACAAATCGCAATGAATCAATCTGTGTAAACATATATCTCCAGTACATATGTATGATGGTCAATGACAGGCATGTAATCTGGAATCACTGTCCAATCTTTTACACTGAATTACCACATACACATACAAAGACCGTAGCTACACGTGCATTAGTGTGCTTGTGCGTGTGTGTGGTTGAGTATTAGGTAGAGGAAATTGGTCTTTGATAGGGATGTCTATCAGCATTGGGCTTTAGTCTCATCTGCAGAGGCTGGTGAAGTGTTCAGCCTTCCCCCTCAAGGGACGGAGGCAGGAAAGATTGATTAAAGAACTGTCAGGATGATGAGCGAGGAGGATTAAAACAGAAGATTTCTGCCTCTCCTAAGGAATTACAAAACGGCCTATCAAGTGCCGCTCGTCTGAGGGCTTGAGTGACTGCTTTCATTCAGGTGGTGACAGTCTTCCTCAGAGCACTTGTCTCCACTGATCTAAACAAAAGTGGTAAGATTTTTTAATGCTCTGGCTCTGTGTTGCACTTAGGAAGTTGGAGGAGCCACAGAGCAGAAATTAACAAAGCAGTAATGGGGGTTTTGGCATAGTTCAGAACATTAAACCATCCATATGTTTGTGTAAAAAATAAAATAAAAGGCTGATTTTTACATGTTTTTATTTACTGATCTTAATTGTTTAGGTTAATTATTGGTGGAGAGGGTGATGATGATGGAGATGGTAGTAATGACAATGATGGCAAATTTAATAGTAGTGATGATGGTACTAATAGTGGTCATGACAATGATGTGACAATTATGGAGATCAAAGTAGTGATACACATGCAGCCTAGTGGAGAAATCTCATGTAATTTAATTCATAAATTTGACGTGGCCCCTTTAAGAACCAGAATTCCCCTTCTGCAGACTAGGGGTAGCTCTTGGGAGCCTCAAACACCTCTGATCTTTGAGAAAAAGACAATGAGAATTGGCAAGTGGAATTTTCATGCCACTCCCCTGGACACACGGGTATATAAGGAGTTGGCTCGCAACCACTCATTCAGATTTTTTCTGCCCGTATTTGTGTAGTTCCTGGATGCGGTCGTTATCTCTACAACTCCGACGGACATGGGCGCTGCCTCACGTGTCTGGGCAGCGATCACTTTGAGGCAGCATTCGTAGATGGTTCATGTTCTCATTGCAAGAACATGACCATGGCAACATTGCGGTCATGGCTTTCCTTCTACCTACGGGCTGGATGACTGGTTCCTGGGTTCCCTTTCCCTTTCTTCCTTGAAATGACACCTTTTTCTGTCCGAACCCAACTTCCCAGTTCATCTGCTCTCACTACCCTCGATGGCGGGGCGGCAGAGGGGTACAAGGATATCCCTCAGGAGGATAAGGCGGTTGTGATGCACTTGTACCCGCAAAACGCAGCCACCTTGTGGGATCGCCCGACACTCTCCTCCAGGGCCTGTAGGACTACGTTGTGTCTGGTGACCAAAGACTACAGTGCTGCTGGACAGGCCGCCTCAGCTCTGCATGCCATGGCCCTCCTGCAAGTACACCAGGCTGGACGTGGGTAGTCTTGATCCCGATGCGATTCAGGAGCTGAGATGAGGGACGCCGACAAAGTTTACATTCTCAATGAGGCCATCTCCCAAATGTCTGCGACACTGTCAAGGACTTTGCCCAGCAGTTCTCGGCGGTGAAGAAGCAGACCGAGGAGTTAAAACACATCTTGCCCCGGTGCGGCTCAAGATCCCATATCACGTCTGCTAGCCGAGGGTGTCCCCCTGCAGCGGTAAAAGCCCAGGTGGCTCCACCACAGCCTAGAGCTCCCTGCAGGAAGTGGATGCCCCCTGCCTCACAGCCTGGCACTAGGACCCTGAGGAAGGCTCCTAAGCGCCCCTGAGATGGATGACCCAGGAGCAAGATGTCCTCCAGAACCCTGGAGCTGGTATCCGGACCACTCCATCTCCCAGTGGAGAGCTTGTAAATCTTGTGTTCCCTTTTGTTTTGTATTTGTTGCACCCCGAACGAGCTACGGTACCAACATTTTCAAAAAAGAGTGGTTTCCTCACACCACCGTTATCACGGCAACCGGACACCATGAACCTGCTGCCTGGAAGTCACAAACGTGGGCCCCCCGCATTGGTGCGCCCGGCCACACCACACTCATACCCACGGCCAGGCAGTTGTGAAGAGCTATGAGGATGGTCAAAGAGCCCTTCTTACCCTGAGTTCGAGACGCAGCATCGTGGTATCTCCTGCTCCCCCCCACCATGAGGCCCCACCGACAGGTACGTCAGATGCGATTTTCCCCTAAGTGCCCCTTGTCCGGAGCTTGGACGTGTGGCTATCACTTTCCAACCCATCGCGGTGGCTGAACAAGACCATCCGACTCGGCTATGCGATTCAGTTTGCCAGGCGCCCACCCCGGTTTGCCGGCGTCTGCTTCACCCTGGTGAATAGCGAGAACGCCGCCACCCTGCATGCAGACATCACAGCCCCTCTGCAGAAGGACGCGATAGAGCCTGTCCCTCCAGACGAGATGAGGAAAGGGCTTTACAGCCCATACTTCATCGTACCTTCATCGCGCTGATTTGCGGCCAATCTTGGACCTGCGAGTTCTGAACTGGGCCCTGCACAGACTCCTGTTCAAGATGCCAGAAATGCATTTTAGCGTGCGTCTGGCATCAAGATTGTTTCGTGGCAGTAGACCTGAAGGACATTTACTTCTAAGTTTTGGTTCTACCTCAACACAGACCTGTCCGGCAGTTTCTTTTGATGGCTGGCCGTATCAGTACGAGGTCCCCCCCTTGGGCTTGTCCCTGTCGCCTCGCGTCTTTTCAAAAGTCGCAGAGGCAGCCGTTGCCCCGCTAAGGAAGTGGGCATTCACATCCTCAACCTCACCTTGACGACTGGCTGATTCTAGCTCACCCTCGAGACCTGTTGTGTACGCACAGGGACCTGGTTCTCAGGCACCTCAGCCATTTAGGGCTTTGGGTCAACTGGGAAAAGAGCAAGCTCTCCCCAGTTCAGAGCAGGTAATAAATGTGTTCAGAAGAGTTGTATGTTAAAACTGAGTGTTTTAAGTGCATAGGTGCTGTGAATGATATACACATGTATTAAGGATGTGTTGAGGCATGAGGCTAGGCTAATGCCCTGTTGTATTTTCTTTTGTCATTAGCCTCTACCATATGTCATTACCATATAAACATTTTGGTATTTTCTTTATTAATTTTTTTTAATACAATACGGCCCCATCGACTGTTGTTGTTTTTTTGTTTTTTTTAAACAGTTGTCAGAATAAAAATCCCCAAAAGATATTTTTGCATCATTTTGTTTCTTTACAAAATTAATTAATTAAGTCACAGAGGTGGTGGTGTGGGAATCGAATTTTCAAACATTTGAAAGTCCCTATGGATGTTTTCACATTTGAGTCTTCTTTGCATCTTTGCATGCTTATACGTTATTTTTCCACTGTGGAGGCTTTTTCAAATGTAGGACAATGGTGGTGGTGGTGGTGATGATAGTAGCAATGATGACAATGATGGTGATGTAGTGTTAATTTCGTCAGACCAGACGAGACTAAATATGTTCGTCAACGACCTTTTTTTCCATGACTAAGACGAGACGATAACGAGACTGCACCAATGTCCAAAAACGCTGACTAAGACTAAATTAACATGCATTATTGTTGACGAAAAAAGACGAGACTAAAATGTTTTGCATAAAATAAAAACTAAGATAAAATCTCTCTTCATTTTCGTATACAATCGTCTCTACTTTTTCATCATGAGATAGAATATTCAGCTGTTACGCCTTCAAAATATTCTGAATGAGTTCGCGCTGTTGCTCAAGTAACGGTTACAGGTCTCATACTCCTGTGGTTGCAACACGAAACTACATGGAGCAAGAACACAACAATCATAGAGAGTGGCGAACACGCGACGAGCGCCGACGACATGCTAGGTAGAAGGAGGCTCGATATTTGGTCGCATTTTAGGTACAATGATATTGACAAAAAGTCAGAATGTGTCATTATAACTGACAGGAAGCACTGCGGACAAAAAATATAGGGGAAAAACACCACCAACCTTAAGCGACATCTAAAGGCTAACCACCCACACATTCAGGGAAGTTAACTTAAATATACGTCTCATAAGCTAATTTCTGATTTTAGGCATCTACGCTGTAAATTAACCAGTTAGCTATGGTGTTGTGGTACATACATTATGCAGGTTATATATATTTTATGTAACTTATTTGCTTAATAAAATACTCTTCAGAACAAGTTCATCATTTGTGAATGTGTCTCTTAAATCAGAAAACCAGACACGTTTAACAAAGTGAATTCAACATATCATTCAACAAGTGTATTTTGTCAGGTAATTATGACATTTAACCAATATTTGAGATGTGTGAAACATTATTTGACTGAAATGGTTATCTCAGAATTAATCTCAGAAATAATTTATTTAAAAAAAGACTAAAATGTTTTGAAACTTGACTAAGATATATTGAGTTTTCTTTTGACTAAAACTAGACTAAAATTACGAGACTTTTAGTTGACTAAAACTTGACTAAGATACCTTAAATTCTCTTTTGACTAAAACTAGACTAAAATGACGAGACTTTTAGTCGACTAAAACTTGACTAACAAAAAAAGATATGTGAATGACTAAATATGACTAAAACTAACAAGGACATTTGGCATAAGACTAAGACTAAGACTAAATTAAAAATAGGTGACAAAATTAACACTATGGTGATCATAGTAGCAATGATGACAATAATAGTGATGATAGTAGCGATGATGAAAATGATAGTGATGCTGGTATTGATAATGGTAATTATGGTGATGATAGTAGCAATGATGACAATAATGGTGATGATAGTAGCGATGATGACAATAATGGTGATGATAGTAGCGATGATGACAATGATGGTGATGCTGATAGTGATAATGGTACTGATGGTGATGATAGTAGCAATGATGACTGATGGTGATGATAGTAGTAATGATGACAATGATAGTGATGAAAATTATGGTGATGAAAGTAGTTATAATGGCAATGATGGTGATTATAGTAGTGGTGATGAAAATAATGGTGATGATAGAAGCAGTGATGATGATGGTGATGATAGTAGCGATGATGGCAATGATGGTGATGATAGTAGAGATGACAATGATGGTGATGCTGATAGTGATAATGATACTGATGGTGATGATAGTAGCAATGATGACAATGATGGTGATGCTGATAGTGATAATGGTACTGATGGTGATGATAGTAGCAATGAAGACAATGATGGTGATGATAGTTGCAATGATGACAATGATGGTGATGACTGTAGCGATGATGAAAATGATAGTGATGCTGGTAGTGATAATGGTAATTATGGTGATAATAGTAGCAATGATGACAATGATGGTGATGCTGATAGTGATAATGGTACTGATGGTGATGATAGTAGCAATGAAGACAATGATGGTGATGATAGTTGCAATGATGACAATGATGGTGATGACTGTAGCGATGATGAAAATGATAGTGATGCTGGTAGTGATAATGGTAATTATGGTGATGATAGTTGCAATGATGACAATGATGGTGATGACTGTAGCAATGATGAAAATGATAGTGATGCTGGTAGTGATAATGGTAATTATGGTGATGATAGTAGCAATGATGACAATGATGGTGATGCTGATAGTGATAATGGTACTGATGGTGATGATAGTAGCAATGAAGACAATGATGGTGATGATAGTAGCAATGATGACAATGATGGTAATGATAGTAGTGGTAATGAAAATGATGATGACTGAATACTCACCTTGCATGCAGAGGTCTCCGGTGCAGTTGTCCGTGTCTAGAGCTGCTCCATCACACAGTCTGCCTCCATTTTTGGGCTCCGGGTCTGTACACTCTCTAGTACGCTGCCTCTCGCATTCAGAACTACACTCAGACCACAAAGTCCACTCTGACCAGCCACCATCCACTGTCAAACACAAAAACAAATACAGTTTTCAAAACATAATATATACTTCCTCTCAGAGAACTTCTACATCTGCTACAAATTTTCCAGAGCTTGCAGTGCTTTGAGAGTTGTTGCTCATTTCGTTCCTCTTTCCTTGGGTGCTGTTCTACAATTCCAGGATTTTTTCTCTCAAGGTTTGTCTCAGACAAAAGCAAAAGACAATTTATTTTTGTCTTGTTCCATCAGGCTTTCCCCTTTACCCTAACGACTCAATGGGCTGCTGGTGTTTCCTCTGCGGCTAATCTAAATGCAAATGCTATGTTTGTATGTCTCTGTTGAGTGGGGCACTGGGATTGGGCAGGCCTGGAGAACGAGATTAAGTTTTCTCGTCGCCGAGTGACTGGTGCCCTCCTCAGATAACTATTTCCCCATCATGACTAGTGGTTCCCATTTGATTGCTGCTTTCAACAAAACCATAAATTTAGCCAGTATAACTGCATGCAGGGACCGGGACGATTACAAGCAGTTGTTGATAACTCTTTCTTTTTCTGCACTTCTCTTTCAGTCCATCAGTTTTTCTTTCTGTCCTTTTCCCTCTCTCAGGGGTGGTTCGAGAGTCAGTGAATATCAGCGCTTATCCATTACCTTTGTGGATGCGTATAGTGCCATCCATTTCATTAAAAGGGGTAGTTCACCCAAGGATAAAAATTCCCTCATCATTTACTTACCCTCATGCCATCCCAGATGTGTATGACTTTCTTCTGCAAAATATTTCAGCTCTGTTTGTCAATACAATGTATGTGAAGGGTGGTCAGAACTTTGAAGTTCCAAAAAGCAGATAAAGGCAACATAAAAGTAATCCATATGACTCCATAACCCATGTCTTCTGAAGTGATGATGATAGGAGTGGTTGAAAAAATAAATATTTAAAGTGACAGTTCACCCTAAAATGACAATTATCTCATCATTTACTCATCCTCATGCCATCCCAGATGTGTTTGAATTTTTTCTTCTGCAGAACACAAACAAAGATTTTTAGAAGAATATTTCAGCTCTGTAGGTCCTCACAATGAAAGTGAATGGTGGCCAGAACTCAGAAAGTCCAAAATGGAGGTAAAGGTAGCATAAACTCCAGTGGTTTAATCAATGTCTTCTGAAGCAATCCAGTTAGATTTGGGTGAGAATGTTATTATTAAAATCTCTAAACACGATCATGATTTCAAGCTCGATTAAACTTACTATTGCTTGATACATACACAGAGTATATTTCTATATTCCAGTAGATGGTCAAAAGGGGCCTGGGTAGCTCAGTGGTAAAGACACTAGGTACCACCCATGGAGTTCACTAGTTTGAATCCCAGGGTGTGCTGAGTGACTCCAGCCGAGTCTCCTAAGCAACTCAATTGGCCTGGTTGCTAGGGAGGGTAGAGTCACATGGGGTAACCTCCTTGTGATCGCTATAATGTGCTTTTCCTCTCAGTTGGGCACGTGGTGAGTTGTGTGTGGATGCCGTGGTGTATTCCAAATTGGGAGAAAAAGGGGAGAAAATAAAAGGTATTTGTGTCTCAACATTTCTACTAAGGTACTTCAGCACTGCAGTGTTTAAGCATCATTTAAGGACCCCACAAATGACAACAAAGCATTTCTATCATATTGAGATCTGCTGAGTGTTATGCTCCTGTTCTACCCACTCCATACGTGACTCGTGGCATACATGGCATCTCTGGCATGGGAGGTGAGTGCGCTAACAGGGAGGCTAAAAGCCACAGCCCCTAGTGCAGTTGCTTGTGCGACTCTTGAGGTCAGGTGAGTGAGGTTTATACACATTGCACAGCTATCTATCAGCTGCTCCCATTACACTCACCCCCATAAACCTTACTCCCATCTGAGTCACGGCACCATTGTCACGCTCCTGTTCTACCCGCTCCGTACGGGATTCGAACCGGCGTCTCCGGCATGGGAGGCAGGTGCGGTAACAAGGAGGATAAAGGCAACAGCCTCTAGCATCAGTCGCTAGTGCACCTCTTGTGGTCAGAAAAGTGAGGTTTATACACATTGCACAGCTATCTATCAGCTGGCTCCCATTACACTCACCCCCCTAATCCTCACTCCCATCCGGTTCACGGCACCATTGTCATGCTCCTGTTCTACCCGCTCCGTAGGGGACTCGAACCGGTGTCTCCGACATGGGAGGTGGGTGTGCTAAAAAGGAGGCTAAATGCCACAGCCCCCAGCATCAGTCGTTAGTGGTCCTCTTGAGGTCAGGAGAGTGGGGTTTATAGCTGGCTCCCGTTACATGAGCATGCCTTTTATCAAGCTATACAACAAAAAGACAACAATACTAGCCGAAGAAAAATAATTATTTGTTTTAATAAAGTACATATGTAACTGTAATAATTTTTCATCACACCATTATTCATAACACATTCGGTCCATTTTCTTGTTGAATGAGACTGCTGGATTGAACAAACTATGTACCAGTACATTCAGTTTGTTCATGTTTGAGACATCTTTATTCATTCAGACTGAAATTACCTACTTGAACTTCAGTGAAGGGGCGTATTCGTTCAGTGGATGAAACCAATGATATGCTCCTTAATAGCCTGTACTCAAATGCTATTAGCTCATGCTATTGTCAGTCTTACAGGCATGAAAAGCCACCAAAGCAGTCTCGCACTTGCAGTGTTGACCATAGTAATGGGAAGATCGTATCATTTTACTGACTTGGGTTGTTGAGTCTCGTTCAGCAAAATGAACAAATCTTTTTCAAGTCACTTCGCTCATTTAGTTCATTTCAGCAGAATAATTAAAAACGTAACATTTTCAATAGCCAAATCCCCCCCAACACATCTACTATGCAAAAAAAATAAAAAATTAGAATGCAGCCAAGGACAAATTCTGAGAAACAAAAAGATTAGTTCACCTCTGGATTGAATCTTCTTGTCCAAATCGTTCTTTTGTCATGTGACAGCCATATACGCAATGCACACACACACAGGAAACAGAAATGAATAGTTCACCTCTCGAGTCATCTGGTCCGAGGCGTTCGTCTTTTTTTGTCACGTGAAAGCTCGTAAAAGAAGATTCAATTCAGAGGTGAAAAATTCTTTATGTTTCCTGTGTGAGCAATGCATAGCGTATATGACTGTCACGTGACAAAAGAATGAGCGACTTGGACAAGAAGACTGGAGAGGTGAACTAATCATTTCTGTTTCCGGTACACCGCCTATGCAGTTTTCATGTAACAAACGAACGGCCAACTCAAAAGGAATGGATCACTCTCTGAGACTACTCGTTCTTTGAGTCACATAAAAGATTCGTTCCAAATGAACGAAACGTTCATGAACGATCCATCACTAACGGACCGGTAGGGATGGGCGATACCACTTATTTTCTTTTCAATCCTATACCAATAACTTCAATTCCAATATCGTCGATACAGATATAATACCGATACTTCTATTAAATAGATTTTATATTAATGGTCATTTAAAATTTTATTATTTTAAGTCATAATTCAAGTAATTATTATTATTTTCATTATTATTATTATTGATAATATAGCCTAATCCTTTTTTATTTTACTTTAAAGCTTATGATTATTGTTCATGTTCATGGTAACCAAATAATAATATCCCTAGTTTAAAAAAAAAATTCTAGAATCAATATTTTTGAGTGAGGATCAATATTTTTGATACAGCATCGGTATCGGAAGTATCGATACTTTAGGATCAATCCGCCCATCCCTACAAACTGGTCAAAACATGTGAATGGTTTCGTGGGCTGGCCAAAACATTTCTGAAGGCCACGGGCACATAGTTTGGGGACCCCTGGCATATGCATTTTAAAATGCTGAAGAATTTTGACCCTTTCTACTTTTTATAGCAGTGTCTTTATTGTTTAAGTGCCTAGAAATGCACTAGATACATATAAGGAATTATTATTATCGGTCTTACTAGCACATCTTCTTTGATTCCCTAAACTCTCTAAATTCTAACGTTCCTTCTTTAAGTCTCTCTCACGTATCCAAATTCTCTTATAGTTGCCTGTCTTTCTGAATTTCTTTTTTCTCCATTTATCTGTCTGTCTGCCTGTCTCTCTCTCTTGTTTTGTTGAGCATTGTATTACACTTAGACAGTAAATGGAAAGTCTCAGAGAATGACAGCAGGCGCCACATTACCAGACACATATCAACTGTAAAACTCAAGAGGGTTCTACCACTAAGATCAATTCAAATTCTGTACATACTTTCAAGCTGCTGTTTTATACGCACATTCCCAGACAGATGGATTAGCCATCAATGTGTTCAGAAAGCATGTTTAATTAACAAGGCATAGCAGTAAGACAGTCACACCGCCTGACTGACCAGCATTGAACTATTGAATCTGCAGGTAAAATGCACTTCTGGGTTTTAGAAGCAACATATTGCAGATTGGAGAGAGAAATTATGCATTTAATGCAGGCAAATCTCCAGATAGGGCAATTGCTGTTTATAAGTGCATATTTATTTGGTCCAGATTTGATAATAATACACTCTTATGTTCTCTAAAGATTTGAGGAAAATTACACTTTGAGGATTTGTAAGTGATTGCAATGTTTCAAACTGATAATTCATGAGTTTGCGACTGATTTAGGAGTCTTTTAATTATTCACTAAAATAACCGTCTCATAAGAGTCAAAATCGGACTGTCCTGGTATTTGTTGTTGCGTGCATCCAGGGAGGACAACACAATCTAAAAATTTATTTTTCATTATTTTGAGATACCCATGCTCTCTTATCACATTAAATCCACATAAAATTAAGCTCATTTCCATTTGCTAAGTGTTGTGTCCTCTAACCTGGACAGGGAGAGGTGCAGGTGCTCTTCTGAACGGACATTCCCTCGCAGAACACCCCTCCGTTAAGGGGTGCGGGGTTAGTGCAGGTCCGGGTACGTTTCTGAACTCCTCTCCCACAGCGAATGTTACACTCTGACCAGTCTGCCCATGATGACCACCCTCCATTCACTGACAAAGAAGAGAGAAAGAAAACAGTGAATCAGTATTAGCCTGTAGCTTTTTAGTACTACTGTGCCTTTTGTCTCTGCTAACAATTTTATGTTCATAAAATGTCTCCCAAATGTAGCATTGTGGTTGAGGGAATGAGAACATTTTCAGATGTCTTAACATGAGTTATATTATAGTGTAACTAAAAATATGAAAACTTACCAAAAAAATCATATGCCATCAGTTTTTACTCTCAGAAGAAAATGTAAAGGACATACAAACCTTGTATGAACAGAACCTAAAGGATGTACGAACAATGCTACACTAAGACCATTTTCTCCTTCTATTGTGAAAACTACCAATTGAATTGAATACTAATAATAAGGACGTTCCATTTACGTTATTTTAATAACGTCAGTTCTTTACATAACTATGCATATCCAAATTTCTTGAAATGTTAAGTGTTATGTTAGGCGGTGTGTGTGGTTTTAATTTTATTATGGATACGGATACTCTCTCATATGTAACGTTGGAAAGTCAGATTCATTTTAATGAATTAGTTTGTATGGAAAATCATGTAAATTAATGATTCACTGAGTCAAGCTGTACAGAAGTGCTGTTTCCATGACGCTTATGATTTAGACTATATGTAAATCCACAGTTTTTAAGAGATTTACCACATAATTGTCCACAAATAAAATGCTTAAATTAGAATGTGATTTTTGTTTTTCCAGATTTGCACACTTTCACAGACGTACAATGTACGTGTAGATTTCTGACAAGATTATCTAAATGGAATGTGGATGAGATTCATTTGCATTATACAGATGTTACATTAGATGCCATTGTACATAGCCCAATACTTTATAAGCTGGTCTGGGGGACGTGGTGATGGCCATACTAAAGACTTAGTGAGAGAAATAAATGGCTAAATTGTCTTGAGTAAAAAGAGAAACATACAGTACACATAAAGGAATTTGTATTCTGTATGTAAATATCAAAATCTGAAGTGTGTGAGAGTTAATTTGTTGAGTTCATATGAGTATGAACATACTGTACAAAATACATTTCTTGCTTAAAAAAGCATACAAGCCAATTCTCTTGTGACTGCTATGCCATAGGGACTGCTTGGAGCTATGTTAATTTGTAGAAGCTTCGCTAGCTTCTTAAAGTTAATTGCAGATCAGCGCTCAATCAGCACTGCCTGTTTCTTACAGCACATGTCAAAGCTTTTCAGCGTGTTTAATCAAGCTTCCGACACCATCAGCGCTAGTCCTAATCTGTGACTGACTCTTAAAAGGCACACCAGAGGGAGAGAGAGTGCACAATATTACCTTACCATCAAAATATTGAGGCCACAACATTAGGAGACCATGTCAATTAGGCTAATCGAGCCTGAACCACACCAAAGCTAGCCATACAGGGAGTTTTAGAATCGTTAACTCATTATGTGTTGACAAAAATAGTTAATCAAACCCACAGTGGGTGACTAAGTGATGGCCTCATGCCTCATGCCATCACTTGATGGTGATGGTTTGGGGAAATTATGAAATTGTGTATTTCTACATTATGTCCCTTGTGATGAAATATTATTTGAAAAACAAAGTTGCTGTGTCATGTGAGGGTGTGATGGTGATTAATAGGTGATCATTTTTGGTAATTTGTTACACCGAAGGTCAATGTAGGCGATTAAACAGATGGGCGGTGCCATTCTGCAGCATGTCAATGTTTTTTTAGTTAATGATCTTTTGAGATATAAATGTGTGAATAGAACTTTTATGGTTGTTTCACTAAAAAAGATTATAAAAAGATAGATGTTAGCATTAAAGCTAGGATTACTTATTTTAAAGGGATCTTTACACATCTGTATATTTAAATATGCTGCATCACAAATGGTCATATGACATACAGATTCCAATGGTGTTGGGTATCACTGATGTTAAACCTTGAGTAATGTGAATATAATGAGGCTTTTCCACTTCACGGTACAGCTCGACTGGACTCGTCTCTGCTCAGTTTTTGGGGGTTTTCCACTGTGGATTGTACCTGGTACTTTTTTTAGTACCACCTAGGTCAAGGTTCCAAGTGAGTCAAGCCGATACTATATGTGATGTCAAAACCTTCCAGATCACTGATTGGTCAGAGAGAATTGTCACTACCAGCATCACTGGATTTGCTTCACGGGACATCAACCCGCTATTTTTAAAGTTTGCAACAGCGATAAAAAATCTTTCAGGAAGTTTCTCAGCTTTTGACTGCACACGGCTACCACTGGACCTACCAACAGTATAGGGAAAACTTAAAAGTGACAACAGAACCATCAAAAACCACAACAGCCGGAGTGGTTCAAACAGAAGAAAGTGGAAGTGGTTCGACCAAATGGACACGATCTCTGGCAATAGACCAATGAGCAATGGGAGGGGGAGTGCCCTGAACTCGGCCACAACATTGTTGGAGTCCACGATGGAGGATGGTATGTTTTGTTACATTAACTCTATATTCTGCTTGAAAGCTTCACTTTCTTTAGTTGTCCAGCTACTGGAAAGCTTGCTTCTAAAACAACCAGGACAATTTATGTAAAAAACAAATTTATGATTTGTGTAAAATCACCATGCAACAACTGCTTTAACCAGCACAATGAGCTAGTAGCTAACAGCTAGCAGTCATTTTATTGTTTATAATGTTTTTGTCGTAGTTAAGATGATGTCACAGCAGTAGAGGTGGCGCAACTATGCCGATCAGCCTATACTCCCACCCACGTTGAGATGGCACTAAACTGCAGTGGAAAAGCAAGCTCAGAAAAGTAAAGCTAGCAGAGTCGAGTCGAGTCGAACCACAACGTGCAGTGGAAAAGTGCCAAATGTGAACATGAATGAGATTTATAGCCACATATTTTATAGTTGCTTTTATTGTCCTTTTTGGACGTTCCAGCCCTTGGTCTTTGCATGGAAAAGAACAGTGTCAGCATTCTACTAATCTTCTCATTAAGTGTTCCACTAAAGAAAGAAAGTCATACAGAGTGTTATGTGAAATATATTAAATAGTGACAGAAAGAGTATTCCAACAAATACACATCATACCAAACACAATGACGGTTGCTGTGGCACTACGTCTCCTAGCAACGATGTTGCTGGCCAGGCAGGTGTAGTTTCCCGAGTCAGAGAGCCTTGCTTCATTGATGATCAGGTTGTGGTCAGCTCGAGTGTCAATGTTGATATCATCAAGCAAACTCACCGGCTCTTCATTCTTTAACCACTCAACCTGGAAAAGGTGTCAGATTTGACAGGTTAAATCCAGCTGTTTTGAGTGTCTACAAAAATCTGTAAAATTCCTTTAATGTAGCTTTAATGAAAGTTTACTGTCAATCTAAACCAGCAGAGAAGCAATGTGACTGCGAGCAGAATACAAACCCTTATATTGAAAATTTCAAGAGGGGACTGTAGAGGTTGAATTGCTGATATTTTGGCAACCTTTTCTCAAACTTTACAAACCAGCATGAGAGCCTTTTCCTGACAGTCTGTCTGAAGGAAATATCGGCCCCACATCAACTTAGCCAATTAAAGAGAAGATACATTGTCAAACAAGACACAAGCCATATTGATGCAACAGGAAGCTTTTCACAATGACCTCTACATCACATTACAGACTGACAGCGCAATAAAAAGCTGAAACCCAGTATGTACTGTGGTAGATGTGCCCTAAAGGCACTGCATCCTCTCAGGTCTAAGTTTGGTACTGCTATATGGTCACGATCAAGCGTGTTAAGATACTTGGATTACAGTTTAAAGGGGCCGGTTGCATCAGCTATACTGAAGTCTTAGCTATACTCTACAACTTAGTCTGCACTAAGTCACAATTTACACACTACTATATATGTGAGCATTACACCACTAAACTTAGGTAGAATGTAACGAGTACATGAGTACAAGGAGTAACGGATGGAAAAAGCAGACTTATTTAATGACATCAATGAGCTCATGTTTGGTTGAGAGGCTTCAGTCTTTTCGACATATATGATGATGTTGGAACTCATTTACATAGAATTGGGGTACTCAAGTTCGGATTTGAGTGGAGTCATGAGTCCAATTTTAAAGGACTTGGACACAGACTCGGATGCATTTTTACTCAGACTATACACAGCCTTTCAGACTTACAGCAGCAAAATAACAGCTTATCAACTGACTTGCTATAGCTAGTAAATTGTTTCAACAAACATTAAGTAGACTTTCAGTAGCCAGTTGATAAGTCACTTATAGTCACTTAAATAGTCACTTAAATTCTACTTGGGACCATCAAAATAAAATGTTACCAAAAATGTGGCTTTGTCTTCATATTGATGTGCTCTCTACTGTTAGTACTATCATACATTCTGTGTACTTGATACTGCACATCAGTTTTCATGCATATATGTCCTTACGTGTGATTATTCTAGATGAGAGCAGCAGCACGCGCCATTCACCAGACGTGCTCTGCCACTCTCATATAGAAATATCAATAACATAAGTACACTATAAAAAGTATGTTCCCCAACTCTGCAACTTATTAAATGGAACACATTTTATCAGACTCACGTAATTTTACTACGCAAAGTAATTTCTAACTGAAAATGTTGACTATATCGGGACAAATTCAAATACATATTAGGGACATTTAAACTAATATGACGGATGAAGCAGACCATGATGGAAATTGTACAACTCAGTCCGTCACACGTTTGTAGTGCAACCTTTGTGTGTTTACTGTAAAGCTGACATTTGCATTTCAATGGCAAAAAAGTCAGTAAATACAATGAAGAACACAAGTTAATATTAAATGTTTTGAAATTACCATTTATTAAATGTATTAAACACATTAAATGTATTTAATTAATACATAAAATGTATTTCACCCATAATTTTAGATAAAACTAAACTAAATTGAATGGACGAATTGAAAATGAAGTAGAAATAAAAACTAAATTAAAATTCAAAATAATAATAACTCTGGCTGTAATGATTAATGCAGCTTTCACTTTTTTTTGGTGTATGTTTGAGAGGAGGGGAAAAGCAACAAATAATTGAAATGTCAACAGAATGCAATAAGAAGTGTGCTGAAGGACAGTTTAGTCTTCATACACCTAAAGCATATATGCTTCTAATTATGAAACCACTTTGAAATTTGTTCAGCAGGATACTAATCATATGTTGTTGTTTTTTTTGCATTTACACTGGCGGTCAAAAGTTTGGAATAATGTACAGATTCTGCTACTATGGAAATAAATTTTATTCACCAATGTGGCATTCACCTGAACACAGTGTATTGTCAGGTCATTAATAACATGAAAAATTACTATTACAATTTTAATAATTTTTTTTCAGAACTACTTCAAAGTGTTCTCATCAAAAAATCCTCCATGTGCGGCAATGACAGCTTTGCAAATCCTTGGCATTCCATCTGTCAGTTTGTCCAGATACTTCCTGTAGCACTTACCATGGGCACTTGTTGGGCACTTCTCATGCCCCTTACAGTCTTGCTGATCCCACAAAACCTTAATGTGCTAAAGATCCATAACACTCTTTTCCATTTATCTGTTGTCCATTGTCTGTGCTTCTTTGCCCACTCTAACCTTTTCTTTTTGTTTTCCTGTTTCAAAAGCGGCATTTTCTTTGCAATAAGTTTCTTTGCGTATTTTTCTTCTCATAAGTCCTGCACCCCTGAGTCTTCTCTTAACTGTTGTACATGAAACTGGTGTTGAGCAGGTAGAATTCAATGAATCTGTCAGCTGAGGACATGTGAGACGTCTATTTCTCAAACTAGAGACTCTGATGTACTTATCCTTTTGTTTAGTTGTACATCTGGCCTTCCACATCTCTTTCTGCCCATGTTCCATGCCCTGCCAGTTGTTCTTTGACTTTGAAGACTGTACTGTACACGACTGCATGAAATCTTGCACTTTTTTTTTCTTGCACCGGAGGTTAAATCACTCCTGGCTAATCCTGTTCCCCTCCTGGGATCTCTCGGTGGTCCTAGCCGGTCTTCAGAGATCCCCCTTCGAGCCGCTAGAATCAGTTTGCTCAGGGCCCTCTCTCTAAAAGACGGTCCTGCTGATCGCGCTTGCTTCCATCAAGAGGGTCGGGAACCTGCAAGCGTTCTCTGTTAGTGACACTTGCCTGGATTTCAGTCTGGCAGACACACAAGTGATCCTAAGACCATGACCGGGCTACGTGCCCAAGGTCCCTACCACTCTCTTCAGAGACCAGGTAGTGAACCTGCAAGCGCTGCCCCGGGAGGAGGCAGACCCAGCCCCTTCATTGCTGTGTCCAGTATGTGCCTTGCGTGCCTATTTGGACCGCACTCAGAGCTTTAGGTGCTCTGAGCAGCTCTTTGTCTGCTTTGGGACAGTGGAAAGGGAACGCTGTCTCCAAACAGAGGCTTTCCCACTGGGTGGTGGATGCCACCTTACTGGCCTCTAGCATCCAGGCCATGCCCCCGCCTTGCGGGTCCGAGCGCACACAACAAGGAGTATTGCATCCTCGTAGGCACTGGCTACGGGCACCTCCCCAGCAGACATTTGTAGAGCAGTGGGTTGGGCAACACCTAACACCTTTGCGAGATTTTACAATCTCAGGGTTGAGTCAGTCTCGTCCCGTGTTTTCTCAGGTCCGAGCCGGTAGAACTCGGTACACTCTGATGGTCTGACCAGGTGAATCACTTGCATCAGGGAACAGAGGTTACATACGCAACCGAGACAAATATGATATGCAAATAGTGGGGATGCTGGCAGTGTTTGACAGACACTGGTTATGTCTTGTGTTGGATAAAACTTGATGGTATATGGTGCACAAGTGTGGGGTTGATAGTGGGCCAAGGATTGATCTGGGCATAGCAGGAGCTAAAAAACTTCGGGATGGGTGTCCTCTGGTCCCCAGTATGGGATGCTGGTATGCTGATGTCCTTAGCAGCCTTCTTAACTAGCATTTTTTGGTCTACCAGCCAGAAAAATACTAAAATATCAGTAACCAGCATAGAAATTAATGCTAGACAATGTTGTTTTTTTAAACACGGTAGTCATCAGCATTAAAGTTTACTCTACGGTCACACCCAGTCTAGTGGTATTTGTTCAGCCCTGATGTTTAGCAGTCTGATTCATTAGTATTTACAAACATACAGTAGCAATGACGTGACAACATGCCCTGCTCGCATGACTGGTCATGCAAATAGCAATCGTTTGCCAACAGCTACCAGTTCTAAGTTGGTCCAGAGTGGCGGCAGTCGTTATGTCGTGGGGACACGGGTTGAGTTATGTCACTGCGTGTTTGCAGATTAAAAGCAATGCACACCCTTTGGGAGTCTCTGTTTATGTGTAAGATCTTGCCCTCTGCACAAGAACACCACAGCAGAAAACACATGCATGGTGTGGCTAAAATTGCTTTACTCCCTCTCTACAGCCTTAAAGAATAATGGAGGCAGGAAAATCAATATGTCAGTGTGAGAAATTTCTCTATCTCGCTCACTCATCTTTGTGATGGCTGGAGAGAACTCTTTCATCATATGCTTTTAATTTAACTCTTTTTGTCGTTCCAGTCTAGAGCTCCCAGAACAGTGGTGGTTCGGTCTATATCCTCTCGGTTTCTCCCCTCCATTGCACCTCTTATGCCCCCTTTTCCACGTTTAAGGTTGGCCCTCAACAGCTATAGACAAATACACACTACAAAACTGATGTTTTAAAGTCTCTGTGATTTCATTCGACCAGCATAGTTTTCATTCATGTGTTGATGTATTGCTAACACAGTCTCGCGGCAAACATTAGGATATCGTACAAAACTTAGCTCGTAAGGAATGGTACGACTTTCATTCCCATAGAGACCAAACAGAATTTCAAATCAGTACAATACAGGCATAACATTTTTGCTAGCCTCATATAAAAAACTTTATTTAAAGAAAAGAAAATTGAAATTTGTTTAATCATTCCAGATTAATTTATGCAATACAAATGATAGCATATCTCAACATATGTAACATCTCTCATATCGTTCCAAACCCAAATGTTTTCATTTGTTGTACACTAAAAATATTTTCCAATTAAAATCATGGTTTCATTTTTAGGGTTTTGGATGAGAGATTTATGGTTAGGTTTAAAGTTTGGGTATCGGGTTATCCTTATGAGAAATTGTAAGGATGCTTGTTTAAAACCCTAATGTATCTCTTTCCTCTGTGGTACACAAAAGTGATTTTCCTATTGAAATCATAGGTTTAGGGATTGGGTTAGAGGTTACACTTTATAGTTCGGTTCAGGACTGGGTTTGAGGTTAAACTATGGAAAAATCGAAATAATATCGTTCACTGGTTCATAAAAGTTGCCTGTTTTTGTATGAAACAACACAAGTTCTGGCGATTTAACCATTTTGTGCTATTAAAATGACGTCATGAGATCGGGTTGTGTATTTTAAATTGAATTTTGAATGGCTTGTTCTCCTTTTTTTTTAAAAAAATAAAAAATAAAATAAAATAGCCAATAGGCTTTAGTTATATTTAATGGTAGGGCTGAACGATTTGGACAAAAAAATCGAATTACTATTATTTTGAAAAAAATTGCTATATGAACTGCAATATGATAAACATAAAAAATATTTTAACTTTAATTTTAAACAAAATTAAACATTTTTTTGTCCAAGCTTTACTGCCAAACAGAAATACTGTCCCAGAAAGGGTGTTCACAATTGAGTCCTCTAAAAAGAACCAAACTTAATAATTAAATAGCTAAAATGTGATATTATTGCAATTATAATAATGTTAAGAAATTATTATAGAAATTTGAGCTGTCAATTTAACGCGTTAATTCAGTGTGATTAATTTTATAAAAAATAACATGTTAAAAAAAATTAACGCAATTAATCGCAATGACTGTAATAAGGAAGATTCCTGAGAAATACAATCTTGTAGTACCACCTGTTTACTCCAGAGGGCAGTAATCGAAATTTCAGCTTTGTGGCAATGCGCAGTTTATACAGGGAAGAAAAACACCCTTAAACAGCAGGACAACACAAACATGCGTTACGATCTTGCGTTCAAAACACTTGAAGGAGCGCAAATGTGATCTAAGGGATCTCAAGATGTGTTTAAAGATTGAGTATTAAACTATATTTAACTTGACACAGTGACCTAAACATTTTATGTTTATGATGCAACACACCCTGACGTAGGTGTAAATTGACGGGCCCTTAAACAAGCCCTCATAATAAATCTCCAACGCAATGACAAATTCACTTGTGAAATGGATTGCTGTGAACTGTATGCCAATGATTGGCTTAAGTTCAATAATATGGTAGTAAACAATACATTGTATTCTAAAGCTGCTTTATGTATCGTCTTATCAATGATTAACTCTTCTGTCACAAAAATGAATATTTTTTATTATATTATATTTTATATATATATATATATATATATATATATATATATATATATATATATATATATATATATATATATATATATAATTTAAAGATAACTATGTATAATTATTTCATCATTATATATTGAATTATTGTTATATGAGGGGCTTTCAGCAAATATTTGTATATGTGTTTAATTGGGACTAATTATTCGGGACACCATGTAATTAATTAGATTAACATTTTTAATCGATTGACAGCACTAATAAAAATAATTCTCATAACTATAATAATTTATTATCATCTATTACTATGTAGACCGGTTAAACCCTAAAGCCTTTATTTCGGCAAGTTGTTTGTAGTTGAGTTGACAACAGCTTTTTAATGCAGAGAAATTCATCTGCCTTGCTGTCAACAAAAACCTACTCTCATATTTAATTTTTTTTTTTAAATGTTTATATTAAATTGTAATGACCAAACAGAGAAGTATGTGAAATTACACAACCACATGTGAAACCACATTCAACAATATTGTTGGTCCATTTTCCCAGAACATAAAGACTGATTTTTTTTAATGTGTAAATCATTTTTTAGTTAAACATTTAGAAGCACATAGTGAATAGAAGAAACTGGTTTGAATGCTGGCCGTGAGTAGCAATGAGGAACAGTGAATGAAATTGTGAGAGAGAGAAATAGCACAAGCAGAGGGCAAGAAAGACGATAAAACATCCACATGTTTCCCCAAGCACAGTTTCGTCCATATGTTTCAGTTCTTTTTCTTGTTCTGTGCAAATCAGTGCAAAAACGACCGTAAGCCTTTCCTTCATGTTTGTTGATCAACTCTCGTGTTGCTATGTGCGTGAGTTTGTATGGGCACAAAACTGTAGTATAGAAACTAACGGCGGTTTTGAATAGAGGTAAATGATCTCGCAGTTGAAACGTCTAGTCAGCGATTAGTTGAGTAGTCTGTGCACCAACATGACAGAAATAAAAAGAAACTGTAAAGAACTAAAAAAAACTAATGCACATGTTTGCAGGGCATCAAGCTTCAGTCTTGCAGTGTGGGATTTATCAAGTCATGTTGCCTGCTTGACTTGGTAGCATTTATCTGTTAAAAATGTCCTTTTAGTACATTTTTTTTAATAATTTACCCTGTGTTGTCAGATTGAATGCATCGAGTACCAAAAAGATATCAACTTGGCTTTTATTTGAAAACACCTTCTTTCGAGAACCTGCATAACTTGTTATCTAAATTCTTTAAATTTCTTTCTTTTAATTATTTCCCTTATCTGAGACTTAATCTAAAGCTTTTCCGTTATCATTGACTCCATCTCCTTTTCCTCACTCCAAGAGTCTGTTGGCGAAAAAATCTCTTGCCTTCTGTACGAGTGTGAGTGTTTTAAATTCAAATCACAGGCTGTTTCTGGGTGTGCATGGGCCTCTGGGGGTCGGTAGGAGATGGAGAGAAGAGAGGGGAGATGAACACTAAGGGACAGATTCAAATGAGTGTGATAAGCCTCTGGTCAGGGAACAGAGGAAATTAATTTGCTTAATTAGCACATATTTTTCAATTTAAACCCCATGAGCATGGACTGCCACACCCACCAACTAAGCCTCTCAAAGGACAACACAGATAACCTCTGATGTCATGATAACTGAACCTCTTTCTAAACATCTTTTGAAAGCACAGTGCCAGCAGTAGCCCCTGTTACACTGATTATAGAGAACTGCGGGTGTTCTCAAGGACATTAACAGCCTGGAAAGTCTATGAGGGCATATGAAATGTCCAGTAATCATCTGAAATGATGGAGTCTGAGATAACATTCCAAAGTTGGACATGAAAAAAAGCATAATAACACTATACAAAGATATGAGAAATCGAAAACATTAGCTAACCCTGGGTGCATTTCAAAAAAGCATCGTTATGCAACTATGGTTGTAAGTTCCATGATTACCAACATAGTTCAATGATTTGGTGTTTCCTGAAACTGTAGTTCCAACAAACATTCCCAAACAGCATCACAAAGTTGTGTGGTTAGAACTACAGCTCTTTACCTGTGGTTAGAATGATAGTTCCTTATTAGTTTGATGTGTGCACATCATTTCAGTTCACTGAGACTTCTATATCTTTTATTCCATATATATATTTCTTTCTGTTAAGACATTGATCACGTTTACTTGCATTTAAAAACAAGACTTATTCAGGGTTTTGCAGAAAGCTGCGTTCTGAAACATAATTTAAACATGAATGCAGCCGTTTAAAGAATTAAAGATTGCTTTTAAGTAGTTTCTGTTGGAGATCGCGGCTTCTGTGTCCATGGTAATGCACAAGTGGCATTCTTGGCTGAGTTTCAAACAGGATAAATCAGCTTCCGAAGAGAGAGAGAGAAATCATATCAGATAGATTCAAACTGAAATTTGTATAAAAATGACTTAAAAAGTGAGATCCAAATGACTGTTATTTTGGAGCACCACATCTTCAGACCTACACTGCTATCACAGTGGATGGTAAAAACTTTAGACAGGGATAGACAGGGAATCGTGCATAGGGAAGATCTCTTCTGAATAGAAGTGTACACATGTGCGTTTGTGCTCAAGCATGTTGGAGGAACCCCGAAGTCTGATGTAGAGTGAAACATATCTATTGCTGAGCAATGCATTTGTCTAAAGGTGCATGCCGATTTCATGTCTTTGGCAGCTTTCTTGCATTAAACGTCTTTCTGGTGTATGTGTAAATTAGCTATTATTTTATTTTCCCTGAAGTTATTACTCCACCCCCTGCGTAACATCATAAATGACAGCTTTATGTTGTTGAACCAACGTGGTTTGAACAATGGATGTGCAACATAGTTACTACGGTTTCAGAAAACAGTTAATTTTTCTAATGATGCATTGTACTATGGTGGTTATGCCGCGAGTTACGTCATTGTTTGGGAAATGCACTCCCTGTTGGGAAAAAACACTTTGCAGGTAGGGCTGCAATAAACAATTATTTTGATAATCGTCTAATCTAATGAACATTAGAATGATTATTCGACTATTCTGCCGATTATTGCAACGATTGATCATTAGCTCTTATTCGACTATTTAGCTTGTGCCTTGACTAAGAAGGTTGTATTAAACATTGTAGGATATTTGGTTAATGTAAATGTACAGTACACGGTATGATTTAAAGTGTCCCTTTTGTAAGGAATTTATAACGGAATTTGTCGCGTTCGACAACCATTATAAGAAATATAAATGGCAAATAATTTGATTATTTGTCTGAATAAAATTCTCCACCAAGAAAATCGTAATACAACGTATCGTTGTATCCTCTCACAATCTATAATGTAAGGAATTAGCTTTTATAAGAGAATTATGATTAATTCACTTTTTGGAGTAATATTATTCTCATGGCTTATTGAAAATCATATTGCACATGTCCTGAGCTTTGAAGTAAGATCTTTTAAAATTAAGTGATGAGATTTTTTTTATCAAAATATACTAGTCAAATTGTTTTTTAATCCAAACAAGACTTAATAGCTAATCTAAAAAAAAACAAAAAAAAACTAATCTAACACTTACAAACATGGAAACAGGTTGCGAGTGAATTGTAACAGAAGGTGAATGAAAGTTATCTATACAGAGAACATGAACTTTATGGAGTCTGTAGACAATGCCTTAAGAGCCATTGAAACTTAATTCAGTTTAACTCGATTTGCAATCTGGTAACTTAAATTATATTACAGGGACAAAAAAGTGCTGCATAACAGAGCATCACAGTTGTGAGCTATGGCTTAAATATAATACAACTACAGTTGATTTAATTTCATTTTTAGTAGTAGTATTAAAGTGAATAGTACATAACTATACAGTAGTGATATATTTCTGTCGTACTTTTTCAATTTAAATTGAGCTTTTATTTTGGTGAAAGCTTTTATTTCGGAGCAAAGCCCTATGCATCTCTGTGTGTTTTTTTTTGATGGTAGCTTCTCACTTCTGGGAATGCAGGTCGCTACATAACCCAATGTGATTATTAAACTGCAAAAGAATGATATTTGATTAAATAAATATGTAGTCTATATGTGCCTTGTGCTTCAAAGTGAATTAGCGCTTTGATCACTGCCATCTACTACAAACAGATCTATCTGCTCTGTGCAATGCTATTGCTCTGTGCAAAGCGCATGATGGTGTTTTCTGTATATGAGCCAGCTCAAAAGGTATGAGCAGCTGGTGTTGGCACAACACCAGCTCAATACATTCACAAGTGCTCACAATTGAAGCATGCAGCACATGCAAACTATATATTTATCTCATTCAATTGCAGCCTTTGCAGTTTAATAATCACACTATACATAATGTGATTTTAATTTGTGTGCTGAATATTTTTTGGTAATGACAATTGTATGTCAGATGGTATAAGTTTTTTGTATCGGAGCGGGAGTACATGAGTGCGGTATCGGACCCGATTCCGATACCAGGAACAGTATCGGAACATCACTATTAAATACCATAGCATAAGGTTACAAAATATCAGAATTATCTTCACCTTTCTAAGTTTCTTCAACTTTTTCAGTGTAATCTAAACTGGCCTCTACTGTATATTAGATGCAATGGTGATGACATGTTCCAGAAGGTAACAACATGGACAAACTTGGTTGGATGAGCCCTTAACCTATCCTACCACTACTCTATAAAACAAAACAGGCTCAATCTTAACACTAAATAAGGGACTTACCTAACTGGTCAATCCAATTAGCCTTGAAACTGGTAAAACACCTCATAATATTGTAATTCTGGGAGAAAAAAAAATCACCCTCCAGATTTACACTCATTTAGGCGGAAACTGAAAGTGACAAGAAGGTAATTACAGAAGGAGGTCTCGTCCGGGTTTGCTCTATCCTTCTCAATTAAGTTCCAGTTTCATTAACGTCCCTTTGCTTCAATCAAGTCCATGGCCCCTCACGAATGCTGTGATGACTTTCACTGAATCACATTAAAGAAATGAACTTTCCAAATCCAACGGTGCTCTTTCAAACGCAAGTATAGACTGGACTTGACGTGTCCTTCCTCTTCATCCCCGTCTTGACAGTGTGGGCCACACCGTGTTTATTGCTGAATAATTACATTTTAAGCACTTTAAATGACTTTGCTTAGTCAGACTGAATGATTAATTGCATTCCAGGGTAAAGATTGTGAAGTTAATATGAGCTTAATGATTGGTTTGCTCTTTCAAAGTTATTGAGAGGCTTTTTTCACCCATCTTTGCTGTGAGTAATCTTTACTTTGACAGTTAATATTGCACTTTCATTTCCTTGTTGGTGTAACTGTTTTAATTATGTTACGTTCATTATTCAACAGGGATGATCTTATAGCTCCAGGGAAATGATATTTTCTAAACAGGTTTCTATTCAGCCAGGGAACAAACAAAGGACAAGGATGACACATGCCAGAAAAAAACAACAACGACATAATTGTTCTGAGCTTGTGACCTTTTGGAAATGTCTTCAGAAAAAAAAAAAAATCAAATACAAGGGATTTAATCAAGTTTTCACGTTTCACTGCCAAAATCAGCAGAGCAAAATAATTAACCTGCGCGAAGCGTAGAGGTGGCATTTCAGCAACGGCCTGGCAATGTTCTCCGAGTCCTTGATCAATTTCTAGTCTCAGACAGATTTGAGTTCCGTCCAAAAACGGTATCAGTCAGCAATGGTTGAGCCATCTTGGCTCAAATATCCACCTGGTGGCAGAGTTCTCCGGCTTGACCTTTAGACTTAAAGTGGCAATGATTACAGAAGGAGTGCTCAGCTGCCAACCCATAATCTCCAGGAACGAACCCTTCTGGTATGACACACACTGCACCGGACCTGTATCTTGGCTCTGTCTCAAACATCGCCTAAGCCTGGCTTTCTCTGCTTTAACACAATGGCTATCCTTTTCGACAGAAGCACCATGTTGGCTCTAGTAACTATTGATTAGCTGCAGTGGTGGTGGTGCATGACAACATCTATCCAGACTGCAGGCAGCATCCCACCATACAGCCATTTTGTCTTGGTTTCCAATGTAACAGATGGCATGAGATGAAATGTGTTTTCTTATTTCTTCCACTTGTTTTTTTTTAAGCTGCAGATGTTAAATGTGCTCAAGTTGACCTATTTTAAGCATTGCTTGTTCTGAAACAACTACAAAGAATATGGAGCATTTTAAAAACACTCCCCCCCCAAACAAAACAAAAACAAAAAAACAACAACAACAACAAAACAAGGAATCTGTCAGCAACCTTTTTAGTCTTTCCTCCAAGAGGCACTCACAGCAGTATCACTTATCATTTCACTAGAAAGTGGGGGTTGATAATAATATGACACCAGGTTTATGAGAAGCAATTGCCAGTTTCAGAAGCACATGGATAACCTCCTTATCTTGCTGCAAAACTCAGTAGGATGCTCAATATTATGCACTCGTGGTGACTGAGATGAACATGAGAACTAATTTTTTGGATTATTTCTTTGATGCTCATATATATATATATATATATATATATATATATATATATACTCACCTAAAGGATTATTAGGAACACCTGTTCAATTTCTCATTAATGCAATTATCTAATCAACCAATCACATGGCAGTTGCTTCAATGCATTTAGGGGTGTGGTCCTGGTCAAGACAATCTCCTGAACTCCAAACTGAATGTCAGAATGGGAAAGAAAGGTGATTTAAGCAATTTTGAGTGTGGCATGGTTGTTGGTGCCAGATGGGCCGGTCTGAGTATTTCACAATCTGCTCAGTTACTGGGATTTTCACGCACAACCATTTCTAGGGTTTACAAAGAATGGTGTGAAAAGGGAAAAACATCCAGTATGCGGCAGTCCTGTGGGCGAAAATGCCTTGTTGATGATAGAGATCAGAGGAGAATGGGCCGACTGATTCAAGCTGATAGAAGAGCAACTTTGACTGAAATAACCACTCGTTACAACCGAGGTATGCAGCAAAGCATTTGTGAAGCCACAACACGCACAACCTTGAGGCGGATGGGCTACAACAGCAGAAGACCCCACCGGGTACCACTCATCTCCACTACAAATAGGAAAAAGAGGCTACAATTTGCAAGAGCTCACCAAAATTGGACAGTTGAAGACTGGAAAAATGTTGCCTGGTCTGATGAGTCTCAATTTCTGTTGAGACATTCAGATGGTAGAGTCAGAATTAGGCGTAAACAGAATGAGAACATGGATCCATCATGCCTTGTTACCACTGTGCAGGCTGGTGGTGGTGGTGTAATGGTGTGGGGGATGTTTTCTTGGCACACTTTAGGCCCCTTAGTGCCAATTGGGCATCGTTTAAATGCCACGGCCTACCTGAGCATTGTTTCTGACCATGTCCATCCCTTTGTGGCCACCATGTACCCATCCTCTGATGGCTACTTCCAGCAGGATAATGCACCATGTCACAAAGCT
Source organism: Moxostoma hubbsi (assembly GCA_032164185.1). NCBI lineage: Eukaryota > Metazoa > Chordata > Actinopteri > Cypriniformes > Catostomidae > Moxostoma > Moxostoma hubbsi. Next base: position 34,194,928 of record JAVLUX010000001.1, on the reverse strand, counting down.
TGAATCATTTCAAATTGGTTTCTTGAACATGACAATGAGTTAACCGTACTAAAATGGCCCCCACAGTCACCAGATCTCAACCCAATAGAGCATCTTTGGGATGTGGTGGAACGGGAGCTTCGTGCCCTGGATGTGCATCCCACAAATCTCCATCAACTGCAAGATGCTATCCTATCAATATGGGCCAACATTTCAAAAGAATGCTTTCAGCACCTTGTTGAATCAATGCCACGTAGAATTAAGGCAGTTCTGAAGGTGAAAGGGGGTCAAACACAGTATTAGTATGGTGTTCCTAATAATCCTTTAGGTGAGTGTATATGTATGTATATGTGTGTGTGTGTGTGTGTGTGTGTGTGTATATATATATATATATATATATATATATATATATATATATATATATGCATTAATAAAAAATGCTTTATTAATTAATCAATTTAGCTATTTTTAAAAGGAAAGCAAGCAAAGTAAACCAATGTGTACACACTTAGGGGCCATTCAGACAGAATATATAATTGCATAAAAAAAAAAAGAAGCTAGACAAAGTGATGAATGGAACCATTGTGATAAACTTAAGAAGTCTCAGAATGTGTTATTAAAAGTTGAAGTTGTTTTATTGGACAAACCTTTTTAAAAACACAGCATCCTGCATGATATGCTGAAAAAACTTTTTACGAGCATGATGGTCAAAGATGTCCAGCTAGAATATAGCATGTTTTCACAGAAAACCAATGGCAAAAGAGCACAGATGGATGCAAAAATGTGTTCAGTGTGAATGGTCCCTCACACACACGTAGAGCCACGAGAACACTAGCAAGGAATATAGCAGGGGTAAAATAAAGGTGCAGATTTGTCATTTACCTCTCAACCAATAAATACACATGCACACTTTTTTGGAAAGTTTCAGAAAAAAACCCCCAAAAAAACAAAGACAGTCAGAAAGGAGACAGTTTTTAAAAACAGACACCAGACCTTCTAACACTGTTTTAGCAAATGCAATGAGAACGTATTTGCTAAAAAGCCCCTCAAAGATCAACAGACACATGCACATGAAGAGCAGATCCTGAATCCAAAATAGAAATGCACTCTGTCGTTTCAGGGCCCTGCACATGATAACTATAATGCACATACCAGTACACTCTTGTAAATGCAACCCCACTCATGCCTAATATGTGGAAAAGCTGGCTCATCAACTGTGTATTAGGCTAAACTGTTGTTGCAAGTCACATACATCAAAAAGTCTAGATAAACTGAATTATGTAGATCGAAGAAACTATGGTCTCTACGGTCATGTTAAACTTGCGATACTTTAGCGAAATGCAGCCCAGATAGTGTGTGCTGTGAACCTCCACTCACCTCAGCTGCAGGCACTCCCTCTGGTGGGCGGCAATGAAGAACAATCATGCCATTGATCGGCACCTCCAACCCTTGCGGCTCCTGTTCAAAATTCTTCCTCAGATCTATATGTAGGAAGACATACAGTCTATCATTAGTTACAGGTAGCTATTGCATTTCAAGTGAAAAGCAAACATTTTTAGTAGACAACTTTTCTAAGACTACTGAACAGCCTGCCAAAGAAGGCAAAGGTGGACTGTTTTGAATGGCTGATTTAATGTTAAATGTAAGTTTGAATCTCATGTGGGTGATGTGTGTCATTTTAAAGGTGACGTGTGTCATATTTTTTCCAGTGTTAAAAATACTCACATATACAAGTGTTTTGTGTCTCTGTGGCATTTTCAATATATGTCAATTATTATTATTATTTTTTATTTGTTTTTTGCAGTCCAACATGTACACTTCTAGCTCAACCAATAGTGTCATTTGGGGGTTGGACTACCTGTTAGTCCAATTAATGTTAGGCAAGTAAATCATTCGGGAAACAATTATTGCCATTTAATTTTGTGCAACACACATCACCTTTAAACAAGCTATCTCATAAGGTACAGTATTTTAGAAAGCATACATTTATGAGAATTGAAAAGTAAAAATCTAGAATCTTGATTAAAGGAACAGGCTATTATGACACTAACATGCGATGCGGACAGTGGCTTTGCGACTCTTGGAGGTGCCCAGATGACTCCAGGCCACACACAGACACCAGTAGTCTTCTGGTCCATGGAAGTCCTCCACCTGCTGTCTGGAAACATTTATCATCACTTCACGGATCTTAAGCCCTGAATGGAAAGAAAAAGATCAGGATTAAGACTAGGGTAACCAGAAAACCATGTTACAAATTGGATAGATTGAAAACGTGGCCTGGTTGGCATTTCGATGTGGTGGGCGACCCATGTTTTAATACAGTCCATTATGATTTAAGTCATTGTCTTTGTTTGAATTTACAACAGATGTCAAAGAACAGAAAAAAGATTAAAGAAACATTGTTTATTGCAAATGGCTAAAATAAGTCTGACATTTCAGACACAGATAAACTAGAGCGAGTCAAACCAAAACTTTAACTCTCATGATAGGTATTGATCTCTACTTTTAACAATTGTTTGTAGTTATCAAATTTAAGTTAAGACTAATTATCGTGACAAATTCAGTCATGACTGGGATGTGGGGGCTCAAAAAGTCTGAACTGTCCTAATACTATCAGGAGGGTCTGGTAACCCTAATCAAGAAAGACAAAGTGATGCAAAGAGCTTATTTTATAATGGCTAAAATGTCTTTAAAAGAACAAGTTAAACAAACACTAAAATTAAAAGCCAGATAAGCTGTATTCCCTCAGAGAGTTAGTGCTCAAAATAAACAGACCTGCTTTTACCACACATTTATCATAATGTTCAAAAGCACACACACACACACACACACACACACACACACACACACACACACACACACACACACACACACATACATACATACATATATATATATATATATATATATATATATATATATATATATATATATATATATATGTGAAAAGAATTTCTTCAAATTTCAACATGTATAAGACCAATTGGCCCTAGCTGTCACAGCTTTTTCATTAAACTAAAAGGCTTATTGAACTTTCTGAATCCTTGAGGTTTTTATGTACTCTTGTGTGAACTACAATCAGGTAGGACTAGATTAAACATTTTAAAAGCTGTGTGTCTTTGTGAGTCAGAGAGAGAGTGAGTGTGGGAATTATTAAAGAATAATGTGTTTTCCTCCTATAGAGAGTTTGTACGAGTTTTCAAAAGCAATCCCCGGGCTCGTCTCCAACCAGGCTGCTCTCTTCCAAAATTGCTCTATAGTGCATTCCTCCTGTCATAAGCTTAATTTTAGTGCTATTGTCATGCCGACCAAACATTAGATTATGCAGGCGGCGTTTGAGCTGGTGTATTCTCACAGGCGATGCGCTTAGGAAAGTCATCGTCCGAGAACATCGACATTTAAAGGAAAACAATGCAGGCTTGAATCTGAGCGCTGACATACCCTGCCAGCCCTTGACACAGGTGCATGCAGAACAATACCAAAACACTTCTCTTTAAAATATACAAAAATTATTAATGCAGTAAGATCAATTAATAATCAATACAATGCAGTAAATAAACGTCTGACTTCCAAATGCAAACTAAACAGTAACATGATTAGATATGGTAACAAATAAGCCTTTCATACATAAGAGAAGGGTATGTGTGAGTGGGTGTGTGTGAATGGGTGTAAATGTATGTGTGTGTGTGTGTGTGTGTGTGTGTGTGTGTGTGTGTGTATAAGGAGAGAAAGAGGGCACAAAATTGCAGACGTGGCTCTTGTGGAGAATACATCATCCAAGGTTTCTGGACAGAAAATGTGGCCGTGAATGTGGGCGGAGAGACTGGTTAATGGGCTCTGCCCATTTAACGCATGTCGCCACTGGTACGATAACTTGGGGACAAAGCTGGGCTCTATCGCCAAGTTATCTGCTCGCTAAATGTGTGTGCACGCTATAATACAATTTTTATAAATGTTATAACACACTATAATAATCTATCTCTACCCAGACTTAAAGCTCTTGCTTGAGTCGCATGAGGACCCGGGAAGAATGTGTGTTCATCCATCGTTTGACCCCGACTTGGTTCCTCAAAGTTCGAGTGATGACGGGAGGCCATTTCCTCACTCTGTCGGCAGATGGTACTGCTGCTGATTATTGGCAGGTTGGCAGAGATATCAGCGAAGTCGACTCGGTTGAAGATGGAAGAGAAGTCTTCTTTCTTCAATTCTGCGGGCATTTGGGTGATGCCTATTGCTCAGCGGTCTCCTTCGTATCATTAGTGTGCTCTGTGGAACACGGAGAAATCTCGGCTCGTCCAGCGAGATTGTATGGCCAACGTTTGGGTACTTACATTACATCCTTGGGCAAAGAGGCTACACCTGGGAGCAGCAGGGCTGCAACTAGACGTGGCTCATACTGTCTCTGGAAGCAAAGCTTAGAAGGAATTTCCAGAGTTTTATACTCTCGATGACGTCATGGTTGAGGGACGCGCTCTGTCGTGCGTTTCATCCAATAGGAGTTGAGAGTTCGATCCTTCAGAATTTCACACATTGGTGTAAAGTGAGCAAGGCTTGATGGGATCTGTAGTCTGTTTTGGACTCCCTTTGTTTGATTTTGGCACCATTGCCAAAGTTGTGGCTATCATGCTTTGAGTGTTGCTGCAGGCTGCAGTCAGGCTTCATGACTGTATGTAGGTCTGCCTTTGTCACCAATTTGAGTACATGAGGCCCAACACATGGCAAAAGCATGGAAATATTTCCCCTTAAGATACAGCAATGTTGGGGAAGCAACTTTGAAAGTGTAGCTTGATAAGCTACAAGCAACTCACAATTGAAAGTAGTTCAAACAAAATCAAGCAACCAATAGTAGCTTCTAGTAATAATTTTACTTTGTATATCTCTAATAAAACATATGCAATAACGTGCGGGCATCTACGCAGGAAATCAAATGAATCAGTGAGTCATTGCTTTGAGCCGGTTCATTTCATGAATTACTAAAAGGTTTAGGATTTTCCAAAGCTTCATATATGAGAGAATAAGTGGGCATTTAAGGCTAGCATATTGATGTCTTTTTTGCTTGGATGCAGCTGTTGTGTCATTGGAAAATTTTGCTTGTTTAGACTTATAATACTGGCTACTAGAGTTGGGGTACTCAAGTTCGAGTCCAATTTGAATGGACTTGGACGTGTCATGGACTTTTTACTCTGGCTTGACTCGGACTCAAGCCTTTTGGATTTTTTTCCGAGTCTAGCCGAGTCCATGTCATTTGTGATGCAATGAAAAACAAACAAACAAACAAAAAAAATATGTAACATAGGGTGACCATACGTCCTCCTTTCCCCAGACATGTACTCTTTTTCAGACCTGGAAAAAGAGTCCGGCCGGGATTTCAAAATTGCCTCTAAATGTCCGGGATTTGGCTTTGTCTTCATATCAATGTGCTCTCTACATATAGTACTCTCATACAGTGGCATGGGGGATGGGGGTAAGGCTCCTCACCTGGGCTGTAATTACTCTAACACCTGTCTCTCATTATAGTGATGGCAGAGGGAGACCTAATAAGGCTTGCCAGAGTGGCAGAGGACAGAGAGAGAGTGGCAGAGAGAGAGGTGTCTGCATGTTTACCACAGAAAAATCTGTGTTTACCCTGTGTGTTCAAGTTGGCTACTGAGATTGCTTTATGTTAAAGTTTTGTGTTTCGAAAAAGAGTAAATAAATACTCACCCCAACTGTTCGCTGTCTCCTGACTTCTACATTGCCCACAAATTTATCACACATACATTCATGTGTATTTGATACTGCGCATCAGTTTTCTCATGTATATGTCCTTACGTGTGATTATTCTACCTGAAAGCATCACCGTGCACTCTTTCAAAGTACTTTTTTAACTCTCTCGCACCCGTATTGTATGTGTGTGCGGGAAAGAGATCGCCATTTGCCAGACATGCTCTGCTGCTCTCAGCCAGAAATATCAATAATGTAAATACACTTTAAAAAGTACGTTTCCCAACTCTGCAAATTATTAATTAGAAAACGTTTTATCAGACTAACTATGCAAAGTCATTTCTAATTGAAAATGTTGACTATATCGAGACAAAATCAAATTGACTACGTATAAGGGACATTTAAATGAATATGACGGAAGAAATAGACCATGATAGAAATTGTACATCACATATTTGTAGCACAACATCTGTGTGTATCTGTAAAGCTGGCACTTGTGTTTCAATGGCAAAAAAGTCAGAAAATACAATGAAGAACACAAGTGAGGGGAGAAGTCTCCATTTACCTATTATCCATACTAAATATAATGTGAAAAAAACTAAATGTCAACCCAAGGTGAGTTTGATCTTGATTTTATGGAAAAAGGCTACACCTGGACACAGCAGGAGGACTGAAAAGTGTGAAGTGTAGTACTGTATTATATAAATATATTTGTTTTAATGGTATCTGATCTCTTCTGTTTTTATTTTATGTTGTTGTATTTAATTGTATGGTCATTATTAAATTTTTTAATATTACCATTTATTAAATGCATTACAAATATTAAATATATTTAATTAATTACATTACTTGTATTTCTCCCATAATTTTAGATAAAACTAAACTAAATTGAATGGACAAATTGAAAATTAAGCAGAAATAAAAACTAAATGAAAATTTTAAATAATAACAACTCTATAATAATAGTTGTAATGACTAACGCAGCTTTCACTTTCTTTGGTGTATGTTTGAGAGGAGGGGAAAAGCAACAAATAATTGAAATGCCAACAGAACGCAATAAGAAGTGTGCTGAAGGACAGTTTAGTCTTCATACACCTAAAGCATATGCTTTCATTCTGACACACATTGAAATTTGTTCAGCAGGATACTAATCATCTGTTTTTCGTATTTTTATTGACAATTGTTTTTCTTAGTTGTGAATGTTAGAATAAGCTTAAAATATTGATATTGAGTTTAGAGTTACAATCTAAATTCAGATTCTTTTTTTTCTATTTTTCCTTTTCTCCCCAATTTGGCATGCCCAATTCGCTCAAAGTCCTTGTGGTTGCGCAGCGATTTGCCTCAATCTGGGTGGTGGAGGACAAATCTCAGTTGTCTCCGCATCTGAGATAGTCAATCCGTGCATCTTATCAAGTGGCTTGTTGAGCACATTACCACGGAGACAAGAGCAGGAACCATATTATTTTGACTATGAGGAGGTTAACCCAACATGACACTTCCTACCCTGGCAACCGGGCCAATTGGTTGCTTAGGAAGCCTGACTGGAGTCACTCAGCATGCCCTGGATTCGAACTTGCGACTCCAGTTGTGGTAGTCAGCATCTTTACTTGCTAAACTACACATGCCACCTTATTCAGATTCTTGAACAGATTAATTCAGACTCGGTCTGTTATGGACTCAGTCTTGAGTTCGACTCGGCCTCTTTTGGACTCGATTGTTTAAAGACTCGGACTTCACTTGGACTCGACTAAGATGGACTCAAACCCAACAATACTGGCTACGTTCACACCACAGTTGAATATGACCAAAAGTTTATATGCATGGGCGGACTGGCCATAGGGAGAACTGGGACTTTTCCCTGTGGGCCGGCTGCGAAATGGGACTGAGCTGAAGAGGGCAGCAAAATGGTGCCACAATATGCTGAAGGGTGCCACAATATGCAGAAAAGGACAGCGACCCCACCCACCACCGCTCAATAACTTTTGGGCCAGTTTCCATGTAAAATCCAGGGCAATTCCCAGTTCGCCCATGGTTGTACGGTTGTTCACATGACATTAATAAAGCAAAACACAATAAAATCAAAGGACAGTAGGAAAAATGGCATATCATATATGTAAGGTTAGTATAGTTGTTATCTATAATTATTTCAGATTTCCATAGACTTGCTTGCATTCACGTTTTGACACAGTTTGAGAAATATAGAAACTTTCTTGAATATAAATCTATCACTGTAATCATACAACTCAGAACCCAATAGCTGAGGTTATAATTGTTTTTCCCTACCTAAAAAAGGACTGAATGCATTAACTAGAAAATATATGACTCGCAATTAAAGGTTTAAGACAATAAAACTAAGTCACAAATGACAAATGTTGAGCTAGATTGATGTAGAAATCACATTAAATCTGACCTGGCTGTTCACTCTGAAGGCAAATTGGAAAAAATCTGATACATATCCACTTTATTTCCACATATGAAAGTGGCCCAGATCTGATTTGAAAATTACAGATTCAATGAGCTTGTGTTCACATGATCATCCAATTAACAGATCTGTGTCACAAGTGTGTAAATCAAAATCTGATTTATGTAGCAAGTGTGAATTTGTAAGTGCTTACTGAAATTCTAATCACTGCCCCACGCTGGCGGAAACTAGACGTGTTGTTGAACAAATTTGAAAGTGTGAGTTCCAGCTACCAGGTGAAATATCCACAGAGTGACACAAAATGTATGTAGTATTTTTAGTTGTAAATTATGGAATACAGACAACAGGAATGTTTTTAACTGTCCTTAACTGAAACCCTAATCCTATACATTACATAACCGGAAGTGCAGTAAAACAAAATGCAACCTCCTATTCGTGTTCTCTAATGTTTATGTGAACACCATTACTTCCCAATTCCCAAAGGACCAGAACCCATGTCTCAGAGGTTGCTCGCGCAACATGCTATCAGTAGCGCTAGAGGGTAACTGTTCACACTTGATTAGATTTGACGGAATGGGGTTTATTTCAGGTTATATGAACTTTCGGAAGCACCTTGTAGTTTCCCTTTATGAAAATGTTGGCTTGTAAATGGAAAAGCTATACTGATTTAAAAACACCCAAGCTGTCACCTTTTAAAAAACAATTTAATTAGTAGTATTTTTACTTTTGAGTAGTTACTCCCCAACACTGTGGTCCACACTGCAGAGTGAATTCTTAAAGAGTAAGTTAATGCTCAGAATAGTAAAATCAGTTTAAGTGAAACCGTACTGTGAATTAGAGACACAATTAAGTTTAGGGTGAGTTTAGGGAGAATTATGACTATAAAACTCTGTCGCACACAGCAGCGTTAATACAAGCTTTCATGTGGGACTCTGTGGGTGAATTTACTCTAGCGAGAGAAAATGAGACTCATCTTTAATGATATTAAGGTAAGCAATGGAAAATCTATTTAAAATTCCTTAGACCAAGAATTGTGCTTTGCTGTGAGATATGAGCTCAGAGCTCTAGAATCTCTCAAAAAGAGGGAGAGAGAGAGGGGCAGCGAGAAGATTTGAAATGAAAAGGCTATTGCTAAATACAGGCAGACTTGAGTCAGGTCAGGACTCTAAGCATCTTTAATCCTTTCAATCTAAATGATTATCTTTCAAACAGGCCTGTGGGGAACAGAACAGAACTGACAGAACAGAACTGAGCTTCCTGTGCCTAAAGGAGGTAAAAAGATTGTAGCAGGCACGCTGAATATAGCACACCTACTCCAAATATCTGTCAAATATAACCAATAAAATTCCCCTGCTGACTGTTCCGATGAAGTGCCGTATATTCCCAGAATAATGCGACTTTGCTGAATATATCATCTGCAATGGCCACTCAAAAGCTCCCGTGGATAACACAAAATGAAAACACTTGTACAATTGCATTCAAGGGCATACTGGCCATAAAAACAGAGTTAAATTAGACCTCTAAATAACCTGTTGAGATAATATGCTCTATTGAGTCTGCTGGGAAATGCTTGTATAAAGGCATATCAAAGAAATATGGAATATAGTAAAGACTTTCGCTTCTGTTTCATTATCTAAGCCAAGTTAGTCAAAAGTATCTTTTTTCATTCATGGCTACAGAATTGAAAAGTAGCCTTGTATTCTGACACAAGCACCAAAATCAAATATATAAAAACAAATCTCAATTATTTAATTATATCATTGTCATGGTCCTGTCACTCTGTCAGTTTGGGTTTACACTACCGTTCAAAAGTTTGGGGTCACTTACTCATTCTTTATTTATTTATTTATTTCACATTTTAGAATAATAGTAGTCAGCAAAACTATGGAATAATAGAAATGGAAATATGGGAATTATTTTGTGACCAAAAAAAATCGAAAATAAATCCAAAACTATGTAATATTTTAGCATCTTCAAAGTAGTCACCCTTTGCCTAGATTTTGCAGACATGTACTCGTGACATTTTCTCAACCAACTTCTTGAGGAATCACCCCGGGATGCTTTTTAAACAGTATTGAAGGAGTTCCCATCTATGTTGGGCACTTATTGGCTTCTTTTCTTCATATTTTGATCCAAGTTATCCATTTCAAAAACTTTTTTTTTTTAGGAAATTTTAGATTTGTAATTAAATAAATGTATATGTTTTGGCAGAATAATATTTTGTCTACAAAGTTAATTTCAAACTTTTAAGCATACACCTTCAGATCAAAAGATTTTTAAGATCATGAGAAACATTTCAGACAAGTGACCCCAAACTTTTGAACGGTAGTGTATGTCTGGCAGGACCGTGGAATCATCGTCCCATGTATGTCTGTGTTTCATTGTCTGCCTTTGTGTGAGCGCACAGTTTTGGTTGAATTCCCTGCCGTGTGCTCTTCGGTCTGTCTTGTTTCATGTTTGGAGAATGGTGTCATGTTCCATGTTCTGTCTGTTATTAACGTGGATGCATTGCACTTATGTCATCTTGGCGCAATGCACTCATGTCAAATGTTTATGTCTGTCTCTCGCGAACACGCGTTGCGTTGTGCTCCCGGGTTGCAAGCTGTCTTGTGTTTCATGTTCAGAGCATGATGTCTGGATCTTGACTTCCCTGTCTGATTCAGTTTCGGTCTGTGTCGGGGTCCAGACATTTATACTCCATGTTCTGCGTTTGTCTCTCTTGAACATGGACACGCGTTGCGCTCGCTTTGCACTGCACGCCCGGGTCGCAAGCTGTCTTCATGTTATGCTGTGGTTCGGTCTCTTCGGTCTGAGATTTTGGGTTTGTGTGTGGCCAAACTCTAGCACAAGTGTTGTGGCGTTTGCCTCGCGATGTACGCTCAGTTTTGTTTAGTGAGAGAATGCATGGCATCACTTTGTTTGAAATTGCTTAGCATTCTCTCATCTTGTTTGCTTATTATTAGTTAATTTGCCTCACCTGTCCCCTGTTAACCCGTTTGATTTCTCTCCCTATTTTAGCCTTTTTTTGTGTGTGCTGTCCAGTGCCAGTTCATCTTGTGTAATATCGGTCTTGTGTGTTTGTTCAGTTCCAGTTGGTCTTTTTGATGTCTGTTGGTTTATTCTCTATCCCCACCTGGTCTGGTTGGTCCTGCCTCCAGTTTCCTAAACCCCAGTCTGGATTATTTTATTGTTTTGGTTTTATTTTTATATAAAATAATACTTTGGCTTTTTCAATGCTGCACTAGGGTCCTGAGTCTCTTATTCTCTGCAATTCCTGACAGTCATAGCAGATATTTTCATTTGACCAATTTTTATTAAAGGGCTCTTAAAAACATGAAATGGACTTTATTTCCCAGGTGACTGCCTCAAAAAAGACTGTCTCCTTGAAATTAGTAACCATAACAAAAAATAGCCGAGCAACTGCCATTAAGACGAATAACAATGCTAATGGATAGCTTTCACCATTTATCTTTGACCTGCTTGACTTAAATGGTCATATTTCTACATTTAGAAACCATTAATATTCATCACAGGAAGGAAAGTTTGACATCACAGGACATGAGCTTCCATGGAATTTGCTCTGAAGCAGCAAAAGAGAACATACTATACCAGACAATCACAGAATCCGTGCCCTGAAGATAAGTTAAAAATATCACACTTTCCCTGATATCACACTGAAAAACTTTAACTTGATGAATAAATGATGGCGGAAATAAAAGTCACCCCTCAGAAATGGAAAACTTCTGTTGGGTTTACTTGGAATGCAAGCAATGGGGAGTCTGCCATGAAAATGGAACCTTACAGTCTTGAATCATTTGTCGATGCTTGAAGGAATCTAGATGCTCAAGACGAGTTTGGAACTAAATGACAACAAGCTTGAGAGTGACTGCATGGACAAGCAAACTGTTTTACTGGAGGGACCGCTGACTTTAAATAAACCATATAAATCATTGTTTCAGGCCCTGGACAGAGACAAAGTGAGTGTGTACAGGCAAAGGAAAGTAGAAAACAATACAGCATGACTAATGATTATGAATGTGTGGCATATGGAGGGTGTTACAGTGGGTGTCAGTGTTGTGTGTGGCCTTATAGGAAGCACATAGGCATTAGCATATGTAATGGTAAACCCATTGTTTCTGATGCATCCATTAGACAAAACACAAAAAGACACACATACAAATGTTGTATTCCTTAATTTTAGCCAAGTTGTGTGCCAAATGTGAGCTGCTAAAAAGTCAGAGCGCCCAACGGGAACAGAACATTTTCTCATCCTGTGGCGGTTAAGCAGAATTTTGTTTAATCATGATAACATGCACTCGTTCTAACATTATTTTTGACAATAAAGTCTGTGCAACATCAATGCTCCAATGCGGTGTCAGTCCTCTTTGGGAAATTATTATGGTAAGAGGTTTTTTTCCATCTGATCATGGATTATATTTGATCTTGTAAACATGGATTGACATATAACTGAACAGACGGACGGAGAGAGAAAGAGAGAAAGACAGAAAAATAGATCGATAGATAGATAGATAGATAGATAGATAGATAGATAGATAGATAGACTGATTCACTCTGTGAATCAATTTAAACTTATAAAATAAACAAATGGTAGAAAGAATGACTTTTTTGTTACGACTGTGTATTTGTCCTTGAGAGCTTCAGAGATTTTCCCTCATAAAAGAGCGAAAAAATTTTTCTGTCTTTCTTTTCTCCATCCTCTAATTCCCTTCTAATATTTCTGTGCTCTTGTATTCATCTCTTCCTTCCCCTGCCTCTCTATTCATCCTCTGCTGTCCAAGCAGGCTCTTGTTTTCATCCCTGTCCGTACTTTTCACGCCAGATTCAGAGTTGGAGAGCCCCTATAGTCTCCAAGAGAGTCAGTGCCAGCTTTGTCAGTCTTTGCTTCCCCATTCTCCTTATCCCCTTTCCTTTCTCTTCCTGTTCCAGCATTTGGAGAGAGAGCAGTGTGTGTCAGTGAAGAGATCTGGCTTGTTGCTGAGTGGCACTGGAGTGTGCTGGGAGAGATTTGGGAAACTAAATCTTGGACTAACAATAGTAACACTGTTGCTCTGTTTTACAAACTAGTGACACAAATTTTAGGTATCATTACAGCGCTTCCTACACCCTTGGAATGTTGACTGTTCAAGGAATAGTTCACCCAAAATTGAAAGATCTGTATATATCTATATATAAAAAATAAATGTAAACAAGTTGTTACCGGGTCATTTGTTATAGTGACATGAGTTACCCAGAGAGGATACCTGCAGTGTTTTAGATCTGGAGAAGAGCATGTTATGGATTAAACTGTGTCAGCCCTCATTCCCAAATGAACATGAATAACATCAGCAATGACACCTACATTTGCTCCAAGGTAAATTAAAGCTAATAATAAAACGTTAATTCATTTATGTATTGATTTTAAGTCATAGTAAAAGCAATAGTAAATAAACAGTTCACAGCATCAAAATAAGTGTATTATGAGACGTTATATAGAGCTCTGTTTACTTACGCTAATGTTTTTAGATGTGCAATTTAAATAAAAAATTTCTCTGTTCAAGTGACTAATAATAATCATTTGCTTTGATTCTGATGCACAGTCCCCACAGGTTTTTTTTATCAAATGACTGTGTAATTTAACAATTTCTTTTACAAAAAGCTTCAGATAAATATGCATTACAATGTCACTCTTTATACCAGCCAATGGAAAAATATTATTCATTAAGTTTATGAGAATATTTAGCCAAAAATCGCATCATTCACGGCATTCCCCCAATCATTCCAGTTGGGAGTTATACAGAGCTTGTCAGAGTGAGCGAAGGGTCAAATGTAATGTATATTCAAATCTGTCTTTTCAATAAAATGCCAGGGGTTTTAAAGCTTAAAAGGACCCAAAGTATAATAAAAGTAGTACATGTGACTTGTGTATCATATTCAGGTCTTCTGAAGACATACAATAGGTTCTGGTGAGTCAAAACCCAAACTTTTTCTGTAAAATCTTGATGTCTGTAGTACGTTTTTCAGTACATATATACAGTATATTGATGAAATAGTTCAATCTAATAAAAACCTGACTATTTTACTCAATATTTGTGGGTGATATGCGTTTGTGTGCTTATTAACACACCATGACTGCTCCAGAAAGTTTCCCTGCTCTCAGGCTGTTAACTTAGCTCAGCAACATAGTTAGCTTAGCAACATGCTAACATCAAACTGTGCGGAGCACTATTAGTGGGTAGCACTTTTGAGTGCTTCACAAAGCCTTTGTGAAGCATTGAAAATCAGTCACTTATGAGGTTCCATCTCTAATAAAATACTGTCTTAGAAGATATCTGCATATGCAGGCAGTAGACTGTGAGGTCGCTCACTAGGTATTGGAACAGACCCCGTCTGTTTGGATCTTCACTTCCAGAGATACCATGTCCAAAACATCCTCTCTGTCTCACTTCTACCATTCTATTCTCGCATGGCTTGGCAATTCCAACAAAATCTGATCCCTCTTTGAGCACTGGCGGCCATTGGACTGCAGCTGTGCATGAGTGTGTGGATATTGTCCGACTGTTGGCTTAAAGTTCTATCTCAAGCAGTCGGAGGTCTGTGCCATCTCTGTGAGCCTTCTTATCCAGTTGGCATATAGTGAGTTCGTATCTGTACGAGTCTGTCTGAGTGTCAAGGATTAACAACCTCAATTCAGCAGGCAAGCGTGCACACGAGTCATCAGCATCGCAAACATACATGCAAGCTGTTTCAAGCTGCATAAGGATCGTATTTGTTTGATGTGACACAGAAAAAGCACTCTGTTTATGAAGGCCATGAACCAAAAGCCCTTTAGACATGCAGAGCGTCAGTCTTGACTGACAGTGCCGCTGTTAATCTCGAATAAAAGCCTTTTGTTAACATGTCTGTAAGGTTCGTCTAAAGAGTGACTGTCTATAATCCTGGATTGCAGCTACAGCTTATTTTTGCTTCTGTTTGCTCACCCATGTAAAACATGCATCCAGCCTTGAGATTTCTTAAAGGGATAGTTTACCCAAAAATGAAATTTCTGACATTATTTAATATCACTCATGTTGCTTAAAACAACATTCTTTATTTTGTGGAAAACAAAAGGATATGTTAGGCAGAATGACCTCACCTTTATTGTTTTTAATAAGAAAAAAGAATGCAATGAGGGTTTGTAACAGCATGAGGATGAGTAAATGATTACATAATTCTCACTTTTTGTTGAACAATTCCTTTATGGGTTTGTCTAGCATATATTTTTTTCCCTTTCCAAACTCTCTCTCTCTTCTGATTCTCCTCATTGTCTTTGTCCTTCCTGAATCTTAATGTACATTTTCTTCTGTCTGTCTTTCTCTGTTGGAAGTTGATGATCCAGCACAGTGGGCTATCTGTGATCTTAATGCAGAATTCTGGATTTCGATCCCTCTTGCCGTCATAGAGCAGCAGGTGAGGACCATCTCACCCTCCATCTCTTGCTGTGTCCCTCTTTACCTCTCTCTATAGTTGTCTTCCAAGTGTCTTCTCTTATCTCCTGTTTATCCATCAGTACTGGAATTTTCCCATAGAGTTAGATAATGTTGTTCCAAAGCTGAATGGCTTTCTTTGTTCTGTGGAGCACATCAGGAGATGTCCTGCAGAATGTTCATGTTGCTATTTTCCAATAAAACGAAAGTAGATAGCGATCAGGAGCTGTCAAGCTTCAAAAAGGATATAAAACACACTATAAGTAGTAAATACAACTTATGCACTGTTAAGTGAGCATAAAGCAACATAATAACTTTTTATTATGGAGTATGATGCATAAATAAAATGTAAACTACTATTCACTGAAAATCGTGCCCTCCACCATTACTCTCAAAAATCGTTCGATTATATTCAAACTTGTGCATTTGCTGAAAAATAATTCTTATAAGTCAGTGCTTTTGAATCTACAGTGAAAAGCAGAGAGCATTTTATTTTTTTTTGTTTTTTTTGTGAACTTTCTGCAACTCATTCACGCCTGATTCAAAATAAAACAAGAACTGTTACTATGTTATATGCACAGTACTTAAGGCTTGTAAGATTTAATATTACTTGATGGTTGTTGATATAGCAATGTGTTTTTAAAGATACACTTTTTGAGTTGTGTTGTAATTACTGGTATTTTATACAAATTAATGGACTAATAAAATACCTTCATTATCTTAAAAGGTCTGAGTAAACTTTTGCAAGGATCCGTTCTGTTAAAATATAAAATCACAGCATTATTTGGTAAAGGTCTGATGAGAGTAGTACATCCAATATGAATAGCATTTCTTACTTCCCAATATTTTCTACTCAAAATTACTAAAAGTAACATTAATGGAACGTAAAAGTAACGTTAATTAGGAATCAAAGTCAAAACTAGAAGTGCTAAATGTCTTACGATTTACATTACTCGCCACGTTTGAATATGCACAAGTTCAAATAAAATTTGAGAACTACATCATTAAATAACATTTTACATTTTGTTCTTTTCCTCACACAAATTGTAAGCTTTTGACTTATATAGTGCACAAGGCATATGGATGTAAGACTCCAAGGCAGAAGACAACTAAGTGAAATTGAAAAATTCTACACAGAATGACTTAAATACAGAATCTACACTGACTTTCTTCTGATCTACTAAAAATTCAGACTCATGCCAGCAAGTCTGAGTTTGTCACATCTGGAAAATCTTTGAAACTCCTCTGTCTATGATGTTAATCAGATAAACCCCCAACTCATCCCATGACTGGCCATTTGCTGAGGGACTACTTTTTTATGATTGCCATTGAACCCCATGGAAATCCATTGTTCTTCAATATAACCAACACTCTACACTTAAAACTATTGTACAAATCACGAGTATTCACACACACCTGGACATCGGGTCCAGGGAGTTCTCTCTTGAGGGAGTCCTCGCTTCCGGGGCTCTGCCTGGTCATTCCATCACCCATCTATCGATGCAACATACAAAGAACTTCTACAAGCCCAGCCAATGGACACCAACTTCAACGACAACAATGCAACATAAGTACCTCCAAACTTTCGCTGAAAGTACTGGTGTCTCTTTAATATAATTTGAGTAACCTGGTCTCAAATCATGGCGTACTATAGTCTTGTTTGTATTCAAAGATAACTTGACTGTGTATTTTATTAAATCTTATCCCCTTGAAATCTGTTGATCCTAAAGCTACATGCTCATAAACATTATATCAATCTATTTGTGATATTATTTTCAATGGCCATGAAAGTAGTATTACTGGTCCGGCATAGGTATATGATGCACAACATACAGCCTCTCGTATGCAAATGTCAACCCTACCTGCACGTGGTGCTGGATGCATCATCTAACAGGGCTCTGGCGACTGCGATCATGGGCGCAGGATAATAACCCTTTCAAGGTGTTGGAGGAAATGCTAAATTTGGCATGCGGCAAGATTGGGATCATGGATTGTCAAGCACCTGGCCACGACTGGAAGGAGTGCAGAAGGGTCTGTGTAGCATCTGTCGCCTCCCTGCCTCTACACCTAATAAGCAATGCGGCAGTGCCTCACATACCGATTGGCTATTGGGAGAACCTTAATCCCTTGGGAGTGGCACCCCCTTGCGGTATCCTAGCCAGAAACTTCATGAACAGTACAACTTACAATGACTACGTTGTCCCCGGTAAGGGACACCAGTGCTCACAAAATTGCTTTACTACAGCGGAATTCACAAAAATCTCTCGGCATTTATGCTTTAAATGAACAAACATTATTACAATTTGGCCAACAGGGTTTCCTGGCCAGAACTTTATATGAATATTAGGCTGACATTTGCTGTCTCTCCGAAATATGACTACCGAACACTGGAAAATGTATTATTCCCGTGCATGGATCTACCAATAGTTTTGCCATGTTTGCCATCTGTAGTGGGCCTACAGATGGCCAAGGATTACAAAGTGTTGGAATTTCCTTATCAAACAGAGCAGCCAAAGCACTTGTTGAATGGAAGCACATAAGCGATCGAAAAGCCATCATTAGATTAGCAGCCAAGCCATTTAACATTACTATCATGGCAATCTACGTGCCAACTAACGCAGCAGCTGATGATATAGCCAAAAACTTTTATAGCCAGCTGGAAGTTGCGATAGAGGGGATTCCTCAAAATGATTACCTAGTTATTGCGGGGGATTTCAATGCCCAACTGGGTCCTCCAGTTTCAGACCGAAGAGAAACTGGCAAAAACACGCTACGCACCCTGTGCGCTAACTGAGATCATCTACTCCATTTTGCAGCTACTTACGGTCTAGTAGTTGCTAACACCCTCTTCAACCACAAAGCCAGACATCTTCAAACATGGCTCAGTCCGGATGGGAAGCACCGAAATCAAATTGACCATATCCTAATCTGCAAAAAATGAATATCGTCTCTTGTCAACAGTTGGGCCAACTAGGGAATCCATGTTGTAACCGACCATGCTCTACTAACGACCAAGATTAGATTACGGCTGGCGACAGGCAAAAAGCCAAATATCACTAGGCAGTTTGATACTACCCAACTAATACTACCTTGAAAATCGTGCAGCTTTTTCTCAAACGCTAAACAACAATGTACACCTACAAGAACCCGAGGATACTGTAGAGGGCAGGTGGAAACACCTCAAACTGCCCTGCACAGTGCGGCGAAAGAGACCATAGGGTACGTAAAGAAAAGCAAACAAGGCTGGATAACTGAAAATACCCTGAATGTGTCCAAAAGCAGGCAAATTGCACTTAACAACAGCAACTTTATGCTTGCCAAGGAGCTAGCTAAACAAGTGAAAACAGGGAAAATTATTGGAATGCGCATGCTACTGAACTTGAGGCGGTATTCAATATCAAAGAAATTTGCACCACCTGTTAGCAGCTCGATCAAAAATGCTCAAGGTACAGCAGTTACGCAAAAGGACGAACTCATAGGGTGCTGGTCTGATTATTTTTGTAGCTTACTAAATTGGCCACACCCAGCTACTGCCCCAGCTAATGCCAGCAATGTACCCGTGCAAACGAACCCCCTAAGATGGACGAAATCCTAATGGCAATTATGGGGTTAAGGAACAACAATGATGAACTACCACCCACATTTTTCAAACTTAATGACCCGGTGGTCACAGACTATTTACAACAATTATTGCACAAGGTATGGGCTAAAGAACGTATACCCCAAGGTTGGCAAACGGCGATCACAGTTCCTGTTTTCAAAAACAACTGCGCCAATTATAGAGATATCTCACTCCTCAACCCGGTATCACGCCGAGGCGTGAAATAGACACGCCGGTCCACTCGCGGATGCGTGTCTATTTCACGCTTTGCCTCCTCTAGGCGTGTACATGACACGCGCGCGTCTACGTAGAATACCGGCAGGGGGCGATCGTTTCCTCAACGCCAACAACTGTCCGCGCACCAAAGAGGAAGCGATATATCGCGTTCTCCACTTCCGGGTTTATTTTTGTATATAAATACACTTTTTAAATAAATATATATATATATATATATATATATATATATATATATATATATATATATATATTTATATATATATATTTATATATATATATATATATTTATTTGTTTATTTACATCAGCACAAGATACTCGACAGCCCACACACACACACACACACACACACACACACACACGTATAACAACGTTAGGCTACAGCAACGTTAGGATTTCTTCATGAAAGCAGCACTATGTAATGAACCTTTATTTGTCACATATGGTCACAAGTGAAAGTAACCGGCGAAATTGGCCGGCATCCCGCCCGCACGAACGTGCAACGCGACGACAACGGTATCGCTTCCTCTCTGGTGCGCGGAGAGTTGTTGGCGTTGAGGAAACGATCGCCCCCTGCCGGTATTCTACGTAGACGCGCGCGTGTCATGTACACGCCTAGAGGAGGCAAAGCGTGACACCGACACGCATCCGCGAGTGGACCGGCGTGTCTATTTCACGCCTCGGCGTGATATCGGGTTGCACTCCTTAACATTGCCTACAAAATCATGGAGAAGATAATATTGCACCATAGTGGACCCTTTTTTGATTCCCACCCAAGAGAATTTCGCCAACCCACCATCGTGGCATTCCTAGATTTCACAGCAGCCTTTGATAGTGTCCACAGGGATGGCAAATGGGAGCTCTTAAGCGCTATTGGAATCCCCAAAAAATTGGTTTGCTTATGTTCAGTAATGTACGCTGATACTCAAAGCCTGGTTCGCGTCTATGGAGAAATGGGTAAAACTTTCAACATTGCAAGTGGAGTGAGACAGGGCGGAATCTTATCCCCATGCCTCTTCAATATTTGCATTGATGCCATACTCCGAAACGCACTTGACAATAAGCCAGGGGGCATCTCTCTGCACCCGTATCAAAAGCCTTTAACCGACCTAACCTTTGCCGATGCTGTAACCCTATTAGCTGAAACAACAACTGATATGCAAGCTACAGGGTTCAAGCAGAAGTGCAATTGGGTTTACATCTCAGCCCAGCAAAATCCAAGTTCATTGCGTATGACCCAGATCCCGACCACAACCAACAAATGCTATCAATCGGCCCCAATATAATAGATGCTGTTGATTCCTTTACCTACATGGGCAGCTTGATAACATAACCAGCCAAGTTGTCTGCGATGCCAACAGTCGAATACGTAAAGCCATGGCCACCTTTCTAGGCCTAAAATGCCTATGGAACCGCAAGGATATCAGAAACAAAATCAAAGGGCAGGTATACATGGCAACAGTACGTGCAACGTTGCTGTATGGTAGTGAATCGAGGAACACTAAGAAATGGGACCTCAAAAAACTAGAAATGTTTGACCACCGCTGCCAGCGGTCTATCACGAAAGTTTGCCTTATAGACAGAATCACCAATGAGGAAATTCGACGAAGATGCGGAATCCAACTACCGCTATCAGAACTAATTACCAAACGTTGCTGGAAATGGCTCGGCCATGTGCTAAGAATGCCCGAGGATAGGCTACCATCGAAAGCTTTCCTATGCACAAACGACCCTCGCTGGAAGCGGCCCCGAGGAGTGTATTAATGACCACTAAACGCTATTTTCAAAAAGCAGCAGAACGATTTATTATGAAGCCGTTCAATCTTAGTCGTAAAGCATATGCAAACACTTGCCAAAGATCGCCATCAATGGAAGGACATCACTCATGAAGCGACTCATATACACCTTGGATGAAGCAATTAAGCAGTATTACTGTGAGAATTAATCTTACATTCCGATCAACTCTTCACATGTGTCTGGGTGTAACAACAGTGTAACAACAGTACGTGTATGTGTTGTCATACTGGAGATCCAGGTTCAAATCCCACCCCATGACATACTTTTTTCCATGTCTCTACTCTTAATATTCCATATAATACTACTTATAGTAATGAATAAAAAATATTCCTCTCAGTGATTTGGTCACAAGGTGTTGGGGTTGAGAGAGGGATTTGATCCGGATAAAATTAACCATTGTTTTACTGTAGTAAAATTGTAGTAACCATGTGTTTTTGTGGAAAATATATAGTTCTGATGTACTAACCATGGTGTTAATACAGTAACATGTTGTTAATAGTAGTTAATAGTAACCATTTAATTTTGTGATTACTATGATTTTACTACAAAATACCATGGTGATACTATGGTTACCATAGTAAAACTATGGTTCATTTTTGTATCATAGGGTTGGTGTAGGCTGTCTGTGGGACTTCAATAAAACACAATAAAAAGGTAGGTTCCAGGGAGGTTGGGGGGGAGGTAACTCCCCAAATAATCAAAACAAGCAAGTACACCCCACCCCTTCACCCCCCAACCCCCTCAGTATTTAAAACAATATTTATACCATGATCAATTGAAACATGTAAATGATTTATGCCGCAACCCCCCCAACGTTCAAGCCAAATCTATGCCATTGCCTAAAATCATCCCTTTTTGTGTTCCACAGAAGAAAGAAAGTCATACAGGTCTAGAAAAACACAAAGGAGAGGAAACTATGAAAGAATGTTCATTGTGTTTAAGCTACAGTATTCATTTAGCTCTTTTCCTGTCTTTTTAATTTTTCAACATCCTGCTCTCATCCTCTTCCCCTATAAATCTCTCTGCTGTCAGCATGGCATGCATTTGTTTCATTTCTCTCTCAGCCTCAATCTTTCTATGCACCCCGCTCTATTTCTCTCTATTTCTCTCTGTCGATCTCTATCGGTATTCCTCTTCTAATAAATCTCTCTCTCTCTCTCTCTCTCTCTCTCTCTCTCTCTCTCTCTCTCTCTCTCTCTCAGTAATAGTTGGCTCAGTGACTTTACCTGCGTGAGCTATATTGATCAGTACGCAGTAAGGTTAGGGTGTTCTTGCTGACTGTTCCTCTGGCCTGCCCTGCCCTCCTGCTCTCTTACAGCCCATACCATTCACCATGACAAAAGGTTGAGTCTTTACTCACTGAGTAATTTCCTGTGGTGGCTAAAAGCAAAACATTTCATTCATTTTTTTTAAAACCAACACACACACATTAAGCTCGCTGCTCTGTGCTGGGAAACAGGAGCTATGCTGTCGAGTTTTATTAACACCCTGTTTACGGTGGCCAGTCTACATAGAGGGCTGCAGTGAATTGCTATCAATTGCAGCCATGGCGACTGTAACCCCCGGCAACACAGGTATCTGACACCTCAGGTGCCGCAGTTCATAGAGCCATATCAAATACATTTTCATGAAGTGCCAGCCTAAAAGCCTTGTAATTATTAAACAAACAGGCAGGTGGGTGTGCACAAATGTTTTGTGCTATAATGTGCTGGATGTGGACTGAAGTGAACTCATCAGAACTGAATTATAAATTGCAGACCGAATGGTGATGAACCGACGACGCCCGAGGTGTGTTTCCAAGGTAGCACACCTGAGCTCTCCCGTTATCAGTCCTCAAGCCCCAAAAAAACACACAATAGTATAATAGTGCTATTAGATCACTAACAATACTAACAATGCTTTTTCCATTCTACATTCAACAAATAAACGTTTTATTAACCGAATGAAAAACATTCAGTTAATAATGTTTTTAAAAATATATATAGTTTTGCATGACATTCAGTTTTACAGTCAAGCAAACTGTAGCAAAATCAAATGTGCTTTCAAAGAATGTCCTTTGCCTCTCGTACGTAGCATTGGGAAGTCTGATTCATTTCAGGGAGTTGTTCAAAAATGATTCTCTGATTGAATCACTGCACAGAAGTCCGTGTGCAGCATTTTACATTTTTGTCACATATTGCTTAATTCAACGCTGCTGTTCTTCTTTTTTTTACTCTATTACATGTTTCAGTGTTTATTCTAATAATTTGTTCTTTAGTAATATTAGTGCTATCAATACATCTACTGCATCAATTCATGTTTAACCCTCCTGTTATGTTAGGGTAATTTTTGACCCATTTAAGAGTTAAAAACAGCAAAAAGTTTGTCTTGATTTTGTATTTGGTAAAAAAAAAAAAGAAAAAAGAAAAAGCCTTTGGATTCTCCAAAACAATAAGAAATTGCATACCAAGTTTATTATACTTGCTTATATTCATGCAATATCAGGGTGATTTGGGTGGTTACTTGGGCAATACTAAATGGTTTCTTACTGGTCTGGTCAAAAGAGACCATCAAAAGTCTCTGACATCCTGATTCCGCAATATTAGTAGGGGACCTTTCAGTCAACACATTCTCACACCCAACTCGTCACATATGGACGCTTTGCCAGGACCCCTTGTCGTCACTTTTTAACGCTGAATTATAAAAGCTTGTATTTAGTGTGAAAAGCAAGCCTATATCAATGTTCATATTATAATCAAAAGGATGGTTAACCGTATATCTTCTGTAGATCTTTTTTGACCAAAACAAATAAGTTGTTTTGAAGTTTTTCTTTCTTTCTTTTTTTTTTTTTTTTTACAATATATATATATATATGGGTTAATGCTGTCATTCAAATCTGCACTATTATATCATATCATAGTTATATATTTCATAAGCTAATGCCCCCTTAAAGAGCTTAAGTGTAGTTAGCGGCTTTTTTAAAACTTTTTCATAGGGTACTATAGCTTGCAACTTTAATAACTTCATATTAGGAGTAGGGCTGCCACTACCTATTATTTTGATAATCGACTAATCGATTATTAGAGCGATTATTTGACTATTCACAATTATTGCAATGATTAATCATTAGCTCTTAACAGACTATTCAGCTTGTGTACGACTTAAAAGGTTGTATTAAATGTGCTTCCTAACAAAAAATTACCTCTAAATGACATTCACTAAATTAAAGGAAAAAATACTTTTAAACAGTTAATGCAAAATATCAAATTTTTATCAAACGTTTTTGTCTTTTCTTTAGAAGCAACATATAAGATATTTAAACTTGCTTTAAGAGAATGTATCTTAAATATACAGTAAGTTTGTATATAAGTGTATTTATTTACATGGTTATACGTCTGTGAGTGCAAAATATACATATATTCAAGATCTATTCTCTAAAAGCAAGTATAAATATCTTATATGCTGCTTCTAAGGTGAATGCATCTTTGAATGCATACTTGAATGGATACTTCTGCAGTACAGCTTCTAAAGTAAATGTACATTGTTTTAAAGGACGTTTAGATATTTACATTGTAAATCAAGCCAAAAACAAAAACTAATAAACAACATATTTTGTTGCTGTGTATAATGGGGCGAAGACTACCCTCTCTCACCTTTCTGTTCACTTCAATCCATCTTTAACTCACAAAAAAAAAAAAAAACCTCTCCCTTATTAATAAAGCTCATATTGGCAATTTTCTTCACGATATTAAACACACAGTGACACATGTATTATGATTCAATAAGTCGCGAGCCATCACAATATAATCTAGTTTTGCTTCAGTAGAGCGGCAGCTCTGGCTCTGCTTATTCTACAACGATTTCCACTCACGTTACGTTAAATTAGATAAAACGACTATTCGACAATGAAAATTTTTGTCAACAAACTTTTTAATGTTGAAGTTGTCAATAACGTTGACTAATTGTTTCAGCCCTAATTAGGAGAAGTTCATGGCTTAATAATAATTTGCACCATTTTACCATTTAAAATTACCATTGCTTCATTTACATTTCAGTTGTTGCAACATGTCTAAAGCTTCTCATTTTAATGAAAGAGCATTGCATTAGTAGCAAACAGAGCTGTGAACGATGATTGGCAGGATGTGAGGCGATTGTTCTGTTTTTTATTAAACGCTGTCCTGGTTCTGCATGGTTCTGTTTATTTGCCAGTGAATCCCTGCAGTGTCCAGTTCTGTTAGCCAGCTCTGCTGTGAGCTCTGCTGCGTTTGGCCATGGGGATGAAATAGACCTGGCTAGTTCTCAAACAGACCTGCTTGCTGGCCCTTCTTTCTGATAACTTTCATCAAAAATGAAAGAGCAAACCAGGACCTTTCCTATTACATCTCTATTAATTCTTGTGATTCCATGTTCGAGTGTCAAAACACAAACAAAACTACACACACACACACACACACACACACACACACACACACGTGATGTTTGCAGTAACTCATTTTGTGTTGATGTTCATCTCTAGTCCATTTGACTCATGCTTCTTTTTCGTGAGAATGACTTTAAAGGAATAGTTCATCCTGAAGTGAAAATTCTATCATTATTTACTCACTCTTATAAAAACCGGTATGACATTTGGAAAGTAGAAATTGGAAATGGAGCTTTCAAGCTTCAAAAGGGATGCAAAATCACCAATAAACCATAATAAATGTGGTCATAAAAGTAATATGATAGCTTTGGTAAGTTGTTATTCACTGACAATCTTCCCCTACAGTGAGTTGTAAACCTCAATTAGTCAATTTTGTGGACAACCTTTTTTGCGGACATAAAGATTATTAGTGAATAAAGACTTAAATCTCTAATTGAGGGGAAACTA
This sequence comes from Moxostoma hubbsi, assembly GCA_032164185.1. Taxonomy (NCBI): domain Eukaryota; kingdom Metazoa; phylum Chordata; class Actinopteri; order Cypriniformes; family Catostomidae; genus Moxostoma; species Moxostoma hubbsi. The sequence continues at coordinate 34,168,882 of JAVLUX010000001.1, read as the reverse complement.
GATAATGACAGACTTGTCATTTGTTGGGTGCGCTATTCCTTTAAGACAGCAGTGAACAAGTAAAAGTCCTGAATGGCACTTTTACAAACATTAGATAGGTAAAATGTGTGCACATGTCTGTCTGAGAGACACCTCTAATACATTTTCATTCTGAATGCATCAACCTTTTCCTGTCCCACAGTGTGATTTTAAAGTCCTTAGTACCACTCTTCACGAAACAGCACAATTTCAAAAGCACTGACAGATTTGCCAACCATCCGTCTGTAAGCGATTCCATTCAGCCCAGCAGGACAAATAATCCGAGCAGGCACGCAGGCAGTCCAAGGACACCACTGCCCCCAATCTCTGAGTTTGATTTATTGGCTTTGCCGCTGGAGAGATGCGATCTGAGTATATCAGTGCTGGACTGAGTGAGCCCGGTCTTAATCAACAGAGCCTCACAGATGTACACAGATGATTATGCAGTCCAACAACCCACTGTGACTCAGTGGTCAATGCAATTCAAGATGAAAGGTCCCAATAAGTGTGGTGGGAGGAAGCTGAGATGGCAAGCTAGACGGACAGCAACGGCAGATATTTAGGTGGATTCTGATATGAGCAGATGATCCAAGATCAGATTTGGACCTTTCAGCATGCAAGCTGAGCTTTTGAATGTAGGAGAAGAAGACTGACCTCAGCTCAAAAGGTTGCTTTCATTCGAGCCTGATCTCAAATTGTGACGTGCCGATATTTTTGCAAATCAAGTGGCTTCTTACATGTAGCTCAGGAGTTCCAAAGTGAACAGTGTGGTGCTAAAAGCAAGTTAAAGTTTCTCCTAAACAGATGAGGTTTTTACATTTTAATGCTCCGCCGAGTTTTAAGTGAAAAAAACAATGTATCAATAATTACAAACTGGATATTTCACACAAAATGTATGCTTATTAAAGTAGTGCATCATTCCTCACGCGTCACCTGTACTGAAATATATCGAGTTGAGTCTCCTGTGTGCTTTGTGTAAGGAGTATTATTCATATGATGCACAAAGTTGCTTCCTTTGTAGAGCGTTCCATATCATACACTTATGAGGGCCATTTTCAGTTAGAAGTCAGCTTCCTGTGTAGGCAATAGGCAGCATGGTATCTCACTAGGTTTTGTAACAGAGCCCATATGGCTTATCACTATTGTACCCTTGAGTTAGGCATTTAACCCCAGGTTGTTCAAAGGGGATTGTTCTTGTTTTACAGTAAGTGCACTTTACTCACATCGCATCACTCAACACGCTAAATGACTACTTAAAAACTGTTCTAAGAATACCACAAGGAATGGTTGAGGTCACTGAACTGTGACAAAAAGTAAAAACATGCCTAAAATGATCCAAACTGCATTGAAATGTTTATGAATATGAAGCAGCAATACATGCCCAGGTCAAACACCGAATAAACATAGTGTTATTTCACTATGTTGCATCATCAGATCAGTCCTTTTAGATGTCAAATTCTTCACCACCAAACACTAAATGCAACAATCACTTTCTTTCAAGCTCTTACTGATAGAACACTGTTTTATGGAGAGTGAACTGAAAGATGAAACATTGGTAGAAGTTGAGCCAAACAACCACTAGTGTAGGATTTGACATTCGGGACACTATGAGGGTGTTTGAGTTTGAAACAGAGAAAATTATAGAAGGTGCATTAAAGTCAACATGAAACAGTGTTCACAACCCATTTTACGCTTGTAATGTAATGGATTTCCAAGTGAAACTGAATACTAAATGAGAAAATGAGATTTGGTGGGACTTGATATTATCCATCGAAATAGGATCATGAAAATGTCATCACTATGACATGTGATTGAAGGGGAGGGGTTAAAAAATAAAAGGGCCTGGTGACAAGTAAATAGGGTTAATATTGGAAAATTTGGGCTTTTGTGTGAGTAATTATGTCTTACCAGTTCCTAGTTCAGTATTCTCCAATGCGGTGTGCTGGTTTTGATGCACCCACTCTCCATTGCATTTAAAAAAGATCTGGAGGGCAGGGCGGGCACGGCAACGTAACTTGATGGGGTTGCTCTTGACAATGTATGCATCATCAGGCTCCTGCAGAAAGTGAGGCAGTGTTCCAGACATCGCTGAGAGGCCATCACGTGATCCTAAAAAAAATAAGTTTGTTATTACAGGTTTATTAAATGCTTATTACATATTCATCTCTTATTACATCTGGAACCCTTTGATAAGTGTTGCTCTGAATAAACCACACCAAAATGAGAGGAGGACTTCTGTAGTATGTGCTTGCACAAGGGTAAAATGGTGATTGCCCTTTTCTTGGGTTCGGACCTACATACTTTTTAACTACTACAAGAGCTTTAACTACTAAGCTATAGCTTTGCAATTAATATCTCTTCACACTTCCATTCCACAATGAAGTGCATCAAAATATTAGCTTACCTGAAAATATCTAACTGAGCAGCAAATCCACAAAAAACATCTAACTGAGCAAATCGACTTTACACAAAGGTAGCTATCTGCACATCAGCCAGGTCTCTCTGAAAGCAAGCTTACTCGCTTGCTTGACTGGTCTGTCAATCACATTCAAAAGCACTCTCAGTTTGGATGACGTTTTCATACGAACAGCATATGAGACTATGACACCAAGAGATAAAGTGAAAACTGCCCGAAAGCACGTGAAGGTGCCTGCAGCAGATTTCAGAACAGCATAGAACAGGATGTACTGAAAAAAAGGAACACTTCATATTTCTTGAATCATGAGGTCACACAGGCCTGAAATCACATAGCGGACAGCAAACATGCTCTTGATGAATTGAGTAGTGGTGCTCGTATATGGGTGACTCAGGATCGAATCCAGCCTGCAACATGCCCTGATCCATTTGCAATCTCTCATCAGTATAGTTTCTTTTCACTGTATCTGTCAAATAAAGAGGCAACTGTCCAAAAATAATAAAACAATATAATAAATCTACAAAAAAAAATTGAAAGTCGGAAAACTGTTCTGACATGCTCTATGAAATCAGCCACATGCGAGTGTAAAATTCCATTTCACACAGGGATATTTGGAGAAAGATTTAGGGTCTAAAAGTGTTTCCTGAATAAAAGAGCCACACAAGAGTGACAGCAGCTGAAATATCCACAGTGATTCAGTGCACACGGTGATTTAAAGCACTCCTCTCTCTTTTGCTCCTCAAATTTTCTCTTTTGCTTTCTCTCCATTTCTCTCTGTCACTGCATGTGTGTGCGCACAAACACACACTCACGATCTTCGACTCACCCCCACTAATAAAACTGTCAAAGACGTAATTGGATGGGAGCGTTTGGAAACGATTTTCCCTGACTGTAATCTAAGCATAATAGAGATTTCTGTTGACTTGTAATCCTTCTCTGAGAAACTTTATGCATACGAGTGCACAGGTGTGTAATCCACTGGCAAACATACCTGATTCATCCTGATTAGAATGAATACAGATATGCCTGCGTGTGTGCAGCTCAAACTGAGAATATCAAAGCTCTTGCTTTATACATTTCTCTCCCTTTCCCTATCACTAAATTTCACTCTTTTCCCAGATTAAAATGATATGGCTCAGAGATTTCTCTTTCTCCACAACCAGTTATCCAGGGGTCAGAAACCTACAGATGGGACCTAGGGGTACAGATTTGCTATAGAAACTAGAGAATTTGCTCTCCATTTAATCTCATTGCTATCTATGAGAAGAAAAAAATAGTTTGCTTTCTCCATCTTTCTCCATCCCACCTTGTTTCTAAATTCCAGAAATTATATAAAAACAGAATACGCTTTTTATATGAAAATTAATGCATTCAATGCCAGTGCTTTTGTGCTTATGGACATAATATGCTTCTTTTAAAATAAACACTCCCACACATAGACAACCTGGTAGGAGTGCGAACACATTCATATTCAAAAAGAAGCACAAACATACAGTATGAGACCATGCAATTCCATACTGTAATGCACTGAAATTATTCTTTTGCACGCCCACAAACAAATTAAGTCACATTTACAAGCAAATGTACAATCGCAACGCACTCATAAGCAACCACACATACTCGTACATCACAAGCTTTTATCCAGGCACCATCACAGATGTTCAGGAGTGCTTGACATGATGACAGTCTGATGAAAGGGGAAAATAGTCATCCGAATGAGCCACAGCTGAAAAGAGAGAGGGAAGTTAGGGGGATGGAGAAAGAAGAGAGAAAGAAAGAGGAAGTGCAAATGGAAATGGGTGGAATGAGCTATTTTTGAGTGATGACTGTTAAGTCACATCTGTATGCAAAGTGATTCATATAGGACAATAACTGCAGCTGAGAGGGGGACTGTCCATTTGATCCTGATGGAAAACAAACTTTAGCAGAGAACTTTAACACACACACACAAACACAAACACACACACACACACACACACACACACACACACACACACACACACATGAATGTTTCTGTTTGCTGTATAGCAAAACAGTTCACCCTAAACTTTTCTTGGTGGAGTTGAGAGTGGAGAGTTTAAGTTTTTGCAAAAATCGAACATGATCGCACAGAAAATTGATATGTTTCTGTCGAATGTTCCAGTACCCTGATATTGACCCCATTCCACAGAGTAATTGACAAGTGAAATCCCCCTTCAGACATTTTTGCACCAGTTCAAATTTAAAACACATTGCGTGAGCAGCCTGAAACACGGGTTCTGATCCCATGGAAACCAAGTATAATTACTTTCACATTATCAATCATAAGCTTGATTCGGATGTTGCATTTTTAACTCTAAGATTTCATTTTCACTCTAGGAAAAGTTAGGTTTAGGGTTGGGGTTAGACATGATTAATAGGCTAAATAATGGCTAAAGTTTTATTAGTTTTATATATTTTTCAGTTTAATAATGCATATTAAAGCCATCAGACTCCTCAATACTCAGAGACTGGTTTGACACACACACACGTGTCCTGAGTTGCACTTTAATAACTGCCACTTTATAACTGTCTGCTACCTCAATAACTGCTATGTGCATAGAACACTATCTCATAGTATGTTAAGTTTACATTTGGCATTTAGTCATCTTTTTGCACTACTGTGTACTGGTCGGCGCTGCACTGTCTATCACTGTGCCTGTTGTCCTGTTCATTGTTAGAAATTTTTTGTACTGTCCCGTACTTTTGCACACGTTTTTGCACGTGCACTTTATATAGGTATTTTATATAGGTATTTTATTTAGTCTGTGTAGTCTCATGTGGTTCTGTGTTTGTCCTATGTTATTTTTATGTAGCACCATGGTCCTGGAGGAACGTTGTCTCGTTTCACTGTGTACTGTACTAACTGTATATGGTTGAAACGACAATAAAAACCACTTGACTTGACTTGAATAACATGGATCAGCAGATTTTGCACAAAATTGTGGACTTCTTACTAACTCAAGTTCATGCATTTAAATTTCATTTAAACAAAAACAAACAGTTTAAATGTAATTTAGTTAAAATAAAATGTATTGTGATTGTGTAAAGGTTCATGTGACTTTCAATTTTGTGACCAATGAGCTATGGTGAGCAGTGTGCAGAATTTTTGCTCCTTTGTTTGTATTATTACCTGTGCAATTGCCCACAACCATTCAGGTGTGCAAGGGCTGTTAATGTAATACTTCTCTGGATCTTAAAAAAGTCCTTTGTGTCAGATTGGCTCTTCATATCAGTGTATTGTTTCAGGGTTCATTAAACAAACACATGATTTTGTTAAGAGAACTGACGGGTGCTTTATAAACTACATGATGGTTTTCTAAAGAACTAGAGACTGGAGAAATGTTAAAGATGTATTCAGGCAGTAAAACCTTTTTTATTCTAAATGGAAGCTTTATTATTTATGTTTGAGAGTTTACTGTTGAGACATTGTCAGTTTATTTTTCTGTGTTTGTTTCAGTTGTGCAGTGTTAGTTCTTGATAAAACTAAATGGGACGAAAGTGACCATGACATCCTACTGCAATCAGGCCTCAGACACAATAACAAAGTACAGACTGCCTCTCCGAGGAGCTTTTTAGTGTGTATATGTGTGTGATTGTGTAACGTGGTGGTGGGAGAAAAAGTATGAGAGAGAGAAAAAGGGAGTGAGGATGATTTCTAATGGCTCTCACTATGTGTGTGTGTTTTCCAAACCTCTCTGGGTAAAGGGTTCTGACAGTTATTTAATGTCTCATTTGTATGAGTTTATAAAGCGCCCGTCTGTTCTCTTAATTCACAGCGTGACACAGCAAAAATGCCAAAATGGCCGGCTGCGTCTTCTCAATCCCCCACCGCTGTCAGGGTCGAGATGCCACAGCAATGATGTACGAGCAGCGGACCACCCCGGCAATAACGGCGGACACTAGATACATTTCACGCCACGGGAGCAAAACAAGATATCACTGCCACCAGATCTAAACTATGAGTTTATCACACACACACACACACACACACACACACATTCACACACACCTGTCCGTCACACTGAGAGGTCTCCATCGCAAAGCGCACACACACAAATACATACACTTAACATTTTGAGATGCCGCTATGATCTAGAAGTGATAAAGTTATCATTCTCTGATATATAGATTGCCATATCATGTGTTCATATCAAAGCACATGTTTACATGCCAGGGTTGAGGAAGCTATTTTGAATCTGTAGCTTGCCAATGCTACTGATACTGTAAGTTTAAATTGAATTGAATTGGATTTTAGTTATCCTTTTGAAGAAACTGTGAACTAAACTACAAGGTAACAAGAACAAGGAAAAAATGTGAAAAAGGTTAGTTCACCTAAAAATGTTAATTCTGTCATCAATTGGCAAACGCATTGGATTGAAATGTGATTTGTTTAAAAATGTGGATTTGGAACAATTTGAGGGTGAGTAAATGATCACAGAGTTTTCATATTTGAGGGAAGTGCTTTTCTAACTAAATAAATAGCTTTTAATTTCCTGCATTTAAAAATTCTGTGAATGTCAGGGGACTTGAGCCGCAGCTTTATAAGCAGATACTGTAATTTATAAGCAAAGAGAATTGAATTAATCTTGTGTAAATCTTTCTAAGCAGATACTGTAGTTTATAAGCAAACTGAACTGTATTCATCTCTTTTAGTGCTTTATAAGCAGATACTGTAGTTTATAAGCAAAGTGAACTGTATTCATCTCTTTTAGTGTTTTATAAGCAGATACTGTAGTTTATAAGCAAAGTGAACTGTATTCATCTCTTTTAGTGCTTTATAAGCAGATACTGTAGTTTATAAGCAAAGTGAACTGTATTCATCTCTTTTAGTGTTTTATAAGCAGATACTGTAGTTTATAAGCAAAGTGAACTGTATTCATCTCTTTTAGTGTTTTATAAGCAGATACTGTAGTTTATAAGCAAAGTGAACTGTATTCATCTCTTTTAGTGTTTTATAAGCAGATACTGTAGTTTATAAGCAAAGTGAACTGTATTCATCTCTTTTAGTGCTTTATAAGCAGATACTGTAGTTTATAAGCAAAGTGAACTGTATTCATCTCTTTTAGTGCTTTATAAGCAGATACTGTAGTTTATAAGCAAACTGAACTGTATTCATCTCTTTTAGTGCTTTATAAGCAGATACTGTAGTTTATAAGCAAACTGAACTGATTTCATCTCTTTTAGTGTTTTATAAGCAGATATTTTATAAGCAAATTGAACTGTATTCACTTCATCAGTTTAGTAAGCACTAAGCAGTAAATATGCATATTGTATGGACATGCACATCTGCGGAGGGAGAAGCGTGTTTTTTTGCGTGACCATCGCAGTACACAAACCAGCATAATACACAGATAGGATAGCCAGAGCTTTGGGATTGCGCAGAACAGAACTTGCTAAAGTCAATCAAGCTTCACCCAATATCATGACGGAGCAACAAAACCTGCTATTGATTTTAATTCTACAGAGAATGTTCTAATTTACAGGGCTATGGAGAAAGTCAAACCTCTCAAACTGCTATAGACAGCCTTGACATTATGAGGAAAAGGGGAAAAACAGTGTGCCATGCACCAACATTAATGACAAGGCTTTTAAAATACAAATCATCATCCTTACTAAAATGTTTTTACTAACCGGTAACCGGTATATATGCATACAAAATCTATTAGGGCAAATCTTTTAGACTTTCATTACAACTGTGCATGTTGTAGTTAAAGGTTTCTAAATGTGTTTAGGCTATTATTTCTTAATTTTTTTTAACAGAAAATACTATATACAGTATATATATATATATATATATATATATATATATATATATATATATATATATACTGTATATATATATATATATATATATATATATATATAAACAAATTTTTTATATACGTATACATTAACCCAACCTAACAGCTATAGAAATCCATGGTCTTGTGTCTTGTCTGTGGTAATGGCCTTTTTATTACAAATGCCACTGTTAAAAAATAAAAGAACAATGATTAACTTTTATAAAGGCAATTTAAAATGATGGGGTTAAAATCTGGACTTCCATGAATTATGGACAAACTATTGAAAAAGTTATCCGTCTGTTCTATCTTAATGCTGTTATAACTGGCCATGTTTGCGGTCAGATCAGTGTTTCCTAACCACTGTGCCGCGGCACACTAGTGTGTCGTGAAAGGCTGTCAGTGTGCTGTGGAAAATTATAAAATTCCTCAAAATAAATAAATGCAAAAAAAAAAAATAACAATAATAATTTCAGGGATCAAAACTCCTCACCTTTCTGAGAAATTCGCCATTTTGAAACCATAATAGGTCACTTTTGTGATTGTGAAGAGCAACGATTAAAGTGCAGAAGTGACTTTCGCATGACTCACATCAGCACTGCAGAATACATTGAAGTCTATGAAGTGACTTTACACCAAAGTGTTTTTCACACACAATTTTTGTCACTGTCCAAATTTGCAGAGACATTGAATGTCTCATAATTTCTTTTAATTAAATATTACCTTATAGTTTACGAATATCAGAGACCCCAGTTATTGAACTCATTTAAAATCACCAAGAAATCGCTTAGACCTAAACATACCACTACACGAGTCCTTTTATTACTTTCTGCTATTTTATAGGTTTTTTCTCTCTTCCAAATACATGTTTTCAATGTGTATTGTGAATACCTCCCACTTTTTTATGTGGAAACTCATAAAATCGGCCCCTCTGTGGCGCTTTCTGCAAATCTTGTCATGTGAAGCGCGATGCGGCGCTTGACGCTGTGTTCTGCATCCAGAACCAAATTTAAACTGCCACGAGAATTCGTCTGTCCGAGGCAAAGATGCAAAATCTAATGACAAAGATTGGGTTCTGTTCAGTTCATGTTTTATGTGTTTTGTTCATATTTTAATCGTATTAGTTTTTTTGTAATATTGCGTTGTTCATATGTCGTGTTTTAGTGGCCTCCGCTGTCACTGCGGGGGAAAAAAACATTAATCTGCTTCGTGTGGTGTGTCTGTTGTTCATCTGTTCTCCTCATAAATAAATAAATGCATAATCTGCTATATACTCATCCTGTAAATTCATGATTAAAAATGAAAATGTGAACAAAAATAAAAGCTTGTAAATGGCTTTTTATCATTAAAATATGAAAATTAAGATAACGGGTAATAATAGATTATGACAGAATTTTTACGACCCTGTCCGTCACGGAAGATGAGAAGGTCTAATTTTTGAGAAATCTCCATAGCCGAATTTTAAACACGCTTCTAAGATGGACAGAAAACATGGACAAGTTCTTGAAAAGGAAAAATATTGAGGATGGTTAGCCTATGTGGCATAGTGGTATGCCGTAGAATTTTTTAGTCATAAAAAGTGTGCCATAGCAGAAAAAAGGTTGGGAAACAATGCTTCAGATATTCCAGGAGATTAATTAATTCATTAGCCTGTGAAAAAAATGCTAAGTGGTAAGTGAGTTTGACATTTGACAGTGGCTGGTGGGCCAAAACGTTAATGGCAAAACATGCAGGTTAGTAGCATTGCTATAAGACTCAAGTTTCTCCCCAACGCTGGCACACAAATGCACAGAAAGGGAGAACCAGAGCAGACTGTATGATTGCTCTTCAGACTTGTTCAGGGGCATGAAGGCCTCCCAGGTCCCATTAGTTGTTCAGTATTTTTTCAGATATGCCTAAAATGAGCTTCTGCACCAATGTAAGCTGCATTTTTTTCTCCCTGTTCTGCAAATCCAGTAGAAAATGGTGCAAAGTGTGCATTTCAGACAGAGAGAAAGTTTTGCACCTTGGGGAGCTTTGACAGAATGCTGGTACAGAATGGGGGGGGGGGTTGAGTCTGGCTGGGTGGTGGCCAGCATTAGTGATTCCATCAGCCTGCCTAAAAATGGCCTTCATCAATACACATGATACTTTTTTCTTTAAACAATTTAGCTCTGCATTGTAGCATTCTGGGATTTCTGTATTTTCATCATACTCCCATTTTCATCAACAAGATCAAATGATCTAACACATGATTCAGATACAGAGTTGGATAAAAAAAAAATGGGAGAGGGGTAAAGGAAAGGGGAGACTGGGTTTTTATAATAGAGTTTGGAAACCTGGTGAAAATCTGGTGAAATTATAGAATTGAAACAGTTAATGTAATTGGGCACACCTCTGGATTACTGCTGATGAAATAATAAAGACCTCCCCTAATACTTCATTACAATAGCAGCATGCCAGGGGCCAATAATCAAGTGTTTACTGATTTTCAAAGCAGCAAAACACATAAGAGGCAGAAAACAGAGGCAGAGAGAGAGAAGGGAAAAAGAAAGAGAGGGAGAGGGTGAGAGAGAGGGAGAGAAAGGGAGAAATATTGAAGTATTTGAAGCTGATCATAAATATCATGGCTAAGAATAAACGCGACATAAATTTACAAGCGAGAACTGTAATTGCAGCTGTTCAAAATTCAAATGCATGGCCACAGTTGTTAGCTAATTGGTATAAACAAAACATCTTTAAGTAACATTGACATTTCAGATAAGGTTGGGAAGTGGCACTTTTATGTGCCTATTTGTGCAAGGCTGAATGTAAGTAGAGAGTTGGGGGGAGGCAGTTAAGATGGCAGTAATAACATGACAGGGCAAAGTTCTGTCGATTTCAATTTGAATCTGATGCTGATTCTCTGTGATGTAGCTTAAATACTCTCACAGACACTTAAATGATATCTATGAAGAAACGGACTAAAGGAACGGTCATTACATTGCTTGATAAATGACAATTACAGATTTACTTATTGATTGCAAGAGTTGGGCCAGAAGATAACCACATAGCAACGCACTAAAAAGCAGAACACCTTAGCGACCTCATAGCAACACCCTGGCCACTGCCCACAACAACCTAGCATCGTGGCAGCTGCTTTTGCCAGCTTGATCGTATAATAATTATGTGACTGAGGCAACATGTTTGTAAAATGACATTACGAGGTACCTTACTTGTATAGAACCAGTTCCGAGGTGAAATGTCCACTGAGTGGCGCTAAAAGAGAGTTACATTTTTTCACAAACAGATGAGGTTTTTAAAATTGCAAATCGAGTTTTAAATGTACAAAATCAACCTTCATACCCATATAAAAAAAATTGGCAACCATTTACTTGCATAGTGTAGACCAAAAGAGCTGAGAAATTCTTCTAAAAATCTTAATTTGAGTTCAGGAGATGAAAGAAAGTCATACACATCTGCGATTGCATAAGGGTGAGTAAATATTGGGAGAATTTTCATTTTTGGGTGAACTGTTCCTTTAAAGACTGTTGCGGGCAGAAAAGTTTTCTGGGAAGTGTTAAAGGAAATGCAAAAGACATGAGCAATATAGAAGATACCTCCTATGATTCTCAGAACACTTCAGATGGTATCAAATTCCTTTGAGAGGATTCGTGGATGTGTGAAAGTGATTTAGAGAACAGAGAGTGAGGGTCCTTCTGGAGTGCTTGAGATCGAAGACTTCTTCTTTTTTCATCTGTCTCCAAAGGCTTTCTCACTAAGTAATATTACTGAAAGTCATATCTTTTTTTTTTCTAATCGCAGTCCTATGGGATCAAAGTTCCTGGGATGCCTAAAGTTTGATTAACATCCTTCTTTTCCATTTAAAGAGTGAATCATCACATAAGTGTTCTGTAATACTTGTCTCAGACATGCAAAAAAGCATCAGGATCTAGGATCTCAACAGGGATTACTCAGTATTAAGGAGTACAATAGACCTTTTAGAGAGCCCATTTAATTTAACACAAACAAAAACCAGGCTGTGTAGAACGGAAGTACAGTGTGTTCAATGGGCCACATTCAGAAATCAATCAATTATTCGTAAAACCGTTCTTACGCATTTAATTCAGTGCAACAATATACAGTATGTAAAAATGGATTTATAAATGATTTACACAGTAATGAATTCTGTGTGTGCTTTATGATTTCATACTATTGTATTCCTGGGTGATAATCATTCAAATTGAACAAAAACATTGAAAAATAATGTTTTTTCACCACTGATGTTTGTGGAAAAACATGTTTATTTTATCAGCTGAATGACTGAATCCCAGGTAAAAAAAAAAAAGCAGTACATAATGGGCATTCATCATTCATGAACAAGCAGAGCAAGTTTATGTGTAAATTATACTTTTTTAATGCAACCAAATGCAGAATTTAAAATTAAAATGGTTTTACCATATTTGTTCTGCTCGTGTTTTATTAATAAGGCAAATTGAATGCACTGTTCTTCCGTCCCTAAGATATATTGTTTGACTACTTCACAACAACCTTTAAATAAATTGGCCAGTCCACTTGTAGTGGTTCTTCAGAGCAGTCAAATACATAAGCACATGCGAATATCAGCAATCTTTTAAACTATGGCTAACATTAAAGAGCAACTAGGTTTTGAAAGATTATTAAAAAAAAGAGAGCCATTCAAATAACTATTTAAATAAATAAAAACAGAGCACATTTCAGGAGGTCATGATTGAAAGCATTCATTTCAAATATCAACTCTTCTTAAGACAGACTAGAAAATGTGTGTTGCCACCAAACTGTGGGTCTACTTTTAACTCTTACCCAAATGAAGGCTGTTTTCACACAGATGCAGTTTAAAGTGCCTTGGAGCATCATCCCAGTAACAGGATGTCACACAGAGTCAGGCCGATACTGTCACGGTCCCGTCAGGCGGAACACCAACCTGACAAGGTGACAGGACCTTGACAGTATCGGCATGCCTCTGTGTTTTGTGTACCCCTTTTGTGTGAGCACATGGGTCTGGTTGTTTGGGTCCGCCGTGCACGTGTTACCGCAGTGCGCTCACTGGTGATGTCATGTCCTATCAACCTTTCAGGTTGTGTGTTTTGTCTAACGAGCACTATGACATCATCCTCCCTTGTCTGTTTTTTTTCAAAGTGTGTTTACGTTTTGCCCTAATCTGTTTCAGGTGTCACTGGCATGCTGAATCAGCATTTCCAAGGGAACCCTGATTGTTTCCATGGGAACACTAATCATTACAACCTTCAGCTGTGAGTGGCACCTGACCCTTGTTTGGCTTATTTAATCCCCTCATTTGTCATGTCCGACGTCAAATCATTGTTATTGTTACTGTGAGTGTCATTGTGAATGTTTGCTGTCAAGTGTTAACTGTGCTCTCTTGTGTAGTTGGAGCTTGCTGCTGTTTTGTTTCATGAGTGTGATAAGAAGTGGTTACCAAACTGTGCTTTCGAGCGTTGGCTGGCGCTGAGCCAGAGACGTACACGCTCTGCGGAGTCATATCATTCACAACTATTCATTGTTTTCATCCACATAATGTTTATTTTAGGTTTCAGACATTTAAATTCACATAAGTACAAAAAAAAACAATATATTTAGAGTTTGTAAAATACACACTGATGTCTATGAAAGCGGCAATAATATTCCTATCCATTATAATCAGGTTGCGCCCATCGCGCATAGAGCTCAACTAACATGATAATTATAAAGGTGATGTTTATAATGGTGATGTTTATAAAGGTAATGCTATAGTATAGCTAACAAATTTGTGAATATTTTGAATAAAAAAGGAAATAAAAGTTGGCTGTGGTGGCTGTGGTCTGTGGTCACGTGACAAGCAATGACGTGTCACCATGGAAACAAGAAAGTGATGCGTTCTATAACGGTTGCTTTGAAAAACGCACACTTGATGGCAGCGAATTTTGTGAAAAGGTTAAATATAAATGAATGTTAGGTGAATGATAAAATTATGAACATTTCAAAACTGCTATCGTGGCTTCAATCTGGCAAGAGAAGTTCGGATCAGGAGGAGAATGTTTCAATTACAAGAACTGAAGAGGACGAGAGTGAACCGAGCACAGGTGCTAACAGTGGCAACTTTGATATCGCTGGTGAAGTCCCCAGAGCATCTGCTAGCAGCAGCAAACATTACAAAATAGTGAGAAATTATGACCCAAACTATATCAAATTTGGATTTATTTGGAGCGGGAGAGAGGAAGAGCCCAGGCCGCAGTGTGTGGTATGTGGCAAAGTTCTTAGCAATGAATGCATGAAACCATCGCATCTCAAACAGCATCTTGTAACCAAACACACGGCGCTGAAGGACAAGCCAGGGGATTTTTTTTTTGCGAAAACGTGATGAACTGAAGCAATACATTTTCATTTAATCTTTAAGTACAGTTTTTATTTCACTTTTATGTGCAATACATTTTAATTTAATCATTATGTAATTTTTATTTTATTTACCTCTATGTAAGCAGCACAGTGCAGTGTTGATGTTAAAACTGTGTTGTTACAATGTTCAAAGTGGCTGACAATAATAACTGTTCTTATTCTAAATAAAACTGCCTGTTTTTTGAGCTGTGCATAACTGTAGCTGAATAGTTAGGCTTACTACTACTGTATTTTAATGTTGGTCATTATGGTGTTACTTGGAGAACCAAATATTTCTGAGGTGGTACTTGGTGTAAAAAGTTTGAGAACCACTGTTCTATTCTTTCCATTGTGACATCCTCTCTGTGTTATGAAGCAGACTCCTAAACCCCACTGTGTCATTCCAAATATTCTGTTCTTTTTGACCAAATATTGATGGTTTATCAAAAGTCTGTCATTTCAACATGAATTCAAACACTAAAACAACATCAACTCACAAATTAAAATGATTTGTGTCAGCAGTTGTCTAATATTTGTCCATTTTTTTCCTCTTAAAGAATTTCAGGAGAAACAGTTTAGACAATGTTGATGCTTAAATGAAACTAGTTCACTAGTTCGCCCACCCATCCAGCCCTTGGCTTTTAATGGTAAACTAATTTGGCCTGCAGTCTCGGATGGAGGGGCTCGAGATTGAGACTTGATTTGAGCTCCAGAATGGAAGGTTACAGGTTATTGGAGAATAATGTGAAGTTGGGGAGGAGACAGGAAGCTGGAAGAATTGTCCCAGGATTATGGTAAGAGGATGCTTATATATGCTAGTGATGTGATTGACAGGTCTGAATGATCGGGCTCCTCCCGAACTTTCGTTTAGAACTTCATATATAGCTGAGAACTCCATTAAACCATTTGTAAGCCACTTTGAATAATAATATCTGTTAATGACTAAATGTAACTGTCTCCTGAGGTTTAAAAGAGCAACTTCCGAGCAATAAAAGATTTCTCTTAAAAGAGGAGAGTAGAGAAGAAAAGAGAAGGGAGTGGAAGGGAAGAGAAGGAATGAGAAGAGAAGAGAAGAGAAGAAAAAATGGAGGGAGTAGGAACAACTGAAAGGCTTTTCTGAGCACTTGATGAGCATGACAGGCACATTAATCATGAATCACACTGAACCGTGAGACAGTGGAGAAATGGATCAAGGAGAAAGGGAAAAGAGACAGATGCTTTCCACACTGTGTCCAAACTTACAGCTCCAAAAGTGTTTCTTCGCATAGTGCTCACAGAAACACTTTTAAGGGGTATCGAGAGTTCAAGCAATGTCAGGTTAGGTGTTCTATCGAAAGGAAATGGTTGTAAATAGATTTCAAGAAACCACCATTACAAAAGACCTAAAAATAACATCTTACAGTGCCGCAGCATTAGTAAATATGCATAAAGTTTATAATTTATAAATAGACTACATATTCCTCCTTTTAAAATAGAAACATTTAAATACATTTAATATATATACAGTATATATATATATATATATATATATATATATATATATATATATATATATATATAACCCAAAATGATAAAATAAGAGAAGAAATGAGAAGAGAAGAGATTAAAAATTGATACAAGAAAAGAAATTAGACAAGAAGAGACAAGACAAAACAATATTAAGAGAAGAAATAAGTCGAGATGAGACGAGAAGAGAAGAGAAGAGAAGAGAAGAGAAGAGAAGAGAAGAGAAGAGAAGAGAAGAGAAGAGAAGAGAAGAGAAGGGATTTTGCAGTCCAGTTTGTCTGTCCCAGGATATCTGACTGCCTGGCCTCAATCTTCTAAAAACAGGCGCGACACTATCCATTGGCTTTCCTTACACACAGCTCAACATGACACGGTAGTTCTATAAAGTCTGGCAGAGAGTCTCATTCTGTCAGTCAGTGTAATTAGCCTCTCCTCTCTCATTCAGCCACTGATCAGAGCCAAACATGGAGACAGGTGAAGGCAACTCAGCAGGAGAGACGGGGAGGAGGACAAGGAAGGAAAAAGAGGGTGAGAGAAGAAGAAAGAAAGAGAGATTGATCTGAAGTCCTACTGTGATCAGCAGCAGGGGGCATTACGGCTCAAGAGGAGAGTGTGAGTAAATGGCACTCATACAGATATACTCATGGCTGCATGCCATATGTTCATACACGATATGATCCTATGTTAAATTGGTGGAAAAATCGTGACTAAAATTTATTGTAGAGGAATCTCCACAGGAACCGTTTGAGACATGAAGCTTACCAGAGACTGAAAGGTGTTTTTTTTTTGTGTGTGTTTTTTTTTTTGCTAAATGAAGGTAGTTTTTGAATTCTTTCTATCATGAGATGTCACTCTGAGAGCGTGCTATGGCAAACATCTGTCTGAATCATGCAGACACTGCATTCATGTCTGTCTTCTGAATGTCTTAGATCCTTAGCCAAATACTACATTTCTCCCTCCCTAATTTCTCTCTCTCTCTCTCTCTCTCTCTCT
The DNA here is from genome assembly GCA_032164185.1 of Moxostoma hubbsi. Taxonomy (NCBI): domain Eukaryota; kingdom Metazoa; phylum Chordata; class Actinopteri; order Cypriniformes; family Catostomidae; genus Moxostoma; species Moxostoma hubbsi. Next base: position 34,151,779 of record JAVLUX010000001.1, on the reverse strand, counting down.
CTCTCTCTCTCTCTCTCTCTCTCTCTCTCTCTCTCGCTCTCTCTTTCTGAAAAACAGCCATGAAAAACACATTTCCAATGTCTCTATGATATTGTGGGGGCCCCAATAGGTTCAGAGACTGAAAATTCCATTGATGCAAGTCATTAAGGCTTTTTGGCATGCCATGCGAAAGTCGTAAGTCCAGTTGTATAGAAAGTAATAGCATACCCAACACAGTCTCATGCCAAATCAAAACAATAGTGCAAGATGTCCAAATTATAAGAAATTGTACGAACTGGCTCATACAGAACCATACCTGTACTCCCATAGATCAAAATAAACAAACCAATGAACAATGTAATTCAGATTATTCCTTTATTCGTTTAACCCATAACCCAAACCTAAACCTAACTTTAAAGTGTAACCCCCTTACCCAAAACCTCAAACCTAACCATAATTTAACTAGAAAATCACTTTTGTATATCACAGAAGAATGAAAACACTGGGTAAAGAGTAATATAGCTTACTTACAATAATCAGTCATTTGCATTGCATAAAAAATTCCCATAGATGATTCCTTTCTTAAAATAAAGAGTTGGATAGGAGTTTAGTTAAAATGTGAGGCCTGTATTGCATCGATTTGACATTTGTATTGTTTATCTCATAAGGAATATTAGCTCTAACTTTTTGTATGAGCCAGTTTGTACGATAAAATTTCGCTATCACGTACAAATTATTACGAGTTGTCAAGAGACTATGTTGGCATACCTCTGCAAAATAGTTTGCAATTTGATGTATCATTCATTCTTGCATGGCACATACAGTGTGGTGCGGGATCAGCTACATGCTAAAGTTTAAAACAGTCCCCTAACCCTAAGTATGAGCAAAAATGGTAATGATGCTCACCTTAGTTAACCTAAAAAGGGCTTACTAATAGTTGTCGCTGCAATTGGGGATGAACAAATGTAACAACATAAAGAAACAAAATAAAAAATTATACAAAAATAGATGGTTGATGGTCATGTATTTCAGGATTACAACCCTTAGCAAATTTCAGAAAAATATTCAGTTTTCAAACATTAACCACATTACTATAAAAGGAAGATTGATATATATAGACAGCCATACATCTTAGTTGTTCTCCAAACGATTGTCAATTGTCTAAAAAAAAAATTCACTTAATCTTGCAGAACAATTCCATTTCACAGCAAAATGTACAGTAATACAGGGGTTCTCAACTGGTGGGTCGCGACCCAAAAGTGGGTCGCAGACCTGTTTTGGGTGGGTCTCGGTAAGCTGGTCAAAAAAAAATTATATTTAATGTGCGTCTCATGTTTGATTGGTCTTTTATTTTGAAAAAAGGTTTATTTTGACAGGCATTCGTCAGAGACGTGCGGTAGTTTACTATGGTAGCCATGGTAACCATCGCCATGGTAACCATCCTGTCTTTACGTTGTTTTGACATTCAGATTCGAGATGGCGAAGCGCAAATATGACCCAGACTATTTAAAAAATGGATTTTCGTACATTGAGGATAAAAAGGGACAGAAACCCCAGTGTGTGCTTTGTAGTGAAGTGCTTTCCAATGAGAGCATGAAACCGTCCAAACTGAAGCGCCATTTAGAAACCAAACATCCCGCATCGAAAGACAAGCCGGTGGAGTTTTTTCAAAGACGTCTCCAGGAGCTGAGGGCATCACAAAAGTGTAAAGACCTGGGCTCTGAGCACATGCAGGTGCTGTATCACTCAGAAGTCCGCTGGCTGTCGAGGGGCAAGGTGTTGTCACGCTTTTACGAACTTAAAACAGAAATCGCCACATTCCTCTCAGAGACTAACTCCCCGTATGCAGAACTGTTTGACAACGAAATGTGGCTCGCACGAGTTGCATATCTTGCTGATATTTTTGAGCACCTCAACACATTAAATGTATCGATGCAAGGGAGGGGACACAATATATTTGAACAGTCAGACAAAATTGCTGCGTTCAAGAAAAAGATCTCACTGTGGCTAAATCATTTATCCAAAGACAGACTGGACATGTTTCCCAACTCTTGCCACGAAGCACAGCAGCTGGACAGTGCGGCCAAAAATAACTTGAAACAAACTTTAAGGGCGCGTCTCACTAAACTTCAAGCTCGGTTTGACTACTACTTCCCAGAGAAACAAACAACCATGGACTGGATACGCGACCCCTTCGGTATCAATGTGGAAAACATCACGTTGCCAAGCAACGAAGAGCATCAGCTGGTGGACCTGTCATGTGACCTGACGCTGAAAAAGAGATTTGGTGAGGTAAGACTTTCCCACTTCTGGTGCAGCGATGTGATGACTGAGTATCCATCCCTCGCCACTTTAGCAGTCAAAACGATCTTACCATTCAGCACAACCTATTTGTGTGAAAGTGGCTTCTCTACCTTGGTCCAGCTCAAGTCAAAGCAGAGAAACAGGTTGGACACTGAGCATGATCTGAGAGTAGCTCTGTGTACTGTCACCCCAGACTTTGAAACTCTTATCAAGAGTAAAGCACATCCCCAATTGTCTCATTAACTTCCACAAATAACCTGGTTAGGTGAAAACTTTATTTTGAGTGATTTTGACATTGATTTTATTCACTTTTGTACATGCAGTTGTCATGGTCCTCCTTAGTTTCTTATTAATTTGCTCATAATGAAGTGAAAATATCTTGTTTTGTGGCCTTATTTATTTTGAGTGATTTTGACATTGATTTTATTCACTTTTGTACATGCAGTTGTCATGGTCCTCCTTAGTTTCTTATTAATTTGCTCTGAATAGAGTAAAAATATCTTGTTATGTGGCCTTATTTATTTAATTAACTTTTGTACATGCGGTTGTCAGGGTCCAGTTACTTATTAATATGCTCTGAAATGCACGTTGCACGGGATAATATATGCATGTATGTAGGGTTATGTTTTTAAAAAGATGATATATGAGTGTTTTCAACAGTTATTTTTGGAAAATTAATTTTGTTGGTTGAATTCTAAAAAAGTGGGCCGCGACTTAATGACCATGGGAAAATGTGGGTCCCAGGGTGGGACCAGTTGAGAACCCCTGCAATAATACATTTATTAAAACTAAATACATTGATTGTGGCATGCAGACCAATGCCATTCCTCCCTATTCTTTTTTTGTTGAGACTGAAGTCACTGTAGATCTGCTCTCATTAGACAGAGAGATCCCAGGAGGGGAATAGGTTAGGCATCTCTTAGGAACCTGACGATTAAGTCGTGCTTACTCTGGGACTTGCCGACTACTGGGTCGTGGTGAGCTGCGATAGTGGCAACATACACCTTCAAGGTGGAAGGGGACAGCCTCCCCTCCCCTTCTCTCCTGTAGGAACAGGAGCACTGACCTAACTGCACACCTCTGTGGTCTTCTGCCTGGGAAGAACACCAATTCACGAACAGACGCCATTCCAGGGCATAGAATTGCCTGGTAGAAGGGGCTCTGGCTTGGTTGATTGTGGCTACGACCGTGGGTGATAGACCAGCTAGATCTTCCGCGTCCCATCCAGGGAACAGACGTGGAGGTTCCAAAGGTCTGGATGTGGATGCCAGAGCATGCCCCGTCCCTGAAAGAAGGTCTTTCCTCAGGGGAATTCGCCAGGGAGGGGCTGTCGCGAGGAGTTCAAGGTCCGAGAACCAGGCCCGGGTGGGCCAGTAAGGAGCCACAAGAGTGACTTGTTCCTATTCCTCCCTGACCTTGCACAGCACTTGTGCAAGAAGGCTCACTGGGGGGAATGCATACTTGCGCAGCCCCACTGGCCAGCTGTGTGCCAGTGCATCTGGCCCGAGGGAAGCCTCTGAGCGGGCGTACCAGAGCAGGCAGCGGGAGGTCTCTTGGGAGGCAAACAGGTCTACCTGGGCCTTGCTGAACCGTCCCCAGATCAGCTGAACCGAGTGGGGGTCAAGCCTCCACTCTCCGCCAGGCAAGCGTTGTCGTGACAGCGCGTCCGCTATCACATTGAGGTTGCCGGGGATGTGAGTGGCGCCTTGAGTCGCTGCTGGCTCTAAAGGAGGAGACAACGGGTGAGTTGTGACATGTGGCGGGAGCATACACCGCCTTGGCGATTTATGTACACCACCGCAGTGGTGCTGTCCAACCTGACCAGGATATGTTTGTCTCGAACAGAGAGAAGAGAAAAGCCGCTGAAGTGTGCCGTAGATCCAACAGCAAAGCAGAGCGTCAGAGGATAGAAGCAGGAAACTGGTGTGTCACTCGCAGCTGGCTGCATACACGACCATCGGCTCCGAAGAAAATTACTGAATGAACGAGAGTATTTCCCTCGCCTTTATATCCGTATCCGGGGGCGGGGTATGCAAATACTGTTTGCCAACTCTCATTGGCCTTTTTTCATAGATCAGAGGCATGTTCGGCACTCAAGAGAGACCCCTAGTGTCACGACAGACGGGAAACTCAAGTCAACCTTCTGCATCTCCTGAATATAATCTGCAGATATGTTATTGTGGTAAAACATCCATGATCACTGTTATTTTGACTGCAATGTGAAAGCCCATTCCATTACTTCTCCCTTTTCAATATCTCCATTCATTACTGCAACTTTTATCATCCATCACAGAGAATGGCTTGTAATTACAGCCTTTAAGTGAGAGGAGGAATAAGTGCTAACTGTCTCTCTTTCTCTCCATCTCTTGATTCCCATTTTTGTTCAAAAAATCTCCTCTCCTTTCCTCTCGCATACCATTATTAAATGAAACATATTACTTTCTCTCTTTCCCGTTTTTAGACAGCTTTAGGAGCGGAACAGATAAAATATACCTTAAACATTGTCATTTTGTCATTTCATTAAAAATTTGGCAGCCAAGAGGAACTGAATTCTGTAAAAAAAATTAATATCCCTCAGAAAGCACGAAAGCAGATCATTCAGGTGAATTTATTAATATCATTATTCTCCTGTCAGTGCACACATGTGGCATATGGAAAAATGTCACTCACAAAACTTGCATCTCTTACCATCTTTTTCCCCCAAGAATCCATCACTGAACAAAATGATCATTATAGCGTGGTGCGACAGAATCAGCGACAGGTTTTAACAACTCTTACAAAACAGAGAAATCACAAGCTGACACCCCACTGTCCTCCATAATAGAACTTCAGTGCAGACCTAGTGTCTAATAGTTGAAAAAGTTACACTATGACATGAGCAGACTGAAAAAAAATCGTAAGACTGACACACAATCTATGCGATGGCTGTCCTGCGATACAAGAACATCAATCAAATAACCTGCTCTCAAGAAATGAAACCTGTGAAAAGGTCTCCCAAGCCCCATTTCAATAGAAATTCATTTCAAATGTCTATCCGAATAAAAATTAGCTCTCTATAAATGTTACCTGTACATGTCATTTCACAACAGTAAATGCAATCCTGTTTATAAAAGTTAATTTATCAAAATGTCCCTTCCTGTCTGAAGGAATTTGTTAGAATAGTTTGTCTATATATGAAATTATTCAGAATAACCTACAGTACTATATAAAATGATTTTCCTTACAGAAAAGAACTGTGGCGGTAACAAGGGCAGATTCAAACATTAATGATTGTGTGTGTGTTGGCATTTAATAAAGCCACTTCCCAGATAAAACATTTGCAAAGAAGTAAAGCTGTTTTGGTCTTAAAACTATTATCTTATATGTTCTTATGATTTTTTTTTTTTCTCCAAAAAGCAGACGCAATGTGCCTTTCACATCACATCCATTCAAAGTGGATCCATTCAAACTTGCAAAGTGCATCACAATGGTAGTTCCAGCTTCAGCCATTTTGAGGGGCAGTTCGGACATTCAGAAAGCATTCAGCGATGTGAGCAGACAAAACATTCCACCTCCTGATGAAGATTTTTCAAGAGATCAGTCTGGGTGGTACAGAGGTATCAAATTCTAATTCCAGGATATGTACCATTTTTAAAAATAGTACCACATACTAAAAAACAAGTACTTTTTGTAGTCTTTAGTTTGTGTGATCCCCACCTTCAAAAAGGAAATGCAAATGTCTCTTTTTATGACCTGACTAAAATTATCTTTCACCTGTAAGATTTTAAGTCCAGGCAGCAAAACATTCCAAAGGACACACAAAGCAATAAGTTAACCTTCTGGAAGAATTACCTTAGGGCCTTTCCAGGCCATAAAACTATGACTCTATACATTTGGTGCCAAAAGTGTCCCAGCTACATCCTGTGACTCTTTCACTGAACTGTGAGGAAGATCGCACTCTCCTCGGGGAGTCCCCTTTTGGGAGACTGAAATTCCTATTAGGTTGTTAATTTGAGATAATTGGCTGGTCAAGTAAACTAACCATTGTGCTAAAACAGCATGATTTAAAACAAAAGGGCCATAGGTAAAGGAGGCCCTGCAGCCCACAGGACAGTGACATAGGGCAGACTCAGAATGACCTGAAATTTTCCACACAGGCACCGAACTTTTGACTCTCTATGCATGTTGGACAAAGCATATATAAGATATTTATATACACCAGGCTTAGCCTGATTATATCATCTACAATAACAGATAATCAAGCATCACCATGCTCTAAGTTAATGGAATAGCCATTATAACTGTTAATCTGGTATCCTATTAGGGAGCACTCAGTCTAGGAACCAAGGAGTTCCCCCCTCCTTCTTGAAATTACACTCGAGAGCGAGATCTGAAGCTATGAAATTCCAAGTCTGGGTTTACTAACAAATGGAACAAACATTTTTCTTGTCCTTCTCATATGCATATCTACCTTAGATATTGTCAGAATGTTATCCTTGCTTTAGCTATATGATTATTCTTATTACTCTTTTAATCGCTTATCATTAATGTTTTTACCATTGCAAATATTATTATTACCCATATATTTGGTATCTATGAAGTTTATAGTTCATTTCCAGAAAGCTTATGTTGGGTAAAATCCTATAACTTGCATTGTATTGTTGTTTTCAAAGTTTAGAACTGTAATACCTTTAGCCAGAGCTGGAAAATAAGGGAAAGCATGTAACAAGATAATGATATGCTAATTAACTTGAGGCGAGAAAAGCTGTATACTCCCCGCTGAACGAACAAACGAGTTGAGTTGATGCTGAAAACAAAGTCAATGCCTACTAAGAATCTATGCTGAACACCGAATCTATGCTGAACACAAAGTCTACACTGAGTCTATGTTTACTTTTGAGCTGTTAGCATTATCAACCAGTCTTTGTTTTCCGCAAAGGCTTTCCTGATAGTAGTATACTTTGCTGCAACTGCCTTCAGAACTTGAAAGCACAGCAGCAACCTGCCTATGAATGAAACCCAACTTATTCATCTCTTGACACGTCATTCCCAATTGGTTTCTCTGACCCCTCACGTCATCTTTGGCTCAACTCCCAGACCTCCCAGATTATATAAATATCTTATACGCTTTGTCCAATGTGCATAGAAAGTCAAAAGTATGGTGCCAGTGTGGAAAAGTTCAGAAGGTCATATGTCACTGTCCTGTGGGTTGCAGGGCCTCCTAGACCAAAGGCCCTTTTGTTTTAAATCATGCTGTTTTAGCACAATGGTTAGTCTCCTTGACCAGCCGTTTGGCACTCGTTAATAATCTCAAATCAACAACCTAATAGGAGCTGACACAAGGTAAATCACACATTATCACCATCATTGTTATTATTGTCATAATTAAGTGCTGGAGAGTATGGTTCCTCTGCTTGCTCATGATCCAAAGTCAAACATCACCTGCTAACAGTTTATGGCTGATTTTTATATTTATGTTTCTATTTAAGGAGGATTTTAAAGGGGAAAAAGGTTTTGATTACAAAAAGAAATCAAAATCTAGTTTTAAAGAATAGATCAAAAGAGATTAAAACTGTTAATGTGTCTTTTCAATTACTTATCCCTAATTACTATAAGTGTTGAACATGCTACATTTGCCAGAATGTCTCCCTCACCCAGACGTTTAAACTGTTCTCAACAACAACTTATCAAAATCAGATCAATTCTTCATTGAACGTTCTTTTGTAAGATCTTCAAAACACATTTTCAATGAATTTGGTATTTATGAGTACAATTTGGATTTGTTAATAATAATTAGGGTTGCAAAATCATGAGAGGTGAAAAAGGGAAGTAAGTCATAGCAGGTTTTTTTTTCAGTTGATTTTATATTGTTGTATTAAAAAAAAATGTCTTAAATTATTAAGGTTTAAGTACCATTCACCTGGGAGAGGGGTAATTTTTTCAGCTTCAATACTTACTAGAACAACATACTGAATACCCTGACTTAAACAGTACAGTTTGCATTTGCAACCAAGCAAACAGGGGGATTTCTATTCCGTACCAGCAATGATGCGCAAATCATGCCATTATTGGCAGCTGTTCCTGCTCCTGCTAAAGATGAGTGCCATGATTTCTTTGAGCACTAAGGCTAACTCATTTTAACACATTTGAAAATGATTTTTAGCTAATCTAGCTATTGTGATTTCTGTGTGGCTCTTATTACCTTCAAATTCTCAGGTCCTTGGATAAAGAGATTATCTTCACTGCTGGAAGGCATAAACTCCACGGAACTTTAATGTTGTTTCGCTTTTCTCTTTTAAAGAGCGAATAATGTCGAAATTTCAAAGAAAATATTGCATGTTCTGTGGCCATCGCGATGAAGCAGCTGTTTGCCTCGAGAGCAGAGTACTGATGTAATACAGGTGTTATTTGCGCATGCGACAGTAGGTGCTCCTGACTCAAGTGAGTCATCAGAGAGAACCCGAACAGAACGTGCATCTAAACAAACACCTGTTTGTATCACTTTATGTCAGGAAAAATTTCTATTTCTTTTGTCAGAAATTAAAATGTATAATCCTGAATTTATGTACGCCACCGCAGTGGTGCTGTCCGACCTGACCCTGATTGTAATCCCATTTTTTTAAATGTAACTGTAATCTGATTATGATGGAGTTTTATGTAACTGTATAGATTACAGTTACCTAATATGTGTATCCTGATTACCTAATGCTGTGACAAGTAATCCATTACTCCCCAAGCCTGTTTGTGTTTTAGAATTAAAGTGCACTGCAGTTGAATTTCTGTTATGTGCAATTATATATAAGCAGAGAGATATTTTTCTGTCTCTGCCGCTAGCTCAAGTCACCACCGCCCAGATCTGAAGTTAAATGTCAGACACAGGAACAAGGATTAGAGGGATTTTAAAGCCATAGCTTAGCTTAATTGCATCTTGTGAGGGCTAGAGGTTATCTCTTGACATTTTTCGTAAACTTTCATCATAAATACCTGTGTTGGACTGACAGCCAAATAGCCATGTTTATGTGCACCCTGCTAACATTTCCAGTTCAGATCTTAGCCTAGCAATGTATGGCAATGTACGCTAGTGACACAACTGAGCTTTCATGTTTCACTAACAATTTGCTGTACACATGCAACAACTATTAGCATGACTAGCATATGTAGCATTACAAATTTAGCTCAGGTATCAGTTTATAAACTCTATGTTAACATTTTGCTATTAAAGGAAAATATATAATGGATTTTAAAGAGCCTTAAACAAAGAATTTGAATGAAGCAAAGTAATTAAAATACTACTAGAAAAAAAAAGTTTTTGTGAAGGATGGATCGAAGCTAAGGGAGTCATGACATTTGAGTTGGAAACTTTCCATACAGAAAGTAATTTTGGGAATGTGGCAGTCTGTATTTAATGGAGGAATGAGTTATGGCCTGCAGTATTTTCAGCCCAACAGAATTCATATTCACTGAACTTCTGAACCCAGAAACACACAGGGATACACACTCGCATACACAAAGAATAAGTGCTGGGTTAGCTACAAACCATTGCTCAATTCAACAAAAGCATGACTCTACTGTCAGCGAAGACATTTTCAGCCTCAGATTTGTGACTTGATAGTTTGTTTGAGTGTACTTTTTTTATTCTGAAATGGCAGAAAATATCACCAGGTACTATTTACTCTATAAAAAAGTCCAATGTAGCTATGTTGTGTGTGCTGGTCCTCCACATAGAACTCTTCTTAACTAGCCTAACCAAGTAAGAAATACATTTTTATGCTAGTCAACCAGCAACCAGTTTTGCTAGTGAACATCAAGGCTTTACTGGCCCACCAGTTAGACAAGTACCAAACAAGCACTAACCAGCTTAAACTAGCCTGAAAATTCATGTTTGTCTATGCTGGTCTTTTCAGCAGGGTGTCATTCTAGGAAATTCTGCGTTTTTTTTTATTTCTCTACATTATTTTTTGCCATATGTGCTGGACTGTGGATCAATCACGCTTCATTAGCCAATCACAGCACTCTTGTTTGACCTATTCTTCAAGGTCTTCTCTCTATTATTTCAACCTGATTTTCACTAAAAAGACAGCAGTTTAGAATGTTTCAGCTTGGTTCATCAATTTTACCATGTAAACTGGCAGTAACTTCTCAAGTTTTTGTGCTAGTTTTCAAAAATTGTAAACATACAGTGGGGTTAGTAGATCTGACATTCAACCTAGTTTCATAGAATGAACACCACTATCATTTTTACAATCTGACTTTTACATGCCTTGTTCTACGTTCTGCTGCAGTTTCCTGGTAAAATGAATACTAGAGATGCTACATACAACAACTGTGCATTTTATTCACTTTCACACAAATCTTGTGTACAATGGCTGATTATGACTTTAAAAATACCTTTTTGTCATGCAATTACTCACACACTACTATGTTATGATAGTAAAACACTTTTCCTTTTTTATTTTTTTTACATTTACATTATTTGAAAAATGATACATTTTAACACTTGTATTACAGATCCACCTACATTTTCACAATCATTCCAATCTGATTGGTTACAATGTAGACTATGGACTCTGAAATACGCAGTTCTAGACCAGTCAAGCACACAACCTTACACGTGAGATGAGAGTGTCATAGAAGTGACATGACATGCCATGGTTGATTCAGAATATATGCTTTTAATTTCTCATTTTGTTTTTGGACACTATCAGTTAGGTTTAGGCATAGTTAAGGGTAAGGATGTCTGTTTTGTTCACCTCTCATTTGCTTTTAGTACAATAGTGGCTAGGTGTAGGCTAAAGTGTTAGGTCAGGGAGGTATGTTTTACTCATTAAAACCACCATCAAATATTCACCTTAAACACCTTGTCTTATTATGACACAATTGCACTCGCTTTTGGTGGACTTTGGAAACTGGACATTTCACTGGGAAACTAATTTAGTTTTACAAAAATTTTGCCACAGTCATGTAATGTTCATGAGACCAGGTTGCAGATATTACATTAGAAATTTTTATTTAAACCTGAAAATAGAGAAGATTCTGCACTATTATTAAATCATCATATTCTAGCAAATATGTGATTATGCTATTTTGCTACTTGCTATTTTAACACATATGAACCAAAATACAGATTTCCTTGCTTTCAATAAAGAAGACAAGATGTTCTTTGGAACATTCTCAATTCATGGTGGAATCCAAGATGGTAGCACGCAGCGGCTGCTCCGGATCCAAAATGGTGCTATTTTTGTTAAATAACCTGACTTTTGCGGCACATGGACATCGGAGCAACAGATGTTTGTGTCTACCATCGCCAGACACTGCTCAAATATAGGATTCATGCAACAAACAAGCTGCATGATGACCTGCAGGAGGCGCTACGCGAACTTGGCTTGCTGCGGAGACCAGGCCTCCAGTCCTCGGCGTCGCCTGATGCCGGTGGCCGGGGGAGAGGATGTCATAAGCAGTGTGCGAGGAAGCAGAAGCGCGGCAAGAGCGCGGGGTTCCATGCTAGGTTAAAAACAAACCCTAGCCTGCCGGCTCTCCCATCTATCCTGCTCTCAAATGTTTGCTCCCTGGACAATAAACTGGGCTACATCAGTCTCCATCAGGCTACGCAACGTGAGTTTAGAGACTGCTGCGTCTTTGTTTTCAAGAAGACGTGGCTCAGTGACAGAGTTCCGGATGCCGCCATTCAGCTAGACGGGCTCGCCTCGTTTCGTGCCGACAGAAATACAGCTCTGTGCGGTAAGACTCGCGGTGGTGGCCTGTGTGTTTACATCAACACGGAATGGTGCAAGAACTCTATGCTTGTCTATAGCTACTGCTCATCGCTGGTGGAGCTTGTGACTGTTAGATGCAGACCTTTTTATTTACCATGGGAATTCACCACTGTTATCATTACAAGAGTTTACATTCCCCCCAGCACTAACACTAAGGAAATGCTCTGTGAACTGTATGGAGCGAACTGCAGAACGTTCACCCTGACGGACTGTTTATTGTCGCCGGAGATTTCAACCACGCGAATCTCAAGACAGTGCTCCTTAAATTCCATCAGTATGTGGACTTTGCAACAAGAGGGGCTAACACGCTTGATCTTGTTTACACAAACATCCCAGGCCCCACCTCGGCTACTCAGACAACATATCTGTTATGCTAATTCTAGCATACAGACCGCTCATCAGATGCACAAAACCACTTCAGAAGCAGGTGAAAACCTGGCCAGCAGGAGCCATCTCTGCTCTTCAGGACTGTTTTGAGTGTACTAACTGGCACATGTTCAGGGAGGCTGCAACATATGGTGACTCTACCAACTTGGAGGAATACACAGCATCAGCGACCAGCTACATCAGCAAGTGCATTGATGATGTCACTTTCTCCAAGACCATCACCACACACTCCAGGTGCGCACGCTGCTGAGAACCTGAGACTCCGCCTTCAGAGCAGGCGACAAGGCAGCCCTAAGAACAGCGAGGGCCAAACTCTGCCGGGCCATCAGAGAGGCTGAGGAGAATCCACAGTCACTTCCAGGACAGCGGTGACATGCGGCGCATGTGGCAGGGCATCCAGGCCATCCCCAACTACAGGACAACATCAGTTGCCTGTGACAAAATTGCCTCCCTTACAGATGCGCAAGAACGACTTCTATGCTTGGTTTGAAGTGCAGAACGATGTGGTGGCGAGGAAGACCACCCCTCCTCCCAATGACCAGGTGCTCTGTCTTACCATGGCTGATGTGAGGAAAACTGCTCCCACAGAAGGCTGCTGGACCAGACAACATTCCTGCAGAGTGCTCAGAGGATGTGCAGACCAGCTCGCAGATGTTCTTACCGACATCTTCAACATCTCTCTGAGCAGCGCTGTCGTTCCAACGTGCTTCAAGGCCATTATCCCCATTCCAAAGAATTCTTCAGTGTCCTGCCTCAACGACTACCGTCCCGTTGAACTCACACCCATCATCATGAAGTGCTATTGTTCAAATCGTTCAACAGACGATGCCATCGCCACCACCCTCCATCTGGCCCTCACCTACCAAGATAAAAAGGACTCATACGTCCGAATGCTGTTCATAGACTTCAGCTCAGCATTCAACACAATCATTCCCCAGCACCTGACTGGAAAGCTCAGACAGTCTGGATCAGGAACAGCATCTCCACCACCACCACACTGAGCACTGGGGCCTCCCAGGGCTGTGTGCTCAGTCCAGTGCTGTTCACTCTGCTGACTCACGACTGTGCAGCAATGCACAGCTCGAAACACATCATCAAGTTTACCGATGACACGACCGTGGTGGGTCTCATAAGCAAGAATACAGAGAGGAGGTGCAGCGGCTAACGGACTGGTGTAGAGCCAACAACCTGTCTCTGAATATCGACAAAACAAAAGCGATGGAGAGCACAGAGTGAACGCTCTCCACTGAACATCGACGGCTCCTCTGTGGAGATCGTCAAGAGCACCAAATTCCTTGGTGTTCACCTGAAGGAGAACCTCACCTGGTCCCTCAACACCGCTCTATTACCAAGAAAGCCCAGCAGCGTCTCTACTTTCTTCGAAGGCTGAGGAAAGCACATCTTCCACCCCCCATCCTCACTACATTCTATAGGGGGACTATTGAGAGTTCCTGAGCAGCTGCATCACTGCCTGGTTTGGGACTTGCACCGTTTCGGACCGCAAAGCCCTGCAGAGGATAGTGAGGACAGCTGAGAAGATCATCGGGGTCTCTCTTTCCTCCTTCAAAGACATTTACAAAAAAACAATTCATCCGCAAAGCCACCAGCATTGTGGACGACCCCATACACCCCTCTTCACCCTCCTGCCGTCTAGAAAGAGGTACCGAAACATTCAGGCCCTTACGGCCAGACTGTGTAACAGCTTCTTCCCCCAAGCCATCAGACTCCTCAATACTCAAGAGACTGGTTTGACACACACGTGTCCTGAGTTGCATTTTAATTATTGTCACTTTATAACTGGCTGCTACCTCAATAACTGCTATGTCCATAGAACACTATCTTATAGTATGTTATGTGTACATTTTATATTTGTCATCTTTTGCACTACTGTGTACTGGTCGGCACTGCACTGTCTCTCACTGTGCCAATTGTCCTGTTCATTGTTAGTAATTTATTGTACTGTCCCGTACTTTTTGCACACATTTGCACGTGCACTTTATATAGGTATTTTATTTAGTCTGTGTAGTCTCATGTGGTTCTGGGTTTGTCCAATGTTGTTTTATGTAGCACCATGGTCCTGGAGGAACGTTGTCTCGTTTCACTGTGTACTGTACTAACTGTATATGGTTGAAACGACAATAAAAACCACTGGACTTGACTTGAATAACATGGATCAGCAGATTTTGCACAAAATTGTGGAGTTCTTACTAACTCAAGTTCATGCAGTCAAACAAAGGTGGACATACCAAATGCTTAAATATGCTAAATTCACATTTATCCTTCTATTCATATTAACTGTATATATAACACTGTATAAATACAACTACATGCACATAAATAAATAAATGCCACATGTCTTCCCTAACAGCATCCCTCCATTGTTTCCCTAGTCACATGTGCTGTCTCTGTCGCAGAGCTGTAACCCTCATCTCTCTTCATTAGCTTGTAATGCTTACTAATAAGAGGTTATAACCTGTCTCACCTCTCGGTTCCACTCAACATCAGGTCCAATAAAGTGCACATTAACACAGTTTACCCTATTCTGAATTTATCACTCTCTGCAAACAGCTGTTTCTTTTTTAAACCATCAGATATGAGGTTGGAAATATTGTGAGGCATTAAGGTTTATTGCGTGAATAACAGAGTCATAAAACAGAAGAGAATGTGCTTGGAATGTAAACTTGCACGAGTAACACTTTCTTTTCACTAACAGTCATTTAGTCTCCAGCAGTAAGCTTCCTTTAAGGGTATAACATACAGTATAAGCACCCTATAGTAAATCACTCCTAAGAAATAGCCTACATTTAATTTGAATCTAAAAAAGGATTTTAAGGGTGAAGTGTGCAGTTTCTGAACCACTATTATAAAAAATAAGGAACACATTTTCTATACACTCCCTCAATGGTCTGCTCCAAAACCTATTGAGCATTCTCCTGAGAGGACATTTTAAGACATCATTGGCACGCTCCCAAAGCGAAAGCTGTTCCAAAAAGTCTTAATTATGTTGCCTTCTAAGATATCTCATTTGGCTATATTCTAAGGTAGTATCATATGTATCCTTCCCTGGGTAGGCGATCCCAGAATGCACTGTGATGAGCTCGGCGGATAAAATAAATCCAAGTTGGCTGATGATGTGGCCTGTTCTGCATAACGCAGCGGACCATTTCAGCTTATCGCTACCCATTCGGAACCCTGTTTTGTGGCCGGACCATCAGGAAAAGTCCCGGTTCTCCCTATGGCCAGTCTGCCAGTGCTGATAAGGGAGGATTGATCAAATCAATAAGAAATTTAGACAAGTCACAGCTGGTCAAGGTGAGGTCAACTGCTCATATGAAAAACATGAGAGAGGTCTGCATTGACCCATAATTACCTTCATGTTTATTCATGTGGTGTGTGTGTGTGTGTGAGTGTGAGTGTGTGTGAGTGTGTGGTGACAGACGAGGAGAAAGAATCAGAGAAAAGAATATGTGTACATGCATGTGCAAGTTTAGTATTGGAGAATGGCTTTTGGCCTCTGAGAGAGGATGAGAGAGAGGGAGAGAGAGAGAGAGAGAGAGAGAGAGAGAGAGGAAAATATGTGAGCATGGTGATAAACACTAACGTTTTCCAAATACCCGGGCTTACTGCTAATCCCTGTACACTGATGCTGTTTAGAATGTAACAGAGCCCACTGACAGTCTGAAAACTTGCCTTTAATTGATCCTTTTCAGATCAAACTCATGGTCGATGTGTTCTCATTTTCCTTCTATTAAAGGGATACGTTTTTCTCTTTCCATGCATAAATATCAGCTCTTTACTTGCCCTTTAATCCTGCAGATTTACAATAATCAATCAAGCATAATCACAGGCAAACATATCAACCCTAATCAAACACTAACACACAACACAGTTAATGAAGAGAGATTAGCTGCTCTGGTTTACATATTTAGTGAACATTTGCACTAAAACTATTGAATTTGCTATAAACACTAGCCATATTCCTTGATCTTCATACTTGAAATTTCCTGATGCATATAGATCACAGAGACAAATGCATCAGCACATGACCGACAACATTTATTTGTTAATGATGCTAATATGTTGTTCAGAAACTTTGTAAGCCAAGTTACATTGAAGTAATAAGGAGAAAGTAAGATTTTATCACTTCTAAAAACCTGAGGAACTAACAATAAAATGTGGGAAAGTTTGCCAAATCTTGTGCTGTGTGTAGCACCTACTACTCTGCAGATAGCCCTAAAGAATCCCAGTGTTAGGAAAAAGCAAGAAAAGTTTATTTTTAACAAGATCCCTTATCATTTTGGTCTGATCTCAAAAGTTTGTGTAGCACCTTTCACTCAAAAAAAATATTTTAGCCTATTTTTAAGATGTATCCATTTGAATTTAATTACACATTTCCATCTAATTGAATTGCCTAATCTTTAACCAAATAAAAAAAATGAAATCTTAAAAAATGCAAGTTATTAATTACATTTTCTTCAAGACTATTCAATTAAATTAGATGGAAATTTGTTATTACATTGAAATGGATACATCTTAAAAATAGGCTAAAATATTTAGCACAAGTAAACAGGAAAATGGTCATGCTAAATGCTTGTTTTTGGCTTTTACTAACATTGTAAGTGGAAATCCAGGGGGAAAAGTAAATCACAAAAAAAAAAAAAAATGTTATGACACCTATAAACTGAGACTGAACAAGCCTGATCTCATTAATATATGTAGCTATTTGTATGTTAATATTTGTAACATTAAAAGTACATATTTTTTTGTTTGGATAGAAGCTAAAATGTAGAATATAGACGTTTCTAAGCATCTAAAGTGTAAACATGTTTACGTATTATAAATGATTCTAAATATTTGCAAATTTTTATTGTTTTATAGATATTTTAGATCCCTTTACCCTACCCCAACCTCTAGACATAATCACATTATAACAATATAAAAACATGTAAGAAGTGGATAAATGTACAGTAGCAATATTTTTTGTTATAATATATTCATTTACGTATATATATTTTACAGCAGTAATCCCACACCTACTCCTAAACCTAATTTAAAGTGATATAATCCTTTAAAACATTGTATGGGCAGCTGAAATCACACAGAACTGAATCAAACCATTAAAATGTCATATTATAAATAAATGAGGTGGCATTTAACTAATCTCAATGATTATAAATTAAATGTAATTGATGAATTCTATAAATTATTCAATATCAATCTATTCAAACAGTACACGTAAACATTTGCAAGATTCTATAGTGATTCTATATGTAAAATGATGATGTTTTTAGATGCTGTCAATACGTCAGTATTGTACGTTTCGGTGTCTACGCAAACGTAAGTGAATGTACATTTGCTAGAACCAAACTTTACATAAGAATACATTTACATACACTTGACAAACATGGGCTAAGGGGCAATTGGCCAAATGTTTTGTGATAAGTTTTTGAGTTTTTGCTGATAGTCTCACATTGTTAGCAGTGCATCAATTAAGACGTTCAGTTGAGTGAATGTGCCCTACATTTTTTCAATCCAAGACTGAAGTTGTCAAATCAAGAGCTGCCAGGAGATTAAATCTGGGCTCGGCTGGTCAACTGCCTGACCAAGCATTCTCTTCCGCGCCGTTTTCAGTGCCAATCTCCACTATTATGTACACCCCCTTTCATTTGTTTTTGCAAATCTTTATCTCCCTTTGACACTACCTTCCGTTACACCCTCTCTTCATCCCCCTCTGTCTGAGAGAAAATAGAGGTATCAAAGGAGCAATCAGATAGGGCAATCAATCTTTTTTCCATGGAACACAAATGGAGATGTTTGCAAAATGTTCATGCTGCTTTTTCCAGAAAAAGAAAGTATATAGTAACCAAAACAGCAACATAAAGGTCCATAAAACGTGTGATATAAATTTAAAGTCTTCGGAAGCCATTCAATAGCTTTATGTGAGGAGCAGACTGAACATAAATTGTATGGGTTTGGAGTAATTGATGACAGAATTTTCATTTTTGGAACAGAACATTTATTATCTAAACTTATTTAAGCATGAACATTGAAGTGTACATTTTTCAACTGCACCTATGAGATTAAACGTAAGTTCTTAGTAAATCAAACAAAAACAGAAGATAAAATCTATAAATGTGACACTTATTGTATGTCAGCAGGCAGCATTGACTTTGTTGAGCAAAACCATAGAAAGTTTTAATTCCATACTGCTAGGACAAATGAAACAAAACTCCTAGCATCACTGTACAACTCTGTACCTGGTCATTTGAAAATACACCCTAGGGACTGTTACTGTCAGAAAGGAATTTGATTAGGTGACTTGGTGGAACTTGGTGGAACATTTTAAAACACTCTGTTGATTATGTCTGCTGTAAAGTGCACTGAATCATGTCCACCCACTGCAGGTGTTTGGTTTAACCCTCATTATCTTGTGGGGGTCTGAGAGACATCAAAGCCATTTTAATAGCTCCAAAAACTTTGAAAGTGGTCCATGTCTGTTAGACAACTAAATGCTAGTGTACTCTTTAAATATGACAAAATGAAAAATTATATACACCTTTACATAGTTTACAGACACCTTTATTGTGTACTGTATACTGTATAATCCAAATAAACACATTTAAAATGTACAGTGGCCATGAACAATGATTTGCTACTTGCTAGTCAGTTGCAGGTGGTATTTTGAGGTGGAATATTCTCTTTCTAGAGAGCATATGTTTGGGTCAACTTTTCAGTACACCATCACAGCTTCAAAGCTAAACAATATTTACTACAAATTAAAAAAAAAAAAAAAAAAAAATCTACCATTGCAAAGCTATTTTGACCCTACCACTGTAATCATGAGTACAATGAACCATTTGAACAAACATTACAAACATATATATCACTATATATTTCCCACATACTGTACTTCAAGCCATTTAAATGCAATACTAGAAAAAGAACACTTCTTTTTCTTTAGTAGGACAAAACAGTAGCAAATGAAGACCACCTTTTAAACATGATCATTAGGCAGAACTTAGAGGAAGACCCAGAGGAGGTTGCCCAGCGGTCACAGGGACTTGTCTCCTATATGCTGTAGAGCTCCACAATTATTGCTTTTGAGCCGAATGATTCACTGCGGCTAACTGACCCTTACAGGGTGTCACTGGCAGTATAGAAACCTTGCCTCATTAGCGCACAGCTGCCATAGGTTACACTATTCGTGCACACCGATAAATTCACATAAAATCAAATACATTCATATAAAATGTATTTTTTGTTCTTCTATCTCTGAGTGCTGTAGACATACTGTAAAGTAATATATAGGGAAGGGAAGATGTATAGGGAAGACCGGAGCGAATTGTCACATGTTTGCAGTGTATTGTTCAACATGTTGCAAATGGCTGTATTTTATGTAAGCATCACAGACAACATTCATGACGGTATTGTAAACATTGCTGTTTATCAAGTGCTGAAACTTTGCTTGGTGCAGAACAATCTAGTTAAACATTGTAACAGCCACCTCTTTGCAACCTGAACCTCTACAGAATGTTAACTCCTGGTGACACATGTGCTAAAAAGGACCAAGATGCAGCACAACGAATGAAACAGAAATGCGTTTTTGAGACCTGATGTTCTAAAAATGTGCCGGTCCTGCGTGAGACACTGAAGAAATAGCGAGGCGTGGTGCAGCAGGTATGGACATTTGTCCAGTGCATGTTTACAAAGAAAAACAATGGGAAAAACTGCACTCAAAAATTTGTTCAGTGTGAATGGCCTCTAAAACATCTGTTTGCATATACGTGAGTGAGATCTCGTTGGTGAAACATGCTCGGAAGGACTATATTTATTCATAAATTGCAAACCCGAAGTCCTACTTGATAAACGGACTTAAAAACCCATTGGACCTCTACCATGAACTGCTCTAAGAGCGCTGACAACAGAGTATTTGCGCGTGTACCCAGAACAACATGTCACCCCTTCAGCGTTGTTTGCTGAGATTTCCTACCGGGGCGGGGGCCACCTGATATGCGGGGCTGTACTCAGTTGTGAGGTTTGCATGGTGCATAATTAATTAATTGGCCTGCATCTTGTGAGTAAAACATTCAAACTTAACAAAACTTAAAACAAATTGACAAGAGAACGTTATGAGGTAACATGCCAATTTGAATCATTTTGGCAGAGCTATAACGTAAGAAATAGCTATTTTTACAACTGTATGTACTGTAAATGTACATACTATACTGTAAATGTACATAAATTGTATGTTCTACTTTTTGTCCTTCAGAGGGATCCACACGACAAGAGATGTCTTCAAAGAATACTAAGAGTTAATACTGAAATAATTTGCCATTTGCCACTCCTTGTAAATCAGATATATGTATTAAATTAACAGCTTTTTTCTTCTTAAAGCTAAACTATGTAACATTTTTTATTAAAAAACAACAAAATGGTACTAATGAGAGAGTGCAACGAAAATCCATCTTACAAACCATGTCTTTACCCAAATAGACTTTGATAAACCTATAATAATTATTTATATTTTAGAGCTGTTGGGACAGATTTTGTGGGAAATTGTATACATACTTCATCCCCCCGTGTGTGTTGATGTCATATCCGTACACAGAGAAAATAAGATCTGGCTACTGTAACCCATGTGTGGGAGTAGCATGAAGCTGAAAGTTTGTAGTCACAACGAATGAGAAAAATTTACCATGAATCATTCAAAATGGCTAACATCCAGAGAATCACCGGTGGTTGAAACAAAGAAACCCCGAACAGAGCAGAGTCTACAAGCAAAAAGGGAAAGCGACAGAGTCCATAATAAAAACCCAAATCAACATCGGCTTGGCTTTTCAGTGGTGGCGACAACTACGAGATCTTAAAGGATTTAAAAGCAACCCAGAAATGGCTTTTTTCTTACTCAACAGGTAAGATATTTTATTTATATGGTTTATGTTAAGGTTTAAACTTTTCACTTGCTGCGCATGTGTGCATTTTTCGTTATAACAGCAATAATTTATATAAATAAATCCATTAGTCCTAAACTTGCCAAGGACATGTGAGTCTTGAAATGATGTTGACCACTGATTGGTAACAATGACAATCTATAAATTAGTTACTACCGTGGTCTATTTGGCCATAATATCCTATGGTTCTAAAAACTGTAGAACTTTTGACCTTATCAGACTAGCAATCCTTGTCTTATGCCTTATGATTTCACTCCACGAACCTACGTAAGATTTGAGTTGGGCTCTCTGCTTCATTATTTAAAACTGGTTGGATCCATATGACCAAAGTAAGTTCACAGTTGTTGCTTCTTCCCCGAATACAATTTAATATGCTAATATTGTGATTGTAGATTTTTTCCTGTTGTCTTTCCAATTTATGGTGTGTTTCACTTGTAGGGAATATTACACTTGAACTTTGATTATTTAAATTCCACCAAACGAAGACAAATAACCACTTAAAAATAATGTATCAACGGTCTTTCACTCACGGACATATTAACAGTGTGTCCTATCTGTGTTAAAACTGATAATTACATTTTTAATTATAATTGAATTCATTAATCATACTATAATGAAGAGCACACTGGAGTTTGTTATACGCATGCTCAAGGAGTGTTAAACCCATGAGGGTCAGTTTAAGAGTGTCAGCTGTTCAGACCAGTGTCTGATATGGGCTACATTTCAAGTGTCATGTGAGCAACCTAACATAAAATCATATTTGAGCAAAAAAATCAGATCTGGGCCAAATTCAGCTGCAGTGTGCATGTAGCCTTAGATCATCAGTGCTACAGCTTCTCTCGCAGCAGTCCGTGGCTCAGTGAATACCTGTGGAGTTTAGAGCGCACAGTGAGCAGTGATCTGCCACATTTCTGCTGAATTCAACCTGGTCATTTGTAATAATGCCAATATACCTATAGAAAAAAGTGACGTGTTTAAGCTTTCGCTCCTGTTTTTGAACAATGAAACACACTAGTGCATGACATTGGAAAGGTCTGATATTGCCTCATCATGTCGTGCGGCTCATATTACAGGACCTTTCACTAGAGGCAGACATAGCAAAAATAAATAAATACTTGAACCAGTGAACCACTGAACTACTCAGCTGCTAGGTGAAGAGAAACGCTTAAAACAGACAACTTTATCCTTAAACACCCGTTCTCATCTCCGTCTCTCTAGAGCTCCATCTGACATTTAGAGGTACTTGTTTCTTCCTTTTGAATAATATAAGTAGGCCTACATACTGATCCAATAAATATAAATAATATATTAATAATATATATACATCTTTAAAATATAATCCTATTATCTATCTTAATATCTTATATCTGTAACAATATATACACTGTATACACACACACACACACACACACACACATACATATATATATATATATATATATATATATATATATATATATATATATATATACATATATATATATATATATATATATATATACATATATATATATATATATATATATATATATATATACACACACATACATACATACATATATATACACATACACATATATATATATATATATATATATACACACACATATATATATATATACACACACACACACACACACACACACACATATATATATATATATATATATATATATACATATACATATACACACACACATACAGGTGCTGGTCATATAATTAGAATATCATCAAAAAGTTGATTTATTTCAGTAATTCCATTCAAAAAGTGAAACTTGTATAATGTATACATTCATTCCACACAGACTGATATATTTCAAGTGTTCATTCCTTTTAATTTTGATGATTAAACTGACAACTAATGAAAACCACAAAATCAGTATCTCAGAAAATTAGAATATTACTTAAGACCAGTACAAAAAAAGGATTTTTAGAAATGTTGGCCAACTGAAAAGTATGAACATGTACAGCACTCAATACTTAGTTGGGGCTCCTTTTGCCTGAATTACTGCAGCAATGCGGCGTGGCATGGAGTCAATCAGTCTGTGGCACTGCTCAGGTGTTATGAGAGCCCAGGTTGCTCTGATAGTGGCCTTCAGCTCTTCTGCATTGTAGGGTCTGGCGTATCGCATCTTCCTCTTCACAATACCCCATAGATTTTCTGTAGGGTTAAGGTCAGGCGAGTTTGCTGGCCAATTAAGAAAAGGGATACCATGGTCCTTAAACCAGGTACTGGTAGCTTTGGCTCTGTGTGCAGGTGCCAAGTCCTGTTGGAAAATGAAATCTGCATCTCCATAAAATTGGTCAGCAGCAGGAAGCATGAAGTGCTCTAAAACTTCCTGGTAGACGGCTGCGTTGACCTTGGACCTCAGAAAACACAGTGGACCAACACCAGCAGATGACATGGCACCCCAAACCATCAATGACTGTGGAAACTTTACACTGGACTTCAAGCAACGTAGATTCTGTGCCTCTCCTCTCTTCCTCCAGACTCTGGGACCTTGATTTCCAAAGGAAATGCAAAATTTACTTTCATCAGAGAACATAACTTTGGACCACTCAGCAGCAGTCCAGTCCTTTTTGTCTTTAGCCCAGGCGAGACGCTTCTGACGATGTGTCTTGTTCAAGAGTGGCTTGACATAAGGAATGTGACAGCTGAAACCCATGTCTTGCATATGTCTGTGCATGGTGGTTCTTGACTCCAGCTGCAGTCCACTCTTTGTGAATCTCCCCCCACATTTTTGAATGGGTTTTGTTTCACAGTCCTGTCCAGGGTGCGGTTATCCCTATTGCTTGTACACTTTTTTCTACCACACACTTTTTCTTCCCTTCGCCTCTCTATTAATGTGCTTGGACACAGAGCTCTGTGAACAGCCAGCCTCTTTAGCAATGACCTTTTGTGTCTTGCCCTCCTTGTGCAAGATGTCAATGGTCGTCTTTTGGACAGCTGTCAAATCAGCAGTCTTCCCCATGATTGTGTAGCCTACAGAACTAGACTGAGAGACCATTTAAAGGCCTTTGCAGGTGTTTTGAGTTAATTAGCTGATTAGAGTGTGGCACCAGGTGTCTCCAATATTGAACCTTTTCACAATATTCTAATTTTCTGAGATACTGATTTTGGGAATTTCATTAGTTGTCAGTTATAATCATCAAAATTAAAAGGAAAGTCTGTGTGTAATGAATTAATATAATATCCAAGTTTCACTTTTTGAATGGAATTACTGAAATAAATAAACTTTTTGTTGATATTCTAATTATATGACCAGCACCTGTATATATATAAATATAAATAATGTTGCAGGGATAACATAATGGTTAAACATTCCGTGCATCTTAATTTAGCTCATTTTTAACATGGTTGGTGATTTAAATCCGCACGTCAATGTGATTTGAAATGACCAATCTAATCAAAGAAGGCGGGGCTCACGTATCGAGAGGAGCAGCGTGTGGCTTGATAGCAGTCAATGCCATGTACGATGTAAGTAGTGAAACTATATGGCTTTGTTTCTTTCAACATACCCTCTGATGTTTATTCTTTGTTTTTTTCTTTTTAATTATTATTTTGCCCAGCTCCATTTGAAATTTTACTTCCGTCTGCCATACACAGCATTAAAGAGCATGAATAAAACATTTATTGTTTGAATTTGGTGATAAAAGTGATCAATTGAAATTTGAAGCTAAAATTGCTTTTCTCATAAATCTACTTTGCACTCAAATGATGGAACATATCACATTTGTGGATATGTTGCCATAGCTGGTGCTGTTCAGTGCTTTAAATCTGCATTAAGTGTGTGCAGATATTGATGCTGGTTTCTAAAGTCAAATTTGGCTTGTTTATTGGCTTCTGCGAATCTGTGTAGGTTACATTACTGTATTGTCCTGTGAACAAAAGTTCTGTACAGAGTGACAAAAAGCAAAACCAAAGTAGAAAGCAAATGGCTACAGCAAGCGCTTTTGGACATCTGTTGTCAACATATTTTTTCAAAATAAAAGACCCACATTGAATAAACTTTTTTTTTTTTTTTTTAAATAATATGAACATAAATTACATTGTAAAAATAAAATACAGAATTAAATATTTTACCACACTTTTAGGTTATCAAATAATATGGTGAAATTAGCGTTATATTCATATACTCATAAAAAAATTAAAATAATTGAAGATTAATTTTAATATCTACCATATAGCTAATGTTAAAACTATGCATATTTTACATATAGCACAGTTAGCGCAGTCTAAATGCAAACTGGAACAAAACACATTTATAGATGGTCTTTTTATTCTTATACTTTTTATTTTGCCCGATTCTCACGAATCTTAGAATATATTATCTACAGTCCTAACAAAAAATTTATCAATTTTGATGCGTCGAATCATTCCAAATATATAATCAAATATATTTTCAGCTTGGCCTATAATGACTAAGTAACCTGTAGCTTGTGAGTGCAATTTTCAAACTTAACAAAATTTGTACACAAAGACAAGATAATGGTAACGCGTCAAGTTTGATTCATTGTTGATGCTAGGGGGCACTATAACTTAAGACAATCCTAAATGTGCAACTGTGCTCAAAGCAGTTGAATTAATTCCAGAACTGTGTAGGATTTCTCTGAATCCATTAGTGCCTCCAAATCATGTGAAAACATGAATTTCCATTTCTGCAAAAAAAAAAACATTTCTAGAATTTAAAAATATAAAATATATAGAATTCTGTAATAGAAAAACCTACTTTTTCAAACTCGTCCTAGGTGATTTGCTCAATTCACTCAAAACATTGTATACATTATCTACAGACATTCCTGACAAAAAGTTGACAAAAAAGCACGAGAACCGAGCTCCGAGAACCAAGTCTGGGTTGGCCTATAGGCCTTGACCTTGCACAAAAGGGGGAAACGCATACTTGCGCAGCCCCCAAGGCCAGCTGTGCGCCAGTGCGCCAGGGGAGCCTCGGTCAGAGAGTACCAGAGCGGTCAATGGGAGGATTCCACGCTCGTTGACTCCTGTCTGTGCTCGAGGTAACAGCGGCTCACCTCACAGCCAGCCTGCCTATCCTCTAGAGCTCGAGGTGGATGAGCTCGCCGCTGCATCGGAGAGTGCGGCGTCTAACGCGGATGACTCCCCTCGGCTGCTGCCTTCAGGCCAGCACGCCCAGGCTGAGGCTGACGTGCAGATGACCGACATGCTTTCCTGGGCTGCCGCCAGCGTGGGGCTGGACTGGAACCCTCTGTCCTCCCCACAGCCATCGCGGTTGGATGACTGGTTCCTGGGGTCTGCGCGTCCCCCTGGTCCCATTTTCCCAGGAAGTGCATTATGAGCAGACGTCTTCGTGGAGAGCACCCCTCTCCACTCGTCACAAAGCCACTCACTCATCCGCTCTCGCTACACTCGACGGCGGAGCGGCCCACAGGTATACGGTGATTCCCCAGGTGGATAGGGCTGTTGCGCTCCACCTATGCCCCGGAAACCCCTTCAAGGCCTGTAAGACGACATCATCATTGACCGCCAAAGCCAACAGCGCTGCCGGACATGCCGCTTCTGCCCTGCACTCCATGGCCCTCCTGCAAGTCCACCAGGCCAAGGTGCTTAAAGATCTTCACGGGGGTAGCCCTGAGGAAATCAGTGACCGACCTCGCCCTCAGAGCCACGAAGGTCACAACGCAGTCACTCGGGCAGGCGATGGTCCAGGAACGTCATCTGGTGGCTTAACTTGGTCGAGATGCGTGAGACCGACAAAGTTCGCTTTCTCAACGCCCATGTGTCTCACTTTGCCTCTTCGGCGACACCGTCGAGGACTTCTCCACGGTGAAGAAACAGACAGAGACCATTTCGCACATCCTGCCCTGCCACAAGCCTGCCGCCATGGGCCATGCCCCATCTGCTCGCCAAGGGCATCCTCCTGCAGCCAAGAAACAGCCTGCTCCGCCTCAACCTGGGCCCAGCTCTCTGCCCCAGCGTCGAGTACACCACAGGAAGTCTCACGGACCCCTCGAGGACCCGGAAGTCTCCCAGGCGCTCCTGAGACGCTCGACCCAGTAGACAGCAAGTCTTTGGGTAAGACTTAATCATCAGGCTCCTAAGAGGCGCCCGTAGGTTGAACCCCTCCCGGCCAAGCCTGTTCCCCTCCTGGGATCTCTCAGTGGTCCTCATGGGCCTCCAGAGACCTCCCTACGAGCCGCTAGAATCAATTGGACTCAGGGCCCTCTTTCTAAAGACGGACCTGCTGATCGCGCTCGCCTCCATCAAGAGGATCGGGGACCTGCAAAATGTTCTCTGTTAGCGACACCTGCCTGGAGTTCAGACCGGCAGACACATATGTGATCCTAAGACCGGGCTACGTGCCCAAGGTTCCTCCCTAGCTCTTTGGGTCCACAGTTCAGCATAGGAAATCGCCGACCCAGTCCACTGCGGGTACTTAATCTACCCAGTACTGGAATTGGTGCTGCACAGGTCAGGACTCCTACGTGGACTCCCCCCCCCCTGTGTGTATTTTCCGTGGTACAGCCCCCTTACAAAGTGGACCCGCATCTCCCTTAGGCAGCCCCAGCTGCCCTCCAGTCGCCATGTTGTAGCAACTGCCCCCTCCTTGAGGCTGGATCTACCACTGTGCCACGTCCCACATGTCGCCACCTTTTTCTCCTCCTTTCGGGCAGGTGTGGCCTCCGCAGGGTCTTTTCCCTCCTGAAAGAATAGGAAGCTGGGTAAAACCCCCTTCCCTCAATGCGTGTAAGGGCCCCGGCCGTTCTTGCTCTATGCGGAGAAACATAGAGAGAAAAGAGGCCCAGTCAGGCTCGGCCCATTCCCAGGTTGGCAAACGTCGCCTTGTTCCCCTGTCTAGGATAACCAGAAGGATTCCGACGACTTTTTGGGGCCATTGGGGAAGGGTATGCGCAGTCTGACACAGCTGCACTGTTACCTTTGCACGTAAAATACCTGCCGTGTCAGCAGTACACGTACACGGCTCAGCACATGGCGTGATTTAAATTGGACCCCTAGTGTCGCTTCTTTAACACAACGTCGATGTGAGAGACAGACGGGGAACATCTAGTGTATATGAATATGTAACCTCCGTTCCCTGATGGAGGGAACGAGACATTTTGTCCTCCCGGCCACGTCGCTGAGCTGAAAATCCTGAATGAACTCGAAGATACTTTTATACGTAACATACGTAACCTAGACGTTCCACATAAACTCTTCTGAAGCCCAGTCTTCACACTTCTGCATGCACTATTGCACTACTGATTAAACAGACACTTCTGGCAGACTAAAGCTATGGTATGTGTTTGGGGAGAGAATGCCTGTGGCCATCGCCCCCTTCCACACTTGTTTTTCTCTCATCATCGTGTTAAAGAGACAAAGTTTTCCACAAAACTCTGAGAGAACTTGCAAATGTGAGAAACAAGGCTATTTTTGTACTGTAAATTCACAGACTAAATTCTTTATCTCATTAATTTTAACAGGTGCTTCTTTTTCTGTAATGAATTGAGTACTAGTTATCATGTTATCTTGAAGTGCAACAAAGCCTAGTTAAAGCACATCCATTAAATCCATTGAGGTATGATATACTGTACACCTCTGAGCATTACTCATCTCACCCATAATCTTTTATTCACATTCGTTTACCATTCAAGTACTCTCTCTCTCTCTCTCTCTCTCTCTCTCTCTCTCTCTCTCTTCCTGGTGTTAACTGGTTTAGGTGAAATAGTTAAGACTCTTTCCAAATCTATAATTCCACCAACCATTCTGCACCATCAGAAAAGTAATTGTGCTCCACCATAAGGTCTTCAACTGCCTACAGATTAAGATTGTGAAGAATCTGTAAGTGGATAACATGTGAGGGTCAGAGTTAATTGACATGGTGTGATTTGAGCAGCTCACAACCTTTGATTTTATAACAGACAATGCTCACTATCACCATGTCATAACTAGATGTGTGACAATAGCGTCAAGTACAAAAGCACATCTCTTTCATTCAGACAAGTTGCAACTGTCATTAGTAAAGGCATTTTCAGGTTCGATTGGTTTGGAGGCAAAGAACCTGTTTCTCCATTGATGGATATTCAAAAGTAGTGTATTCTGAAAATAAATAAATACATAAAAATAGCAAGAAACATAACAACATTCCATATAGAAATATTTCACATTTGTAATAGATGCTTTGCCAGTGACTGTTTTTTTTCGAGGGCTCTTAAATCGTGAAATGGACAAAAAACTTCTTGGCTTGGATATTTCATTGGTCCAAAATTACATTCGACATGACTGTATTTTAAAGACCAAATCTGTTCTGATTGGCTATGATTTTTGCTTTGCAAAATTTTTGCTTTCAGTGAGGACAGAAAAATTACTTGATGCTAAAAAGATGACATCTGTTCCTTATTAGGACATATGGAAGAGTGTCCAACATGGCCACTGCATCCATTTATACCATTTATGCAAACTGCCACTATGTATCATGATGATATGGATTATAATGATGGAAATGATGAAAGCAGTTCATGGAAAGTTCTCAGGAGGTTTGAATTTAATTAAGTGAATTTGGAAATGAGCTCTGCCAAGCTCGACTATATGCCTCTGTTTGATCAGAAACATTTCTGACATCTTTAAAGATGCCGCTTAAGAGTCAGCTGAAGTCAAGACGATTGATTCAGCAAAATATTAACATTCAGGGACAGAATAATATACAGAAAACAACATTTAATAAACACCAATACCATTTATAGGGCCATCTGTTCAAACGATGCAGCACCTGCAAACAGACAGACAGTGTTATGAGGAAAATAAAAAATTAGTACACATTTACATGCAAAATGCGTATACAGTTGCTGGGCAACATCACAACTTGTCGCATTAATATATGTAGAATCAAACTGAGATGCGATAACAGCTGTGCAACTGTGCATTTATTGTCTATTTTACAATGGATTATAAATTATCTATAATGATTTTAGTTTCAATTTTTAGACAAATGTCACAATGTGAAGCTGTTGTAGCACTAATGCAAGACGGTTTTTGCATTAAAGTTACAAATAAAATAGATGAATAAATACAATTGAAATCCCTTTCATTTTTAATTCACAAGGATTTAAGTCACTAGATTATCGAAAAATAGGCATTACTACATAAATATAAAATATATAGGCCATAACATATTTTGGGGTTTAATTTCCACCCAAAATAAATATATTGTTATATATGTCATTGTAAATGTTCTCTTTCTGGCCATGCACTTCAGATCCACGAAAAAACATCCACGCAGATGGCAGATTCAAAAGTGTGGGAAAACCTAGAGATTTTCCCAGTGGCGGACTCAGGCTGTCTGTGGGGCTGGGGCGAAAAAAATAAAAAGAGGACCAGCTCTTTTAAATAATATCGGTCATACAGGAGAAGCACCAGCGCACATAAATTTGCGATGCATTTATGGTGAAACAGTTCCAAACCCTGGTTAAGATGAAGTATTATGTAATGTCAAGTATAACTACTACACATCTGTAATAAAAACACACAGGGAACTGTTCAATATTTAACCATGTATTTCACACACACACACACATATATATATATACACTCACCTAAAGGATTATTAGGAACACCTGTTCAATTTCTCATTAATGCAATTATCTAATCAACCAATCACATGGCAGTTGCTTCAATGCATTTAGGGGTGTGGTCCTGGTCAAAACAATCTCCTGAACTCCAAACTGAATGTCAGAATGGGAAAGAAAGGTGATTTAAGCAATTTTGAGCGTGGCATGGTTGTTGGTGCCAGACGGGCCGGTCTGAGTATTTCACAATCTGCTCAGTTACTGGGATTTTCACGCACAACCATTTCTAGGGTTTACAAAGAATGGTGTGAAAAGGGAAAAACATCCAGTATGCGGCAGTCCTGTGGGTGAAAATGCCTTGTTGATGCTAGAGGTCAGAGGAGAATGGGCCGACTGATTCAAGCTGATAGAAGAGCAACTTTGACTGAAATAACCACTCGTTACAACCGAGGTATGCAGCAAAGCATTTGTGAAGCCACAACATGCACAACCTTGAGGCGGATGGGCTACAACAGCAGAAGACCCCACCGGGTACCACTCATCTCCACTACAAATAGGAAAAAGAGGCTACAATTTGCAAGAGCTCACCAAAATTGGACAGTTGAAGACTGGAAAAATGTTGCCTGGTCTGATGAGTCTCGATTTCTGTTGAGACATTCAGATGGTAGAGTCAGAATTTGGCGTAAACAGAATGAGAACATGGATCCATCATGCCTTGTTACCACTGTGCAGGCTGGTGGTGGAGGTGTAATGGTGTGGGGGATGTTTTCTTGGCACATTATCTTGGATAATGCACCATGTCACAAAGCTCGAATC
Source organism: Moxostoma hubbsi (assembly GCA_032164185.1). Taxonomy (NCBI): domain Eukaryota; kingdom Metazoa; phylum Chordata; class Actinopteri; order Cypriniformes; family Catostomidae; genus Moxostoma; species Moxostoma hubbsi. Next base: position 34,120,050 of record JAVLUX010000001.1, on the reverse strand, counting down.
ATTTCAAATTGGTTTCTTGAACATGACAATGAGTTCACTGTACTAAAATGGCCCCCACAGTCACCAGATCTCAACCCAATAGAGCATCTTTGGGATGTGGTGGAACAGGAGCTTCGTGCCCTGGATGTGCATCCCACAAATCTCCATCAACTGCAAGATGCTATCCTATCAATATGGGCCAACATTTCTAAAGAATGCTTTCAGCACCTTGTTGAATCAATGCCACGTAGAATTAAGGCAGTTCTGAAGGCGAAAGGGGGTCAAACACAGTATTAGTTTGGTGTTCCTAATAATCCTTTAGGTGAGTGTATATATATATATATATATATATATATATATATATATATTTACAACAGTTAGTTCCGGTCCTCGAATCTGATTGGAGAGATGTTCCATGAGCACTGATGGTCTGACACCATCAGCACTCGGACGCTTCACTGTGTGTGTGTATCACACCACTTGTGTTCATGCTGTTCTAAACTAAAGTGTAAGAGTAGTGCATATGTGTTAAGTGTTACTGTATAAGTGTCTCTTACATGTACTTTTTATTTTATTTTTTGACATTACATATGTTAGCCAGCAGCTGGTGGCAAAATATAATTTTTGTATGTAATATGATGTTACGTGTCAGTTGGTGACGTGAAGTGAATCCGTCAGTCATTGTTTACATACAACAGCAATCATCCAGTTTTTTATTTATTTATTCTTTCTAAAGATACATTTAACTTCTCCATGCTAACTTTTTAACTTCTCCATGCTAATGATTCTATAAACTGTCTGGATGAGTTTATTATCTCCAAACAGAAATTAAATTGAGATAGAATCATGCTGCCACTAAACTGTTTTTAAAAAGGATATATATATATTAAAAAATAGGGCCACCAGGAGGGCATTTTTCACCATAGAGGCATCCCGTGAGGGCACTTTGTCTCGCATGTAGGAGTACATAGAGGCTAACTAATTTTATAGCATGTAGGGCAGCCTGCATGGCACTGCATCACATCATCTCCATTGGAAGGGCCCCCACTTGGACACTTAATCAGATTTCCTCACACATAGGGGCACTCATGAGGGCACTGCATCATCATTTTTCCACTGGAAGGGCACCCAGAGGGCACTTCATCACGTTTTCTCCACTGGAAGGGCACCCAGAGGGCACTTCATCATGTTGTTTTGCACATGAGGCTCCTTGGAGGGCACTTTACCATATTTCCTCACACATAAGGGCACCCTAGAGGGCACTGCATCACAATTTTTCCATTGGAAGGGCACCCATTAGCGCAATAAATCACATTTTCTCGCACGTTGGGACACCCTAGGGGGCACTGCATCACATTTTCTCCACTGAAGGGCACCCTAGAGGGCACTTTATCACATTTTCATGCACACCGAGCCACCGGAGAGGGCAGTTTATCTGTAACGTCTGAATAGGTTCCCGTCCACCAGAGGGAGCCCTAACCTGAATACTGAACTCTGTCGCTTCCTGTTTCCTGAAACATCAGTTCCTGCAATGTCACTTCCTGTTTGCTCTGTATATAAGACTTGCATTCACACTCCCATATTGCGAAGTATTACCAGTTATCTGCCTCACCATACATTTGTTTCTCTGCCATTGTTTCTGACTACTGTTATGACCATTGCTTACGTTTATTGGATTTACGTCTCTCAGTGTTTTGACCCAAGCCTGTGACCTGACTAAGTTTAAGGAATACTGCCTGTATTATTTATTGAAGCCTTCCAATAAATATCCACAAATGGAGTCCACTCTGCCTACCTCAACATTACATTATCATGTTTTATCTACCATAAGGGCATCCAAGAGGGCACTTTTGCTGCATTTTTTTTCCTAACATATGGTCACTAGGGTGCGAAACGCAGATTATGTTCTTAGTTTACTTAATATTTAGGCTACTTCTTTATTATAATGACTATTTATCTGATTAAAAAATATCTATATATTAAGGAATTTTTACTTAATTTAGAAACACTAAAGCAACATACTACAATGTTTAATACATTTCACTTTTTAAATAAAGGAGTGTGTTCAATATTATAATAGCAAATTATAAATTATTACTGTGATATTGAATTTCAAATATCAATACATTTAAAATTTCACTGGTATTGAAACCAACACAAATTTTAGTATTTTAATATAAATAGAAATATTGATTCTAGATATTATAGAAATTCTGAGCTGAATATTATATGTATTATTACACAGCGCTCTAGAATACTAAATTATTTGTGGTCAGTGGTGTCATCTAGTGGTCTGATGCCTCTGAGTAACACCCACACATCCGGGAGAGTCATCTTAACTGCTTCTCAGATCACGGTATGGTCTCTATAAGTTACCCAATAAAATTATTTAAACTAAAATGACTGTTTCCAGCTGTTTACAATTCCATGTATGTATTTATTTATTTGGCAAATAGTCTTGTAATAAGATGGCTAATAAGCAGTCAGGTGGTCATTATTTACTAAATGCATATAAACAGAACTCTGATGTAACTCTGAACAAGAGTTGAATTTCAGCTGTTCAGTGATTTATTGCTTCTAACATAATTACATATTTTCAACTTAAATCAATCTTTTATGTCCATTTGTTTATTTATTTGGTCAGAGCCCTTGTAATAAGCAGGATAATGTGCAGTCAGCAGATTATTATCGCAAAATAAATCCCTTCAAGGAGATACAATTCCTGATAACCGTGTCAGGGTTTATTTTGTGATAACAACAGGCTGACTGTGCATTATCCCTTACATATATATTATATACTGTACATATATTATATTATATATAAAGTAAAATATTCTGCTCATGTGGCCGAAGCTTCTGGGCAAAAAATCAAGAACAAATGTTAGAGGGAACGTTGATCATTACAGTAATATATAAGAGACACACACGGACGATCCATGTGACAACCATTAGCAAGACCTTAAGTGAAGAAGCTAAATGCCAAAAAAGGGATTGTTAAATTTTGGTGACATTACTTGAGAAATGTTAGGCATACGTCATGTGGGAGATGTGCTAACACGTGTAAATCTGTGTGAACTTGCTATAGTCATCACCAGCATGGGCAGTCAGCAGCAAAATGGAGAATGATATGGAAAAAAAGGGTGAACCAAACTGCTTAACCGTCCTAACAATATTCTACGTCACTCACGATTACAATTGCCACTGTGGATGTTAGCCCATCATTTGCTTTAAATATGACACCGGCCATTTCTTACAGGGTGTTGCTGCAAAAAAAGCACCACTCCCAATGATTTAACTTGCCCTGTGCATAGCCAGAACCATCATGTATGTCTGCAAATATTTTAGTCAAATGTTTTTGACTGGCTAACCTCTTTGTATGTGAAAACTACAAGCATAGTTAACATTTTTGGGGCCAAGTTCTGAATTATCAATTTTTGCAGCTTAATTTTCCATAAATGGTCTTAGGTGGGTTGGGAAGTCAACTTTTGATTGCGTACAGTAGAGTATAAACACATCATATTACAATCACTTTTTACTTTAAACATTCTATTTCAAAACAGCAAAGAAAATCTTGTATTCCATGATCTGCCCCTTATAAAGCCATTGACCAAGTAAGCAATGAAGACCTTTCATCACTCATCCAGCTCATCTCCGCACCAGTGCAGTATTGACTTTAGCCACGGTTCAGCCTTTTCTCTACTCTATGTGAAGGCCAACACAGTCCAATACCGCCAATAAGCTGACCTAGAAGTTATTTCATGGCTTCTTGAGCCTTCTCTATTCCCGAGTATTTTCCTGCTGTCAAAACAATGTGGTTAACCTTCCATCCCCTGACAGAAACAACAGACTGGGAGTGTTAGCCTGCTAAGTCTTCTCAAAACTGAGGCAGAAACATAATACAATACAAAAATAAACAGCTAAAACTGTCTCAGTTACTTCTGCCATTAATTCCATCCAGAATTCAGCCTAATTAAAGTCGAGGGTCCAAAATGAACACTTGCCAAGCTTCAAATGCAAGTATACATTTTCTTTGGCAAGTAAACAAAACAGAGTTATTCACCATTGGCTGGTAATTTTCATAGGAACAGCAAAATGAGAACTCAACTACAAGACATATAATGTAAACAAGACCAAATAACAAGACCTTTAATGCATAAATAGGGTCTTTAGTGATCCAGGATCTCATTCCACCCCCTGTACCTCATCCATTTTTTGGAATTATGCCCACACCTCATTAGTATTCCTCAAACGTTCTCTTCTGAAATGTGTAACAATATATACGCTGTATACACACACTATATACACTGTATACACACACTATATATATATATATTAGGGCTCTCAATGTTAACGCGTTATTATTTTTTTAACGCAAATTAATAATTTTATCAAGTTTGAAGGGAATCTCGCGTCAACCATTGTTTACATACAGCACTCCGTGATCACTCGTATTACTACTAAAGCTAGGAAATAGCTTGAAACGGCTTTAAACAAACAACTTCAGCATTATAGCTCATCACAGCTGAAAGAAACAACAGACTGATTAATTACACAAACTGAAGGCACAAATCTTATCGGACTTTCGACATTGGAGTGAGCACACTGTTTAAAATGGTAGAGGACATTGCGGTTTCTATAGTGAAAGACTCTTGCGCACCGGCTACCGTGAAATAGTGAGAAATACCCCCACTTGGACAGCTACATTTCCACTGAGAAAGCTGATCTTCAGAAAGGTGACAGCATCTCTGCTTGGGTGTGGCAACAGACAACTCTCTCTCTCTCTCTCTCTCTCTCTCTCACACACACACACACACACACACACACACACACACACACACACACACACACACACACACACACACACACACACACACACACACATATCCATCCATAACTTGTTAGAAACAGCACAAGCCGTGATACTATTTCTGAAGTGGCATTTTTGAATTACTTACAAATGCTTGGACACATCATTTGGTTTGAACCAGGAACTGCAGATTCTGATCCGCTGCGTAATAAAGTAGTTCCATGCACAAATGCATTTTTATGACCGTACTCACTCGTGTGATATTATTTTATATATATATATATATATATATATATATATATATATATATATATATATATATATATATATATATACATATTATAGATTGCACTTCACTAACAAACTCTGTGCTATTAATCCATCTCAATTAACATCATACGATTACTGCCCGAGGAAAGCAGAGAATTAAATGAATTTTATTTTAAAGAGCTGTTTGTGTTCATTTTCTATTGATCATAACAGTAGAAACACATCAAGTTGCATGGTATAATGCATGCAAGTTGCATGGTTTAATCAAGCAACTTAAAATGTAATAACATATTTCAAATGCAAATGTTTATTAAGTTAAATGGTCAGTTTTATGGCTGGTAAATGTTCTCAATTCACTCACCACTGGTGTTGAAAAGGTTAATTTTGCACCCTGGCTACTGTATGTCATACAGCACCAAAGAGGAAACTCCGAAAAAAGACATTACGTATGTATTAGCCATGTTATCTTCCTACAGAAAAAGCGAAAATACCTTTTAGTCAGCTAGCATGAGCTGAAGTTGAGATGCTAGTGTATCATGAAATAGCTTAGCTAAGAATATCTCTTGTGAAGAACCGGTGGTCTCCAAAGCATTTGTATTTGTGTGCTTGTGTTACTCTGGGCATGAATATGTAAGGCCCTCTGGAGGTGCATGTTCTTGACACCTTCCACTATAGCAGTGACTTGCTGGCTGGCAGCTTTTAGCCCACAGTTGTAGCCGGTTTCTCTGGAGGCCTTAAAGAAACAGACGCGGCACAGTGTGACGCTCAGCTTTGATCACAGCAACTATTATGGCTCTCACAGGGATAATTGGTGAACCGGACTAGAACTGACTTCTGAGAGCAGCTACCTCAACTGGAATAGGTCTTGTGGGATGTAATCATGAGCTGTGTCAGCAATATTTCATCAGCTTTAAAGGAGGGCAATGTGCATATATACACTTAATCTTGAGATTTATAAGGAGTTTTCCATGTGCAGATACACACACAGAAACACATGGATGCACTTGTATGCACAGTATGAAGGATATATAAGCAAAGGTGGTTGGTATAGATTGCATGACACATGCAGGAAAAACAAGGACAAAGAGACTGTCTCTTAAATATTGTAGCTTTAAGTTATAGCTAGCTAACTTTTGTTGGTAGCTTTAATGTGTAAGCTAGCAGCTTCTAGCTAACTACTTTTTCAAAAGGGTGACATGACTGTATTTTAACTACTTTAAAGACCCCATGAAATCAAAAATGAGAGTTTTGTATTTAAAATTTTAGTCAATGCATTTTAGCTTTGAGGCTCTTACAATTCTTGAGTACACCTAAAATGTTTAGACACAGTGCACATTTTGAAAGTACAGTACAGTCTTTCTGTTGCAGGAAAAGGAACTAAAAATATTAATGATTCGGCCACACAGTTTTTTGTCTATTAAAATGCTCTTAAGAATGAGAATGCCCCTTTCCCTAATACCACTAGCAGCTGACTAGCATGTTGCAAATCATGGTTCAAGGCAATTTTTTTTAAAAAAGGGACAAGCCCAATAATTGAACTCAGTAACAATAACTAAGCTCATCAAGCAATTTCATGGGGTCTTTATATCAGCATTAGCATAAAGCAGTGGTTCTCAAACTGCGGAGTGCCCACAGGTGGTATGCAGCATGACCCAGGATATTTACATGAAAAAAAATTACAAATATACATTTTATTCAGATGTTTTCCATGTTTTAATTCTAATGTATGATTACAATTGTAATATATCTTTAAGATGGCCCACCTTTTTCTTTTTTTTCTTTTTTTACATCGGGAGTGCAGGATCTGAATAGGTAGCGTTCTCGTTGCGTGCGACTGCGCTGATGCGTCTCTGCGCACACCACAATATTACTCCCATGCAGAAAACAGAACAGCAAAAATGTATGTGACTTCCTTAAAGTCTATGATCTTATATAGTGCTTTTGACTCAAAGACACATTGTGTTTGGGTGAATTTTGATTTCACTGGAAGATTGCTCAGATGAGGGACAAAGAAATGAATTGCACACCTGACAGCTGTGAGCAAGGCAGCGCTATGTGATGAACAATGCTGCTATGTCACCTATGGCCGAGTCTACAAATTATTACGTTTTAAAGTTAACGACTGGTAAGGGCATGAGTCAGAGTAAAATTAACCTCAGATAGCTTACTGCAGCCGCTGTTTTCATCTATCACATGCACATTATCACATATATTTAAGGATGATGCTAGCTGCATAATTTTAAGGGGGCTGAGATGAAAAACAGGGTCTAGATTTGCCTAAGCTCCAAATGTCTAAATATATATATATATATATATATATATATATATATATATATATATATATATATAGGAGTTTGTTTGAACTTGATTGCAAAACTTCTAAATGTTAATATTGTATGTTTGATTTTAGAAACACTCTTGCTGATTGCTAGGAATACTGATATTAATCATATATGGCATTGTGTATGTTGCTCACAATCCTTAAGGCTACACTAAAAATGTATATCTGCCGAATACTGAAAAGATATTTGAGTGAACTTTGGTGGTGACTAGGTTCTGATTTGATGAAAGGTGGTACTTGGCCTAACAAGTTTAGAACAACTGGCGTAAAACATTAAATACCACAGTTTCAGAGTATCCTTCCCAATACTGCGTATATGGAGCATGCATTCAGGCTATGGCATATGATTTAGAAATAATAAGGCACTGTATCTGCAACAGATAACTCAAACTCAGGGCAGAAGTTTTATCTTATTCTTTCTCCCTGCATATCAGCTCAATCTGTCCATCTCTTTCGTTGAATACAGTATCTCTCCCATCTACAGTGGGAGAAAGTAGGCCATCAATCACCAGAGGGAAGGTATTCACAGAACACTCAGCTATTTCCACAAACATTTATGCAAATGTATGCATGCTTTATCACTAAACTAAAAGTAAATACTTAAATAACACTGATACATCAATCATTATCATTTGCACAGTCTAACAAGGGACAGTTTGATTGTGTGTAAATGTCAAAGGTACTCATCTTGAAATGTCAGCACATTTCCGATCGAGCAAAAATATTTTTTTCAGCAGGATTGCCAGGCCGCAATTACAATCACATTCAGTATGATTACGCAATTAGAAAGGTGCATAACCGCTGGTGCTTTCTTATTACTGCTTTTCCACAACATGAGGGTGAGTAAATGATGACAGAATATTCATTTTTGGGGAACTATCACTGTATTGCCTAATGTGAACTAACAATGAACAATAATCTTTGTTATACAATTATGTTTATACATTAACTTTAACCAAGCTCATGATTCCTAAAGCATAAACTAATGTTTACATGTACAGTGGAACCATGTGTAAAATATTACCAATTATGAAACTGTTAAAAAATAATAGAAAATAAAAAGTGAAAATTTCAACAAGTGCAGAAGGGGTGATTATAAGTCAAGGGGAAAAGAGAAATGTGGTGAGATCTGCCATGGTTGGCAGGCAGAGCATGATGCCTAACAGGATTGAGAGGTGACATCTGGAGGGTGTCATAATTATAGAAGAGATCCAGGCTGAGGGAAAAGGGACACTTCAATGGCCCTGACACACAAGTCTCACTGCATAAACAGGAGTGCTGAATTAAGTCAGTCAAACCACCTGGATTGTTAATCATTCACACCAGAGTTATTTAAAATTATTACAGCTGCAGCTGAGATAATTTTAACTAAACTTTGTAAAATGTTTATTTTGCACAAGTGTGTGTCCTTCAATATAGTAACAGGACTGATGTTGAATTCAATTTCAAAAATGACAAACGATACAACAATGATTTCCTATTGCAGTGGGAAAAAAAAAGTACCATTTGGACAGGATTAGCACATTATGTTTCAGTTAAAATTATTAACATGGGATATCTATCATTTCATCTACTTATTTGGATGGTATTGGGATCTCTGTATGTAAAGAATTACTATGGTGGGAGTGTTTATCTGGGCGTGCTCTATATCAGTCATGTGCTCTATATGAATGAATCATGAACTCCTTGAGACAAGACTAACTCACAGTGGCGTAACTGCAGGCAGCGCAGGGTGTGCAGCAATGGGGCCTGGGTGGAATGAAGGGCTGCGACGGCCACCTGAATGAGCACGATAAAAACAACCGCGAGCCCAACGGCCATAGATGAATTATGGACTGGGCCAATGGGGCCAGTGCCCAGGGGCCCTTGTCTACCAGTGGCCCGGTGGGCCCTGGGCTTCAAGGTCTCGTGGCCCATCAACTTTGAAAACAAATGTTTGTGTATGCTAAAATATATGGGCCCCACAGCTTATATAAGGCCCCCTAAACTGGGCCCTGTGACTATGAGGGCCCTCAGCCCCCTTCTAGGACCCTTTTGCCTTACTGTTTCTAATTACATTTTTTTAGCCAATCTTTAATCTTATAACAACACCACCTGGTGAAATTTCCATGCTCTTCTGGAAGTAGAAGACTTTTTTAAATAATTTCCAATATACCTTCATATTTTGATGCACTCATCTTTTTTAGGTGAACTCTTTGCTGATTTTAATAAAGTAAAATTAACAATATTGTTAATGTTGTTACTGATATTTCAAAATTAGCATTTATGGAATTCAAGCCACATGTGCTTTAAATTCATTATTTTATAGAAAAATAGGTTTAAACAGGTTTAAAATATATAGAATCTCTGACTATTATGGCTTAGGTGTTTGGGATATAGAAAATATGGATATTTTTCTTTGTGTGGTTCAAAAGTACTGATTATACTAAATATGTAAAGTTTGTTGAGAAAAACTATAAAGAGAAAGAAAGAAAGAAAGAAAGAAAGAAAGAAAGAAAGAAAGAAAGAAAGGAGAGAGCATCTTAAAGCAGATTAAAGGGCGATGGAATAAGAATAATGGTAGGCAAGCTGTAGGGTCATTCCAAACAGAATTTCCCTAAAAATTACCAAATAACCTCTATTTTTGAGCCCCACACCTTCTAGCCCTTCAAAGCTCTCACAATGGAGGGTAAAGTTTTGAAGAAAATAGGGTGTAGGGATAATCACTTCTGAATAGATCACATCACATCTTTCAGATTAGTTAGAAAAAATATAGTAGTGCAAGCCAGAACTGCCAGAACTCATTGCCAAATTTCACCAAACCCTTGCATATTGTATGAGCCTACTGAATTTGTTACATTCATCAATATTTAAAGTGTTTGATGAAGCTAAAATGTTTCATAATTTATTAAGGCCCCTTTAAATATATGCATTTTTATGCATAATTTGTAGTATTTACATTGAGTTTACATTATGTATAACAAACGTTAAAATGATACTGTCTCGAAAGAACAGTGTTCTTTGCGGAACAGTGGGGGCAAAAGAACATTGGCCCCTGTGCCCTTGCTAGTCATAATCCGCCCCTGCCAATGGCGAGGACGATCCATGTCCCGAAGGCAAAAAAGACCCCAACCCTAACTACCCCCACCCCCATTTGGGCCAGTAAGATTCAAGTTACGCCACTGCTTACACATGTGATTAAATATATTATTATAAAATTATGCATCATACCTTAAAGGGTTACTTCAGGATTTAGCATTAAGCTTTGTATCAGTAGAAAACGAGAAGTATTTTCGAATTACCGAGCTCCCCTCATATCCCCCTGAGACGAGAGATTTATGTATTTTTAGTCTGGAAAAAATCCTCCGATGACACAAAAATCGTCATTTTGCGTCATCTGAGGATTTTTGGGCCAGAGGCTTAAAACTACAGCCAGTATTCGTAGCTAGTTCCACATGTTTTCACCACGCACATATGGGGCGGGATCTCACTCACAGAATGTGAAGATCGTGTCAGCCATCTTTCTGTAGAAGCTAAGCTAACAGGCTCTTGCTCTGTGTAGAAAGTTTGTATACAAGTAGGCTAATCATGATGGCGGAAGGTAGTTTTGAAGTTGAAATGGCAAAAGAGGATTTCGAAGATCTGTTGTGAGAATCTGATGCTCGCGGCTACCTGTCCGAGCCGCAATACAGCGATGAACAGTTGCGGGAGATGAGGAACAAGAGGCGGCCGGAGCAGCTGCTGTAGCAGGGGAGCGAGACCTGCTTGGCAGTCAGGAGGAAGAGCCCGGCCAGACTCGAGTTGGGGCAGACTGGTGGTGTCAGTGCTCTCGCTGTGCGCCTATGGAAACAGATAGAGAGTCCTATTGCTGTCGCGAATTTCAGCGATGCCATTTTCTTCTGGACGAGATCGCTGAATCCGCTGATTAAACTGCACCGCTAACTTTAGCATGTATAACTGAGCACCCAAGTTTTGTACCACACATGGACAGGGGAGTCCTGGAAACTTATTTTAGGATCCAGAAGATAAATTGGAAATGCCAGCCAAAGCCCGCAGGGACAAACGGACGGCTTAGTGTAAAGTGAGTATTTTGTTTGTTTTTCTTTTTGTTACTAAGACGTCATGTACAGAGTTTGGACACACAGAATTATCATAATGTTCTTCCCGCGTAGTCAGTCAATTTATCAACTAACTCACGATTTATAGAGTCACGATGTATCAAAGCAAGCCTAGTTGTATCAAATTTTCAGATACTGCCGCCTGTAACCGGTAGGCATGGTTTGGGAGTGGCCTTGTAAGGGCAGCAAAGCAAGTGCATTCTGGGAGTTGTTGTCTTTCAGCCACATGAGTAAAAAATACATTTTCTGCCTTTTCTCAGTCTAGAATGCTTCAAATTCAAAAATAATTTCACATTTATAATATACAAATGACCAATTTTAAATACACATTCTTCTTCCCAGAGGTGAAGTATCCCTTTAAGCTGTTACAACAGTGGCCATTCAAAATAGTCTGTGGGTCCAACCGCATGAGTCAGGGGCATGAGGCAATTATCCCGACGATGAAAGATTCTCAATGTATAAGGGTGGGTGCAGATATTGACACACATGCTCACACACATGCAGGGGTTAAATTGGGATTTTGCAGGTGGGGGAACCTAGGCAAGGTTTGATATATACAGTATGAATTGGGAAGCAGGGAAAGGGGCAGATGGGTGTTTGGTAAACCCTTTGGGAAAACAGTTGTAATTTTGGCAATTGCATTTGGCGCCACTAATGGTGCAGAAATTCCACATTTCAACTTTAAGCTCATTAATAGCTGAGAATTAAAGAACAGAGAGTGAAAAAGAACACAACAAAAAAGTCTACACTCTTTACTAAAGAAAAAGTATCTCAAAACCGTCAAGTCAGACAGTCTATAAATGCTGGGGTTGAACAAGACAACTCACACATAAAAAGAAAAATATAAAGTGATACACATTTAAAGGATGGAGGAAGAGGAGAGCATGATAGAATATCACAAAAGCTCCTGTGTTAGTATAGAGCCAAAGACACTGAGCAAAAGAGCACAAACAAAAGATACATACACAGTAGAAAAGATGCACTATATCTGAAACCCATCTGATAACCAGGTTCTAGCACTGCAATAATACAACTGCTTTCCTATGCAGCAGGAATACTTGAATTTCATAGCTCAGGGGCCTCTTTTGGACAATGCAAGATTAGTTAATTACCTAATCATAATTCAAATGGTTTTCAAATGTACAGTGACCAACTATAGCTGTGTTTTATCCACCTCTTTTTATTTCATACCGTAAAGTGTTTTTCAGTCTTTGAAAGACTCTTTTCATTTTCAAGAGAAAAAAAAAAAACCCTTACATGCTTGCTTTAGCTCAACTAAGTTCTAAACTAAGTTCTCAACTATGTTCACTTCATGTGCTCATATTGTATATTATAGCATATACTTAATATGCAAAAAAACTGCAACAAAAACTATACTTCAACTCTCAAATTAAGATAAATGTATGCACTTTGTGTAAAACTGTCTGTTTTCAAGCTTACTTTTTGCTATTATCACAATTTATTGCTGCATCAAGTGGCGTGACAGGCCCATGGATTTGGAGTTTCAGTATCCCTGCTATTCAGATTAAGCCTAGTCCATGACCAATGCAATTCTGAAATGTTGATTCAGAGTGTAATTTATTCCATGCTTAGATTTAAACTATACATAAGAAGGCTTTTGTTTGGATGTAAAAAGAGATTTGGAAAGCAGACCTCAGAACTCAGAATGGTATGATTTTCCAACTCATGTTATAATAATGCACTGCTTATTTGAAAGCAATTCATACAACCGGGGGTCGAAGAAATCAAGGATAACAGAGAAGCTGGAGGGACTGGGGATAGAATAGAATAACATTGTTATAAATAAGGAATCAAATTATGGCATGAAAAATCCAAAACAAAAGAGCTTTGATTTCCCTACAGGGACCAGTATATGAAAGACAATGCAACCTAGGCGACTCGGAACTTGATCTATTTTGCATTAACGGCTCCATCTCAAAGTCAATTACATGTAGTGCAGTGGACAAGATGACCATTTACAGTCAATGGTGGAAATGGGGAGGGGGGGTGTTGGAGGAATGAATCTTTGTTTTGCAGAGTGCTAATAGTGTGAATTAACAGATAATTACAGCTTCATTTATTCAACATAATATGGTAAAATCTTTTCCGGAAAACGCACAGAGAATTAATTGCACACAAAATATTAATAAATGTCTACCATCTTGCAACACAAATGCCAACAAATGAATACACCTAAACATCAAATCATTAATGATTAATTTAATCTCCCGGTGCAGGAAATAGATAATTTAAATGTGTTCCCAACATGGCAAGAAATTCATCTCAAGTGTACTTTCAACTAACACAAATAAAAAATTCAGATACAAATTAGGCAGGAATGTATGGAATATACGTGAAGAAAATTAATGTAAAGAGGGGAAATCAACAAGTGAGCCAGGTGTAGTTTAAACGGTGAAGCGTTAATGTATTAAGGCAATCTGTTTTGTGTTCAGGGGCCTGTTTTTTTTTTTTTATTTGTATTTTTTTTTTATTATTATTATTTAGATTAGACAACAGGAGCTGTTTATATTTCTGTTTTCTTCAAGGCATGTACTATTCTGTAAACTAGTATATGATAAGCACACATTAGCAGAGTGATTCTCAAACTGGTTTGTCAGAACTCAAATGGGTTGGAGGTATGTTCTGATAGGGTTGAGTACATAAGAGAAAAACAATGTTAAATGCAAATAATAAAATGCAACTTTCCATTGAACTGTTTATAGTTAAAATAGAAAAAAAAAAAAAAAAAAAAAAAAAAGAAAATAGGCTTATCGTATCCTTTGTTGTTGATGTTAAAGTTTGTGCATCAAATCAAATATTACAAACATTTAGTTTTATATGGCTGATGGAACATTTGTCCAAAAGTTTCTTTAATGTGTTTGGCTGCTAAATCACACGTCTGCTTTTGTTTATGTATTAACAAATTTGTCCGTTTTCTTATTCAGCCTGTGTCATGGCAAAATGCCACTCATGGCAATTCTTTTTGTAATTTACTTTTTTTTTAATTAAATCTTACAATAATAAAGAAAAGAAAAACATATATGTTTACACATATATTCCCAATGACGCCTCCTCATAAGCTGCCACTCCAGATATGGAGGCGCACCAGCTGACCTCCAACCCCTCAAAATAACCTGCCTGGTGATCACCACACAGGTCAGAACCCAATTCTCTATATGACTATTTCTGACATCGATGACTGCCCCATCGCCCAGAACACGAAGTCTGGGGCAAAATTAATCTCAAATGCCTACCACATCACACAAAATTCTGAAACTTCAACCAGAATTTCTGGATCTCAACACACCACCAAAAAACCTGGGCCATGTCTCCTTCCTCCGATTGGCATCACCAGCAGGTGGGTGTGTCTTTAAGACCAAGCCTATACAATCTAGATGGGGTCCAATAAAATCTATGCAAAATCTTAAATTGCAAAAGACGCACCCTCTAGATGTATATTTAAAATTTTAAAGAATCCTAGCTTACACTCCCTCCTCCAATACCAAGTTGAAATATTTCTCCCATACTCTCTTGATAGTAGTTAAAGCCCCATCCCCCAGACTCTAAATTAGCAGGGAGTAATACACTGATGCCTCATGACCTTTTCCAAAAGCAGTAATCACCTCTCTCAAAGTATCGTCCGCTTTGGTGGGGTGTGTACTATATATATATATATATATATATATATATATATATATATATATATATATATATACATACATATATATATATATATATATATATATATATATATATACACACAGTATATATATATATATATATATATATATATATATATATATATATATGTGAGTATATACAATATATATACAGTATATATATATATATATATATATATATATATATATATATATATATATATAAATTTTTTTTTGAGTGCAAAGTTATGAGGCGGAAAAGCAGAGACCAGCTCAATGCAAATGTCTATGCATTGTACAGAATGAAGTATAATATATTGCATATATATATATATATGTATATGGCCAGTGACCATAACACTGCAAGTGGCATCAGGAGGTAGAAGTTATGTGCAAAGAAATGTGCGAGAGAATATAAAAGTGTATAAACTCAGTTACGGAAAATTATGGCTGTAATTATTAACCTGTCGACCCTCTCAGCGTTATAGATGGAGTGGATTGTTCCAGCAGGATGTTTAAAGGCTTCCGTGCCTCAGAATAAAAGCTCATTGGCTGTCATTTTTGACTCTTCCTTGTCATCCAATGTGAACATAAAAGGCAATTATAGTGTCATTGTCTTTGTTTGAGACGAGTGAATTCCTGTCTTGCATTCTTATCACTAAAGTTAGGACATAATTACTAGAGTGGTATTGTGATGTCTCTTGACATGTACAAAGACATTACCACAAAAGGAAGTGAATGTGTTTTCTACACATTTTCTCTGCTTTACTTTTTCTTAAATCACTTTGTTCTTTGGGACAAGTACTTTGAAAACATAATAAAAGAGCCTTCCTTTTGCTTGGCTCGTAAATTCTACAGCCCAACAGAGAATCTAATGCACACAAACACATGCCTTAATGGAGGGCCCATTAGACAGAGTCATCAGTGCGACCCACTGCTGAGATTTTCCATTTTGACATAATTCATAGTAATGATTATCTCTCAAACTTCACAGTGCTCACACTTTCATCAAGAGCAGTGCCGTTCAGTCATAACGACGTGTGCTCAGTCAATGAGACATATAAAATAATTTGAGAGAGACTACGGATGAAATAGTTCAGAAGCCATCATAGGGTGTCAGAACTGTCAGGGTTCAGCCACTTCTTTTGGTTATCTTTTTGCGGCTTAATTCTGTCACTAATTCTGGATTTTCCCTGTCATGGTGTTAGGTCATGTCTGTTTGTATTCCTGCAGTTTTCTGGAGATTCCTGTGTTGAGCCCCGACCTCAAGACTCTCCTTCTCCTTCTCCATCCCAGCCATTCGTTTTGTTTATTCTGCCCTGGAATGTGATATTTTCCCCTATGGGTTTGTTTTGTTTGTTTAATTTTTGTTTTAAATGAAGCCAATTATATTTAACTCTGTGGTTGTGTCCTTGTATCCCTCTACACACTCTGACAGAAAACACACTAAACTTCTGAAATAAGGTTTTGTTCTCCTGTCAGGCAGGGGTGCATTTCCCGAACAATGACGTCTTAACCACCGTAGTACGATGCATCACTGGAAAAATTTACTTTCTAGTCTCGATTGTCTGGGTAACGATCACAATGTGAGAACATGACCATGGCAATGTTGCGGTCGCGGCTCTCCTTCCTGAAGGTGAATGCCACTTCAGCCGCACCCCGTGTCGCACCTTCTTCTCATGGGATTGAGGATGACCCGGCTGGCGATGAAAGCAATATGGGGATAACGATGGGCTCGGTTTCGCCGGGTAAATCCCAACGAAACACTCGCCCCCCAACACGCTCGTGTGCTTCCGTCCGGGTTCGGGATGAGTGTGAATCGGCGCATGGCCGGCCGGCATTCTAACTCGAGCCCCCGGGCTTGGATGATGACATCACCGCTGCATCGGAGAGCGTCCAGGCGTCTGATGCGGAAGACTTGACTGAGCTGATGCCTTCGGGCCAGTCCGGCCAGTCTGAGGCAGACGCGCAGATAGCCGACATGCTTTCCCGGGCTGCCGTGAGCGTGGGCTTGGACTCTCCTGCAGGTCCATCAAGCCAAGGCACTTAAAGATCTCACCTGGGTAGTCCCGATCCCGACGTGCTGCAGGAACTGCGCTCTGCCACCGACCTCGCTCTCAGAGCCACGAAGGTCACAGCGCAGGCACTCGGGCAGGAGCGATGGCCACCCTTGTGGTCCAGGAGCGCCACCTCTGGCTAAACATGAGATGCGCAACGTTGACAAGGCTAAATTTCTCAACGCCCCCGTCTCCCCTTCGTTAGGCTGGACCTACCACCGTGCCGTATCCCACGTCTGGCTTCACAACCCTCATGCTGTATTTGCCACACATTACCTCCCCCTGGACTGGGCAGGGTGTGGCCTCTGCAGGGTCTTCCCCTGCTGAAAGAATAGGAAATTTGCGGACCGGACAGCTACCTTACCGCCGGTCTCGCCTCAGCGCCCGGCACGCCGGTGCTGACGAGTTCTGAAGACACCTCCTTAGGCCTCTTCCTCAGTCTCTAAGCCGCCCCCTGCTGGGTGCAAAGAGCAGGACAAGTGCTTCGAGTCTTCTGCCAGCACCCTAGCCTCAGGACACCTGCTGCTCCTGACAGGCTCTCCTGCTACCCCCGGGGAAAGACCGCCTTCCGCGACTTAAGTTGGGCCCCAGACGCTTTACGTATTATGTGAGAGACATAGTGAGAGAGAAGGCCGCGACTGCTGGGCTTGCTCCCATGCTAGCATGTAACACCTTTTTCCCCCTCAGAGGTGCGGGAAAACCTAAGGTGTGTATGCAAAACACTTTGAGGGGGCATTGGGGAGGGCTACGTGCACTCGGTCCAGGTGCCTCTAACACGCAATAGCCTGCTTTGCACCTGTTCCGACAGTCACATAACACTGTCAGTGCATGGCGTTTTTATATGGACCCCTTGTGTCACTTCCTTCGACACAACGTCGAGAGAGTGACAGAAGGGGAACGTCATGGTTACTATTATAACCTCCGTTCCCCGAGGGAGGGAATAAGAAGTTGTTTCCCTTTTGCCACAGCACTAAACCCAGCACTGTAAATGGCCGTGCTTCATCTTTCGGCTCCTCAGTGCAAAATCCTGACTGGCATTCACTGCCCCGCTTCACTTTATACCCATATGTCCGGGGCGGGGCATGCAAATTCTGTCTGCCAACTTGACATTGGCCTTTTCTCAGGTTCATAGGTACGATTCGGCGTCCGAGAAGACCCCCTGTGTCACTTCCTTCTACACAACGTCTCGTTCCCTCCCTCGGGGAACGGAGGTTAGTAACCATGACGTTTCTCTGTGCGGTCAGTGGCGTGTCTATGAGTTGCGTTAAGTGATCGGGGGAGAGATTCAATCTTCAAGTCAAGTCAAGTGGTTTTTCTTGTCGTTTAACCATATACAGTTAGTACAATACACAGCGAAACGAGACAACATTCCTCCAGGACCATGATGCTACATAAAAACAACATAGGACAAACACAGAACAACATGAGACTACACAGACTAAATAAAAATTCTACATAAAGTGCGTGTGCAAACGTGTGCAAAAAAGGTGTACAGGACAGTGCAATAAATTACTAAAAGGATCAGGTCAATTGGCACAGTGAGAGACAGTGCAGTGCCGACCAGTACATATTTGTAATCTGAGTAGTGCAAAAAGATGCCACTTTCTAAAAATGCAGAATGTAAACATAACATACTATGAAATAGTGTTCTATGGACATAGCAGTTATTGAAGTAGCAGCCAGGTATAAGTGACAATGAATTAAAGTGCAACTCTGGACATGTGCAAAAATCTTATGCACAATCTGGCGCAGAGATGTTCGTCACTCGCACGTGTTTGCTGCAGCTAGATTAAATGTGATGGCTCGCAACATAGTGAATCATAATATATTTGTCATGTTCACTGTGTGTATCTTATCGTGAAGAAAATCAGCCATACGCAGCTCTATTAAGAAGAGAAACATTTAGCCCATTATACACTGGAACAAAATACATTTTTGATTAGTCCTTTTTGGCGTGTTTTCCTAATTAATATCTAAAACTCCTTTAAAATACCGTACATTTACATTAGGAGCTATACTGCAGAAGAACAAATTGTTATCGGAGAATGTTGAATATAATATTTAATCAGGGCTCGACATTAACGCTTGTCCGGGACAAGTGGATTTTTGAAGGGGAAAGTGAAAGAGAAGTTTACTTGCTCTTCTGTAAAAGCAGACTTAATAAAAACATTAATAATGAAAAAATAACTAGCTATATGTGTGATAACCTAGGCCTGTGTCACTTATTAGAAAGTTTATATTATTATTCCTCTGCTGAAAATAATCTAGAGCATGTAATTTAATAATTAGCAAGCAATCTAGTAACAGCTTCGTCCTGTTTGATTGACAGGCAGCATATGTGTGTGTGCTGAACATGCTTGCTCTAATGTGCGCACTTGAATAGTCAAATACATTTCAAAATTCTGCAGTGAGGTATTCATGTAAACACAGTGAGTGATGTCTAAAGTGAACATAAACAGTGGAGAGAAAAGTGGATTGGTATTAAAATGTCAGACAAGTACAAATGTAAGCTAATAGACATGCTGCTATGTAGTGTAGTGTGTCATTATAATAATCAAACAACCATAACAAGAAAACACTCACTGCTCATGACTGGATAACTTTAGTATCTTAAAAAGTAGTAATGTATTATAATCACACAGTAAAGAACAGTAGTAATTTTATGTTGCATTTCATTCTGAATGGTTCCTTGAATACTTGATAGCCTACTTTTGTTAAAAACTTTTAAAGCTGTAGCAAAAAACAAACAACAATGAATTATCTTAATTTGTATTTTTTTCTATTTCTATTCATTGCTGGTTTTTATTATTGGTTTATTACTGACTGTTTACAAGTCTTTAATAATTACTTAAAGGGTTATTTCACCCAAAAATGATCCAATAATTTACTCACCCTCAAGCCATCCTAGGTGTATATGACTTTCTTCTTTCAGCCAAACACAATCGGAGTGACATATAAAAAATATCCTGGCTCTTCCAAGCTTTATAATGGGAGTGAATGGTACCTTAGATTTTGAGCCCAAAAAAGTACATCCATCCATCAAAACAGTAATCCATACGGCTCCTTGTGGTTAATAAAGGCCTTCTGAAGTGAACCGATGCGTTTTTGTAAGAAAAATATCCAAATATCACCATTCGTCACTTCTCAACGGAACTTATGCTGCGCCTACATCATACGCCGGAACTCGACTCTCTCATGAGACGGCCGTTACCGGATGCCAGTGATTATAGTTTATAAAGTTATAAATATGGACATTTTTCTTACAAAAACGCATCGCTTAGCTTCAGAAGACTTTTATTAAACCCTGGAGCCGTATGGATTACTTTTCTGATGGATGGATTGGGCTTCAAAATCTAAGGTACCATTCTGACAATGAGTGTGATGGGTTAAGACATGACTCTTCATTGCTGGTGCCTCTTATTGTAAGTCTGCTGGGTTAAGAGATGACTCATTGCAGGTGACTCTTACTCTGACTGTGCTAATAATCTAGCTTACAATTGCTCCTGACTCTTATTTGTAGTGTGATGAGTTAAAATATGCTTCATCATGCTTTTTTTTTTTATATAAATGCACGATGTTTCCAAAGCCAATAAGTAATCGTGTTAAATAATCGTGATCTCAGTATTGACCAAAATAATCGTAATTATGATTTTTGCCATAATTGAGCAGCCCTACCATCCACTGTGAGAGCAGTGAAGGGGAGAAAGATGTGGTGCTCCAAAATAAGTCATTTTAATCCAATTTTATTGAAAATTCAGTTTATAGCTATCTATTATGATTGTTCTCCATTTAAAGTACCATTCAGAGGCTGATTTACCCCAAAAACGCCACTTGTGCAATAACATGGATACAGAAGCCATGTGCTAAAACACTTGACCGCTTGAGTTAAAGCGCTTTCTCTTAATAGCTTTTAAGTGCTCAAATGGCTGCATCTGCATGACATTTCAGAATACTACTTTCTGCAAACTAAATTTAAATGCATGTTAAGTCTTTGATTTAATAAAAGGAATAAAATATACAGAAGCCTCAGTGAAGTGAAACAAAGAAGCCTCAATGAAGTGAAACAATGTCCACACAGCAAACTAACAAGGAACCATGCTTCTAATCACAGGTAAAGAAAGAGCTGTAGTTACACATTGCATTGCACAACTTTGCGATGCTGTTTTGCAAATGTTCATTGAAACTATGGTTTTGGGAAACACTAAATCGTTGAACTTTGTTGGTAACAATAAAACTTATGACAGTAGTTGGCTAACAATGCTTTTGGTAAACACACCCCAGATGGATTTCTCATCATCGTTGGTGCCTCTTAGTGTGATGGGTGTAGGGCCACCAATAAGGAGGGACAACTGGACCTTTTGTCCCAGGCTTGAGGGGAGCCCAGTCAGATTGCGAGCGCCTCACAGAAAGGCTGTTCAATATTTTATCTGATGTAAATACGGAGACAGTGCTCAACAGCGAAAGCCGCTGGGGTAGTGCAAGTTGATGGAATAACTGTCTGCAACTGTCCGCCCCGCACTGCCACAAAAAACTTGATGCTTGGAAAACTGGATCAGAAATTGTCAGCATTCTGAGTGAGTTTGATTGATACATTGAAAGATCATAGTTCATCGTGTGTTTATATACTGCATTGAGTTTTGCTGCAGTTTGTAACATTTTCCGGTCCAAAATACTGATTTCTTACCAAATTGGATAATGTACCAGAACTTGTCGGCATTATGAGTGTATAATAAATTAATAGATTATTCATTTGTTCATGATATGAATCATTGAGTACAGATGTAGTTTATATAAAAAAACACTCTGCCCTGTAGAAGGTTAATTATTAGAGGCAAAACGAATTAACTAATTTAACTAATCCTTTTCAAATAAGAATGATACATTTGTTTTACTGGCAATATATCTCATCTTATTATCCAAATCTACAGTATGGCCAGTTGTGCAGCTGACCAATAAAGTTAGAGTGACAGCAGTATAAACACCCACTAGCAACAAAGATTATAGAAACTAGCAACATCTATCGACAAAATCACTAACAATGTGAATGGGGCTGAAGACATGACTCATCATATCTGGTGACTCTTTTGATGCTGAGTATGCTGGCCTGAGAAAAGTCTGACCATTGTTGGTGACTGAGTGTGCTGGGAGAACATACAACTCTTTGCTGCTTAGTCAGACACTGAGTGTGCTAGGCTAAAACATGACTCATCACTGGAGACTCAGAGAGTGCTGGGCAAACATATGACTCTTTGCTGCTCATTCTGACACCGAGTGTGATGGGTTAAGACATGACTCATCATTTCTGGCGACTCTTATGCTGAGAGTGCTCATAATCAAGCTCATTATCGCTGCTGAGTATGGGTTGAGATATGCTTCCTCTCTTGGACTGAGTATACTGGGTTGCTGCTGACTCTGATTGGTAGTGTGCCGTGTTTGAAATATGCTTCATCTCTTGTTACTCAGAGTTTGCTTTGTTAACTTAAGATATGATGTATTATTGCTGGTGACTTACTCTGAGTGTGCTGGGCCAAGACATGAGTCATCACTGGTAACTCCAACTCTGAGTATGTTCATCTTCAAGATATAATTGCTGCTGATTCTGACTGTAAGTGTGCTGAGTTAAAACAACTCATCATTGCTGATGACTCTGACTCTGAGTGTGCTGGGCTAAGACATAACAAACAATCACTGTTAACTCTCACTAAGTGTGCTGGGTTGAGATATGCGTTATGACCCGTCAATGTTGTTAAATGGTTCAAAATGTGTTGGGTAAAGAAATACATTCTCTAGTAAGAAGAGTTAAGAAATGAGTCATCATTGGAGACCCTCATCTGGAGTCTCATATTTTCATTGCAGCTCTTTCTTTCTGCGTGTTCTTTATTTACTTAAGACAGATTGCCTACTTTCATTCCTCTGTAAGTATATTGGATCCTACTGTTTTTTAAGCACAAAATCATCTGGAATTGTAATACTCTTCTCATCTTCAGACTTGATCTTTTTAATTTTTCAAGCTCTCCTCTCTGAGTTAAAAAGCTCACTTAATAATTCACAATGAAGTCCTTCCTTATCAAAAAGATAAAAACACTGATAAGGGCACACTTTGCAAAATTAATCTCACTTAAATAATACAAATGAATTTATATGATGACACAAGATGTCAAGAGCAAACTTTATTATATTGAGAAAGCAGAGGCTTTGTGATAAGAGAACAAATGCGAGTCTATTCAGTCTCAGTCTAAAATTCCTTGAACTCAATATGGCCTTTTGTACAGTTTGATTTGGTTATTCTTAATTTAAAAATATAAATAAAAAAATACCTGGCAGCTGAAACAGTGGAACAGCATGGTGGAATTCAGAATGGATGTCTAAGTTATGGCTTAGGTGTTCAGGGCTTCGGTCTACAGTGCATGTAAGACAATAGGTACAGGATAGCCAGACACTTCCTCTCTCATTCTGAGTGTGACGTCTCTGTTTTCAGGATGAGCTACATTAGTCACTGCTGAACAGGAATTGAGTGTCAGGCCGATTTGATATGTGGTGGCCTGGATTAACTCTGGCAGAGGATTTCTGTCTCCAGATTTGTTTCTGAATATGTGGTAGTGTGTGTGTGTGTGTGTGTGTGTGTGTGTGTGTTAAAGCTGCAGTTTAGTGTTTTTTAGACCTTCAATCTTAAAAAGTTTGGAGCACTAGAACAATACAAAGTGAAGCATTTACACACTTTCCTGTCTTACAAACCTGTACGACTTTAAGTATTCTGTGGAACACAAAAGGAGATGTGTGGCAGTATGTTAGTCTAATTGATTTTATTCTCACCATTTACTTTCACTGTATCTTGTTTTCATACATTGAAAGTGAATGGAGACTGAGGCTGTCATTCTGCCTAACATCTCCTTTTGTGTTCCACTTAAAGGGATAGTTCACTCAAAACTGAAAATTCTCTCATCATATGTATGACTTTTTTTCAACTGCTGAACTCAAATGAAGATTTCTCAGCTGTTTTTTGTTCCATTCAATGCAAGTGAATGGGTACCAAAAGCACACAATGTGCTAGAAAGCACATAAGTCAGCATAAAAGTAATCCATCCGACTCCATTGGTTAAATCAATGTCTTCAGAAGTGATATGACAGGTGTGGGAAACAGGTCAATATTTACTATAATATTCTTTATAATCTACTAATAACGTCTAGTGTTTTTGGCGATTTGCATTCTTCATGCATGTTGCCCCAAACTGGGCAGGGAGAAAAATTTCTAGGAAAAAAAAAAGATTTAATATTGATCTGTTTCTCACCCACATCTATCATATTACTTCTGAAAATTTGGATTAAAACACTGGAGTTATATGTATTATTTGTATGCTGACTTAATGTGCTTTTTGGAGCATAACAATTTTGACACACATTCTCTAGCATTGTATAGAACTACAGAGCTGAAATATTCTTCTAAAAATCTCTATTTGTGTTCTACAGAAGAAAGAAAGACATACACATCTGAAGTGGCATGAAGGTGAGTAAATGATGATTTTTGGGTGAATTTTCCCTTTAAGACAGTAAATCGTAAGGGTTTGGAATAACATTATGGTGAGTAAATTATTTTTGGGTGAGCTATTACTTTAAAATTTGCAAACACAAGCACTTTAAGGCCCAGAAAAGCACACAATTTTATAAATTACATCATACAAGTTTTGATAGCTTGGAAACCATTTCTCGCTCCACCATGAAACTTTCAAATATGTATGAAGAGATGAAATTGGAAAACATAGCTCCAGAACTTTGTAGTATAGAAAAAATAACCAACCACTGAATCAAATACCATTCACTGTGAAAGTTGCTTAGAAACTATCTAATTCCAACCTGCGTGTGTACGCATGTATGTGTGTTTATTGATTGGATGACCACTTCTCCTTCAACAAAGTCAGTACAGGAGAGTCCAAGTTCCACAAGCATGTACACCATAACACTCAGATAAACACACGCACCACGCACCACGCCCCCCCCCCCCCCCCCCACACACACTCACTCACACAGTTGATATGAGATTTCAAGATACTTTCAGCTTACCTATAGATGACCATCCATGTCAATGAAGGTGAGGGCAAGAGGGGAAAAGAAGAGAAAAAATATATTATATATATATTTACAGTCCTGTGCAAAAGTCTTAGGCACATAAGATGTTTCCCAAACATTTGTCTTAAAACAGTTATTTATATCTTCAATAGGAAATATACATTTTAGACTCCCAAACATTCCTTTTGCTAATAGAAAAGATTAGAATAGAAGAACAGGGAGCCCTGCAACAGATGCCATGACCCCCACAGAGATCCGCTCTGAACATCGAGTCTGTCTAGGATTACATGAAGAAACAGAAGCATTTGAGACAGTCTAAATAGATAGAAGAACTGTGGAGAATTAGCAATCTTGGAAGCTTGGAACATCCTATCTGCCAACAACCAAGAAAAATTGTGTCCAGGAGTATCTAGGAAATTGGTTTAATGTTTAATCTTTTTATAGAGCTGTTCAACGTAACTTCGAATAATACCCACAACCTCTTCTGTTTCTGTATTTAGCTCACTCTCTCCCTTTGTTTCACTGTTGACCAATGACTACAAAAATTCACAAATTGACTGTGGCAAGGTGGAGGGCGGGGCCGGGTCGTGACTCAACATGCCCGGTCCCGAATTAGGCTAATCAAGCCTCCGAGAGGGTTAAAGGCCGACCGCGGAAGACGGGCGTGAGAGAGAGATTGTTCACGGACATGTCCGTTGTCTTATGTGTTTGTATTTTGAGTTTTACATTAAACCTTTAGTTGTATGTCAAGCCGGTTTCTAAACCTTTAGTTGTATGTTAGCCTAATTCGGGACCGGGCGTGTTGAGTCACGACCCGGCCCCGCCCTCCACCTTGCCACATTGACATCCACATTAAAACAATGTTAATTAAGAAATGTAATAAGAAAAAAATATGTAAAAATGGCCTCTCTAAAGTTGCTGAAGCTTATGAGCAAACATTTCAAAATAAATTAGTTTCACATATGAACATATGTTGCTTGAGCATAGCCAATTAATGAATTGTTAGCTGCTGAAAATGAGGTGGATCCTTGGAACTGACAGATGCCTTGTTGTCCAACAGAGTCCCATATGCTACTGACATTAGTCACTGTAAAACCGTTGAATGTTTTCACAGGGCAATATAGTAGAGAATGGCAAGCTTATAAATTTACAGTGTATTCAAAGTGTGAACTGGCAGAAATAAACTAGATACCACAATGCTAGAATGTTGTGGTTATTTTTAGCACATTGCCATGAGGTTGCAAGGGAGTTTAGGATAGTTTCTATGTGGTTTTGTACTGGACAAAGTTTATGATATGCTGGACTCTAGATGTAGCCTTCATTCAATGTATGGAATTTTTTCACCTGTTATAATC
Source organism: Moxostoma hubbsi (assembly GCA_032164185.1). Lineage (NCBI taxonomy): Eukaryota > Metazoa > Chordata > Actinopteri > Cypriniformes > Catostomidae > Moxostoma > Moxostoma hubbsi. The sequence continues at coordinate 34,093,421 of JAVLUX010000001.1, read as the reverse complement.
CACCAGGTAAAAAACTTGTTTTAGATGAGTTGTGCTCAAGAATTGCATCTTATGGTTGGGTTCAGAGGGTTTACAGAGAATGGGCTGCTGTTATTTTTAAGATGCATTCAGTAAACATAATGAAAACTGCTAAACTTTTAAATAAGAAAAAAAAAATAGTTATAATTTTTTTTGAAAATGTATTTTAAAATGAGATGAACAAATTTCATGACACGGACATGTTCTGTGTGAGAGCACTGAAGTCTCTGCCAAGGTTAAGAGGTGAAACCAAGCACTCGAGGAGATATTTCCAACTAAACCAGAAGGACCAAATCAGAGTGTGAAGGCTTTCTGAGGAAGCGAATGTGACACTTGTGCACATTGCTATTAGAGGAATGTGTTCATAAAGTATGCACTTAGCAGGTGGCACTCGATGAAGTAGGGTATGACAGAAACATAAGAACAGAAGTATGCACTCAGCAGGTATCTGTGAAGGGCGTACATTAGCATGGGGACAGCAGTATGTATTCTGCAGATGGTAAGGAGAGGTGTAGGATGCGATGAATGTGAATACCCAGTGGATCTTTTTTTTTCTTTTTGATGGTATGCTTGCTGCAGATTGAAGCTAGTATGTGTCACCAGCTGGTTTTCATGTCTAAGCTGGCCTTTTTAATTACCACTCTAGAGATCAGATACTCTGGTCATTACACACACCAAACAAGCATTAATGTTTGTATGTGTGTACGTGCGTGAATTGTTAGAATTGGGAACAAGGCCAGTAAACTGTTCCATTTAGCCCACTGTACATTCCTTCATTGTCTATTCATAGATCTAATTAAGAATTTCTTGCTTTCTCTCTTTTATGCAAGTGCCGTGTTTCCAGGAGTGGAAATTAGGCCTGGCTAAATTAATATCATAAGTGTTCAAGCAGCTATGATAAAGCATCCTATTAGAACAGGCTCAATTAGATATGTATCAATATGTTTCCTATAGTCGATTAAATTTAAATGGGTGATTTACCATTATGCTTTTGCATCCAGTTGACAAATAGCATATCCCACCAGCTCTTTAAATTGGTGTGTATACATATGTCCTCTAACTCTTTGTCTCTGTTTGTCTCTCTGGTGTGTGATTTGTCTATGGAAAACCACCATAGAAAACACAAAGAGATGAATAATTCGCTAGGTGGTTGATAGGGTGTAATGGGTAGTTGCTTATTGTTCCAAATCACACTCATCAACACTAATAAGAAAAATTGTCAGGTTTATGTTGAGGAAATGGCAAGATTTAAATGCAGAGTAGCAATTAGGGCTTTTATTGAACAAAAATATAACTAAACCAACAGAAATTTGGACATGAACTGGACATGAACACGACCGACAGAGATTTTTCACAGCTATTATATATATATATATATATATATATATATATATATATATATATATATATATATATATACACTGTATATATATATATATATATATATATATATATATATATATATATATATATATATATATATATATATATACACACTCAGCAAAAAAATAACCCTTTTTCAAGACACAATTTTAAAAATAATTTTGTAAAAATCCAAATAACTTTACAGATATTTATTGTAAAGGGTTTAAACAATGTTTTCAATGCTTATTAAATGAACCATAAACATTAATGAAAAAATGTATGAACATGCACCTGTGGAACGGTCGTTAAGACACTAACAGCTTTCAGACGGTAGGCAATTAAGGTCACAGTTATAAAAACGTAGGACACTAAATAGACCTTTCTACTGACTCTGAAAAACTCTGAAAAAAAGATGCCCAGGGTCCCTGCTCATCTGCGTGAATGTTCCTTAGGCATGCTGTATGGAGGCATTAGGACTGCAGATGTGGCCATGGCAATAAATTGCAATGTCCGTACTGTGAGTCACCTACAACAGCACTACAGGGAGAGGAGGAAGGACAGCTGAATGTCCTTACCAGACATCACCGGCAACAACGTTGCCTGTGGGCACAAACCCACATTTGCTGGACCAGACAGGACTTGCAAAAAGTGCTCTGATGAGTCATGGTTATGTCTAACCAGGAGTGATGGTCGGGCTAGCGTTTGTCATCGATGGAATGAGCATTACACCGAGGCCTGTTCTCTGGAGCGGGATCAATTTGAAGGTGGAGGGTCCATCATGGTCTGGGGCGGTGTGTCACAGCATCATCAGACTGAGCTTGTAGTCATTGCAGGCAATCTCAATGCTGTGCATTACAGGGAATACCTCCTCCTCCCTCATGTGGTACGCTTCCTGCAGGATCATCCTGACGTGACCCTCCAGCATGACAATGCCACCAGCCATACTGCTCGATCTGTGCATGATTTCCTGCAAGACAGGAATGTCAGTGTTCTGCCATGGCCAGCAAAGAGCCCGGATCTCAATACCATTGAGCATGTCTGGGACCTGCTGGATCGGAAGGTGAAGGCTAGGGCCATTCCCCCCAGAAATGTCTGGGAACTTGCAAGTGCCTTGGTGGAAGAGTGGGGTAACATCTCACTACAAGAACTGTCAAATCTGGTGCAGTCCATGAGGAGATGCACTGCCGTACTTAATGCAGCTGGTGGCCACACCAGATACTGACTGTTACTTTTGATTTTGACCCCCCACCCCCAGGGACACATTAATCAATTTCTGTTAGTCACATGTCTGTGAAACTTGCACAGTTTATGTCTTGGTTGTTGAATCTTTTTATGTTCATACAAATATTTACACATATTAAGAAAATAAAAGCAGTTTAAAGTGAGAGGACGTTTCTTTTTTTGCAGAGTTTCTATAAATATATATATATTTAAGCAATATCACCCAACAAGAGTGCGATATGGCCCCACATCAGCACTGCTGTGATTCGGCCGTAGGTAATTACAGCAGTGCTGATGTAGGGTCATATTGCACGATTGCGAGTGTGATATTGCTTATATATACACTACCGTTCAAAAGTTTGGGGTCACCCAAACAATTTTGTGTTTTCCTGAAAAGTCACACTTATTCACCACCATACGTTGTGAAATGAATAGAAAATAGAGTCAAGACATTGACAAGGTTAGAAATAATGATTTGTATTTGAAATAAGATTTTTTTTACATCAAACTTTGCTTTCGTCAAAGAATCCTCCATTTGCAGCAATTACAGCATTGCAGACCTTTGGCATTCTAGCTGTTAATTTGTTGAGGTAATCTGGAGAAATTGCACCCCACGCTTCCAGAAGCAGCTCCTACAAGTTGGATTGGTTGGATGGGCACTTCTTGCGTACCATACGGTCAAGCTGCTCCCACAACAGCTCAATGGGGTTCAGATCTGGTGACTGCGCTGGCCACTCCATTACCGATAGAATACCAGCTGCCTGCTTCTGCTCTAAATAGTTCTTGCACAATTTGGAGGTGTGTTTAGGGTCATTGTCCTGTTGTAGGATGAAATTGGCTCCAATCAAGCGCTGTCCACTGGGTATGGCATGGCGTTGCAAAATGGAGTGATAGCCTTCCTTATTCAGAATCCCTTTTACCCTGTACAAATCTCCCACCTTACCAGCACCAAAGCAACCCCAGACCATTATATTACCTCCACCATGCTTAACAGATGGCGTCAGGCATTCTTCCAGCATCTTTTCATTTGTTCTGCGTCTCACAAACGTTCTTCTTTGTGATCCAAACACCTCAAACTTGGATTCATCTGTCCACAACACTTTTTTCCAGTCTTCCTCTGTCCAATGTCTGTGTTCTTTTGCCCATCTTAATCTTTTTCTTTTATTGGCCAGTCTCAGATATGGCTTTTTCTTTGCCACTCTGCCCTGAAGCCCAGAATCCCGCAGCCGCCTCTTCATTGTACATGTTGACACTGGTGTTTTGCGGGTACTATTTAATGAAGATGCCAGTTGGGGACCTGTGAGGCGTCTGTTTCTCAAACTAGAGACTCTAATGTACTTATCTTCTTGCTCAGTTGTGCAACGCGGCCTCCCACTTCTTTTTCTACTCTGGTTAGAGCCTGTTTGTGCTGTCCTCTGAAGGGAGTAGTACACACCGTTGTAGGAAATCTTCAATTTCTTAGCAATGTCTCGCATGGAATAGCCTTCATTTCTAAGGACAAGAATAGACTGTCGAGTTTCAGATGAAAGTTCTCTTTTTCTGGCCATTTTGAGCGTTTAATTGACCCCACAAATGTGATGCTCCAGAAACTCAATCTGCTCAAAGGAAGGTCAGTTTTGTAGCTTCTGTAACGACCTAAACTGTTTTCAGATGTGTGAACATGATTGCACAAGGGTTTTCTAATCATCAATTAGCCTTCTGAGCCAATGAGCAAACACATTGTACCATTAGAACACTGGAGTGATAGTTGCTGGAAATGGGCCTCTATACACCTATGTACATATTGCACCAAAAACCAGACATTTGCAGCTAGAATAGTCATTTACCACATTAGCAATGTATAGAGTGTATTTCTTCAAAGTTAAGACTAGTTTAAAGTTGTCTTCATTGAAAAGTACAGTGCTTTTCCTTCAAAAATAAGGACATTTCAATGTGACCCCAAACTTTTGAACGGTAGTGTATATATATATATATATATATATATGTATATATACACACTAACCTAAAGGATTATTAGGAACACCATACTAATACTGTGTTTGACCCCCTTTCGCCTTCAGAACTGCCTTAATTCTACGTGGCATTGATTCAACAAGGTGCTGAAAGCATTCTTTAGAAATGTTGGCCCATATTGATAGGATAGCATCTTGCAGTTGATGGAGATTTGTGGGATGCACATCCAGGGCACGAAGCTCCCATTCCAACACATCCCAAAGATGCTCTATTGGGTTGAGATCTGGTGACTGTGGGGGCCATTTTAGTACGGTTAACTCATTGTCATGTTCAAGAAACCAATTTGAAATGATTCAAGCTTTGTGACATGGTGCATTATCCTGCTGGAAGTAGCCATCAGAGGATGGGTACATTGTGGCCATAAAGGGATGGACATGGTCAGAAACAATGCTCAGGTAGGCCGTGGCATTTAAACGATGCCCAATTGGCACTAAGGGGCCTAAAGTGTGCCAAGAAAACATCCCCCACACCATTACACCACCACCACCAGCCTGCACAGTGGTAACAAGGCATGATGGATCCATGTTCTCATTCTGTTTACGCCAAATTCTGACTCTACCATCTGAATGTCTCAACAGAAATTGAGACTCATCAGACCAGGCAACATTTTTCCAGTCTTCAACTGTCCAATTTTGGTGAGCTCTTGCAAATTGTAGCCTCTTTTTCCTATTTGTAGTGGAGATGAGTGGTCCCCGGTGGGGTCTTCTGCTGTTGTAGCCCATCCGCCTCAAGGTTGTGCATGTTGTGGCTTCACAAATGCTTTGCTGCATACCTTGGTTGTAACGAGTGGTTATTTCAGTCAAAGTTGCTCTTCTATCAGCTTGAATCAGTCGGCCCATTTTCCTCTGACCTCTAGCATCAACAAGGCATTTTCGCCCACAGGACTGCCGCATACTGGATGTTTTTCCCTTTTCACACCATTCTTTGTAAACCCTAGAAATGGTTGTGCGTGAAAATCCCAGTAATTGAGCAGATTGTGAAATACTCAGACCAGCCCGTCTGGCACCAACAACCATGCCACGCTCAAAATTACTTAAATCACTTTCCCATTCTGACATTCAGTTTGGAGTTCAGGAGATTGTCTTGACCAGGACCACACCCCTAAATGCATTGAAGCAACTGCCATGTGATTGGTTGATTAGATAATTGCATTAATGACAAATTGAACAGGTGTTCCTAATAATCCTTTAGGTGAATGTAAATGCTCTGTTGAAAAAGGTGTTATTTATGAATTCCTGATCTAATTGCGATCACTTTTCTCTGTGCTTGCGGGAGAACCATCAATAGGAAAGCTTGAAGGTATCAATGGTAATTAATTAACAGCCGCAAAGGAATGCGCTGTGTACACGTGCGTCATAAACAGATTTCTTATCCAATAATGTGAGACCATACCTGAATGCAAAAATATATTCCTCCTCCTTCATTTGACTTGTTTCTGAGTTGTTCTGCATTCTGTTTGTTCATCTAACTCTATGTTTGTTTGTTCGTCTCTTTCACTATCATTCTCACCTTCAGCCAAGTGGAGCATTACATGCACAGATATTTGCATACCACGATATAGATGATATAGAATAATTTCTACCGAATGACACTTTATTCCATCACCACGATATATATCACCATTCAGCCCAGCCCTATTGGATACTACAATATTAAGAACTGTACTCATGCTTTGACTACACAAACAGATATGTCCCATTGTGTAGACAGGAATTTCAGTCCAGAAATGTAGTTAAGATTGAAGTAACAGACTAAAACGCTGACCTGGAACAAAGACAAGATGTGTTTCTCAATATGCATTCTTGTCTGTACTTGTGTTCTTGTGGACTTGTGAAACGTCAGCAGTCGCAGCCCAAGTACTGTTCAATTCAAAGTCTGCATCTAGCCAAGTACAGTCCAAATGCCCAGATGTGTTCTTGCTCTGCCTGTTTTATCAAGGATGTATCCGGAGGTAACTTGTGTGGACTTGGGACAGCCCAATATCCCAGAATGCATTTTGCACCAACCAGTAGCAATGGCGAAGGAGAAAGCGCACATCTGTAAGTTATAATTTTTGTTGTTGTCACAGAATGCAGTTTTAAGATTTTTTTAGGTGAGAATTTAGTAGTTTAAAGTTCAAATCTGTGGTCGATTTATCAAGATACAGCCTACTAAATTTGCTCCTATGTTTTCGAAGATTTGCTTCGATGTTTTCAAAGTCTCACTATCTATCAAGATGACCATGTGGTCAGCACTCATGGTACCCAGCCGAGAACAGCCATATCTCGACAAGTCCTTTTGAAATTTGCCGCTGGCTCTGATGCATCTGTAGTCATGGTTAAGCACGATATATAATTCGTTTTGGGTATATCTAACGGGCAATCTTTGGTCTCAAGTCAAAATCTATTATTTGTTCCCTGGCAAATCTGTTTGGCTGAGAACAGTGTTAAGATCCATAACTTTATATATTTATTGAACTTTAACGTTATACTAGATTGCTGCCTTTGTACATTTTACCTAATTTTTTTGCTTGCCTTTAGTCCCTATTGAACAAACATGTTATAATGGCTATTATTTTGCATTAAAACTAACATATAAGCAATATTTTAATCAAAGGATAACTGAGGAAAACCCGAGCCCTCATTGACTGGAGGACGGCCAATAAGAGCCTTTTCACCGGCAGGCGAAATTCTCCAGAAAAGAACATAGTGAGGATAGGTACATGCTCATTCATTTGTGCATACCTTTGTAAGGGACTTTGGTGCAAAAAGTGCACAAAAATAAAAAAATAATTATTTTTAGAATTTTTCAACATTGTTTATTCATTTGTATTATATTTATTATGTATTTATTGCTTATTTATGTGTTTTTACCATTTAATATTTATTCAACTGTATTCTAAATGTTTTGTCTGATATGAATGGTTGAAGTCTACCAGAATTAATTTCCCCTCTAACATCTGACCTGTTTAGTCAGGTTCTTGCTTATGCTTGAGAAGGTTTCTATTTCATTCATTGCTTGATAGGGAGTATAAAAGCACACATGCCTTCCTATGTTCTGAGAAAAAAAGTTACTGTAGCCTACATGATTACTGTATCATAGACATGACATGTCCTGTTTGTGTCTGTCCTGGTTAGTGACTATTGATGTACATGACACAGATGAGATACAGGTCCTTCTTGCATTATTGTGTAGTGATGTTTGTGCACCTAACTGTACAAAGCCTGTCAGACTGAGTATCAACCTCTTGATGTTTGAATATCAAGAAGACAAACTGCAGGCATGCATGTGGAATGTAGGTTAATCCATTTCAATATTATGGCACTTTTCCACTGCAAGTTACGGTTTGACTCGTCTAATTTTCTAATGTCTGATGTCTAATTTTGTTTCTCCTCATTCATTCATTCATTCACTAACATCCACAACAACAACCCTTTGCCCAACACAGGCTTTTTATATGTAGGCTACAGATCTAGGAACACTCAATATATATAAAAATAAATATGTTTAAAATGAAAACGAAAATTAACACAACAGGGTTGTGATTTATAACATTTTGTTTTGTTGTAAATACACATTACAGTGAAGATAACTGAAGCAGGAATGTATTGACAAGACCAGCTGAGATGGTGACGTCATCAAGTACGCTGCTGTTTCAATTGCAGAATGATTGTACTGCATCCTCTGGAGTTTGTACTCCCAAGTCTGAACTACCAAGTATGCAAGTCAAAACTTGCCATATTTGGTATTGAGAAACGCCAACAGTTAGCCAGGTGTTGGAATTCAGTTATCTAGAAAGCCACTGACATGTAACACAAACGTATTGTCGCCAGGACTTACACTCTAAAATGGCATTTTTCCGCCTTTCATTCTGTGACAGGATCCTTGGTTGTCTATGAGAAAAATTGAGACAAACCTTTGATTCTTTCTGCTGATCTCAAACTGTTTGTTTGAAGTGGCACTTGTAAACATGCCAAGTAACCTTTGTGAATAAACCACGCCCAGCCTGATGGTACATCTATAAAATGAGACCACTATCTAGTGGTAGCTGCTTTTATTACACAAAGTTACGCGCATTCAATACTTCACAAGGCCATTTTGTGTTTCATTTGGAACATCTTCGTTTGGTTGCATACACAAACTGTGATTTATTTGTGCAAAAGGGAAAATTTATATTCAGAAATATGCCTCTATTTGTACAAACAGCTGCATTCATTTAATAATAAATTACACAGACACAAGTAAAAAGACATTTGTATAAGGCTAATAACATACATTTGTGCCCACACTTATGGATGAATTTAGGAGTTCATTTGTAGTTGTTTGTGTGTGGGTCGACCATGGAAAAAACAGCTAAACAAAAGTCTCAAATTTCAGATAAATCAATCAGAATAGACACAAAAACATGTCAATGAATGCACGCGTCACTTGATCAACAATTGCACATTCAATGCTTCACAAGGCCATTTTGTGTTAAATTGGAACATCTACTTTGATTAAACATGCAAATTGCTACATTTATACAAAAGGGAACATTTATATTCACAAATGTCTCTATTTGTACTGCACATTCTGCACATTCATTTGATTCGGATTTTCACATACACAAGATGAAAGGCATTTGTTTGTGTATAGTAAGATAATGGGGTGGTTGTGTTTATGAATTTGTGAATAATTTTGATACTAAATTCATCCCATATACGACACCATAGGGATAGTGCAGATGTTACCAAGTATTTGCATAGGACTCGTGTCACGCAATGCATATTAACAAAAAAAGTAGTAAAAAAACGAATGCACACTGTAGGAGTGTAGGAGTGTTTCATTTATTTGATTCAAATAGCTAAAGAAACTGAAAATAAACACTGACGATCACAGCATGCAAGATGCATCTTACCTATGACAAGCCCTGAGGCAAAAATACACAGCGCGCATGCACACAGACACACACATGCACATTGAGAAGTAAATTGGAATCAAATAATAAATCACATCTTTTTGAATTTGCTGCCTGGCTTTGAATTTGCATTATCACAGATGTAAACTATTTTATTTTCATATTGTGTGGGAATTAATGATCAGATTTATATCAATTTGGCAGAAACTCATTGATGTGGCCAAATTGTAATTCTAATTAATTTCATGGTATGAAGATTTATTAATTGAATAATCATATATATATATATATTATATATATATATATATATATATATATATATATATATATATATATATATATATATATATATATATATATATATGATTAGCCAGAATTTAGTTCTGGCTTTTGAATCCAATATGATGTTTATTTCCATATGCATGGCTGTAGATTTCACTGCAATCCATTTTGCAATTTAATTTTATTTACTACAAGGGCTTGTCTAAGGACAAGGTAATGTACTGTACCCTGGGTCAGACGGACACTTTTAGAGCGTCTCACTTTGGTTGTGTCACATCATACTCAGAAACATAACGTTTTTAGATTGCTGTGTCAAATTAAACGAAGTTTGAAACTGCCTACAGATTTATGCTCCATCAAGCTATGTTTGAATGTAAGAATGTATTCTCACCTTTTGCTGTCTGCTGTCAGTAAGTGTGGTTTGTTCTCTGTAAAATATGCATGTTGTCTTCAAATCTGGAGTTTCGCTTACCGCCCCCTTGAGAAAATAGGTGGTACTTCAAGCATGAATTGCTCCGAAGGTTGGAATTTTCCTAATTACGGTGCAGGGACATGATTTATTGTGATCTTTTTTTTTAAGCATTATATTATATTATGTGATTATATGCATAATTAATCACACTTAATTAATGTGTTAAATCAACACATGTTATATGGACAACTTTAATTGTGCTTTTTTTGGAGCTTGACAACCCAAATCACTGTTTGTTCAATTTTGTTGCAAGGAAAAGTGCAGCATGTACATATTTTAAAAAAAATGTCCTTTGTGTTTAACAGAAGAAAAAAAGGAATATGGCTTTGGAGCAACATGAGGGTAAAAATAATGACAAAAGTGTCATTTTGGTGAACTATCACTTGAAGGGATAAACTAGGAGAGTAAAAAACAAAACTGTGAGAAAATGGATGGTACTGCATGCCCCTGGCCTCAATCGCACAGACATATTTGTGCACCAGCACCCCTGCTATGCTCCAGTGGAAAAAGGGTGTCTGTTCAGCTTGGCTGCTTCAGACTGCCCAATCACCACACTCCGTGTCACAGGGTCCTCTGGGGTCCTTTTCTAGCGGCCAACTTTGTTTCTTTGATAAATTGTGACTCTGATTGACCAATGAAGAGAGGCTTTTACAAAGTCTGATTTGCTATTCATCAAAGCCTGCAACAATCTCTCTCTCCCTCCATCCTCTCTGGTACCTTTCTCCTTCTAGTCTGTCTGCTCTTTTTTTTATTATTATCTGGCTCTGTTTCTTTTTAGTTCTTCCACTCTTTTTACTTCCTTTAAATGTATGTCTGAAGTGCCTCTCCAGTACAGACATCACAAACAAACAAAAACAAATGAACTAATTAACTGTCCTGCAGTGAATAAGCACTGATGATGGTGAGTTATCTTTGTTTGCCTAAGACAAGCGTACATCTCAGCTAGTCAGAAATGCATATACTGCAAACACTCTATTGACTGTTGTTTGGAAAAGTATTACAGGGCACCTTCTAGAAACCCTCACAAAAAAAGTCCTTAAAGGAGTGCCACTATCCTCTTGTAAAGCCACATCCCTTACATAGCCAGCTGTGCATTCCATTAGGTGATTTAATACATGAGGAAGTAAATAAATGAGAACACAAATACATAAAAAAACATTCATTCTGCACTGCTGGACGCCATGCTTAATGTCACAGTTTTAACCAAGACATTCCCATCAAATATTTGGGATAAACACCATCATGCTAGTAGCCACAGATCTGTCTTACTAGCTTATTACCCATACTATTGATAAAGTACTATAATATGTTTAGTGTGCATAGTTTGTAACTTTTCTGTAAGTGTAGAATAACCGATGATAAACCAAGATAAGCAGTACACTGGATACAATGTATTCTTACTCTGTATTTTTTTATATAGATATTATTAGCTACTAGAAAACAAGAAAAATGCTGAGAAAGAAAATACAAAAGAGCTTTCTGGATGAAATGATATCTCCCACAATGAAATGTGCTTGATTTGTCCTTTCATTTCTGGTGTTATGAACGAAACGGAAGTAAATAAAACCCCCACCAATTTCACAACTATAAAAAAGATTGTGCAGTATACTTACAGTGTATAATGTACAGTATTCAATATAGGATTCAGTTCTGAACACAGCCTTAGAGAGTGATAGGAAGCACGATTTCACCAAACAGATCTAATGGCAGTGCACAGTCTCACAGCAAGACGAAATGGAGACGTTAATGAGCACTTATTGTAAACTGGTGCTGATGCTATCTTACAACAGCTGAGGATGCCGTCAAAACAGTTCTGATTTATGGATGGCTCCCAGTGCTGCCATAATTGAGCACTTTCTGTCTTTTCATGTTAAGCTTGATAGTATATCAGCGAGGTCTGTTATGACCTAGTTGTCAGTTACGTAACAGACCCCGGTGATATATTGTTGCTATATACCTATATACCTGCTAGAATTAACAGGCCGATGCGTTGGATGCTGTGCTCAAGACAGGATTGTACTGGTCAGCCTGATCCCTTGTGGTTGGCTTGCCCCAGGGAGTGAGGTGGTCACGGGTGAGAAAAGCAAGCCACAGCAAAATAGTGGATTATTAGACACAGAGTAAAAAGAGCTGTAGGGGATCAGAGTAGGAATCCAAAGTCCTCAGTCTACACAGGACATAAATAGACACTAAGCTACTGCCGTTTGGAACTGAGAGAGAAGAAGATGGTGGTAGAAATGATAAAGATAATGATATTAGTGGAGATAAAAATGATGATGGTAATGGTGATGGTGGTGTTGATTAATGTGAATGGTGATGTGATGGTTATGACGATTATAAGGGTGGTTATGATGGTGTGATGGTGATGTGATGATGGTGGTGTTATGATGGTGAAGTTGCTGTTTTTTCTGTTGATTATGGTGGTGGTGATCTGATGGTAATGACAATTATGGAGGTGATTATGATGGTGGATGATAATACTGGTGATGTGATGGTGGTTTTATAATGGTAAAGATAATGAGAATGGTGTGGATATGATGATGATTATGGTGTTGTTGATGATTGTGATTAATATTCTGGTTATGTGATGTGATGATGGTGACATTGTGATAATTATAATTGTGATGAAAGAGATAGTGGTGTTATGATGATAGTGATTATGAAGGTGATGTGGTGATGGAGATGGTTATAATTCAGTTGTTAACAGTGCTGCTGCTGCTGATTGTGATTATGATTATGGTAATGTCATGATGATGACCATTATGATATAATGCAGCGCTAGACGAAATGTGGCCCACATTATGATTTCATCATCAAAATAATATTTATTAATAGCCTATCAAATTTGTATAAATTGTGAAGTGTCCATTTTCAAGAACAGTTACATTAGTTCTCCGAATTGTTGAATCACAGCACAGTTACAGAGGGAAATAAACTACAAAAGGATATAAGGAATGAAATAAACAACAAAGAATATCTGAGCATAGCTGATGTTACCTGAGAGCAGCAGTGAGTCTGCACACGCATTCATAAATACAGGATGAAGCACACGCGTGTTCTATCAATCAAACATGAGTGACCTCAGTATAATTTAAGAGTCACTTAACACAGCACTAATCTGTCAAACCGGTTTGTATAACTCAATGGAGATACAGTATATGCTCATCATGATAACAGTTATAACAGGAAAACATAATAGTTTACCCTGTAATAAAACATTGAGACATCTTTACCCAAATTAGTATTAGGGATCTGCATTATATCATCTCAAAACGAATAAAAATTATTTTGATTACTGAATAGATTACTTTATATATTATTTTAATTTGTTTCATTAAATATTTTGTGCTTTCAGATGGAAAACATTTATACATATAAATGATGCGATCCAAAGTGCATTTGAACAACGGTGAAACACTTTCTTATGATGTGTTACATTCATACAAGCAGACAGAGAAGTCAGGTTGAAGTAAGTTTGGAGCAGAAGAAATATAAATAAAAATTGTCAGCTTTACGCTAAGCTAAAATTATATTTCTAGCCTTTTTACATGCACATGTTACCATTCACGATCATATTTGTTTTATCACGAAAATTCACACTGGATCATTATTTATTTTTTCCAGGAAGACCTTAAAACAAGATCCATTTGATTTATCTTGTTTCAGAAACAAAACTGCATAAGATATTTAGGTTTTTCAGAGGATGTATTTTTAACATGTGTATTTTGTCTTGCTGTACTGGCAGAGTTTTTAAAGTCAAAACAAGTGAAAAAAAATCTACCAGTAATGAAGTAATGTAGTAATCAGAGAGATCATGGAGTGAGAGATAATGCCATGCAATATGCAATGACTTCAAGACATCAGAACTCTTGGAACGTCTCTCGTTCAATCAAATTTGAGGATCGGATATATATAAGCAATATCACATGAGAAAGAGTGTGATATGGCTCTACATCAGCACTGCTGTGATTTGGCTGCAGGCCGAGTGCCATAGGTAATCACAACAGTGCTGATTTAGGGCCATATTGCAAGATTACGAGTGTGATATTGCTTATATACAACATTTCAATGAACTTAGTACGGTCATAAAAACGCATTTGTGCATGAAACCAAATGATGCATCCAAGCCTTCGTAAGTAATAAAAAAATGTCACTTCAGAAATGGTATCACGGCTTGTGGTGTTTCTAACAAGATATTTGATAAACAAAGATGGATGTGTGTGTGTGTGTGTGTGTGTGTGTGTGTGAGAGAGAGAGAGAGAGAGAGAGAGAGAGAGAACCTGTGTGATCACCTTTTGCCATACCCAAGCAGAGATGTTGTCAGCTTTCTGAAGATCAGCATTCTCAGTGGTAAAGTAGCTGTTCAAGAGGGGTATTCCTCTCTATTTCGCGGTAGCCGGTGCGCACGAGTCATTCAATATAGAAACCTCAATGTCCTCTGTCATTTTAAACAGCAAGTCTTCTCCAATGTGGAATCTTCGGTAAGAGGTAAGCACCTTGAGTTCTGTAATCAATCAGTCTGTTGTGTCTCTCAGCTGTGATGAGCCATAATGCTGAAGTTATTAGTTTAAAGCTATTTCCTAGCTTGAGTAGTATAGTAGTAATACGAGCAATCACGGAGCACTGTTGTGGCTGACTAGGATTCATGTCACGTCACCTAACTGGCTCAGATTACACACACAAAAAAAAAATAAAAATAAATATATATAAACATTATTACATACATATATGTATTAAATATAAGAATGACTATTGAAATTTAGAGTGTGGCTCTTGAGGCTTCAGGGATACAGCTTTGCGGCCCCTGAGCTCTCCAAAGTTAAGCAGCCCTGGTGTAACAGTTGCAGATTACTGTGCCTAATCTCAAAATTTCAAGGCGTTTTTTTAAACAGCAGTAAATTTAACACAGATATTAGCTCAACACAGCATACAGCAGTGTGTGGGTGTGAAGGAGGGAGTGCTTTGTCACTTTCAAATGTAATCAGAGGTTGCCATTAATTGCAGCAGAACTTGGAGTTCAGACATATTAGTTACAGTGGCGCTGCAAGTATTGAAATTGCTTTTGAACTTCTGAAGTATACGTTGACTGCACTAATCGCTGGGGTGTCAGCCATTGGTAATTTTAACAGAAATTGCAGCTGATAACCATGAAATACTTCATTGGGAAGCTGTGTGTCAAAATGTTCAGTATTTCATAGCTTGATGGGAAATTGGACTGCACTCTGGGATATGGGTTACTAGCTAATTCAATTTTCTGGTCGTTAAAAAGCAATTCCAAAAAAAAAAAAAAAAAAAAAAGATGGCAACCGTCATCAAAAGCTCTGGGATAACTGTTATTCATTGAAGCTTTGAGAACACAATTGAATGTTTAGCTGATGAGTCATTGCCATGGTGCCATTCATGTTGAGAGAGAACCAATCCTTTTGGCTCAGTGTGGAGTGAGGCTTTTGACAGAGGAATGCAAATTTTTTGCTGTTAAGATTGACATTATTTACACTGGTGCATGCCGCCAATGGCCGCAGTTCACATCCACAATAGATCTGTCCTATAGAACATGCAGCATTGCATTGTGACACCGCCAGAATTGTGTTGTCTGCTGTGAGTGATGTTATACAGCTATAAAGAAGCTATCACAATGCCTCTTTTGTGATTGACAGAAAGGTTTGTGGCTAAGGAGTTATGATTGATGTGAAATGCAGTGAGTTTTCAAACACTTCATAGGCCAAACTTTGACATGGAGTCAATTCAGGAGAAACTAAACACTTGAAATAGACATAAAACTTGTGGAGGGAACATTCGGGGCAAAATTGAAAAGCTAAGCTCAATCAACTGCATCTGTGGCCTGCTTTCAATAACCACAGAAATGTTTTATTTATTGCTCAGTTTGTATAATGGGAGGAAAAAAACAACTTATATATAATATTGTAACATGATTTCGACGGGCAAGGAGGAGGTGAGAACCGGCTTGACAATGTAAATAATATTTTAATTATAAACTTAAAACAAAGGACAAACACACACATGATGGACTTGTCCGTAAATGATCTCTCTCTCGTCGCACCACCGTCTGCCATCGGGCTTTATCCCTCTCTGAGGTTTGATTAGCCTGATACGGACCGGGAGTGTATCGTCACGACCCGGCCCCACCCTCCGCCCTGCCACATTCCTCCCTCGTTCTTTGTATTACCCCCCCCCCCCCCCCAAAAAAAAACCAATACAATTTAAAAGAGAGGGAAAAGGCCAACGCAGAGTGGCAGTGAGACAGAGAGAGAGAGAGAGAGAGAGAGAGAGAAAGAGAGAGAGGAGAGAGAGATAAAAAAAAAAAAACCTACTCGCTGGTTCTCCGATACGCCGTAGCTTGTTCCGCCCTCTAATGGACGACAGCCACGCCTCTCCCACTCCAGGCGGTCGGTCGCGAGCCCCTCCCCGCCCGCGGTCGGCGGTCTCTGACCCTGCCGCATTTCAGAGTTAATATAAGCCTTTTAACTAAAAACAAGTGCTTCACATTTATGAATGTAAACCCTCAAGAAAGCTTTGCCACACATACTTCCACTGTAAGTACATTAATGTGTATTTCTTTGTTACAGCTAAGGCCAAATGTTTCTGGTTATTTTCTGTGGTAATCAACGGCATGCTACATGCTGTCTGCTGTCAATAAAGCTTAACTAGTTTTGAATTGCACATTCATTTAATGGTCAAACTGTCAAACAAACAAGTATAGTTTATCTTGTCATTTAAAAAAAGTAACATCCATCCATCGTCAACCGCTAATCCTGTGTACAGGGTCACGGGGAAAAAAGTAACATAAAAAAATTAAAAGTACAGATTATACAGTATATTAGTCAATGCATATATCAGAATGGGCATAAACTTTGCATATCTTGAGAAGGTTAAATCTAATTAGGCTTTATGATTTTTTAGTATTAAAATATTATAATGACTTAAATGCTATTTGAAGACGAGTTTCACATCTAAGAGCAAATTCATTTTGTGTTCTCTTTTTTCTCTCCATGATTCTAAATTTATTGCAAAGGTTAAAGACTGATTGTAAAAGACAACCAATTTAATGGCTTAATTAGCTATATGCACTTAATTCCAAATGTAAAGTATTAAGCTCTTTTTCATGTTCCACTTTGTGCTCACTGCATATCAAGTGTAGGTCAAATCTTTAATCATTCTAGTTTATGTATCATAAAAGAATGTGAATGAATGTCTTGTTACAGTCATATGTTAGCTCAAAGGCCATCACATATGCCATGTTGTACTCTGTAATATAAGTGGGATTTAATTCTATAAATATATTTATTATCATAGTACATCCAATAAACATTTTCTCTTATACATTAGGATCTCAGCCAAAACAACATAAAATCATCAAGATAGCTCAAAGGATACATCTATACATCTACTGATTCAAGAAGCAGTTCAAAGTGGGACATTAATATTCAATATTCAAGGTCAATGATCTGTGACATCATAATCCAAAGAAATCTCTTCCAATGAAAGATGGCAATGTCCCTAGCAGAATGTTTTAAACCAATCAGGGATATTGAATATTCTGCACACTGACAGTTGTATCCAGTTGCCTTTTGATGAAATTAGTTCGGTAAAACACATATATTGCAAAGTAACGCATTTGCAATCTTAGAATATTAACCAAGGTCTCCAGTGGAACGACAGCTTACATAAAGTTAATTAAAGTTTTAAAGCAATCATTTATATTTCATAGAGCTGGTTGTAAGATCTGGTGGTGCAATTACAGAGGGTGGTTGATACTTCTGAATGAGAAGAGGTATGAGCTTTATCTAAATTATACATTAAACATGCTACTCTGTAAGGGGGATATGACATATTTTCAAAAGCGACTAGTAGGTGTGTTGCTTGAACAACTAGACAACTAATCAGTCATAAGGAAGAGCTGTATAATTAGGCTGGTTTTGGGTCTTGATCCTGATCAGATGTGCTTTCTAGGGGATGACAAAAGACTCGTTCTTGCATTCCAAAATGGCTACATGGAGCACAACAGGCCTTATTTATACTAGCATTTTTTAATGGGAATGACAATGAGGCTGTCAGGGATAGACTTCAATGGGCTGTACTGCAGTTTAAATTGTTTTTGGATCGTTCCTTGGACAAAACATTGATAAAATATCTGCACAAGAACATTCAGTCTACCAAGAACTCCAGACAATATAAGTTGTGAAAAATGGATCTTTTTACAGCTTAATATCATGCATGCAATTGAAGAGATGGTAAGTCTATCCCTAACAGCCTCATTGTCATTACTATTAAAAATCAAAGATGGTGCTAGCATTAATAAGGTCTATGCAACATAACAAAATTCAGGGGTCTCAAGATGCATTTGTAAAAGCTGGACTACTTTTAAATTAACTCAAAGTCTTAAAAATGCAACCCTCGTGGCATGGAACTCCAAAAACATGACAAAACAGCCAAAGATGTTCATCTGAATGTGTACAGCTTTATGTCTTATGTTGTTTCAAGCCTGTATTAATTTCTTCCACTTAGAAAGATTTCAGAATCATTGTTTGGTGAATTTTCCTTTTTACCAAATTGTCTCAGATTTCTTCTAGACACTTAAAACTCTTGAACTATGTGGTGTATGCATTGTTTATTGAGCACACAGCATGGAGAGTGAGTTTTATTCACGGACCTCATTATACAGTGAGTCGTTTTTCCCGCCTGCTGCATCACCATTAGTATAATTAATGGTGTAGCAGATTTCTCTGTCACCGATCTCCCCTGCCCTAGTCTGAGTCTGGCGTCTCTTAAGAGCCCATGCTGATTCATCTGCTCCACCATCAGTGCTGGTTGGAAGGTGGCAGGAGAATAAAAACAGCTCAAACCTGCAGCTAATTTCAATAGGCTTGATATATTTCTACAACACACATTCTGGCACTTTAATAAGGGATGGCTATAATCAAAAGACAGGCTGAAAAGGAAAAAAGCATCGAAGAGAAAAGCAGAGGGAAATTTTCCACGCTCACCCCTTCCTCTTTTCTGAATTGTTCCCTGTCACGACAACAGTTGAATGGCCAACAGCCATCATTTTGAGGACAATTACGCAGAATGTATGGCAAATGCTGCCCCGCTCACTTGCTATAGCGACATTCTGATGACAAAAAGGCTGTTTACAGATGCTAGGGCCATTTTCTGTTTGGTAAACATGATTTTACTGGCCCGCCTCGGACTAGACGAGCACACAATAGGAGCTTGATATAGTGCCTGCCTTCACAGGCAAAGGTGATGAAGTCTGGCCCAATTTCTCAAGCACTAATATCCTCTCTGCTCTTTGAATAACAAACGATAGTGATGCAGAGGGCACAATAGGCCATTTTGGCACTCAATCCCGATCTTTTTATTTTACTGTGTCCCTTCTGTCTTTCATTGCCCTCTCTTTTTTCTATCTTTTATGGTTTATTGACAATACTCCTGCCCTGAAACAATAAACACGTCAGCTGTGGGGGAAATCGATGAAGAGCCCAACACAGAGGAAGAACCATATATCCAGGAAGGATCGAATGAAGGGCAGTTCTGTGACACATGCACCTACAGCTCTTCAACATGGATGACTGGTTTTAAGAGTTGGAGAATCTGTGCAAGGTGTCAAAGTCATGGTTTATTTATTTAATATTATATTTCTCTCTTTCCTTTCCCTCACTTTTATTTCCCTTTTCTAGTCCTCTAACTCACCTCCCTTAGTATTGACAAATTCCTCCAAGAAACATTTCCTCAGAATGGACTTTCATGATAGTCATGTGAGCCCAATACCTTAAAGACATTTCAAACTGATCCAATTGACAAATTAAATGTATCTGAGGTTGTGTGATTACAATGTCACCTGTGAACCTGTGAGCTGATTCAGTTGACAACAAATTCAAGATCTGTGGTGGCAGGACATGCAATATCAGCTACAAAAGGAATTAATTATGTTTCCAGAGTCCATTTTTTTGTGTTTTGCATAATACTTGGAGAGAGATATCAATTAGTATTCCTATTCATCTCAATGGCAGTTACTCGGCTAGTGCATGAATCTCTAGAAGTAAGTGACCTGCATGCTGCCGTCTTTGCTTATTGGCACTCAGTTCTGGGCACACAGATTTTGAGGCAGGCTAAATACATACAAATTGTGCCGTTGTGATTTTATGTGCTGAGTAACGGAATTTTTCCCACTGTGTCCGATATTAAAATCAGTGCGACACACTTTGAAAAAAGCGTGGGCATTGTCGATATGGCTTCGAGATATGAAATTAAATTCTTCCTTCCAGCTGTTGTTAAATTTACATATATATATATATTTGTTTTTTTTTCCCGCAGGAGCGCCACCAGAGTATTCTCCTCCCATCTACCGGTGATGCTTGATTCAACTTCCTGTGTCTACTACCTGCGCAGATATCAACAGCGCAACTGGTTTGTTGGTTGCCAGGTTGAGGTCACAAATGGGTTAAAATTTGTACGATTGTGTGAATAGGATGAGTTTCATACAAGATCTGGCAACTGGACAACCTTGGAATAATATATTGATGGATGTGATTATTCATATAACGAGGAGTTTCCCAGGAGAAATAACAAAACGGGGGGGGGGGGAGAGAAATACAGGAGACTCCCAGGAAAAACAGGAGTGTTGACAGGTATGAATGGAATACATAGACTATCAATGAATTGCCAACAAAAACTTTCATCATTACATGAACACAATTCACAATTATATTTTATTAAACTACACAATGATGACTCTAAGACATTATATATATTACAGTTTCATTTTTTGTTAATGCATGATCTTTTGTAAAGCTGCTTTGAAATTATGTGAGTTGTGAAAGGCACTATACAAATAAAAATGACTTGACTTGACAACAGCATGCCGTAGATTTATGTGAAGCGCTTCTATGGGTGCAGAGCCAACAAAAGTGCCTCTCGTAAGAATCCTCTTAACGTTTTTTTCATTGTATCCTGTTGGGTTGTAAAGAGTAGCATCTCTAGTTTCATTAGATATGCCACTTTAAGAAATGTATAAATTTTTCGCACATCTGCGAGTTGATAAAAAAGATGTCCACACATGTGGAAATTGGGACATTATTCCCTCAAAATTTGAAAAAACATGTTAGTTGTTTTAAATAACTTTCAACATTAACACATCTGTGGGTCATTTAGCTTAATTTTAATAACAATTTTGATATATTTTACTTTATTATCACTCTACGATATGGTTCTATTAATTAACATTAGTAAATGCATTCTTATATATTTACTGTGCATTTTCACATTAAGAATCAATGGGTTCATCTGAAAGCTGAAAAATTTTGCTTTTAGAGGCTTTATATGGAGTTAAGATGAAAAGGTGCATTTCAAACTGTTCTGAGACCAGTGCAGACAGACAGCACACTGGAGTTTAATTCATTCACTAAATAGGGAGCAAGGGAGCATCCTATAGCATTTTATGCTGCAAAATACATTCACTCCTAAAATCCTAAAATTTTCAGGGTACAGATGATGTTTGGACCCGTCAACATGTTTGGCAGACATGGGACAGTGATAATCAGTACATAGATTCTGAATTTTATAATGCTTAATTTATTTGTGATTGAATGATGCTCGCCATCAATTTAAATCAGAATTATTTATTTAACTTTATAGAAAATCAGCTGTAATGTCTGTAACATCTTAAAAATGGCAACAAAATCACTCCTGGAAACATAATAAACAATTTGAAGAAGAAGAAAAAAATCTGACTTTCTAAAGCTTGGTATTATTTAAAATGTAAAAACTTTTTAGTGGACTTCAATTTTTAGGAAAACTATGTGAACTAGAATTTGTATTTTTTTATTATTATTTTTTTTATTATTTTTATTTTTTTTTGCTTGTTTATAAGGTTAGCCCTCAGGGCTGTTATCCAACACTTCAATGAGTAATGGGCAGAGGCATATAGTGTAGCCAAAAACTGTAGTGAAGTAAAAGTACAATTACTTTAAAAAAAATACTTATTCAAGTAAAAATAAATAGGGAAATGGAAAATACACACAGCAGTCACACTCAGTCTCAGGAGCATAATGATAATTTGAGATAGTTGGTTGCAGAAATGTATTTTGTCAGAACTACTTTTGAATGTCTGTCAATGGAGAAAGATGTTTTTTACTAATTACACATCATGACCAGTCAAACATAGTCTCTTCCCATCTCTGTCTTCTTTGGTAAACAATGAGTTGTGCACACATGCACAATCTTACATTGATAATGCTTAATAAGTCGACAGCATGTAAGATAATTTAAATGGTTTTAATTTATCGGAGTAAGATTATAAACAGATTATGCCAAAAACAATTCACACAGCGTGCACTTACAGTACATATATGTTCATACACTAAAGATGCTTAATAAGCAGACAATATGTGTGTGGTCACGTAAGCGCATTAAATAGCTTTCCTTTATCGGTGTAAGGATATGAATGGCTAAAGAACAAAGTGACCGAAATGGGTTGATTTTTTGCTCATTACCATTATTTCATGTTGCCTGTAAACACCTTTACCATCATTCTAACCGGCTTATCCAATGTGTGCTAGTGTTGTGCATATGCCTGTTGATGTTTCAACATCAAAAGCGTAGAATAATCCAATGATTTCAAGTCTCATGTAAACACGATGCATTGTCGGATGATTTTTGGTAGTCACCAACATATGGGTGTGCATATAAAAGTGCTCAATGTGACATTTAAAACGTTTCATCCACAAGTACCCTCAAAAGAACACCGAAAAACCATTCTTATCCACATAAATAACTTTACTTAAACAGCAATTGTGTATAGGGCGCCGTTTGTGTTATTATAACCATAAACAAACAGGTATCGATCTCCTCTGGAGGATAAGAAGAAGTCAGCAACTTTAACAAAGACAGCAGAGAGCATGCGAGAGGCAGAGAATATCAGTGTACAAGAAAAATTCAATCACCAGGCCAAGAAGGGAGCATCAAAACAAACAAAAGTGCAACAACTGAATGTAAACGGCATCCATTGGGACATGGTAAGGTAATGCTAATATTCGAATGGGCTAGGCTTAATTTCTGGTGAGGAGGAGAAAACCCATAACTCCGCATGAGAAATGGATTGCTTGTGTCCATCTACCAGGCTTGTTATCTTGCTTAAGTCCAGAGAATACCCAGGCCTTCAGCCAGTATGCATCCCATGGGAAACAAGCATTATCAGAAAGACCATGCTTGTTTTACTAGCATTTTTGGCTGGTGAACAACATGGCTGTGGTATGCTGCACCAAACCAGCATTGAAATGCATGAAAATATGGTCTTAGGAGAATTAGTGATACTTGATGCATATAATCAAGTACTTGACACTTGAGTGATACATAATCTTTCTATTTCCTTTTATTTATTCATAATATGACTTCAGGTCCCTATGTAAGGTTCAAGACTCTTATTAAAAAACCCATGCTTGGATCTTATTGAGACGAGCTGTATATATCTGTCTGATGGGGCATGAATGCTGGGCTCTAATGAGCTCCCAGAGAGCTGATTCATAATGGAATATCTCAGAGGCCAATAGTCCATCACTAATAATCATATGGTAATGACCAGCTCGCAATCAAGGATGCCCAACAGAGAAGAGCTGTTTCTATCTTTCAAAGCTCTCCTTATCTTTTCTTACTTTCATAGGGAGAGAAGGGAGAGAAAAGATAAGGGCAAGGAGTGAGAGCGAACAAATATGGAAAAATTGAGACAAAGAGATCCTAAAAATCCTACATTCCAATTTAATAAAAACAGGCTTTCAACATAAGGTACAGAACAAATAAATGGTGAAGGCAGGCATTTAGCTTCCGTTGCATTCGGGGGTTTGGGCAGAATAGTAGTTAATGCCACTTTAATGTAGCTGCCATCAGAGGGATAATTCATCATAATGTTCTCACTTCATTTGCACAGGCCTCTGGGTACAGCAAGAGTGAATTAGCACCAGCTCTGGGCCCACCTGCTCTTTGGGACAGAGGGACACCAAAATTGAATCTAAATTGATCTAATCCTAAACCAGAAAGGAAAAATTAATGACTTTGCATGGAGAGACCGATATCTTATAAAGTGCCTTTCTGAGGGAGCGAATAAAGGCTATATTTCACTAACCAAGGATATGTTGCAAAGGAAGTCAGAAAGGAAGACAAGATTAAAGTCAGCTCCAATAATGTGACATATTTCCAATTTAAATAGGATATTCAACTAGAAAAACCTAGGACAAGACGTTTTTATCCATCAGGAATTTACTGGACCATTAAAAGCGGACGTTAAAGTGAAAAGAAGTTTTCAGTTTTTGCAAACCTGTCACTAAAATTCAGGACATGTCTGAATTGTTTAAAACCCTGAATTTGTGTGATTTTGTAATTTTCTAGCAATGAACATTTACATTAGAATGAAATAAAAAAAAAAATAAAAAAAAAATACAAAAATAAAACATTAAAAGGGTTGCAACTTTTGCCTAAATTTAATAATCTCTGTAGGAATTTTTAGTTATAGTTATTGATAAACATATTCTCACAAATTAAAGAAAAATATTAAATAACTTTGGTAACAGGGTAACCAAAGTCACTGCCTACAGTCACTGTAGGCTACTACAACACAGCATAAGGCACAAAACTACTTCAACAAGCAAGCAAAACTACAAAAAGTTTAACAACTCCAGAGAAACAGACAACAAAATGTCTCTTCCCACGTTCCAACAAGTTCTAATTGACATTAATATAAACCAACCAGAATTACAGTTCAAAATGTTTTTAAATTAAACATTTAAAAAATGTTTGTTCTACCATAGAAGGTATCATACATTTTAAGTCTGAGACGACGGGCTTTTGGTTAAACACTGAGTTGATCTCATCATAGTCAAGTGTCTCTGTCAGTTCGTGTTCAAAGGAGAACAGAGATAAATTGCTTAGGTGGACAGTAAGCATCGAGGACCGTAGACAAGTTTTTATGCAGTTTGTTGTGGAGAACAGCCTTTCAACACTGAATTATGTCATTTTCAGAGTAATAAGTGCTTGTATCATTTTGTTCATATTTGAAAAGATGTCCTCAGGACTGTTATCCAACACTTCAATGAGTGATGGGCAGAGGTGGGTAGAATATCCAAAACTGTACTCAAGTAAAAGTGCAGTTACTTAAAAAAAAACACTTATTCGAGTAGAAATAAAAGTACTAATGTAAATAATTACATGAGTAAGAAAGTATCCAAATAAAAGAGTACTCAAGTAGTAACTCGTTACTTTCACAAATGACATAATGGATGTTAACTCCCCTATGTTGCATTACATAATACACATTTCACATGTATTACAGAGTTATTATTATTACAGAATTATTATTATTATTATTCATAGAAATTTTGTCATCATTCACCATCCTGTGGTTCTAAACCCATATGACTTTCTTTCTTCCATGAAACACAAGGATATTTTAGACAGAATTTTGGTCACCATTTATTTTCAGTAAAAGTTTTTTTTTCTCAATATTTTGAAAATGAATGGTGACCGAGACCTCATGTCATTCCAAATGTGTACTTTATTCAGCAGAACACAAAATATGATATTTAGAAGAATATTTAATCTCTGTAGGTCAGTGTGTGTGCCAAAATGTTGATGCTCCAAAAAGCACATAAAGGCATCATAAAAGTAATCCATAAGACCCCAGTAGTTATATCATATCTTCTGAAGTGATATGATAGTTGTGGGTGAGAAACAGATCAATATTTGTCATTTTTTGCTAGACATTCTTCTGTCTTCAGGGGGTGATAGAAGATAAGGGGTGATAGGGAAGAGAAGAATCACCAAAAACACAAGAAGAAGAAGGTGAAAGTGATCTTTGATATCCACACATATCACATCACTTCTGAAGATGTTGATTTAATCACTGGAATCTTATGGATAATCTTTTTTGAGCTTTAAAAAATTGGCACCCACTCACTTCCATTGTATGGACCAAAAGAGCAGAGAAATTCTTCTAAAAATCTTAATTTGAGTTCAGCAGATTAAAGAAAGTAATACACAGCTGGCATGAGGGTGAGTAAATAATGAGAGAATTTTCATTTTTGGGTGAACTATACTTTTAAGGGCTCTTGTCAGATCTGGATTAATTTGTCAATAAGAAGAGAGGTTTGGAAACCTTTCAAGTAATCATTATGATGAAAACGTTGTCCTACACAAGGACATTATATATAATGCTGAAATATAAACCAAAGCAAGATCATGGTTTATTAATGCCTACTTTTGCTATTTCATAGCTTTTATTTCTTAGTTAATTGAATTTACAGTTTTCAGTGCCGAATTAATTTAGATCATTTGTTCTGTACAGCAGTACCGGCACTCCCTAACCGTAAAGAACGCAGCCTGCATAGGGCACCAACCACTCTCTTCACCATACGATTGCTGTACACCTGCACATCTCTCACACATGCAATCACACTTTTGGCAGAGCAAAAGACATTTACACTTAACTTCGATGTTTACATGGATTTATACAGTTATACATTTAAAAGTAGCTGCCATAGTTTTCAGTATCACCACGAGGGCACAGGTTATATATTGCTTATGACATGCAGGATGTGGGACAAAGCACACTGATATGTATTTCTGCACTGATTAAAAAATTTACACATAAAAACTTATGTCACAAGAGCTCATATTTATGGAATCACCCTGAAAATGACCATCACCATGTCACAGAAAAGCCTGCGTTATCATAAGAGCCACAACTTACCTCAACGTGCTGCCTTAAATTGAAGCTGAGATTTTAATCTTGAACAGTCCACTTGTCTTGGTGCTAAATTAAGGCACTGCATGACGAAACTATTCTTTTTGATGCTGCAACAGTGATGGACTCTGCTTGAGGGACAGTCTGTGACAGTACACACAGCTGTGTGAATTTCCGCTTTCATAAAAGTCCCATTCAATAATCTCTCAGTTACACATTAATTCAAAGGAAACCCAGTAATGTAACGACAGGAACGTCGCCAATTGTAATGAGTAAATTTTTTTCATTAGAAATTTACTTCAGGGACAATAAAAAGTACCCACTTTTAAACCTACCCTAAAAGTAATTTCCCCTCAAAAGTTACTCAAGTAAATGTTGCACGTTACTACCCACCTCTGGTGATGGGAGGCCCTGTCAAGCATCCGACTTCCATTTTAGTTGCTGCATGATCACAGTAAACTCAATAACATTAATGTCTTTGTGTCCATAGTGTTTTCATGTGGTTGTTAGAGTGTCTAGGTCTACAAAAGTGTTTAAAGCAGGCAAACAGGCTATAGCACCATTTACATTTACATTTATGCATTTGGCAGACGCTTTTATCCAAAGCGACTTACAGAGCCCTTATTACAGGGACAATACCCCCGGAGCAACCTGGAGTTAAGTGCCTTGCTCAAGGACACAATGGCCGTGGGGTTCGAACCAGCGACCTTCTGATTATTAGCCCTGTGCTCTAACCACCTCCACGCATAACAAAATAGGTGTCGTATGAAAAAAAAACGGTCTGTGACCAATACAAAAAACGGTCTGTGACCAATACAGCAGGTGAATGTAGTTCTTTGGCTGCAAATTCACTTCAAGAATTTTCCAAAAGCCAATTAAAGAAACTAGTACTTTTTGTTTGCATTTATTGAAAAACAGTCAGCTTCAAGTTTAGTTAGAAGACTGCTGATTTCAGAATACTCAGCATGTGTTTCTAAAATCACACCAAGTAGTGTTAGGTTCTTAGTGACTGAGACTGACTTGGAGCCCAATCTTGTGTCAACTGACTTCTCCAACTCCAAACAATGCCGATCTGGATGTAACTCCTTTTGAATTTCCATGAATCATGTAATACGACTGCTTCCAGTCATAAACCCGTGTACAGTAGTCAGTGTTTCAAAGAATGTATTCACTTGGCTAGATACATTTGCACTGCATAGAACAAGATCAAGATGATGTGAACTACAGTGTATGTAGACAGCGGAAAAGTGCTTTTAAGGATTTCTTGCACACCTCCTTTTACTCCAGACATCACAGAATTGCCGTCAAAACTAAATCCTACACACAACTGGGGCGGCAACTGGGGCGACAGTATTTTCTCAGAAATCTCATTGGCCGTCATGTCACATGTATCCAGAAATACAATGGCCCTTTCTTTTACAATCCACTTTCCAAAGAGAATAGAACACTGCAACAAGTTTTCTTTTCTAGAGATCTTTACATTCATCTGCCATGATGACATAATAGGTATAAGGCGTCACATGCCACTCTGTTCTTATTTTGCGCAGATGCAAGGATGCAGCCGCTTCAAGTAAATCATTTTGAATGTCTGAGCTCATCATTGTCGCATTTTAAACAGATGGTCAAGGTAATTTTGAATCTCATTGTCCTATTTTGAAAGCAAACGGAATAATTCAAAAAAATTACCTGTTAAGTGCCTCTTCACTTTCTCCGTGACCACACAATGGAACATCTTGCGTGGCACAAAACATTATAATATCAAGCTTAAATTTGATGTGTTCTCGATTTCTTTCCATAAAAGACACATTTACACGGTCTCTGTTCCATTGATCCACTACAGTTCCTCTGCCCTCTGGTTGATGACTTTGTCTGTAAGTCATCAACCTGATGCTTAATGCAGGCTTGGCTTAAATGCTTCCAGTCTCTAAATCCACCACGTGAAAATTTTGACTCACTTTTCTCAGGAAAATGCCTGCAGGCTTCACAAAAAAAATTGCATCACATGCAGTACTGTACTCCATCCAGCTGAATTTCTCATACCACCGTGAGGAATAACAGCGCTGTTTTCCTGATAGTATAGTAAATGGAAATCTTTTCAAATTAGGCTGCATGGGTGGCTTGTCCAGCGAAGACAAGTCCCATTGCGGGTTTCCTGTTTCATTTGAAGTTGATGCCGGTGTTTAAATAGCAGACGGCCTGGGATCATTAGTAGATGGCCCGGGTTCATTAGCAGAAGGCCCCGGTTCATTAGTACACGGCCCGGTTCATTAGCAGAAGGCCCGGGTTTATTGGTAGGCCCAGTTTCTTGCAGTAGTTTAGTTTGGGGATCCAATTAATGCTTTTTAAAGTTATTACTGATTGAGATTTGTTTCACCATATAAGCGATCAACTCTGTAAACTCCACAACGTTCATTTTATGTCTACGTCATACAGGTAACATCGTGGGTGGGACTAACATAAATCAACAAATCACGTTTAACTTTTATAGCATATCTAAGCACCTATAGTAAGAGGAAACATAGGAAACTGTCCCAGAAATTGACATTGAATTATTATACAAAACTCACTTTTTACCATAATTTAAAAAAAAAAAAAGTTAAATGGTAGTGTGATGACATTTTGTTTCATAATTATTTTTATTAATATTATAATTTAACTTAATTATTTTACCAGACCCTGGCGGCAAAGGCTAGCTCTAGGGACGTGGAACGTCACCTCGCTGGGGGGGAAGGAGACTGGTGAGGGAGGTGGAGCGCTACCAGTTGGATCTGGTTGGGCTTACTTCAACGCACAGTCCCCTATTCATACTCCTGAATAGGGGATGGACTCTATTCTTCTCTGGCGTTTCCCAGGGTGTGAGGCGACAGGCAGGTGTGGGGATACTCACGAGTCCCAGGCTGAGCGCCGTTACGTTGGAGTTTACCCCGGTGAACGAGAGGGTCGCCTCCCTATGCCTATGAGTTGTGGGGGGGGAAACTCTGACTGTTGTCTGTGCATATGCACCAAACAGCAGTTCAGAGTATTTGGCCTTTTTGGAGATCCTGAATGGATTCCTGAATAGGGCCCCAGTAGGGGACTCCATAGTGATGCTGGGTGACTTCAACGCGCACATGGGAAATGACAGGAACACCTGGAAAGGTGTGATTGGGAAGAACGGCCTCCCTGATCTGAACCCGAGTGGATGTTTGTTATTAGATTTCTGTGCTAGTCATGGATTATCTATAACAAACACCATGTTCGAACATAAGGATGCTCATAAGTGTACGTGGAACCAGAGCACCCTAGGCCGAAGGTCGATGATCGATTTTGTAATTGTGTCATCGGATCTGAGGCCATATGTTTTGGACACTTGGGTGATGAGAGGGGCGGAGCTGTCAACCGATCACCATCTGGTGGTGAGTTGGTTCAGGGGGTGGGGAAGGACTCTGGACAGACCTGGGAAGCCCAAGCGAGTAGTCCGGGTGAACTGGGAACATTTGGAGGAGGCCCCTGACAGCGAGATCTTCAACTCACATCTCCGGCGGAGCTTTTCAGGCATCACTGCGGAGGTTGGGGACATTGAACCGGAGTGGGCAATGTTCAAAGCTTCCATTGCCAAAGCCGCGGTGGAGAGCTGCAGTCTCAAGGTTTTAGGTGCCTCAAGGGGTGGTAACCCTCGAACACCGTGGTGGACACTGGTGGTCAGGGAAGCCGTCCGACTGAAGAAAGAGGCCTTCCGGAATTTGTTGTCATGGAGGTCTCCGGAGGCAGTTGCAAGGTACCGACAGGCCCAAAGGGCTGCAGCCTCTGCCGTGAGGGAGGCAAAGCAGCGGGTGTGGGAAAAGTTCGGAGAAGCCATGGAGAAGGACTTTCGGTCCGCACCAAAGTGCTTCTAGAAAACCGTCCGCCACCTTAGGAGGGGGAAACGAGGAACCATCCAAGCTATATACAGCAAAGATGGGACGCTGTTAACCTCAACTGAGGAGGTTAATGGGCGGTGGAAGGAACACTTTTAAGAACTCCTAAATACAAACACCCCTCTATGCTAGAGGCAGAGCCGGAGGCTGATGGGGGATCAGATTCTATTTCCCTGGGGGAGGTCACTGAGGTAGTCAAACAACTCCGCAGTGGCAAAGACCCGGGAATTGATAAGATCCGACCAGAAATGCTAAAAGCTCTGGATGTGGAGGGGGTGTCATGGATGACACGCCTCTTCAACATTGCGTGGAAATCTTGGACTGTGCCTAAGGAGTGGCAGAATGGAGTGGTGGTTCCCCTCTTCAAAAAGGGGAATCAGAGCGTGTGTGCCAACTACAGGGGTATCACACTTCTCAGCCTCCCTGGAAAAGTTTATTCCAAGGTGCTGGAGAGGAGGGTTCGGCCGATTGTCGAACCTCAGGTTGTAGAGGAACAATGCGGGTTCCGTTCTGGCCATTGAACAATGGACCAGATCTTTACTCTTGCAAGGATCCTGGAGGGGGCCTGGGAGTATGCCCATCCGGTCTACATGTGTTTTGTGGATCTGGAGAAGGCGTATGACCGGGTCCCCCGGGAGAGACTGTGGGAGGTGCTGCGGGAGTATGGGGTGGGTGGGGTCCCTTCTTAGGGCGATCCAATACCTGTACGTCCAAAGCGAGAGCTGTGTCCGGGTCCTCAGCACGAAGTTGAGTTTGTTCCATGTGGGGGTTGGTCTCCACCAGGGCTGCGCTTTGTCACCAATCCTGTTTTTGATATTCATGGACAGGACATCGAGGCGTAGTCGGGGTGGGGAAGGTGTGCGGTTCGGTGGGCTGAGGATCTCATCGCTGCTTTTTGCAGATGATGTGGTCTTCATGTCATCATCGGTCTGTGACCTCCAGCTCTCACTGGACTGCTTGGCAGTCGAGTGTGAAGCGGATGGGATGAGGATTAGCACCTCTAAATCTGAGGCCATGGTTCTCAGCAGGAAACCGATGGAATGCGTACTCCGGGTAGGGAAGGAGGTATTGCCCCAAGTGAAGGAGTTCAAGTACCTCGGGGTCTTGTTCACGAGTGAGGGGACAATGGAACGGGAGGTTGGCCGGAGAATCGGGGCAGCTGGGGCCATATTGCATTCGCTTTATCGCACTGTTGTCACGAAAATAGAGCTGAGCCGGAAGGCAAAGAACTCGATCTACCGGTCAATTTTTGTTCCTACCCTCACCTATGGTCATGAAGGCTGGGTCATGACTGAAAGAACAAGGTCGCGAGTACAAGCGGCCGAAATGGGCTTCCTCAGAAGGGTGGCAGGCTTCTCCCTTAGAGATAAGGTGAGGAGCTCAGTCATCCACGAGGAGCTCGGAGGAGAGCCGCTGCTCCTTTGCGTAAAAAGGAGTCAGTTGAGGTGATTTGGGCATCTGGTAAGGATGCCCCCTGGGCACCTCCGTAGGGAGGTGTTTCAGGCATGGCCAGCTGGGAGGAGGCCTCGGGGAAAACCCAGGACTAGGTGGAGAGATTACATCTCCACACTGGCCTGGGAACGCCTTTGGGTCCCCCAGTTAGAGTTGGTTAATGTGGCTCAGGATAGGGAAGTTTGGGGCCCCCTGCTGGAGCTACTGCCCCATGACCCGACTTCGGATAAGTGCTTGAAGACAGATGGATGGATGAATTGTTTTAACTGCTGATTAGGTGGGCTAGGCTTCCAAGTGGGTAGGCCCATGCCCACCAGGGCCACTAATAGCTTTGTGTCTGAACACAACATTTGTAAAACAAAATTGAGTGAGAATATTTACTCTATATGTATCTGTTTTACCACTGTGTTGTAGAAAGTGTGCAAATGATGTTAAAAATTGTCACAATTTTAAGAAATGATACATTTTGTAATGGTGGAAAATCATGCAGTAACAGGGTTGCGTGCAAAATGTGGGATACAGCTAAATAAAAAAGTAGCCTAAATGAACCCTCTGTCGGTGCATCCTGCTGGATTTTTTCGTCATTACAGCGGAAAAAAAAAAAATACCCTGTCATTTTGGGGCATACAGATAAGACATCATTAGAGACTATAAAGGGTCTAATTTTATTTGTGTACCCTCAAAATAACAACAAAACCTTTTGCTTTTATAAAATAAAGAAAATAAAAAGGGTGAGCTCACAGCAGTCTCCATGTTCACGAGCATATTTCTGAAACATGTCACAAAAATGAACTGAAACTCATGAAACATATGTCTAAAGAAAGCTTAAAATGTCTACTTTAAATGTCTACTTTTCTCCTGGATTAGCTAATTATCCCCAATGTGATCACGCCCATGGGCAGAGCACGCTATTCATACGGTAATGTACTGAGACGATCAATGCAAATGCTAAACGCCCCCGACTGTGTCTTAAAAACATCTAGTTTATTCACTTTTCTGCGCGTTTGATACATAGGCAAGGAAACTCCTATACAGAGACGAAGAGTTTTCCTCAGAAGAAGAGCAGGACTCTGATGAACATTTGTATTTTGAAGAGAGACTTGATCAAGCCGAGGATACAATTTTGGATTAGTAAGTCATTTAGTTTCATTAGTTGACATGCTATTTTATATAAACATGTACATATTTTACTAGTGGGACTGTTTCCAGACTTGCCAGCCAGGATTCAGAGTATTGAAATTTGAAATATGTCCGAATAGGCAAGTTTTAGTTACATTTAAATGCTGTTTCGGCTAAAGCAGGTATTTAAATTGTAAGCTGTATGAAATAAACATTATATGTAATATGATATAAAAATAATATGAATGTTTAGATTATTTTTAATCTAGTGTTTATGCTGCCTCATTATCATCAACAAAGCTTGTGCTTGCAAATATGTGTTCAGGTTAAATTAGTAAAATGCATTTTAAATATGCCCATATTAGAAAATCGGCATATTATAATGATTTCTGAAGGATCATGTGACAGCAGTAATGATGCTGAAAATTCAGCTTTGATCACAAACTGCATTTTACAATATATTCAATAGAAAACTGTTATTTTAAATTATAAAAAGAGTTCACAATATCACTGTTTTTACTGTATTTTGGATCAAATAAATGCAGCCTTGGTGAGCAGAAGACTTCCTTTAAATGGTAATGTAGGTCTAAAATTAAGTAATGTCTATTCTTCCTTAAGATCATAAAGTCTCCTCACATTCATTCACTTTCTGTCACATTCCTCAGTGATAGGCCCAGGGGAGGGGTATTTTGTCACCTCAGGTGTGAATTACAATCAGTATTCATGATAATACAGGCCTCCTCATATATGACCTTTCTAACACTAAAAGTGTCTTACAAAAGTTAAATTACTATATTGTTTTGTATGAATGAGTGATTAGGAATGGTTTTCACATCATTTTGTAGCAAAAACTCCAAGATCTACAGTTATACAAGCTACAAGATCCAGTTCTCAAAAGTCTTGTGGACAAATGTTGAGTATGTGTTATAAGGCCTTATTTCAATGACTTAAAATGTTTGTTTTTTCAAAAACCACACATAAACATTATTTTCTAAAAAAATACAAACATGTACACACATGTTGCTCAGATATTATTTTAGCCCAGTTTGTGTTGAATACAGTGTTATCATTCTTTAGCCATTAATATGTTTTTAAGCAACTGAAAAACGTACAAATGTCAAGGCATGTCAAAACTTCTCCAGGGCCCAAAACAACCTTGGACCCCAGAGGGTTAAGCCAATTTTGATTTCATGGTGACTTTGAGTAAAAACAGGCTGTTGGTAAGTGGTCCATGTGCTTTGGTTGAGGAGATTATTGACCAGAATCTTCTCAATGAATTGGTCACACGTGATAGGAAAGCAGTGTGAATTGGTTCGAGATTCAATCTGAATGCCTCAGAAAGCTTGCACGAGCTGCGGATTCATTTGTGCATGCTCTCTCTTGCCAATAAGCTCACAGAGTACTTTATAACATAGAAAATAAAGATAACGCTAGTTGCAGTGGACCTACAATCAATGGAAATGAAACCTGGAAATTAGTCCTATAGTTTGCCAGTCATGAAAAAGTTATTTATAAAGTTCAACAGTCATCTAAAAAGGCTGCATGCTGGACTGAGTAATGAGTAACAATCATTGTTAATGATTTAACAATGTTAAATATCTGGACCTGTCTGCGATTCCAAATTGTGCAGTTTGAAATATGTTTTGACTGAATACAACAGCAGTGTCGACCTACAGCCAATGAGAGAGCAAGAAACGGGGCACAGAAGCTTTCAGTGGGAGGAGTTCTGATGTACCTGCAACTGAACATCAACTAGCATGGCTGCGGTAAAAGTCTCAAGAAAGTCTCATTAGACCAAAGAAATGGAAGAACAATTAGTGGAACATTGGCAGGAGCACCAGATTTGATGTTTCCTCTGAACTGTACCACAAAGAGAAAAGAGAAGAGTTGGAGAGAAGTTGCCAATTCTCTTGGACAGTCAGGTAAGCAAATAGCTAGATTTTACATTAGGAGGTACTTCTTCATATTGTAACCAATAAAATGTATTGTAATGTTGGAGTCCAGGCAGAGTCGTCGGGGATTCATCAATAGTCAAATGTTTTGTAATGTGTTCACCCCTGACACGGGGATACGCTGTGTAATTTGAAAACGCTACGACTTCATTGACAAGATAGACAGTTGTGTAATATGAACGGTACCACAATCTGGCTAGGGTGCACTAAATGGCTGCAAGTTTGTATGCATTTGCTAGGGTGTTAAAGTGATAGAGTGAA
Source organism: Moxostoma hubbsi (assembly GCA_032164185.1). Lineage (NCBI taxonomy): Eukaryota > Metazoa > Chordata > Actinopteri > Cypriniformes > Catostomidae > Moxostoma > Moxostoma hubbsi. The sequence goes on along the minus strand of JAVLUX010000001.1, from coordinate 34,057,744 downwards.
AGAAAGAATAAAAATAGTGATGTAAAGAAAGAAAAAGAAAGTGATGGAGTGATAGATAGAAATTATGAGTGGTGGAGTTATAGAATGTAGCTTGAATTCTCAAAAGGAGTTATTACAGGAAAAAGTTTTTATAACTTGAATGGAAGTCAAAGTGACATGAGGCCATTTTTAAAGTCCGATACTGGAATACCGTAATTTCAATCAGTTAGGGAATTAGGGAATAGTGTGAAGATTTGTGCCAAGTTTGGTGTATGTAGCTTAAAAGCTCTAGGAGGAGTTAGAGTCAGAATTTTAGTCTCAGAAGAATAATACATTTAAATAGAATATCAGTATGTTGGCTTTCTCAAGCCAACATAAAAATAGTGATTTATCATATTGAACACGTGTTTGTAGAGGTAGTAATATAAATACGAAAAATAAAATGTAAAAATAGTGAATTTATATGTTAAACACGTGGGTTTGTAGCATGTCTAAATGTGAATTTACATGTTTTTATTTTGTTTTTTTGTTTTTTACACGCATATACCAGCAAGTATTGCACCATACTATATACTTGTATCCTGTATTGCACTAAACTGTTATATACTGAACCAAGGCTTTGATATAAGTTATGTGAATATGCCTTTTAGGTGCTTTTTCTATGACAGTATGCTCTGTGCATCTGTGGTTGAAAAAAATAATGTCGCTTAAATGTAGCAAGCTACTTTTGGAGTATAGAATGCAGTGTAACTTGCTACTTTCTCTGAAATGTAGCTTTTAGCTTAGCTTAACATTTTTTTCTGTTGAGTAGTTTGTTTGCTAGCTTGCTAAATTTTTTTAGTAGCTTGCCCAACACTGCTTGTATTACAGATCCACCTACATACATTTTATAACATTAGCTTGCTTGGTAGCTTACCTTATAGAGCAATAAACTTGGGACTCCACGACTGCAATTCGAAATCAGCCAAAGACACACGAAAGTTTAAGTGGTGTAGAAGTGACACGAAATGACATGGTTACTTAAGTTTTTTTTTTTTTTTTTTTTTTGTATTTTTAAAACACTATCGATTAGGGTTATGTGTTATTTAAGGGTAAGGATGTCTATTTTGCTAAACAGTGTTTCAAAATGAATGGTTTTAATTTCTACTCAAAAGTGACGTCATGTTAGAGCAGGCCTCGCCCACGACTGGTGACGGACTGCACCCTATTATAATAGATCCTCCCCTGAGTGATCTACACACAGTCCGCCATTTTTTTCCACACTGGAGCAGATACAGTGAGACGAATAATGTCTCAGCATCGTAAGTGTCATAAGTGTTCTGTTGTTGGCTGTAAAAGTGAACATAAGAGTCTTCATGTACTCTTACTTCATGTAAGTTTAAGTGGTGTAGAAGTGACACGAAATGACATGGTTACCTAAGGTTTTTTTTTTTTTTTTTTTTTTTTTTTTTTAATTTGTATTTTAAAACACTATCGGTTAGGGTTAGGTGTTATTTAAGGGTAAGGATGTCTATTTTGCTAAACTCTCATTTATCTTTTCGGACAAAATTGGTTATTAAGGGTAATGTGTTAGGTTAGGGAGGTACGTTTTACTCATTAAAACCTCCATCTAAAATTAATCTTAAAAGCCTCGTCTGATTACAACCTCGGTTCGCTTGGTTTTGGCATTCCCACTGGACATTCTCTTGGAAACTGCCGCCAAACATGTAATGAAGCACTAAATTTCACTTTTGCCAAAACGTTGCAATGCTCATGTAAATTTCATGAGACCAGGCTGAAATTAGGACAGATTCAAAAAATGTAGGCACATTTAAAGCCTGTTTGAATAGGACCAGAGGCGGGTCACTGAGTCAAAGGAAAAGAGCCCTGTACACTAATAAACAAACTGACCTCAGAGGAACCAAGGCAGACCAGCAACCACACACAGACACCAATAGGATCACACTTGTGCACAATCAGAGACACAATGCATTCACTCAGGCATGACTGAGCAGCATTCAGGTAGGTAATGACCACAAATAAGACATCAACTTACGGTCTGTCATGCAGCAAACCCAGAAACACACACAAATACCAATGCATCCGTAAATGCTCTCTGAATGCAGGCACTGAAATGTATCCCTTTATACACTCGATAAGCAAAAGACATTTGGCAGTTCAACTGATCAGGACAACATCTTTTTATTCTCCTTACAAACATCTCTGTATTGACATCTTATGCCCCATCAAACACACAATTTGGTGGTCTCCATTAATACAAATTCACCTCTGTTGCTCAGTATACACACATGGGCCTCTTTAATGCAGACTCGCAAATTAACACAAACAAGCATACACAATTTAGCAGCTCGTTACTTTACGAGCTTATTAGGCATGGCCCATCACCCTCAGGAGTGTTAATGAGGTGGTATTTGGCAGACACCTTAGATCAGGAACCTATCAGAGCCCAGAGAAATATGAGGAGACAATGTTCCCAATATTGCACACTAAAGTGACATAATGTATGCGGCACTAAGGGAACAGTGACACAGGACGTGATTCTAATAGACAGCCATGCAAAACAGCCTGTCATCGATACAATTTAAAATCATATGTAGGAGAATTGATTCAAGAACTAAGATGATAAGAGATCAATGGTACATTTCTGGCTGATACAGTACATAACAGTGTGCAGTAACAAAGCATGACATGATGAAGCAACAAATAATAAAAGCTAGGCTATTTCTTCCATGCTAATCCAAACCAGCAGGCAATGGAAAGCAACATGTAACAAGACTTCAGGCCACATCTCAGACATAACAAGACATTTTGTCAGACACTTTGCTTCTATTTCTGTTATGCTGTGCTGTGTAGCCCCATCCACAATGAAATCTCATTGGTCCAATCATCCCGCTCCATTCAGATTAATGGACAAATTCCATATAGCATTTTTGCAGCCTTAAAAGGGATTTGCGTGAAGGGGATTCCACTTGAATGGTCGTTCCAAACAAAAGCAAGAACATAAATATTTTCACAAAGGACCCTTCCGAAGGGTACATTCACACAGTAATGCCATGCTCCCTTCAGAGTGCCTATTTCAAGGCCTCTGTCCTTCAGAGTGAGTAGTGCATAGGGATAGGTATGATCTCTTTCGATTGGAATTCCTACATTAAACTTGATATATGTTATGTCTGGTGGCAATAGTTACCTTGCACTGGAAACTTCTTACACTGCGCCACTTCCACTGATAACAATAAAAAAGAAAATCCAGCGTCAATTTGTGCACACAACACGTGCATCAAATTATCCAATATTTAGAGTAGGATATAGTCAATTGAGCTTTATAAGAATGGCAGAGCATAGTGTGGATCCACTGTGTCATCAAAGTACATGAAACTAGGACTGGAAAATTATCAATTTAAGTTTTAAGAAACCGACCTCAGGCAAGTCAGTTGGGCAGCATGTCACACATCATCTGATAATAGCATAATATTTTTTTTATTTGTGTACAATTTTTGCGTAATTTTTATGGCTTTTGCCCTATGTTGTTTCGGGTATGGGAGTGGTCGGGAAGAAAATAACTGTGGGCAGAGTGTGCGTGAACATGAAGTAAAATTCAGCGGGAGTGTTCGGGTGTGGGATAGACACTTGCGGAAGTGGGATGGAAAACACTGTCCCATGCAGACCTCTATGTAAGTGGTACTCCAGGAAAGTATTGAGAAACACTGTTTTAGTAAACACTGTTTTAGTATATAAAAAAGGGGGGGAAAAGACCTTGCATTGAAAAAATAGATAACTTTTCTAACTGAGAATTTTTGTCCTATTTTCTAGTAAAACTAGACTACCATTAGATATTAAATCTTGTTTTCTGAGATTTCATAAAATTTACTAAGGTTTGTAGGGCTTTGCCCCACTAAAAATGGCAGCAGAGACAGCATGACCCTTTGTTCTATGATCGAAGGGGAGACATTGAACTCGGTTTCCCAGAATGCTTCACAGCCGGACGGGAAGTCCCGCCCATGGACTCAATCTCAAACTTTGACTTTGACCAATTATTTTTTCAAAAGTCATTGGTCAAAAGCGGCCTATGACCGATGACGTCATCATCTTAACAAAACCAGCGCTCAGATTTGATTTCGCTCTCTCTGCTTACAGCCTCGCTGCCTACAACTGCACAAGCTGTGCTCTAAAGAGGCGTATCTATACAAAGGAATTTCCCTCCTTCTGGACAAAGAGAGACCACATTTTTCTAACCTCACCATTTGGCCACGGTAGAGTAAGATTAACTTAGCTTTGTTCCAGTCGTGTAGTATTACAACCGGTTAATTTCATTTTCACTGCGAGACAACAGTGAATTTATTTAGAAAACGGAAAAGGCCACCAGCTTCCCTTCTCAATCATTTTCTATCAACGTTGACTACCTCCCACGTTTCTCTCCATCACTGGACCCGAGAAACAATGCAGAGACGTGTCTTCTCGTTGACGAGCATAAGACAAAGGACCTAATCCATATCGTTTACTCCTGACCGCTCAACGCAACAGGAATTCAAACGGACAACCCTGCTGAAATCATACAGGATTTCCCAAGTAAGGCTTGATATCTGGGCAGATTTAGTTTAGGAACTGTGACTTTTCTTATAAAGCTAAATCATATATTTGAATGTTTGATGTTTGTTACATTTGTCTGTTTAATTACAATCACTGATTGCTGTGTTGATTTATGAGATCGTCATTTTTGTGTGAAATGTTATTTTATTGAGTGATCTGAACTAATGATTCAATCGCACTGTTACCAGCGTGTATCCTCTGTTAAATTGCATGAACCCCTGTTTGTTCGCTCTCTCTCAGACTCACTGAAATTCACGGAGTGAGCATCACCGTGGTTTATGTCTGAATCAGGCTGGTGTTTTTCAAATTCTCCCGCCTGTTTCGTTCAGTTCCTTTGTGTGTCTGCTCATTACCACCCACACTTGGTATTAGCTCCGTTGCTCTGGATCTGATCCAGCCATCTTTCTTTCCTCTACACATTCAAAGAATCATTGGCCCTTTTCAACCTAGTCCTCCATTTTGAAACTAGTTTCCATTTTGAATTCAGTTCGCCATTTTGAACCCAATTCTCAAGGCTGAAACCGATCCTCCATTTTGAAACTGGTTCCACACGTGGAGTTTAGTTTGCCATTTTGTTACCGAATTGAGACACACACACACACACACACACACACACACACACACACACTAGCATATAGCTCCACAATTTAGTTTAGTTAGGATTTCCACTTTATTTTTTTGTGTTATATTCATCTAGTATTGGCCGTGTTCATTAAGTACTCCTAGTTGTTTGTTTGAATATTGTGTCGAAGCCAGCCTCAGCCACGTCAAGAACTGTATTACTTCAGTATTGTTAAATGGTTGTTGTTAGAAGCCAACTGTCACCAGATTACTGTTGGATTCGTATGGCAATAATTCAACTAGCTTCTTCCCCTTTTTGATTATCAATCAAAATACTCAATCTTCAGAGTAGAATTTCATGAGACTTGATCAGTCACTTACTATCATTTTTTACTTGTAAAAGAGTGGTGCCCTGAGGATATAATTTAATGAATTAAATTCTATTTAATTTAATTTTTAATTAATAAACATTAATTATTAATTATATCTGATAGTAAAACTGATCTAAACAGCCTGTGCACCCTACAGGTTTATGCTTAAAACTTATATATATATGCGAGAAGGGTCCTTTGTAATATTTTTTCTTTATAAAAAAAAACAATTGTTATGCTTTAGATTACAGCCCGCAATTTACAATATTTTGTAATTTCTTAACTATGGGACACATACTCTATTATTACAGGATACATGATTTTTTGTTTTTTAGTTCTTCACTCCTGTCATCTGAGTTTTGGTTCCTTGCCATTGTTGCCTTTAGCTTGCTAATTGGGGGCTTAAATGACTGTTAATATTCAGAAAATATTATCAGACTAACTGTATTGATACTATCAGATGAGAACACAAATCTTGAACCGAATTGAGCTGAATATAATTACATTTGATGCATTTTGAAACATTACTGTTATTTTCTGTTTAACAATCTGCAGCCTATAGTATAAAGCACTTTATAAATAAATGTGATTTGACTTGACTTAACTTGACATGATGGAGATATTACGTGGTGTATGACCTACTATGCTAAACATACACTGCATACCTTTTTGTAATAACATGCATTATATTATACATATAGGACTAGTGTAACCAAGGTTACCAAGGAGTAACAGAGAAATTTTTTTATTGTTATTAATATAATAATATAATAAGGGGAGAACTATTCAATAGAAGTAACATCATAAAAGAAAGATATTAATTTCATACTAACGTACATTTTCTTTTGGGTATTACTGTGACCAATGGTGATGAGTTTTGAACTAGAAATGAGCCAATGCGAGCGCAGAATCTGGCGCAGCGGAAAAATTGATTTCCGGGTTTTTGCACGAGGTTTATGCGAGAAGTTAGAAGCAGTTCTCTTTCTCATGCACGGATGCCTGATGAGCGCGGTGTCACGACGCTCTGGGAAACAGAGAAAATAATCTTCTAGATGAGTTCTGTCGATGGGTTGATGGTAAAGAGAACGATTTAAACAGGATGTGCTGTACCTGCACCACTCTGGAATTTTCTGTGAGTTTAACGATCCCCTTGGTCAGGTTTTTTTGTTTTGTGTTGTTCTGTTCTTTTCCAAATTCGATTGATGTCCTCTATCTGATGTGATGCTGTGTTGGTGCCTGTATTCTGGAATTGTCCTAGCCTTCCAGTGGTTCTGAGGAGGTTTTGGACTGGTGAGCCTCCCTTGAGTCGATTCTTGGATCTGTCAGTTGAGGAAAGACAAGTATTTGCACTGATTTAAACTGTGACTGGTAGGAAAAAGATTAATTTTCCTCATCTTTTGTTTTTTTTTCTTGGATGGAGACCTTTTTCATCATCAACAGATAAAGGACAACTAATTTTTCTACGGACTTTTCGACAAAATCTTTTCACAAAGACTGAACATTTTGATTCTATCCAATTGGGAAATCTTTGTTGTTTAATTGTCTGTATATTGTTTATTCGAGGTTTTGATAATTGATACTGATTGCTTACCAAAGACACAAGTGTGTACATGTACAATAAGTGAGTTTATTTTACCCTGATAGAATAAGGGAACGCTGCAGTAAGCATAGTGAGCTGACGTTATCTTGTTAAAAAACCAAAAAGGAAATAACTGCAAGATTTGGGAAGTTACATTCTTGTTGGGAAAAAAATACATATCTATAATTCTATTTTATTTTATTTGTTTATCAATGTAATTCATCGGTTGAATTGTCATACTGAAAATACACAGTGTGTGTTCAAACAAGTGTTCACTGTTGTTGTGGCATCTTTCTCAGCAGCGAATCTGTTTCTTCTGAAACGCTGGTCCATAGATTGGCATATAACAAGTTATTTATTATTCTACTAGTTAATAGCCAGAGAGTAAGTGCTACAAAAAGTTGGCGAGCCAGCCAGGAGATTGATTGCCTAACAACAACAGTGACTTCTTAGTACGACAAAACAAATCGAATTCTTACTGAGGGACAAGATATCCAAGTGTTAACAATATGGATATAGTAGAAAGAGAAGACGTGAATGTTTCCAATGCTGTTATAGTTGGTGGCATAACACTGAGTGATTCTGACCAAAACATAGAATCATGGCTTGTACGGTATGGCAGCATTAGTCGTACTCTACTTATTGATGACCCCACATCTGAATTTCATCGGCAGGCCATAATAGAGTTTGCACATAGCTCTGCAATGGCAACCCTGAAGCTTCTGTTGCCTTTGAGTATTGTTAGCACTTCAGATGCAGATGTCATATTCACTGTGCATGCCCTAAGCAGTGTATATACCCCTGTAGTTAAAGATAATTCTACTATGGTTTATTTGGCAGAATTGAAAGCCATTGCTAATGCTACTGGCAAATCTTTTTGAAGAAGTGCTTCAAGAGGAGTTGGTAAAAAGGAGGTCAGTTGGGCCTACCACTGAGCAGTTGCCCAGCGGTCATGTAGCAGACTCCCAAACTCGGGGACTCAGCACTGCTAGTTCTTTAAATGGCCGTGGGTCACCTGCCATATCACAGGGAATGGGAGGAAGTAGAAATGGAGCTTTCTTACCAAACGTATCTCCATTGCCGGGTGTTGAATTCCAGAAAACTCAAAACCTGTCTAAGGAAAATGAGAAGAATACTGTACCTAATGCTGGTGGAATTAACAGTCCTTCAACCACAGGGATTTCGCACCCAGTTCTGACTATGGATATGATAGATCCTCCTGGTGTGCAGAGAGTCGTGGTTGAACATGTGGTGAGGACAAGTGACGTGACAGCCCAGCATACTTCACTATGTCTTAGATCTTTCTCAGGGAAAATTCCACGTCCACCCAATGAGCCAGACTTTGAAACATGGCGAGCAAGTGTGACATTCCTGCTGGACGATCCATCTGTTTTAGACTTGTCCCGTACTAGAAGAATCCTAGACAGCTTTCTCCCACCTGCTGCTGACGTAATCAAACACGTTAGCCCACAATCATCGCCCTCTGTATATTTAGAGTTGCTGGAATCAGTGTATGGATCAGTGGAGGATGGGGAAGAGCTGCTGGCAAAGTTCATGACGATGTTGCAGAATCAAGGAGAAAATCCTTCCAGCTACCTGCATCGATTACAAGTTATGTTAAGTGCAACGGTGAGAAGAGGTGGCATTGCAGAGAAGGAGCGTGACCGCAGTTTGCTGAAGCACTTCTGTCGTGGGTGCTGGCATCAGGACTTAATCGCCAATCTTCAGCTAGAAAGGAGAACGAATAACCCACCTACCTTCGCTGAACTAGTAGTGTCTGTCAGAACGGAGGAAGACAGGAGAGCTTCAAAGGAGGATAGGATGAGGAGTCATTTTGGGATGACTAAACAAGGTCTAGCCCCTTCCAGGTCACGAGCTGCAGTTCATCAGTTGTCTGCTCACTCACATGAGGTAGCCAGCGGAACAGCCCCTGAAACAGACTCCATGAGGAAGCAAATATCAGAAATTCATGCTCAACTTGCCTCCATGCGACCATTGACTCACCAGAAGTGCCAGCCCGCTTGTTCCAAAGTAATGGATGTGACTTTGCTAAAAAAGGAACTGACTGAACTACGAGCCCAGGTTCAAGCTATGGAATCTGCAGTCTCTCCGAAAGTCCAGAACAGAAGCTCTGAGGCTGAGGAAATTGCTGAACTTACAAGACAGGTTGCAGAGTTGAAAGCTCAACTAACTGTATCAGATTCACAGAAGCATCAGCCAGGAAGAACATCTGGGTTCAGGATTCCTTCCATGATTTCACAGCCCAAGCAAATTAGACGAGAAGAAAGTGACTCAGTCAGAAGTGGCAGATTGACCTCAACTAGACCCCGTCCAAGCTACTGTTTTCGTTGCGGAGAAGACGGTCATATCACCGTAAACTGTGAAAATGATCCAGATCCTGCCAAAGTAGAAAGCAAACGACATCAGCTGAGGGAGAAACAGGCAGTGTGGGACCTGAAAAACCGAGTTGCATCCCAGAGGTTAAACTCCAATCAGTCTCTGTAGCAGGGCGTACAGAAACTGAGGGAGGACCCACATGCCCTAACAAACCTAGAAAAGCATTTAACCAGTGTCATGAAGAAGAAATTCAGAGAAAATTACCAAGAGGATTGGTTGGGATGAAATGTACTGCCCAGTTGGTTGTTGAAGGAACTCCAGTGAATTGTTTAATAGATACAGGTTCCCAAGTAACCACCATTCCGCTTTCCTTCTACCGAGATCATCTGTCGAAACATCCTATGAAATCACTTGAGTCCTTACTTGTAGAGGGAGCAAATGGGCAGTCAGTCCCTTACTTGGGTTTTGTAGAGCTCACTCTGACATTTCCTTCAGAATTCTTGGGAGTAAAATCAGAAGTTACCACGTTGGCCCTAGTGGTCCCTGATTTGGTGCACGTGCCCCAGGTCCTTGTGGGAACAAACTCCCTTGATGCTCTTTATGCGAACCATGCTCAAGAAGGCTCAGGAAATCTCAATCCAGCTTTTCATGGATATCGAGCAGTTCTCAAAATTCTGGATGTCAGACATAAACAAAGGAGCAATGAAGCTCTGGGATGTGTAACGTTAGAGGGGACTACTCCAAAGGTTGTGTCAGCAGGGAGTGTGGCTGTTCTTGATGGAGTTGTTAATCTAAGTTGCTGTTCTCCTGAGAGCTTGACAACATTAGGGCAGCCAGAAATGTCTTCTATGCCAGGTGGATTATTAGTGGCTAGTGGGCTGTACACTTTGCCCGCTAAACGCTCCTTTACTTTACCTGTAGTGGTGAGAAATGACACCCAGAATGACATAGCTGTTCCACCAAAAGCTGTGATCACTGAAATGTACACTGTTCATCGCGTGATGGAGACGCAGCCAAGACATGATACTTCTCACATTCAATTGAACTCTGGCAGTTCACCGATAAAATTTGATTTTGGTGATTCCCCTTTACCAGCAGAGTGGAGAACCCGAATATCAGCTTTACTGAACACAATGCCTGAGGTGTTTGCCTTACATGACATGGATTATGGTCATACAGATAAAGTGAGACATCACATCAAACTTAGTGATAAAACTCCTTTTAAGCATCAAGCTAGGCCCATTCACCCACAGGATGTCGACGCTGTTCGCAAACACCTGCAAGACTTGTTGGCTGCTGGAATTATTAGAGAATCTGAGTCTCCCTTTGCCTCCCCTATTGTGGTCGTGAGGAAGAAGGATAATTCAGTACGCCTTTGTATTGACTTCAGAAAACTCAACTCCCAGACTATAAAGGACGCCTATGCGCTTCCCAACTTGGAAGAGGTGTTTTCCGTGTTAACCGGCTCGAAGTGGTTCTCCGTTCTGGATTTGAAGTTGGGTTACTACCAAATCGAGATGGAGGAAGCGGATAAACACAAGACAGCCTTTGTGTGCCCGCAAGGATTCTGGGAGTTTAATAGAATGCCGCAAGGGATTACAAATGCTCCCAGTACCTTTCAACGGCTCATGGAGCACTGTATGGGTGATCTGAATCGAAAAGAGGTACTTGTTTTCATAGACGACCTTATCATTTTTTCAGAATCCCTTGAAGAGCACGAACATCGACTAAAGCAGGTCCTTACCCATCTGAAGGAATATGGTTTGAAACTCTCGCCTGAAAAATGTAAATTTTTTCAGACTACAGTGCGATATTTGGGCCATATTGTTTCTCAGCACGGTGTAGAAACAGACCCAGTAAAAATTGAGGCCATTAAAACCTGGCCAAGGCCACAAACTCTCAAGGAACTGAAATCATTCTTGGGATTTGCCGGGTATTATAGGAGGTTCGTTCAAGACTTTTCTAAAATAGTCAAGCCACTCAACAACCTCACAGCTGGATACCCTCCAATTCGAAAAGGAAGAAAATGTAAAGACCCAAATCGTCATTACTATGATCCAAAGGAAAAGCTGGGAGACAGGTGGGATGCTTCTTGTCAGCAGGCATTTGAGACAATTGTGGAGAAATTAACAACTGCTCCAGTTTTGGGATATGCCTAAACCTAGATTGCCATATGTATTACATACTGACGCCAGCACCATAGGCTTAGGTGCCGCTTTATATCAAGAACAAGAAGGGCATTTGTGGGTCCTTGCTTACGCTAGTCGAGGACTAACTAAGAGTGAAGCCAGATATCCCGCTCATAAACTTGAGTTTCTGGCCCTCAAGTGGGCGGTTACCTCAAAGTTCAGCGACTATTTGTACGGGGCTGAGTTTACTGTTGTAACCGACAGTAACCCCTTAACTTATATCCTGACTTCGGCCAAATTGGACTCTACCAGTTATAGATGGCTGTCTGGATTATCAACGTATAATTTCAAGATTCACTACAGAGCAGGAGCCCAAAACCAGTATGCCGATGGGTTGTCCAGGCGTCCAAACGGTCAGCTGTTGAATGATCTGGAGTCTCAAAAAGAACAGGAGAGAATTAAACAATTCACTCTGAATCATCTAGCTGAAATCGATGAAGATCTGTCTCTGATCCTGCCAGAAGCAATGAAGGCGGTGTGTGAGAAACATCAGGTTAGCCAGGCACAGGATGAGCATCACCCTGTCTTGATGACATTAGTGGAGTCCTTGATGATGGATGCGGGTGCATTGCCTCAAGAATTCCAAGAAGAATATGACAATGGCTTACCTGTGATCCCTCACCTCTCTGAGGAAGATTTAGCAGCCCAGCAACGAGCGGATCCAGAGTTGAAAGTGGTCCTTGAGTACCTAGAGTCTGGTGAAAAACCCCTTGGTAGGAAGTCCCAGTCACCTACTATGGCGATGTGGATGAGAGAGTGGAATAAGCTCAAAGTCAAGAATGGAGTGTTGTATCGGAAGAGAATGGATCAAGGTAGAGTGTTGAGCCAACTAGTGTTACCCAAGGATCTTCGAGAGATGGTACTCACCAGTTTACATGATGACATGGGTCATCTAGGGCTGGAGCGAACTATTGACCTCCTTCGCTACAGGTTCTATTGGCCTAAAATGGCTGATGCTGTGGCGAGAAAAATCAAAACCTGTGAGCGTTGTATTCGGAGGAAATCTCCACCACAGAGAGCAGCTCCTTTAGTGAACATACAGACCAGCAGGCCCTTGGAGCTGGTCTGTATGGACTTCTTGTCGGTAGAGCCAGACAGTAGCAAAGCAAAGGATATATTGGTCATTACAGACCATTTCACGAAGTATGCCATTGCGATACCTACGAAAGATAAGAAGGCTCGGACTGTGGCCAGATGTCTCTGGGAGAATTTCTTACTGCACTATGGCTTTCCTGAAAAATTGCATAGTGATCAGGGCCCAGATTTCGAATCCCGAACCATTCAAGAGCTGTGCAAAGTCGCGGGTGTCCGTAAAGTGAGGACGACTCCCTATCATCCAAGGGGAAACCCAGTGGAGCGGTTCAACAGGACCTTGCTGCAAATGTTGGGAACCCTGGAGAATGATAAGAAGGCCCACTGGAAGGAATTTGTTAAACCGCTTGTGCATGCATACAACTGCACAAAGAACGATGTTACGGGGTACTCACCTTACGAAATGATGTTCGGACGCCAGCCTCGATTGCCCGTGGATCTTGCTTTTGGACTTCCAGTCAATGACTCCTTCCAGTCTCACTCACAGTATGTAAAATCTCTGAAGAATCGGTTGGAGGAGAGTTACCAGCTCGCAACTCGCAACGCTATGAAGGAGTTTATTTAACCCTGATAGAATAAGGGAACGCTGCAGTAAGCATAGTGAGCTGACGTTATCTTGTTAAAAAACCAAAAAGGAAATAACCGCAAGATTTGGGAAGTTACATTCTTGTTGGGAAAAAAATACATATCTATAATTCTATTTTATTTTATTTGTTTATCAATGTAATTCATCGGTTGAATTGTCATACTGAAAATACACAGTGTGTGTTCAAACAAGTGTTCACTGTTGTTGTGGCATCTTTCTCAGCAGCGAATCTGTTTCTTCTGAAACGCTGGTCCATAGATTGGCATATAACAAGTTATTTATTATTCTACTAGTTAATAGCCAGAGAGTAAGTGCTACACTAGGTATTCTTTTTTAACTACAGGGTACATATTCTATTATTGCAGGATACATAATGCAGGTTTTTGCTATATAATTTTATATAGAAATTTAAATCAAGGCCACTTACCTGATTAAGTGTGTTACATCACCAAATAACTTATTCTGCTATTCTGTTTGAATGGCATTTCAGTTCATCAAGGGGCAGTGCAGTGGAAAACAAGCTTACCTCTTTCCAGCTATTCCCAGGAAATAAAATACAAATATAACATGATACAACACAACAGTTGCATGATACTGCATATATTCAGAAGCCTATAATTTATATGTTGTTTTGTTAGGAAAGTGCATCTGAATTAGTTTGAGCTTCCATGTTTCAAGCTAAAAAACTAAATGAATGAATTAATTTAATAACTGGAAAATATACCCCTTGTTTTACGTAGTTACATAGTAAGTACAATATCTGCGAGTTGTAATTTAAAGAGGTACTTGTTACCCCCTTGTTTCACGTAGTTACAGAGTAAGTACAACATCTGCGGGCTGTAATTTAAAGTGTTACATGTTACCCCCTAGTTTCACGTAGTTACAGTGTAAGTACAACATCTGTGGACTGTAATTTAAAGAGGTACTTGTTACCCCCTAGTTTTATGTAGTTACAGATTAAGTACAACATCTGTGGGCTGTAATTTAAAGAGGTACTTGTTACCCCCTTGTTTCACGTAGTTACTGAGTAAGCACAACATCTGTGGGCTGTAATTTAAAGTGGTACTTGTTAAACCTTTATTCACCAAACTTTGCATATTGTTCCCATATACCTACACATAAGCAATTTATAGGTACATTATTATTACAAAAAGGTATGCTGCAAATTCGATATATTTACACTGTAAAATGTGGGCTGTAATCTAAAGCGTTACCAAAACTTTTTTTGCAGTGTAGATAGGACAGTAAGAACATTTACATGCAAATGTTTCACAGATTACGCTTAATAAGCCGACAACATGTATGGTCATGTAAACGCCTTAAACAGCTTTACGTAAACACGCTCAATGTAAGACTAGTATGTAAGCAATCTGACCAGTAGTTCCACTTGTATCACAAAAACTAATTGTGAGGAAAAACTTAAAGCTTCTATTTGAGAGCTAATGTTTAAGGGTCAACCAGAGTCAGCACAACCTGTGAAAACCTTGGAGAACCTCTCACAACTCGAAAAGAGATCACAACCTGGATATCTCAGTTGACACAGAAGCTAATACTAAACCATGAAATGTTTTGAGGTGATCAGGACCTGGAAGCTCATCATCTATCACTAGACAGGACCGACTACTTACAATAGAATCAGAAAGAGAGAGCAAGAGAGATTTGGTGTGAACAAAAAACATTTAGAGTTCAAAATGAATCCATGAAAGCAGTAGTTTTTTTTTCAAAGAGTGCTGCCACTGTTAGCAGCATGTTTGCAGAGGTTCAAGTCTTTCCTGTGAAAACATGTGATCCAGCACACACACTCAAAATGATTCTAGCCTGTAGACAGGTCTGAAATCCCAATGAAGCAAACACTCACGCCCACAACACACACACATGAACAGACACACACATGCACACAGCCGTGCCTAAAGGCTGCTAGACACCTGACATGTTTCATCTAGCGCCCTGTCACCTTTCTCTTGTACCAACGCACAGCTAGAGAATAAAAATCACACTGGGGGGAGAAAGAGGGAACAGTAGGTTTTCTGTGATGTGTTTGAGTGTGCATGAAAAAGATTTAAAAGGGATAGTTGTGCCAATATTTACTCTCATGGGCTTTCATTCTTATGTGGAACACAAAAAAGGAAATGTTAGGCTCAGTCACCATTCACCCCCCCCCCCCCCCCCCCCATACTACGAAACAGAAGTTTTTCAGTGAATATTGGCAAATTCTCTTCTAGTTCATCCCAAGGCTCTATTCTTTCCCCTATTCTGTTTTCTTTTTATTTTTAAGAAACATGGCAGGTCTTTTTATTTTTAATTCGGATGACACTCAAATCTATCTGCCCTTGAGACATAATACGAATGGTTGACTCTCTCTTGGCCTGTCTTTCTAATGTAAAGGCTTGGATGTCTTTACATTTTTTAAACCTTAATGAGAGTAAAACTGAGATTACTGTGCCTGGGCCTTCTGAAGCCCTTAAAATACCTAATCTAAACTTTGGTGACTTGTCTCCTCATCTGGGTGTTTTATTTGACAGTGCTCTTGAGGTTGACAAACAGATTAACTCTGTTGTCAAATCTAGTTTCTTTCACTTACGAGTTTTGTTCAAAGTTAAGTCATTTCTTTCTTTTAAGAATTTTGAAAGGGTGATTCATGCTTTCATTTTTCAAGGCTTAATTACTGTAATTCTCTTTATATGGGAATTAGCAAATCATCTCTTGCTCAGTTGCAAATGGTTCAGAATGCTGCTGCATGTCTTTTGACTGTGTTCGAAAATGTGAACACATCACCCCTATTTTAATTTCTATGCACTGATTGTTACAGAATAGATTTTAAAGTGTTACTCCTTGTTTTTATGTCCTTAAATGGATTAGTACCTTCTTATCTCTCTGATTTTGTGTCTGAACATCATCCATTGAGATTTCTTAGGATCTCCAACTAGAGATTACTTACTGTTCCAAAATCTCGATTGAAACTAAGAGGTGATCATGCTTTTCCTGTAGCTACACCCAAACTCTGGAATAGTCTACCAGTTCTTATGAGAACCGACTCAACAGCACACAATTTTAAATCTAAGTTCAAAACATGTCCCTTTGCCATAGCTTATGCTGATACACTGTGTTGTCTTATGTTTTATGCTATGTTGTAAATTTGCTATTTTGTGTGTTTTTATATTTTTTACTTTCAATTGTTGTACAGCACATTTGTCAACTGATGTTGTTTTTAATTGTGCTCTATAAATAAACTGACTGTAACGCGGGGTTAAGATGGGCAAGGAGGAGGCGAGAACCGGCTTGTCAGCGTAAATAATATTTTAATAAAGAACTTAAACAAAAAGCACAAACACACACACAACGGACATGTCCGTGATTGATCTCTCTCTCTCTCTCGAACCGTCGTCACCAGCCGCTTTTATCCCTCGCGCGCCCCATCAGGTCGATTGGGGACCGGGCGTGCGACATTCCAGCCTGGCCCCCCTCCACTCCACACTGACCTTGACCTTAACCTTGAAAGTTAAGGCTGTCAGTACCTAACATTTGCCAATAATAAGTTCCACAGATGAAACAAAGTCATACGAGTTTGGAACAGCATTTCCAAACTTTCCAAGGTTTAACAAATTAAGATAGAATTAATTTTAGTGTGAAATATTCCTTCAAGAAGAAAGAAAAAAGATTAATAGCACGAAGAAAGTGCAAAGAAAATTGCAAAATGGAAAAATGTGTAAACGTAACATTTTATAGTATATATTGTACCTTACAAACTGCATATGATGGCGCTAATTTTTATTTTTTACATTTTGTCCAGCGTATTGTTTTTCAACACATAATTATTAGTAATCATTTTTAAAATCAAATTCATAAAGTTTGTGGATCGATCTAGAATAAATTAATAAAAAACACAATTCATTAGTTAATCTTTCTCTAGTTGGAAACTATTAAAAGGCATAGACTGTATGGAACTAGAGGTCTAGGAATGAGATATTTTTGTTCCATGGATCTGACCAAATTGAGGATGCTACTGCAGTAGGAAATCCATTACAACCCAATTATACGAGCCAGTTTTTGGCCCGGTCTGGGCCGCTGTTTCTGAAAGGGCTCTGTTTAATCCACAAAGAGAGGCTAATGGGAAATGTAAAAAATAGAATCCACACTTCAGTAAGTATGAGGGGGATTTGGCAGGATTAATGAACTGCCAGGTTTACTGTCAACATGCTAGAGAGAGCAATCCTTTACACGACACGAGAATACTGCATCAGTCCATCAGCCCACACACAGACTCACACATTCAACATACACGCTGATCGGTTCTCTGTAACAATGACGGCAACCCTCTCATAACATCCAATATGCGTTACATTCAAGCTTGAGATAGCTTTATACATTCAGCTACAGGGATACACAAATTCCTTTGCCTCTTTGTGCATGTCTCCCTCTCTCTTGCTCATAAGATTAAAAAGAGATACCAACGCTACAGACAGCCAATGCAATGACACAAAAAAATTCTATCCATTTGATTGATTTGAATGCAGCAAGGGAGTTTCCAATCGGTGTAGCTATAATACGCTAACCTCCACTGTCATGATATTCACACCTTTGGCTCTAAAATGAGCAAATAAAATGTTAAGAATGCAGAAAAATTTTGAAGCCTAGAAATTAAATGCATACATTATTATCACAGAAATAAGTCCAGCTTCTTATGGGTAGCTTGTTAGCAGTGCTTGCTAAGGGAAGCAGCTCTATTATTACTGCTTAACCCTTGTTTAAGGGTTTTTGCTTCAAACACCTCATGTGCTATGGACATGAATGATACCTCAAATTGTGCAGCTGAGGTGTGCTATAACTTTTTCTAAGTGATCAGACTTTTGATTTTATATTTAAAGATTTTAAAATGGCCAAAATAAACCAAAGATTTGGTAAAGGGGCTCCCCTTGAACGTTTCGGTCGTCTCCTGTTCTTCTCCACTACAATACGGGACATTAGGTGCCCTGTATCGGACGTCATAATTTCTTCTAAAACATGGGACATCCCGGATAATACAGGACATTCCTAGCAACCACCCAGAACACTGTAACTACTTAAAAGCAATGCATTGGTAACCACCAAGAACACTCTAGCAATGTGGTGGCTTATTTTGCATGGGGGAACACCACTAAAAATATAGTTTACTTTTTCTTGTTTTTGAAAAACATCTTGCACAGTTCAAAGAGTTTTTAAAGAAACATATTTTAAAAAATATATATAAAAATGTAATTTATAAAAATGGGTTCTAGCTGGTCATTTATGGACGTTAGTTGGTCCAGTCTTGTCTAAATGGTTGATCAGCTCAACTATCAGCAAGTGGACCTGGTTTTGACAAGGTAGATCATCTCAGTAAAGCTGGTTAGAGCTACAGCCATCTTGGTCTGGCAACAAACCAGCTCCCAGGTCTTAAAACCCATCTAAACTACTTTAAACTTGTAAGACCTGGTTTTTCCAGCAGGGCTTATAGTTTAGCATATAGAAAGAGTATCACCACATGACGTCTGGAGTCAGAATTGATGTTGTGTCTCTCCCTCCCCATTGAACCCAACATCCCAGTGCTCCAGTAATCTAGGCAAAGATGGATTATCCCAACAGATGAAAAGGATTGATGGAGTCTAGTAGGCAGATACAATGTATAAATGTACTGGGAAGATGGAGGAAGTTAATTTCTTTTCCCACCTCCAATCAGAATCCTCTTGACCCGACTTTCTCTGACCTTCTCTCGCCACAATCAGTGCAGGAAACTCT
This sequence comes from Moxostoma hubbsi, assembly GCA_032164185.1. Classification (NCBI taxonomy): domain Eukaryota; kingdom Metazoa; phylum Chordata; class Actinopteri; order Cypriniformes; family Catostomidae; genus Moxostoma; species Moxostoma hubbsi. Next base: position 34,038,709 of record JAVLUX010000001.1, on the reverse strand, counting down.
AATACAAGCTTCACGGACACTTGAGAGGTTTAATTATGTTCCATACACTCTGATCTGAAGAACTGAAGACTGAGTTTTAATTTGCTTTTGTTGTGCTAAAAGAACCTGAGGCGTCTGCAAACAACAATTGCTGTTTGTTGTCCTATTTGTGACTATTTCATCTTTATATTCCTACTTGAACTAATTTTAATTACAGTCTGCTTAACCATGGCACCTGAATCAGTGTTTAATAACACAGTGGACAAAAATAGATATTTTAATGGTTATTGAAATTTAAAAAGGGCTCAGTCAGGCAATGTTCCTGTTGATATAAATACCTAGAGTCTAAACTCTGCTTTTCTAGAGTCTTAATTCAGAGCTCGCAGAGGGCAGGGTCAGCTCTGACATTCTCAACAACTCCACATCAAACACATCAAAATCTACCCTGACCATACAGGCAGACAGTATAGAGCTGTGTGATCTATCATAGGGTCAAACACTTAAAATGTATTCTAGCAGAGCACTTAAAGGGATAGTTCACTGAAAAATTAAAATTATTTCATAATTTGCTCACCCTCATATTATTCCAAATGATATTCTTTCTTCAATGTAATTCAAAAGAAGATGTTAGGTAGAATATTGGGGAAAGGTACTCTCAGTCAACGTTCACTATCAATGCATCTTACTTCCTTACAACGAAAGTGAATGGTGACTAAGACTGAAAATTATACTTAACTTCTCTTTTTGTGGTTCACAAAAGAAAGTTAAATGAGTTTGGAACAACATAAGTGTGAGTAAATAATGACAGAATTTTTAATTATGGGTGAACTATCCCTTTAATTCACTATTTATTGTACATTATTTACAGCTACTTTGTATTTGATGTATATGTGATTCCATGATTCCATGGGAAATGTAAAAGATGGAAGCAATGAAAAGCTTCTACAAAAAAAAAAAAATAAAGAAACATGAGATTTCAGAAAATCTGAGAAAACATCAATTGTGTGAAGTTGTGAAATAATCCCTGCAGATTTAACTTGGTGAAAGGCCTTTAACTCTGATATATTTGACAAGGCAATATGCTGCTATTTCTGTCCAAGGTGGCAAATAAGCCATACAATCTGACAGTGGAAGATGGATGTCTTTTTTTTTTTCCTGTCACACCAAACTGATCTAAAATATCAAGAGATTGTTGTTTTTCTAACTCACTACAGCAATCTCTTTATACATACTGTATATATTAGTAAAGATATGAGAGAAAATTATCCTGCCGAGAGCACAGAAAACAGAGCTCACAGAGGTCTCGCATATTGAATTTTCCACAGTGCCGACCGTCATATTCCTCTTATTGCCAAATTTTATATTTAAAACCACAATAATGGTCTAATAGCGCAGCAACTAAGGACTAGCTCTCTGCCGTACACAGCCGTTCAAGGTGATGACTGAGTGTGTGTGTATGTGTGGAACATCAGACTTCCCATTCTTTGCCTTTTCAGCAGTGTAGAAAAGCCGCCCTCAGGGGTGGCTGAGACAGAATGGACTCTCTCTCTCTGGTCTTGGCAGGGTCAGCCCTGTCTCAGCTTGCCCAGGACAATTGAGTTTGATGCTGATTGGGCCTTGCTGAGAGGATCTGTCTGTTCCCTTGCTACGAGGCGAGAGGGAAGAGTGGCAAACTCCACAGCTCAAGCCCAGAGCACTGAACTAAATCAAAGGACTCAGCAGTCAATAACGCTGCTTAAAGCACAACCAATGACAGGATGTGAAGAACAGACAGAGGGATGAAATAAGAGAGGAAAAAGACAAAAGGAGACGAGAGGGGACTTTTAAAGTGATAGTTCACCCAAAAATTTAAATTCTATGATAATTCCTTACTTTCATCCGTCGAACACAAAAGGAGATGTAAGACAGAATCACCATTCATTTTATTGAATGGGAAACAGATGCAATAAAAGTGAAAAGTGTTTGAGGCTATCTACTTTTTTATACAGGTTGGGAACAACATGATGCTAAATTAATGATGACAGAATGTTTTTTTTTTTTTTTTTTTTTTGGGGGGGGGGGGGGGGGGGGGGGGGGACTATCCATATATCCATATATTCATATAAGTATCCATATAAATTATTAAAAAAAATATTGTCCCTGACAATGCAATAATTTAGCTGTTTTTCTTTTATGTTTGTGACAAACAGCATTGCTCATTGTATCATTCACAGTATCATATACAGGTATGAGATGAGCCAGTCTCTGTTTATCTCTGAAACTTTAGATATCCTAGATAAACTTTTGATGATTAAAATCCAACTCAATAAATTTAAGAGTCATGAGTTGCGATAGAAGTTTTCTTTTATATGGTTTGTATTTCTTGATTTGAATTGCTTGTCTCACATCATATAATAATACATTAACGTTGCAATTTCGAATATACAGAGTTACTGGTCAACTGGTACCTCTAATTATGTACCTCATAAAAGCAATTTTACTTTTATTCAGTGCTTGGCAAGTTATAATTTTGGACCCTGTATACACTGCACAATAGCATACGCTTATGACGGTGTATTAGGGGCATAGTATGCAAACTCAGATTGATGCAGACATTATAGAAGTGAACTGAGTAGAAGTGAACTGTCTCCAATGCAAATGTGAGTGTGTGTGGGGTGTGTGATAGAAAGATAAAGAAAATGAGTAGAGGCCCTTAATCTTGATAAAAGATAATGAACTTAGCCCAAGATAAAGCGAGTGCTCTCAGTCCACAGGAGGATGCCTATGAGTGAATGTGTGGGGAGAGGAAAAAAGATCACAGCAGAGATAGAATGCCACACCACAAGACAGGATGCAGATTTCCCTGGCGATGAAATTAGTGATGTCACAGTCTTGACATCCCAATGTACTTACCTACAAGCTGCAGGGGCCCAGAAGGACAACTGCTCACTCTTATCGGCTCAGATCGCTTCCTGACACATTAACCCTCTCGCAAAAAATGAATGAGGGGGAAAGAAGGGACAATATGAAATATGAGAGCTTTCAGCATCGCTTAGGCCTGCAGAATAAATCAATTAGTAATGGCAGGCAACAGTCAAGCAAAGATTCGACATGACAGCCTTAATGAGGACCTCAGAGAACAACATTCGACAGCTCGTTAAATTAATCCGCTAAGGGAGGAAGAGACAGAAAGAGAGTGAGAGAGATAGATACATAAGTATCTTAAATTTTTTGTTTTATTAAATCTTGTCACAAATATTTTGGGTACATATTGGTACATAGTGATTGATGCTAAGTTTGGATGACAACTCAAAAAGACTGATAAATTATTAATGATGCATCAATGATATGAACCTTGGCATCAGGGTATCTTACTGTGATGTTCAACCCCCCCAAACCTGAGGAAACACAGAGGTAACTTAGAGGTTATCTTTGTCAGTTCGAACCAGTCTGGACATTCTCTGTTGACCTCACTTATCAACACATACACACACACACACGCACACACACACACACACACACACACACAGACACAGACACACACACACACACACGGCAGAATGACCTTACAGAGGATGATGTTGGACAGCTTTGTTTTGACAGGCAGATTTGAGCTGACTTTAGGGCTGAATGAGTGTGTACCTCCATTCGGTTGCTCTGTGTGGGCGCACGTATGTGCATGCGTGCATCTCCAGGACAGATGCACCGGACCCACTGTATGCACCTGACCTTCACTGAAGCTCAACGCTGATGCCCTTTGGGGCTGTTTGATGAAAAGATGAGAAAAAACAAGGGATGAAATTAACAACAAAAGTCCTTTCTATCAATCTCCCTCCAGAACTCTTCAACTGGACCCAGTCTATATTTTATAGCCCAGACGACGACGACCCCCAAAATCCCTCCCTCAGCCTCACACATCCATGTTTTATCATGCCTACAGGCACTGAAAAGCACCCTCTCTTCCTTCCTTCCTTCCATCCACACTTCTGATTTAATTTCCTCCTGCCAGCTCTGTACACAACTACATGCCAAATTCACATCACATCGTCACAAAGACCAACCTGCCACAAATATAACACAATTTATAAATTCTAGACATCACAAAGCAAATCAGAACCACACAAGTTTGTTTATTTTGTATTTATTGTAAAAAAAAAAAAAAAAAAAACACTTTAAAAGAACAAAACGGCCAAATGAGAGCACGATTGGATGGTTGTACTTCTGTCACAACAGCCAAAGTATGTACATACACACATTCATGCACTTGATATTGACCTTGTTATGTCTGGAAGGGTGTCAGGTAGAGAAAACCAAAGTTGGTTATGTGCCAGACTTTCAATGGCTTTGGAATAGTATAATATCAAACAACTCACACTATTTCTGTAGTATGCAGTATGCACATCGTGCACAGCAGTTTTCTATATATATACCTGGAATACCTGGATAACCTAGTACATTGCCAAAATGTGCAGTTTTTCACAAAGCCATAAGTAATATACAGTTCCCTGTCAAAAAGCTACACTTTGATGCTGCGCTGATTTTAGCGCTTTGGGAACAGCTTTAGGTGTGACCAACTGTGAATATGTGTGCAACACATCAATGAAATTGACTAGAATTTATAGCCTCTGCTGGTGACATCAATTGGATGCACCTGTAGCAGGGCTATAAATAGATGCGTCACTAGCAAATTGTTAATTAATTTGCATAATACAAACCGTAAAGGGCAAGTCATTAGTTTTACATTAGTTCACTTTAATATCTGTTATAAATAACAATTGATATTGCTTAATGTAGTGCTAATTTTTTTTATTATTAAGCAAAATCATTTATTTTCATCATGTTTTATGTCGATATGCCTCTTCCAGCTCGGCAACTCAGATGTCATTTAGAATTCAGTGTTGCTTACTCATAATTACCATATTTCTGACCCCCCTAGAAGGCCACAATAGTCTCATATTTTGAAGCTGGAAAGTACATAATCTGATTGGGTCATTTCAAACCAGGTTATGGATTGAAATGCTCCAGAAAGAGAAACCAGGAAACCAGTACTGGAAACCAGGTTCTATCTGTGGCCCTGTTCCAAATGGCACCCTTTTCCCACACGGACCTCCTCTGAGTCCAGACTTTGGTGATGTAAGCGAGTGCAGACCTACGGGATGCTAGTCAGCAATGCCATGATGGTGCATGTGTTATAAAAGCATGCATTTGTGCAGACTTCAGGACTGTAGTCAGATGATGCATTTTTATAAATTGTCTTTTATATACACACAATTTTACAAATTATGATAAGAAAAAATCATTACATTTGTAAAGGAACACACTTTAAACTCAATCTTGAATATTTGTTTTCATTAAATCCCATAAAATATAGGATTACAACTTTTAATCATGAAAAGTATCACACACCATCGTAAATTACACAATTCATGGTATTTATGTACACAGCTACATTTCTTCAGGTATATACACCGATCTACCACAATATTAAAACCACCTGCCTAATATTTTGTAGTTCCCCCTCGTGCCTCCAAAACAGCGCCGAACTGCATCTCAGAATAGCATTCTGCGATGATATTCTTCTCACCACAATTGTACTGAACGGTTACCATAGACTTTGTCACTAGAGATTGTTGTGTGTGAAAATCCCAGGAGATCAGCAGTTACAGAAATACTCACACCAGCCCATCTGGCACCAACCATCATCCATGCGATTATCTAATCAGCCAATCATGTGACAGCAGTGAAGTGCATAACATCATGCAGATACAGGTCAGAAGCTTTTGTTAATGTTCACATTAACCATCAGAATGGAGCAAAAATTTGATTTCAGTGATCTCAGTGAATTTCTGTAACTGCTGATCTCCTGGGATTTTCACACACAACAATCACTATAATTTACTCAGAATGGTGCCAAAAACAACAACAAAAAAAAAACATCCAGTGAGCAGCTGTTCTGCAGATGGAAATTCCTTGTTGATGAGAGATGTCCACAGAGAACGGCCAGACTGGTTCGAACTAACAAAGTCCACAGCAACTCAGATAACCACTTTGTACAATTGTGGCAGGTGGTTTTAATTTTGTGGCTGATTGCTTTGTATTGCCGGTAGACTGAATATTGCTATTTAAATAAATGCAATGAATATTGTAAGCTACAGCTGTGTTCAGGAAAGTATTCCCTCTTATTTTAGAGACTCACAAAAATACTAAAACCCTCAGTGAAACAACAAGAGCAAAGGTTTACTTTTAAGTTAGGCTACTTATCTTTATGATCACAAAACTTCACCAACAAAAACAATTCAGATTATGAGTGATTCCATCTCAGGTAAACTGAGAAATTCGGTAATACAAATGTGATACTATATAAATAAGAAAAGCAATTGATCCATTGTTAACAATCAGAGAAAACAATTATTGAAATTAATATTGAATCTGCACTTGATATTGCCTTGTCCACAATGATTTTTCCTCCAACACAAAACTCCAGACCGCTGTGATTGATCGAGAGGATCTGCAGCATGGACTGTAGAGTACACCGCTGACGAGCTTGCACAATGTGCCCAGCTGAATGGTGCATCGAGGGCACAATTTAAGTGTTCGTGAGCACCCTTTTGAGCGCTACAATCTCAAATGGGACACCCTACAGTCTCATGGACATAGCGGGGACACGCAAATGAAGGTCACGAGACCACAAGTCCACATCAGGTGTGTCATTTGGGAAAATTTTAATTGAGTGACCTAATTTGAGATTGCATAGTTCCATTTTTTTTTTAAACATCTCCTTAATTGTTCTTTGAAATGCAATTACTACATTCACATCAAATTACTGTGCACACCATCAACACCTTAAAGAGAGACAGACAAAGAGAAAGCTAACACATTACTATGTAATGACACTACAAATTGAATAGCAGACCTGTCTCTCAGAGTTGTGTACTGTATCAGCGATATCTACAAGAGTTCCTAGTTATGGAGACAGCAGTATACAGAAAGTATCTGACCCAAGACATGCATCGCTCTCTCTTTTTCTCTCACTTATTCACTCACATATAGGCATATGCACACTACAAACACATAAACTGCAAAGACATGCTGAGAAAATTGAGCTAGTTTTCAATGAAAATAAAACTCTTTATTTATTTACCAAACAGCGAGATGTTAGCACACTTGACATTGCTACTGCATAGCCAACCATTGACTATGTTGTTTTATGTTTACACAAAAACCACATTAATAAGTTTTTTATGGCAAATGTCTTGAGACACTTTCATAATGTAGTTTTGAGAAGAAAAATTAATCTTTAATACTGTGTAGCAAAAGCACAACTGCTCAGCGTATTACATAATATGCAGTGACTACATAAGGTTTTGATGTAAATGTTTTGATTTGTTTCAAAACAGAGTGAGTGAGGGAGTATGTACTGTGCTGGCAGTGGAAAAGTATGCACTGTTAAGAGTGAAGTACATTTATGTGTTCATTTAAGCCATTTAGCAAACATTCTTATCCAGAGCGACTTAAAATACTTTAGCTTTACACACTGTTGATACTCTTGTAATCAACAGATGGTGAGCATGCTACATATACAAGTAAGCCAGTAATGAAATGCTACATCTTAAAACATCAGGGAATCATCACAAACAAATTATCGTCAAATTATGGACAGATGTATAATCTCATGGGAATAGTCATTGTATGTCATACAGTATAACATCCTATTCAGAACTTCAGTTTGAGATGCACCAAAGCTAATGCCCATTTATAGGATCGATTGTAAGCAAATTGGGATTCAGCTTTATGCTGTCTTCAAGTCTTTTCCTATGTAAAAGTTCGGAAGTCTTAATTACAGTGTGTTGTTCATTTGGTCGAATAAATTGGACACATTGGGTAATTTTTTTCACTCTTTTTTTTCAACAAATAAGCTTTTTAGCACTACAAAAAGGATGCAAACAATATTGTGCGATCAATATTCACGATAACAAAATTTATGACCAATACCAGATTTAATAAAACAAAGAATCAAGCAACTTGGTAGTTCTGGGCTTAAATAAAATCCCTAGTTTTCTATTGGTAATCAAGACGTTGTGGTGGAGTTGATGCATAATCATCTCTCCGACATCATTCCGACATTACCTGAAGGCAGCATTAGAGTAGGGGAGCTCAATCCTGATCCTGTTTCTAGTGATCTACCTTCCAGCAGAGCTTAGCTCCAACTCTAATAAAACACACCTGAAGCAGCTAATTAAGGTCTTTTTGTTCAGTAGAAAATAGTCAGATGTGTGAAATGCCCATTGTACAAAGGGGCCCCAGTGTTTTCCACCCCCACCCCACTCCTAACCAAACGGTTCCTGTAAGGCACTTTTCTTCCAGTCGCAGTGTTAGATTGTATCAAGATCTCCAAGGACAGGCAGAGAGTTAGCAAAATAAAGAGAGAGAAAAGTTGCACTGGAATTCAGTGTGTAGTGCATTTGGTGAAGAAATTACTTTTTGGCTATTAATAAAGTATGTTCATTTGTTATGAACTTGAGTATGAATACATTCCCAGACATGTTTTTTTTTTGGGACCTTTACATTGTCATCTGACCCGAATAAATGATGTAGTAACAACAACTGTGACAATAATTTACTCTGGTTTTGATCAAAAAACCACAAGGAACATATTTTTTGTTATATATAGCACATACGAATGCTATATAATACAAATATTTAATGCAGCATTTGAATCTGAAACTCTTTCTGCTCAAACCATGCAAAAGCATTATGATCTACACATAAACACACGCATTCCAAAGCTGTATAGTGATAATGATGGTGCTGGAGCAGCTGTAGGAGATGAGTCTCATTTATTTATGTGTTTATTATTGTCTTGGGATTTTGCCTCTAAGACAGAAACTGCAAAGGTCAGGAAGGGTAAGTAGGGGTTGAAAATAATGGAAAGTTTCAAAGGTAAAAGCTGATAGAGAGATAAAGTAAAAGAGGAATAGGAAGCACAAAAAATTGCAAATGGTTTCCCTCACCCGTCACAGGAGAGCCAATCAGATCTCCCAGATCTAAGGTCATAAATGTCTTATTTTGACAGGTTGAGTGTTCACAAAACCCAGAGATGCATCTATAGGGGTAAAGAGTCCTGACCCAGGGTCTATTTAGGCAAGATACAAATACAGCGGCAAAACGAAAAAGTCAATCCAGTAGTTAACCCAACAGTCCAACTGTGTGAAATATTAACTGATTATTAATTAAAAATGTCTGTATTTATTAAGACAGCTGTGGTCATATACACAAAAGTTTGTGTGTGTATGTGTGTGTGTGTGTGTGTGTGTGTGTGTGTGTGTGTGTGTGTGTGTGTGTTTTCACCCATAGATAAGAAGAACTACAAAGAACTACTTTGATATATTCTGTTTTATTATTGGTCTAGCCATTCTGCAATTTGGATCACCAGCAACACATAGCAGGAAAATCTGGTTGACCATAAATGTCTTGGTGCTTGTTGGAGATACCAGCACACCAGCAACCAATGCTGGGGACTATCATCCAAAACACAACAAAAGCTGAAGACCAGCTATGTTGGTCTTTGTTAATTTATAATTTGACAAATAGGTTAGGAATCTGAGTATCAATAATAGTAAATGGAATGAAGCTTGTGGTGTAGGTAGTGTTAAAAAAATATTGGGTTGGTATAGAGTCTTGAGACAGGGTTAAGTTATTTTATCCCCATGCCTGTAGAAAATAATTAGAACTGACAGTCAGAATCTCAGAAGCTAAATATGGCTTTTGGGCCATGGTGAAATTACTTTAGGCAGTATTCCCTATGTTGGGCTTGAGACCCACTGCTTGCAATGCCACCTAGGGCATTCTTCTAAGAAAAGCAATATTTTGTGGATGCTCTGGCCAGCAAAATAAAATCAGTCTCTTGGCTGAGGCATCCACACAAGAGGCTTTCTAAGGTCCATAGAGCAGACAGCTCATCCTGGCCCAGACCCACGTATTTCACACCCTGATTTTGTGAATCAGAAAGGGAGCAGAGAAAACTGCATAAATAATGGAGTTTAGTGTGTATCCTGCAACGCTGTGTTTATCTACACAAACCAGATGTGGCACCAGCCATTCATGCTTTTGTGCACTCTGCTCATGAATACAGCATGCTAAATTAACTCATAAATAGAAAGACGAAGAGAAGAGAAGAGAAGAGAAGAGAAGAGAAGAGAAGAGAGGAGAAGAGAAGAGAAAAGAAGAGAAGAGGATGACTATATTACTTAATCACATTTCAAACTTTGCTCCATTGTGCTCCGTTTTCCTAACTTGGCAAGCTAAAGCTAATTAGTGGTGCATTAAATCAGATGTGCCAATGTTAGGACGAAACCTTTTTGTTACAAGGTGGGTAAATGTGTGGTTTTTGGAGCGGCAGAAACCTGTTCCTGAGCACATCTCATTAAGCAGTGCCAGGGGAGAATGTTATTCATAAAACATTAAGAAACAGCTTTTATTTCATTCATTATTAAAGCACAATCTCCTCAAACCACAAGCACAGGAAATGTGCAGCTTACAGTCACAGTGGGGTGAAAGGACTGAGACAAAGAGAACCAGGGCCTTAGGACAAAAACAGAGTGAAGAGAGAGGGGAACAGAGAGAATAGTGAAGCTCCCAAGAGGATAAGCGAGTTAGAGGTCTATAAAGCTTCATCTAAGGTGTAGGAAAAATGGTCACCCCCCTTCCCATATATCCACCTATCCATCCATGCATCCTATCTATGTAGTGATGGACTGCCCCAGTCCCCATTCAGTTTCATTATTTGGAATCGTAATCAGAATTTCCATTTTTGGGTGACCTATTCCTTTAACATGAGAATGTGATAGCACCATCCCTGGTGCATCGTGTATTAGTAAAGAACCCACACAGGGTGAGTTTGATTTAAAAGATTAGCCACAGCATGTGTGTGTGTGTGTGTGTGTGTGTGTGTGTGTGTGTGTGTGTGTTCTTCCTCATCCAGGCCAGCTCACAGTGACCCATATTATCTACATGATAGAGAGTCAAAAATAGTCTCTGATTATTGCTGGCACACTTTCAGACAGACCACAGGGGCCTGGACTGAAGGTCATTTCTTCGTCCTCGATCACTATTGCTCTCTCTCTCTCCTACTGGACACAAATTATGATGTAGTTCTCCATTACATGCAAAGGCCACGGCACAGAGCGATCCTTAAGAGAATTACCCTTGACCTTGACTGGAAAACAAAGGGATCGTCCAGAGTAAAGCTGTGTAAACAGATATCAGTCACTGCGGCGGCATATTAGCAGCATGCAACTGAACTGTAACTGATCCCTGATGTCAGATCTTTGGCTGATGTGATAATCTGACAGTCGAGTTTGTCTTCACCAAATGGTTTCAACTCAATGTTTGAAATGAAGATGAAATATGTAGATGGAACAAAATATAGCATTTATAAATAATTGATCTGCAGTTGTTTGGAAGAATCAAATAAATTTGCCAACATCACAATTTTTGTAATAATTGGCATTACAAAATTGGCATTACATAATTGAAATCATGTTCAAACACACAAGAACATACATACACAGTGAGTGATTTACAGTTTTTCTCAATTGCTTTGGCTCAGTTCTCAAATGTTTTTTTTATTTCCCAAAACAGTAAGTTCAGATCTCTGAACAATTCGCTTCTTTTTCACATCAGATTGGAATTTCTTATTGATTTGAGCAAATTGCAAATGCTTTGGCACATGTGTGCAAAGAGTACATACAACTGTCTGCAGTTTGGACAACAAATAATTGCATATGGCTTGTTGATCAAAACTGATGACTCGATTCTCACTTACACTGTCAAACACTTCAGAACTTCTCAGACATTTTTTATTGTGTAAGCCATCACATTCAAAACGATCTATTCAATTATCATAATTAGTATACATGAATGTATATTCTAAAATATATCTGACATTGACATTGTTTGTAATGTTTGCTAAATTGGCACATGACCTCTAATTGCATTCGCAATCTAATTGCAAATTACCTCTAATATGAATCAACCATTTAACCATTTAACCAATCAACTTTGGGAGTATATATATATATATATGTCTATATATATATAGATTGCCCACAGCACAATCACTGCTGTAGAAGTTTTTGAGAATGGAGGACATTCACAACCCTGAACTGCAGCAACATGCTCATGGAAGAGCAATTGGAAGGCGTGTAAGAATACGTGGTGGTGGTAGAGGAAGAAATAATCGAGAAAGAGGTGGAAATAGAAGAGTCAGAGTCTCTGATGAAATCAGAGCCACACTTGTGGATCATGTCATAAATCATGGTTTAACAATGGAAGAGGCTGGTCGAAGAGTACAGCCTAATGTAAACAGGTCCACAGTGTCATCAATTGTGCAAACCTTTCGTAGGGAAAACAGGTAAATATGTTTTTTTGTTTTGTTTTACAGTATGTAAAGTATTTTTACAGTATAAACAACAATATTGTAAAGGTAAATGCAAGTCTATTTGTTTATTCTATAGAACTGCACGACAACCTCGCGCTGGTGGCAGAGCAGCAGTATTTAACCAACTGCAAGAACAAGAAATTTGCAACATGGTCATAGCCAACAATTCCATCAGGCTAAGAGAGATCCAAAGTGCAATCATAAATGACAATAATGTCTTTGCAAATATAAATTCTGTCAGCATTTCTACCATAGACAGAGGTTTAAAAAGACATCAGAGGACTATGAAACAGCTCTATATGGTGCCATTTGAGAGGAACAGTGAAAGAGTCAAGGCGTTGCGGTACCAGTATGTCCAGGTAAACCATTGGTGTGCACTTAGTGAGTTTTCCTGTTTTTCAGAAACCCATAAGAAAAAACATTTACTGTTACATTTTTTTCTGTGTTTCTTCATAGAGAATCATGGAGTTAGAAGTACATGAAACGACCCACATTCTTGTTTTTGTGGACGAGGCTGGGTTTAATCTGTCCAAAGGCCGGAGACGTGGTCGCAATCTCATTGGACACCGAGCCACAATTGACACACCAGGCCAACGTGGGGCCAATATTACAATGTGTGCTGCCATTTCAGAGAACGGTGTGAGCACACATATTCCACACATTGGGCCCTATAATACCCAACTTCTCCTGGCCTTCCTAAATGCACTTTACAGAGACCTGATTCCAGAACAAGAAAGAGGTTTAGTTAGCCTAATTATGTTGTTGTCTGGGATAATGTCAGCTTCCACCGAACCAACAGTGTTAGGGACTGGTTTGCTGCACATGAAAGGATAACAGTGGAATTCCTTCCACCATACTCTCCATTCCTAAATCCAATAGAAGAGTTTTTTTCAGCATGGAGGTGGAAAGTGTATGATCATAGACCACAAAATCAGATTTCTTTGTTGGATTCCATGAATGCTGCATGTGAGGACATCACAGCTGACCATTGCAGGGGATGGGTGCGGCATTCAAGGAGATTTTTTTCCACGGTGTGTGGCAATGGAAAACATCAGATGTGATGTTGATGAAAATCTTTGGCCTGACCAACGTGAGCGACAAGATGTCCACCAAGAATAATTTTTTTTTTTTTTTTTTTTCCCATGAATGTTATTTGTTGTTTGTGTATTTGTGGTAATACACAAATATGAAAAGTAAAGTGAAATCTTGTTACTCTTGTCAGTTACTTTACATGTACAGTAAATACACTTGTATTGTGTATATACACATGAAGTACAAAAATAAACACTGTAAAAATACAAATGTTCATAGACTTTTTTTTTTCCTACATACTATTGACTTTTCTCAACAAATATGAGATTTGTTTACAGTAAACCCTCAATTTTCATGGTTGACTGTTGTGGTGAAAAAACAACTAAACATTTTGACCAGTGTGGCTCACACAATGACAAAAATACTTTAGATTTTGGTGGCCTTGGCCAAATTATTGACACAATAACTAGGTTTTGAAGCATGAATTAAATGTTTTGGGTGAGTAACTACATTTTGCAGACATGCTATAAAGTTTTGAAGTTCCTGCAAACAGTTGTGACATTTGCACTCACAGTTTAGAGAATGTTAAGACTGTTTCGAAAAATGTGCCAAAGCAATTGAGAAAAACTGTAAGTAGGATGGATGGACAGATGGACAGACATACAGACAAAAAGACAGACTAGACAGAAAGACTGGATGGATGGATGGATGGATGAATGGATGGATTTACAGACAGAAAAACAGACAAGATAGATGATGGATGGACGGATAGACTTATAGATAGAAAGACTGGATGGATGGATGGATGGATGGATGGATGGATGGGTGGAAAAAGAGACTAAATAGATAGACAGACTGGAGGGACAGACAGATAGATAGATAGATAGATAGATAGATAGATAGATAGATAGATAGATAGATAGATAGATTCCTCGATAGATAGATAGATAGATAGATAGATAGATAGATAGATAGATAGATAGATAGATAGATAGAAAGAAAGAAAGAAAGAAAGAAAGAAAGAAAGAAAGAATTAACTTTTTCCAATATGGGAACCAGAGACTGTGGTAGAGCAGAGGCCTAACACTTAACTCATAATAAAGGTGAAATGTAATTCCCCTTTAGAGCTCTGTGTCTGTTCAGCCCTACGGACAGACGTGAAGTCATTCCACAAGGAGGATCTTTTGATGTACTTGACTTCAGAGCTGACAAGACCTCCAAACACACACACACAAACGTTCACATACCGCACACACGTTTTGCTATGGGGGCATTTGATGTGCTCGACTTCAGAGCTGACACTTCAATTTCAGAGGGCCTTTAAAGGAGACCTGGAGATTCACACTAATAAATTCCCCTATTATGGAAGAGAGACATTTTCTCCACTTCACTCTCTCACACCTCGAACGAACAACCATCTCCAACCCCCGCGTGCACATATACTGCACTCTTGGCAAAATTGGGTACGAGTAGTGCGGGGAATGAACATTTGGATCAATTCTGGTATGAAAACACTTTCAATGCAAATAAAGTCTAGGTAGCATATATCTAGCTCAGTACATGGGAGACTGTGACTCGCTACATCTCGCTATTCGAAAACACAAACCTAGTGCCAAGAATAAAAGACTGTGAAAAGAGAAGGTAGCAAGCATGTGTTTTCTAACAATGTTTGTGGATTACACTTGTATTAAAATAGAAAGACAACTTGATAAAACTGACAGCGCAAATGCACTCTCAATTGTATTGGAACTGTTAGGAGAATCTTTGCTGCTGAGCTGGAGAAAAAATAAGAAAACAGAATTATAGCACATACAGTATAATAAAAAAATAATTAACACTTGTAAGATTGTATCTTCTAATTCAGTGTTTTTCAACCAGGGGGTCAGGACTCACTAGCGGGCCTCAGCACACTTACAGTGGGGCCTCAAGTTCTCTTAAAATTATTTAAAATATGATCGATTATTATCAATTTTAGATAATTATTATAATTCAAATTACTGAATACTAAAATGTAATAACTCCCTTCAACAGCTTGCTTTTTATGACGAATATACAGTTCTAGACATTTCTGGGATCACAAGTTTTAAGGAAATATCTTATAATAGATATATATTATAATATAAATTTATAATAGCCTACATGGAGGGGGTTACGAATATTTTCTCAGAAAATGGGGGGCCTTAGAGTCAAAAAGGTTGAGAACCACTGTTCTAATTTATCCAAAAATAAGTCAACATGTACAATGCTTATGTAATATAAAATCTTATATATTGGATTTGTTCAGAAACGGTGCTTGTTCACCTTTTTAAAATTAATTTAAAGTTATACTTGAGTATACTCTAATCACGACACAGGTTAATTGAATTTGACAACTCAGATGAGCTAGCACATCTGTTTCACTATTTAAGTAATTTCAGCAACTGTGTTTCTGAGAGAGGGGTTGTTGGGACACCAATTCACAAACTTTTCTGGGAAGTTTGTGAATATACTTTTTTATATAAGTTTGTGAATTATACTTTAAGGAAGGCTACAGATATGTAATTATTAGTCAATGAGACCCATTGGCTTAAAATTGTTGTTGTCTTAACATGTTGTATCAGTATAATGAATGGTAATCTCCAAAATTCCACAAAGTTTGTTTTTCAGTATAATCTAAGCCAGTTACACTGAAAAGTAAATAAATTGCCTTAAACCATCAAAATACATGGCTTTGTGTCTCATAAATAACAAGTACAATATGCCTACCATATGCTGCCAGAGGGCAAAGTGCAGAGTCAGAAAGTTTGAAACAGAAGTTTGTTATTACTTTCTTTCTGCATCGTCACAAAAAGTGAGTGGGTGTTCTCATCCTTAACCTCAGCGCCTTTGGGAGTTGTTACCATTACTTCTTTGCTATGACCAGAACTCTGTCAGTGTCTATGACAACCAGGAGCATAACCTGCCTACAAGGTCATGCTTATAAAATAGTCATAAAAGCAATAACCTGAAAAAAGTCAGTAGAGAGAAGACATGGCTAAATATAAACATAATTACATTATATTGCATAAGGCTGCATTACGATTCCCAGTCTTGCACTAACTACTGACAAACTGCCTGAAGTAAAAAAGTGGGTGCATCTAATGAAAAAGCGTATAAATTAGTTTAACTTTATACTGCATCCGCTTAACTGAAGAAAACAAATGCAAAACAGTTCTAAAAAGGAGTAAATCACTGCTGGAAACAGGCCAAAAAAAGCAGAAGACTGGAAAAGTTGCTGACAACAGGATCCAAATGAATGTTGAAAAATGTCAACTATCAAAACAGTGCTGATTTCAACATGGTTTGAAAAGAAAATGTAATGTGCAAATTGGTGACATCACAAGATTTTCTAGTTTATATAGGTGGCAGAGTTTCCGCTAGAAAAAAATGGTGCCGGTCAAAGTGACCGACAGAGGTTTCGTTTTACGGACATTTTGATGATATGCCGGTCAAATATCGCCTCTTAATTAGTCAAGTTGAGGAAAACTGGAGGCAGGCTATGTAACTTAAAAAATGACATAATCAGGCCGTATAGAATGCAACATGTTTATTAGCCCAACTTTCAAATAGACGGAAAAAAAACATGAACGTCCGATTGGCGTTTCACATTCATTGTTTAACAAACCAATCCCCCTTCCCCACATAAAATATCTGAATAGTAGCCTATTGTTTTTACTCAAGCAAACTTAATTATACACTCTCAGTATGTCTCATTTAGCTGGTAACATTTAAATTGGCCACCGTGAAATGACTCCTTGTCAAATGAACTGGAACAAACAAATGACTAGGCCTATAACATTGTCTCGCGTCATTTTAGGCTACTTTTTACGCTGTTTTGCAGTGCTGAATTGTGCAGCTGCCGACTTAAAATCAAAACGTCCCAGTGTCTCTCCACAACTTGCAATGCGCATAAGCCGCGTAACCTTGTTCTCCGCAAGGCGACTTCGCTGCTTCGTCTTGATCCGATTCTGCAGCGAGAACCCCCTCTCTGCAGGAACACTCGAGACCGGGATTACACAGGCTATCTTGGCGAGCTTGGTCCACTCTGGATACATTTTAGGCTTATTCTCAAATTCAGATTGTGTTAGGGGGGCGGGATTATTAGGCAATTTTAATCTGACAATTTGACCGGAGAGATTTAATTTAGTCGGACATTTCATTTTTTTCCCGGCCAATGTCCGGTAATTACCGGACAACGGAAACCCTGATAGGTGGGGAATTATACTCCTGTAAACACAGCACTTAAAGTGTGTCTTTAAAAGGTAAAGCTGCATGCGAAATGTTAAAATAAAGGGTCACTAAGCTGCCAACCCCTGCACTCAAAGAGAACAGTCTCTGAGGTGTGAAAGGGATGATGACAATTATCTCTATATGCATGTGTGTGTGTGGTGATTAATTATACATTTACTTTAATTATGAACCTCTTCGTCTTAACATGGTATAGCAAGTGATGCTAATACATACCATAAAAATTAGAAACAATCCAATCCAAATCTATTGGTGATCTCATTCATATTCATATGTATTTGAATGTGTACACATACATGTTTTTTTTTGTGTTTTTTTTTTTTGGATATTGGATGGGTACTGAAACATTCACTTTTAGTGTATTGTCAGCATCTAAAATGTAAACACTTTTACAAATTAACTGTTTTAGAGACACTCTACAATCTACACTCTACAATTCCTCTGGAATTAATAAAATCTTGAAGAATTGCCAATTCCGACCATAAAAGTTACAAAAGTAATGTAATTTACACTCTTTGCATGGCTGAACATATTTTACCCATTTATTGATTTGTTTGTTTAGTGCGTGCTGTCACAATGGCTACAGTCTTTAGAAATCACAGAGAATGGATAAGCTAAATGCATAAAATATTTTAAATAAATATGATGCCATTACACATATGTAATAGTTACTTAGTTTCATGAGTCTACTCATAGAGTTCAAATAGTCCTAGAGCACGGTAAACCGATATAACGTGCTATCCATAATGGGGAGCACAGGACTAAGCTTGAGCTCTGAGATGCCCCACCCCCATCCCCACCCCAGGAATATCTAACAAAAGCAAGAAATGTTTACTTTAGATTAAAGTGTAATCGCTTTGGATTGAAGCTTCTGTTAAATTACTAAATGTAAATGTAAATTTGTAATAATAATTGGAATAAGTCTCATAATATATAAAGGTGAAGATGGGGATGTGGAGGGATGTCAGATAAATCATCACCGATGGGAATCAGCTGCTTTTACTGTATTTCCTTGAGAAATGATTGGCTTGCCTAGATGAAAGAGCTCCCCCTGAAATTACATTTGAAAGAAATGGACCAAGGAATTCCAGGAATTCAATGTTCTATGAATCTCAAAGGATTTGTAATCTGTTCATACGAAAAAAAAAACATTTTCATTATAGATTCTCACAATATGTTGATTGTGTGTGCAAGAACAATTTTTGATGTACAAAAACCAACGATTACTAAAGAGATGACTAACCTTTCTTTTTCAAGGGGCATCAAGACACTTGAACTGAAAGCAAAAATTATAAACAGCTGATCTCAGATGTTTAATTCATGTGAATAGTTGTCACAAGAGCATTATTTACTTTCTGTTCTGATTCAAAGCATGAGACAGAACCTGAAACCACTTGTGTGACCAACTATAAACGGTGTGAAGTGATGAGAAGGACCAGTAAATTCATCAATGTAGATATTAGAATATGTACTAACAGGGGATGAAAAGAATAAAGAAGCATGTTTCACTAAAGACAAGAGCAAGTTCTATGTTTTTTGGTCAGTTCTGACAGTAAATTGCATATAGGCAATTCAATTTAATGTAATCTTGCAAACCGGCGTGGCCATGCTGAGAATGGTAAAAACACAAAGTTCTAATCTCAAGGATGTGACTGAACTTTGCTCTGGGTATAAAAGCTGAAATATGACATACTGTTTTTTAAATTGTTGTGATTTGATCTGTTAAAACTGTTGAGTAAAGTCATACCAAACTGAGCATTTGATTAGATCTGACATTTTCTTACATATAGGAAACATTGTCCTTCTATAACAGAAAAAAATATGACATAAATATAAATAATACTGTGAAGTCAAATTAACAGTACAATGATTCTCCATCCAACGAATCATGTGGCCACTAATTTTTGCTCCGAATATGGAATCAAAACTGCATAAATCTTAATATATAGCTGCAAAAAACATCATAACTTGTCAACAGCCTATGTTGTGTTTTGAATGCTGGTCCACTCTATGGGATGCTGGTGTTCTAACAAGGCCTTTTTGACTAGTTTAAGCAGTAAGACTTTTTGTTAAACAGCTGTTACAAGCAGAGGTGTAGTGGTAAAAAAAGAGGTGGGTAAACTATAAATTCTGGTGGACCACGACGTGGTCACTCGGTAAGGTGGGCCACTGCCTACCGGTGCATGTGCATCCTGATGACATCGCTATCATTTGATGGTAGCCTACTTCCAAGGGAATCACTGGTTGTTCCCTCATCATAGGTCACACAATCACTATTCAATTCATACATTCATTTAAGTTCTTGTTAAAGAGACTCAAGAAGGAATAATATGGTTGAAATCTATAAAGTTTACTAAATGACAAAACAGAGAGAACTAAAATATTTAAGAGAGATAGAGAGGGAGGCTTATATCCAAGGCTTCCAATGCAATGCACTTGTACTGATTAGGGATTTGGGATTATTTTCATAGTCGATTAATCTGTTGAATATTTTCTTGATTAATCGATTAGTTGTTTGGTCTATAATAAGTCATGAAAAATGTGGATCAGTTTTTCCCAAAAGCCCAGGAGGATGACGTCCTCAAATGTCTCGTTTTGTCCACAACTCACATTTAACAAGCTGGAATCAAAGAATTTTTTACTTTTGTCTTAATCAATTATCAAATGCCAGAGAATGCAGATAAATAACATCCAGTTATTTATCTGATAATGTATCCTGAATTTTACTTGTAACATTGGCTAATGGGAAAAGGTAGAGGTGACTTGTTGAGTCAGTGGCATGAATCTACCGTGAACCAAATTAACCTCAAAAACATGAAGTTTAGTACTGTTTTCCGAGCTCACTCACTTTGGCCTTGTAGCCGAGACCGTTTGCTGGCATCAGGAGGAGGGCTGCTGTCTTGACGGCGCTTAAAAAATTGCCGGATGTCCATTTTTACAATTCATTCATCATTACATGTAGGCAGTAGTGCGGGAAGGAGCCCCCCTCGTCATAGCATCAGCTTGTGGACCGCCTTGTGGACTTACATAATTTTGTAGCCTACTTAGAAACGTGAAATAAAAATAAATAAATTAAAAAAGACATAACATACTGTGTTTGATAATGTAGTGAGTTTTCAAGCAACGGAGAAAATGAAATAAAGTTTGAATTTGTCATGCTTGGTTTGTTCCGATCAGAGCATGCGCGGAGAGCGCATTTCTGAATATTCCGCTCCGCTCGCTCATTACGCTCAGGGTCGCGCGCTCAACCCAGAATGACCTGCTGGTTCGAAAATATGTAGAATAAGGGCTGCCTCCGACTAAAGTTTTTTTTCTAATCGACTACTAGTTGTTCATTTTAGCCATTAGTGGACAAATCGCCCCTATATTAATTTAATTACTTAAATAGGCTATACAGGATGGATGAGCGTTAGCCTAATAGAGCCGCACTCAAGCGCACGCCCGCACGCATAAAGCTTGCCACAAAGAACCGGCGAAAGTAATTATTAATGTGTCAAAAATAGCAAGGAGACATTTAATTGTTTATTAATAAACTGGTGTTTTCTGTGTCGCTGCAAAGATGAAGTTGACGATGCGGACTCGCCATGAATGCCAGAGAGAAATGCACATTTGATTACATAATCAGAGAGTAGCCTATTTCTTTTCATTTTGAATAGTTTCGTTTAATAGTAAAACATTTCAAGCTTTTTATAATAGATAGCCATAGCCTATATTTCTCAAATCTGTGAGGCACAAGCTGAGTTTCAGCGCCCTCCAGTTCACGTGCAATGCAAGTGATCGCTGGCGCCTTACATTGTCTGCTATATATTTGCTTCTTATTTATTAAATAGCCTACAGGCAGTTGGTTGATAAAACATTGATCAAAATGAAGATACAATTTATACAAAACGAAAATCTTTTACAAATATTTATTCTACAAAACAAAACTCAATGAAGTGTTCAAAAATCATGTCTTATGTATACTTTGGGTTAGTGACTGATGAATCTTGATGCAGTCTGCTGCTTGCTGGCTACGCAAGAGATTGGTCAACACTGACAGTAATGCAGCGCAATATGAAAGACTTCGTCTTAGGTTTAACAACCTATGAAACTAATAATGAACAATATAAAACTAAAATGGCATAAGCTTAATTTAAAATGGCTTAGGAACTATAGGCTATTTAGAGGTGGATAAACGCACTTTGGAGGTGGGTAAACGCTATTTCCGAATTTTAGGAGGTGCGTAAACGGCGTTTACGTGCGTTTAGCCTCCACTACATCCCTGGTTACAAGTTCAAAGGAATGAGGAAGCAGGAGACGGCAATTTCAACTCAGGAATGTCACTTTTATTGACAAAATAATATGTTCGCTTCAATGCGCAACAGTATACCTCCATATAATTTAAATCTTAAAAAACGGCATCGGCCAACACACACAAACATCTTGTCAGCTGGGCTCTCTCTCAGACTCTGAGGACTGGCTCTTTTATATCACCCATCTCTCAGTGTGAACACAGAAACAAGCAATTACCAGCAATTCATCTCAGGTGAGATCCCTTACCGCTTACTCTCTTTCCAGATGAACGCTCAACCATACCCTTGCCTCCACATACCCCCACCACCCGACTCAGGCCGGGGAACTGGCCAGACTGCTGATTTCTCCCCCTCCCTTTCTGGAGAGGAAGTCTGCAACAGCCATCTGGGCCCTCGATCTGAGGACCACCTCGAACTTAAACGGCTGGAGTGCCAGATACCAACGGGTGATACAGGCATTGGCATCCTTCATGTGGTGGAGCCACTGGAGTGGGGCATGTTCTGAACAGAGGGTGAATGCTCATCCCAACAAATAGTAGCAGAGAGTGAGGACCACCCACTTGATAGCCAAGCATTCCTTCTCTATGGTGCTGTACTTAGTCTCTCTCATAGAAAGCTTCTGACTAATGTACAGCACCGGGTGCTCCTCCCCCTCCACCACCTGGGACATTACAGCACCTAACCCCCTGTCTGATGCATCTGTCTGAAAAACAAAAGGGAGAGAGAAGTCAGGGGAATGCAGAAGTGGCCTGCCATTTGCCCATGACCCAAGTGTAACCCCAGATACCATACCTCCACCACCCAATTGCACACTTCTTCCGGTTTGTCATGAGTCCCGCTCGTAGCAACGTCAGAACAGCCCCCAGATGCTGCATGTGCCACTGCCAAACAATACTGTAAATAATGATGTCAACCATGGACCCTGTCCATAAGACACTGTAATTCTTCCCGTACAACCTGTATCTTGTGTTCGGGTAGATGGTAGGGAGGACTACGTACCAATACCACAGGGGTTGTCTCAATGTGGTGTTCTATGAGATTAGTGCAGCTAGTGAGAGGCGAGGACACATCCTAAAAATATTTTTCCAACCTTGCTTTCCAAACTTCCATACATTGTGACGGTAAGAGCTGGTCTCCAAAAGGGACCGGGGTGAACTGATTAGCATTTAGATTCACCTCTGGCCCGAGCTCCTCCTTCTCAGGAACTACCGTAGCCAAGGATACGGGGACCGCCTCTCTCCATGATTTTAGTTGGTAAATCTAATGTTCCCCACACATATCCGTACACATTACCTCATAGTCAACTTACCCAACTTGCTGTGTGACCTCAAAGGGCCGTTGTCACTTTGCGAGTAATTTTGAGCTTGATGTGGGGAGCAATACAAGTATTTTAACTCCCTGTGCAAATTCTTGTAGTCGAGTTCCCATATTATACAGCCGGGACTGACATTCTTGTGCCTGTAGCAAATTCTCCTGTGATAGTCGCCTCAGTGTGTGGAGTTTTGTTCTCAGGTCAAGAACGTATTGAATTTCAGTTTTGCTCTGTGAAGGTCCCTCCTCCCAATTTTCCTTCATGACGTTTAACACGCTGTGGCATGGGTCGGTCTGCGGGAGAGCTGTAAGGCTTGTCACCTGGCTCGTAAATGTCTCTAACACCCGTCTCTCATTATAGTGATGGCGGAGGGAGACTTAAAAGGCACGGCAGAGCATCAGAGGAGAGAGAGAGTTACCAGCAAGTTAATACAGAGAGAAAGAGTTTTTGTGTTATTGTTTCTGTTTTGAAGCACAATGGTGCTCTTGGTGCGGCCGGTGGATTCATCATCTGAAATTTACGGCATGCTGAACACCACCGGCAAACATCCCAGTGAATGCCCGTTTATGGGATGGCTTAGAGTTTTCCCCTATCATAAATGACCTACAATCAGATTTTAATAAGCTGCTTGGAATAACATTTTCCTAAGCTCTTAACTAAGGCATTCGCCATCAATAAATATCAATTGGTCAAAGGCTTGATCATGTTGGCGGTGTTCTTTTAGGCTGCGGCTGATCAGTTACAGGATGGACTTCTTCAACTCATAGTCCAGGAGGTCGGCGAGCGGAAGTTGTTGTGCCGCAGTCTGGGCTTCTCCAGTCAACAGCAGAATATGTACTTCCCAGTACTCCTGCGGCCATCTCAGGGCTTTGGCCATGTGCTCAAAGAGCTTGAGGAAGGCCTGTGGATCATCTCGAGGGCCCATCTTTGTGAGCAACACGTGAGGGCTCGCTGCTGCCGTGGAAAGGGCAGTGGCCACTCCCTACCAGGGTACGAGGCTCCGCAGCACCTGACGGTCATCCCCCTGGCCCGGAAGGAGCACCTCGAAACACTGCTGCTGCTCTGTGCGTAGGTGTTGGGCCTGGTGGATACAGACCAGGGACCTGAAGACATTATCCAGCAGCGACAACTCCATGGCGACGTATCCTCTTCCTCGTTTTCACGGGTTTTGGCACAAGTCTAACAAGTTTAAAGGAATGAGGAAACGGGAGATTCGAACTCAGGAATGTCACTTTTATTGACAACATAATACGTTCGCTTCAATACGCAACGATATAGCTTCATATATCTTAAATTTTCAAAAATGACATCGGCCAACACACACAAACAGCTGGTCAGCTGTGTTCTCTCTCTCACACTCTTAGGACTGGCCCTTTTATTTCCCCCGTGTCTCACTGTGAACACAAGAACAATCAATTACCAGCAATTCAGGTGAGAACCCTTACCGCTTACTCTCTTTCCAGACAAATGCTTGACCATACCCTCCCCCTCACACCAGCATTACCAGAAAAATAAATACTGCTAGCTTCGCCAGCTAAGTTTTGCATACGTTTTGATTGTAACCTTTTCAGAAGGATATCCAAACATTATTTATTATACTTTCATTCACTACTATTTATCATCAGTGTCATCATCTCTCAGCAGAGCTAATGGACATACAGTAACACAGTTCAAGGAATATCCATCACTGGCACATCTATCACGCTCTCTCACTCCACGCTCCAGAGAAGAGTTTTCAACTACATATCAGGAAGTATGCAAATCTCTGTTTATGGACTCTACTCTGCACAATATGGATGCAGATGAATATTTTAATCTATTTAATTCCACCTGTGACGATATCATGAACTCAATTTCACCCTTAAGGTTTAAAAATCGCAAGCCTGTGCCAGTGCCGTGGCATAATGATACTACACATTCACTCAGATATGCTTGCAGACATGCTGAATGTAAATGGAAAAAGGACAGGCTGCAGGTTTCATATGAAATCTTGAATAACTCATACAACATGTTTCAGAAAGCTGGAAAGGCTGCTAAATGTATATATTTTTCTGAACTTATCACAAACAATTAACATAGACCAAAAATAGTTTTCTCTACCATTAACTCTGTGCACCCTTCTGTGCATCCTTTTTCTGAGCCTTCTGTCTCTGTGAACATTTGGAAAAGTTTTTTTATATATAAGATTACAACTTACGATTTAAGATCTCAGATGTCTCACTCGGATTATACTTTTCCCAATGTTTCACTATGCTCTGTCACTTGGTCTGAGTTTAAGACAATTGACTTGGGCTGATGTAGAGAAATTGTAGGTCACATAAAGCCAACAAAAATGTCCCCAGGATGTTATTCCGCCTACTTACCTTAAACAAATTATTGACACTGTTGGTCCTGCCCTGTTGCTGGTCATTAACAAATATCTAGCTACTGGTTCTTTCCCAAACTGTCTTAAATATGCTGTGGTATCACCATATTTAAAAAAAAAAAAAAAAAAAAAAAAAAAAAAAACTTGATCCCTCCACTTTGTCTAATTTTTGTCTGATTTCTAATCTACCTTTTATTTTGAAAATTCTAGAGAAAGTGATATTGATTCTATTACAATCCTATTAACACTGTAAACACTTTACATGAAATATTTCAATCCGGATTGATTGATTGAATACATTTGTTTTATGCTTAAAGACAACATTAAGAACATATATTTGGAGCAGGCAAATGCATCTGTTATGTAAAATGCAGGTGGTTGAATACAAGAATAGAATGAGAAAAATAGGTGAGTATGTAAGTATCTTGCTTACAAGGTGCTTGTGAGCCGATATGATTCTACATTCTCCAAAATGCTCGCTTTCTGTTTCAAATAAGAGGCTGGATTTGAAAATCATTGTGTGGGAATCAGTGCAAGTTCATTCAGAAAATACCCAATCAAATATACTGATAAAACACAATTGTGAATTGATTTTGAAAACTTGGAACATCCATTGCAATGTACTTTAGGTATTTTTTTTGTTTTAGTGAGTATATGTTTTACAAACACACAACTGTTGGAAATGCACAGATATGGTGTTTTATGTCCTTTTGTCCTGTGTGGCATCACAAGTGTCAAGATATGCAGAAAATGATATCTAAAAACACACAAATGCTTTGTGTTCTCCTATGCAATGACTGACAGAGGAACAACAAAAATCACAAGTTTGAATAAGGCATGAGCCTCTTGAAAGAATATGAGTTTGTCCCTTGTCAGTTGCCATAGGAAAAAAAAAAAAAATTTTGGTGGCTTCTCCCAAAATAGCAAACAAAACTCAAATACTCCAGCTTGTACACCCTTGTATCTTTCTCTCCCGCCCCCTCTCTCTTGATATGAGCCCCCTGGAGGGGATGTACCCTAAAAAAACTCAAAATAGAAGAAAAAACGACAGAGTGAAAAAGTGATTTACACTTCTAGATCACAGGTCAAAACTACAGCATTGGACATGTTTTAAAACTGCAAATACATGCTAAACCGGCTTTGTACCATGACAATAATAATAATAATAATAATAATAACAAAATAAAAAAACTAATTCCTTTTATTCTAATTGTGTATAAAGAAGATTGCAGGTAGAAAACATTACAGAAACTTCTTTAACTGGCCTGAGATGTACTGTCTCAGTGTGAATTTGGCGACAGTAGGTCAAAAGATTTGCTGCTGAAATCGATCTGTGCTTTCCCAAAATCTAATCACTAGCTTCAGTGGACAATAATGGAAAAGTTGGTTCATGTATAGGCACATGTGAGCTTCAATTTCTGGATGAAATGTTCATAGAGTGGCGCCAAAAGCAAGTTGTATAGGAAGGTATTTTTAGTTTAAAATGGTGTAATACACTCAACATGAATAATTGATTAACTATACCCCCAAACCCCAAGCCTAATCTCGGTGGAGTAAAATTTATATTTTAGAGTGAAAATGCAACGTTCGTACTCACTATCACTTATGAGGGAAATGTGTTCACACTTGAATTGATGCAAAAAATTCTGATGAACATGTTTCCAAAATTAACAACTTAACCTCTGAGCTCAAGGTATGTCTGACAGGCAAATGTGGGTAGTAACGCGCTACATTTACTTTTATTAGAGTAGGTTTAAAAGTGTGTGATTTTATTCTCACTCAATTATTTCAATTTCTAATTATTATTTTTTTACTTTTAATTCTTTACAATGGGTGGGATTCATTACTGGGTTTAATTTTAATTCATGTGTAATTTATTGAGAGATAATTGAATGGGATTTTACGAGAACGGAAGTTCATACAGCTGTGCACGCTGTCACAGACTGTCACTCAAGTTATCAATGCTGCAGCATCAAACTCTTCAAAGTGAAACACTCTCTTCGGTTACTTAGGAGACCTGGCTGGAGTCACTCAGCACGCCCTGGATTCGAACTCGTGACTCCAGGGGTGGTAGTCAGCGTCTTTTCTCGCTGAGTTACCCAGGCCCCCCACATTCTTCTTCTTCTTGTTGATTCACATTCTTCTCAGTGTACCACCCCCTGCTGGACAGGGGGAAGAATGTCTAGCAAAAAATTACACATTTTGATCTCTTTCTCACCCACACCTATCATATCACTTCTGAAGATATGGATTTAACTACTGGAGTCTTATGGATTACTTTTATGCTGCCATTATGTGCTTTTTGGAGCATAAAAATGTTGGCCTACAGAGCTAAAATATTCTTCTAAAAATCTTAATTTGTGTTCTGCAGATGAAATTAAGTCATACACATCTGGGATGTCACAAGGGTGAGTAAATGATGAGAGAATTTCAATTTTTGGGTGAACTATCCCTTTAAAGTGATCGCTCAGCCATAATTTAATATTCTGTCATAATTTCCCTACCCTAATGCTGTTCCAAACCAGTGTGGCTTTTTGTATTATGTGGAACACAAAATATGTTAGACAGAATTTTAGGGATTGACAGTCTCGGTCAACATTCACTTTCAAAATATGGAGAAAAAAAAATCATTCACTGAAAGTAAATAGTGTCTCAGGCAAGCATTCTATCTACTATCTCCTTATTGTGTTGCATGGAAGAAAGTCATATGGTTTGGAACAACAAGATGGTGAATGATGACAGTATTTCCATTAATAATAATAACAATAATAATAATAATAATTCTGTAATACACGTTAAATGTGTATTATGTAATGGAATATAGGGGAGTTAACGTCTATCATGTCATTTGTGAAAGTAACGAGTTACTCACTAATTGAGTACTATTTTAATTGGATACATTCTTACTCGAGTAATACTTCAGTATTACATTTTTCAGTCCTCCTGCCGTGTCCAGGTTTAGCCTACTTCCCTGAAGCCAAGATCAAATTTGACAAAACTCACCTTGGGCTGATGTTTCTTTTCACATTATATTTAGTATGGATAATATGTGATTAGATAATTTTGGCTCGATAGAGTCAACATTATCAGTCAGAAATTAAGAGGGAGTCTGATAAAACGTGTTCAATTTAATAATTTGCAGAGTTGGGGAATGTACTTTTTAAAGTGTACTTATGTTATTGATATTTCTGGATGAGAGCGGCAGAGCACATCTGGTGAATAACGATTTCTTTCCCCGCACACACATACAGCACAGGATGCGGGTGAGAGAGCTAAAAAAGTACTTTGAAAGAGTGCGGGCTGCTGCTCTCACACAAAATAATCACACATTAGGACATATACCCGTGAAAACTGATGCGCAGTATTAAATGCACAGAATGTATGATAGTACTAACTGTAGAGAGCACATCAATATGAAGACAAAGACAAATCCCGGATATTTAGAGGCAATTTTGAAATCCCGGCCAGATGCTTTTTTCAGGTCTGGAAAAAGAGGACATGTCTGGTGAAAAGAGAACATATGGTCACCCTATGTTACGTTATTTGTTTGTATGTTTGTTTGTTTGTTTTTCATTGCTTCACAAATGCCATGGACTCAGCCGCACTCTGCAAAATTCAGAAGTCTGAAAGGTTTGAGTCCGAGTTAAGACAGAGTAAAATGCATCCGAGTCCATGGCAATCCAAGTCCATTAAAATTGGACTTGTGACTCTAGTAACTGCAGGCAGATACTGTGCCACAGAGCATTCCAGGCCGCGTGCCAGAGAAGAGTTTACGACCTTAACAGCACTTTTGTCAGGGAAAAAAATAAATAAAAATTGTAAAGTGCTTCTTTCTCTTTCTGACTTGCCCTTTCCGTTTTACTTTTAAATACTGCCCCTTTATTTCTTCTCTTGTCCTCTCTAATCTTTTCCACCTTATATTTTGCCAGTCACTCCTGCAGAAGTTGGTAGACAGGTATGATCAATCCCCAGATATCTAGCATTCTGAGGCGCCCTCTCTCCTCTCGCCCTGATCTATGCCTGTGCCAGCGGAGTCTGAGGGCAACAGAGCAGCACTAATGAATTGAACTTGAGCACATCTGCTTTTAAGCAGACACAAGAGTGCTTCTGATTTACACACAGGGATAGGAAGAATGGGACAGACAGACCAGCACTCCTCTGTACACACAGCCTAGGTGGTTTCACTGCAGTGAACGGAACGGTATTTTGCGGCACACAGAGGATGGCTGATCTTTCACCTGACTACTAAAATATTGAGAAACGGTAAAACTTTCTAATCATGACAGCGTCAAAAGGATAGCTCACCCAATAATTTAAGTTCTCTCATCACTTATTCACCCTCTTGTTACAAACCTAAATGCATATTGTTAGTACACCAAACACCAAAGGAGATTTATTTATTTTTTATTTATCAAAGATTAGAAGAATTACTGCATAATGTCATACGGACTATGACTATTTTTTGTGGTAAATTTTGCCCCTGCTTGACAGAATGTGGTTACTATTAACTGTCACTGTATGGACAATAGCTGTGTTAAGATTTTTCAAAAATCTCCTTTTATGTTCCACTGAAAAAATAAGAGCATACAGCTTTGGAACAAAATGAGGGTAAGTAAAAAATATTTTAATTTTTAGCCAAACTATTCGTTGAAGGCCTATTCACACCTAGTCTGTAGTTTTGCCACAAACAACATGCACAACAACAATTTAAAATGTAATAAGATATCTCAATTAACGTCTTCATGTCAAGTCTAAAATATCACACTGCAATGACTTTTTGTTTTTGCAGTTAAAACATTGGCACGACTAGAACGTGTTATTGACCAAATCAACATACAGGACTGGAACTATCCCTTTTATAAAATTATTTATAGCAAACACGGCAGTCGTCAAACTACCACACCTCCAACTACTTCGAAAACCACAGTGTCATCGCTGTGACCACATGACAGCCAGCAGGCTATCATTGCTCTGAGTGCTTCCAGCAAAACTAATAACATTAAGACTATCAGCCACCCCCTCTTATCATAAGACGATCTTTAATTTCCACTTTGCTTGTATTCAAAGCAGGCCTCCAGCCACAGTCACAAGGGCCTGCAAAGAAAAAAAAAGATAAGTTGCCATTTTTTCATCTTTTATGTGGAGCTAGTTGTTTTGTTCGCACTGTGGGCTTTTGCTCTGAAATAAGCCATCATGGTCTTGGCTCCTTTCATGTGGCATCTTCAAAGCCCAGCGAGGGTAGTGTTTATTTAAATCTTTTACAGCACACTTTTAAAATGCATGTCTATGAAGGTGGCAATACAAGATTAAGAACTTATTTCAAAGTCCCGCAGCAATTATTTTCTCTTTTCTTGTCCGTGCCAAGGCTCGTGATTTGCATTGTTTTTTCGATAATCCCTGAAGCAAGTCGTACTGATATATTTGTGCAGCACTTCGCATACTCTATTAATCACATGTGAATAATTGATAAACCATGTTGGGAAAACAATGACACTTCCTCTTTAGAGAAAACAAATGATCCTCATCATAGGGGTTCAAGGTTTAATAGAGCGAGAGAGACTGCGAGAATGTATGCGTGAGTAAGGAGAGAGACAGATGAAAGAAAAAAACTAAATTCAATATTACAGGATATTGAGAAAGGTGTTCAATTGAATTGAAGAGAGAAAGAAGAGAGTGTTACAACTCTAGTCAACTCTAGAATTTTGGGGAAACCACACCTCAGAAAGTGCAGTGCATGTAAATCAGAAGGAGAACAGGAAAAACATGATGCACAAACTCAAGAGATGACTGACGGTTTTAGGGAGAAAAACAGAATGTAACTAGACCCTTTTATGTAACCATGTGTGCTGTGAATTGAATGTAAACAACAGCTAGTTCTAAAACCCAGCTGTTTTCAATCTTGAGAGAAAAGGAGAAAGACACTGTGTGTTTGTGAAATGTGTTTGTCTGCAAAAGACAAGAATAAAAGAGAAACTAAGTGCAACGTTGCAGTATATTTATATTGTTCACCAGTAAAAATGGTCTCTGCACATGATCAGTCTGAAGAAGCTGATTGACCAAATGAGACTTGCTGGTTAACACTCTGGGGTCTGAGGGTGTTTTGGGCCCTGGAGAAGTTTTGACATGCCTTGACATTTGTGCTTTTTTCAGTAGCTTAAAAACACATTAATGGCTAAAGTCTGAAAACACTGTATTCAACACAAACTGGGCTACAATAATATGTGAGCAGCATGTGTGTACAGGTTTGTATTTTTGAGAAAATAACGTTTATGCATGGTTTTTGAAAAAACAAAATGTTGTCATTGAAATAAGGCCATATAACACATACTAAACATTTGTCCACAAGCCTTTTGAGAATTGGATCTTGTAGCCTACAATTTTTGCTACAAAATGATGTGAAAACCATCCTGATCACATTCATACAAAACAATATAGTAATTTAACTTTTGTAAGACACTTTTAGTGTTAGAAAGGTTATATGTGAGGAGGCATGAATGATCATGAATATTGATTGTAATTCACACCTGAGGAGACATAATACCCCTCCCCTGGGCCTATCAATGAGGAATGTGACAGAAAGAGAATTAATATGATGAGACTTAATGATCAAAATGATCAAAATCAAGTTTTAAGTTAAAAGAAGTAATCTGACTATACATATTCTTTATATAAAGACTTCACTTAATTTTAGACCTACACTACCGTTTAAAAGAAGTCTCTTCTGCTCACCAAGGCTGCATTTATTTGATCCAAAATACATAAAAACAGTGATATTTTGAACTATTTTTACAATTTAAAAGAACAGTTTTCTATTTGAATATATTGTAAAATGCATTTGTGATCAAAGCTGAATTTTCAGCATCATTACTGCAGTCTTCAGTGTCACATGATCCTTCAGAAATCATTATAATATGCTGATTTTCTAATATGGGCATATTTAAAGTGTGTTTTACTCATTTAACCTGAACACATATTTGCAAGCACAAGTTGATAATTGTTGATGATAATGAGGCAGCATAAACACTAGTTAAAATATAATCAAAACATTCATATTATTTTAATATTATATTACATATCATATTTATATCATACAGCATACAATTGAAATACCTGCTTTAGCTGAAAAAGCATTTAATTGTAACTAAAACTTGCTTATTAGGACTTATTTTAAATTGCAATACTCCGAATCCTGGCTGGCAAGTCTGGAAACAGTCCCTCTAGTAAAATATGTACATGTTTATATAAAATAGCATGTCAACTAATGAAGACTAAATTACTTACTCGTCCGAAATTGTATCCTCGGCTGGATCAAGTCTCTCTTCAAAATACAAACGTTCATCGGAGTCCCGCTCTTCTTCTGTGAAAAATGTTAACTCTTCGTCACTATCCAGGAGTTTTCTCACTTGTGTATCCTGCTGTATCTTCCAAACACGCAGATAAGTGAATGAACTATATGTTTTCAAGGCACAGTTGGGGGTGTTTATCATTTGATTTGATCATCTCAGCACATTAGCGTATGAATAGCACGCTCTGCTGGTGGGTGTGATCACATTAGTGGTAATTCGCTGAGCCAGTAAAACTGTACATCGCTTTGTTTCATACATATTACATTTCAGAAGAATATTTGTTTTAAATCTGAATTGTTTTATTTCAAAGTAGACATTTTAAGCTTTCTTTAGACATATTTTCATGTTTGTGTGATAAGTATTCGCAGAGTTTCAGTTTTGTGACGTGTTTCAGATATATGCTCAAGAACCCAGAGACTACTTACAGCTCACCCTTTTTATTTTCTTTATTTTACAAAAGCACAAGGTTTTGTTGTTATTGTGAGTGTACACAATTAAAAGTAGACCCTTTATAGTCTCTAATGATGTCTTACACTTATCTGTATGCCCCAAAATGACAGAGAATTTAATGTTGTTTCCGCTGTAATGACAAAAAATCCAGCATCCGTCCGTTGACCCCAGAGGGTTAATCTAGTTAAGAGAGCCTGGTGGAGACACCAGCATACCAACATTTAGTACTGGGGAAAATAATGCAAAACAGACACCTGCTGAGGGAAAAGGCAAAATTATGGTTGCCGTTCTTTAAAACTAACACAATGGTATTAACCTGTAAACAGTTCAGGTTCACAGTACAGGAAGGAGGACATGGGAACAGGGTTCGACACTCAGGTAAGGCTTATTTTAATTCCAGTTTGATCAATACATGGGGGTAGAACATAGACGTGGACTTGTTAAACATAAACTCTTTCACAAAGAACAGATATGAAGTGTCTCTCTATATTGCCAATACTGGACTGGCGACTCTCTCTCGAACTGGAGGCACTCAGGCTCTTTTATGCCGCTCTCCCCGTACTCACTGAAATTAGAGACAGGTGTTAGACCTAATTTAGCTCAGGTGCAAGCGCCCTTACCGCTTTCCCTCTCCACGCTTGACCACGCCCCCGCTGCCACATAACCCTCAGGCACGTCCTGCTGGATTTTTTCGTCATTACAGCAGAAACAACATAAAATACTCCATCATTTTGGGGCATACAGATAAGTGTAAGAAAATAAAATGTCATTGTTACTGATGTAACCTCCGTTCCCCAATGGAAGGAACAAGACTTTGTGTCGAATGAAGTGACACAAGGGGTCTTCCTGAGATGCCAAACGTACCTCTGAACCTGAGAAAAACCCAATGTCAAGTTGGCAGACAGAATTTGCAAAGAGGTGTCACATACAGACCTTAGGTTCCCCGCACCCCTGAGGGGGGGAACAGGTGCTACATGACTAGCATGGGAACAAGCCCGGCAGCCACGCCTTTTCTCTCACTATGTCTCTCACATAGGATGTGAAGCAGCTGGGGCTATCTTAACGCTATGAAATGCGTCGGGGAAGGTGGTCTTTCCTGGTCCTATTCCTTCAGGGGGAAAAGACCCTGCAGAGGCCACATCCTGCACAGTCTAGGGGGAGGTAACATGTGGCAAATACACCACATGGGTTGTGAAACCATATGTGGGAAATGGTACAGTGGTAGGTTCAGCCTAATCAGGGGGGACTCTACAAGCACGGCGACCGGGGCAGAGGAGCTGCCCAAGGGAAATGCGGGTCCGCCAACAGGGGGACTGTACCACGGGAAATACATCACGGGGAGTTTGCATGAAAAGGGAACTAAGCCATGGAGCCCGAACCCAGTAGAGAGCACCTGTGACTTGTAGTGGGTCTGGCCGCAAATTGCTCTGCTGAATTCGCAGGCTAGAAGGTTAGGGAGGAGAACATCCAGGGAGCGATGCTTAGTGGCTAACCTGGGATAGAAGGCGCACTGGAGAAGGGTGCTGTGTGCAAGCGGAACACCTGGTCAGTTGTGCCCATTACAGAGTTCTACCGGCTCTGACCTGAAAAAAACACGGGACGAGACCGACTCAACACTTTGATTCTAAAATCTGGCAAGGGTATTGTGTGTTGCACAGCCCACTGCTCTACTGATGTCTGCTAAGGAGGTGCCATTGCTCAGTGCCCACGAGGATGCCATACTTGTCGTAGAGTGTGCTCGAACCCGCAAGGGGGCGGACATGGCCTGAGTGTGATAAGCTAAGGAAATAGCATCAACGACCCAGTGAGCTAACCTCTGTTTGGAGACGGCGTTCCCTTTCCGGCATCCGCCAAAGCAGACAATGAGCTGCTCAGAACATCTAGGAGCTCTGCGGTCCAAACAGATACGCAAAGCATGTACTGGACACAACAACAAGAAGGCTGGGTCTGCCTCCTCCCGGGGCAGCTTGCTTGTAGGCTCCCAAAGGGGGTCATAGGAACCTTGGGCATGTAGCCCGGTTGTGGCCTCAGAATAATGTGAGAATGTGCCGGACCGAACTCCAGGCAGGCGTCACTGACAGAGAACACATGCAGGTCCCAACCCTCTTGATGGAGGCTAATGCAATCAGGAGGGCCGTCTTCAGGGAGAGGGCCTTGAGCTTAACTGAATCAAGCGGCTCAAAGGTGGAGCCTCCACTCTCCGCTGGGCGAAACCTGCAGCGACAGTGTGTCCGCCATCGTGTTGCGGTTGCCAGGGATGTGAGTGACGTGCAGCGACCTGAGTCATGGCTGACTCCAAAGGAGGAGATGGGGGCGAGTTGTGACATATGATGAGAGCGCATTCCACCTTGGCGATTTATTTACACTACCGTCGTGGTGCTGTCTGAACAGATCAAGACGTGCTTGCCAGAAATTAGTGGGAGAAACCTCCATACGGCAAAAGATACAGCCAACAATTCTAGGCAGTTGATGTGCCAAAGCTGTCGGGGTCCTTTCGAGAGGCCAGCGGCAGCGTGCCCATTGCACAAGGTGCCCCAACCCTGTCAAGAGGTGTCTGTTGTCACCATGACACATCTGGACACCTGCTGCAAGGGGACTCCGGTCTGCAGAAACCAGAGGTCTGTCCAAGAGTTGAAAGTCTGACGGCAAGAAGGCGTGATTGTCACACGGTATGTGTCGTGGCGCCATGCCCATCTCGGGACTCGAGTCTGTAGCCAGTGCTGAAGCGGTCTTATATGAATCAACCCGAGCAGCGTGACTGCGGCTGAGGATGCCATAATTGTTTTAGAGGAACCGCTGTGCTGGGCTCGAAGAGAGCGAGGCACCTGAGCACTGACTTAGCACGTTCGTTGGTGAGACATGCTGTCATTGAGACTGAGTCTAACTCCATGCTGAGAAAAGAGATGCTCTGAACCGGGATGAGCTTGCTCTTTTCCCAATTGACCTGAAGCCCTATACGGCTGAGGTGCCTGAGCACCTGGTCTCTGTGAGAGCACAGTAACTCTTGAGAGTGAGTCAGGATGAGCCAGTCGTTGAGGTAGTTGAGTATGCGTGAAGAAGCGAGGGGACAGGAACAGGCCGAAGGGGAGGACCTTGTACTGATACGCCTGGCCGTCGAACGTAAACCGAAAGAAGGGTCGGTGTCGAGGCAGAATGGAGACGTGGACATATGCGTCCTTCAGGTCTACCGCCACGAACCAATCTAGCTGTGGAACGCAGGTAAGAATCTGTTT
This sequence comes from Moxostoma hubbsi, assembly GCA_032164185.1. Classification (NCBI taxonomy): domain Eukaryota; kingdom Metazoa; phylum Chordata; class Actinopteri; order Cypriniformes; family Catostomidae; genus Moxostoma; species Moxostoma hubbsi. The sequence continues at coordinate 34,002,016 of JAVLUX010000001.1, read as the reverse complement.
CTGCGTGAGCATTTTGAACGGGAGTCTGTATAAGGCCCGGTTGAAAACTCGCTGGTCCAAGATTGGTCGCAACCTGACTTTTTTTTTTGGGGGGGGGGGGGGGGGGGGGTATGATGAAGTAAGGGCTGTAGAAACCCTTCTCCATCTCAGCTGGAGGGACGGGCTCTATCGCATCCTTGAGGAGCAGGGTCGTGATCTCTGCTCGTAAGGCGCTGGCTTTCTCGTCGCGCACGGAAGTGGAGCAATCATCGCTGAAACGAGGTGGGAGCCAAGCGAACTGAATCGCGTAGCCAAGTCGGATGGTCCTGGCCAGCCAGCGCAACGGATAGGGAAGTGAAAGACACACATCCAAACTTTGCGCGAGGGGCACTAACGGGATGATCGCTTTTGACATACCGGGCGGGGCTTCGCGGTGGGTGGGAGCAGGTAATAGCGCATCGGGAGGCAGAAGAGCTTCTTGAGGTTTGGGTGCTGAGAAAAGACTCAAAGTACTTACCTTGCTCCGCGCACCTGGCAGGGGGTGGGTTAGAGACTGTGGAAGAGGTCCTAAAGAGGTGTCTTCGGAATTCATCAGCGCTGGCCTGCCAGGGCTGAGCAGTCGTGGGGCCGGAGTCCTGGAAGGTATCCTGGAGACGGGTGGCATACGCCGCCTGCGAGGTGCTGGGGCTGAGAGCTGGGGGGGCTGATGTTTAGCCGCAGGGGGATACCCTCGGCAAGCAGGCGGGGCACGCTGGTTTGGTGGCGCTGTGGCAAGATGTGCCATCTGCTTCTTCACCTCCTAAAACTGCTGGGCGAAGTCCTCGATGGTGTTGCCGAATAGGCCAAGCTGGGAGACGGGGACATGGAGAAAGCACGCCTTGTCAACGTTGCACATCTCGACCATGTTCAGCCAGAGGTGACGCTCCTGGACCACGAGGGTAGCCATCGCCCACCCGAGTGCCTGTGCTGTGACCATCGTGGCTCTGATAGTGAGGTCGGTGGCAGAGCGCAATTGAGGAACACGTTGGGGTCCAAACTACCCTGGTGCAGATCTATGAGTGCCTTGGCTTGTTGAACTTGCAGGAGAGCCATGGCATGCAGGGTGGAGGCAGCCTGTACGGTGGCGCTGTAGATTTTCGAGGTCAGTGATGACCTCATTCTACAGGCTCTGGAGGGGAGTACTGGGCAGTGGATCGAAACCGCTCTATCCACCTGGGGGACCTCCATGTACCCGTGGACTGCCCCGCCATCCAGGGTAGTGAGAGTGGACGAGCGGAGGGGGTGGTTACGGGCAGTATAAGGTGCCCTCCGTAACCGCATCAGCTCATCGTGCACTTCCGGGACGAACGGAACCTGGCTATGAGCGGCACCCCGACCCGATAAACCGATTGAGTAGCCGTTAAGGGGGGGCTGAGGTTTCCAGGCCCGGGAAAGCATAGCGGACATCTGGGCGTCAGCCTCAGACTGGGCGAGCAGACCCAAAGGTGGCAGCCCACACGAGTCATCAGCATCAGACGCCGCTCAATGGAGAATGCCGGCTGGCCACAAGGCGAGCCGCACTCATCCCTAGCACAGACGGAAGCAAGCAAGCGTGCCGGGGGGCGGGTGGTTTGTGAGGATTTTACAGGTGAAACCAAGCCCGTTGTCATCCCCAAATTGCCTTCATCGCCAGCCGGATCATCCTCAATCCCGTGGGAAGAAGGAACGACGCAGGGGGGCGGATGAAGTGGCTTTCTCTCGTGAGAAAAGAAAGCCGCGACCGCAATGTTGCCATGGCTATGTTCTCGCACTGAGAACATGAACCATCCATAAAACCCTGCCTGTGTGTGATCGCAGCCCAGGCCCGCAAGGCAGCTTTTATGACCGTCAGAAGTGGAGAGAAATCAACCGCATCCAGGAACTACACAGTGGCAGAAAGACATTTTTAAAAAGATGCGTCCTGAAAAGGACGTTCAACTCCTGCTGTGTATTGCTCTTTTTTGAGTGGGAACTCAAACTTTTAGTGGAAATAAACTCTTTTTAGGAGGAGAAACACTCTTTCAGGCAATGAAATCGATATCGAAGCGCCCAGGGGCGTGAACTGCACAGCGTGCAGAGAGAGAGAATGCCAGCTGGAAACACGCCGGAGATCCAGCAGCTGTGCTTATCGCCAGAAGAGGTGTATGGAACAGTGATGAACTCAGCTTGCTGTTGCACAACCGTTTGGATCCAAAAAAAATTCTGACTGGCACTCACTGCCCCGCTTCCCTTTATACCCGTATGTCAGGGGTGGAGCATGCAAATTCTGTCTGCCAACTTGACATTGGACTTTTCTCAGGTTCAGAGGTACGTTTGGCATCCCAGGAAGACCCCTTGTGTCACTTCATTTGACACAACATCGAGTGAGTGACAGAAGGGGAAAGGGTGAGCTTTAAGTAGTCTCTGGGTTCGCAAGCATATATCTGAAACACGTCACAAAAATGAACTTTTACTCCGTGAATACACAAAACATAACATGAAACATATGTCTAAAGAAAGCTGAAAATGTCTACTTTTAAATAAAATTATTCAAATTTAAAACAAATATTCTCCTGCAATGTAATATGTATGAAACAAAGTGATGTACAGTTTTTACTGGCCCAGCAAATTATCTCTAATGTGATCACACCCACCAGCAGAGCGTGCCATTCTTACGCTAATGTGCTGAGACGATCAAATCAAATGATAATTGCCCCAGACTGTGCCTTAAAAACAAAGTCATTAACTTTTCTGCACAATTGGAAGATGTTTGTATTTTGAAGAGAGACTTGATCCAGCCGAGGATACAATTTTGGACGAGTAAGTCATTTAGTTTTCATTAGTTGACATGCTATTTTATATAAATGTGTACATATTTCACTAGAGGGACTGTTTCCAGACTTGCCAGCCAGGATTCAGAGTATTGAAATTTGAAATATGTCCTAATAAGCAAGTTTTAGTTACATTTAAATGTTGTTTTGGCTAAAGCAGGTTTTTAAATGATATGCTGTATGATATAAATATGATAGGTAATATGATATTAAAATAATATGAATGTTTAGATTATATTTTAACAAATATTTTTGCAAATATGTGTTCAGTTTAAATGAGTAAAATGCACTTTAAATATGCCCATATTAGAAAATCACCATCTTATAATGATTTCTGAAGGATCATGTGACACTGAAGACTGCAGTAATAATGCTGAAAATTCAGCTTTGATCACGAATGCGTTTTACAATATATTCAAATAGAAAAATGTTCTTTTAAATTGTAAAAAGAGTTCACAATATCGCTGTTTTTACTGTATTTTGGATCAAATAAATGCAGCCCCGCGACCCTGTACAGGATAAGCGGTTGACGATGGATGGATGGATGGATAAATGCAGCCTTGGTGAGCAGAAGAGACTTCTATTAAACGGTAGTGTAGGTCTAAAATTAAGTCTTTAAGACTGTATAGTCATATTACTTCTTTTAACTTAAAACTTGATTTTGAACATTAAGTCTCCTCACATTCATTCTCTTTCTGTCACATTCCTCAGTGATAGGCACAGGGGAGGGGTCTTTTGTCTAATCAGGTGTGAATTATAATCAATATTCATGATCTTTGATCCTCCTCACATATGACATTTCTAACACTAAAATTGTCTTACAAAAGTACAATTACTATATTGTTTTGTATGAATGAGTGATCAGGATGGTTTTCACATAATTTTGTAGCAAAAACTCTAGGCTACAAGATCCAGTTCTCAAAAGGCTTGTGGACAAATGTTTAGTATGTGTTATATGGCCTTATTTCAATGACTTAAAACATTTTTTTTTTCAAAAACCATGCATAAACATTATTTTCTCAAAAATACAAACAGGTTGCTCACATATTATTGTAGCCCAGTTTGTGTTGAATACAGTGTTTTCAGACGTTCGCCATTAATGTGTTTTTAAGCAACAGAAAAAAGCACAAATGTCAAGGCATGTCAAAACTTCTCCAGGGCCCAAAACACCCTCAGACCCAGGGGGTTAAACAAAATCAGAGTCCTTTTTGTCTGGTAGCCAAAGGGGCAAGAAAAAAAAACAAAACAGGCAGACTAGATAAGTGATACTCTAAGAAAAAATGACAAAAGATTCATCAATAATTGAACAGTGGAGTCTCTTGAGTTTTGTGCTGTCATATATAGACATGTCAACTTAACCCTGGAGAGAGAGAGAGAGAGAGAGAGAGAGAGAGAGAGAGAGAGAGAGAGAGAGAGAGAGAGAGAGAGAGAGACCATTCACAGGCACACAAGCCTCCTGTCACCTCATTCAGATACAGCAAACAATTAGATAACTCAATCAATACACAACACTGTCCAGCTCTAATACATTAAAATATGGCAAACATGGAATCAAGCCACTGGAAAGTCCTCTAAAGTTAAGTGTACTTTTAAAAGTTTGGCCTCCCTGAGGGCCAAAAACTATCGTCTCAAAACTGTGATTGATAGACTCACCTTCCCAGACCGTTCAATATGGATATGTTCTTAATAGACACCCAAAGGCTCCTTGAATGAAGTTCAAAAGACTTGACATGCAATTAAAATGTAAGCAATGCTTGAAGTTATTTCAGTTTTGGAGATAAAGATAAATACAAGAACGATAATGATGTCATAATGATCCAGGGAGAGTGAATTATTGACTCTGTTTTGCAAACAAAGATGAAAAGCCTTGATCGATAGACAAAAATCGTTCATCTGCATAAGTAAATGCATTGCTTTAAGTCTGATCTACTGCAAAATTGGAAAGGCTTCAATGCCTACTTGAGGCTAGATGAGCACGCAAAACCTGTTTACTATAAAATAGAGCCCTTAAAGCATGATGAAGTCTTCCAAACATAGCACTGTTTTTAAAGGAGTTTTCAGGTAACCTTGGATCAACACCAGCTGGAAACTGAATGTGGCTGCAACATGACTTAATGTTTTGTTTACTAGATCTCAAAACAGTACATGATGCCCATTAAAATTCCACTGACTTAATTAAGCATCATTACAGTAAATACAATTTAATTTAATCCAAACATGCTTTATTACAATCCATTGAAACAAATCTGCACCAATCTAAGGTCTCCAGTAAATCCAGGCAAGGGATAGCAAAATATTGATCAGTCCCAGCCAATACAATCAAAATTGATTTCAATGCACGTCACACATACATCTGTAAAGACATCAATAGTGATCACACGCTTATTTATTTAAGCCTTCCTACCTGTGGTTAGAAACAGCCATGGCTGTTTCCAATGGCCTCCATCCATCAAAGCTTATCCATCATGATCAATATGGTTCAATAATGTCCTCTTTAGACAGAACACTGAGGCAGGGTGCAAGGACACATAGATCTAAATTGGTGTAACAGCAACTATTGAAAACCAAAGAGATAATAAGGTAAACTGCACTGGAATAGTCTTATCTTACAGTGAAATCGAAAACAGTAGGTTGACTTTTTCTTTAGATAAAATTAGTCTGTGCTTACTGAAATTCGAAACACTGCCCCTTTTGGTCAAATCAGTAAGTGTGGTTTGGCATATATGCACACGTGAACTAAATTGTCCTAGTGTATACTCTCCACATAGGGGCACCAAAAACAAATTTTGAAGCGAGTTGTTTTTAGCTCTAAAAGCAGTAATATAGTGAAAATGAATGCATGTTTTATAACATGTACCCCTCAACCCAAATCCAATACATAAACCAATCCATAAGTGGAGTAAAAATGTAATATTAGAGGGAAAATTGCAACCTCCAAATTACTCTCATCACTGATTATGTGAACACAGTTACTTCTTGGTTTGAGCATCTAGTCACACCACAGTGGAAGGTGAACATGCTGGAGCCAATGTGTAATGTCACGCCAGCAGAGGGAGCCCTCTCCCGAGTACTGACTGTGTGCCGCTCCCTCTGCTTCATTGTTTACTTCCTGTTTTTATGATATTTAAGCATGGCCTGTCTAACAGGCCATCGCGAAGTATTGCCAGTTTACCTGCCTTACCGAGCGTTTTTTTCCATTGCCATTGTCTTGATAACTTGTGTATGACCTTTTGCCTGCCTTTACCACTCTTGCTTGTTTTGGAATTACCCCTTTGCTTTGCTGCCACAGATTTGACTGCTACTTTGTATTGAACCACTGCCCGCTTTAACGATTACGATATCTGCCTGCCGATTCTAACCAGTTTGCTGTAGATTATAAATAAACATCTGCACATGGATTCTGCCTCAGCGTCCGCATCTTTACAGAATACTTCGCCACCGATGACTCCAGCAGAAGTTTCTAATCTACAGAAGGCATTCGCTTACCAAAATGACATTCTCAAGGAGTATCAAGAACAGCTGAGTAAACTACAGGCTACTAACGCCTATCTCACTCAATACCTCCATTCATTGCCGCCACCCATGCCTAAGAAGGTAAGCTTTGCTTTTCCTGATAAATTTGACGGCTCAGCAGAGCATTGTAAAGGATTTCTACGACAGGTAGAAATCTTTTTCAAACATCAAAAGGATGATTTCGAGTCAGATTAGAAAAGATGCGCTTTTCTAATGACTCTTCTGACTGGAAAAGCTATTGATTGGGCCGCAGCTGTCTGTGAGACTGACCGTTTGATTCAAACTTCGTCTGCGTATTTCATCCAACAGATTAGAGAAGTATTTGAATACCCAGCAGGGGGTATGGATATCTCTACTCAACTCGTGCAACTAAATCAAGGTCGACGATCCGCTGCTGAATACGCTATTGAGTTCAGAACGATCGCAGCTCAGAGTGGTTGGAATGACGTTGCATTCAAGGCCATGTTCCAGCGAAGTTTGAATATCGAGTTACAGGCAGAACTCGCTTGCAAGGGTGAAAATTGTTCTTTTTCTGAGTTCGTGACTCTCGCTATCAAAATCGATAACCTCATGCGTAACTGCCCCGCTAAGTCCAGGACACCCTCTATGAGAATCGCTTCAATTAATCCACCTGCTCAAACGTCCCATCCATTTATATCCACTACTCAACCTGGCCCAGAACCCATGCAGTTAGGAGTCACAAAACTCTCTAGGGAGGAGAAATCTCGATGCCTGACTAATAATTTATGTTTCTACTGTGGAAATCCAGGCCATGTCAATGCTGAGTGTCCACTCAAAACCCAGAAAGTTACCAAATCTACTAGCCGGGTGGGTGTTGACCATTTCCCTCCTCTTTCAACCAAATTTTTCACTATCAAAGTCAAGATTACTTCTAAAAATAACTCCACTGATTTCACAGCACTGGTCGACTCCAGATCAGCACTTAATTTGATTCATCAAAACATTGTCAGCAAATTCAACATCCCCACACAACCTTGTGATCCACCTCTCAAAATCAACGCCATAGACAATAAACCTATCGGAGAAGGCATCAAACAACAAACCTTGCCCGTAAGACTTCAAGTTGGACTTTTTCATTCTGAAATCATCTCTTTTTATGTGATTGATTCCCCCCCCAACGAAATCATCCTAGGCCATCCGTGGTTATCAGTTCATGATCCAGTCATCTCTTGGCGGCTCGGTGAGATCACACAATGGTCATCCTTCTGCAATACACAGTGTATCAATGCCTCTGTAACCAAGTCATGTTTAACCACGAGCATTGAAAGTCCAGATTCTAAGCCAGTCGTTATTCCCTCTTGTTACCATGAATACCAAGAAATTTTCAGCAAGAGCAAAGCTACACTTCTCCCACCACATCGTACTTGGGATTGTGCTATTGATCTCCTGCCGAATGCCATGCCCCCCAAAAGTAAGATTTATCCTCTATCACATCCAGAAACGCAGGCCATGGAGGAATACATAGAAGAGGCGCTCAGTTCAGGTTACATTCGTCCCTCCACTTCTCCAGCAGCTGCAGGCTTTTTCTTCATGGAAAAGAAAGATGGAGGACTCCGGCCATGTATCGATTACAGAGGTTTGAACAACGTCACTGTCAAATTTAGTTATCCCTTACCTTTAGTACCCTCAGCTCTTGAACAACTCCGTGAAGCAACCATATACACTAAGCTAGACCTCAGGAGCGCATATAATCTTATCAGAATTAGAGAAGGGGACGAGTGGAAAACAGCTTTTCTGACCTCTAGGGGGCACTATGAGTACCAGGTCATGCCATACGGACTTGCCAACGCACCAGCAGTCTTTCAGTCATTCATCAACGAAATCTTCTGGGACATCCTAAACAAGTACGTAATTGCTTACATCGATGATATCCTCATTTACTCCAAGTCTGAATTAGAACACAAAGATCATGTCAAGTCTGTGCTCTCTAGACTTCTTGCAAACCAACTCTATGTAAAGGCAGAGAAATGTGAGTTCCATGTCAACCAAACTTCGTTCTTGGGGTACAACATCAGCCATCAGGGTGTTGAAATGGATAACTCCAAGGTTACAGCAGTCACTGAATGGCCCCAACCCACCACAGTCAAGGAACTACAGCGCTTTCTTGGATTTGCCAACTTCTACCGACGCTTCATCCGCAATTACAGCACTATTGCTGCCCCCTTAACATCTCTGCTGAAGGGTAAACCCTCAAAATTAAAGTGGACTGAAAATGCCACACAAGCCTTCTCCAAACTTAAGTCCAGTTTCACCACAGCACCCATCCTCAAGCATCCAGATCCCAGTTTACCATTTGTCGTCGAGGTAGATGCCTCGGACAATGGAATTGGAGCTGTACTCTCCCAACGTCATGGACAACCAGGCAAGCTATATCCCTGTGCTTACTTTTCTAGGAAACTCACGAACGCAGAACGTAACTATGATGTCGGCAATAAGGAACTCTTATCCATGAAGGCTGCAATTGAAGAATGGAGACACTGGTTGGAGGGTTCTACCCATCCTTTCATGATTATCACTGACCATAAAAACCTAGAGTACGTCAAGAGTGCTAAGAGACTAAATCCTCGGCAAGCACGTTGGTCCCTATTCTTCACCAGATTCCAGTTCACTGTAACATACAGACCAGGAAGTAAAAATAGCAAGGCAGATGCCTTATCCAGATTACATAGCCATCTCCAGACAGAATCCATGCCCGAACCTATCCTACCACCCCCAATAATCGTTGCACCGGTCACGTGGGATCTGATGGAGGAAATTCAACGGGGGCAACAGAGAGAACCCACACCACCCAATTGTCCCGCCAATAAACAATATGTTCCGGTGAACCTTCGTGCTAGAGTCATCCAATGGGTCCATACTTCACTCAGCTCAGGTCATCCAGGTATCTCACGAACACTCAACCTCACACAAAATTCATTTTGGTGGCCATCAATAGTTAAGGATGTAACCAATTTTGTCAAGTCCTGCTCCATCTGTGCACAGTCCAAAACTCCTAAACACTTACCCTCTGGTCTGCTACAGCCTCTGCCCATCCCACAACGACCTTGGTCTCATCTGTCCATTGATTTTGTCACAGATTTACCTCCGTCAACCGGATTCACGACAATCTTAGTTATCATTGACCGTTTTTCTAAATCCTGCCGTTTAGTACCCTTGAAGGGCCTCCCCACAGCCATGGAAACAGCTCTTGCACTCTTTCAACATGTCTTCAGAGTCTTTGGCATCCCTGAGGATATTGTTTCTGATAGAGGAACTCAATTCACTTCTCAAGTTTGGAAAGCCTTTTGTAAGCAGCTGGACATCAACGTCAGCCTGACCTCAGGATATCACCCTCAGTCCAACGGTCAAGTGGAGAGGCTGAATCAGGAAATTGGCCGGTATCTTCGGTCTTACTGCAGTCGTGAACAGCATCGCTGGGCAGAGTTTCTACCATGGGCAGAATATGCCCAAAATTCCTTAAAACACTCCTCCACTGGTGTCACCCCATTCCAATGCGTGCTTGGTTATCAACCTCCTATGTTCCCGTGGTCAGGTGAACCTTCTACTGTACCTGCAATCGATGACTGGATTCGTCGTAGTGAGAGGGTGTGGAACTCCGCTCATGTACACCTGCAAAGAGCTGTCAGGAATCAGGAATCAGGAAGTTCAAGCCAATAGACGACATCGTCCACACCCTCCCTACCAAATTCGACAAAGGGTCTGGCTCTCCACACGGGATCTCAAGTTGCGGCTACCAAGCAGGAAATTAAGTCCAAGGTACGTAGGCCCGTTCAAAATTCTAAGACAGATTAACGAAGTCACGTATCAATTGGAACTTCCTATTATCGTGTCTCTCCTTCCTTCCATGTTTCCCTCCTCAAACCGGTCCACCTCGGGGCTGACCCCAACACTGAGAGTCAGGAACCACCTCCACCGCTGGACATTGATGGGTCCCCTGCTTACGTGGTTAGGGAGTTATTGGACTCGAGAAAGAGAGGTGGTCAGCTCCAGTATTTGGTGGACTGGGAGGGGTACGGCCCTGAGAAGAGGTCTTGGGTAGCCGCCCATGATATCTTGGACCCGACTCTTATCAGGGACTTCCATCGAGCCAGACCCGATCGTCCAGCACTGCGGCCACGGGGACGCCCTCGTCGAGCGCCAGGAGTCGCTCCTAGGGGGGGGGGGGGGGGGATTCTGTAGCAGAGGGAGCCCTCTCCCGAGTACTGACTGTGTGCCGCTCCTTCTGCTTCATTGTTTACTTCCTGTTTTTATGATATTTAAGCATGGCCTGTCTAACAGGCCATCGCGAAGTATTGCCAGTTTACCTGCCTTACCGAGCGTTTTTTCCATTGCCATTGTCTTGATAACTTGTGTATGACCTTTTGCCTGCCTTTACCACTCTTGCTTGTTTTGGAATTACCCCTTTGCTTTGCTGCCACAGATTTGACTGCTACTTTGTATTGAACCACTGCCCGCTTTAACGATTACGATATCTGCCTGCCGATTCTAACCAGTTTGCTGTAGATTATAAATAAACATCTGCACATGGATTCTGCCTCAGCGTCCGCATCTTTACACAATGTAAACATTTCTGATAGGAGATGGCGCCTGTCAGTGTGTCTGCATAACATGGCTGATCCTATGGTATTGGGACTCTCTGAAACATTCATTGGAACTACACTACCAGTCAAAAGTTTTGAAACACTTGACTGAAATGTTTCTCATGATCTTAAAAATCTTTTGATCTGAAGGTGTATGCTTAAATGTTTGAAATTATTTTTGTAGACAAAAATATAATTCTGCCACCATATTAATTTATTTAATTATAAACTAAAATAAAAAATGTTTTTGAAATTGATGTCTTGGACCAAATAATAAAGAAAAGCAGCCAATAAGTGCTCAACATAGATGGAAACTCCTTCAATACTGTTTAAAAAGCATCTCAGGGTGATACCTCATGTAGTTGTTTGATAAAAAATGTCAAGAGTACATGTCGGCAAATTCTAGGCAAAGGGTGATTACTTTGAAGATGCTAAAATATAACATAGTTTTGATTTATTTTGGATTTTGTTTAGTCACAATATAATTCCCATAGTTCCATTTATGTTATTCCAAATTTTTGGATGCTTTACTATTATCTAAAATGTGAAAAATTATAATAAAGAATGAGTAAGTGTTTAAAAACGTTTGACCGGTAGTGTATGTCTTGCATCCTTCCAATATTTCTTCCTCATATCAACTAAACATCTTTTTCCATTGGCTTGCTTGCTGGGGATTGTAAGGCACAATTTTTATTATAAAACTGCTCTGGATTATTAAATAAAATAGAATAGAACCTAGAAAAAACATTATGTTTGAGCAATAACTATACAATACTGCCTTGCAAGCACCATAACGAAGACTCGGGCACGTATATGTTTCTCTGTGTTTCCTACTTGATGATGGCCTAAGAGAATAACCCCTAGCATGCGCACACATTACTTTGAAATTATTCACCGCTGTCTCATTGACTCATCAGAGCAGGTCTCGCTGAAGGGACAGTTCAAGAAATATTTTCATATTGCTCAGACAGGATGGAGGAGGGCTGACAGCGAACATTTAAAACCATCAGCGTCGTTGTATTAGGCTTTCTCGACCAGTGAGTCAGAGAGCCATTTAGATCCTGAGCACATATGCATTGAATGACAAGCCAAGAAGCATGTGGATGTAAAAGAGAGAAACAAAGCATCTGCAAATGTACAACAAAGAGAGCAATAGAGGGTAGAAAAGACAGCACTGTGATTAATCAAAGAGAATAAACAAAGATGTCAGGCAAGGTCCACACATTGATTTTGCTAATGCCGAGTTTACACTACACGATTTTAAACCCGATTTTCGCTCGTGGACACTTTTGTGGAGATCGCCGTCAAAAGCCTGAAATTGTGGGCAAATCTGAAACGATCGCAATATATGAACTATACAAGACGTGATTTGAGAGAATCGGTGACGCGATGTCAGCGAGATATCTAGAATGTTAAATATCTGGACCTGTCTGCGACTCCAAATAGTGCAGTGTGAAATATGTTTTGACTGAATACAACAGCAGAGTTGACCTACAGCCAATGAGAGAGTAAGCAACGGGGCACGGGAAGTTTCAGTGGGAGGAGTCCTGATGTACCAGCAACAGAACATCAACTAGCATGGCTGGGCTATTAAGAAACTCTAATTGGACCAAAGAAATGGAGGAAAAATTAGTGGAACACTGGCAGGAGCACCAGATTTGATGTTTCCTCTGAACTATACCACAACCAGGTGGAGAAAGAGAAGAGTTGGAGAGAAATTGCCAATTCTCTTGGATAGTTGGTTAAGCAAATAGTTCGATTTTTCAGTAAGAGCTACTTTTTCATATTGTAACCAAATAAAATATATGATGCCTTGAGGCGACAAAAACATACACATCATATTCTGAAATGCATAACATATGATCATGCATTTGTTTTCGTATCTCGTATCACTTCTCGCGTGTACTCTGTTGTGAAACGTAATTTGGAGTCCAGGCAGAGTTGTCAGGGATTTGTCAATAGTGAAATGTCTTGTAATGTGTTCACCCCTGTAGCCGATTTGTTGCGTAATTTGAAAATGCTACGACTTCAGTGACAAGACAGACAATTTTGTAATATGAACTGTACCACGATCTGACGTCTTTGAAAGTTGTGTAGTGTGTAGGAGCAATTAGTCTCTCATTCACACAGGAATGAAAAATAAAACGGAGATTTCAATAACACTATCTAGTATACTTTGGAAAAGGGTTTATTGTGGACATGGCCTTAGTCCAATGTATCATTGACCAGTCCCTCCAGGATTTTGCGATCACAAGAATTCTTGCAAATTCAACCAATCTCTGAATTATTTGTGATAGCTTGCGATTTTGTATAATACCCACAAAGTTTCCACAAAAAACTTAAATCAGAGGGAATACCATTTCTTTCCTTCATGTTTGACAGAAACAAACGCTTGAAAAGCCTGAGGCAGTCGCAACTTATCCAAATGCACAGCTGCCATTGTATCATCTCCATAGTAACAGTGTAAGGGTTTACACCTCGTTTTCACCACATTTTGCATTCACTATCAAAATCCTTGTCTAAACTTTCACAGGACTGCAGACAGAACACATACATCACAGCTAGTGCTGCAAATGAGACACAAAAACCTGCATTTATACAAAGAATCAAGGCAAACATTTTAATACAAACCAATCAGATTGTAATCTCCCAATACCCACATGTTTCAGCTAAATGTATGGTATTTAAAAAAAACTGCAATGTTAACTGCATATTCAGTTATTATGCACAAAAATATTTACATGTAATTGCATTTACAATGTAATTAACACAATTACAGAGGTATATAATGATGATTTGTGAGTTTTCACTGCAAAAACAATACCAAAAAAGGCTGCAAATTTAATCGCAAAACTTGAGAATAGCCGCAGCAAATTCAGTCATTTTGGGCTGCAAAAATCAGAAAAAAAGTGCCGTGAAATCCAGTTGGGACTGACTGATAGACATTAGGAGAGCCAAAATCAAAAAATTGCACACAATTCTGATATGTTTTCAAAATCTGATTTAGAACTGACTGTACACTGTCATTTTGCAAGTAATTAAATCAGAACTCTTTGTTCAAGGGCTGGGTATTGGTAAATACCAGCAACCACTAAGACATACCACCAAAGTCCCTGCAAGGCAAGTCAGGTCACTTTGCGTCATTGGCAGCCTGTACATTTTAAGTCTTGGCATTCAATGCAATTCATTCCATTAAGGAACATAGTTTCACGATGAATAAGACACCCTATGCCTATGGACATCATACATTACATCGCTAACATAAAAGCCAAAAAGCAAGCTCAATTTTAAATGCAGCATGATCGATTTGTGAAAATTATTCAAAAATCATATTTTTTTCTCATGAAAATACCAAGGAGGTCTATAATACCTGGAAAAGCTATCTAATAATATTTGTGATTTGCTAGCAATACATTTTGTTTCTTAATGGTACATGATTACGTTTCAAAACTTGAAACGACACTGAATACTCAAGCAGCCTAATTTACACTTAGAAAACTCCTGATGTTGCTTTAACAATGCAAAAAGCACTTACCAATTTACTTTAAGTGAAAATCAATAATCCTTTCCTGTTTAATAAATTAAATAATTACATGGTCATGCAGAACATCTCTGGTTTTTAAATCCATAAGGATCTCTTTCTCGATGGTGATAGTGACAGTGACAGCGTCAGCTATAGATCTCGCGCTCTTCGCATTCAAATTCTGTGCATTCCTTAAAGCGAGATTGTGTTACTCAAGGCCAGCTAGAAGGCCTAGACCAGGACATATCCTAAAGACCACACCTACCAAGAACAAATTAACCAATCTGATTGGCTGATCAATCTGACAATCTGCCAATAGATAACTATTCATTTGCACAGTTGAGGGATTCTGTGGACATTCTGAAGGCCTAACAGGGTGGAGCTCAGACTCACCCACTGCTTCGGCCAACGAGCACGGCATCTCGGGCATGCAATTTGTGAAACAGTCATCACACTTTGCTTGTAAGCAAAATAAATTCTGATTGGATTCAATTTTATTTCATTTTTATTTCTATTCATTTTTAGTTTAATTACAAGTAGAAAGCGATTGAATACATGGAAAAAAAAGGTGACTGAGAATGAAAAGATGAAAAAACATTTATTTATTAGGCATGTTAGAGAATTCGCCACTGCTTTGCATCCATGTTTGTAACACATTCAGGCAGCTCTTTTCTATTGATTAAAAAGCAGCTCCTATCTAATTGCACATACATTTATTCATTTAGCAGATGTTTTATCTAAAGTAACTTACAAAATTAGGAAGGATACAACATAAGCGATTCATCTTAAGGTGACACTAACACGAAAAGTGCTGCATGACAAAGTTTCAATTGCATTTTAAAAGTACTAGCTAAAACAGAGATTATAGTGCAAAATATTTTTTTATTATTATTATTATTTAATATTATTATTATGATTGTAGGGTCAAGTGCTCATGAAGAAGTTATGTCTTTAGCTGTTTTTTGAAGACAGAGAGGGAGTCTGTTTCGTGGATGGAGTTGGAAATGTAGTTCCACCATTGAGGAACAGTAAAGCCAAAAGTCCGGGAAAGGGATCTGATGCCTCTTTGCATTGGCACTACAAGGTGATGCTCATTTGCAGACTGCAGATTTCTGGTGGGTATGTACCTGTAGCTCTGTAGGAATGCTTGTAGATAAACTGGCGCAGACCCAGTGACTGTTCTGTATGCCAGCATCAGAGCATTGAACTAGAACTTAAATGAATGAGGATAGACATGGTCTAGATTACGATCAAAAAACCTATTTCAACTCAGCAATGAAATCCGACAGTAATGTTCAGAGCCTGCCCTGCCTAATAAGCAACATTTGTGGATGTATAGGGCTCCCACTGCCACCAGGGGCCCTCCTACCACTGGTTCAGTATAGCCATATACTGTAATTATTTGCAATAAGTGAAAATAGCACTAGGCACACATACCATCTACGTACATATGCATGCCAAAAGTCTGATGGAACCTGTCAAAACTATTACAAATATTATATATACTTTGAAGAAGTATACCCAAGTACCCTCACCCTAAGAGCTGATGTGGTGACTTTAGTAAGACAACTGGTTAGTTGCGTGGACAATCCGGGTTTGATTCCATTTTAGCCTATTTCAGTATTTTCCTCTTATCAATCTATGTAAGCGAAGACACACAGTGCATGCCACTGGAAAGTCACTTACAATATTTTAAATAAAAATGAGCACAAAATGTCAAAATAAAGTTTCTTCCATTCATAAGAAAACCAGTGACCCTTCTCATCCTATACTGTCTCTGATGCTGCTTCTGGAGTTTACCAAAAATTTGACAATCTGTATCTTCTTTAATTGAACTGTTGGGGAAAAATATGAATGTACAAATAAATAAAACTTTGTAAAAATATTGTTACAAGGATCTAAAGTGTGCAATATTGTGAGAAAAAGAACCACAATATATTGATACATAATTTGCTTTTTTTTTGTTCATTTCCAGAAATTGGGTTGGGATTGGATTTGCAAAAATCAGACCAGAAAAGTACAAATAAAATTTGCAGTAAAAAAAAATGACCTTCTGAACTTCCACACAGAGCTAAAGCAGGTTTCTTTGAAGAATCCCAGTACTTGTGATAAAACCCTATAAAATATACACCATACCTAGCCTTTCTAGTTAATTCTGAAAAAGACTTGTGATCAATTGTATAATTGACAAATTAATGATTATTGTGATGTACCTTTTTAAAACATGTGTAGTGATTTGTAATCAGTTCTAACTAACAAATCAATGATTCTAATCTTTAATCTTGTATTGATCAAGTCATCATTTTATCTTTAATCTTGACAATCAGGTTTCTCATAATGTGTAATGTATTATCCATGTTGTAAAACTAATGAAATAACCAGTATGATTTGTAACCAGGGATTTTCATGTTTTGTTACTGACACAAATAATATTCATGAAAGAATGTCATATTTAGTATGTAAATGCTTGCTTCAATACGTAGAGAATGTTGATGACAATGAATGTCATGTCTCTTGTACTGTTTTCAGATATAAAAGTTCATGATTACGCATGCACTATTTTTGAGCGGGAGTTTGTAAGAATCCTCCACAAAGGATCATGAATCAACTTTTGAAAAGGACAGTCCAGTCGACCATGTGACTCTGGAAATTCACTTCTGATTGGCACAGGACACCTTTGGGGTGAGGCCAATTTCAATTCAAAACTTTCCTACCCAAGGAAGAACTCCCCCTTTTCTCCCCACTCTCACTCTCTTCTTATGCTGAAATTCTCTCTTGCAATGCTCTATTCGGAACTGTCGCTTGCTGCTTCCAGATCCTCCATGAAATGTAGTGTCCAAGGAAAACTCAGGACACACAAAGTCCAAGGAAGCCTCTCACTCTCTCATCTATGGTTCACAAACCCAACGGGAGTCATGAGTCCTCCTTGCAGAAGGCCTTGCTTCATCCAGACAATAGCTATATTGAGTCCAAAATATCAGCGGAACGGACATTCTACTTACGCCAAAGAACCAAGCAACACAAAGAACGCAATGCAAGGAAACACAACAACATACAAGTACATCTCCAAGACTTTTGCTCAAAGTGCTGGTGTATTTGTTAAATACTATGTGTAATCCGATTGCAAATCGATTTAGACTCAAAGAAGGATAAATGGTTCTTAAGGCATTGTCAAGATGACTCCATAAAGTTAATTTTCTTTGTATTGATAATTTACTTCACATTCTGTCACTACTCACCAACCGGATTCATGTTGTATGTGTTAGATTAGTTTATGTTAGTATAGCAATAAAATTTGTCTGTATTCAAAGATAATTTGACTGTGGTATATTTTAATAAATAATCTCATCACTGTTTTTAAAAGATTTTAAAAGATAAATATGTGTAATATTATTTTCAGTAAGCCATGAGAATAATATTACTCCAAGTGAATTAATCATAATTCCCTTATTAAAACGAATTCTTTAAAATAGAATGTGTGAGCAGATACAACGAGACATTGTTTCAATGGTGGAGAAATTTATTCAGACAAATAATCTAGTCATTTGTCATTTATCTAATTTATAATCGTTGTCAACTGACCAGTTCCATTATAATTTCCCTTACATAATAATGTAGAAGAAGGACAGTTTAATTGAACTCCTAGCTCACACATTTATACAACCAAATGCCCTACATATAATGGTGTAGGTCCGCCTTTACTTTAATCTGTACCGTATACATCTACATCAACCAAATTTTCTACAACCCCTTCACAGTCAAATAATGATGCACAGTCAGTCTGAGATGGCAGGAAGTAGCTACACCAAAGCAGGGATACACTGACACTAACTCTGATGCACCGAGATTGGGGTTGATACATTTGTTGCAATTGTTGATTTTGTGTGATTTAATTGCATAAAATGTATGCCTGATTCCTTGGTAAACATCATAATCAACATAAACCCTAAACACAATATAAACATCTCGCCATTCTGCTATAATCACTATCATTATTGGTATAATCTGTGGTCTTTCTAATGCAGTTAGATCGCTCGGTTATGGGACAGATGATGCTATATAACACCATCAGTATTAGCATCTGTGGCAGCACCAGAAGCCATTATGTTCTTCTTACAATAATTGTTTTCGATTTCTCTGCTTCTTGTCATTATAAGTTGAAATGCCTCCAGCAGACACTGATTGGCTGAGTAAAACACTGCGCAGACAGAGGAACTTTAGTGGCATCTGAGACTAAAAGCAAGGAGGAAAGTTGCTGAGTCAAAAGCTAAAATGTAGCTGTGGAATTATATATGGAACAAAAAGTGACACGTTTTTATGTAAAAAAAATATGAAAAAGACAGAAAGCAAAGATCTCCTGAGTCCTAACAGAAACCTGGTGGAATAAGAATGTTTAGAGGAGATGTTGTGGTGTGTCATTTTTGCAATGTTAAAATAGTTTCTCATATCCAAGCTTATTGTGCAGAGATAGCTGTACTGTATGTCATTCATATCTGACTTCCAAACCTGTAAACTTTGGGGCTCTGTGGCTTTTTCCGCTTTGCTCTGTTTGATCCTGGATCCCAACACAGCAACACTGGCTCAACACACAAGTGGGGTGAGTTTGGGGAGGGACCACATGTTTGGGGTAGGGCCTGTTTGGGAACGCCATATGGAAATATTTGTAATTCCATTTAATGTCACTACAAGCACTGAAATAAAACATTGCACCTATAAATGTTAAATTATGCATATGAATTCACCAGATCTGTCCATTACGAACATAGAATTAAAAAAAAATTGTCTGCTTAGTCTATTTTGGCTCCATGATGGAAAACATAATTTACCCATTTTTCAACCAGCAGCATTTAAAATGTCAGGAGACATACATGCAGAATTTTAATGAACAAAAATGTGAACAAGTATTCACAGATTTGGCAGAATAAAATGTGGAAAAAATATTGAGCTTTGTTTGTCAGCTGGTTTTGTCTCTCCTTTGGGTGGCAGATAAACTGCTTGAAATTGTACAGCAATTATTGGCTTAACATCTAATAAACACCTATATATATATTTATTTGTATATATATATATATATATATATATATATATAGGCATTCACACATACACACTAGCTCATTTACATAAACAGATTCTTCTTTCTTTCTTTCTTTCTTTCTTTTTCTCTGATCCTTGTTACTTCAAAAAGATAAAACTGGCTGCTTGGTGGTGGACGTATGAGTAAGTGAAATAAACAAAGCTGCTCTCTAGCCTGTATGCAGGCAGAAAAGAATGAAGAAGAGGAAGAGAGACCCGTAGGGAAACAAACTCAAAATGTGTGGATCACCAACACACCTACAACAAAAAAGAAAGGGTGCACGCAAGAGAGAAAGAGACAAATGAGGGGCTACTGAACCAAGGAAGAGAGATGAAGGGCTCCAGGCGATGCTTGTACCTCATCCAAAAGAAAAGGGGAAGAGAAAAATGAAGGGATGGTGTGAGAAGAAAGAGCTGGTGGGTGTGTTGAAGGTGGAGGTCTGTTGAGGCACGTGGTAGATAGTCCACATGAGAGATATGATAAACACTAAGAGTAGATCACAGAATGATATTTCGGCTTTAACCTTCATAACATCCACCCAGCACACACACACACACACACACACACACACACACACACACAAACAAATATATGCTTGGTAGAGAAATGTTTACTTTACATGATCCCATGGACAGCAACAAGTAATAAACTTGCAAAACAAGCCAGGTTTTGACTACTGCTACTAGTAAACTGAAACTGAGGTCTGTATAAGCTTCACACAGGGTTACACAAGATCTCCTCAATGTGAAACACTGGTCGAAACCCATTTTACTTTACTAATCCTATGCCATTTTTAGTGAAACAGGCTATTCAATTATAAAAATCAGGACAGGACTTGATTTTATCCAGTAGGAATATAATAATCTATAGTGAATGTACAGTAAAGTTTTCTTGCTCTAAAATATACTACCGTCAAGATGTTGCTCTTGAATAAAGTAAAACGTGTTTACAAGCCATAGCGAAGAATTAATTGGATTATGAAAATGGGGTGTTACATAGCAGAATTACATTTTCACTTGACTGTGTGTGCATGAATACTGCAGCTCTAAAATACTTAATTGGCTATATATTGCTCTTGTACAACTCAGTAAAACAAACTAAAATTTTAAATGTTTCCTAAAGAATTCTGTTTTTGCAGCAGTTCAGTAAGTGAGCCAGATTTTAATTCAGTAACTGTTCTGAGTTCATTCATTAAAGGATTGAAGCTGTAACAGTTGGATGACGAAGATCTTCAGACCATCTTGAGTGAAGTTGAAGCCATAATGACATACTGACCACAAAAATATCAGATGATCCCAATGACCTTTAGGCATTAACAACCAAAAATGTATTGTTGCTAAAACACAACCAATTCTACCACCAGGCACATTCAGAAAGGAGGATCTGAATCAGAAATATAAGTATATATAGAAATACACAATATGACAACAATATAAATATAGTATGTACTAATACAACTCTGTTATATACAGTGCAAGGGAATGTAATGCAGAAGAGGTATGATATGTTAAATAATATAATTGACTAGGCTGTTTATTGCATGTAGTTATAGTATAGTTTTAACTGTTCATGAGATGGATAGCCTGAGGGAAAAAAACTGTTCTTGTGCCTGATGGTTCTGGTGCTCAGTGCTCTGTAGCATCGGCCAGAAGGCAACAGTTCAAAAATGTAGTGGGCTGGGTGAGAGGATTTTAACAGCCCTTTTCCTCACTCTGGAAGTGTATAGTTCTTGAATGGAGTGAAGAGGCAACCAATAATCTGCTCAGGAGTCCAAACTGTCCTTTGTAGTCTTCTGATGTCCGATTTCATAGCTTCTTATTGAAGTGCAGAGGACATAATCCATGACTGCTGAGTAGAACTGAATTAGCAGTGTCTGTGGCAGATTGAACTTCCTCAAAAAGGAAGTAAAACCTTTGTTGTCCTTCCTTTTTGAGTCAATGTGGGTCTCCCACTTCAGGTCCTGTGAGACGGTAGTGCCCAGAAACCTGAATGACTCCACTGCTGTCAAAGTGCTGTTTAGAATGGTTAGCGGGGTCAATGTTGGTTTGTTCCTCCTAAAGTTCACAATCATCTCCACTGTTTTGAGCGTGTTGAGCTCCAGATTGTTATGACTGCACCAGTGAGTCAGCCGTTCAAACTCCCTTCTGTATGCAGACTCATCATTATCTTGGATGAGGCCGATGACAGTAGTGTTGTCTGCCAACTTCAGGATCTTGACAGAGAGGTCCTGGGCAGTGCAGTCAGGAGAAGAGTAGTGGGGAGAGCACACATCCCTGGGGGCACCAGTGCTAATAATAAATGTGCTGGAAGTGAATTTCCCCAGTCTCACTAGCTGCTGCCTGTCTTTCAGAAAACCGGTGATCCACTGACAGATAGATGTGGAAACAGAGAGCTGGATTAATGTATTCTATAGGAGAGTGGGAAAATGGTGTTGAAAGCTGAACTGAAGTCCAAAAAAAGGATCCTTGCATATGTCCCTGGCCTGTCCAGATGTTACAGGATATGGTGCAATCCCATGTTGACTGCATCATCCACAGACCTGTTTGCTCTATAAGCAGATTGAAGAGGATCTATAAAGGGTCCAGTGATTTCCTTTCCTTCAACACCAGTCTCTCAAATAACTTCATGACCACAGACGTCAGAACAAAGGGTCTGTAGTCATTAGGTCTTGGGTCTTTGATCTTGGGTTTCTTTGGGACAGGGATGATTTTGGAGTGTTTGAAGCAGCAGAGAACTTCACACTGCTACAGTGATCTGTTGAATATCTGTGTGACGATGAGGGCCAACTGGTTAGCACAGGATTTTAGACAAGTGGGTGAAACACCATCCGGGCCCTGTTTTTTCTTGTCTTTTGTTTCTGGAAGACCCAGGACACCTCGTCTTTACATATCTTAAGTGCTGGTTGAATAGTGGGGGTGGGGGGGTGGGACACAAAGGAGGTGTTGGTGTTTGTGTGAAGTGAAGGTCAAAGCGGGTGTGGGGTGTGAGACTGGGCTTTTAAAATCTACAGTAAAACACATTCAAGTCATCAGCCAGTTGTTGGTTCCCTAGAGTGTTGGGTGATTGTGTCTTGAAGTTAGTTATGTCTTTCAGGCCTCTCCACACTGATGCAGGGTTGGTAGCTGAAAATTAGTTTTTCCAGCTTCTCAGCCACTTTAATTTCCTTAGTCAGGTTTCCCTTTAAAGACCTTACTACAGGTTTAGCTGATTTTAGTTTCTGCCTGTAGATCAGAAGAAGATGAACCAAACAGTGACAGAGAGTTTCAAAGCTGCTCTAGGGACAGAGCGATATGCATCCTTTAATGTTGTGTAACAGTGGTCCAGTATATTTCTGTCCCTGTTGGGGCATGTAATGTGCTGTCTGTATTTTGGCAGTTCATGGGAGAGGTTGGCTATTTTAAAATTGCAGAGAATAATAATAAGTGAGTCTGGGTATTGTTGATCCATGTCTGTGATCTGATCATCCAGCTGTTGCAGCGCTGCATTCACCATGTGTGCGGAGGAATATAAACACTCAACACGATAAGCATGGGAAACTCACGTGTCGAATAGGAAGGCTTACAGTTAATAAAGGGCGCTTCAAACTTAGGACAGCACATCTTCTTTAAATTTGTTACATCTGTACACCAACTTTCATAAATGTAAAAGCATATTCCACCACCTCTCATTTTCCCTGTTAGAGCGGAGATTTGCTGGATGAATTCTCAGCAATGCTGCACGAAAGCCGCACTGGTCAATCCTCACCTACGTCTCATAGCGCGCTTAAACAACACAGCTGTGCCTCCGACTAAAATGCCCTGCAAATGTCCAAAACTCATTGGAAAAACTACAATACACAGGAAAAACAAACAAAAACAACAAAATAATTGGAGAGCTCCACACCGAGGCGACCATCTGCTGCGCCATCATCAGTATGTGTGCAGTACATAGCAGATTTAATCTGGACCAGATGGACTGCTGAGTACTTGCCTCAATTACAAGAGCATCAAAAGTGGTCTAAGACCTACAGAAACTTGCAGATAGGAGATGAGATCACATTGCACAACGAAACTCATGGATGATGGGAAAAGTCACAAAGACTATGCCAGACTCAAGGGGAACAATACAGTGTTTTGTGGTGCTAACTGAAACCAATGCATAGGAAAGACCTATTAATGACTAAGGTTTGTCTATATTAGAAGAGATTGCTTAAGTCTGAAATCACAACAGGAAGCAAAAGAAAAACAAGAATCAGTGTTCATGGCTTAATCTAAGTTAACTGGTAATTGATATAGCTATCAATTGTTTAGGCTGATCTTTCGCCTAAACAATTAGCGTCTGGAATGTAAGAGCTATAATACGATAGGTAAATATAAGAATGTTATATTATTATTTTAGTGCATTATTACTGTATTTGTTATAATTAAGAAGAATGTGTGTACTATAATTATGTATGCTTTTATAATGTTCTTGCTGTTACTTAACATGAGGATGTGTCACTAAGTCGTCATATCCTGTTTAGTTAAGCAAGAGATGGCGCGATACAGTTTTCGACCGTCATTCTATATATTGTTATTATATCAAGATAAGTTTGTTCCTGCTTTACAATTAAATGGAATATGTTGCTTTCAATTGAATGGTACTTTTTCTTGCATGGATAATATAGAGTGCCATTATAAAAGCAATTGAAGAGTATGTTAACTCGGCATCTTTTCAAGGACTTTTTATTTCATCACCTTCAATTAATTCTCAATTAAATTCAAGCTCAAAACTGTATTTTTTTAACAATGCTTTTCCGATTAAGATGAGCAGAAAACAAGATTCCAATAAAATATTATGAACACATTTTTGTATTATTTGGTTTGTAATAACATGCACTAATGGATCATGCACAATAAGTGTTCCGAAGCCATGGAACAGCATGATCACACGGGAAGTCGACATGTTCCACACTATTGAATGTTCCAGTATCCTGATATAGTCCCCTTCTCTTGTGGTGCAAATAATTGCATGTTGCTGCCAGGAAACAATCACATTTGCATAATTAATAAGCATGTTTACAAGCAAAAACTATGCTTAATAAGCTGACAATATATATAGTCATGCACAGTAAATGCATTAAACAGCTTTCCGTTATCGGTCTTATGCCATTAAAAATGCAAGAATAAACCAATCGACACAGGTAGATTTTTGTCAGATACCCCAATTTAATCTTGGATGACCTTAACTGCCATTCTTACTGGCTTATCCAATGTGAACACATGTTGTGTGCATGCCTCTTTACGGCTGGATGTCAGTATTGGTGTGCATGTAAACAGGTTTAATGATGAGAATTATTCAAAGGTTCAATTTTCCCTATTACATTTTTATCTTCATTGACAGTAAGGTTTATGGTTGGAGTTTGGGAGAAGAATTAATCAAATACACATTCCTTATCACTCCTTATCACCTCCCATACAAGGAGTAACAGTACAAGATCACAGGTTGTTCTATATTTTGTTGCCAAGGACATGCTTGTGTGAGGCCAAATAGATAGATTAGAGTAGCAAAATAAATAGAAGGTTGCGTAAGATGAGAGACCATCGATCTCCACATAAAAATAACTACATCATAGCTTTCTACCTAACACTGGAGGGCTAAACAGCTGATGAAAATCAATATGGTGGTTCAGGGATTGACCACAAGACCGCACTGTTTTTTTGACAGAGAGTGATGCAGAGCTTATGATGATCTGTCATCAGTAAAACACACCAACCATGCACCTGTACCTTCATCATTGATCTAGTAAACATAAAAAGTGTATACAGTGTGTGTGTGTGTGTGTGTGTGTGTGTGTGTGTGTGTGTGTGTGTATATATATAAATATTGCTGTGAAATGTATGACAATGATTGACTTATGATCAATAATATGGTAGTAAACAATGCATTGTATTCTAAAGCCGCTTTTTGTATTGTCTTATCAGTAATTAACTCTTCTGCTACAAGAATGTAATGCATTTTAATTATCTGAGCATTTTTTATTTTCTATATATATATATATATATATATATATATATATATATATATATATATATATATGTGTGTGTGTATATAAATATACATTTTTTATATTTAAAGATAACTATGTATAATTATTTCATCATTATATATTGAATTATTTTTATATGAGGGGCTTTCTCGGCAAATATTTGTATATGCGCTAAAATGCAATTAATCGCGACACCATGTAAATAATTTTATTAAAAAAATTTATCAAATTGACAGCCCTAATATATATATATATATATATATATATATATATATATACAACAGTTAGTTCCAGTCTTCGAATCTGACTGGACGAGTGATGTTCCATGAGCACTGATGGTCTGACACCATCAGCACTCGGACACTTCACTGTGTGTGTATCACTCCGCTTGTGTTCATGCTGTTCTAAAGTAAAGTGTAAGAGCAGTGCATATGTGTTAAGAGCTAATGTAGGCCATGTGTCTCTTTTTACATCAACTTAATTTTTTTTTATTAAATTTGTAAATATATGAACCACTTGGTGACATGAAGTGAATCCGTTAGTCATTAGAACAGTGCTCTGTGATCACTCGTATTACTACTACATTACTAAAGCTAGAAAATAGCTTTAAACTTCAGCATTAAGGCTCATCACAGCTGAGAGACACAACAATTAACTCAATCAACTTACTCAACTTTACAGCTGGTCACTACCCTGTACCTTGTTGACTATTTCAAGAACAGCCTACTCACAAAAAAGGGAAATGGGATGTGGAACTTATATCTGTATATACCTTTTTGACATTGTATTAACAGACTGGTTGATTACAGAACTCAAGGTGCTTACCTCTTATCGGAGTTTCCACATTGGATACATATTGTTTAAAATGGTGGAGGACATTGCAGTTTCTATAGGGAAGGACTCTTGTGTACCAGCTACCACAAAATAGAGAGGAATACCCCCATTTGGACGGCTATTTCAGAAAGATGACAGTATCTCTGCCTGGGTGTGGCAACAGGTGATTGCACATGCTCTCTCTCTCTCTCTCTCTCTCTCTCTCTCTCTCTCTCTCTCTCTCACACACACACACATACACACACACACACATCCATCCATCCATCCTCGTTTATCCAATAACTTGTTAGAAATATCACAAGCCATGATACTATTTCTGAAGTGACATTTTTGAATTACTAACAAAGTGTAAGAAAGCAGTTCCATGCACAAATGTGTTATTATGACCATACTCAATTTTTCCTAATTTTTTAAAATGTACTTATTCATTGAACTGTTGTATATAAGCAATATCACATTCACAATTGTGCTTTATGTCCCTAAATCAACACTGCTTTGATTATCAATGGCACTCGACCTGCGGCCGAATCATAGCAGTGCTGATGTAGGGCCATATCGCACTCTTGCTTGTGTGATATTGCTTAAATTTATATATACATGTATATATATATATATATATATATATATACAGGGTTGGGGAGTAACGGAATACATGTAGCGGGATTACGTATTTAAAATCCATCCATCCATCCATCTTCAACCGCTTATCCGAAGTAGAGTCGCGGGGGCAGCAGCTCCAGCAGGGGGCCCAAAACTTCCCTATTTTGTAGTAAAATACAAAAACTAAATAACTGTATTCCACTACAGTTACAGTTTAAATAATTGGTCATTAGAATACAGTTACATTCAAAAAGTATTTTGATTACTGAAGAGATTACTTTTTTATTTTATTATAATTTGTTTCATTTAATATTTAGTCCTTTCAGATGGAAAATATGTATACATATAAATAATGCAAACCAAAGAGCATTTGAACAGCGGTGAAACACTTTCTTATGATGTGTTACATTCATAAGAGCAGAAGAAATAGAAATAAACCTTGTGTAAACACTTTACGCTTAGCTAAAATGATATTTCTAGCCATTTTACATGCAAGTTACCTGGAACGGTCATATTTTTTATCAAGAAAATTCACATTGTTTTATCATTTTTTTTTTTTCTAGTAAGACCTTTGATATTAGGGCAAAAATTATATTCTTGATTATAATAAGTTTTGTATTGTTTTCCTGTAAAAATATATTTAAAACAAAATCCTTAAAACAGGGTAAGTTTGATTTATTTTGTTTTAGAAACAACACTGCATAAGATATTTAGATTTGTCAGAGAATGCATTTTTAACATGTGTATTCTGTCTTACTGTACTGGCAGAGTTTTTATAGTCAAAACAAGTGAAAAAATCTACCAGTGCTGAAGAAGTAATTCAAAGAATTTAGAATACGTTACTGACCTTGAGTAATCTAACATAATATGTTACAATTGACAATTACAGCATGTATTATGTAGTCTGTAGTGGAATACATTTCAAAAGTAACCCTCCCAACCCTGTATGTATGTGTATATATATATATATATATATATATATATATATATATATAAAACACACACAAACTCTATCAGTATATTAAAAGTGGTAACCCCCTTCCAAAACACTACAGCAATGGACTTATAAAGAATGGAACGCTGTTCCACATGTTGAAACATTTGAACAAATAATGTTACACTAAAATTGCAATGCTCATAAGGGACTATTATTCAGTTGTTGTGCTCAAACAAGGAAAGAACAATGACGATATTGTTGTGCTCAAACAAGGAAAGAACAATGACGATATGGTGGGCCCAACAATTTGCATCACATTCTGATCCCCTGTTCTGTAAGAGAGCAGATAGATGGAGTCCCTGTCTGGCAATGAGCTGGATAATTAGTGCCACATGGAAGGATTCTGACCTTTCTACACTGCTGGGCTGCATGGGTTTCAAGGTAAAACAAGCGTTAAGCCATCACAAAGTGTTTATCAGGACATTTATTCTTAGACCACTTCTAAAGGTTACAAAACTGAGCCGTCAAACATCATGCTCATCACTTTCTTTCCTTAAACCAAACTGTGAACAAAGAGAACAGATGCAGATACAGACTCTTCATGAGATCAGGGAAGAGACATCAGAAATGTTGCCATTCCCCTCTCACCTACAGAGGCATGATGTGTAGTTAAGCATAACAATCCACAACCAAGCTGTGACTTTATATCTGCCATAAATTCCTATTACAAAATGTACACATATTCAGGATATAGATAAACTGTTGGCTCACCTGAGTCATGTCCTAATCCCATTCCTCCTCACTCACCACTCCTTTCCTGTCAACACTCAACATTCCTATAAAATAAAATGGCAAAAATCCGGCTATCCGGCTAATATAACGGCATTGTGTACAGAACTAAATAGCACAGACAATGCAACACAGCTATCGACGGAACATATCAGTAAATCTGACATCATCACCATTGCTGCTAATTTATATACTATTAAGTCAAATTTCATCAAAACAAGGTCACACACATCTGAAATGTTTGGGTGAGAAACAGAACAATAGTTAAGTCCTTTTTTACTATAAATCTCGACTTTCACTTTTACATTCTTCTTTTGTTTTTGGTGATTGCATTATTTGTGCATATCGCCACCTACTGGTTGGGGCTGGTCAAAAGTGGAGATTTAAAGAAATAAATATTAAATATTGATCTGTATCTCACCCCACCTATCATATCGCTTCAGAAGATATGGATTTAACCATAATGGATTTCTAAGTCTTATAGATTACTTTTATGCTGCCTTTATGTGCTTTTTGGAGCTTTTTTGGACACATTTTTTGGTGAATTTCTGGTCAAAATTCACTTGCATTGTATGGACCTACAGACCTGCAATAGTCTACTAAAAATGTTTGATTGTGTACAGCAAACGAAAGAAAGTCATACACATCTGGGATTGGAATAAGGGTGAGTAAATGATGAGTGAATTTTCATTTTTGGCTGAACTGTCGTTTTATGGGCTAGCACACGTGGAATGCATTTCCTCCACCATTAATGGCATAAAATGTACATCGTGAATGTAAAATTAATATCGAAAATGTAAAATGTGAATATAGATATAGTGATAATATTTTTGCCATTATCCCCCAGACCTCACTGGGCTCAACTAGATTTATCAAAGGCGAACATAGTCAATCAACTTACTCAAGTTTACAGCTGGTCACTACCCTGTACCTTGTTGACTATGTCAAGACTATTTCCAAAAAAGGGAAATGGGATGTGTAACTTATATCTGTATATACCTTTTTGACATTGTATTAATATCATTCCCTGCCAGTTTTTCTCTTTAAATATTTATAAGGCAAAGCTGGCTAAGGCTTCAAACCAATAACTTAATGGTCCCACTGCTGTGCTATGTTCCTCAGCTAGGGGCTGTGGATATAACCAGCCTGACACGTACGAAGTATGAATGCTGCACAGCTTGTGAGATCCATTTCAGTGACAGAGTCAGCAGCCTGTGAGATCTGCAAGTGCTAACAGGCTAAAAACACACCCTGATGAGAGTGAGAAACAAGCTGACACAGATTAAAGTATTACACTACAAAGACAGCATCAATTACCAAAGGCCTCACCCAAATATCTTAAAGCCCCCTAACACAATAGCTGCTCATCACCCCACAGCACTAATCAGGCTTTAATCAAACCCTAACTAATTATCATTTCATCAGTGGAAAGTGCAAGGAGCAGCCTATTTCCCTATTACATTTAAATTGGTCTGTTTTGGATACTAAAACTTCAAACAATTTAAGGGCTGAACAACCTTTCCTAAATCCCCTAACAGAAAATAGGTTCATTAAGGATGAAGGAAAGCAGATGGCGAATACTAAGTGATGGATGATCTACTTGGAGCAAGGAGCAGTTTGTTGGGGACTAAAGTGTAGTGTTTCATTTGACTGTAATCTAAGAGCAACAGGCTGATCCAGGTTCTGTTTATCAGCATGCTCTGAAATAGTAAGAACAGTGTATTCTATATAATATTGACATCTGTTTGGGAATACTGTCTGACAAACCGACCAGCCCTGGATATCTTATAATAAGGTTTTCTCTTTCTATACATTTCCTGACAGGTAAATGCAAACAAAACGCAGTATTGTGCTCAACAGAACAACGGTGGCAGCTCATGAATCAACCACTCCGGGATTCGAACCTACAACCTTTCGGTTACCTGCCCAGATCTTTAAACATACCACCCAAGTTAGTCATTATTCTGTAGTTTGACATGATCTAATTCATCTAAAACTCTTTTAAACTACATTAAATTCATTTAGATTGATTGTACATACAGTTTTTATGACCTCATATTATTAGAGAGACTATATTGGATATTTGCACATTTAAAAATTGATTTGTCACACCACATGGACTGCACAAAAGCTAAAAGGTGATTAAAAACTGTGAAAAACCTTTCCACAAGTTCTCTGCCACTGTGAATACGATTTTCTCATAGCGCTCATGAACGCAACGGATGTCAAGATATTCAGTAAGAAAATTACTTTTTGTTTGTTTCTCACCAAAAATTATTGTATGCCTTGAGAAGACTTTGAATATGACGAATAAGCTGCATTGGCTACTTGTATGACATTTTTGGTTCCTTTTTAAGCTTTAAATTGAGTCACTATCAACTGCCATTTTATTGAAAGGAGAGTTTGGGTTATGTGGATATTCATTACAATTTTTCCTTTTGTGCTCTGCATAATAAAGTCATATGGGTTTGAAACAACTTGAAGTAAATGACAGAAACAACATTAAGTAAATGACAGTATTTTAATTTTTGGGTAAAACTTTTTGGATAAAAATGTTGGTACCTACAATAAACACTTTGCCTTATATAGCACATTCGTATACATTTTAACCTATATTGATACTGACAAAGATAAAATAGAGTTCATGTCCACGTGATTTATCAACTACTTATGTACGGTTTAGCTCAACTGCGTGCTATTGTAAAGAAACAGATTTTAACAAGGAGTATTCTGCCCTTTCCTGCATCTGCCTTTCTACTTGTGACACCACACTTCTAAAACTTCAAGGGGTCTGACATGGTAAGCAGTCTACCTGGGGAGAAAGCCCAGAAGATCAAAGGTCTCTTCCCCACACGATGGCTGTGTCTCTGGGTGCAGGAGCTGAGTACTCGGGTAGTTTACCACAGAAATCAGGGGAGCTACTGCACTTCCCCAACTCCCAGCCCTCATTCTAGAAACACTGTCGAGAGGTTAATAAAAAAACTACCTGTAGATGATGGGGAAGGATGGAGGGAAAGAGCGAAGTTGAGAAAATCAAGGTTTGGTGGGGCACAATAAAGCCTCTTTATCTATCTATCTATCTATCTATCTATCTATACATAACACTGCATGTGAACTAAATATTTATGGAAGCCACCGACCAGGAGTAACTGATGGAATAAAAAAGCAGACTCATTTAATGACATCAATGTGCTCATGTTTTGCGTGATAGTCATCAATCATTTCGATATGATGATGTTGGCATTTACACTCGCTTACATTTACAAGAGAGAAAATAAAAACTTTTAAGTGGCTCTTCAGCATGAAACTGTTCAAAGTTTTCAGGGTGCATCGTCCGGTCTAAAGTGTAAACATATACAAAATATATAAGATATTAAAATTAATAAATGTCTATTTTTCCAGCCTGTTGTATTAGTATTTATTTATCACCCCTTATTATCACCCCAGTATATATTGTTATTTACACAGGCCAAATATGCTATTTATTAAATCTACTTTTATTACGTATTGTATGTTAATGTGGATATAATTTATTACATCTGACAGTTACACGAGCAGACAAGGTTTGAACATCAATCGTGGCGAGATAAAACTTAAATTCATGGCTTTTTAACACTTTTGTGTACACATTTGAATGCTGTTTATTGGATCAATACAGATAAACGTCATATTTTGCAACTACGCATTACTTTATGGAGAGTTACGACCTGACTACGGCAAGACTTAACTAGTAAGTCTTGCCTTAAGAACAGCTGGTGCAACCAAATTAAGCACCGTCTTAGTTACAAACTATCTAGTATGCCCTTAGTGTAAACTTTCCTAAATTACATGAGAAATTACGCATTGCTAGTGCAACCCTACACAGTTCTCGGCACGCAAGTCAAAATTGAGGTAGGCCATGAAAACATGATGAAACTTAAGTAAGTTTCTTAATAATAACAATGATATTATTTTGACTCAAAGATTTTTGATGAGTTTGAGGGAGGTAGTCTTGATGAACAAACTACATCCTCAGACATCAGATTAAAAAGCATCAAGTCTCAGGAAAACCTCTGTCAAGTCTATGAAATTGCAGAGAAAATGAAACACAATTTGGTGTTCTGTAGTACTGTCTTTGATTGTGTGTCATAACAATGAATCAATCTTTTGGATATAAATGAATAATTTAATTTGCTAGCACTAGTTTAAGACACTACATAAACAGTAACTATGGCTGCTGTGTGCTAATTACCTAGCGACTAAAAAGGACTATAGTTTGGATTGTTTTGAGTTGTTGTTGCAAGTAAACTCAATGAGTTTCAAACGTCAGTTTAAACTTACAACAATTATGGTAGCTAGCTAGTTAGTAATTTATAGAAACAAAACTTCTGCTTTTATAAAGTTAGAGATAGCTCAGCTAGTTTCACATGCTAGCAACCAAACACAGCCAGTATAGCTACAAATTCTGC
The DNA here is from genome assembly GCA_032164185.1 of Moxostoma hubbsi. Taxonomy (NCBI): domain Eukaryota; kingdom Metazoa; phylum Chordata; class Actinopteri; order Cypriniformes; family Catostomidae; genus Moxostoma; species Moxostoma hubbsi. Next base: position 33,968,883 of record JAVLUX010000001.1, on the reverse strand, counting down.
CTAGTGACCAACTGTCTGCTCATTCTGAGACCTTTTTGTCTAGAGCTGTTTCGTTTGAGGCCGTTTTACCTGATGTTGGATAATGTAATTCCATAGACTTACTTGACAGAGGTTTTCCAGATGTGTAATTTGTAATATAGAAGAAAGCAAATGTTCAAGAAAGTTTTCTCCGGTTTTATTTGCATATACAGTTTATACCTTTTATGCCATAAAACATGTTGAGAATGTTCATGTACAGAATGTTGAAGATACTTAAATAAATATTTTCATAAAGATTAATATGTCTACATGTTTACCTTTTCCAGTACTTGTTGCAGTGTAGGAATAGTGGGTTAAGCAAGGGAAGTTTGCATTGTGTTGCACACTTCTTGAATGCAGCAGGCTTTCAAGAAAAAAAAGCAATATGAGCCTGTGCCCCAGTAGAGCTTTATGTCTAGCAACACCCCTTGTCTGAAAAAGCGATTGGATCACTACAGAAGACATTGATTTAACCACTGGTGTCCTATGGATTGCTTTTTGTCCTTTTTGGAGCTTCAAAAGTTTGGTATCTATTCACTTGCATTGTATGGATTTACAGAGCTGAGATATGTTTCTCAATATTTTAATTTGTGTTCTGCAGAAGAAAAAAGTAACGGGGATGGGATGGCATGAGGGTGAGTAAATGAAAAGAGAATTTCCTTTAAGATCACAGGAAACATAAATTCAGTCAAGTGTGTCCAAACTTTCAATTACTAGAATATGTACCTTTTGTGTGCATTTTTAATAAGAGGTGTTTTTCATATTTGTTACAGATTTAATTGCCACATATGTTCCGGTAATCATACAACAAAGCAGTGGTAACACTACACTGAAAAAGTGGTAACCTGCAATTGTTACCTCAAGGATCTATTTCTTATTAATCTAACCAATAAGGGATTAGATTAATAACCTTTATTAATTTGTCAGTTTAATCAGTTTAAATAATTTTTTTTAATGAAACCAGATTAATGTAGATGTTACCATATGACATACATTATTTAGGTTGACCTTGTTGTTTCCAAGTTGCGAACTGAATTTATGTGAAAAAACATATTATCAAAAACAATATGCAATTAATGCCGCTATGACAGGGCGGAGGGCGGGCCGGGTTTTGTAGAATCACAACCCTGCCCCGCCGTCTGCCCTGTCACAAAAGAAGGAAATCGTCACTTCTGATGAAATTGTAGCCACTGTAGGATTTTTATTCATAAAATACTAGCGGTTTAGAGCACGCAGACAAAACACTGTAAAGAACGTTGTCTCATGTTTGGAGCGACAGTACGTCACACACTTCTGAGAACTATCTATGTGTGTTCATCCATCCTTATGACTATACCCTACGGATCTATAAGATATATTTCAAAAGTGTCAATAAACCTTCTGTTCCGTACAGTTCAAGTTTGTTTTCGACTTTTGACTTATGTGCATAAAAAACCTTGATGGAAACATAGCTATTGGCTGCTACTGCTGGCGGTCCTCTGCAAGCAATTACAAAAGGAAAATGTTCACTTTAGTATTTTCAACATTATGTCAGAGGCCATCTAACCCAATCTATCTTGTGTCTGGGAAAACTTTTTGCAGCCAACTTCCTGACCTCTCCTCCTTCCCTCCCAGGCACAAAAAAAAAAAAACATCCGATGCAGTCTTTAAAGACACCTGGAGGAGGGTCACGTCTCTCACCTTCTCCATACCACAGAGATGCACTGCGGTAGCTCACTCGATCCTAATGACATTACCGGAGTGGTTTTGGCCATGCTGTGTGCCTCTGACATTTAAATTGACTCTGTAAATTGCATCGGCGTGACGCGGAATGAGACGAGCTACGGGCAGTATTGACTTCTCTGCAGCTGTGGAAGCTTAATTTAAAATCAGAGAGATCTTCGAATTTCCATCTCCATATGGTCTGGGATGGCTTCATACAGTATGCTCACTGTTTGTGCCACACAAGGGGATCACAGGCACTGTCTTCACCAGTCTGTAATCAGCCTGATTAATTATTATTAGGCCTGGAGGCGTTACGATGTGTGAAGTAATCAAATGTGGAAGAAATTGAGCTGCCGGGTATTTACAGAAACCAATGATTATTATTCTTTCCTTTCTTTTTGTTTTTACACAGGATTGTCTGTCACAGGCATACAATGTCACAGTAACCACTGATTTATAGATGCTATTATTTTACTTGTCCATAGGATACTTGCAATGGCCACTATTAGTCAGTTAAAGGTGTGTTTAAATGGCCAGATGTGGTTAAGCTGAATTCTCGGTTGTGTGCTGGGGTTTGTGTGAATGCAACAGCAGCCACCGCAGTGTAATAACACAGAAGAAGCCGCAGGGCAAGGTTTGACTGCGCCTGCACTGAGAACACAACACCATAAAAACATCAGTTTACCAGCAGGGCCAGCTGTAAACATTCATTCTCTCTCTAACGCACACACGCAGACATATGTATTCAAGGAGACACACACAATGTGATTGAGAGTCACAATCTCTATCTGATTTCTGTGTTACACATCTCGGAATGTGACTTCTCAGAAAGTGAATTTATAAGAAGCAATGCGCATATCTGAAGGCATCATAATTGTGCCGTGTGTTTGGGAAAAGCACAAATATTTACCTTTGTTTATACCTTCAGAATATGCTATTACTGGGGTTTGTTTTTATACCTGCAAGATGTGCTATTACTGGGGTTTGTGTAACTTATAAGGTAGGTAAGCACATATTATGGCTGGTAGATCTAGCCAAATAGCCTACCTGACGTATATTATATCATATATAATATCTCAATATTTATGTTTTTGCACTGTGATGGTTTAATACAATGAGACTCAGGTAGATTCAAAATGTTTAATGCAAGAACTGAAAAACAGACAAATGACATTAAAACTAATTATTTTCAACATTGTTTTATACTAAATGAACACAAGGATGATTGATATTTGATCATTTTTAATTATACATAGTAATAAACATATTTTCTTTAAGTCCTATTTACTTTTTTACAAAAAGATTTTGAAACAGCGTTTTCAAATCATATAAATGGACAGTTTAAAGTGTTTAAAAAAAATGTACATTGTTGTTGTTACTGAAAACATCATGATGTAACATGCATGCAAAGAAGGATTGCAAAACTAGTCTAATAGGTAATTAGGGAACTTAAAGGATTAGTTCACCCGAAAATAATTCTCTCATCATTTACTCACCCTTTTGTCATCTTAAACTCATGTGACTTTTCTTTCTTCTGCGGAAAATAAACAAAGATATTTTGAAGGATTTATAATGTCTGTATGTCCATTCAATGCAAGTCAATGGGGTCCCAAACATTCAAGCTCCATAAAAGACGTAAAGGCAGCATAAATGTAATCCATACGCAGTGCAGTGCAGATTACTGTTGAATTGTGGTACTGCGGTACTGATTACAAATTACATGACAAAAAAAATGCAATCGGTAAACATTTTTGGGGTAATCTAATTTGATTACTTTTGGATTACTTTTAGCCTAATGTCTACAAATTCTGAAAAAGGAAGTATTAATATATTCATGTTTTCCCCCATGATACTGATAGAGGTATTGGCCCTCCATTACTGATAGACTCAAATATGTTTGAGTTTAACAGGATTTTTTTTTTTTTTATTTATTTGAGTTTCTAAAACTATGGACAGGTTCCCGGGGCACGTTAACACAAATGTGGTCATGCAAATTTGCCATTTTACAAAGGCCATTCACGTGTGGTAAAAGATCAGACAAATTATATTTGTGAATCAGCATCACAAAAATGTGTCAAAGTTATCACTACACCAAAAGTTCATTTATATACATTTTTAAAGCTGAGTTTAAAAACAATTTAAGAAACTAAAAGTAACTTTACAGTGCTTATCTAATTGAATATGAAATGCCGTATCTTTGTCCATTTTGATGCGTTCGATGGAGAAAACATTGTAACATGGTAATACTACACACAGGGTGGTAATTTAAATAATAATTGAATAAAAAAAAGTTTGGGTTGGTTAAATTATGTAAAGTAAAAAAAAACAAAACATGCAACATACATCCAAATGCTTCTTTAGATTTGACTTATAATCCTTTGCAGCTCACAGGATATTAACTTTTGGAAGGCAGAATTTATATTGCACAGTTATATTTTTGCTCCGTCTCTGTAAAAAAATCTCGATAGATCCAGTGGTTTAATGCTGAGGTAGACCACTCCATCTTCACCGCTAGTAGCGAGTATTAGGGCAATACACACAACCCTACCCATCACTTCTGAAAACACTCAAAGACTTACCAAACATATATCAGTGGTGTGCTGATTTAGAATGAAAAATGTAAAAGATTGAAACAAGAGAATGATTAGGATGATCAATAAATTATTAACAATTTACTGCCATTGCCTAGTTAATATATAATCATGCAATCTATAAAAAGTAACTAGTCCAATGATGAGTATTTTAAAATGTAATTTAATCCTATTACAAATGCTTGATTTTTGTAATCTGATTATTTTATTCATATTACATGTAATCTGTTACTACCTAGCACTCTCCATATGACTCGAGTGTTTTAATTCATGTCTTCTTAAGCAATAACACCGGTTTTGGGTGAGAAACAAACCAAAATATAACTACTTTCTCACTATAAATCTTGACATCTGCAGTCCTCTTGGTGCGATGACAATTTCAAGCTCGGACCTTAACAACTTGCATTGAATTGACAAAGAACATACTGTATATCCTTCAAAATATCTTCGTGTTTGGCAGAAATAAAACATCCTAGGAGTTTGTGAAGGCATAAGGTTAAGTAAATTATGAGAGATTTGTTGTTTTTCAGTGAATCTTTTAATATATTGCCCAGTCCTCGCAGAGAGGCAAGCAACCACTTGTACACACCATTCCCAATTATGACAAAACCGGACGAAAACACTTGAATGACGAGCAAAAAAGAGAAAAAGAAGGACGTTAAGTGCTTATTTAAGTATCTACAGGGTGAGACATACAAGGAACTCAACACTCTATGTGTTGCCGGAATCTGAGAAGGAAATAATTGGTCATTATGACAGTGGACTGCATGTCATTACCTTTTCATTAGCTGTCCTCCTCTCTTCCCAGGATTGCCCTGTGCTACTGAGCAAGAAAAAGACACCATTAATGTAATGTGGAATTAAGAGATGCGAAGAAGAGTGGGACGAATGGGGCACACACACGCACATACACACACACACACACACAAACACACTCACAGCTTGCATACCCATCGTTCTCTCTTTAAATAGCACTCAGAAAGTGCCAGAAAGTGCAGAGTGACACCAATTTAAAATCGGCAGCGATCAATTGAGAAAAGGGAGGCAGAAGGCACGTCCATTTGTGTGTGTGTGTGTGTGGGTTAATTTCAGTTTATGTGCATACATTTTCGCTTCCTCACACAAACAAGCAAGACTAATAAGTCATTCTCTCTCTTAAAATTTTATATGATGTAGTGAAATGCAGTAGAACCCTTGGGAAACACATAAAGAGGTGCATTAATAAAGTTCTGAGTTTCAAGACAACATTCAAAGTCAGATTGCTGAAGCATTATCAGAACTCCTCTATGCGAATTTGGATCATGCATGTCAAGTCAATTTCCAAAACATTACTCACCAAAAAAACACTTTTATACCACCTGCATCTGACGTTCCAGCAGATGCAGTAAAATGTGGCGCTCTATTATGTAAGAAACTCCTACATAATGAATACATGTCATTTAGCAGTGCTTTATCTAAACTAACTTGCATTACGCTAATTGCAAGGAACATCCCACATGAGCAATCTGGGGTAGGAGATCTTGTTCAAAAGCACAATAGTGAAAGGAAGTCTCATCAGCTTAATGCATGGCTCAGCCCTACTTCACATCAAACCAGCTATGCGTTTATAACTGAGATAGACATGTATTACAAAGATGCCGCATTTGGATATGTCTACAGCTCCACCATATTATGGAGACAATATATTGCCATATATATATATATATATATATATATATATATATATATATATATGAAGAAAAAAAAAGTATTGCAAACGAAAAATCTGTTTTTAATTGCAAAAAAACAATGTATGTTTTAATGTATAAAGAAACCCAAGAATTGAGATCCTTTTTATATCTGCAACAGTCTTTAGGCCAAAACTTCCCTTTCTTTGAGATTTACTTTGCATAATTAATTTTTCTTTGCGATACTCCTTTTAATATTTGTAGGACCTCTTTCTCTTTGCGGAGGAGACCCCTACCGGCCGCTAAAACGTGGCGGGGTCAAAGATAAGACCGCCATCCACAAGCGGGGAGCAGCCTGGAGTGTGAGAACCGCTGCCAGGGGCGGAGGAGACCCCTACCATCCACCAAAATGCGGCGGGGTGTTCTGTCTTTTTTTTTTCTTCTTTTCCATCCCTTTGTCTCTCTCCCGGGTCCAAGAAGACAGAGAAGACTTGCTGGCAGGCGGGGCCTGAAGCAAAGGAGGGAGGAGTGTGGCAAGTAGGATAGCGGGGCTTGGCCGCGATGAACCACGCCCGGCCCCTAATCAGGCTAATAAAGCCCAAGAGAGGGATAAAGGCAACCAGAGGAGGCAGTTCGGTGAGTGAGAGCTACAGGCAACTGCCCTGTATGTATGTGTTTGTGTTATATGTCTTTTACTTTAAGTTAATCATTAGATTATTATTTATATCGTCTCCGCCTTTCCCTTTGACCCCTGTTACTTGTATTCTTTAGTACTTATGTGTTTTTGTGGCAGACAAATCCAATGTTACATATGAGGAATAGTTATGTTATATTAACCCTGTAAACAATGTGTATTCCAGTATTTACCCAGAAATAATATGTGAGGTACAAGATGACCAAAGACTTTTGAGGATACACACACAACAAATTCAACGAAAATGCCAGAGCTCCAGCTGATATGTTCTATACCAGTGTGCAAAAAAAAAAAAAATTATATATATATATATTTGTGAACTAATCCCTATAAACTGACTGTTTTTTATATATATCAAATTCTAGTCATGTTTCCATTACCTTAACTGAGATTGTTCATTCATTCAAAAAGTTTTTTAAATGAATGAGCCAGAAACATATGCCAGAAAAATTTGTCTCAACGTAAATTATACATTAAATAATCAGATAATTAGATATTTAAAAAGATATTGCCTTCTTATGTAAATTCTGGGTTCAATAAACCTTAAGCTCAATCAACAGCAGTTGTACAAAATGTTTGATTACCACAAAAATTCATATTGACTTGTCCCGCCTTTTCTTAAAAAAAAGTATAAATCTGGGTTACAGTGAGGCACTTACAATGGATGTAAATGGGACCAATTTGTTAATGTTTAAAAATTAGAACCACAAGAGGTAAACATTATACATATAAACATGTTCTTAGTGTGATAAAATTACTTACTGACTAATCACTTACTTTACACTCTGTGTAAAGTTATATGCAATTTTACAACTTTGTTGACAGAACAGTTTAGCGGACTTTATAACGACAGTAAAAATAACTATTTAAAAAACTTTACAGCTTAACTAATACACAAGTTTTAAAAGAAGAATAACATTTTTAATTTGCTCATCGTTTACTCACCCCTATGCCATCCAAGATGTGTATGACTTTCTTTCATCTGCTGAGCTCAAACAAAATTTCTCAGCTCTTTTGGTCCATACATTTTAAGTGAATGGGTGCCATAATTTTTAAGCTACAAAAACCACATAAGTCAGCATAGAAGTTATACATAAGACTCCAGTAGATAAATCAATGTCTTGAGAAGTGATATGATAGGTGTGGGTGAGAATCAGATCACTTTTACATTCTTCTTCTTGTATTTATGGTTTTTCACATTCTTCATGCATGCCACCCCCTGCTGGGCAAGGAGAAGAATTTGTAGCAAAAAAAAATAAAAAAATAATCTTTTTCTCACCCACACTTATCATATCACTTTTGGAGTGATGTGGAGTGGTGGTGTAGTGGGCTAATGCACATAACTGGTAATCAGAAGGTTGCTGGTTCGATCCCCACAGCCACCACCATTGTGTCTTTGAGCAAGGCACTTAACTCCAGGTTGCTTCAGGGGAATTGTCCCTGTAATAAGTGCACTGTAAGTCACTTTGAATAAAAGCATAAATGCATATGTAAATATCACTTCTGAAAATATGGATGAAAATACTATGGATTACTTTCATGATGCCTTTATGTACTTTATGAAGCATCAACATTTTGGTACCCATTCACTTGCATTGTACGGACCAAAAGAGCCGAAATATTCTTCTTAAAATCATAATTTGTGTTCTGCAGAAGAAAGATCATACACATCCGCGATGGCATGAGGTTGAGAAGATAATGAGAGCATTTTCGTTTTTGGGTTAACTATTTCTTTAATGTGAATGCTTTACATTTCTGCCTTTAAATCCTCCAAATATTGGCCCCATTAATTTCCATTGTAAGTGCCTCACTGTAACCACAATTTTGTTTAAGAAAAAGAGGGAAAAAGGAAAGGATTTTTATTTTTTTTGGTAATTACCTTATGCCTCAAATGCTGTTGCTTTAGCTTAACTTGTATTGATCCTGACATATTTATTTATATAACATTAAATAATGACTAGCGTGTAGCTTAGCAACTAGCAGATTACAATTTTAGCTTCCCCAACATTGTAAGCCAACCTACTGCCATAACACAGATGAAAATGTTGCAACCATGCTTAAACTATGGTTGTATGTGTGGCGTGTGGGTGGAATTTCGAGACACAAGCTCACGTTGATTTATTAATAAAGAAGTCCGACTACACCACCCTAGGAGTTAACCCCAGGGAAACTACTCAAACATTGAGTAAAGCACACAGGTTCAGTTCCCTCATAAAGTTAGACCAGAGACGTGAGTACAAAAATACAAATGTTTATTAATGCAATAATGATTAAAATGTTGGACACTAAAACCCACAACAAACACTAACAACCCCACTTCAAATCAAAGAAACAAAAGAACACAACCCAATATAATAGATACCTGTAAAGCAAAATACCAAATAATAACAGCAGGGCTGAGGCTCCCAACGACAGGAATCACTGTGGAGTTCGGTTTTACGGGACACACGTTCACGTGCACACACACACACCCCTGCAGTCTACTCACACTATCACACACTCAGTGTACACTGCACACGATAAAGAAGAACCACCACCCATCAATGAGGAAAACCAATCCACCCGTGGGACCCCAGCTCCTGCAGTAGAAAATAACAAAGAGGAACTATAAAAATGAACATAGAAATGACAATAAAGACATTACCATTAAGCAAATCCTCACAATAATGAATATCAATACGAAATATAAGAAAACGAAAAACAATAACCTAAAAGGATCAAATAGTTGGTCTTGAGATTACAAAGCAATTTCAACTTAGTAGATGTTTACCCACACAAATGGGATGAATGAGATATCAAATCACATGTATCCAGAGCTAGAACCACTTCATTGGTTTTACAATAAAGCAAAAAGAAAAGAAAAAGTATTAAATCAAAATAACAAAACAAGAAAATATAAAGCAGGGCACCAAAACGACACGATAAGAGCCAAACGAGCAGTCCCCCTCTGTTATAGTGATGATCGCGTCAGCGGGCGATGATCGCGTCAGCGCGGCTGCATCAACCGCAGCTCTTTAACAGCGTGAGCGCAGCAACCGAAAAATCACGGCAGAGACGAGACGAGAATACAAACGAAAAGTCCTCTTCTGTTATAGTGATGATCGCGTCAGCGCGGCTGTATCAACCGCAGCACTTTAACAGCATGAGCGCAGCAACAAACCAATCACGGCAAAAACAAGATGAAAATATGAACGAGAAGGAGGATCCTAAAACACAAAAGAAGACGTTACCAATAATCATACTATCACAATCCCAATCATGGTTTCGTTTAAGCACTTACCCTCAGGATATCACGTCAGCTAGCAAACTTTATCGTCACATATTGATCAGTCATACCCATCGACAGCACAATGGGATACAGAGAATCACGCCTAGTTAGTACGCGAGAAGAGTGTTAACCCCACATGGTCATAACAGCACTATATTGAGCGCTTAACAATAAACATACCTGCAAGGCGAACAATCAGCACATCAACCAAACAGCGCGAAGGGGCAACAGCACCAACACGAAGCTGCACTATGATTAACATAAAGGCGATTCCAAGTTATGCACACCACAACAATTACCAGAAATCATCACCTATTACAACATAACACGCTTACCTACAGCCACCGTCGACACGAGCAAACAAACGGGGAAACCGGACGAGACGCATCCCGGGTGACGACCAATCAATCTTTAAATGGAAAGTACCGCTTGCTGATAGGCCAATATTGCTGTCATTACATTCGTAATGTTGAAGCATATGTACCAATATTGACTTTGCCAGTATGGCTGTTCTGACATACTGCAGTAATAGCAGCAGTTGCTAATGTGGCATCAAGGTTTCACCATCTTTCACTCACTCAACATGTTGTCGATGAGTTGACACTAGGGGTCGCACCTGTGGAGCCCAGATATCTCTGATCTCGAGAAATGGCCAATGAAAATTGGCATGTGGAATTTGTGTGCCACTCCCCCGGGCATACGGGTATAAAAGGAGTGATGCTGCAAACACACGTCAGATATCTTCTTCGGAGCCGAGAGAGAGCAATTCACAGAGCTGAATTCCTCTGCCGCCTCCATTCATCTCTTCAAGCTGTTGGATCTACGGCACATTCCAGCGGTTCTCCCACTCACACTACGTGGCCGAGGTTCCCACGACCCCTTTAAGGGATCAGGTGGTGAATCTGCAAGCGCTGCCCCAGGAGGAGGCAGACCCAGCCTTGGTGTTGCTGTGTCCGGTTCGCGCTCTTCGCATCTACTTGTATCACACGCATAGCTTAAGGAGCTCCGAGCAGCTCTTTTTCTGCTTCAGTGGACAGTGGACAGCAGAAGGGAAGCATTGTCTCCAAACAGAGGATCACCCACTGGGCCGTCGATGCCATCACTATGGCATAACACGTCCAGCACGTGCCACCCCCTGCTGGCCTACGAGCCCACTCTACCAGGGGTGTTGCGACCTCTTGGGCCTTGTCCCACGGCGCCTCTCTAGCAGACATATGTAGAGCTGCGGGCTGGGAAACACCTAACACATTTGCAAGGTTCTATAACCTCAGGGTTGAGCCAGTTTCATCCCATGTGTTATCAAGTGACACAAACAGGTAAGTTCAGGTCAGCTGGCCGGGTGTATCGCTTCTACATAGTGCCTTTCCCCTCCTTTGAGGCGAAGACTTGCGCTCTTTCCCCAGCTGCGTTCGCAAGAAGTGTGAACCCTGGACGTTCTTCCTCTCTAGCCCAGAGGCCGTCGAGTCTTCGGAGAGTCTCGCTGCCGCACCAGTACAGGTGTCAACAGGCCCCCGTACTGAGGTAAGTGGGTCACCCAGCGTGAGTACGAGGCACACAGAGGTCTGCCTGTCTCACACCGCCAGTCTGCGTAAGTCGGTTCAGCTCTTTTGCCGTTTTCCAGTGGGACCCCTAGTGTCAACTCATCGACACAACGTCTCGTTCCCTCCATCAGGGAACGGAGGTTACATCAGTAACCGAGACGATTTCCTTCTATGGCCATAACTCCACCCACATTTTTTTACATTGACAATACATTCCTTGGGACATCTCACAAAATATCTCTATAAATAAACCTTTTAATAGAAGTAATTTATTGCTTTTTGTCTAACAAGGGGAGACATTATATGGGTTACTAGTGGAATAAACAAACAGTATTGCTCATTGTGTTCAGTAAATTGCATAACTGCGAAAAGCATCATTAGGTTGTTCTGAATTAATGGGCACTGGTGAAGGTGCTTATTGGTGGACTAGATTAGACTGGAGACCACACAGTCAAATTATAGCTCGATTATAAATTGAGTTTGGACAGGAAGTGTGCACTAAAGTCTCAGAGCAGCGAGATGTACGGTTGCATTTAATTGGTCCCGGATGCAAACACACTTTGGAAAACAGAAATGGAAGAAAATGAGCGAGAGACAAAAGGTTATAGGGCAGGGGTCAGGAACCTTTTTTCACTAAGGAGCCAATTTTTTAATTTTTGGTTGATGCATTTTTTCGAAAGAGGCATAGCACAAATGAATAATTTACTATTTTCAAAAACAAAGTTTTTCAATAAAATAAAATGTTTATGTTGCACATAGACTACTCAAAAACAAACAAATATTCAAAAATTAATAGGTAACATGTTGCAAAATGCAGGTCTCCATAAAATGACTTAAATTTTTTTTTATGAAAAACTTTACTTCTCTATTTGGCTGGACGATATGTAAAAAATATTTTAACGATAATCGCAATATCCGATTATATGGTCAACCCCCTGCCAAGTATCTGTGAATATTTTTGCTTTATTGATTTTTCCATAAACAATTTATTAATTTATTGAAAAACATAAAGCTTAAACAAAAGACATTTCTACATTCAAACTGCACTTTAAACGAAACGAAAAAGCAATTAAAATAACTATAATTAAAAAATCTTATATATAACCTCCTCCTCGAATTCAAACATCTCCAATGGCCCCATTTGCCATCATGCAAGCATACGCCAATGACACCAGGTGAAAAATGACTAATAGCCTACAAATTAAGAACTAAAGACTTATTATAATAATCATCATAATAACTTGTGTTCCCAAAAAATGCAGCTAAATGCATGTTCTTATCAAAGGTGTTTGTATTGTGTTTTGGTAATACAGTTAATGCTGCCTAAAGAAAATAAATTAGAACTCAATTTTAGGTTCAAGGTGAACGTGTCTTGTATTACTTTATGATTTAATCACTTTGTCTTTGTTTCTTTAAGGTACCTGTAAATATTAATGAACTTGCAGAGATGCATTCACAATGTGTAAGCACGAACTGCTTCGTGGAAATAAACCACACTAAACTCACAGCACCTCACGAGATGACTGGAGATCATTTGCAGCATTCTCATAGACTACATTATTCTTGCAAACAGTTTTCAGCCAAATGTTCCACTAGACAGGGTCCTGCTGCACGCCAAACAGCGAATCCGACACAAGCAGTGACAGCTTTTCTTTTGTCTGTTTTTATATAATAAAATATGATAATGTTTCTCCAAGCGTGTGTCTTGTGTCTAACATCATGTGTCACTCTGGGATGTCTTACAGATCACCCACCTGTTGTGGGTAGATTAGCAAAATTACTCGAGCATGAAATACCTGCATTTGGATGAGAAGCTTGTGAACTGGATTGAGCCTCGTCGCATTTGGAGTGTGGCGGGTGCTATTTCATACCCTGGGCACACATAAAAAATAACGAACATTCATAAAATTGCTCGTAGAAAATGCTCTTAACAGCTAAGATAATAGTTAATGGGAAACGAGGCTCAGAACTCTTTGCATGTGCGTGTCTTGGAAAAGCACATTCATTGCATTCGTGAATAGTAGAACTCACTGCGCACACGAATCAAATCAGACGTGCATCGGCGAATTTGTCAAAAGCACGTCTTTGTGTCTAATTTCTTGTAATATATCACTCCGAGAAGTCTAACAGGTCGCCCTCCACAGTGGCTGGTACATCAGCAAAATACTCAGCATGAAAAATCTGTATTTGGCGGGTGTTCATTTCAAACTTTGTTCACATGGAGTGGGCTGTACGACAAATTTGGGAGAAAGGAAATCAAAAGTGTCTATGACTTCAAGCTTTGCAATCACACCCACACTTTTTACAGGAAAATTATATCTAGAAAGTTTTAAACGATCATGTGTTGGTGAATGGTGAGACACCCGGAGAGCCACTTGATTTTTAACAAAGAGCCACTTGTGGCTTGCAAGCCATAGGTTCCCAACCCCTGCTATAGGGGAAGAAAGTAAAGGGAGAGTTCTAAAAACTAGAGGAAAAAGTAAGAAAAAGGAGCCAGGGGGTAGAGTCTAGTTGGGCACGATTCCCCTCTAATGTCTTCTGCGGTAGCTCTCTGCAATTGATTCCTCCAGTCTATTACTTTCAGCTCACTCTCACTTGCTCTCTCACTTTTTTCTCTTTCTCTTCATTTCTGGGTCTCTTGCTTTTCTTTTATAAAGATCACAATCAGCGTGGTTGTTTTGGGTGAAGTGTCTGATAGAAAAAGAGAAAGGGAGCAAAAAGAGAATAGCACAACAAAGGCATGACACGGAAACTAGTGAAAGCAGTGCAAGACCTTAAAAATTAAATTACATGTTTTGTGGATTTTCTTGAAACATCTACAAGGTCACCCTGCACAAGATGTGCAAAAAAATAAAAAATGCTCAAAGGGCTTGACTACTTGAATGCTGTTCTTTCAACAACAGTCTTGAACCTGCATATGTATGGTCACCTTTTCAAATCAGAATCTACAGTATAAATCATTAATCCTGTTAAATAAATAAAAATGCATTTTTTTTACTTTTAGATTTTTTATATATATTTTAATTAGGGCTGGGCAAAATAGCAAAAGTAATAATCTTTTGACAATATTTAGTATAAATCCCAATATTTAAGTGTTTGCACTGGAATGCCTTCAAAGTGTGATTTTATTAGAGGATCATTTCAACCAAACATCCATTGTTACCAAGTAAATTCAAAATGTTTGCAAGACCTAAAACAGTATCATGTTAAAATGCACCCCATCCCCATGTCCGGGGCCCCACGCAAATGCATGGTTTGCTTGATGGTTACCACCGCTACAGCAATTTCGTCTCATGTGTCAGCGTGCTCTTCAGGACTCGGTCCTTCATATAGCAAATGCACCGCTCTATCAGTTTAGCTATGGTGTAATTTGATCATATACACAACACAGTACCGCCACTCCCATTAAGAAGGCTACGCAGTCTCCGTAGGGCACCAACTCCCTAAGGGGGCAACATCTTACCCTAGGAGGGCACCAGAAAGTCCACCGGCTGCCCTTACTCACACGTTATATGTTATTCAAGGACCCGAAAGCAGTTGCGGAACACAGATGATCGCTTTGCGTACATAACACGTGAACCCCCCACCTGGAACTCTGCATAGGGCATCAATTTGGCCAGTGGCGGCCCTGCACAAACAAGCTTTGTGTGAAAGCGAATGAAGTAATTGTTGTTGTATCGCTGCAATATATGCAACGAGGCACACTAAAATAATTTTGCAACAATGTAGGTGTAGTAATATGATTATATGACACCAGCTTGGTCTTAATACTCATGTAATTGTGAATCACATGAAAAGAATAAATTGTGAAATTAATCTAATGGCTATTAAAAGCATATTAAATTTATCACGATATTCGTAATATTCCATAATTTGAAATTGACGCAAAATCATCACAAATGTGTATGAATATTCAATGTATTGTCCAGGCCTAATTTTTACATGCTGTTTGGGCATATGAATGTAACAGCAAATGTGAAAACAGAACACAACTGCAATTTCTGTGCAGGTGGAGACAGACTCTATAGACAGGTTTCAACCACATTTCAACTTGAACAGGCCAGCCAAGGTAACAGTGGCCTCAGGTAATGCAGGTGTGCTGTTTAGAAATGTAAAGAGTAATTTAAACACAAATGTTCAGCTCACTTTGAAGCACACTGCTGATGAAACCCTCTCTCCCTTTCCCCTCTCTCTCTCTCTCTCAATCTGACAAATGTGCAGAACCAAGCAAGCTACTACCCATGGCTATTTGACATGGAAGGCAACCTCACCACTCAGTAGTAAAAACGCTTATCAAATATGTATGTTGAGCATTGCAGTGATACGGCAGGTAGGCAGCCTCCACCTCCCCATTTCCACCTACAATACATATACCAGTTATTTAAATTATCTTCTTATTTGGCTGGACAATAATTCAATATCAATATGTATCGCAATATAATTTTTTCATTAACGGTGATATGATTTTTAAACACATTTCAGATTGTGACAGGGCAGAGGGTGGGGCCGGGTAGTGATTATACACACCCGGTCCCTTATCAGGCTAATTAAGCCTCCGAGAGAGAGAGAGAGAGAGAGAGAGAGAGAGAGAGAGAGAGAGAGAGAGGTCAGCTGACCATCATGTCTGTGATTGTGTTGTTTGTTTGTTTAAGTTTCTCATCAAACTATTTTTTATATTGTCAAGCCGGTTCTCGCCTCCACCTTGCCCGACTAAATCCCTTTACACAGATATTTTGATAGGCTACATTACAGCATTTGTCACTGACTAACTTTCAGGGCACAGCCGTCAGTTCATTGTAATCAAGCCAAGCAGAAATAGCAGAAAACAATTGGCTACGTGAGTGACATGGCAATTTTTAAGAGGGACACAAATAACAGAGCCAAAATTGTACGTCTATAGGATGTGTGTACACAAAAGACTTATTTCACCATGCGGTCATATTATAAATATAAAATGATCTTGCGTCCTCCATAATATTTATGTTTCATCGTGGACAGAGAGGTCTCTTACATAGATATTCAACTGCAGCCATCCCACTGATCTGCCACGTAACATCATATTGAGAAAAACCCAAAACAATGGTAGATCTACAATATTATGCATTTTTGAGCATTAGAGGTGTGAAGAACAGTGAACTTGACTCGATAGTGAACTCTGCTTCATCAATAAATACCTTGTGACCTAAATACCATTGTGAATTGATTTGATTGGTGTAGGTGAGAAACAGATCAATATTTAAGTCCTTTTTTAACTATAATTCTCCTCAATTTCAACTTTACTTTCAATATCTCGTTCTTCTTCTGTTTTTGGTGATTCACATTCTTCTTGTATATTGCCCCTAATCGGCAGGGAAGAGAATGCCAAAAATTGACTTTACTATTAATCTGTTTCTGACCCTCACCTATCAGATTGTGTCTGAACAGATGGATTTAACCGCTGGAGTCATATTGATTACATTTATGATCCCTTTATGTGTATTTTAGAGTTTCAACATTTTGGCACCCATTCACTGGACCTCCAGAGCTGAAATATTCAAAAAAATCTTAATTTTTGTTCTGCAGAAGAAAGAAAGTCAAGCACATCTGGGATGGCATGAGGGTGAGTAAATCATAAGAGAATTTAAATTTTTTGGGTGAACTATTCCTTTAAGTTCTTTTATACTATAAATTATCCTCCTTGACCAGTAGCTGGCAATATGCACCAAGAATGTGAATTTACAAAACAAAACCAAAAAAACACACATGAAAAAGAAAAGGGTGAACGATCCCTTTAAATAAAAAAGCACGGTACTGTATGTGTTCATATTACCCCAAGACATGATACTCCATGATACTCCTAAACCTATCCTGCTTCAGTTGACATGTATTGTATTTTGTTTATTTGTAAATAATACATCCCTCAATGATGAAATTCATTAACACAAGAGAATATTTCTTAATGCGCTGCCCAAAGAATGAATTCCAAACTAATATTTAAAACAGAAACAGTGCTGTGTATGTAGAGCCCTTCAATTCACAAATGAGTTTTATCTCACTCACTGGGAGTCAACCAAAATCTAATGCAGATGATATTTTAAACTCCCACACTGAGGATTAAAGGGCTATAAAGAAAATTAACTTTTCATTGAGTTGAAAAGAGTGTGTTTCTAGATGGCTCTGCATTGTGAGTGTGTGTGTATTTTCAACAAAACACCTGCTTTGCAGATCTTCAGCTTTTTTACAAGCAGTGAACCACAGAAGCGTGAAGCAGCAACAGAATTTTACACAGACACCGCTGACCATACATCAACATGCAGGCGCACCGAGCCCTTCACAGTACACGGCCTGTGTCTGAGTATACAGTATGTGTGTGTAAATGAAAAATACATGCACATATAAATGTGATGGACTCCTCTGGTTATGGAACAGAGAGCACATCCTATAAGTGGTCACAAGAACATATGTTTGAAATGAGAGAGGAAAGAGAACCATATTATATAGGGACACACTCATTATTTATAGCAAGGCTGTGGTTTTAATGAAAATCAAGTGTATGTGTGAATATACATTTGGGGAATATAAATGCATTTTCAGAAAAATTGGCCATCCATATGTTGTCCATATACAGGATTTTGGATACTCCCCAGCACGAGTTGCTGGTGTGCTGAGAACCAACAGGCTTCTTAGCTAGCCAAACAAGCAAGAGTTCCTTGGTCAAGACTCTTCAGCAGCCAGGTTTTGTTGGTAAAGCAAGGCTATTAAGATCAGCACCAAACCAGCATAAACCAATATGGTCCAGCATGGAAATTCAATCTGGTCTTTTCAACAGGGTTTGTATTCACTAAAGTCACCATGAAATTGCACTCACAACCCATTTTACTTCCATAATTTGACGTTTCTGAGCAAAACATGGTATTTAGCAATAAAAAAGTCCACAATACTTGATTCCAAACATGAGGAATCCATTGGATCATGTAAAATGTGCATTACATACCAGAGTGGAGACAAGTGATTGGAGAGGAGGGTTGAAAAGTAAGAAGTATCATGATGCCAGTGGAAAAGGAAAGCCGTTTCAGAGGCGGTTTAATATAAAGACAAACTTTTCTTTTTTTTTTCCTTTAGAATTAAATAAACCAATTAATCAAGTACAATAAGGCCGGGAATGTATTGTATATTAGGAAAGTAAATAGAATACATTTTTATTTTGTGTTGATTTTTAAGTGATGAAAATACACCATTTTTACCCACTGTAAGCTTCAATGCCTTCAACTGCAATCAAAATGCCATTGATGCATTTTGTACGCAGTATTTCCAGCAATGTCTCAGCATTGTTTTGTATTTTAAAGTCAATACATACAATTGCATTTATACACACCTGAAAAAAACTGAGCCATCTCATCCAACTGTCTTACTCACATAGGTTTGTGCTTGCTCACGTTGCCTGTCCCACTGTGATCAGTATCGCCAGTGGCCCAATCTCTGCTCAATGAAAGCACAGCCATCACAACCTCTGAGAATAAATTGCATTAGATTTTATTACAGACAACCTCTTACATCTTTGTCAATGTTGCAATTGATAATTAAAACATGAAATATTCATATTTGGGAGCCGTATTGATTTATACCAAAGGGACATGTCAGATCATTTTTCAAATACAATGACCAATGGCAGACATCTGTCACAGTCTGTAATGGGTAGAGGGGGGAGATAGGGTTAGCGTTGTTGCATTGCCAACTGTAACACAAAGAATGAGCAAGATTGCGATTGAGCAAAATACAGTCAAACCCAGGCGATTTTTTTACAATTTATTTTCTGTGTTGACATATTTCCTACTGAAAGTTACAGCAGTGAAATTTGATTTGCTACTTGTTATTTCATCTGGGATTTTGTAAGGAACGTCTATCGATGTAGCTATCTAGCTATCTATCTAAAGATATATGTAGATATAGTGTAATAAAAGAAATATTTTGCATTTGAGAAAAAAATTGGGGAGGCCTCTACATGAAGATGAAATATGGAAAGCACCCAGGTGAAATTATGGACCTACTTCATATTAGGTGACCTTAACTACTGTGTACTTAACCATTTAATACAATTACATATTGTGCACATACAGGTTGTTGCATTGTATTTACATTCAAAGTAATTGCATTTAATTACATTTTCTGTTACACTTTACCCCTAACCCTAACACATCCCTTACCCCAAAACCTAACTCTAAACCCTAATCCTAACCCTACCTGTATCTCAACCTCAGTAGCAGCAAGTGTGGAAATTTTGTTGAACCACATGTAGTTCCACAGTAAATACATAGTCTTGTATGCCACCTAATATAAAGTGTGACCTAAAGTATTATATAGAGGATATTCCAGAACATTCAGAGCACCTGGAGTGGTGTGCATGCTGAAAAGGTATAGAGGGATGGCAGAAGAAGAGAAAGGAAAGCACTCATTCTCAAGGGTTGATGGTTACAAGTTTATGACTTAGTGGTGAATACCAGGGTCATTGGAGGAAGGACAGCCATCTCCAAGGCTCTTTATTAAGCACTCTCTCAAAAGCACTCTGAGGAGACACAAATGAAGATGGAGATAATAAAAACAAGGCTACTTAGGGCAAAAGAAGTGTGGCGCCGACATGTGCCGAGAAGAAGCAAGTGGCAATACTTTCAGAGCTCTACATGTAGCTAAATGAAATGGCAAGACAAAGTAATGTTTCTGAGGGGTACTGTGTTATAGGTATTAGGGATGGAACATAAAAAGAAATTGCGCCGGAGCTTTAAAGGGGATGAATTAAGTGACGCAACTTCAATGCTGTTTTTTAGCATGCTAACAGTAAGCTATGTTAGAGTTGTTGCATCTCTAAATTCATCCCTTTTAAAGCACTCCCGCTAAAGACATCAAACAAGGCTTGTGTAACAAATTCACTGCCTTCAACAATTCATTTCTTTTAAACCACCTGCTGTGATTAATGTTCCTGTTATTATTCATAATCTGTAGGTCTGTATATATATATCTTTCAGTTAGCTTTGGGCCATGCATTCTTGGTTTTATTCTGCTCTGTTGTTTAACTGTTTATCTAGGCAATGGACATCTTTGGTTGTTATGTCCAGTTAGGTGTAAATGTTTAATCTTCTTGTGCTATTACTTTAATATTGTGTTTTAAGACGATTTGTCAAATTAAAAATGCATCTGTTCCATTCTGTTGCACACCGTCTTGCTGTTTTTGAACAGAAGGACATACAGCCCATAAGAAAATGATGCAAAATCAGACTAATTATACAAGGCTTTCTTCATGCCAACTAGTCGATTTTATATATTCCATATGTAGTTTTGCACATCCCTAATCAGTCAAGTTACAGTATGTTAAAAGACTGTATGACAAAAATCTAGTTATGCTTATAACAAAAGGAATTTCAGGATCCACATTTTGGTCCATCTGGACAGGCTGATAACAGGCAGGGCTGCCCATGAGCACACAATATAAAGTATAGGATGGATATGAACAAAAATGCAGCATATAATGCAAGTGGGTAGGAAATGTTGTAACAAGCTAAGTCTAAAAGTTTTGCCTCCTCCAGAATCAATAGAAATGACCCATCCCATCCCCCTCTTAGTGATGAAAAATGAATGTGGTTACTCTCTTTTTAACAAATGTATGAGTACCAAGGTTCCTGAGAGATTTATTGTGACCTTTTAAGGGTTTTATACCTTGATCCAGTACTTAAATGAAGTATAATACTTAAAGGAATAGATCCTTACAAGACTCCTTACCAAACAGCTTCAAGCTAGACTCATTCACAGGGTGCAGATTTGCGCATCTAGCATCCTTTTGACCACAAGATCAGCACCACTTAGAATAAAGTGATTACAAATATTGTACACTATTTTGAGGTGAACATAATATAGTGAATGGTGACTGAGAATGTCAGTCACTAAAATTATGTTTGACATCTCATAAGACCCTAAAATTCCAACAAATTGATGAGTGCCAAGGTTGTTTGTAAGGGATTAAATATGACCTTTTAAATGTTGCCTGTGGGGTTTGACCAACAAACAGCACACTTGGATTGCAGTCCAAATCACAAAACTCGGAACGGAAATCACTCATAAACACCTTCTACACAGTCACACACGGTTCCCTATGTACATCCAAAAGAAGCTTCTTATCCCACATGTCTCGGAGTCAGCTTTAGGGAAATGGTTGGCTTTCCATGTTACAGTTATGACAAATGAAATGAGGATCCCATGGTCACTGAGGTTGAATAGACCTGGCCCTCTCTCTCTCTGTCTCTCTCTCTTTCTCTCTCTCTCTCTCTCTCTCTCTCTCTCTCTCTCTCTCTCTCTCTCTCTCTCTCTCATAAATACTCTCCACCATCCAGCTTCATGACAAGCTTTCACAATATGACAAGCACAACAAGCTTAAGATGCTTGTGGACACTGCAATGCATCAGAGCAAACACATACATCCTGAGGATATCCGATGAGCTTGGTGTTTTATTGATGTACATATTTATGATGTACATCAATATAACATTGCACAAGTCATATTCAATCAAGATGCTGAAGCACACACAAATTAGCCATGCATAGGCCACATAGGCAAAGGTTTTGGACAGTCGTTAAGAATTTAAATGTTGGACTGAATCGCCTAAATTATAATTCTATGTGTGTAGGGTATACAAGTAACTTGAAACCAATAGAGGTCCTCTGACAAATCAAGAGTGTAGAGCGCAGTATTTAGATGGGTTTCCCATGGTGACTCTTGAAATTCAGATGTGAGTTATAAAGGATTCGCTTTGGTTATATAATGCAGTTGTGACTTTTATAAAAACTTTACGGTATTTAGCACTCTATATCCATAATCTGCTGCTGTGTATATGTAGTCTGTGTGTACAGAATGGGATTTAGTGCTCCGAAGAAGAGTGACAACTGTATTTACATTTTCATTTACATTTATTTACATTTATACATTTGGCAGACCTCCAAAGCGACTTACAGTGCACTTATTACAGGGACAATTCCCCCGGAGCGACCTGGAGTTAACTGCCTTGCTCAAGGACACAATGGTGGTGGCTGTGGTGATCAAACCAGTAACCTTCTGAATACCAGTTACAGTATGTGCTTTTAGCCAACTATGCCACCACCACTCCAATTTAACTGCATTGTCAATGTGGCCATTCACATTAAATCCCAAAAGAATAACTTCCAACATTCTCCTTTATAAAAAAAGAAAGAATACTGGGGGAGACGGGCTAGCAATACCGGATGATAAATTAAACATTGCTTATGTTCAGATGGAAGCCACTGCCTTTATACATAACTCATGCCATCAGAAAGATAGCTTCTCTGGAGACTTCAAAAGCTAAACTCATTAACATGTGAGTATCTATCACTGTATCAGGCACAGTTACATCTCCATCTACGGCTGCCCGGAGCTACAGCTCCATTCTGTGTCTCACATCGACTTTATGAAGAAAAAAAAAACAACAACTATACATTTAAGAAAACAACATTAACGCTCTGACCAGAGGCTATGTACCAAACGCTGTAGTAGTTTGGGTTTGTTTATGGTATTCAATAACAGGTACATTCGACTCTTTCTTGCAGGTGGGGAATATTTCAAACCATGGGTAGGAAACAATAGATGATGTCAGTGCTTCAGGCAGTGTAAGTGAACATGACAAATGATTGGATATTTTAATAACATGGTTTCATTTGCATATTAATGAATTCTCTCAATGAACCAACAAAGCAGTCTTGTGGAGAGGAACAGATATGTCTTATGTAATACCTGCTTAGTGGTGGTAAGAAGATCTCATTAATTATGAATGTTAGGCCAGTTCAAGCTGATTTCCATAGTTTAAGGAAAGAAGGAAGATCAAATCCTGAGGGCTAATTTGCTAATAGACTTGCAAATAGTTTATTATAAGGAATGGAAATATCAGGGTCAGATCTTGCTCAGTGATGAAAATCAGAGAATTCTTTAACATATTCTGTCATAAAAAACACAGTTGTTCATCAATCAATGACGTTACAATGTATGCTAGGTCAAGTCTTTATTACTGAAATTTAGAGTTTAACACTTTAAATTTCATTCTTTTAACCACATACCTTGGGGTTAAACAGTGTTAGAATTGAGTCAGAGGTCTTGGGGGGTGCCCTTATCCCGACTCCTCCAAGCACAAGACTGTCTACCCCATTTAAACTGAATAATTACGTCAGACGCATGCACAACTCCCCAAGAATCCCTATGTGAAATCCTACCAAAAATGCACAGAATAATTTAAAATATTTATTAGAATGAGTCAAATGTATATTTTAATGAGTTATAAGAAAAGAGTAAGATAAGAACAACTGTTTGATCATGTGCAAACATTTTAAGTTATATAAATACCATCAAAACTACATACATATTAACTGTGTGCATATTAATTAACCTCTAGTGATGGTTTATTTTAAGATAAAAGATGATTTAATGTAGGAGCACCAACAATATGTCAAAGAAGAATTATATTTTACCATTATTGTGAGGTGAAATTGAGGATTCACTCTGTCACCGTCTGTACGTTTCATCTGAAAACAGCGTGTCACGCAATCAGACGTGCTGTGAATTTTCCGACGTAAAAAATCTCATTTGGATTATTTTTGGAAACCGGGACAGATAATGGACAATGTTGCATTGTTTCTCTTCAAACATTTGAAGAAAAAAAAAAAATCTAGTTTCATGTTTCTAGTATTCTAGTTTTAATTAATCACCAGAGGACCACAAGTTACATTATTTTGGCCTTATTAGGGGTCCCTTAAATCTTGTGGGGTGTGCGGGACTGGGTTTAAACATAGAACAAAAATTAAAAACAAAGAAATGTTATTATGTAAAATGAATACTAAATATTTACAATTGTCCACTATTTCTTGGTCACTATACAACTAAGCAAAATTTTGACACTGATCATGTTAACTCCTAAGTACGAAAGGTAAGATTTCTTGCTTCCATAGGAGCACAGAAGATGCTCTTTGGATAATTTTTAAATCATGCTGGGATATCATGGAACATCAGGCTTTGCACAAACTTGGGAGGTCCATGCTAGCTTTAGTGCACCCTGTCATTAAATATAAGAGGGCATGCAATTCAACTTTTTACTCAAATTGTTCCACTGATGCTGATAATTATTAATGAAAACATTGTATTAAAATAATAAAAATCGGTGGATGATAAATGACAGAAACAGCCAGAATAATAATAGCAAATGACAATCTCTCGGTCAGTCCATATGAACATATACTCAAAACGGATTTCAAAAGTGGCCATTAGAAGTGCCTCAGGTAATAACAGCACTCCTGGCCGATAACACGACTATCATCCTCAAATTGCCCACTTCATGGAATAAAGTTTCTTTTTAAGCGCTTGGCTTCAAATTGCAGACACCACAAGTGAGGATCAAACAAGACAACTGTGAATAGAACTATTAAGCAGGGGCAAAAATGCACTGGCAATTAACAAAATGGTAATTGGACACTTGTTTATAAACATCCAATTAAACTATCTTAGTTTAACATCTTAATGATAGTTATTGTACTCTTCGTCTCAGTGAGCTGATCCACCTCCTTAGTAAAGCATCAGTGACTCCATATTATAAGATATTTACTGCTTTCCTTCCATTTTTCGCTTCAAAAATAAATTAAAGCACGATGACATTGAGCATCTTGGAAGAAGTAACTGTATTCATAAATTAAGTACCAAATAATAGGCCTTATGTGCAATTTTAAAAATGATCTTCAGACCTCTAACTAGCTCTTACGAATAAATAATAATAATAATAATAATAATAATAATATATATATATATATATATATATATATATATATATATATATATATATATATATATATATATATAAAACACACTTTAGATTACATTAGTTATGTAATTAGGCTACGTGTATGTACAGACTAATACTAATGAACGAACAGTCAAGGACACATAGTTGTTGTTGTTGTTATTACATTATTATTAGGCTACTAATTTATTTAATTACAGTAGCATGTACTATTTCAACACTTCATTTATATACACTGTAATGTGTTACCCGCTTGTGAATAGGGAACATGGCGTGTGAGGAAAAAGCCTGCAAAATCCAATGGAAAGATGCTTTAGCGCCTGTTGCGCTGCGCATTACGCACATTCTCACACGGTCACACACGTTCTCACATTAAGACCAATAAACACAGACATTATAAATGCAAACAGAATTGTCGACAATGTTTCCAGCAGACAACAGATAAGAAACTGCCGCGCGTTTTTACACATTTACAAAATAAAATATGCACAAATATTCCATGCGTGTTGGCATTGAGCTTTCTCTGCTATTGGACGTTTGTTTGCGCGTTCAGCGTTCTTCTCTGCTCAAGCATTTGGCACAGTTATGAGATGAACTGATTGGAAGCGTATTTTACTTTAGGATGCATGAGTCAGAAGCAATATATGCGGTGTGCATTTGAATCTCTTACACATGCTTCCTTGATATTGTCCTGTCGTGCATTTACAAAAACTAACATACAGTCACTTTAAAACATGCAACCAGCATTTTCGCCTCAAACGGCACGACTTTAGAATCCACGAACACTCCACTAAACTCACACATAAATTTAGGGGTAAAGTATGTAGTAACTGGCTTGGGTAAACGCATAATGTAAGTTCTCTTACCTCTGGCCATCGCACAGGGCAGCAGAAGAGCCAGAAATGAAAGGAAGACAACGCTAGAGTATCTCCCCTTTCCAAAGCGTCCCATCATCGTTGCGCTGCTCGCCTGCGTCCCCAACTAAACCGGGGAACCGCCGCTCGCAAGTGGCGCGCTCATGCATGTGCCGTCGTTTACCGGTGGCTCTAGTAACGGGTCCCTTCCGTTCCGATAAACCCGAAGTTCTGCGCTCTTCACGTGAATCTCACTCGGGAGACATCAAAGGCGCCTCTCTCATCCGCGCGGAGAGCGAGTGAATGAATGAGCGCGCGACGTCTCTCTCGCGTCTGTGAGGTGAGTGACGGAGGGCGGAGGGAGCGCAGAGGCTCTCATTCACCCCGCTGTTCGGACTGCTGCTTAACGCCACACGGATGCGCTGCGAAGTGACCAGATGTGCGCGAGGAGGAGATAATGATGAGCATGCATGTCAGATGTCTCCGAATTGGAGACGGCATATGACCAGCTGGTAGCGTTACACTGATTTCATCAGAGGTCGTGCCGGGCTCCTGGGGGCAACCGGGATGGGAGCAACGATGCACACCCATCCTTATTCTCTTTTGCGGTATCGGGATTGTGCACTGAAATAAATGTTAACCTAAATGTGCTTCATGCGGTAACATCTAAAATATGTGGTTTGATACAATTACATGCTCTTAATTATTGATAATAGTAATTATCTTGTGGTTCTGCTCATATTGACAAAACCCATTTTGATCGACTACTAATCTGAATATTAGTGTTGGGTGTAGGTGGGCATATGGTGGTTATGGCACTGACTAGCAAATAACTACTAGCATGTCTTACAAGGTAGATAAGGTAGGTAATAGACGTCACAAATAGGACTTATATCACAAATGGACATAATAAACATCTGATCATCAGTTTCTTCAATGTGTAATAAAACATTTTACCTTATTTTTAAGATTTACACATTTCAGTTTCATAACAAAATATTCAGTCAAATTTAATTGTGTAATGTTTAACTAAATTTAATTAATAAAACTTAAAATATTTTGTTTGCTTAATTTGAGTAAACACTACTCAATTAATTTTGAATCTTAAATCTTAAAGGGATGGTTTACCCATAAATGAAAATGCTCTCTCATTAACTCACCCTCATGCCATCCCAGCCGTGTATTACTGTCTTTCTTCTGCAGAACACAAGTAAATATGTTTAGAAGAATATCTTAGCTCTGTAGGTCCAAGTCAATGGGGTCAGAATAAAAGTATTTCACATTACTGGATGTGGTTAAATCTATATCGTCAGAAGTGATATGATAGGTGTGGGTGAGAAACTGAAAAGTATTTTTACTTACTCTACATCTCTACTTTCACTTTAACTTTCAGATGTGAAAGTGAAACTAAACAGGCACAATGTGTAACTTTCATATGTAAAAGTGAATGTGAAAGTGGAGATTTAGAGTAAAAAAGGACTTGCATTTTGATCTGTTTCTCACACACACCTATTATGTTGCTTCTGAAGATATAGATTTAACCACTGAGTCATATGGATTACTTTTATGTTTATATATGTGATTTTTGAGCTACAAAGGTCTTATCACCGTTAATTTGCATTGTATGGATGTACAGAGCTGAGATATTCTTCTAAAAGGATGTTCTCACAAGAATGAAAATTCTCATAATTTTCTGTGTCTGGTTTTCTTTCTTCTGCAGAACCCAAACAATTTTTTTTAGAAGAATATCTCAGCTCTGTAGGTCCATACAATGCAAGTCAACCAGATCCAAAACTTTGAAGCACAAAAAATCACTTAAAGGCAGAATAAGCTTATTTGATGTGACTCCAGTGGATTATTCCATGTCTTCAGAAGTGATACAATAGGTGTGGGTGAAAAACAGATAAATATTTAGCTCCTTTTTTACTATAAATTCTCCTCCCTACCCAGGTGGTGATATGCACAAAGAATGTAAATAGAACAAAAAAAAAGAAGAAGAACACTTAGGAGAGAAAAGGACTTGGGAGGGCTGTTTGAAAGTGATGATTTATAGTGAAAAAAATCCCCAAAAAAACTTTTATATTGATCTGTTATCATAGCGTTTCTGAAGGCATGGATTAAACCACTGGAGTCGTATGGATTACTTTTATGCTGCCTTTATGTGCATTTTGGAGCTTCAATGTTTTGATCACCATTTACTTGCATTGAATGCACCTAGAGAGCTGAGATATTGTTCTAAAAAAATCTTAATTTGTATTTAGCAGAAGAAAGAAAGGCACACATCTGGGATGGCTAGAGGGTGAGTAAATGAGAGAATTTTCCTTTTGGGGTGAACTATTCCTTTAAAATATATATTTTTGTATTTTTTTTTTTTTTTTTTTTTGTGTGTGTGTTGCAAATTTCCTCATTAAATATTCTAATCTCTGAGGATTCCTTCCCTACCCCCAGTGATAAATTAGTGTGTTAAATTTAGATTTTGATGTGGTCACACTTTACCCATTATTATTTAGTCCTGAAATATAAAGTTGACATTTAATTATAAGGATGCAGCTGATCCTGTCTTCTAAACTGGCTGGTAATCTTTTCCCATTGGAATTCTTTGCACTCAGTTAGAGACTGGACTGTAGCAGCACTGTCACAGATCTCTTACAGCCCGTGTCTCTTTTATGGTTGCCAGATCTTCAGCCTGATCTACAACTAACAAGGCTGTGGCTCCCTTTTATTCAGAAACGATTCCTCACTACAAAGCTTGAGCTAGACTCGGCCTTCACATGATGCAGATTTGAGCACATCAAACATATTTTTGACCACAAGATCAACACCTCACTGTATAAAGTGAATACAGATAGTTGTTTGGCTAAAGGGAGAGATCACCCAAAAAAAGCAAATTCTGTCATAATTTACTCTCTCTCACACATGTTGTTCCTAATCAATGTTTTTGTTTCTGTGGAACACCAAAGGAGATGTTAAGAAGAATGTTAGGGACTAATGGTCTCAATTTGCATTCATTGCATCTTTATTTTTTCCATACAATGAAAGTGAATTGTGATTGAGACTGAAAATGTTCTCCAAACATCTCCTTTTGTATTCTACAGAAAAATGAAAGCCAAACATGTTGGAAAAAAATATGAGTATATGATATATGAGTAAATGATTACAGAATATCCCTTTTAGAGTGAACTAATCCTTTGACAAGTTACTGTATTTCTACCTGATCGTAATCTTAAAACTTTCTTTTATTGGTAAACTATAATCTATTGTTGTCAGGTTGAAGCAGTCATATTTGCAGTCAAAATATATTTGACTTGAATAAAACCACTTATTATTTTAAACCCACTTGTTATTTGATATTTTACATTGCATATTAAAAAAAAAGTGCATGTCCTTCAAATGTGTCTGAACGTAATGCAATAGGACTAGCATACATTGTTACAGTCCAATAATGCTGCTGATTAAACATGACTCCCTATAGCAATGAGTTCAGGGCATGATATTCATAGTGATGAAGAGCCACAATGGGATCCCAGGTTGAAATTAAAGTACAGATGGGAGAGCTGGCAAGAGTGAAAAAACACACACAGTTACACTGCCTCACTGCTGCACTTGTGCACTTTACAGCAAAGAGCTCCCTGTCACCATGTCCCACTCTTGCATACACACAAACACTGCCTTCACTCTAATAGTGCCCACTGAGAAAAAGCATCTACCTAAACACTTTTTAATATTCCATGTAATTTTTCCCATTAGGGCCTGCTAAAACTCCCTTTAAAACAGTGTGTGTGTGGGTGTGTGTCTTACCTGATGGGGTTAAATGTTTAACAGGCTCTGTGCAACAGTCATGATTATGCTTTAAACATCGCAGACCTCTATAAAGGCGACTGGTTCCTTCCCTCAGGAAAAGAGTCAAGAGTCACCATTATCCTTTTAATAGGCAGTGTCTACAGAGGGACTTCATCAGAGTGAATGAGGCTGAACATTTATATGGTCCATTAGGTGTCCTCTAAAAAATGATAGTGAGAAGTGAACATCAAGAGCAGGCGTTTGTTCTATTATGGCCTGTCTAGTGTTATTATGGCTTTTTGATTTATTCAGTAGTCCTCAACTGGTCTGTTCTGATAGGGTAGTGAAGAGCAAAAGGAACAAACGATGCTAAATGCAAATGCCAACATGGATGAGTTGCATCACATTCCATCATCCTCAAAAGCATTGAACAAAACAATCCAAGTTAAAAAGATATATGATCCAGACCACATTAAATCTCATTATTTGGAATAATGTACAGATTTTGCTTTTTTGGAAAGAAATTGGTACTTTTATTCACCAAAGTGGCATTCAACTGATCACAGTGCATAGTCAGGACATTAATAAAGTGACATTTTTTTTTATTATTTATTTATTAAACCACTTCAAAGAGGCCTCATCAAAAAATCCTCCACGGGCATTAATGACCGCTTTACAGATCCTTGGCATTCTAGCTGTCAGTTTGTCCAGATACTCAGGTGACATTTTACCCCACTCTTCCTGTAGCACTTGCCATAGAAGTAGCTGTCTTGTTGAGCACTTATCATGCACCTTACAGTCTAGTTGATCTCACAAAAGCTCATTGGGTTTAAGATCAATAACACTCTTTTCCAGTTATCTGTTGTCTATTGTCTTTGCTTTTATCACTCTAACCCTTTCTTTTTGTTTTTTGTTTCAAAAGTGGCTTTTTCTTTGCAATTCTTCCCATAAGTTCAGCACCCCTGAGTCTTCTCTTTGTTGTTGTAAATGAAACTGGTGTTGAGCAGGTGGAATTCAATGAAGCTTTCAGCTGAGGACATGTGAGACGTCTATTTCTCAAATTAGAGACTCTGATGTACTTATCCTCTTGTTTAATTGTACTTTGGCTTTCCACATCTCTTTCTGTCCTTGTTAGAGCCAGTTGTCCTTTGTCTTTGAAGTCTTTTGTAGAGTATATGTTGTGGAGCAAAAGTGTTGCACAATGTATTATATATATATGCATGATCACGTTAATAGCTGTGTTTCTTTCTGTGTGAGTTGTGTGTTTATGCGGTGTTGATTGCTGTGTTTTTTTGCAAGCAGTATTCCCATAGCCACACCTCTATTGATAATTCAATGAACTAATAAGTGATGGATTTTGGGGTGGAGCGGTAAATATGTTCCCCTATAAAAACTTAACTGAGACTGGTTGGTGGCAGTATCGTGCATCTGTAACTGGGAGTCAACACAGCGAGAGCGAGAAGAAACCGCGTTGTGTCTGCATCAGAGAGTGAGGGTTTCCTTGCGTTGAGACGGCTTATGGCTATGCGAGGTTGCAGCACACTGTAGATGAGTAACCACAAAGTCAGCAATTCGCGGAGGATTGTCGGAGTAGCAGTGTGTGAGACGGACTGATGACCGGCTGCGAGAGACTACCGTGAGTGCTGAGGAGACGAGTGGAAAAGACAACTGTCGTGGTTCTTCTGCCGTGAACGCATTGGACTGGATAGCAGGGTTGCTGTCCAGTCATGCTGTGAGTACGTTCTGATTTCTATTTTGCGGTGTGCCTATCAAATCCAGTTATCGCTTTGTAACGGACAAGCACGAGCCTGCTTTGCATAATTTTACTTGAGTGACTTTTGGATCGGCCAATCTCTTTTAAGGAGATTTTAGTTGACTTAATAAACTTATAAACTGTAGATGTGAAGTACTGTGAGTTGGACGTCGTATGCTGGCAGTTTTTTTTCTTTTCTCTGTGTTCCAGCATCGGGCTGATACTGGTCTCTGTGGGACTGAGTGTAAATGGACGTCAGCTCTAATACAGATGCCTAGCAGAGACAAAGTGAACGTTGACGGTCCCCTGAGCTGAAGATCGGGACTTTGGACTTGCTCCTTTTTTTATATAAACTGATTCAGTTTCCTTGTCAACAATTTTATATTAATAAAATAGTTTTCTACTGCTATTTATGGGTGTTGTTTTCCACTGTTCCCTTCTCCAATAAAGAACCTGTTTTTAATATTGAGTTCCTGGGGTCTCAGTTTCCACTCTAGGTGGCGTAGTTGGCTACAACAATTTAAATTTATATCTTGGCCACTCCTGCGATGGACTGGCGACCTATCCAGGGTGTACCCCGCCTTCCGCCCAATGTTAGCTGGGATAGGCTCCAGCCCCCCGCGACCCTGTACAGGATAAGCGGTTGACGATGGATGGATGGATGGATGGATCTTGGCCACTGACATAATTTGGCGTAGTGTGGCAGGATTGGATACGGGAACGGTGGAACAGCACTCGATATAATATTTTAAAAGCTAAAAAAAAAAAATGTATTATGATGATGACTTTTATATTATGACTTGGGTACCCAAGTTTACAGGTACTGATTGTGATTTGAAGTATGGAGATTGGAAAGAACAAATGCAAGGGCTTTTAGAAGCCCAAGAAGTACCTGAAGCAAAGAAAGTTAAAATTGAAATGGGTGCCCTAGGTGGTGATGCAAAGCGGGAAATAAGTGTTTTGGCTGATGGAGATAGGGATAAAGCCAATAAGATTTTTGAGCATTTAGACACCCTGTACGCTGGAGAAGTACCTCTTCCTGTTCTTAGGTCACATTTCTTCAGTTGCAGACAGAGGCAAGATGAATCTTTTAAGACGTTTGTGTTATGATTACGAGAGCTTTATTGCAGGTTGCGGCGACGTAGTCCAGAAGGGGCCCTTGTTGAAGATCAATTGAAGGAGCAGTTGTTGCTGGGGTTGGAGGATGGACCTTTCCTGAGAGCCTTGAGAACGTATGCACGCCGAAACCCAGAAGGAACATTTGCAGATCTACATCAAGAGGCTTTGTTGTTGGAAGCAGAATACAGTCAACCAAGATATGAACTGGCTTGTGCTGCTGTTAGTGGGCCTGATAGGACTGCTTCTCGTTTACAGGGGATTGACTGGAAAGCTGAATTAAAACGAGAAATTCTGGAGGAAGTTAAAGGACAGATGCGAGAACTGACACAGGAGGTGATGAAGGAGCTGAAGTCATCTAGTCCAGTGGCACAATCAAATCATGCACAGCCTAATTATGCACCTTCCCAGCCACAAAATGCTGCTTTTAGGCGACGAAGGGGGCAGTCTTCCTCGAATATGTGGGATGCAGAGGGGAGGCCGATCTGCCGGCGCTGTCAACAGTCAGGACCTATAGCAAGGTATTGTAAGGAAAGTGTGCTGCCTAATGGAGATTTAAACTAATTTGCCCTGCTGCAGAGGTCCAGGCGGTGGGGCCAGTAAGACCATCAGAAAATTCAAGGACCACATCTTCTTTTATTGGTGGCTGTCCAATGGTGAGTGTCATGATTCAGGACATTGAGTGTACGTGACTGTTGGACACTGGCTCTCAAGTCACTCTGATGCAACGGAGTATGTTTGAGGAGAAGTTCCCTCAGTATAAGTTGGGCCAAGCCCCTGTTTTGACTTTAAGAGCTGCAAACGGCCTCGAAATCCCCTACATTGGATATGCTGTGTTTGATTTTAATGTTGCTGGAGTCCAAGTTTCTGAGCGGGGTGTTGTCATTGTAAAAGATGAATTCTCTACGAACCCTTTAATAATTGGTATGAACGTAATTTCACAATGTTGGAGTGCTCTCTTTCAGAATGAGGGGCATTCTTCATCGTTGTTCCAGAGTACCAAAGAACGACAAGCATGGCAGCAGGTTACGGCAGTTTGTCAACGTGTTGCGGCACGCATTCATGAAGACGGCTCACTGGGAAATGTGCGGCTGGCTAACAGACGAGGTGTACGTGTTCCACCAAGGAGTGAAGTCATAGTCTGGGGACGTGCTCGAATGGGTCTGCGACAGTGTGATTACTGTGGGCTTGTGGAGCCTGTGTCTGAACAACCTGTGGCTGCTGCACGAATAATTGCCATGGTAAGAGATGGTAAAATTCCTGTGAGACTCTGTAATATACATCCATACAGTGTTTTCGTAGGAAAATATCAGAAGCTTGGACGGTTATATGAAGTCAATAGCCCTGATATTTATGGATGCAGAGACCTTGGATTAACGTTGGATACTGAAGGCGTTGTGGAGGTGAGTCTTACTGAAGCTAGCCCTCTTGCAGAGGATGCATTTTCTCCTGGTATATGTCAATTTTCTCAAAGATCTGATTTGACCATACAGCAGTGCCAAGATCTTGATGCACTTTTGAGAAAATGGTCTAAAGTTTTTTCTGAGAGTGAGGAGGATGTGGGATACACAGAAGTAGTACAGCATAGAATTCACACTGGAAGTGCGCCTCCCATTCGGGAGAGATTTCGACCATTGCCTCCTATGATGTATCAAGAAATGAAGACCTTGTTGACTGATATGTTGAATAAGGGAGTCATTTCTAAGAGTGCTAGTCCATGGGCCGCCCCAGTGGTGATGGTGAAGAAAAAGGACGGGAGTTGGCGATTCTGTGTGGACAATAGGAAATTGAATGCCGTCACCCACAAAGATGCTTTTCCTCTTCCCAGAATTGAGGAGACTCTGACCACTTTGAAGAGGGCTGAGTGGTTCAGCACTCTGGATCTGGCAAGTGGGTATTGGCAGGTGGGTGTAGACCCAGAGGATCGCCCCAAGACTGCTTTCGCCACTCCTTTGGGCCTATACGAATTTCAGCGTATGCCTTTTGGTCTGTGCAATGGACCTGCCACATTTCAGCGGTTAATGCAGCGTTGCCTAAGTGGCTATTTAATAGACTTTTCTTTGGTGTACTTGGACGATATAATTGTGTACTCACTTGACTTTTCTATCCATCTTAGCCACCTTGAACAGATATTCCAGTGGCTGTCCCATTATGGGTTAAAATTAAGACCTGACAAGTGCCGGCTCTTCCAACAGCAGGTGAAGTTTCTCGGACATGTGGTGGATAAGGCTGGCGTACACCCTGACCCTGAAAAGACAGCTGCAGTTCAAGGTTGGCCTACCCCTACAACAGTCCGGGAGGTAAGGGCTTTCCTAGGCCTTGCGGGCTACTACAGACGTTTTGTTGCTAATTTTTCTAAAATCGCTCAACCTTTAAATGCTCTCTTGGTTGGCATCTCTGTAGATAAAAAGTCTGGTACACGTCAGATTGAGTGGACTACTACATGCCAGGCTGCATTTGAGACTTTGAAGTCTTGTCTAATAAAAGCTCCTGTATTAGCCTATGCAGATTTCGCACTACCGTTTGTCTTGTATACCGATGCCAGCCATCAAGGTTTAGGTGCTGTCCTGTCACAAGTGCATGAGGGAAGGGAGCATGTGATTGCTTATGCTAGCCGAAGCCTTCACCCTGCAGAGAGAAATGATGCAAATTATAGTTCCTTTAAACTAGAGTTATTAGCATTGAAGTGGGCTGTAACAGAAAAATTCAAAGATTATTTGACTGGATCAAAGTTTACAGTGGTTACGGATAACAACCCTGTGGCCCACTTACAAACAGCTAAGCTCGGGCCGTGGAACAATGCTGGGTGGCCCAACTAGCCAGTTATGACTTTGTAGTGAAATATCGGGCGGGGCGGGAAAATGCCAATGCAGATAGTTTGTCCCGATTCCCTGTGCCCCCAACAGAGCAGAACCAGCTTGCAGAGGTCCAGCAGATTGATGCCAACGGAGGTGCCACCGCTCTTGGTGCTTTGGGGATTGAGTGGCGAGAGGCACAACAAAGGGATGAAGACCTTCAGATGGTTATGCGGTATGTAAGGTCTGCCGGTGTATCCACCACCTTTGAGAGAAGAGCACTACCCCTGTTTGTGCAACGGTTGCTTCGCCATGTATCACGACTTGTAATCCATGATGGAGTGTTGTATAAAAAGATGATTGATCCGAATACCCATGAGTGTCAATTACAGATTGTTTGTCCAGCTGTCCAGCAAGAGGAGGTGTGGAGGCGATATCATGAAGCATTGGTCCATGCAGGTGTTGAACGTACGCTGACCAGAGTGCGGTCCCACTTCTACTGGCCCAAGATGGAGGAGATGATGCGAGGGTTCCATTCTGGGTGCGTCGCTTGCAGCCTGCAAAAGGGTAGGGACAGTCATAAAGCGCCCCTTAATCCCATCTTAGTGTCTTGTCCGTTAGAAGTGGTGGCTTTAGACTTTTTGTCTTTGGGACGACCTAATGATAGCTACCAAAACATATTAGTTATGGTAGATATGTTTACACGTTACGCATGGGCAGTTCCGACAAAAGATCAGACTGCTCAGACCACAGTGAGAGCCCTTTGGACTCATGTGGTGCAGACCTTCGGTTGCCCTTTGCGTTTCCATTCAGATAGAGGACCAAATTTTGAGTCCGAATTGGTTCAGGAGTTTTGTCGGTTATATGGAACGGTCAAAAGTCGAACCACTTCCTATCACCCTGCAGGAAATGGTAGGGTAGAACGAGTTAACCAGACATTGTTAAATATGCTCCGTACATTGGAACAAGAGAAACAGGATAGGTGGCCTGACTTCCTCCCTGAGCTGATGCAAGCCTACAACAACACTGTACATAGCGCCACAGGTTTTGCTCCATCATATTTGATGTTTGGGCGTATAGTGAGGATCCCTGTAGATTTGGGGCTGGGTGTAGTGGTTGATCAGCGGAAGTGGGATCATAGAGGGTGGGTCCAAGATCATTACAAAAAGTTAAAGTGGGCATACGCTGTAGCTAAGAATAAGATGGATCATGCTGCTGAGAAAATGAAGCAGACTTATGATCGTGGGGCTAAGGATGTACCCTTGTTAGATGGGCAGCGAGTCTGGGTTAGGGACCGGAATAGGCATGGTCGTGGAAAGCTGTGTGGCTGGTGGGGTCCAGTGCCCCATGTTGTAATAGGAACATTGGGAGAGACTGGGTTGGTGTATCGGGTAAGATCTGAAAAGGGGGGAAAGGAAAAGGTTTTACACCGTAATGCACTTAAATTGTGTGCTGCCTCTAAAGTGGAAGTTTTAGCACCCCCTAGTACTCTTAATACTACACCGATAGTCATGGCTCGGGATCCTGTACCATATAGTGTTTGGGTTGCTCCAGTGTCTGAACCTGTGAATATGGAAATGAGACTATTAGACGCTCTACACGTACAAATGTTGGACAGCGACCCATGAGATATAGAGAGTGAATTAAATAACTTTGGCAGGGACTGCTTATATTTTATTGTGGGGGGGGGGGGGGGGTGTTGTGGAGCAAAAGTGTTGCACAATGTATTTTATATATATGCATGATCACGTTAATTGCTGTGTTTCTTTTGTGTGAGTTGTGTGTTTATGCGGTGTTGATTGCTGTGTTTTTTTGCAAGCAGTATTCCCATAGCCACACCTCTATTGATAATTCAGTGAACTAATAAGTGATGGATTTTGGGGTGGAGCGGTAAATATGTTCCCCTATAAAAACTTAACTGAGACTGGTTGGTGGCAGTATCGTGCATCTGTAACTGGGAGTCAACACAGCGAGAAGAAACCGCGTTGTGTCTGCATCAGATAGTGAGGGTTTCCTTGCATTGAGACGGCTTATGGCTATGCGAGGTTGCAGCACACTGTAGATGAGTAACCACAAAGTCAGCAATTCGTCGGAGGATTGTCGGAGTAGCAGTGTGTGAGACGGACTGATGACCGGCTGCGAGAGACTACCGTGAGTGCTGAGGAGACGAGTGGAAAAGACAACTGTCGTGGTTCTTCTGCCGTGAACGTATTGGACTGGATAGCAGGGTTGCTGTCCAGTCATGCTGTGAGTACGTTCTGATTTCTATTTTGCGGTGTGCCTATCAAATCCAGTTATCGCTTTGTAACGGACAAGCACGAGCCTGCTTTGCATAATTTTACTTGAGTGACTTTTGGATCGGCCAATCTCTTTTAAGGAGATTTTAGTTGACTTAATAAACTTATAAACTGTAGATGTGAAGTACTGTGAGTTGGACGTAGTATGCTGGCAGTTTTTTTTCTTTTCTCTGTGTTCCAGCATCGGGCTGATACTGGTCTCTGTGGGACTGAGTGTAAATGGACGTCAGCTCTAATACAGATGCCTAGCAGAGACAAAGTGAACGTTGACGGTCCCCTGAGCTGAAGATCGGGACTTTGGACTTGCTCCTTTTTTTTATATAAACTGATTCAGTTTCCTTGTCAACAATTTTATATTAATAAAATAGTTTTCTACTGCTATTTATGGGTGTTGTTTTCCACTGTTCCCTTCTCCGATAAAGAACCTGTTTTTAATATTGAGTTCCTGGGGTCTCAGTTTCCACTCTAGGTGGCGTAGTTGGCTACAACAATTTAAATTTATATCTTGGCCACTGACATATACCTTTGTATGGAATCTTTTTGTTTTGTTTTGTTTTTTGGCAATTTCAAGCATTGTATAGACTCAATTCCTCAAAACAATGATTACTGACGAGTTTCTAGAGAAAGCTGTTTCTTTTTTGCCATTTTCAACCTAATATTGACCTTAAGACATGCCATGTATTGCATACTGTAGCAACTCAAAAACAATCACAAAGACAATGTTAAAGTTTATTTAACAAACCAAATACCTTTCAGCTGTGTTTGATATAATGGCAAGTGATTTTCTACTACCAAATTAGCAATTTTACATAATTACTCAAGGATAAGGTGTTGGAGTGATGGCTGTTAGAAATAGGGCATCTCTAGATCTCTAAAAATATTTTTTTCAAATACTGATGTTGCTGTTTTTTACATCAGTAATGTACTGACTATACTTTGTGATCAGTTGACTGCAACTTTGGTGAATTAAAGAACCAATTTCCTAATTATTCCAAACTTTTGGCCACCTATATGATTTGAAAGCTTGATTTTAAGGACATACTTGTTTTACTTTTGTACTAAAAATTTCTGGTGCTGTTACTGTAGGTACTTGATGTCCAATGTAAAATCCATTGAACCTCAAATTTATATCTTATGTTGTTCATGCGGAATCAAGCTGTTTGTGCAGTATGTACATGTATCCTTTTGTTTAAACTCTCTCTCTCTCTCTCTCTCTCTCTCTCACACACACACACACACACACACACACTCTGATTCTTCTCAAGCATTTTTACTGATATTCACCAGGAGTCAATTGTGACACACCACATGCTGCTACAGTAATCGGCATGTGGAACACATCTGTCAATGTCTCCTGTGAGTCCATCTTAGATGCACCTACATAACCACAAACATATTTTTGGTCTTGTAAGAGAAGGAAACATCACTTTACACAAGCAGTGCGACCCCAAAAAGCAGTTTGAAAGTCAGTGACACTAGCATGTCAAAGCTGTTTAGCTCTCTTTAATGTGATGCATGCACCCCGTCGAGATAAACGCTTATTTCTGCCCTCAGACGTGGACAAAATCCGTAAAGAGCCAGAGAAGAGTGAAAGCATGAGAAAGAGTGAATGTTGCCAGAGGGATGCGAGTCCACCAGTCCACATGCAGGAAAATTGTTAGGGGATCAACTCTAGCCCAAGTAAATTAGACAACTAACATGACTACAAAAGGTGTGTTTGACTTCATGCAGCACTGCACTTGGTGCCGGACTATCGGTTAGAAATTTTGTTCAACGTGTTACTGTGACGTATGTCATCAAATTACAATGAGAGCAAATTGAGAGCAGCCGTCTCTCTAAGTAGGCACAGTTGCTCCTGAGTGTTTGCACAAGCTCTGATGATGACACAGATAATTTGCAATTGGTCAGATATTTCTGATGACAATAGTGACGAGTTTGCAATGGCATACTAGACATAATACTCTCATAAATTTTGGTAGATCAATCTATGGCAGAAATAGTAATACTAGTGTGGTAGTATGCCATTACCAAGGTGTTTACACCAACACTTTCTGTTCCACTAAACTGTTGCAATCTGTGTTATTATAACAGTACATCATGTTTATTTCATGTTATATTACGTTTATCATAGTAATTTCATGTTTATACATTTTTTTAAATCATTAAAAATACTGACTCCTTTATTTGGTAAAAAATAGGATTAAAATAGGTAAAATAGGATTGTATTTGTCTTTTTTACTTGTGCACACAGCAGGCACTGTATTAAGCAGCACATCACCCTTTCAAATTAATAGTAATTCTGGATTTTATATGTAAAATTCAAACCTCTGTCTGTTTGAATTCCACTTCTGCAATAATTAACTTTTCAACTCCTCTCCTGATTGCACCCAGCAAATCTTGCCAATTGGTAAGTCAAAGCACAGTTCAAGTCGAACACACAGGTAATCATGACAACATTTGTACATGACAACTGCAGTGGTCACATGACACACAAATGGAGCAGGCCCAGAAAGATTACTTTTTTCCAAATTTTTGGCTCTGATTTGGGAGCAAATCTGTGGAATGGATTTATGCATGGTGTAATGTGTTAAACAGTGCTGATAGCTGAAAGCATTATCAAATTAGGCAAAATAATTAATAAATAAAACACGCAAGGAGTGGGGGATGTTTAAATGTTGTAAATAATGTGCATTCAGAATTTGCTGGTTCTGCAACCAGTTTTAGGTGTTGTTTCGGCACAGTTTCTGGGAGAACTTACCAATAGAGGCGCTACAACTTTTATTCACTTTTACACAAATCACTAGCACAACGGCTGAATTTGTCTTAATAAACACATATTTTTCGCTTGGTGCCGAAACAGCTATGTTATGATATCGAAACACTTTTACTCTAACTTATGATTTGAAATATTATATATTTTAACACTGTATTTTGGACCCACTTACATTTACACACTGGGTGTTTTTTCATTGCAAAGAATGCATTCTCGTTCTTGAGCTGTTGTGAAAACTACCTTGAAAGAGCTATCACGGAAGACATGAGTAGGTAAAAGGCATCAATGTGAGTTTTGAAATGTGCTGCAATATGTAGATTCAACAACCTTTTAACCTTTTTCTTTTTTGGAGGTGGGTGGTGACATCAAACAAGTCCACAAGAATGTAAGAACACAAAAAGAATGGACATTGAGAAACCGCCACTTGTTCCATTGTGATTAACTTGCTTAGTAGCAAGTGATTGAGTGTTGGACTTTGAACTCAAGAGACTAAGGATGGAGCCCAGCCAAGCACACAAGCTGACAGTTCAGACCAAAGTGTCAAGTGACACCAATTACATAGTTGCTTCAGAAAATGTACTTTTCATGTCACATTTGCTTTTAGGACACTACCAGTTAGGTTTAGGTTAAAGTTTTAGGTTAGGGAGGAACCTTGTCTTGTTTATTTTTTTATACTTAGTGCAAATAGCTGAAACTATGACAAAAAATGTACCTTGTCTATTTTTCTTCTTTTTTTTCAGCAAAAAGAGTTATCTCTCACTCTTTAAGTACAGTGACAGATGACAAATGTCTGGAGTTTCAAAACTGTGAACGGCAACTTTGAAAGAAGCCATCTGACCATAGTTACGAAGCACATACTGTATCATTGTTTACCGCATCAGTTCTTGTGTCCAAAAAAACTCAATTCAGACTTGGTGCATGGAAAACAATCACCTCTCATGTTTCTGAGGACTGAGCAGAGAAATCCCAACTACTTCTCTTCTGTTCTGTAGATCTGTAGTCCATTTATTCTTTATTACAACTGAATTTTGTTTAATAGAAGACTCTGTTTTCTGAACTTGGGATGGATGATGTCTAAAAGTGCAAGTACAGTCTAATGAGGGATTTGAAATAAATTTGTTGATATTTCACCTGTGTGTCTATGGAGGTCAGAATATCCTACAATTTGTTTTGAGTTCTTGTTTTCCCACCACTTTTCACTCTTTTTCCACTCAAGTCTTGGCACCTGGGTTAGTCTGAATGCTTTGGTCAATCAAAGGCAAATTTCTTGGCATTGTTTCCATATTGGTCCTTACTTCTTTCACTGTTCTCTTTAGGATATGTTCTTATCACATTTTTTGGATGTACTAAGGCCCCATCCCCAGGTAATATAAACCTTTGATAATTCAGTTTGTGCCTTGTAATAGGCATTGTGCCACAAGAAAAACTACATTTGCATGTACTCAGGTTGCATATTGTGGAATTTCTGAGGGTATTAGACTCAACAAGACACACTTTTCACCAGTCTCTGAGCTAAATATGGATGCCCAGTTCTTAATTATTACAGATAAATGACATTATAAGAAGAAGAAAACAAAATTGGGAGGATAATGTTATTCACAAAAATCACAAAAACCTTTACTAAGATAATGAGACCTCAGGCAGAAAAAAAATAAACATAGAAATAGGATAAACCCTTTAAAATTTGATCAGCATTCATATGATGAGCTTAAATTTGATTATTGAGGACAAAAGAAAAGATACTCAATTTTCTTGGCTCCAGTTTTCAATAATTATATCCTCTTTTACATTCAAACCTCTGTGTATCACTCCTTTTCAATATAGTCATATCATTTACAGTACATCCTGTGTAAAATTAGCACCGTGTTGCATTAGCGACAGAATTTGCCTTAAAACTCCAAATTTACACTGAACCAACACTGATCTAACTAAAGCATCCTTTATGACTTCCTCAGGTATTCAGAGTTCGATGAATATTCATGTAATGTACTGCAGATAATAGAACAGTATTCAAACTTGTCAAACAACAGGAAGAAACAAAACAATCTATATAAAAACTGATAAAAATCTTTGAATGTCATTAGAATTAATTGTCTTAACTGGAATATAGGGCATATTTATATACCAAACTGGGAACAGTGACATATACTTATGTTTTAAAAGTGCTTTTCTGATAAGTCTACCCTGATCAAAAGTGAGCAGATTATTTTATCCATACCTAATACATTGTTTTAAGCCCTGCATCACATATTGTAAAGACATATTGTAAAACCTAAGTGGTTGAATTAACTTTATTAATTAGCCGATAACCTTGGAAATATTCAGAAGGCTCTATTTTCTTTCTTCTGTGAAACACAAAACAAGAAAAATCCCTCAGTCCTTCTGAGTTCCTCATCTTCTCTAATCATCTCGTTGAGAGGAAACATCTAAAATGACACAAGTGGTAGTCGAACCAGATGTCCTTCAATCCACGTTTTTGGATGAGCACACTGTACATCCTATTCCAATTAACCGCTGAAGGAGAGCCTATTCTTGTTATCCTCTAAGCTGAGACAGGAGGCAAGCTTGGTTAGTGTTGGGGGAGGGGAGTTCAGAAGTATGCAGTCTTTTAAAAACTGTGAAGCATGATATCAAATTTAAAGGGAAAGTTTACCCAAAAATGAAAATTCTCTGATCAGTTACTCTCTTTCCATCCTAGATGTGTATGACTTTTCTTTCTTCTTCAGAACATAAATAAAGATTTTTTGAAGCTCTGTGGGTCCATACAATGCAAGTGAATGGTGGCCAGAACTCTGAAGGTCTAAATATATACATAAAGGCATCATAAAAGTAATCCATATGACTCCATTGGTTTAATCAATGTCTTCAGAAGCGATCCATTCAGTTTTTGGTGAGAACAGACCAAAATATAACTTTTTCACTGTATATCTTACCACTGAAGTCTCTTGGCATGATCATGATTTCAAGCTCAGTTACGCTTCTTAGTGCTTGACCTATGTGCAGAGCACTCGATGGCGCTATTGAAGTAACCTTTACATTTCTGTGTCGAGTCAAGGGGGGCGGTGCCGGTTTGGAATGTTGCACGCCCGGTCCCCAATCGGCCTGATGGGGTGCGTGAGGGATAAAGGCGGCCGGTGACGACGGTTCGAGAGAGAGAGATCGATCACGGACATGTCCGTTGTGTGTTTGTGCTTTTTGTCTAAGTGCTTTATTAAAATATTATTTACGTTGACAAGCCGGTTCTCGCCACCTCCTTGCCCATCTTAACCCCAAGTTACATTGGTGCCGAAACCCGGGTAGGAGGAGGGATGCCCATCGCAGAGACCTTGACACTGCCGTCCACCCAGAGGAGTGTCGCTGCCATCTGCCGGGTGACGGAGTGGCCCGGACGCGGGGAACGGCCGCCATCCGTGGGGCGACTGGGGACTGGATTCCCCGACCGCCTGGGAGTCGAGGGAGTCGCTGCCGGGGGCGGAGGAGTGCCCTGCCATCCCCAGAGATGTGGAGGGGTCGAGGGAAGACCGCCATCCGCGAGGGGAGGAGGGAAGTAACTCCCCAAACGCCCGGGGCGGTAGGGCCACTGTCAGGGGCGGAGGAATGTCCCCACGCTTCGCCAGGAAAGCGGAGGGGTGTTCTGTCCGCTGGGGGTCGGAGGTTGACTCTGGTTCGCCCGGAGAGGAGCGGCTGTCGTCCGCCGGAGAG
The DNA here is from genome assembly GCA_032164185.1 of Moxostoma hubbsi. Taxonomy (NCBI): domain Eukaryota; kingdom Metazoa; phylum Chordata; class Actinopteri; order Cypriniformes; family Catostomidae; genus Moxostoma; species Moxostoma hubbsi. The sequence continues at coordinate 33,924,513 of JAVLUX010000001.1, read as the reverse complement.
TGTGGAGTAGTATTCAATGACCACGCAATGGTACATCAGAGAACCGGTGAGTGAGCTTTTTCCTGTGTGGAGTGGTGGGGGGTGGGGTGGGGCTGGGCTGGAATGTCGCATGCCCGGTCCACAATCGGCCTGATGGGGCGCGCGAGGGATAAAGGCGGCCGGTGATGACGGTTCGAGAGAGAGAGAGATCGATCACGGACATGTCCGTTGTGTGTTTGTGCTTTTTTTCTAAGTTCTTTATTAAAATATTATTTATGTTGACAAGCCGGTTCTCGCCTCCTCCTTGCCCATCTCAACCCCGCGTTACAATTTCGTAACCTGTGTTTCTCTGTAGTGTTACACATACTAAAAGCACATGTGAGGCTAATGAGCTGAGCATGTTTAATTTACTGCAATCTTAGATAAATTATATTCACTAATTCCACATTTGTGTAATTCCAAATATGCTTGGCTGATAAAATTTATCATCAAAATATAAAGTAACCTTATAACAACTGGTTTTTGTGGACAGAAGAGTGAATGAGAGTATTTCTCTGCATTAAAAGGCCATTGTCAACTCTTCCTTCGATGTACCGCCAAAATAAAAACTTCCACAAAAATAAAGGCCCACATAGCATATAAATATGGTACTGTTTTATAATAATAATGACAATAATAACAATTATAATAATACATTTTGTTAATATTATACAAAACAATATGTTTTATAGGGAACATATTAGAGAACGCATCAGAGAAACTTTAGCCCCTGCAACAGGGTCTATTTTATTCTATCCTTACACTTATTGGACAGTTCTTGAGATGTTTGATTTAATGACCTTAAACAAAACTGAAAATGATAAATAAGAATTTTGTCTCAAAAGAAATGTGTTAATTTCAGGGACTTTCGTTAGTTACATAAATTTGTAATAAAAATTAGATCAAATTTTCTCAAAATCAACCTTTAGACACCGCATGCAAAGATCTCATGGATCAGGAAAATGTTCCAGTGAATAGTGTCAAACAGGTGTTTTGGAATTTCCTATGGTAGTTTTTGTTGCTATTTAGTGTTTTGGGAGAAAATAAAATCAAAGGAGCCTTTTACCCCACAGTGCCTTTAGCCCCGTTGTACCCTATATCTATTTTAAAAACTATTGGCCGATTAATCTGTTATCGGTTTTCTTCCAACACCTTAGTTATCGTATCGGTAAAATCCAATATCTGTCGACTTCTACTTATTTTCAAGTCAAGTCAAGTCAAGTCAAATGGTTTTTATTGTCGTTTCAACCATATACAGTTAGTACAGTACACAGCGAAACGAGACAAAGTTCCTCCAGGACCATGGTGCTACATAAAACAACATAGGTCAAACACAGAACCACATGAGACTACACAGACTAAATAAAATACCTATATAAAGTGCACATGCAAACGTGTGCAAAAAGTACGGGACAGTACAATAAATTACTAACAATGAACAGGACAATAGTCACAGTAAGAGACAGTGCAGCGCTGACCAGTACACAGTAGTGCAAAAAGATGACAGTTTCTAAAAATGCCAAATGTAAACATAACATACTATGAGATAGTGTTCTATGGACATAGCAGTTATTGAGGTAGCAGACAGTTATAAAGTGACAGTAATTAAAGTGCCAAACCAGTCTCTGAGGATTGAGGAGTCTGATGGCTTGGGGGAAGAAGCTGTTACTCAGTCTTGCCGCGAGGGCCCGAATGCTTCGGTACCTCTTGCCAGACGGAAGGACAGGAGTGTGAAGAGTTTGTGTGAGGGGTGTGTGGGGTCGTCCACAATGCTGGTGGCTTTGTGGATGCAGTGTTTTTTGTAAATGTCTTTGATGGAGGTAAGAGAGACCCCAATGATCTTCTCAGCTGTCCTCACTATACTCTGCAGGGCTTTTACTTTTTACTGAAATTCATCAATTTCAATGCAAGAATCTCTCTGCTTTCGGACTACTTACTGTAAATATTTTGCTTGCTATGTTGATGTTAGGTAAATGGATGTTTGGTAAAAATGTTATATTCTTGTTTTCTGGGGCCTGGGTAACTCAGCTAGTATTAATGCTAAATACCACATCTGGAGTTGTGAGTTTGAATCCAGGGCGTGCTGAGTGACTCTAGCCAGGTCTCCTAATCAACCAAATTGGCCCAGTTGCTAGGGAGGGTAGGGTCATATGGGGGTAATCTCCTCGTGGTCACTATAATGTGTGGTTCTCGCTCTCGGTGAGGCGTGTGGTGAGTTGTTCATGGATGCCGTGGAGAATCGGTGGGCCTCCACGTGTGCTACTTCTCCGTGGTAATGCACTCAACAAGCCACGTGATAAGATACCTGGATTATACACCACCACGAGGACTTAGAGCGCATTGGGAATTGGGCATTCCAAATTGGGGAGAAAAGGAAAAAAAAAGATCATTAAAAAAAAGAAAAAAAGAATACATGTATATATATATATATATATGTGTGTGTGTGTGTGTGTCCAGGATGCATGAGGATGGATTTGCATTTATATTACAGACACATTGTTATCACATGTTTTGAACTACTACTGAATGTGTGCGATTGTATCACAAACCATTTTTTTGACTTCATAACTTTTAGCATGGCATTACCAGCTGCAAGTGATACTGTCCACTTTTTTTATTTCACTCTTAATTTTTATTCAAAGAAATTATGTCAACAATTCACTCTTTTGACTCAACACAATTAATTAGGCATATGAAACTACCATTGATATTTACAGTATATTATTCTGATATTTTGATTGTAATGAGTCATTCAAAAAAAGCCACATCAAAACACCAGAGGGTGAGAAATAATGGGCAAGGAAATTCTGTTGAAATGAATTCTGGAACATGTCTCATTAATGGTGGCCTGCGGCTAGAGAAAAAGACATCAGTGTCACCATGCTGTGACATTGCCACACAAAACAATCACAACTCCCCTCATCCACATCGATCATGATGAGTGCATCATGATTTAACAGAGGGAGAGAGGGAAAACGAGTGACAGATAGAAGACAAAGATGACGCAAGGAAAAATATGCTTGTATTTTAATAAATATTGACTGCATCTCTAGACTTTTGTGATTTTACTTTCTTTCTTTCTTTCTTTCTGTCTGTCTGCTGATATTTTGACTGCAGTTTTTAGGCTTGCATAACATTTTCACCTATCTGTTTCAGACAATTAAAAGAAACTGTATTTGACTTAGCTTGCTTCTCCCTTTCTGCTCAATACATGTCTAACTATACCCAGTCAAACTAAGCTGCTAAACATTTAACAAGCACCACACATACAATAAGGAGTTTGAAATCATTAGAAAACAGAGAGCATAAACCCTTTAATGGGTACACACACACACACGTGCACACAAATGCAATCAAATTTGTTTTTCTTTCTTTATTTTAATTGTTTGTTGTTGTTGTTGTTTTTTTTTTTTGTTGCTTTTTTGATCTGAGGCAGTTAAAACTATAAGAAATAAACAATGTAAATGATACAAATAATAATAAAAAAAATGTAATGAGAAAAGCAATATTACAGCAAAATAGTGAGTCAAAAAATTCAATTTATATAGAACACAATCAAAGAACACAATCAAAAAAAAAAATTACTGTGGAAACAAAATAGCATGAACACTAATGTGATTATTACTAGGAATGAAATGGTGTTAGCATGCTATTAGCCACTAGTAGCATCAAAAATATGTATGTTATGTACAATATTCTATGTTTAATAAATAAATAAACCATTTTATTTTGGTGTACATTGACTGGATGTTTCAACCATTTGGTTGGGCATTATTATTATTATTATTATTATTATTATTATTATTATGATAAGTAGTTCAGTAGTTCGCAAGTTAATGTAATCCTGCTTTGAGTATAGTGTAAACGTGTTTGGCTTGCTGTCCTGGGCAAAGGGCTCGAGGCTCGAGACTTGACCCAAGCTCGGCTAACATTATACTATTTCTGAGTTGACACTGAGTCTATAACCGCTATTCATTTGCCTTTCTGCACCAGCTCTCTTTACTTCATTATAAAGCACTAAAAAGACCACTAAGCAGCCACCAATGTACTTAGTAATGATTGCAATAAAAATGTACAACACCCCTGAAATGAATCCTTTATGAATAAAGAAGCAATCAATGAGTTATCTAAGGCACAGGGAGAGAGTGATAGAGAAAGAATACAATTCTGGGAATGGAATAGAGAGGATCCACAATCACAAACCCAGAATGGAAATGAAGATACGGACACAGGTGAAGATTAGAGAGGTTTCTGGGGCTGTACTGATAAAATCCTCTCTGTGTTGTCCTCTAATACGTGTGAAGTTGTATACATGAAAGTACAAGGTAAGACAGAGGGAGAGGGAGAGAAAGGCCAAATCCATTATATTGAGGAAGGAATGTGCACACAGGCTGTGGTGTGTTATCTCTGACCGTTGTGTCCTTGTAAACACAAAGCAATTATGCTGAAGACACAACAGAAAAATTTAAGCTATGGTTCAATCCTCACTCTCTCCCACTCAGGGTGAGGGGAACAGCTCAGAGATATGGAATGCTATGACCGTCTAAATATAATAATGAGTTGGAAATGGTACAGATAACTTGACTGTTAACTTTAAGTAGGCCTTTATTAGAAAGTTTATCCAACAGCAGCAATGGAATGGTAAAATTATTTTTAAATACCCCATGAAATACAAATTGGGAATTTTTGGCTCATCGACTATGACTGTTAGCTTTGAAGCAATTTAAATGCCAGTGTACTCTTAAAAGTCTACAAATGAATCTATAGCTGATATATGGAATGCAATTAAAATATGGATATTTGAAAATTTGAAATTAAACAAATTAAATTAAACAAAAATATTGACGTATTGATCTTGCATTACAGATATTTTGTCCAATCAAATGCTCTCTAGAATGAGAATTGCCGTCCCTCCAATCCCACCTGCAGCTACTGCGACTAGAATGTAGCAAATTATGGTTCCCTGCTGTGACATAGACTCTAGGCTTTTGGCTTTTTAATAAAGGGGTGAGCTCTTTGATATGTCCTGCTCCAACTTCTTTCAGTGGGGGTTCAGTAGAGGAGTGAGTTGAGAACAGTGTAAAGAAATGTAGAATGACTAGCTGAGGTTTAAGTTAGAAAAGAGTTTGACTATCCCACCCTGTTGGTAACATTTAATACTAACCCAATCACAAATAGAAAGGGCACACAGGTTCGTAATTTCAAAACAAAGGGCAAGAGACGTAAATACCAAATAGAAATAGAAAAATAGAAATAGAAAAATACGGGCACTGCACATTTATTCCATCATTTAAATGTGTATTGATTTTATAATGAGATATTGAAGATGTCAGTAAGAACATCTGTCAGCTGGTCTGCACATCCTCTGAGCACTCTGCCAGGAATATTGTCTGGTCCAGCAGCCTTCCGTGGGTTGACTCTACGTAGAGTTTTCCTCACATCCGCTGTGGTGAGACAGAGCACCTGGTTGTTGGGAGGAGGGGTGGTCTTCCTCGCCACCACGTCGTTCTGCACTTCAAACCGAGCGTAGAAGTCATTCAGTGCATCTGGAAGGGAGGCATCTTTGTCACAGGCAACGGATGTTGTCTTGTAGTTGGTGATGGCCTGGATGCCCTGCCACATGCGCCGCGTGTCACCGCTGTCCTGGAAGTGACTGTGGATTCTCTGGGCATGTGCACGCTTTGCCTCTCTGATGGCCCGGGACAGTTTGGCCCTAGCTGTTCTTAGGGCTGCCTTATCGCCTGCTCTGAAGGCGGAGTCTCGGGTCTTCAGCAGCGTGCGCACCTCCGCAGTCATCCACGGCTTCTGGTTGGAGCGTGTTGTGATGGTCTTGGAGAAAGTGACATCATCAATGCACTTGCTGATGTAGCTGGTCACTGATGCTGTGTATTCCTCCAAGTTGGTAGAGTCGCCATATGTTGCAGCCTCCCTAAACATGTGCCAGTCAGTACACTCAAAACAGTCCTGAAGAGCAGGGATGGCTCAAGCTGGCCTGGTTTTCACCTGCTTCTGAAGCGGTTTTGTGCGTCTGACGAGCGGTCTGTATGCTGGAATTAGCATAACAGAGATGTGGTCTGAGTAGCCGAGGTGGGGGCGGTACGCGCCTGGGATGTTAGTCTAAACAAGATCAAGCGCATTCGCCCCTCTCGTTGCAAAGTCCACATACTGATGGAATTTAGGGAGCACTGTCTTGAGATTTGCATGGTTGAAATCTCCGGCGACAATAAACAGTCTGTCGGGGTGAGCGTTCTGCAGTTCGCTCCTAGCCCCATACAGTTCAAAGAGCGCTTCCTTAACGTTAGCGCTGGGGGGAATGTAAACTCCGGTTATGCAAACAGTGGTGAATTCCCGTGGTAAATAAAAAGGTCTGCATCTAACAGTCACAAGCTCCAACAGCGATGAACATTAGCTAGAGACTAGCACAGAGTTCTTGCACCATTCCGTATGATGTAAACACACAAGCCACCACCGCGAGTCTTATCATGCAGCTTGGTTTTTGCATGAGTCTTATATCTTAGTACTGTTTGGCGATGGTAGACACAAACACCGGTTGCTCCGATGTCCTTGTGCCGCAAAAGTCGGGCTTATTAAACAAAAATAGCACCATTTTGGATCCGGAGTGGCCGCTGCGTGCTACCGCGCCGCCATCTTGGATAAAAAAAAATCCCAAAAATTCTTGTCCACACTGTATGATGCAAGTCGCATTAGAGTTAAAATACATTATGCATAAAAGGGGAGGTCACTATTAAAATATGACAGAAATGACAAAACCAGGTGAATAATAAAAGACACCAGGATATAAAATAATTTTCTTTCAAGAGTTTGCCGTTTCCCTATAATTGTAAATATTGTCAAGGACCTGACTGATTTCACGCTCATTAGCTTTGTTGTTTATGTTTATATAGCCTTTGTACAAAAGTACTAATTTGAGGTTTATGCTATATATACTCCTTTTTATTATCAGATCCTTTTTGAAAGTTTTGCCATGTGTTTCAAAATTACAAAATATTTGCTTTGCTTGACAAATCAGTGTTTGATGTTTTTGAAGGTAATTAAGGTTAAAATTGCATTCAACGCAGGGCATTATGAAGCTTTCGACTTGTCCCTATGTCTCCCTTCATTTGACACAAGCTGTTGTTTTAGCAAATAACTATTTATGGTGTGTTTTAAATTTATTTGGAGACTTCGTTGATCAGTGAATTGCCTTTGTTGTTTTGACATTCCTGCATTTGTTTAAAGGATAGAAGGTAATGTCGTCTGAAACATCCAAATTATTTGAGTTGAAAAGACTGTCCATCCCATGGTGATCTTTGCTTTAGTTTCATTATACAAATTCCAAGAGGACTGGCAATACAATAAATTGTCAAAATCTTCCAAATATGACATGATGCAGTCATTTTCATTTCAGAACAGCCTCCCACTCCCACACTCCTTCAAGTGCTAAATACTTTCAAGTTCAGTAAGTTTTAGTAGGAATGCCATTCAATAACAGAAATTTACCACCACATATTCCATCTTTATTTTATAAAGTACTTGAAAACAACTTTTGTTTTCTTGTTTTAAGCATAAATTTCAATACATTTTGTTTGATTTATGTAAAGCAAATATGAAAAATGCTAATTGGGTAAGAATAATCTGAGTGTTACTATTGCAATGCTGAAGTGTCTTCTTTCAGCACCACTAGTCCCACCAAACAAAATCACATAAATAAATGAAAGCTCAGAATCAGAATCAGCTTTATTGTTAGGTATGCTTACACATACAAGGAATTTGTCTTGGTGACAGGAACTTCCAGTGCACAAAAAATACAGCAACAAGACAGAGATAATGATAAAATAATAATTAAAAAAAATGTATAGAAAAGAAAGTATATATAGAAATACACAATAGGACAATATATATATATGTGTGGCACGGTGGAGGGCGGGACTGGCGCGTGATTGTGCACGCCCGGTCCCGTATCGGGCTGATTGAGCCGGCAAGAGGGTTAAAAGGCCACTCGCAGACGGCGATCGGGAGAGAGAGCTTAATCAGCAGACGTCTGCTGTCCTAAATGTTTGTTTTAAGTTCTTTATTAAATTATTATTTATGTTGACAAGCCGGTTTCTCGCCTCTTCCTTGCCCGTAACTTGAACTGTGTTACATTGGTGCCGAAAGCCCGGGAAGGAAGAGGGATGCGCCGTAGCGGAGTTCTCGCCACTTCTCAATGGAGCAGCCGCGGCCATCTGCCGGGGGACGGAGGAGCCCAGCCGCCTGGACGCGGAGGAACGGCCGCCGACCGCGAGGGGAGGAGGGGCTCCTGGCCGACCGCCTGGAGCGGTTAGGGCCGCTGCCAGGGGCGGGGGAGTTCCCTACTGGCCGCTGGAACGCGGCGGGGTTGGAGACTGCCGACCGCGTGCGGGGAGGGGCTCGCCGCCGACCGCCTGGAGCGGGAGAACCGCTGCCAGGGGCGGGGGGAGGCCCCTTCGACACCCCGGGAACGCGGCGGGGCGTTCCGTCCGCTAGGGGCTGAGGACTACCTCCGATCTGCCCGGAGAGGCGCGGCTGTCGTCCTGTAGAGGGTGGAGAAGTGGCTGAGGAACGAGCTACGGCGTATCAGAGAACCGGCGAGTACGTTTTTTTTTTCTTTCGTTTCTTTAATCTCTCTCTCCTCTCTCTCTCGATACCGCTCTGCGGTGGCCTTTTCCCTCTTTTTTTAAATTATGGTGTTTATGGGAGGGGAGGTACTGCCCAGTGCAGGAACCCTCCCCCCCCCCCTTATTTTTAATGGTTGTTTCCCTCCCCTTGCCCCTCCCTCGTCCAGGTTGATGGGGATGACCCGCCGGCAGACCGCGCGGGAGGCGCCCCCCCCCAGGGGATGTACGTCAGGCCGGGGGTCCCCAGCCTGAGAGAACGGGGGAGGAGTGTGGCACGGTGGAGGGCGGGACCGGCGCGTGATTGCGCACGCCCGGTCCCGTATCGGGCTGATTGAGCCGGCAAGAGGGTTAAAAGGCCACTCGCTGACGGCGATCGGGAGAGAGAGCTTAATCAGCAGACGTCTGCTGTCCTAAATGTTTGTTTTAAGTTCTTTATTAAATTATTATTTATGTTGTTGACAAGCCGGTTTCTCGCCTCTTCCTTGCCCGTAACTTGAACTGTGTTACAATATATATATATATATATATATATATATATATATATATATATATATTATAGCTGAACCTAACCAGACAGTTACTAAAGAGCAGAGGACAGATGCAATGACTGCTGTAGCAGCACCTGTGGCAGGTTGAAATTCCTCAACTGGCAAAGGAAGTACAACCTCTGCTCGGCCTTTTTCACAATGGAGTCAATGTGGGTCTCCCACTACAGGTCCTGTGAGATAGTAGTGCACAGGAACCTGAATGACTCCACTGCTGATTGTACATGAGCTGGAAGTGAATTTCCCCAGTCTCACTAGCTGCTGCCTGTCTGTCAGAAAGCTGGTAATCCACTGACAGATAGACGTGGGAACAAAATGTTGAAGATAGCTGGGATGATAATGCTGAATATTGAACTGAAGTCCAGAAAAAGTATCCTTGCATGTGTCCCTGGTCTTTCCAGATGTTGCAGGATATGATGCAATCCCATGTTGACAGCATCATCCACAGACCTGTTTTCTCGATTAGAAAATTGAAGGGGATCTAGAAAGGGTCCAGTGATGTCCTTCAGGTGGGTCAACACCAGTCTCTCAAATTATTTGATGACCACAGATGTCAGAGCGATAGGTCTGTAGTAATTAAGTCCTGTAATTTTGGGTTTCTTTGTGACAGGAATGATGATTGGACATTTAAAGTAGCATGGGAATTCACACTGCTCCAGTGATCTATTGAAGATCAGTGTGAAGATGGGGGCCATCTGGTTAGAACAGGACTTTAGACACGCAGTTGAAACACTGTATGGGCCATGCGCTTTCTTTGCCTTTTGTTTTCGGAAGACATGGAAACACCTCTTTTTCACAGATCTTAAGTTTAGTTTGAGTAGCTTGATGGTGGAGGAGGGGGCCTGCAGGAGGTCGGAGCGGGTGTTGGGTGTGAGATTGGGCCTTTCAAATCAGCAAGTTGATGGTTCCCTACAGTGTTGGGGGAAGGTCTCTTGAAATTAGTCATGTCTTTCAGGTTGCTCCACACTGATGCAGGGTCATTAGCTGAAAACTTGTTTTTCAGCTTATCAGAATAGTTTCTTTAGCCATTCTAATTTCCTTATTCAGTGTATTCCTGGCCTGATTATAAAAGATATTATCCCCACCTCTATAAGCGTCATCTTTGGCCTGATGAAGCTGCCATTCTGCTGTAAACTAAAAAGTTTGTTTTTGTTTTATGTTAAATAAGTTTTGATAGGAATGCACATATCTTTACAGAAACTGATATGTGATGTAACAGTATCTGTGAGCTCATCCATATTGGTGTCTGCAGCCTCAAAAACACTCCAATCCTTGCAGTCAAAGCAGGTTTGTAATTCCAGCTGTGCTTCATTGGTCCATTTCTTAACAATCTTTACAACAGGTTTAACAGACTTTACTTTCTGCCTGTAGGTTGGAAAAAGATGAACCAGACAATGATCAGAGAGTCCAAAAGCTGCTCAAGGGACAGAGTGATATGCATCCTTTATTGTTGTGTAGCAATAATCCAGTATATTTCTGTCTCTTGTTGGGCATGTCATTTGCTGTTTTTATTTGGGCAGTTCACAAGGTTTGCTTTGTTAAAATCCTCTACAATAATAATAACTGAGTCTGGGTATTGTTGTTCCATGTCTGTGATTTGATCATCCAGCTGTTGCCATGCTGCATTCACACATGCGTGTGGCGGGATATAAACACTCACCAACATGAACGTAGAAAACTTTCACGGTGAGTAGAAAGGCTTACAGTTAATGAAGAGCGCTTCCAAATTAGGACAGCACATATTCTTTAACATTTTTACATCTGTACACCAACTTTTATTTATTTAAAAGCATGTTCCACCAGATGAATACTTTGCAGCGCTGTTCAAAAGCCATGCTGATGGAGCCAAACAAACATGCCAGCACGTTTCCCACACCTGCTTCTCTCTGACTAAAATATCCAGGAAAGTGTCAGAATAGTCAAAAACTGGAAAAAGATTGTCTGGTATGTGCTGCCGAATGTTCAGCAGTTCATCCCTGGCAAAACTGATTGTAAAAGATTGCTAAACACAGGACAAACAAATAAAAACAACAAAAGAATTGGAGCACTCCACACCGAGGCTGCCATCCGCAGCGCCAACTTTCACGAAGCTGTGTCCTAATATCCAGGGGCATCATAAGGAGGGGAAGGTGTGGATGATTCTAAGGGCCCTAGACAGACAGGGGGAATAAAGATAATAAACAAGTAGCTTGATTCATGAAACAAACCTTCTCAAACAAACTCTCGAATATGCAGCATCTACTAGCGTCCACAACTGACTAGATAGAATCATAATGAACTTGAAATATTTTTGAACAAGCACACTCTCTAAACAGAGATAGAAGAGATGTGTTAATTGAAACAACAAAAGCCACATCGGAGAGTACAATATATTGAATGGATTGATAAACAAGCTTTTTTTCTTATCGAATTGAAGGTGCCAGAATGGCATTCTGTGAGCTACCTGCCAAATTTCACCCCTGCTTGCACTACAATTAAATAAAATAAACGTACTGAAATGTAATTAAGGAGGAGGACATGTCCCCCTAATTATAATGGTTGCTATGCCCTGACTGACATATCAAGTTTTTATAACGAAACATCATACCAAATGAAACAAACAAAAAAAAAGAGTTAAAAAGTACAAAATTTGGCTCAGTTATATGTTGTTCTTTAGTATCTAATCAGTGAATTTCACATCTTGAGAAAACATCTGTTTCATTTGTGGTTTAGGCTTTCATATATTGGCTTAGCTTTCACATATGGAATTGAACTAAGCACAACCAGCCTGAGTACTGGCCACACTCACACTCACACACTCACACACACACACACACACACACACACACACACACACACACACACATACATGTTGGTCTACCTATTATTATGAGGACTTTCCATAGACGTAATGATTTTTATACTGTACAAACTATAGATTATATCCCCTAAACCTAACACAATCCCTAAACCTAACCCTCAAAGAAAACTACTACGAAAGCATTTTTACATTTTCAATAAAACATTGTTTAATATGTATTTTAAGCTATTTAAATTATGGGGACACTAGAAATGTCCTCATAAACCACATTTATAGCATAATACCCTTGTAATTACCAGTTTGTAACCTAAAAAATTGTCTTCATAAACCACATAAACATGGAAAGTTTAAGCACACTTTTATAAAAGTTAGAGTGTGTCTAATCCTTGTTTGTTATGTTTTTAATTGAAACTTGGAATGAAACAACTATGTTAGCTGTATGTGAGCTTCTGTCAGTGCTGTTTACACCTCCTGTTATTCAGAGATACGGCAAGATCTGTAGTAACACCTGTTTTGCCTCATGTTTGAATAAAATCCCCTTTTTTCTCCTCTCCTGTTTCTGAGATGTATTTTTCTTCTTCTTTTTTTTCCAGAGTTTTGAAGATGAAGGCTTTAGAAACTTTTTTCTGCTTTTGAAAGAGCATCTCCCACATGACTCCTGTCAGGACTTCAACGCACAGCTCAACAGCAGTGTTATTGACATCCAAATACACTGCATAGAATGTCTTGTTTAGATTTTGATTTAGGTAATCAAGGTAAAAATGGCATCCACTTCGATAATGTCATATGCGTTTGAGTGATATTAGTCAGAAAGGGCATACCAATTTTGCAATTTCAGATTTGCAACAAATGCAAAAAAATTAATGGTCTATCTGTTTTATTATTCTCATGCATCTACATGTAATGATGGAAAATGTAGTTTTGTTCCACAAGCCTGATGCTTCATTGACCAGCTAAATGACAAGCTTTATCTCTATTCTTCATAATTTCGTAATTATGTGAATGCACCATAAGACAACCATCCTCATTACAGTTAGCCTCTGTGAGCTAAACCAGATACATATTTTGTATGCAACATACTTTACCTAAATACACAGAGCTACAGTATATTGAGCTCTGACAGATATTACAGAGACTAGATCACTGTTCCAGATGCTTTTTACTCAACATAACGTAAAGTTATGCATATAACTATTTTTCCCAGAAGGAGGGAAACAAGGTACAACACATTGAGTATGGGAAATCGCGCTCTTGTATACTCTTACTGAAGACACATCTATTCACAGTTGAAAGGCCACTGACACAAGGTGACGCCTGGCAGCCTTGTCCATATCGCTGGTATACAAATACCGTCATAGGATAGCTTAGCAAAAACCACTTGAGGAGTGGCATGTTGTTCTGAGTAAAGGCACAGATATGCTGTTGCCTGTGATCTCAGAAAGGTTCACGAATCTGCCGGGTTCGGGTCTGTAGGACTTTGGGTTTGAGTTTGTAATTTATGAAAAAAATATACAGGCCTTCTGAACTTATTTTTCCGTGGGTTACAGAGGTTACATCTGTAACCAATACGTTTTCAAACTGAATTCTTTGGGGGAATTCGAATGTCAATGCATAGTCATTGAATATTCAATTAGCAACTGTATTGGCAGATTTTAATGTGGTGGCATAAACTTGTGCAAATCTCATGATGTGATCAACTATGACTTCTAAGATATATTCGTACTCTCCTTTACATTTATCCAGAATTTGAGGGAAATGAGTTTGAATGGGTGAGTGGTGACACTGTTTGTGAGTGGTGCTCTGGTTTCTTTGCTTGGTTTCTTTTGTTTCAGACAATTTCAACTCTTTGTTACATAATGTTAATTTTCACATTGCATTTGTGGCTAGACAAATCTGTCTCTGATCAATGACAATGTCCTATTCACACCTAGATGTCCCATTTCATTGTGTAACTTGCATTTGCATGGGCAGAGACTCGGGGACAGAAGCCTTTCTCCTCCTCTGGGCAGCTGAAGTAGGCAGCGCAGGCTCTGGGACAGATGAGGCTGGTAATGCTGGCTCTGAGAAGGATGAATCTTCCAGCTCGTTGGCCGTGGCAGACGTGGGTGTTGGCTCATGACTTTGCATGGAACCAACTCAGACTTGTCTGGGACATGGTGTGAAGCAGACTCAGATTTGACTGGGACATGATGTGGAACAGACTCAGACTTGGCTGTGACATGGACTGGAGCAGACTCAAACTTGACTGGGATATGATGTGAAGCAAACTCAAACTTGACTGGGACATGACATGAAGCAAACTCAGACTTGACTGTGACTTAGTGTGGAGCAGACTCAGACTTGACTGACATTAGTGGAGCAGACTCCGACGTGTCTGTGACATGGCATGGAGCAGACTATAATGTGGCTGTGATATGGCATAGAGCAAACTCAGGTATGACTGTGACATGGCATGAAGCCGACTGTAACATGGATGTGACGTGGTGTGGAGCGGATTCAGATGTGACTTGTGTCATGTTCTCTGTTGTCTTTTGTTTTTGTGCTTTTATGTTAAAGTTTAGTTTAGTTCCTGTTTGGTTCTTGTAATCCTTTTGTAGTTTTATTTTATGATTGGTTTTCCCCTGATTAGTTCTCATTCCCTGATTGTTGACCCAGGTGTTCCTCGTTCACTTGTTTGTTCCTTATGTATTAAGTACTTGGTTTCCCTGTTTCCACTGTTAGTTCTTGCATGTTTTGATATGCTCTGTGCCAGCTTCCCTGTGTTTTTCTTTGCTCTGAGTTTTCTTTGTTTTTTCAATAAACTGCTGCACATAGATCCTCAGTTTTTGCCTGGCGTCACAGAAGAACTAACCGCTTTATGGATCTAGCAGCCGTCAGAATTATCCTCCTCAGGCAAGAGGACCGTCCAGTTGAGGATCACGTTCGTGAGTTTTTAGAGCTGGTAAATTTAGTGGACTACCCAGAATATTCCCTGGTGGTTTTCTTCAGGGCAGGTCTCAGTAGTTCACTAAAGGAGCTGTTGCCTCCGGCGGATCCTCGCTGGACGCTCCTCGAGTTCGTGGAGGAGACTCTACAGATTAGTGGCTCGCCGTTCACTGTGGGAGTAGAGGAGGAGGACTTCACATCTCCTTCCACAGTGCTCACCCCCCAGACTTCCATGGCTAGTCTCTCCACGCCTGCCACGGCCAACGAGCCAACGCCCACGCCTGCCACGGCCAACGAGCCAACGCCCACGCCTGCCACGGCCCACGAGCTGGAAGTCTTGTCCGTCCCAGAGCCAGCGTTGCCAGCCTCGTCCGACCAGAGGAGGACGAGAAGAAAGTCCCTCAGGGCTCCGCCTCCCGAGCCTCCCAGGGCTCCGCCTCCCGAACCTTCCACGGCTCTGCCTTCCGCGTCTCTGCCTCCTGAGCCTTCCACGGCTCCGACCCTTGTGTCCTATATGGCTCTGCCTTCCACGGCTCTGCCTGCTCTGCATTCCACGGCTCTGCCTGCTCTGCATTCCACGGCTCTGCCCCCTTTGTCCTCCATGACTCCGCCTTCCACAGCTCTGCAGCCTGAGACTGCCCTTGACCCTGTCCTGTGGCCTCCTCCCAGGCCTCCTGACCCATTCCCTGTCCTGTGGTCCCCCCTCCCCCCGGCCTCCTGACCCGTTCCCTGTCCTGTGGCCTCCTCCCCGGCCTCCAGACCCGTTCCCTGTCCTGTGGCCTCCACCCAGGCCTCCTGACCCGTTCCCTGTCCTGTGGCCTCCTCCCCGGCCTCCTGACCTGTTCCCTGTCCTGTGGCCTCCTCCCCAGCCTCCTGACCCGTTCCCTGTCCTGTGGCCTCCTCCCCGGCCCCCTGACCTGTTCCCTGTCCTGTGGCCTCCTCCCAGGCCTCCTGACCTGGTCCCTGTCATGTTCTCTGTTGTCTTTTGTTTTTGTGCTTTTATGTTGAAGTTTAGTTTAGTTCCTGTTTGGTTCTTGTAGTCCTTTTGTAGTTTTATTTTATGATTGGTTTTCCCCTGATTAGTTCTCATTCCCTGATTGTTGACCCAGGTGTTCCTCGTTCCCTTGTTTGTTCCTTATGTATTTAAGTCCTTGGTTTTCCTGTTTCCACTGTTAGTTCTTGCGTGTTTTGATATGCTCTGTGCCAGATTCCCTGTGTTTTTCTTTGTTTTTTCAATAAACTGCTGCACTTAGATCCTCAGTTTTTGCCTGGCATCACAGCTTGAGGAAACTGGGATCGGGATTGATTGAGGAGTGTGTAGGGCTCACTCTTTTTCAACAAAAGAGAGCAGACAAACAGGGCATTATATACATGAGGGCTAATTAGGTAAATGACACACAGGTGAAAAAAATGGGGAACAGCTGAAAGTGATCAGAGCAGGGGATTATGGGAAGTGTAGTGTCTTGGGGAACAGGGTAAAATACAGAGCAGACAACAGTGAATCGTAACACTTAAAGTCTGAACCAATCTTTTGTAAGAATGCACATCTATTTATTCTCAACTATTGACTGAACAAAGGATTTTCAGGATAGCACATAACCTTCCTTTAGACCCCTCCTCACTCATGTTATAAATCAGGAAATACGCCCACACTCAATGGTCATCACATGACATGGCCAATTCGACAATCTGCAAGAGACCCTCTCAAGAAGCCCTCAGGATTGCAATGGAAAGCATACAATTCTAGACTAAATCCTCTTTGTTCTTAGACCAGTTTGCTACACTTAAAATTAAAACTCTTTGGAGATCACAAAAAATCCTGCAAACAGCAGCTTAAAATATATATATAACACTATATACACTCCATTATATCATCATTTTATACTTCACAAAGCACATAAACTAATTTAATATGCTAAGATGCATCACATGATGCCTAACTGTGGTTAGAATCAATATAGTTAATGAATTGAAAGACTCCTCCACACAAAGGATTGTAAATCAACTTTGAAAAGGGCAGACCAATCGACCATGTGACTCTGAAAAGCCACTTCTGAATGGCACCTTTGGGGTGCGGCTAATCTGAGTTCAAAACTCTCTTACCAAGGAAGAACCCTCACTGAGAATTCACTCTTAGAACTCATCTCTTGGAACTGTCTCTTGGCCTCCGTGCCATGTAGAGTCCAAGGATAACTCAGGACTCGAAGTCCCGAAGAATACTCTCACTCTATACTCTACGGTTCAACTATCCTTGGCTCAACTATCCTCGACCATAACAGAGTCCAAGACATCAACGGAACAAACTGTCTTCAAATGCCAAAGAACCAAGCAACACAAGGAAATGAAATGCAAGCCAACACAATGACATGCAGGTAAATCTCCAGACTGTTGCTCAAAGTGCTGGTTTATTAGTTATATACTCTGATTGCAAATCGATATAGACTCAAAGAAGGATAAATGGTTCTTAAGTCATTGTCAACAGACTCCATAAAGTTTATTTTCTCTGTACTGATCATTCTGTAACTTTACTCATCAACCTATTTCATGTTGTATGTGTTAGATTAGATTATCTTTAGAATAGCATTAAAATTTTTCTGTATTCAAAGATAATTTGACTGTGCTATATTTTGATAAACAATTTCATCCTTGTTTTTAACAGATTTCAATTCAAAGCTATACCTAAATAAGAGTGATATTATTTTCAATAAGCCATGAGAATAATATTACTCCAATAAGTGAATTAAACATAATTCCCTTATCAAAGCTAATTTCTTACAATAGAAAATGTGAGTGGATACAATGAGATTTTGTATTATGATTTTAATGGTGGAGAATTTTATTCAGACAAATAATGTCATTATTTGTAATTTATCTTTCTTATAATGGTTGTCGAACGTGACTAATTCCATTAAACATTTACTTACATAATAATTATATAGAATAAGGACAGTTTAATTTAATTCCTAGCACACATACTGTTTCCTACATATAATGGTGGAGGTACACAGGCACTTTAACCCATCCCGTGTACATTTTTACTACCAAATTTCCAACATTCTGCACATATTTTGCACAACTGTACATCTCCTTTATTAAAATCAGTCAGATTACTTTTTCTATATATTGTATCTTAAATATAGCTTATTTATCTTACTATGTTTATTGCTCATTGTTATTGTATGCATCAAACAGCAAGGCAAATTCCTTGTATGTGAAAACTTACTTGGCAATAAAGTAAATTCTGATTCTGACCTTGTGCATACATGATGCTCAATTATACAATGTATATTAATGTATATTCAAATGTTAATGTGTAGTGAAGTAACAAAATAATAAAATGAGAAAGTTTGTAAATGCTTGCCTGTTTATGTTGAGAATGTTGATGTTAACAGATGTTATGTCTCTGGCACCGATTTCATTATATAAAGTCAGGATAAAAGTATGTTAGCTTTTGAGCAGGAACACTGATAATCCTTAATAACAAAGACTCATTAATCATCTTAAATAAATATGAGATATGATCACAGTCAAACCCCTCCTCAAATAGTTCTCTTCTCTGTGCTACGACTTGCACATGTGATGGGGAGTCACGAGTCTCTCTTGCGGGAGGCCTCGCTTCAAAGCCCCACCTGATCATTCCAGCACCAAACCACCCGGCAAACGAAAACATTGACAGAGAACAACCAGAACTTTCTATGGACCCAGCCAAAGAACCAAAGCAGTGAAACTCAATGAAATGCAAGTACGCCTCTGGACTTTTGCTAGTAAGTGCTGGTGTTTTATTTAAATACTTTAACTTAATATAACTCGGGTAACTCGACTGCAAATCAAGCTATAATAATGAAGTACTTATGGTTCTCAGGGCTTGCCCTATAGACACCATAAACTAAAAGTTTATCCATTGTAGATAATTTCTATTCACCTTCTGTTAGAGTTTACTCACCAACCTGTTTTATGTTTGTCTATGCTTGTTTGTTAGTTGATGTTGTAGATCAGAAATAAAGTCTTTTTTGTATTCAAAGAGGACTTGACTGTGGTATATTTTGATAAATAATATCATCAATTGATCCTTAAATGTCTACGCTCTGTGCTCGAACAATATTTCAAAATATTTGTGATATTATTTTAAATGACCATGATAATAGTATTATTTTAAGGAGTTAACAGATGCATCATATGAACTCAGCGTGGCCGAGTGAACACTTTTTGTTCTATATTGCTTTTTTTTACTGTATTGTGGAAAAATGGGAAATATGCATAAATTATCTTTAACTACATTTTTATTTAATTAAACATTTTCAACTTACTTGGCTACAACACCTGATTGGATGAATTTAAAATTATGATTTAAAATCAATTTTGTCATTTTTAAGCAAAAGTTTTCAGAATGGGGACCTAGGTTGGTCAGTTGCTTGGAGCCTCAGAAATCGTAAACCCACCCCTGCCGTCTCCTGCATCATCCCTGTCATTCTTCAGGTCTGCATCTCACTGAACGAACACCTCATGCTTGTCCTGGTCAGCTGTGATTGTGGCTAAGCCCAAAAACATGTCTACCCAGAACATTCAAACATTTCACAGCTAAGCGTCCCTTCAGTTTAACTCTCCTATGGGTTTTGAGATTATGATCCATCCTCTGGGCTTTGTTTGTGGAGTTCTTTGCTAGAAGAAAGGGAAATTTCTTGGTGTTCCATTGCATAGTTGCATAGCTTACAATTTTTAATGAGCAGCCCGAACAAACCCAATTAAATAACTAAAGTTTACCCCCGTTGCATGATGTGTGGGTTATTATTTCCATAAGGGATACTCACTCCAGTGTTTTTGCTGCACTGTCCATGCCAAATCTGCCCTTTCATAAATGACAGGATAAGAGAATGAGGCTCCGGACACAAGCGCAGAGTTTAAAAAACAAAGGATTTATTATTAACTAATTTATTATTAGCAAATTAACTAATAATAAGCAAACAAGGAGGCGGGGTATGATGTAAGAGACACGCGGCGATTCAGAAACAAAACAAAGCCTCGTGCTCTCACAAGACAACAAAACACCTGAATGGCATGAGCACACATTGCCAAGACAATAAGGCAATATATATCTTATTTATACAAACAAGATAAGAGAATGCATAGCAATGCCAAACAAAGCAATACCATGCATTCTCACACTAAACAAAACATGAGTGTACATCGTGAGGCAAACGCCACGCGATGCATGCAACAGGTGACAAAAACAAGACTGAACTCGTGTGCGAGAGTTCGGCTAAACACACACACCAACAACTTAGACTGAAGTGACCAAACCTCAGCAATACATGAAGACAGTTTGCGGCCCGGGCGCACAATGCAACAAGAGCGTGATGCGAGGTGCACCCGCATTTGTGAGAGCCAGACAAACTATTGATGCGAATGTATGCTGCCAAGATGACATAAGCACGATGAAACCATGTAAATAACAGACAGACATGGAGTATGAGTGTCTGGGTCCCTACACAGACCGAAACTAACCTGACAGGATTTTAGGATCCAGACACCATGCTCCTGACATGAAACAAGATGGATTGAAGAATGCACGGCAGGTAATACAACTGAAACCGCGCGCTCACACAAAGACAGACAACGAAACACAAGACAGACATGGGACTGCCATGGTTCTGTTAGACCAAAACCCTGACTGACAGAGTAACAGGACCAAGACAGCTATAGATCTTTTTAGATGTTTCTTGTTCTGGCCAAAGTATGTGAGTGGAGTTGAGCAGCAAAAATTTCCCACCACGGCTCAAATCATTCTTTAATCACTCCACTCCAGCTCCACTCTGATTTGTCCATTTACCACTACTTGCTCGCTCCGCGCTCCTGGATTAGAGAAACCCTGCTCCATTTCACTCTTTGGCAAAACTAGTGCCTAACTACCTCTCCACTCTAAAAATATTTCAGTATGTTTAGAAATATCACAACCTTTCTTGCAGAAAATGTACTGTATTAAATGAAAAATAAATACACAATACTAGAAGAAAATCTACAATGTGCTTTATTAGAACACTAACATTAGCCCAAGACTAAATTAAATCATTTGTATAGTTTACTAATGAAACATATCGGCAGCATTCTCTAGGTCTGATCAATTAAATACATTTCTAGATGCAAAAAAAACTAGATAAGACTGTCAAATCTATAGGTCTTATGCAGAGTTCACTTTTAGAAATACTAGATTAGAATTTTGTAATAATTTCAATCTCCCTCTATTCACATTTGCTGAGTGTTTTCATCTGCAAATGTAGAACGCATAAATTAGGCTCCGGCACTAAAATAAATTTTGATGGCAATCGAAATTAAAAGTCAAACTATGCAATATTAACATGTTGATTCGTTCAGTTGGTGTTTTACATCGTCAAAGTTCAATTCCATTTAATGCGGGACATAATAGCCTACAGTTAAGATTGAGATGCATTAGATTAGAATGTTGATATGATTATTCAAAATATTTAATAAGAGATATATGTATTACTGACCTTTAGATTTTCCTTCCACACATTGTGTCGATTGTAGTGACACAAGAGGCTTCTTTCGGGAGCCTCGGCTACCTCTGAATATGAATAAGAATTTGCATGTGCCGCCCCCTGATCTGTTCAGTCAGATTCTTTCTGCGGAGCCAAGCATTTGAGTGATCAGCGAGCTGAGAAACTCACTACTGTTCCACTCAGGATTCTTCTTCCCACGGGATTGAGGCCACCCCGGCTGGCGATGGATGCGATTTGGGAAGTTCGGCAAGCGCGGTTTCGCCTGATAAATCCCCGTGGACCATGACATGTTTTTGAGCTATGAATATTTTGCTTTTTATTTGTTTTCTTTTGTCATTATCATGGGTGGTCTAGCTGCAAAACTGGATGAAATAGTGCCACCCTGGCCTTTATTAATCCTCGCCCTTGTATATGCAAATAGTTTGGTTACTGGCTACACTTTTACATTCAATTCAACACTCAGTCAAGGAGTAAAAATTGTCCTCTTGAGTAACAGTAGTACTCACCTGTGAAAAGTTTAAGTGCTTTAATCATTTAAAGTGAATGCAAATTTGTTGACTGCACTTATACATCTCTCTGGGTAAGATGCATGCATACTTGAAGAACAAGGCCTTTGACATTTTACATTTACATTTATGCATTTGGCAGATGCTTTTATCCAAAGCGACTTACAGTGCACTTATTACAGGGACAATCCCCCCGGAGCAACCTGGAGTTAAGTGCCTTTCTCAAGGACACAATGGTGGTGGCTGTGGGGATTGAACCAGCAACCTTCTGATTAACAGTTATGTGCTTTAACCAACTACACCAGCACCACTCCATGACATTCATGAAGGCCGTGAGAGTGCACACATATGTACAGTATGTCCTGGTAATAATGCTGAGGCATACAGAATGCAAAAGCAATAGATGTAAATCATGCAGTTTTTTTTGCACATCTTACATATGAAGAGGTAACACATGAGTGCACACACACACACACCAAGATATAATAGCATCATCTCAAGCCAATATCTTGCTGTGCCGACACGATAGTTTAATAAAAGACAATACAAGCTTGAATGAAATAAAGAAGGCCCAAGAGACTAAAATCACACAGGTAAACAAAGGACAGATAGATTACACTCTCTCAAAGTAAAATGAGTTGTGTGCTTCTCTCGTGCTCCCTCTCTCCTCTCCTCCCTCCTTTGCTTTATATATACAGTATTTCGAACTATCTCTCCTGATTCAACCACTCAGCCTCTTTCCTTTCTTTCTCTGCCTCTCTTGCTCTTTCTCTCTCTTTATCTTAAATATAGTGCCATGATGAGAGTTACAGTGTCAGATAAAACCCAAAGAAGCACTGGCCACCTGGAGCATGCCTGTAGTGTCAGATATAAGGAATGGGCTGATCGATCTTGAACTTATTGATACTGACGTTGTATCCTCTATATAAAAAAATATGGATCCTATTACGAAATATCAATCCTATCTTTCTCTATTTCATAGAACACAAAAGGATTGACCTATTGAAGAAAGTTAAATTTTTGGGTGTACTATACCATAGATTGATAAGGCTGATATTTAGCTGGTTAGGCCTTTTAAATATTAAAATATAATGTTATAATGCTATAAATACCCATATTTGTCTAATTAATCACAAACATTTTAAATTGAATATACAGATCAATATTTCTATTGATATCAGCAATATTGGCCTTGATTTCAGACTGAAAATAAAATAAATGGTTTCTCTCATCCCTGTCATCAGAGCAAGTCAACGGTGGAGCTGGGCTGAGAGGGCGTGGCACTGAGCTTACATTTAAGTCATAAACTGTAAACGAACCACCACCCCTCATGGGTGCTGGAATCACAGACTGTCAAAGTATTTTCTCAGTTTTCCCAACACTTGGCTGTGTTGCTGTCACACTGCTATGAGGATATGTCAGGCCTAATCACAGCAATATATGAAAGGCTCTGTGTGGCACGGTGGAGGGCGGGACCGGCGCGTGATTGCGCACGCCCGGTCCCGTATCGGGCTGATTGAGCCGGCAAGAGGGTTAAAAGGCCACTCGCAGACGGCGATCGAGAGAGAGAGCTTAATCAGCAGACGTCTGCTGTCCTAAATGTTTGTTTTAAGTTCTTAATTAAATTATTATTTATGTTGACAAGCCGGTTTCTCGCCTCTTCCTTGCCCATGAACATGAACTGTGTTACATTGGTGCCGAAACCCGGGAAGGAAGAGGGATACGCCGTAGCGGAGTTCTCGCCACTTCTCAATGGAGCAGCCGCGGCCATCTGCCGGGAGACGGAGGAGCCCAGCCACCTGGACGCGGAGGAACGGCCGCCGACCGCGAGGGGAGGAGGGGCTCCTGGCCGACCGCCTGGAGCGGTTAGGGCCGCTGCCAGGGGCGGGGGAGTCCCCTAGTAGCCGCTGGAACGCGGCGGAGTTGGAGACTGCAGACCGCGTGCGGGGAGGGGCTCGCCGCCGACCGCCTGGAGCGGGAGAACCGCTGCCAGGGGCGGGGGGAGGCCCCTTCGATACCCCGGGAACGCGGCGGGGCGTTCCGTCCGCCAGGGGCTGAGGACTGCCTCCGATCTGCCCGGAGAGGCGCGGCTGCTGTCCTGAAGAGGGTGCAGAAGTGGCTGAGGAACGAGCTACGGCGTATCAGAGAACCGGCGAGTACGTTTTTTTTTTTTTCTTTCGTTTCTTTAATCTCTCTCTCCTCTCTCTCGATACCGCTCTGCGGTGGCCTTTTCCCTCTTTTTTTAAATTATGGTGTTTATGGGAGGGGAGGTACTGCCCAGTGCAGGAACCCTCCCCCCTTATTTTTAATGGTTGTTTCCCTCCCCTTGCCCCTCCCTCGTCCAGGTTGATGGGGATGACCCGCCGGCAGACCGCGCGGGAGGCGCCCCCCCCCAGGGGATGTACGTCAGGCCGGGGGTCCCCAGCCTGAGAGAACGGGGGAGGAGTGTGGCACGGTGGAGGGCGGGACCGGCGCGTGATTGCGCACGCCCGGTCCCGTATCGGGCTGATTGAGCCGGCAAGAGGGTTAAAAGGCCACTCGCAGACGGCGATCGAGAGAGAGAGCTGTGATGCACATGCAACATATAATAGCAGTATGATAGCTAGAGATTTTTATAATGGTTAGTGCCCTCAGAATTATTGATTTGTGGCATTCTGTGGTTTATTTTTACACTACAGGTATTTGCATCATGTAAAATATTGTGTCAGGTGTCATGTTTGGATCTCTATTTCCTAATGTATCACCTTTTGGCACTGTTTCCATTATTCTGTAGGGGAATACAGCTTGGGCCCGTAGACCAGAGGGCTTGGAATGAAGACCAGGAGTCGAGATTTCAATCAATTAGTTGAAGTTTTTACTGAAGAAAGTTGTTTGAAAAATCAAATGGCAGAAGTCAGCATTACAAAAGCCTCTGAGTTCGTAGACAGGAGAAACCCATGCAAAATTATGAACTGAACTCAGGTCCAAAAACACCAATACTTATAGTCAGATACAGCATCAATTTGACGTCAATGCTATAGTCTTGTATAATTCTGATTGGTTACAAACATAGATAACTATAGAACACTTCTGAAAACATTTATCTCATTGACTATTTACATAATACTTTAGTTCTGTATATAGGCTCCAATGGTCCGAGTCAGGTCGGAGGCCATGGACGGTCCTCCCTTTATGGTCATCCATAGGTCTCTGATGTCCAGTTGTCCACCTCTAGACTGCTATTCTAACTCCACTGGACTCCTCAAACAGAATTACTTGGAGAAATTCACACACACACACACACACACACACACACCCCTTCTTTTATTCAAGGTTATATAATGCAAAGCTTCTGTTGGAGACTGGGCTTATCCCATTTGAACTTAAAACAGAGAGAACGTATATTAAGAGACTATAATAATGAATCATTTGCTCACAAGAATATGATGTTATAATGATGTATACATAATTAACTGATTAGTTTCACTGAAACCATACAATTAATCACATTAGGTTAAATTTCAGTTTATATTTAATTAGCTCAAAGGTTATACTGTATATGTATTGAAGAAGAGAAGGTGGTGATTCAGGCATCCACCTCTTCAATTCCAAAACATTTCTGGTGAATATTCTTTCAGTATTCTTTCATTGCTAGTTATGCCACCAAAAAGTAAATAAATAAAATAAATAATTATGATTTATTAAAACATATTTTTTATACATCTTCTATATTGCACAGTTTCAACTTTAAATTCTGATTAGATAAGCCACATTCAAAGACATTGTAAATTAGCCACAATATGCACACCTATGACCATATTGAGTTATTCTTTATATGAATGCACCAAGATGCTAATTTTCTTAGCATACAGTAAGGCTGATGAACTGTAATAATTGTTAAAGGGGTTTTTCCACATTCCGCTGTCTGTTGTGCCTAACAACCTCTTAACTGTGGAAAAATCACGGTAATACAGGACTTAGAGTGGCATATCCCTTAAATATGCTGGTTGAGGACACATAGTGCAATATAAGCAAGCAAATGCTAGTTCTGGGAGGAAATAGGAAAGGAAGAGGCTGAGGCAGAAGAAGTGTCAACTAATAAAAGGATGGTATTTACCTTAAATTAGAATAAGTATCATGATTGGCTAAGAACTAATACAATTACAAAATAATAAATAATGATAAAAAGAAAAAAAACACCAGAACTAACCCATGAGTTTTTGAGCAAAAATACTCCAAGACTGACTTGTATAAAGAGACTAACAAAAAGATAGCAGCTCAGGGAATGGCTGGGGGAAAGGGAGAAGGCGGGAGAAGATTGTTCTCTTTATTTACACCTGCGCTGATTGATGCGGGTCAGCAACGCACATTCTTATTCATGAGTGCACACAAACCTGAACACACATGCAAATTCACATGTAAACTGACTCAAGGATCTTGGATAAACTTCTTAGCTGATTGTAGAAGATGGCATTTCAGCCTATAACACCATATCCTAACCAGGCACAATGTAGTAAGATTGCTGTGACAAGCAATTTGTCTGTCCATGCTGAATGTGAAAATGCTTCACGACGCAGTTACATCAAACAGGGAATACTGTATTTGATGTTTAATATAAAACCTTGTTTAATTTAATATAGTTTAAAGTTGCACAACGTAACAATGCGCTCTCTAGCGACATCTGTGATTGAAATTTAAAATCGCAAGCAATTTGCGGAAGGATAATTAACATCAGTCATGTTTCAACACTGGTGGATGAATCTCATGATTTGAGTTTATGGTATGCTCCTTGGAGCTTGCATCGCCAGTGTGTGATCATGACTAGAAGATATTCAGAGCTGGAGTAATAACATACAATTTTCATTTTGATATAATTATGTTATACGATTAAACATTTAAAAATGAAATATTGTTTTGATGATGATAAACAACACTATTATTTACATATTATGAATTAATCAATTGTACACTTTTCTGACACTACACCTTAATTACACTACACTACACTACAATTACGTTGTGTTAATATCTTCAACAAAATCACTGACAAAAACGTTCACTTAATAAAATCACTTAATTAACGTCATAATGTGCCTTTTTCAAAAAAATAAAAAAAACTTTCATCAGCGATAACGAAGATGAGAAGAAAAAGGCGCATCATAATGATAATTAAGTGAGATAAGATACAAACAGAAGAAACATATTTATAATGTGTAAATAGAAGATTCATCTAATCCATTAATCCAGTATGTTGAGCATTTCTCCGCTTGAGCTGTGAGTTGAACGCGTTAACAGGATAAATACCTTATTCAAACGCATCTTATTTATACATGAGACTCATTAAAATATCCACAACATGTATGGAACAACTTACATCACTGTGAAATGAATGAACATGTAAACTTGAACAGAAGTGGTTTTAACCACCACGCAAACCACGCAACTGCATGGGGCCCCGCAAAAAAAAGGCTTGAGAGGTGACATGTTGTTCTGGGAACATGCGCGAATACACTGTTGACGGTGCTCTTAGAGCGGTTCACGTTAGAGGTAGGCCAGGTCAGTTTTTCAAGTAGGACTTTGGGTTCAGGTTTGTAATTTATGAAAAAATATACAGGACTTTCTAACTTGTTTTGCCCATGATTTGTATCTGTATCTGCCCTGTTTTTCCATTGTTTTTCTATATAAACACGCACTGGACGAACATCCTTGACTGCTGCATCGCGTCTCGCTGTTTCTTCAGTCCTGTCTCAAACAGGACTGGCACATTTTTAGACATTGTGACAAATTAAAAATAGCGTAAGGTCTCAAAAACGCATGTCGAAACACCTGCGTTCTGTTTCATTTGTTGCACTTTTTCACAAAGATTTAACATGTTGAACAAGTTCAGGTTGCAAAGAGGTGACTGTTACAATGTTTAACATTATTCCCGATTATTCTGCGCCAAGCAAATTTTCAGAATTTGATAAACAGCAATACCTTCTGCTCTAGTTTGCTCAGGGGCAGTATCCTCCTCTCACGACCTGATCATCAGGTTCCTTAGAGGTGCAAGGAGGTTGAATCCTTCTAGGACGCACCTCATTCCCATGTGGGATCTCTCCGTGGTCCTGCTGGGCCTGCAGAGAGCCCCGTTTGAGCCCCTAGAGCCAGTTGAGCTAAAGGATCTCTCTTTGAAGACTGCCCTCTTGACTGCACTCACGTCCATCAAGAGGGTTGGGGACCTGCAGGCGTTCTCTGTCAACGACACGTGCCTTGAGTTTGGTCGGGCGTACACTTACGTGATCTTGAAATCCCGACCGGGCTATGTGCCCAAGGTTCCCATGACCCCTTTTAGGCGTACAGCGCCTTTCCCCTCCCGGAGGGGAAGATGTGCGCATTTTTCACCCATGCAAGTTCACGAGATGGTGAACCCTGGATGTCTTTCCTCCACAGATCTGTTGCAGTCAAATTGCACTAGTATTCCCTGTACTGGGGTAGGTGTTCCACATGTGCTGGTTGCCCATGGGTAACCCAGTGTGATTGTATTTTCCGCAGTATGGTTTCCCTGTTGGGGAATCCGCAGCTTCCTTGGGCAGATCTCCCTCTGGTCCAGTCGGCGTATAGAGATCCTCCCCTCCGGGTGGATGTACCACAAGGACTTCTTCCACATGCTTCCACCTACTGCCGGTTGGTAAGTCCATATGACATATTCTCCAAGCGTTACCTCCCCTTTCGGGCAGTGTGTGGTCTCTTTCCAAGGGGAAAGACACTGCCCCCTGACATGGATGCATATTTCCATTTTTGTGGGAGAAAAAAGAGAGAATATGCCTCAGCTAGAGCAGCCTGTCCCCACTATGAGTTTGTTTTGTCCCCTGGATGCAAGGGGCCACAGCCATTGTGGCTGGATGACTGGTTCTTTGGGTCTGCGTGCCGCTCACAGCCTTGCCTCCTCCCGGTCCCGTTTTTCCCGGAAGTGCATGATGAGCTGACGTCTTCGTGGAGGGCACCCCTCTCCACTCGTCACAAAGCCACTCACTCATCCGCTCTCGCTACCCTCGACGGTGGAGCGGCCCACGGGTACAAGGCCTGTAGGACGACGTCTTCATTGACGTCTTACAGTGCCGCCGGACATGCTGCTTCCAACCTGCACGCCATGGCCCTCCTGCAAGTCCACCAGGCCAAGGCACTTAAAGATATCCACTGGTACGTAGTACGTATGCCGTGTACGTCTACCGCAGTACACGGCAAGCATGCCAAATCTCTGTGTGCGGAAATCGCTACTCTTTTTTCTAAACAAAGACGCGATAGAGCCTGTCCCTCTACACCCCTTATTGTACCCAAGAAAGGCGGTGGCTTACGACCGATCTTGGACATGCAAGTTCTCAACCGGGCTCTGTTCAGTCTCCTGTTCAGAATACTCATTCAAAACATATCTTAACTTGCGTCCAGACTCTAGATTGGTCCGCAGCGGCAGACCTGAAGGACGCGTACCTTCATGTCTTAATTCTGCCTCGACACCGACCCTTCCTACGGCTCATGTTCGACGGCCAGGCGTATCAGTACAAAGTTCCCCCCTTCGGCACGTCTCTGTCCCCTCGCAACTTCACGAAATTCGTAGAGGCTGCCCTTGCGCCGCTCCGAGAAGCTGGCATTCGCATACTCAATTACCTCGACGACTGGCCCATCCTGGCCCACTCCCAAGAGTTACTATGCGCTCACAGAAGCTAGGCACCTCAGCCATTTGCCTCCCCAGAGACCTCCCACTGCCCGCTCTGGTATGCCCGAACAGAGGCTCCCCTTGGGGCAGACGCACTGGCACACAGCTGGCCTGCGGGGCTGCGCAAGTAAGCATTCCTCCCAGTGAGCATTCTTGCACAGGTGCCGTGCAAAGTCAGGGAGGACGAGGAACAAGTCACCCTAGACTTTTCCCTGGTTCTCATACCTCGTACACCTCGCCACAGCCCCTCCCTTGCGAATTACCCTGAGGAAAGACTAAACATTCATCCTGAATGAAACAGACGTATTTCCCCGCCTTTATACCCATATGTCCAGGGACGGGGTATGCAAATACTGCCTGCCAACTTCTCATTGGCCATTTTTCATAAATCAGAGGCACATTCGGCGCTCAAGAGAGACCCTTAGTGTCACTTCTTCAAAACAACATCTCGTTCCCTCCATCAGGGAACGGAGGTTACATACGTAACCTAGACGCTTTTGATTGTATTTAAACAAGCTTGTAAATGTAGAAGGTTATGTAATGCAAAAGTTAAAATGTACCACCTTACAAGTCATGCACTGATGAAAAGGGGGAAAAGTAATTGTTTTAGAACTGATAATCTGCATTTGACTTGTTATTTGTGTGAAAGGGAATGAAAGTAATTGTAGTTGTCTCATTTCACCGGGAAAGTGCTGGGATAGGTACTACGAGTTTAGTTATAGTAAAATTTTGTTATAGTAACATGATTCTATGAGGAAAATACGTTTCATGCCTTGGCAAAACTTTGTATTTATTTATTTATTTTTAAATAATAAATCCACCCTGCAACTTGTTTTAATGCCAATATGTTTATAGATTGTTTCTCTCCACTCTGGGGTGAATTTAAGAAGACAAGCTTTGTGTAAGGCAGAGAACCCCACAAAACTGTTCACCATGCCGCACTCCAACCTCTCTAGTCGCACCACACACAAAGGTAATAAGACTCCAGGGAATAACTCATGGGGACCATTTTTCACTGTCAATAGCTTCATGTACTTGCACACACATATACAAAAACTGACAGAATATAGTAACCATCTATACTAACCTCCAACCTCCATAGACTGCTGCTTGTAGTGATGTGTGTGTGTGTGTGTGTGTGTGTGTGTGTGTGTGTGTGTGTGTGTGTGTGTGTGTGTGCGTGCGTGCATGCATGCGTGTGCGTGCGTGCGTGCGTGTGTGTGCGTACTTTCTAAAATCTTTCAGGGGACTTTCCACCAACTGTGAAAGGAAAAGAGCGTGAGAGAGGTGGATGTATTATAGGAAAATCTTTGGCTTTGCTCAGTCCACTGTGAAGCTGCTCTTCCACTCACTCAGCAATCTGAAAAGAGAGAGAGTAAGTTGCAGTACAGCATGGAGGAGAGAAAACATAGAGATGTGATTAGGGCATTAAGAGAGTTGCTAAATTTTTACCTTAAAGACCGCTAGTGGCTTATTCAGTGGTTTGAAAAAACTTGAATTATGGTCATATTACAATTTTGCCTTCATTACATTAATAGCCCATTTAGAGCACAACCGACTGACTAATTTTAATGCTCTCTTTAGTCCTAACTCATTTAAAAATGCTAAAATCTGACCATTTTCATCAGCACTGTATTAAGGGAAATTTTTCACTGTCATTCTCAAAAGTGCAATTTAAAATTCAGATTTGAGCATATCAAAATGGAAAATTAAGTAAAAAGTGAGGCTGATAAATGCATTTTTAAAGGTGATGTGTGTAATTTTTATATATTTGTTCTATCCCAGTTTAATGTGCAATCTTCCTGTCATTATTCTAAAAATCTTAATTCGTGTTCTGCAGAAAAAAAAAGAAAATAATACACATTGAAGATATGGATTAATTGGGATAGTTCATCCAAAAATGAAAATTCTCTAATCATTCATTCACCATCATGCCATCTCAAATGTGTATTATTTTCTTTTTTCTGCAGAACACAACTTAAGATTTTTAGAAGAATAGCTCAGCTCTGTAGGCCCTCACAATGCACGTGAATGATGACCAGAACTCAGAAGGTCCAAAAAGGACATAAAGGCAGCATAAAAGTAATATGAATACAGTGGTTTAATCCATATCTTCTGAAGAGATATGATTGGTGTGGGTGAGAAACAGATCAATATTTTAGTCCTTTTTTACTATCAAGCTCCACCAGCATCAACAAGTACGTTGCTGAATGTGAAAGTGAAAGTCACCTCCATACCAGAATGTAGATTAACAAATGTATACAGTATATTACAATGTTGAGATATTTCCCATAATTCCAATATTCCTCAATAATATGCTTGGCTCATAAAGTATGCCTAAAGCCAGCGGGCAAAGATGAAGGACTGCCCTGGTCTGCAAAGAGGACACAAATATGTTAGAAGTTAATGGAGGCAGATCTACTCAAGGAGCAATCCAATCTTCCCACCTTTACGTGTCGTTCATACATTTGACTTCCAAATACTGTACATATTGAAATATTTTGCCTCATTACTGTCCTGCCAAGTTTAATGACACGATTAAACAAAGTGAGGGACATGTAATGTAGACTGGGGCTAGTTTTTGGGTAAATTTCACTCGATATGACTGTATTGGGTTTAATCCCTCTAGGGTATTTTTTTCGCAGATATTCCGGTAGTTGTGTATGACCAGAATGGATGCCAAATCGATAAAGAGTTAAGTAAAGCATGCAAGAACTCAAATTGCATTATTTTATTATTATTCAATATCACAAAGGGGCTGGTTATGCTGCCTTGATCCAGGATGCTTAGAGTCAGGATTTGCTATGAAAATCTGATATTAATACTAAGTGGTGGCTCATTATTAAACAGAAGGCTAAAATGCCTCAAACACCTGTTTGGGAGTCGGAGGGCTCTCATGGGAGACCTCTGTTTCAGGACACTGTGCATTTGTGATTTCTAAACACTACCAGCATGCCACACACAGATTTATGTTGACCATAAGCTTAATTCGAAAATGTCCGCTCTCTCGCTTCACTCCTTACTTGGTTAGGTTAGAAAGTGAAGAGATTTCTACAAGAAAAAAAAAAAATCAATTTAATTTATGGTCCAAAAGAAACCTCCCAGTTTCACTGACAGATAAACTACCGGGGGAAAGAATTACACTGAATCTTGGGAACTCTGTTGCCTTCTTTCCAAATCACCTGAGATTGTGTTTCCTGCTTTTCCACCTAGATCCATTCAGGTACAAGTTGAAAGACAAATATCGCTTCAACGGCTAAATATTAGGAGGATTGCTATAGCTTTTCAATGTCAAGATAAGAATGCCTTCTGTTTTGTTGAAGAGATAGTTCACCCAAATTTTTTTTTAATTCTGTTATTATTTACTCACACTCATGTCAGACCAAACCCATATTCTCTCTTTTGTGAATCTGGAACACCAGGGGCACATCTCAGTGAACACACAGAAACCTGGCCCAGTAAAGAAATGTAGCCTACCCTCACTTACTTGGGGGTTATGCTCCACGGGAGAAATCTTTTGCAAAAAACAACACCAAATCATTAATCTTCTTGAGTGTGTGTAACATTTGTGTAACTATTGGCTAAAGCATTTCTAAAAGACTTTAAGGGCTCTATTTTTATGAACGCGCAAATGCAAAACAACCATGCACAACGCCTTAACTAATTTTCATGAGAGTGCTAATTCGAAGGACAATTTTCATTCATTTCTGCATTTGCAGTATGGAGGTTCCACCAACAGGTGGCATTAAATGTCCAATCTTTGAAAATTGTATAGTGGAACATAAAACTGTCCCATAGACCTTAAGGAATTGGCACGACATGAGAGTGAGTAAAACATGACAGAATCTTCACTTTTTGGATGAACTATCCCTTATTTAAGTCAACATGAAGTGGTGTTCGCAACCTATATTACTTCCGTAATGTGACATATTACAGAGTGAAAAAGAGTATACTACACAATATTAAATGAAGGGTGGGACTTAAAGGTGCATTCAATAATTTGGGGCTAATTTAAAATGTTTTTCACATTAACAAATAAATTGTGTTTATAACTTTTGAAATTACCTCAAACTCTTAAATTTTCTAGATGCAAATGATATTACAAAGCTGGCAGGGGCAGCAGAGACGATCATGCATTATCCACATCGATAGATAAAAGAACAGCATCTAACACCACTGTCAGATGCTCAGATTTGTTTCTGTATTGGCACATGTCTCTCAGCTTGCGTCATTCCCCGCCTCCTTGTTTGCCCATTATAAGTTAATCTGTCTCACATACCCTGCATTTAACCTGTTTGATTTCTCTCCTTGTGTGTGTGACAAGTGCCAGTTCATCTTGTTTTATGTCTTATGCTGTTCCTGTTTCTAGTCTCTTCTGTCAGTTCCGGTCGGTCGTGGTTTCTGTTTGCCTTCCCAAGTCCTGCTCCTCAGGATTGCATATGTTGGATGGTGTTTTCCCCAATGGGGTTGTTTATGTTTGGTTTTTACATTTCTGGTTCAATAAATCGTCTCTGTTTGTTTTTTCCATCTGCGTTTGGGTCCTGCCTCTGATTCTCTGCTTCAACATGTGACACATTTACTAACCCTCATGCCATCCCAGAAGTGAATTACTTTCTTTCGCAGAACACAAATGAAGATTTCTAGAAAAATATCTAAGCTCTGTAGGTCCATACAATGCAAGAAAATAGTGATCAGACCTTTTGTAGCTCCAGAAATCACATAAAGGAAAACCATACCTTCTGAAGTGATATAATAGATGTGGGTGAGAAATAGAACAATATTTAAGATTTTTTTTTTACTTTAAATCTTCAGTGAAAGTGAAACTAATCAGGCACCACAAGTGACTTTCAAATGTAAAAGTGAAAGTGGAGATTTAGAGTAAAATGTTTATCTGTTTCTCACCCACACCTATTCTATCCTCTGAAGATATGGATTTAACCACTGGATTTATTAATTAAACTGGTCTTATTAATTCCTTCTGTGTTTTTTATGTGATTTTTTGAGCTACAAAGGTCTGATCACCATTCACTTGCATTGCATCGACCTACAGATCTGAGATATTATTAAAAAAATTGACAGAACTTTCATTTTTGGGTGAATTATCCCTTTAAGAAAACTAATTGACAAATTCTCCAAATTTTCCTTCAAACTCTGCACTCATCATATTTGCCATCTCCCACAGAGAGGAAGACAAAATTAGTGAAATAAAATAAGAATAGAAAAGAAGGACACTTGATCCAGATAAACGACAATAAAACTGCAGCCAAAGACCCTGTGGCCTAACATCCACACTACGACCATTTCCATGTTCTCTGCTGTCTCCTGGGAAACAAGTACCTGCCAACAGTTAGTAATAGCCTCTATCTCCTATCTCTAAGCTAAAGGGATGGAGTGAAGGTTTGTAAGTGGGTGATGAGAGAAAGAGAGAAAGAAAGAAAGTACTGCTGATAAGAGGAGGGTTTGGGGGATATGTGTGGTGATGGATCACTCTGAATGGTGTAGTTGGCAGGTTGGGTCACTATATTTTAACAGAGGATACTTGATCCATCAAACTCTCTTTCTCGCTGTCTCTATCCCCCTATTTCTGTTTCATTTATTACCCGTCTCACTCTTTCTCCCCTTTTGTATTGGTAGGGCGACATGAACATGCTGTCTGGTTACCAAGAACAGTTTTTAAAATTACTGTCTGTTCACGAAATTGAGATGAAAAGCAGGGCTAAAAAACTCACAAACAAACACATAGACAAGCTCTGCTGCACAACCTAGTCAGCTGTTTACTGCCTAAATAGGGAGCTGGGTTCCTAAGACAATATCCTATACATCATTGACACTCATCATTTGTAAATGGCAGAGTAATTAAAGGAAAAAATCACAAAAAAAATGAAAATTCTGCCAACCTGTATGACTTTCTTTCTTCTTTGGAACATGAATGAGATGTTAGGCAGAATGTTGCTTCAGTCACCACTCACATTGGATCTTTTTTTCCATACAATAAAAGTGAATGGTGACTGAGGCTTACATTCTGCCTAACATATCCTTTTTGCAGCTCACTTAGCTTTGGAAAGAGCAGCACACACAGGTCATGCTGAAGGAAAAATAGTTAGTTTTCCCATATCGACAATTCTGACAGACTCTTTCATGACATTATTCATGATCAATACACCCTGAAGCATGTAGCGAGTGACTGGCTGTTACCTTGAACACATGAGGGATAATTCCTCGAGTTGGGGAGGCAAAGATGGTCTTTAACTGTCAACCAGAAGATAAAGCCAACTGCAGCTTCACTAATTACTGCCATTACACCCTTTGTGTCATTAACCTATCATAAAAGCATTTCCCCCACAGAAAAGCACTCCCTGGCATGTAATAAAACGCCATAAACCTGATACATCTGTCACTGTGAGATGGCATGTGACTGACTTATTTTTCATGGCTAAATTGGTTCCCTTTTAGAGTGACAATGTTACGTACAAATACGATTTACTTTAAGGATGTTAGATGTACATATATACACGTCTGCTTTTGAAGTCTAAGATGTATGGCTATTTGCACCCTTCAAATTAAAGTGATCACGACACCAATTGCTGTACATGTATAAACCATGAGTCTGATCTTATATCTGTTGCACCTTATTCTCTATGGATTGAGAATTCATTTTAATTTAGAATTATATAGGAATAGCTAACCCTAAAATAATATCTCTGTCAAAATTACCGACAAAAATGTTCATTGATGAGGGTATTTTTATTTTGTCAATGAAAATGAGACAAACAAAGACACATAATGACGATAAAGATAAAAAATTATATTACAAGATATTAATGCATTAATCCTAAACAGTCTAAATGAGAGTAATTAACAACAGAGTACATTCTAAAAGGTAGCTAATACTTCGGTTTATTCATTATGCTATTTTATTGCAGGAGCTCAGGTATTATGGACAATTTTTCATGTTGACTGATCTTACATATTAAATGAATATTCCTAGTTCAATACAAGTTAAGCTCAATCGACAGCATTTTTGGCATAATGATTACGCCAAATCAGATGGGGGGGGGGGGGGGGGGTCTAGATTAATTGTTGGGGTAATAAGCATTATGCCACAAATGCTGTAGACTTGAACCCAGAATATTCCTTTACATATATACATTTTTAATATGTTTTATACTTGTTTTTTTTTTTTTTTTTTATAATTGAATATTGAGTTAAAGTTGAGTCTTTTAAAGTTTGATACATGTTTTATTCAATTTGCACATTATCATCAACTTAAATAGGCCTGTATTATTTTTGTTGGATAAAATTGTAAAATTAAATTTGGATAAAAATATTGGATAAAAATGATAAAAATTAAGGC
The DNA here is from genome assembly GCA_032164185.1 of Moxostoma hubbsi. Lineage (NCBI taxonomy): Eukaryota > Metazoa > Chordata > Actinopteri > Cypriniformes > Catostomidae > Moxostoma > Moxostoma hubbsi. The sequence goes on along the minus strand of JAVLUX010000001.1, from coordinate 33,887,542 downwards.
CATCTAAAAATTAACACTGCATTTCTGACATAATTTAGTCTCATGTTATTGCAAACCTGTATAATTTTATTTTTCCTGTGGGATACAATTTATATTTTTTTGTCCAAGTTGCCGTTTTCCATACATTGAAAGTTGTCAGTGAGTTATACCATAAAATGTGTCCAACTTGGTTTAGTTAAACTAGCCAAATGGATAACCATTTTTACATATTTTAACTTGACATAAATCATCATCCACTTGCTTGGACATTCTGTTATGTTTCATGATTCATGAAAGAAAGAAAGCCATATGGTCCTGGAACAACATGAGGGTGAGAAAATGATGACAGAATTTTCCTTTTAAGTCAAACTACCCCTTTAACTACATTGCATAAAACTACACCACTTTTCAAAGGGCCTAAAGGTAAAAGGTAAACAGTGCGCCATAGAGTATGTCTCGCTGGGAAAAAAATCACACACATTTGCGTTTGCAGCCAGCGGTCCAGATAACTCATTGCTTCTCTTTATTACTCTCCTACAATCCTTTCTTCCACCTTGATAACATGATTACAAGGAAGAATGGAGGGGTGGTGTTGAGGGAGGGGTTGGGGGGGTAAAATCTGCATACATTAGCGCACACATACACACACACACATTTGCTCTTAGACACCGTGGCTCGTAGCAATCAAACGCTGTGCTGCATACAGCACCGGTACATGTTTTATTCATTTGGCTTCTAAAGCACTCTCTCTCCTTTCAAACTCCACACTGTACATTGACAGAAGAACATGTCTTCAACACACAAAAGACACTCATGAAAAATCTTACCCTATGAACACTGTCTTCACCACAAAAATGGCACAAAGAAACAAACGTGTCCACCAAGTAAAATCCCAGAGCACTTGCTCTGTATGCAACTCTGACTTGCCGCTTTTCATTAACGCCTCAAAAGAAATCAAATGTCAAGTGAAATAAATGAAAATAACAGCATTGTCATATTTGTTGAGTCCTGGCTTGAACAGTTCTACTGATGCAGATGCAGATAATTGCAAATCAAAAGAAATGATCAAAATAAAGTTAGCTGTCACACTAATTGTCTGTGATGCATTCTCTCTCTCTCTCTCTCTCTCTCTCTCAATTCAATTCAATTCAATTCAAAGGGGCTTTATTGGCATGAATGTAAACAATACAATATTGCCAAAGCAGAGGCTGTGTAAAAATAGAACTACACCTTAATCTATAATTAATACATTTGACAGATATAAAAATAAATAATAGAAATAAATATATAAAAAAAAAAATATATATATAAAATAAAAAAAAATATATAAAAACAGCTTCAGAACTGCTGAAGACCACAGTGTTTAAATCATTGAACTGACACATAAATGAATATACACATATGTCCTGAGGGTCACTGTGGTGAACATTGGGGTGACACACGGGGGTAAAACACATGACACAGATTCACCCGCTGTCCCTCAGTCTGTGACACGTCAACACGTATCTCGCCGCCAGTGCTGCTGTGTGTCCCTCTCCAAGTATTATATTCATTTGTTCTTGTTCTGTCCTGATTTTAAATTTGTTAATGATGTTTGCTAATTTATTCATATAAATGTCTCTGGTCTCTTTGAATTTTGGGCAGTGGTCTCTCTCTCTCTCTCTCTCTCTGCCTGTCTGTCTCTATAGTCATGACCATTACCAAGAGTATTGAGGCTTATTCACACCAATTCCCATTTCTGACATGAAAAACATGCATAAAAAGTGTTTAAAATGGAACAATGCAGTTATATGACCTCCAAGTTTGATGGCTAGGTCAATTTTGCAACCTGGTCTAAAAGAATCACGCATCACAGTTTTCTAGTGAAACAAACATTATGGTGTCACGACAACAATATATTTTATTCCCAATTCTAGAGTAAAACGCCATATTATCAGTTTATAACCATTTACTTTTCACCCTTTTCGACACAAAATCCAATGTTATGATATCAAAAACACTTGTAGTGCATGACTTGTAAGGCAACACATTTGAACGTCTACAGTACATTACATAATCAACTACATTTAGGCCACATCCACACTAATACGTTTTTCGTTTGAAAACATATCGTTTTCTCTACGTTTTGGCCTTCTGTCCACACTGAGACTGCATTTATGTCAGCCAAAGCTGAGCTTTTTGAAAACTTGCTCTCAAGTGGGTACATTTTAAAACAGCATATTCACATTGTAGTGTGGACTGTGAATTCAGATATATCTGAAAATAGGTGTGTTCGACTGCACTGCACAGACTGATCGCTCTGGACTTGAAGCAGTACATGTCGGATAGAAATTTTGTTCACCTTGAACCAGTGTCACCATGACGTATGCCATCAAAGTACCGCAAAAGAGCAATTCGAGAGCAGCCGGCTAGGCACAGCCGCTGCAGTTGTTCCAGAGGAGCAGCACAAGCTCTGATGATGACACAGCTTATTCACGATTGTCCAGACTCACATAGTGACAACAGCTACATGTGTTTCACGAGCTGCTTTCGCAATTGCATACTTTATATACTACATAATAAGTCTTTGGCAGAAATAATAGTATATTTGTTTGCCATTACCATGGTGTTAATACTGACACCTCCAGTTCAATGAAAACTCTTACAACTCTGTATTTTTATAACAGTACATCATGTTTATTACATGCTATATGTTTATGTTTTTCATAGTAACATCATGTTATTTCAAAAAAAAAAAATTCTAAATGATTAAAAATACTGACTCCTTTATTGGTATTAAAATATTACAGGCTTTTATTGGACTTTCTTCTTGTACACACTGCAGAGTATTGTATTAAGCAGAATGAACAATGCTTCTGGTTATTTTATGTAAAATTCAAACGGCTGTTCATCTGAATTCCACTTCATTTGTAATAAAGAAAGCAAACGTCGTGCAATCTTCCATGACTGGTGTGGGTTCAGCATGCGACTGGAAGCACAAAGTGTCTGGCTTGACAGCTCTCTCTTCAACTCCTGCCCCGAATGAAACAGGTAAATCTGGCCAATCGGCAAATCGAGATGCAGTTTAAGTCGAACACACCTTATGGTGAAGTATTTGTTGTCTTGTGACACTGTCATGTGATTCATTGAACCAAAATAATCAAGATTGCAGCTTGTGTTATAGTGGCGCTGTTGTGCCTAATATTCACTTTTGGTAGCATTGTTAATGATAAATGTTACTATGTGCAACCTTCACATTGCATTCCTTCAAAGGCGATGGGAAGTTGCAATTCAGACCATATGTGCAAAGGTGATTTTTCACATACACAGTAAGGGAATTTAAAAGTTTACATACGAAATTCATTCGGGGCAGTGTGGATGAGCAACATTTGGAAAACTCTTGATAAAGCAAGCTGAGGTTGTCCTTCTGCCATTTGTGTTCCATAGAACAATGTAAATCATACAGGTTTGGAACAAGATGAGGGTGAGCAAATGATGACAACATTTTTATAGTGAACTATCCCTTTAAGAGTAGATCTTTATAAGTGCATCTCCCAAATCAACATTCTCTTTTCATTTATTTACTTCACCATATTCAAAGAGGAGTTCTCTTCCACATTTTACATCCCTCTGCCAAATTAAACTGTCTCAGGAGTGTAGAGTAACATCAAACTCCTTCTGTGTTCTTCCTACAGCCCCCTAGATACTGAATGAAGCCAACACATGTTATCTTGAGCTTTGGGGACACGTATTACATTAGTAGTGGCTGGTCTTTCTGCTTGGATGAGCACATTCTTGAGCCGTGAAACTCAATTAATAAAACTATATCCACATGTTCAGATGGGACTGTCTACTGAATTTGAAGAGACAAGAGTTAAAAAATAAAAGCCATCTGTGATCTGGGGACATAAATTATGGGTAGTAAATGTGTACATGAATAATGGCTTGCCTTTAGGGCTGCTATTAAAGGAAAAGTTCACTTAAAAATGAAAAATCTATTGTTTATTCGCAATCGGTTTAGACGACATTATGTCACCATCATTGCATGATTTACATAAAACTAGTGTGATGCAATATTTTAATCTGAACTCAACACAAATGAGATTTGAGAGCTGTGGCGGAGGTAAGATTTTCAGCAAATAGCAAATTATTTTTATTTTATTTTTTTTTTAACTTGTTTTTTTTTAATGCAGAAGACAAGGAATATAGTGCATGAGTCATATTGACTGCTTTGTGATATCTTTATGGTACTTACAGTATGATGACAGAAGTTACATTTTTTAGTGAACAATCCTTTTAACGAGAGCAATTCTTGGATTCAAAAGGTGTGATATCTTGTTGCAGGATATTCGACATAACATTAAATATTTTTCAAAGAGAACAGTCAAACACGTCATCACTAAAATACTGTGATTTGTAAAGTCTTCATAGTCAGCGTGACAATTTTTATCAGCTTAGGGAAAAGGACAGCTTGTGCAAAAAAAACACACACATTCACACTTCAAACGATGTGTTTCTCCTCCCGCTAGACAACAGCTGGTAGTGTGCTGGTGTGTGTGGTACACCTGGCACTGTGCAGATAGAGTAAACCTCAAAATACACAAAAACACAAATATCACATCAGAATGAATCATATGTGCTTAGAAAGTGGGTTTTGATCATATTTGGTAAAAATCTGTTGACTGAGAAATAAATGTCACTCTGAGGGACATTTGATGGTCATCTGGATTAAGAAATATAGGTTTATGGGGGCCTGGGTAGCTCAGCAATTAAAGACGCTGATTACCACACCTGGAGTCAAAAGTTTGAATCCAGGGCGTGCTGAGTGACTCCAGTTAGGCTTCCTAAGCAACCAATCGGCCCGGTTGCTAGGGTGGGTAGAGTCACAATGGGTTAACCTCCTTGTGGTCTCCATAATGTGATTCTCGCTCTTGGTGGGGCGTGTAGTGTGTTGTGCATGGATGCCGCAGATAATAGCGTGAAGACTCCACACGCGCTAGGTCTCCGCGGTAACGTGCTCAACAAGCCACGTGATAAGATGTGTGGATTGACGGTCTCAGACACTGAGGCAACTGAGACTGCAACTGTCCTCTGCCACCCAGATTGAGGCAAGTCACTACACCATCATGAGGACTTAGAGCACATTGGGAATTGGGCATTCCAAATTGGGGAGAAAAAGGTAGAAAAAAGCAAAAAGAAATATATGTTTATGAAAGCATTATTCCATGAATACCTCTAACGAGTGGGATAATCATTTAATGTCAATACATTAGAGAACACATACAGTATATTGATTCTGTCAGTGCTATGAATAATATTCAATGTGCTCTGTATTCTTAAAATGATGCCATATTCTAAGCCAGTTGTTCTCGGGTCTTGACCAGTGTTGGGTAAATTACAAAAAAATTGTATTCACTAAAAAATTATTATTTCTCTGTGTATTAAAATCATTATCAGATTACTTTTCATGAAGAAAGTAATCAAATTACTATTTTTTATCTTTTATTCTTAAGGTACTTTATTAAACACTTTTTACAAAAATAAATTGTATTTCCACCCAACAAATCCAAAATAATAAGAATTTCCTCCTTGTTCATTGTTGCACACATCCCACATACTTAGCCCCACACATTTCTCCCTTACAATGATGCATTAGGGGGCACATGTCTTAGCTGTCACAGAAATGCAAACTGATGTAGCCTACATACTATGAACAAATTCATGTTTTAAATGTGATCTACGTACAGTACATAAATAATTTAACTTAAAAGTATACCTAAAAGTAATGAAATTAATTGAAAGTCAGTAACAGTAATCTGATTACAAAAATTTCATATTTTAATGTTTAATGTTTTACATTCCTTTTGACTAACAGTAATTAAATTACAGTAACTAATTAGCCTAATTTGTAATCAGATTACACCCAGCACTGGTTGCATTCCATAAATAGTTTGGAGGTTGTTACTGCCACAGACAGCAGGATAAAAACAGTCCTAAATGCAAAATAGTAAAATGCAACTAATCATAAATTGTACATAGAGTTTTCAGCTTTTAAGCAGGAGAAAAACCATATCAACATTTGTTTAAACAGCAAAGGTGAAATTTTAATTAAAACCATTGTACCAGATGTGAAAGGGGAGGAGAATTTATGTGCTTCAACCAAAAAGTCATCCACCAAGAAGCTCCTTGCTCAAGCATTCTCGATTAGCTTCCTCTGTCCTCCATCCTCTCCTCCTTGCAGTGCATTTAGAGAATTTATACGTCCTTTGTGATGGTGGGGAAGCACCCCTGTTGTCAGAACACAGCCAAACAATGTTTGCACTTATGAAAGCACACTTTGCTTGGAGAATATGTACAACCCACATCATCTTAATTGTCATGTTAGCGGCCACATCTTCTGTCAGTCAAACATTGCTTAGCTTTACATTGGATGGCTTGTTTCCAGAAAATAGATTGGTCGTGCATATCTAAACATCACTGCCCTGTTTTTTTTTTTTTTTTTTTTTTTTTTAACTGCTCAATGTGCTCTACACAGAAACTTTTAAGGCAGGTTGAAGCAGAAAACCCTTGAAATTCAAAGTCATTTAGAATCCAATAATTAGCCTATTAATAATTGCATTGTTTAACTTAAAGTACATGTTTGCTTAGTTTTGCATAGGACAAACCATTTTGGTACTCTGTTGGGTTATTAATAGATGTCCATTTGAAAATGGCTTCTGAAGCAAAACCATTTGAGAACCACTGCTCTACAAGCTTCTCATATTCTTCATCTCTCTTTTTCCACTCTCTCTCTGTCTCTCTGGCACATTCCCTGTTGTCTTTTGTTTTTGTGCTTTTATGTTGAAGTTTAGTTTAGTTCCTGTTTCCTGGTATGTTTTTGTAGTCCTTTTTAGTTTCATTTTATGACTGGTTTTCCCCTGATTGGTTCTCATTCCCTAATTGTTTCCCCAGGTGTTCCTTGTTTCCCTTGTGTATTTAAGCCTTTGTTTTCCTCAGTTTATTTGTCAGTTCTTGCATGTTTTGTTATGGTCTGTGCTAGGTTCGCTGTTATGTCTTTGTTCTGAGTTTTTTGTTCTTTTTTAATAAAACTGCACTTAGATCCTCACTCTTTGCCTGCTTCGTTATACTGTTGGAACAACCCCCAAGTCCCCCCACCATCACCACCACCATGGAGATCTGAGGTGCCCTGCCGTTCATGGCCTGAGGGTTCTGTCTATTGGCTGAAGATTGTCAGACCCACAATGAGAGCTTCCACCTTGGGCATATCACAGAGCTCGCTGCCCTGGAGACATTTATGCACATTTACCACCACTTTACCAATTCCACTCTTTCTCTCTCATTTCTCATCCTTACATCCATCCTTCTCATCCTGCGGGAAACACACAAGACTATTAATGCCAAATAGCTATGTGTAATTCTATTAATGCTCCTGCAAAGCAGACTAGCTGTGGGCAAACACTTGATTAATGTTTCTGGTGTGTGTGAGTGTGTGTGTGTGTGTGAGAGAGAGAGACAGAGACAGACACAGGTGTGAAACCAGTTAGAGTGAAAAAGATAAAGGGCAGGACAGCGAGATACAGTGTAACAATTTGATCAGAAAGGGCATGAACGTTTCTAAGTTGCTTATTATTGAAGGTTTGGCACCCACAAGGAAGAGAGTAGAGTTCATTTTTTGATCTCTCATTAGGCAGTGCCTTCAATAACCTACAGATATATTACTACAAACATCAAAAATTTCAAGATTGACTGACATTCTATGTGCAAATGATGTATGTATGTAATCCTACACTATACCACTGAAAGGTTTGGAGACACTCATTCTTCATTTTCGCTACTTTCCACAATTTAGAATAACAGTAAAATCACCAGTGACCAAAAACTGCTATACAAATCACTTTTTCAAACTATGTTTCATCACATTTCTCGCATGTACGAGAATAAATGTTTGATCAGGGCAGTCTCATGAGGAAGACGTCACCAGTGACATTTTGCCTTCATCGTGAAAAAATTCTTGTCAAGTCGTTCTTACCTCAGTTCGGAGAATTCCGTCGTGGGCGCAGCAATCTTTGGATTTATTGCGTGTTTAGCCACAATTTTTATTAAAATTATAAATGTATTATATAGTTACATTATACTATCATATAATTATTTAATGATAACTCAATCCAACCCCTCCCCTAAACCTAACCACTTATAAACAATATAAAACATGTTACAGACATACACATTTAGTCAATCATTTTAGTTACATTATACTATAACATTGATGTTTTTGAACACCTAACCTCACCCCTATGCCTAAACCTAACCAATTCCAAACAATATAAAAGTCGTAACAAGCAAATAAAAGTAAAGTCCATCCATCCATCTTCTATAGCCCCTTGTCCTATGTAGGGTCGCGGGTAGTGCTGGAGCCTATCCCAGCTGTATCGGGCCAAAGGCAGGGAAACACCCAGCACAGGTGTCCAGTCCATTGCAGGGCTAGCACACACAGACATACACATTCACACACTCACTCACACCTACAGGCAATTTAGGGTCTACAATTAACTTAACTTATCTTTTAGACTGTGGGGGAAACCTGAGCACTTGCAGGAAACCCATGCTAACACAGAAAACATGCAAACTCAACAACACTTAAAACATTTCTGCCTCAGACAATGTAAGTAAATTGTTAAAGGGATAGTTCACCCAAAAATGAAAAGTCTCTCATTATTTACTCACCCTCATGCCATCCCAGATATGTATGACTTCCTATCTTCAGCAAAACACAATATATTTTTTTTTACAAGAATGTCTCAGCTCCGAAGGTCCTCACAATGCAAGTGAATGGGTTCCAAAATTTTTAAGCTAAAAAATGCAAATAAAGGCAGCATAAAAGTAATCCATTATACTCCACTGTAAACTAAAAGCACAAATGAGGCCTGTCACGATCTTATTTAATCAACTAATCGCAATCATTTGTTGTAACCACAAACATCTAAGAGAACTGCCATAATTAAGCACTTGAATTTCTAGTCACATTGTACTAACCAAATTAGGGATTTTTAAGCAGTATAGAAATGCCAACCATTAACATGTTTCGTTAATGTCATTTTTAGATGCAAATGCACAATATGTAAGCGGACCTCACCAATCTAGATTTAGGACCATTTAGAGCAGCTCCTGAAGAGCTTGTGAGCACATGCCATTTAAAGGTTTAAAAAGGCTTTGACAGAGAATGCAAAACATTCACGTTTCACATTAACATTCGTGTAATGACAAATGTTCTTGGTTGTTGTGGGTTCATACATGCAGGGTTAATGAAACAGTGACACAGAGAAGGAGACGAGAAGGAGATGCTCCACTGTTACTGTGGAGATGATATTTGGCAGCTGTGCAGGAAATGTAAAAAAAATAAAAATTGCAAGCTACTGCAAATAATGAAGAGATTAGGTAAATTCGCAAAATACTTGCGATCGCAAATTCCTGGAGGGACTGACTATCAGTGAATTAACTTTAAAAAATAATTCTTGTTTCTATGTTAAAATTCTCAAATGCTTACCCGTATGACCTATTATACTTACAGTAAGATCATGGTAAACCTACTCTGAGATCACTTTTTTTTAAATGTATTATAGAGGGGAAGTTAAAAAGTCAGTTCAGAGTTAAAAGACAATTATAGAGAAATTCTGGCAAATGTAACACTCTTAGCAAATGAGGAAAAAGCAGTTAAAGAGCTACAATAAGAAACTTTAAAGCTATCTAACATATAAAACTAAAATGTTGTTTTTCTAAAAAATGCTTTTCTCTCTCTCTCTCTCTCTATAAAATCAACCAAGGGGGTCAGAAAAGTTCCCTTAATTGAAGAATAACCCATAGATATTCCTTTCTTCTTCAGCTATTTTCATCAAGGTCTTTTCATGTGAACAGAACATTCCATTCAGAACAGAGCTGTCATCTACATAAAAGGATTCCATGTGTGCATGTGCCCATGAATCTGTATATAGTTCACCTTACCTAACACCCTCTCTTTTTACTCTCTCTATTTGTTTCTTCTTCCCTTTCCATTATCCGTCCGCTTCACTCTCCTATCCTTCCCTGCCTTCTCTCTCTTTTCTATGCATACATGGCGATGTCCATTTCTCCTCATCATGTGTCCCTGAGCCATTCTATGGTCTTAATTCCTATTAACACTCAGAATGACCCGATCAGTGCCTGTTCATTGTTCCTCTGTTTTCAATGACACTTTAATTAAGACCCTATCATGCACTGCAGAAGGACACTGGGTACTGGACTACATGCTAAATGGCTAAATGGAGCAGACTACATTGCAAAGTTCAAGTCCATCTTCATTCTGCAAAAGAGAACTTTAAAACTAAATAATCTGGTGTAGGTAAATTAGCCGATTTTATCTATGAATCATATTGGATGCACAGCAATATACACAGCTGAGGAATACTTCAAATATGTCTGTCATACAGACAGTATTCAGTTTGCTTCTCTAAGCTGATGCATAAACAGCACAAGTCAAGAGTCATACCTGTTAGTATGGTTGTCCAAAAACATTGACTGTGTGAACTTAACCATGGTTCTGTACTTGTCTGGATGAATTGATTTACAAGGAACTGATTTTAACTTTCTTGCACAATAATATTTGCATGTCTCTAGATTAGTATATTTCTATCAAAAGATGACATCAAATAAGCTTTTATTTAAAGCAGTTATGTTGTCATGGAGCAGTCTGTCATCTAAGCTGAAAATGTTGTGATATTCTCCAGAACATTTTGAAAAGTACATTTGTGTTCTCTGCCGTTTTGAAATTAATTTCCAATTCTGATTCCTTTTCATAACAGCTGAAATTTAGCCTTTCTGAAAATCACAGGCGGCAGTCTGCATAAGTGCCCATATTTGCCAATGGCTACAAAATTTCTTATTTTATTCCGAGATGAAATAACATGTCATCAAAATGCCATCCAAGTTCTGCTCTGCAGTATGTGTAAATAGAATTATGTTATATTATCATCTATATGAAAAAAGCTATCGGTTTGGTATCTGAATGGATATGTGGCTCTCTTTAAATGCATTAAATTAACCTGATAGTTGAGAACCCCTAACAGTGGCTGAATTGCCAATCAAACTTGTGCTGTTTCATGTCACCACTCTTTTATGAAGTCACATTATGCATGCATGAGCAAGTGACAGAGAAAAAAAGAAAGCGAAAGAGAGGGGGAAATGATACTGTACCTCTGCCAGTGTTGATTATGCTCTCCAGACAGAGTGCAGAGTCCATCCCCTGTGTCCTTCCATCCTTTGCGCTGTCACAGGGACATTATTGGTTTTAACGGTTAGTTAATTCAACAGTGGCTATCAGTTAAAGTTATGTAAAGTTGTGTGTGTGTGTGTGTGTGTGTGTGTGTGTGTGTGTGTGTGTGTGTGTGTGTGTGTGTGTGTGTGTTATACCTCTCATACTGAGCTTCATTGGATATCGTAACTGCAAAACTTAGCTCTGTCAGAGGGTGCTTGTATGTGTTTTTATTTGCAATTATTTACTTACCCTTAAGTCACTGCAAACTTTTTTTTTTACCTAACCTATGCTGTTCTTTTTCTGTAGACCACGACAGAAAAAAAGAAACATCATAAAGTGTCCATGTTACATGATCTACAATTTATGTTCTTTATTCCAAGCCTTATGACGTCATACGGTAGCTTTACTACACAATAGGCATGCTGTTTCAGAGTTTCAGTACCTAGAATTGGCCAAATTGTGCTGAATCAGACAAGCAACATCAGACATTATCAGACATTTTTGCTTGATCTCTCTCTATTGTGTTTACCTTGTCTTTACCTGGTGCGACCGGAAGCACATTGCATCAGTAGAGTAGGAGACCCGGATTTGGCTACACTAAAACACTAAAACCAAGAACCGTATTCTGTTCATCTGAATCAAGCGTGATTCGAAGGTTGTGTTTTTCCCTCTTGCATTACATTTTTACTCCACTGATGGTTAGGTTTTAGGTTTGGGTTGGAGACTTGTATCTCTGCAGAACAAACATGGGCATTTTCCAATCAGTGAGTATTTTCAGACCAGGATGGACATTCGTCAACTGCTTTACACAATTTGCCTTCTACATTGAGATTCCCTACTTTATTTGGATAGTTCAAAAACACCCATCCTGGTTTGAAAATGCCCACGGATTGGGAAACACCCATTACTGTTCTACGGAAACCTCTACTTCTTGAGTTGGGGGGTTCAATTTATAAAATATGCATTCCTCTTCACTGTATTACAGCCTGTACAGCTGAAAATAACTCGCTTTTGGCACCCCTCCCTGGACATTACATCCGGAGCTCATATGTGCACATATGCCCAACAACACTTCCCACTTTGGCCACGTGGGGCAGTGTTTAGATTTTCCATAAGCACAGACCGATTTTAACTAAAGAAACCTCAACATACTGTTTTCGATTTCAATGTGAGATCACTCTGAACCAATATTTTCATGGTATTTCATGTTTTGTTTATTTTTTTAGCTTGACAGACACCATAAACAGGTCATTATAAACTGTCAATTTATAGAAAAACAAAATAGAAGCATTCAGGTTCAGAGCCTGAAAAAAAAATGCTGGTATTCCACATTTCTTTCAATTTAGCAATATTTTGATACACTACTTACTGCATAAACTGATGGATTCATTTTTTGTTTCGCTGTTCATTTTTTGTCATTTAGTCATTTATCAGATGTTTTTTCCTGATGTATTAGCTAGGCTTTGTTTGTACTAAAATGTAATTTGTTCTTCACTCTGTTAGTCATCTCGTATATGAATCCTATTATAGCATCAAGTTTATCTGTCAACCAAAATTATGACCCTGTTTAAGAGTAAACGATACCGCCTCTGATCCTTCACTGTAGATAGATTAAAATGGACATGCATTAGGGTACATAATGCATAGTGTTTTCTTTTTTTTTCCTGTTTTTGACCGACTGCTAATTGCTTTGGCTTCTGGCTAACATTGAATTGCAGATAAAGGCTAAAAGGCTAAGCAGATAATTACCCAAGTTTAATTGGAACAAAAGGCAGTCTGGCGCTTGCTTATAGACAAGGTCAGTGGGTGATTATTAACGGATGGATGACAGACATTAGCAAATGCAGCTTTTAGCATTAGCCATCAAACTCTGAGTGCAGCCTTGGTACATGAATATCAGATGTAGATGCAGTTTATAGCGGTAAAGGTGAACTTGGTTTTCTTGATAAAAAAGATGTTGAGAAATATATTAATCATTGCCCTCAGTGAACTGCTCTTTGGCTTTCAGCAAACCTGTGAGCATAGATAAGAAATTTCCTTGGCCTGACATTTACCACAGACCACATGGCATGTGACTTCTATAAATGTTGGAATAAATGTTACAATCCTTAAAACCTTAAAGACATGAGCTATGTCTGGAATTGTTTTTCATCTGCTGAAAAATAAATAAATAAATAACCTAACCAAACCTGGTTTGCTGGTCTTGGTTGGTTTAAAGCTGGTCTCCAAGCTTGGCCAAACTATTGCTCAGCTACAGTAATTTAGCTCAGCCAGAGTGACCAGTGAAGGGAAAAGAGCTCAAATCCCCTAAAAAAACAGAACAATCTAGGGTGATTTTAGCTTCTTTTTTTCCAACAGGGTACTTATATTAATTTTAGCAAGTCATGTACTACCTTAGTAGAGGAAGACTTGTGATAATTGGTTATTTAGCTGCTGCTGTAATCTAAAGCAATTAACAGTACACTGGTTACAAAGACAGCTCCCCATGGAGCAACCTGGGGTTAAGTGCATTGCTCAAGACTGCAATGGTGATCATTAGACAGCCCGTTGTTCATAGATGGCCCCATGTGGAATTTGGACCTTTTACCTTTCAGTAACCATGCCATATAAAAAATGACTAGGCTATACCACCACACCATGTAGCATTGACTGAAATACTTTAAGTTACATAGTGCAAATTAAATTTCCATATGTGGAAATTTAATCGGATATCTACTGATGTAAGAGCATCAAATTACAGCCCATGTCAAATATGCTAATAAACTGCCTTCAGTAGTGTGGTGGTTCACTGGGGAGACACTAAAAAGACATAATTGGAGAGACACAAAGAAGCTTGTTTGTTTGGCATGGTGGAGGAGTCTAGGTTATGACTGAATAATCTAGTTCAAACGGTACATGCCGTCCAAACTTCAATATCTGATCAGTAACTATAAGGAAAAGAGGAGTAGAGTTATGAGGCAGCATCAAAAGACAGCTGCTGTATTATTTCATAGGCACAATGTCAGGTACGATGGATCATTTTACAGAGAATATTGTTTGCAAACCTAAAAAAAATAAAAAATACCATGGTAGTCTACAGTGATAGTACCAGAAGGTTACCATGGTACTATGATTCATACAGTGGTATTGAATAATTATCTTATTAAAAACACTGTTGTGGCACGGTGGAGGGCGGGACCGGCGCGTGATTACGCACGCCCGGTCCCATATTAGGCTAATTAAGCCATCAAGAGGGATAAAGGCCACTCGCAGACGGCGATCGAGAGAGAGAGCTCAATTACGGACGTCCGTTATCTTATGTCTTTGTCTTTTGAGTTCTTCATTAAACCTTTAGTTTATATGTTAAGCTGGTTTCTCGCCTCTTCCTTGCCCATGAATTATGATCTGTGTTACAACTGTATTTTCCTTTATTTACATGATTCACAAAAGTACAAAAAAATCGTCTCGGTTACGTATGTAACCTCCGTTCCCTGATGGAGGGAACGAGACGTCGTGTTGAAGAAGCGACACTAGGGGTCTCTCTTGAGCGCCGAAAGATACCTCTGATCTATGAAAAAAGGCCAATGAGAGTTGGCGAACAGTATTTGCATACTCCGCCTCCGGATACGGATATAAAGGCGAGAGAAATACGCTCGTTCATTCAGGATTTTTCTGAGGAGCCTGGAGTGTTCCGGGCTCCTCAGCGGCTCGGCTAAGCAACGTGGCCGAGAAGACATGACGTCTCGTTCCCTCCATCAGGGAACGGAGGTTACATACGTAACCGAGTCGTTCCCCGTCTGTCGCTCACTTCGACGTCGTGTCGAAGAAGCGACACTAGGGGTCCACTTCAAAACTCGCCATGTGCTGAGCCGTGTACGTGTACTGCTGACACAGAAGCGGGCAGGTATTTGCACGTGCACAAGCGACCAACTGTGTTCAGGCTGCACGTACTCTTCCCCAATGCCCTGAAAAAGCATCAGCATCCTTTTGGTTACCCTAGGGGGGAACAAGGTGACGCTCCCAACTAGGGAACGGGCCAAGCCTGGCTGGGCCTCTTTTCTCTCTATGTTTTCTCAGCATAGAGCAAGAGCAGCCGGGGCCCTTAACGCATCGAGGGAAGGGGGTCTTATTCCCGAATTCCTATTCTTTTAGGGGGAAAAGACCCTGCAGAGGCCACACCCACCCAGCAAGGGAGGTTAAGGTGGCAAAATACATCACATGGCCACTTTGGGCATGTGGGAGGAAATGGCGCAGTGGTAGATCCAACCTCGAGGAGGGGGGAGTTGCTACAACACGGCGACCGGAGGGCAACGAAGGACTGCCTAAGGGAGACGCGGGTCAGCTCGTAAGGTGACCGTACCGCGGAAATACACACAGGAGGAGTCCCGTAGGAGGCCTGATCTGTGGAGCACCTATTTCAGTAGGGGTAGACTGGGGTACCCGTAGTGGACTGGACCAGCAAGTCCCTCCGCTGAACTGCTGCGGGCCCGAAGGGCTAGGGAGGAATCAACCAGGGACCTAGGTTCTCTGGGAAAGAAGGCGCACTGTTTTACCTCGATCGAGGGAAACGGCGCTGGAAACAAGCGATTCACCCGGTCAGATCGTCGACGTGTACCGAGTTCTACGGGCTCGGACCTGAGAGAACACGGGATGAGACTGACTCAACCCTGAGATCGTAAGGGTGTTAGGTGCTGCCCAGCCCGCAGCTCTGCAAATGTCTGCTAGGGAGGTGCCCCTAGGCAGTGCCCATGAGGATGCCATGCTCCTAGTAGAGTGGGCTCGAACCTGCAAAAAAAAAGGGGGGGGGGGGGCACGGCCTGGGTGTGATAGGCCAACTGAATGGCATCCACCACCCAGTGAGACACCTCTGTTTGGAGACAGCGTTCCCTTTCTGCTGTCCTCCAAAGCAGACAAAGAGCTGCTCAGAGCGCCTGAAGCTCTGGGTGCGTTCCAGGTAGGCACGCAAGGCACGTACCGGACACGACAGTGAGAGGGCTGGGTCTGCCTCCTCCCGGGGCAGCGCTTGTAGGTTCACTACCTGATCTCCAGAGGGCGTGGTAGGAACCATGGGCACATAGCCCAGTCGAGGGACCGAGCTCCAGGCAAGTGTCGTTAGTAGGGAACGCTTGCAGGTCCCCGACCCTCTTGATGGAAGTGAGCGCGATCAGCAGGGCCGTCTTTTTAGGAGAGGGCCCTGAGCCAACTGATTCTAGCGACTCGGGGGGGGGGGGATCTCTGAAGACCGGCGAGGAACACCGAGAGATCCCAGGAGGGGAACAGGTTTGGCCGGGAGGGGTTTAACCTCTGGGCACCTCTTGGGAACCTGACGATTAAGTCGTGCTTACCCAGAGACTTGCTGTCTACTGGGTCGTGGTGAGCTGCGATAGTGGCAACATACACCTTCAAGGTGGATGGGGACAGCCTCCCCTCCAACCTCTCCTGTAGGAACAGGAGCACAGACCTAACTGCGCACCTCTGTGGGTCTTCTGCCCGGGAAGAACACCAATTCACGAACAGATGCCATTTCAGGGCGTAGAGTTGCCTGGTAGAAGGGGCTCTGGCTTGGTTGAACGTGGCTACGACCGTGGGTGGTAGACCAGCTAGATCTTCCGCATCCCGTTCGGGGGCCAGACGTGGAGGTTCCAAAGGTCTGGGTGCGGATGCCAGAGCGTGCCCAGTCCCTGAGAAAGAAGATCCTTCCTCAGGGGAATTCGTCAGGGAGGGGCTGTCGCGAGGAGTACAAGGTCCAAGAACCAGGCCCGGGTGGGCCAGTAAGGAGCCACGAAAGTGACTTGTTCCTCGTCCTCCCTGACCTTGCACAGTACCTGTGCAAGAAGGCTCACTGGGGGAATGCGTACTTGCGCAGCCCCACCGGCCAGCTGTGTGCCAGTGCATCTGCCCCGAGGGGAGCCTCTGAATGGGCGTACCAGAGCGGGCAGTGGGAGGTCTCTCGGAAGGCAGAGGGGTCTACCTGGGCCTTACCGAACCGTTCCCAAATCAGCTGAACCGAGTGGGGGTGAAGCCTCCACTCTCCGCCAGGCAAGCGTTGTCATGACAGCGCATCCGCTATCACATTGAGGTTGCCGGGGATGTGAGTGGCACGCAGCGACCTGAGTCGGTGCTGGCTCCAAAGGAGGAGACGACGGGCAAGTTGTGACATGTGACGGGAGCGTACGCCACCTTGGCGATTTATGTACGCGACCACAGTGGTGCTGTCCGACCTGACCAGGACATGTTTGTTGCAAATTAACGGGAGAAACTGCCGCAGGGCTAGAAGGACGGTCAACAACTCGAGGCAGTTGATGTGCCAATGCAGCTAGGCCCTTTTCCAACGGCCTGAGGCTGCGTGCCCATTGCAAATGGTGCCCCAACCCAATCTGGAGGCATCGGTCATGACCAGGAAGCGTCTGGACACCTGCTGTAGGGGTACTCCAGCCCGTAAGAAACAGAGGTCTGTCCAGGGGTTGAATGTTTGTTGGCAGGCGGGGGTGATTGTTACTCGGTGCGTGTCGTGGTGCCATGCTCGTCTCGGGACTCGGGTCTGGAGCCAGTGTTGGAGCGGTCTCATATGCATCAACCCCAGCGGCGCAACCGCCGCGGAGGACGCCATATGCCCCAGGAGCCTATGGAAAAGTTTTAAGGGGACCGCTGTGCCTGGCCTGAAGGCGGCGAGGCAGTTCAACACTGACTGGGCACGCTCGTTGGTGAGACGTGCCGACATTGAGACCGAGTCTAACTCCATCCCGAGAAAAGAGATGCTCTGAACTGGGGTGAGCTTGCTCTTTTCCCAGTTGACCTGAAGCCCCAGACGGCTGAGGTGCCTGAGCACCTGGTCTCTGTGGGCGCATAGTAACTCTCGTGAGTGGGCCAGAATGAGCCAGTCGTCGAGGTAGTTGAGTATGCAAAGCACTTACCTTGCTCCGCACACCCGGCAGGGGGCGGGTTAGCGACTGAGGAGGATGTCTCGGGTAGGCGTCCTCTAGACTGGTCGGAACCGGCCGGCCGGGGGGGGGCAGTCGTGGGGCTGGAGACGGGTGGTCCGTGTCCAGGAAGCCGGGACTGCTGAGATCTGGTGGCAGAGTGCCGTGGGGATGGCATTTGCGGGCCAGGTGACCCAGAGACAAAAGGAAATAGCTCGTTACAGAGAATATGAGAATGTGAAAACTAATTCGACAAAAAAATTCTCCTCCCGGCCCTCCACCGGGGACGGAGTGGTCTTACCACCTCCGGAGCTAACATCTTGGTCCCTGGGTTGAGTGTCTACGGACAGCCTGGGAGCCTTCCGGGTCCTTGAGGGGGTCCGTGAGACAGGGGCGTCCGTTTCCTGCGGAGTGCTCGACGCTGGGGCTGAGAGCTGGGCCCGGGTTGAGGCGGAGCAGGGTGTTTCATAGCCGCAGGAGGACGCCCTCGGCGAGCAGACGGGGCATGGCCCATGGCGGCAGGCTTGCGGCGGGGCAGGATGTGCAGTGGCCTCCGTCTGCCTCACCGCTGAGGACTGCTGGGCAGAGTCGTCAACGGTGGCGCCGAATAGACGGAGCTGGGAGACGGGGGTGTGGGAGAAGGTGTGCCTTGTCTGCCTCCCGCATTTCGACCAGGTCCAGTCCACAGGTGCGTTTCTGGACCACAAGGGGTGGCCATCGCCTGTTCGAGTGCCGGCGCTTCTGACCTCCGTGGCCCGGGGGCGCGGTTGGTCATCCAGCGCAGTTCCTGCAGCACATCAAGAACAGGACTACCCAAGGTGCAAGTTTTGAATCGCCTTGGCCTGGCGTTGGTTGCAGGAGGGGCCGTGGCGTGCAGAGTGGAAGCGGTCTGGGACCGTTCCACCGTGAGGGTAGTGAGAGCAGAGGAGCGAAGAAGCCTTGGCTTTGCTCAACTCGTCGTGCACGTCCGGGAAGAAAGGAACGGGGGGGGGGGGGGGGGCGTGGCTGTGAGCGGCGCACCTGCCCGCGGGACCGATCAAGTAGCCCGGGAAAGCATAGCGGATCTCCGTGCGTCAGGCTCAGGCTGGGCGGCAGACCCGAAGGTGGCGGCCCAGGCGAGCGATCAGCATCCGATGCCGCTGTAACGCTCTCCGATGCAGCGTGATGTCATCCAATTCTGAAGCAAGCAAGCGTTTGAGGGGGTTTACCCGGCGAACAGAGCCCGTCATATTCCCCAAATCGCCTTCATCGCCCGTGGTGCCTGCGTCAATCCCGTAGGAAGGAGGCGAGGCACGGGAGGCGGCTGAAGTGGCTTTCTCTCATTACAAAAGAAAGCCGTGCGACCGCAATGCTATAACGGCCATGTTCTCACACTGAGAAGATGAACCATTGGAGAGAATGCTCATCCCGGGCTCAGACGGAAGCAAACAAGCGTGCCGGGGAGGCGGGAGGTTCGAGGGGGTTTACCCGGCGAACAGAGCCCGTCATTGTCCCCAAATCGTGTTCATCGCCCACGGCGCCTGCGTCAATCCCATAGGAAGGAGGCGAGGCGCGGGGGGCGGCTGAAACGGCTTTCTCTCATTACAAAAGAAAGCCACACGACCGCAATGTTGCCATGGCTATGTTCTCGCACTGAGAACATGAACCATTCATAAAACGCTGCCTGCGTGTGATCGCAGCCCAGGCATGCAAGACAGTGTTTTATGACCGAGAGAGGTGGGGAGAAATCACCGCATCCAGAAACTACACAGGGGCGGAAATTACATCTTTATAAAGACGCGTCCTGAAAAGGACGTTCAACGCCGCTGTGTAATGCTCTTTCAGAGAAATAAACTCTTTTACGGAGAGAATCACTCTTTCAACTCTTTTAACTCTGCGCTGTCGAAGCGCCCAGGGGCAAACTGCACGCCGGCAGTGAAGAGAAAAGCCGCTGTAGTGCGCCGTAAATCCAACAGCAATGCAGAGCGTCAGAGGATCAGAAGCAGGATCAGTTGTGTTACTCGCAGCTGACTGCATACACACGACCTTCGGCTCCGAAGAAAATTACTGAATGAACGAGCGTATTTCTCTCGCCTTTATATCCGTATCCGGAGGCGGAGTATGCAAATACTGTTCGCCAACTCTCATTGGCCTTTTTTCATAGATCAGAGGTATCTTTCAGCACTCAAGAGAGACCCCTAGTGTCGCTTTTTCGACATGACGTCGAAGTGAGCGACAGACGGGGAAGCAAAGATATCACCATGATACATCTACAAAAAACATGGTATTGTCATGAAACATGTCCAAAGGACCATACTATTGCCTTGGTACTTTGATATATTCTATGGTATTGAATGTCCACCATGTTCAAATCCCTTTATTATTATTATTACTGGAAGAGACTTTGAAAAATATCATAATAGTCCCATAGTACATGTAAAAAAAAAATGTTTTGTCAAGGATATAAGTTTTCTTCTCTGACAATGTTTCCCAACTCTGGGGATTGTTTTTTTCAGCAGAACAATGCTCCATGCCACACACCCAGTTCAATGAAGGTCCAGATCAAGACCCTGTCATGGCCAACCCAATCTCCAGACCTGAACCTCAGTGAAAACCTCTGGAATGTGATCAAGAGGAAGATCGATGTCCACAAGCCATCAAACAAAGCTGAGCTGCTTACATTTTTGCACCAGTAGAGGCATAAAGTCACCCAACAACAATATGAAAGACTGGTAAAGAGCATGCCAAGACGCATGAGAGCTGTGATTGAAAATCAGGGTTATTCCATCAAATATTGATATCTGAACTCTTCCTAAGTTAAAACATTACTTTTGTGTTGTTTCAAAATGAATATGAACTGTGGGTGTTTTCTTTGGATTATTCGGGGTCTGAAAACACTGCATTTTTGTTATTTTGACCAGTTGACATTTTATGCTAATAAATGCTCTAAATTACAATTTTTTTTTAATTTGAAATTTGGTAGAAATGTTGTCAGCACTTTATAGAATAAAACAAAAATAAGAATTTTGCAGTAGTCTCTTAATTTTTTTCCAGAGCTGTATGTACAGGTGCTGGTCATATAATTAGAATATCACCAAAAAGTTGATTTAATTCAGTAATTCTATTCAAAAAGTGAAACTTGTATAATTTATACATTCATTCCACACAGACTGATATATTTCAAGTGTTCATTCCTCAAGTGTTCATCAATTTTGATGTTTATAACTGACAACTAATGAAAACCCCAAAATCAGTATCTCAGAAAATTAGAATATTACTTAAGACCAATACAAAAAAAAGGATTTTTAGAAATGTTGGCCAACTGAAAAGTACGAACATGAAAAGTATGAGCATGTACAGCACTCAATACTTAGTTGGGGCTCCTTTTGCCTGAATTACTGCAGCAATGCGGCATGGCATGGAGTCGATCAGTCTGTGGCACTGCTCAGGTGTTATGAGAGCCCAGGTTGCTCTGATATTGGCCTTCAGCTCTTCTGCATTGTTGGGTCTGGCGTATCGCATCTTCCTCTTCACAATACCCCATAGATTTTCTATAAGGTTAAGGTCAGGCGAGTTTGCTGACCAATTAAGAACAGGGATACCATGGTCCTTAAACCAGGTACTGGTAGCTTTGGCACTGTGTGCAGGTGCCAAGTCCTGTTGGAAAATGAAATCTGCATCTCCATAAAATTGGTCAGCAGCAGGAAGCATGAAGTGCTCTAAAACTTCCTGGTAGACGGCTGTGTTGACCTTGGACCTCAGAAAACACAGTGGACCAACACCAGCAGATGACATGGCACCCCAAACCATCACTGACTGTGGAAACTTTACACTGGACTTCAAGCAACGTAGATTCTGTGCCTCTCCTCTCTTCCTCCAGACTCTGGGACCTTGATTTCCAAAGGAAATGCAAAATTTACTTTCATCAGAGAACATAACTTTGGACCACTCAGCAGCAGTCCAGTCCTTTTTGTCTTTAGCCCAGTCGAGACGCTTCTGACGAAAGAGTGGCTTGACACAAGGAATGCAACAGCTGAAACCCATGTCTTGCATACATCTGTGCGTGGTGGTTCTTGAAGCACTGACTCCAGCTGCAGTCCACTCTTTGTGAATCTCCCCCACATTTTTTAATGGGTTTTAACAATCCCATTGCTTGTACACTTTTTTCTACCACATCTTTTCTTCCCTTCACCTCTCTATTAATGTGCTTGGACACAGAGCTCTGTGAACAGCAAGCCTCTTTAGCAATGACCTTTTGTGTCTTGCCCTCCTTGTGCAAGATGTCAATGGTCGTCTTTTGGACAGCTGTCAAGTCAGCAGTCTTCCCCATGATTGTGTAGCTTACAGAACTAGACTGAGAGACCATTTAAAGGCCTTTGCGGGTGTTTTGAGATAATTAGCTGATTAGAGTGTGGCACCAGGTGTCTTCAATATTGAACCTTTTCACAATATTCTAATTTTCTGAGATATTGATTTTGGGGTTTTCATTAGTTGTCAGTCATAATCATCAAAATTAAAAGGAATGAACACTTGAAATATATCAGTCTGTGTGGAATGGATGTATACATCATACAAGTTTCACTTTTTGAATGGAATTACTGAAATAAATCAACTTTTTGATGATATTCTAATTATATGACCAGCACCTGTAAATATATATCAGAGCTGTCAATCAATGAATTTTTTTTTTGCGAATTAATTACATGGTGTCCCAATTAATTAATCGAGATTAATCGCATTTAACTGCATATACAAATATTTGCTGAGAAAGCCCCTCGTATGTACTGCATATCAAAAGATCAATGTCATTGTCTTGTTTTTTTTTACACTGTAGTAATACCATTACAGTAATACCATGTTTTTTGGACATGCATCATGGTAGTATCATGGAATTATTTGGAGTATCTTGGAGAACCATGTAAATACCATAATATTTT
This sequence comes from Moxostoma hubbsi, assembly GCA_032164185.1. Lineage (NCBI taxonomy): Eukaryota > Metazoa > Chordata > Actinopteri > Cypriniformes > Catostomidae > Moxostoma > Moxostoma hubbsi. The sequence continues at coordinate 33,864,482 of JAVLUX010000001.1, read as the reverse complement.
GTATGAAAAGTGTAATTATAAAATACCACGATATATCAAAGTACCGTTACCACATATTACTGTATATACTGTACATAGTTATCCAAGGGACTTCAAAGAATACCATGATATAACGATAGTACATGTTAAAACACGGAAATGCCATGGTACTATGTCCAAAAACATGACAATATAATAATACTTTGATATATGCCATGGTATTGAAGTTTACCATTCATGTAGCACCGTAATTGATTCCCCAAAGTACTTTAAAGAATACTGTGTTATTACCATGACAAATCAAAGAATAACCATGGTGCCACATCAAAAGAAAAAGACATTACCATGGTACATTAGTAAGTGACAGTTTTCCATTGGAAAAAGCTCAATCTGTAATGATTCTGGCTTAGACACAGGAGCAGAAGAACCCAAGTGCAGTTTATTAAACAAAAGTGAGATCAAAACCCTGACAACAAACGTGAACTAAATATAAACATGAACTACTAGACTAAACTAACTTTATATGACTTGGCATAAAACATGAACTTGACAGGGCAGGGCAGGGCAGGGCAGGGCAGGGCAGGACAGGACAGGACAAAGTTACACTCACAATACTCGACACTGGACAATGGCAACATGAGGGCTTAAATACATGGACATGGGGAAACATAAGCCGATGAACAAACAGAACTTTAAACAAGGTAACAAGACAATAAGCATAAACCAATTACATGAAAGAACCAATAACAAGACGAAAAACCAATGACAACAAGACACATAAATATGGAGATAAACACATGACATGAAACATTAAACTTTTCGAAATAAAAGACATGAAAAACAGGAACCAACAGAATAAAAATGACACAATCATTACACAGCTTTATTTACATATTATTAAGTGAATTAAAGCATCTTAAAGCCCCTTAATTCTAGATTAAATTGAAATGGTTTGGTTTTTCCTTGCTTGCTTGTTTAAGGTACAAATATTTCACCAAACAGCAAGCAAACAATAAATCTCAAATTATTAATCAACACTTGAATGCTAATCATAATCTAAATATTAAGTCTCTAGTTGTTGACTAAAAGGATGAGCTGTGTTTAGCATGGCACACATTTTCCACCAGTGAGCAAGAGCAGAGATAATGTTTCTCCATTTATAACTGAAATCGACCATGACAGAGAACCAAAAGACAGAGATAGGTGTTAGACATAGATTGATGGATGTTCTCCTACACAGTAGCCCTAACCTCAGCACCGCTGCCATTTATTCAAATGTTGACAAATTCCTAGACACCAACAATATTCAAACTCTCTATGTCTGTTTATACACACTTGGTACACACACATACACATGGTTTTCACACAGGTATATTTTCCAGTAAGGGAAATTCAGAAGTGTGAATTTGAAAATGAGCCATTCACATTCATGACTTCCAGAAAGATCAAGTTCAGGGAAATTTGATGCCGACATCTGATCAGTTTGAAGCAGCCTTTATAGATAATGGATAACTGTATAATAGGTAGCATTAATTAGAATCATTATAACTCTTGATATAATAAATAAACTGACCAATTAGAGGCACTCAACTAATGAATCACAGTTGTGGATCCGTATATATTTTTGAAAGGATATGCATTAGAAGTCCATCAGCACTGTATTAATCAAGCATACCGATAAAGACTTTGCTGATTAAACAAGTATAGAACACCATATTTCTTGCAGCGGAAAAATACTCTGTCATTCTCAGATCATTTCAAAATCAGCTCATTTCTCCAATTCATCATGGCTGCATCTATCTCTGTCTGAGACAATAGTGATGATTCCCCCTCTGAAACGCTGCCAACACCATGTTGATGGATCCTCATGGCTACAAAGCAATGCCACGCTGACTAACAGATGAGAATATGTGCTGACTGGAGTTTTATACCCAGTTTAATATGGCCACAGAAAGGTAGAAAGAGAAGGCGGGACAAAAGACACTGTGACAAAATTACAAAGTAGAATTTCATGCATTTGTCATGTCCTTGGCTTGGCAGAAAACGTTATAGACATTGATTTATGGGACCCATACACCTATAAAGATATTTCACCACTAAAAAGGCAAATTAAAGAGAAAACTATTGAAGTAAAATAACATACATGCAACTGTCTGTCACCCTCAAGTGATAATATTTAACCCTGATACAAACATTCATGTAAGAAGTCTACTTGTGGTTGGGGCCCATCTCATGGTTTGCAGTTTGCAGTATGCCACTAATTATAGACTTTTAATTTTAAAAATGTCTAAGAAAACAAACTCTTTGTTTGTTCTCTTGTGTCTCAAATACACTGAAATCAGCAGATGAACCTAATTACTTATTTACATAATGTATAATTTACAAAATGAGATTCAAGGCACCATTCCACCTAAACATAAAATAGTAACATAAAGTTTACATAAAAAGGTAAATCAGAAAATAATGACAGCCTTTCATATTTTCTTTCAGGGGTGTGCTCAGAAAATTGAGCAAACCATTTACAATTTACCATTTACAGTTGTTGAGGATGAGCATACAGGTACACTACCAACTCAACCAGCAGTCACGCAGTCAATAAATCACAGTTCAGACCTGCTTTCTCTAACTGCAGCCATCTGTCATCTCAGTATCTCACTCTTAGACAACAGTGATGGATCATCAGCACATACTGTCAGCACCATAAGCGACGGCTCTCTCTGGATCAGCCCCATTCGAATAAAAGAGCTATGGGTCCGCTGTGCACAATGAGATTTAATGGATCTGCTGTTCAGCTACAGTTTTAAGATATCTAACTATATCAGCATAATTAATTTGGATAATACAGACTTAAATTGGCTATGGCAGTTATAAAATAAGACCTATTAAAGTCTTTTAGCAGAAAGACTCTAAAAATCCCCCTGGGTTGGAAAGGTCTTCTTATTATTTATGAAAACTACAAGTGTAGGTCAATGGTGTACTTCAGATTATACTCTCAAGGCCTAGCTCATCAAGATTAAATTGGAGAATGACTCTAAATTGGATTATTTTGCCCTGTAGACTTCTGCCCTGCTGTAAAGGGCCTCATTGCTTTTGTGTTTTGGTCACAGTGTTGACCCAGTCAAATGTGCCCAATAAATGGGAGGTTACCAAGATAAAGTGAGTAATGCTGGTCATTTGATATTAACAAGAGAGCCATGAGAGGGGACTCTTGAACATAATAAAATAGCTTTATCTAGCGCTATGATGTTACTAGAGTCTTCATTGCATGTGAGTATAAAACAGTGTTGTAGTCAAGACCATCTAAACCGAGACCGAGACCGAGTCAAGACCAAGACAAGACCAACACCGCATGACACACTTATGATAAAATGTGGAACATGCAAACCATAGGCACTCCTCAAATTGATCTGAAAGATCCATATTCCTATAAAAACACCCACAGAAAACAAATGAAGATTCCTTTTTATTCACCTCTTTAATTGCCATAAACGCACACGTGTGTGTTTGTGTGTGTGTGTTTGAGCATGTATTTATCACTTTGTGTGAACCAAATGTCCCCATAAGGAAAGTAAAACCCAAAATTGTTGACGTTGTGGGGACAATTTGTCAGTCCCCATATAAACAGATAATAAATCATACTAAAAATATGTTTTTTTGAAAATGTAAAAATGCAGAAAGTTTTCTGTGAGGGTTAGGTTTAGGGGTAGGGTTAGGGGATAGAATATAAAGTTTGTACTGTATAAAAACCATTATGTCTATGGAGAGTCCCCATAAAACATGGAGACCCAACGTGTGTGTGTGTGTGTGTGTTTGCAGTTTTCTATGAGCAAACACATCCAAACAAACACTAAGTAGCTGAAATCAACTTAACCATCTTTATTCAACACTCCTTTTCCCAATTTTACCATCCACCTAAAACAAATACATTTTTGAGCAAGCATCGCATCAGGATTTCTGGATGACTCTTCCTCTAGAAACCATCAAGTAAAGAATATATCAAACAATTACTCAATACTTAAGTTTCTCTGTCTTGTTAACAACAAGCCTTGTATAAATGTGTGCAATTTGCTTACCACAACAAAGAATGCCAAACATAAGCAAAGCAGCCTATTTAAAATGTAATTTTTTTATATAAGTGGAGGCACATTACTAGGTCTCCAGTCTCTGCTGTCACATCTCTAAATCTCTCACCCAAGTAAGAGAGCGTTACTGCGGTGTGTAGCATTTTTTCAGAGTTGACATTAGCTAACGTTGATGTAATGTAACTTTATATACATTAGCTACATAGCTTTATGTGGCATGTCTCATCTTTGTTTATCACAAGCAAAAATGTAACTTGGGAACTAAATTAGGTAGTGCCCCTAGCTAGGTGGCAAATAGATGGCAAGCAACTGAAACTAGCGCCCTAAAAAACATTAAATACATAGGTAGCAAATATGTATAGCTAATACTTGCTAAATCTCTTTGGGTGAGGGGTGAATTTGAGTTTAGGAATAGATGCAGTGTTCTGTTTTAATCGGATGTGGGATATTCCACTTGATATTTCAGATCTCCGACTAAAGGCATTCCAATGCCAGATGCTCGGAAGATGACGTTAAAGGAAACAAAACTGCAATGCTTCCATTAGCTTAGTGTATGTTTGATTGTCACCAGGGATTTCTCCTAGCAACCCAATTCATAAACATTCTGCAACGCTAGCATTTGTGCTACAGGTGTACTATTATCAAAAGAGGGTATAATTTACCATGTTTGAACACCTGCTACTCTGCTAATGTTTGTTAAACAAGCTTTAATACCATGTCATGTGGGAATGTTGAAAATGTATTGATATTATTTAATAAAAGTGAACATTTATCACTTATTTTGTTCCTCTTTCTTGGTGCCGACAAGCTGCAACTGCATCTCGAGTTTAAAATTTCCACACATCTTTCCAAGTTGTAATTATGACTTCATGTGGCATTCCATTGCACTTTTCCAAGAAGGAAGTTGAAAAATACTTAAAAAGTTGAATGGAAGTCAGCAATAGTCAGACTGCTAACGTTAGCTAGCTAGCTTTGTTAGCATTACTTATACTTATCTTGCCTTACTTTATGCTTCCTTTCTAAGTGCTGATAAAAGTTTGACATGATCCCAGCCATCTCGGTAAGCATTGCAATTCAGAATTTACATACTGTTTTGTGTTTTCTTTTGGATGCTTTTTTGCAGATGAACTCCTTTTGGTTTAGGTCAGTGTTTCCCAAATTATTTCTGCCACAGCACACTTTTTACAGTTTAAAATCCCATGACCTAACCATAATCGATAGTTTTCCTTATCAAGAACTGTTTAGTCTTAGTAGCGTGAACTCGTAATTTTTAAAAAAAATTTAAGTAACTTAGGTATGCTGTATAATGAGGTCACAGACGCCAAGAGCGCTAATTGGATAAAGAAAAACCAAGCAATTTTTTGTATTTTCCAATTTGTAGATTTGTTCTTTTATCTTTATTCATTATTTATTTACTGTATTTTCCGTAAATAAAGTTGCACCTGAATATAAATTGCACCAGGTTAAAATCGCGTTGTTGATAGAGAGAAAAAAACACATAATTTGCACTGACAGAGGTTTGATTTCCGGCACTAGTACCCGGGAGCAGCCGCCCGGCATCCATTTGCCTGTTCAGTTGTCAAACGCACTCCGTGAAGATTACAGTACCTCAGAATCTACACATCGTATCACTGTGTTTTTGGACTTGTTTAAAACAGGAGAATTTGCTTTTAGTAATCATATGTATCAGTTTCTCATATTCTTTTTATGTTTCATGAGAGAAACGCAACAAGTAAGACACATCTGTTCATAACATCTGTAACTATGCTGTACACAAATAAACAGCTTTTAGTCTTTGAGTAATCTATACACCTGTTGTATTCTATTCATTCATTCAGTTCTCTGACTGAATGTTGACTGAAAGTGTGATGATGAAGCATCATTTTGTGGGCATGTGAGGAGTTGCGTTTGACAGCTGACTAGAGTTTGTTAGAACAAAAATGTAATGATGGAAAAAATATTTAAACTAGTTGGATAAAATACTTCATCCATCCATCCATCGACAACCGCTTGTCGATGGATGGATGGATGAAGTATTTTATCCAACAACCGCTTGTCGTAGCGGGGGGGGGGGGGGGGGGCTGGAGCCTATCCCAGCTAACATTGGACGAAAGGCGGGGTACACCCTGGACAGGTCGCCAGTCCATCGCAGGATAAAATACTTTGTAATGGAAAATATACTGAATTGGCAACTTCTAAACTTCTACCGTCTATTTGCCATCAATAAAATACTGTATTTATTTATTTAGAGGAATTTTATCATTTTCCATGGCACTCCAAACAATATTTGATGGCACACTAGTGGGCAGGGTGGTTGGGAAACACTGCTTTAGGTAGCCATTTTGTATTAGAGAATATTTGGCTGACATCACTCAGGCAGCCACAGTTTATTCTCCTGTCTCCCCACATTAAATTTCTTAGAGTGCGTGTAAATGGGGGTGGGGAGGGGTGACAGCCATTAACAGTTACAAAAAATTCAAATTAGATATGAGTCAATTTATTGCTTGTATTGTAAGCAGGAAGATTTACATCCAATCACAGTAATGATGTTAACAAATAAATCAGACGGTGCACAAGCAATTTAGTGATATCCCGCAGTTGTGGTCTTGACCAGTCTTGAAATAAAATCCCAAGTCCTCTTGGTCTTATACCGAGAAAAGACAAAATGTAAAAGTAAAAATACGGTCGATTCTGAGACGAGACCAAGACCTTCAGAATTTGATTAAAAAATGTTATCGATTGACAGCCCTAGTATATATATATATAATTCTGACAGCATGCATTGTATGCTTGCTATATTAATCAGAGCATAAAGGGGCTTAAACTAACCCCAATCATGAAAATGAGTAAGCTTCCAAACAAAGGAACATTTCCCGCTTGAAAATTGCACCTGTCTCATTGGTCAAGCCAGACTTGAGAGGAGGGACCGCCATCAGAAGTTAAAAGTAATGTCCTGCCTCTTACTAACTCTCTTTCCCCTGACTCTCTTCTCTATGCTGCGGTTCATGTGGGACCAGGACCATCCGGTCTGACCATGAGGTCACAGGCCGGCAGGCCTCAACACATCAAGCCATGTGTAACTACCTCGACCATAGAGTCAGTGAACACCACAATTCAGCATAATTTCTTCATTCAACACGGAAGAAATTGATTGCAACTTGAACACCATTGACTCAAGGAACCATCAAGACGTTTGCCTGTGACTGCCTACAGCCAAGGCAATTGCAAGTATCGTACCAGTAACTAACTGAACATAGTTTTAGTGTAAGCTGAAAACCCCTTTGTAACAAAGGTGCCCTTAAGAAACTAATGGATCTCTCATATGGTCGAGATTACTTTTTCCATAACTGCATTTCCCCTATTCTGTTCCGGTTTCATTTTATTTCCACTTTTCCCTTTCCCATATATGAGTGATTTTGTGTGCATGTTTTTGTTTAGATTAGTTATGTGTTCATATTTTAGTTAAATAAAGATTTTGTGTACATTCTTGAGAGTTGATTCTGGTCTTCTTGTAAATTAACGTCAACGTAATTAGATGAACACAGCTACATGCAAATAAAGAGTTATTTTTGTGTGGCCACGAAAAATATCCTTTCTGAGAATTGATAGACAATCAATACTGAGTGTTTGCTGGATGAACAGATACAATGATTGTAATATTAATTCAGCTACCTCAAGTTAATTTTATTAACTGATCCAAATGTTCATAATTAATTATGAGGAGTTATGATTATTCATATTTCCCTTTTAAAGATATTTTGACTGTGGTATATTTTGATAAATAATCTCATCCCAGTTTTTAAAAGATTTCACTTCAAAGCTATACCTATATGTGTAATATTATTGTCAATAAGCCATGAGAATAATATTGCTCCAATAAGAGAATGTCGTAATTCTAGCTAACTCCCTACAGTAGAAATTGTGAGCTGATACAATGACGACGATTTGACTTCAGACAAATAATCTAGTTATTTGTCATTTATCTAGTTATAACAGTTGTCAAACGCGACTGATTCCATTATAAATTTCCTTACATGGTAATTTAGAAATAGGACCATTTAATTTAATTCCTAGCTCACACATACTGTTTCCCTTACAAATAATAGTAATGTACGTGACACTTTAACCCGTGCAGTGTACATTTATCATACCAAATTCGCTACATATATTGGTGTGAGAAATGAGAAACACTTTAACTGATGACTGATTATTTGAGCATTGTGGTACGCGCTGACGTTCATATGCATTGATGAAACTGTTTTCATTAGTGTTGACCCAGATCACAAATCACTGGTGTTGGTTACTATGATGACTAAAGTTTGTGGGAAGTTCTTAAGAGACTCTTCCGGGTCAATTTACCGTGCATGCGCAACCTGCCGAGCCATATTTTAAACACAGTACAGCTAAGCTTTTAGCATAGCACAACACCGCTAAACTAGAAAGTTAGCGAACTTCATTGAAACGTCTAAATAAGCTACACTGGCATAACTGCTAGACTACCACGAAATATGCATAAACCAGTCAATACCATCATGAAAATGCATAGCATTTTGTTCTCTAAGGCTTTAATCTCATGCTAGCATCTGTCAGGTGAAGGGATGTAGAAAACCACTGTTTTTTGTTCATTGACAATCTTTTAGCTTGAGAGGCAGCTCTTGTGTTCTTTTTAGTGTGAGAGGTAAGAGCAGAGGCCCTGTAAGCATACAGCAACAAAATCATTTTGCACCAGCCTCCTTTCTAATCCCTCCATCTTCCTCAACATCCAGATGAAAGAGAGTGATATAAGTCATCTTGTTATTCTTCTCTCTCTTTGCCCTTGTGTAATCTGACAATGAAAATTAACTAAATAAAATGTGTACTTATATCCCTTTAGCTGACTTGACTCTGTGTGGGCTATAGGCTCTGATGTATTCGATTTTATTAGCTGTGTTTAAGTGAGCTGCTCTATTCCTTTATCCGTTGAGCTCTGCCTGGATCGGAATCTGTCTGTCAGTAAGACTCTTGCCCTACACGTTGCATGCTTTGCCTGGGAAAAATCTGAGCCATCTCTGATTTAAAGGCCATTTTTATTATAATGATGTGCCTAAGATTACCATTGATCTGTTTACAAGACCTTTATTGAATCAGAAAGCATGACAGAAAGTCAAGGAAGATGAGTATCAGTCAAAATCCCATGGAATTTTCAGAGAGGATCCAGAAGTTACAGTTTCTTAGAAGGGTCAGTTAAATCATTGATGATCTTCATCTAGGCATAAATCCCATGTGGCAAATATTTTCTCATCTCCATTGGAGGTATTCTCAGGGTATCCAGGATCAATAGCTGTCAATGATTCTCACTGAAGTGCAGTATTATTGAGATTTACTGGATTTTTTCCCCTAATGAGGATCCCAGAAATAATCCATTCAGAACCAGTACACTACGGTTCCTCTATTGCCTTGTGTAATCATACATTAACATACACACACATGTACACACACACACACACACACTGGCATAGATCACCACAGAAAATGTAGCACACGCCTTGCTTTTAAGCAAGTTTACTGGCAACATTTAGCGCTTTCTCTTTTTCAAAATCTGCTCTCATTTGGCATGCATGAGAGTAATCCAATTGTAATTTGATAGCATATTCTTTACTGTAATTTACAGTATATAACATTACAAATATGCTTTGGTAAATCATCTAAAGACAAATAAAAAGGGAAATTATGCATGAATTATTAAAAATTATGATTTTCAAATTAAAGTATTGAGATTTCTTCTAATAGTAATGCGAGTTTGGTTCTATTCATGAAAATAGTGTAACATAGTCTCATTACAACTTGGAATAATTCATATGAGATGGTGAAATCGTAACATATTGTGCAAATTGCCTTGTAGTGTAAGGTATACATTTTAGACCCATAAAGACAAGCCAATCAACATGCAGAACTTTAAATCAATACAGTACAGGCATCACATTTTAGCTTGACTCCTATCCAACACTTTTAAGAAATAAATCAGCTGTGAAGAAATTTGGTTATTCATTCAATATGTACTTATGCAAAACAAATTACTGATGTATGTCAATAATCTGTAATACCATTCTGTCATCTCATTCCAAGCCTTTATCAGAGTGACTATTTGCTCCCTTGTGTAAATAGCATCTACCACACAGGGCAAATATTTGCACCCAAATCTTCTGGTGTAACCACAGGAATATTCGACAAACTAGATAATATTTGTTGCTGCAGTGGCATGGGGTGTAAAGATGGTGTGAATGTGTAGCGTCGTCCTAGCGACCCTGGTTTGATTCTACCTTTTGTTACACTTTTTTTTCCCCCCATCCGATTTCCTGTTTACACTTTTAATATTTCCTTTAATAGTACTTATAATAAGTAAAAAAACAAAAACAAAATAAATAAAGGTTGATTTCATTGTAGTGATTTGGTCACAGTGAATGTCGGGGAGTGCAGAAAAGTGTTTAATCTGGAGGCAGGATCTGTTGATTACATTTGTTCCCTTCCTCTTGCTCCTGTGGCTTGGTGTTGCTGTGTAGATTGTATCAATGTATTACTATAGTAATATTGTAGTAACCATAGTATTAATGCAATTAACCATTGTGTTACTACAGTTATGTGCTGGTAATATACACTGCCTGGGCAAAAAAAAAAAAAGTTGCATACTCTAATATTTCATTGGACTGCCTTTAGCTTTGATTACGGCGCATTTATCGTGGCATTGTTTCGACAACTTTATGCAGGACACAGTGCAGTCTTTTCCTCAGCGCTTTATTCATTCCATCCGGCCAGGGGGAGAAGGTCCTGTGGCTTCTCCCCAACACACATATATGGCAGGCTTATATAGGTTGTTAACAAGTTATATGTGATTTGACCTCAACAGACTTCTCATGTGATATGAACTCAGCAAATGTTTGTTAGGGATGTATTGTATATCCTTGAGCAAACAAGTTGTCACACAATCAAGCAGTATGAACAAGGAGATATTGTCTTCTGCCAGAAAAACAGACTGGTCATCCATTTCGACTCATAGGGCTGCTCTCATATTGCATTTTCTAGCTTACAGTATGTTATACATACAGTATATAATAATGTTCTAATATACATAACTATTATAATTTCTTTTACATTGCATTAATTTGGGGCTGAGATCTTGTATTGATTATGGGAGAGTCTAACCACTCCGTAATGTCTTCCCCAGCTCATCCCAAAGACTTTCAATGGGGTTAAGGTCAGGAGTCTGTGGTGGCCAATTCATGTGTGAAAATGAATCCTTATGCTCCCTGAACCATTCTTTTACAATTTGAGCCAGATGAATCTTGGCAATATCATCCTGAAATATGCATGTGCCATCAGGGAAGAAAAAAACAGTCATTCAGTATATTCAGATAGTCAGCTGACTTTTTTAATTGCCACATAACGTTGCTGAGCCTAGACCTGACTAATTAAAGCAACCCAAGATCAAAACACTGCCTCCAGAGGCTTGTACTGTGGGCATTATGTATGACGGGTGCATCGCTTCATGTGCTTCCCTTCTTACCATGTGACGCCCATCGTTTTGAACTAGGCGTAAATCTGGACTCACACGACCTTTTTCTGTCACAGTTCATTCTTCATGCTCACTAGCAAATTGAATTTTTTTTTTTTCCGATTAGCGTCATGAACAAGTGGCTTTCTTGTGGCCACACAACTGTTTAGTCCCAATCCTGTAAATTCTCGTTGCATTGTGCGTGTGGAAATGCTCTTACTTTCACTATTCTACATAGCCATGAGTTCTATTGCTGATTGTTTACGATGTGACTTTATCAAGCATTTTAGTGATCTCCGATCACGATCATTCAATAATTATAATTTTTTTTGGCCAGGCAGTGTAGTAACCATGGTTAATTTTGTGCTTACTATAATTTTACTACAAAATACCATGGTGAAACTATTATTTTTTTCTTTAGATTAGGTTTAGATTAGGTTTAGCGGTAGGGGTTGTTTTAGTGTGTCTGTGGGACTGCTAACACAATAAACACTGCATTGATGCCCATATACAATATGTTAGAAACTTGTGCACGACAGTGAGTTTTTATGAGGTGTTTTAAACAAACTATTGTATTTGCCAATAGGATCTGATTAAGAGAAAAGTATATCTGTTGTTTTTGTTCCTTTTTGTTTTTTCTCTCTCTTTATTTCCACCTGATGTATTATGAGTACATGAGTGTGAAATAAAAGTAGTAATATATTTTTCTAAATAATATTCTCTCTCTCTCTCTCTCTCTCTCTCTCTCTCTCTCTCTCTCTCCTCTCTCACTCAAGAGCTTTCAAACATGGTACAACATGAAAATAAAAGTTTACAGTCATAATGTAAGCAGAAGCTCGCCCTGAACTGCACAACAGAGCTCTTGAAACATCTTTGCACCTAACTGTTGAATTGACATGAGTTGTGTTTCCCAAAAGCATAGTTAGCCAACTAAGGTCGCAAGTTCCATCGTTACCAACATAGTTCAACGACTTGGTGTTTCCCGAAACCACAGTTCCACAGTTGGAACTACAGCTCTCCACAAGTGGTTAGAAGCATAGTTATCCTTATTCTGTCAACACTTTGACCACCTTTACATGCATTTAAGAAAACATTTTATTCTGGGGGTTGCAGAAAGCATTTTGAAACATCATGTAAACGCAAATGCAGTGATTGGGAATAAAATGCTGTTAAGGGAAAGAGCTTAGCTGGTCACCACCATATGCTGTGTTTTAGATGCTGGTATTTGATATGGGATGGTGGTGGACTGGTGTCTACACAAGGCTTCTTAACTAGCTTAACAAGCAAGACTGTCATAAACAACCATAAACGTTAGTCATGAGAAAGACCATTTTGTTTGACCAGCATTTTGTTTCTAGTGATCAGCATAGCTATGCTGGTCCACCAGTTATCCATCACCAAACCAGCCTGGAAATTCATGATGGTCTAATCTCTGAAAATGTCTCTCTCCTATTCTCTACCTCCCCAATTCAGCCACAGAGCTGACAGCATTTGTGCCTCCTCTCCTGTAAGGCCATTTTAAGCAGAAAAACAATATCCAGTGGCATTTCAAGGAGATCAAACGCAGCCTGCTTCAGAGCGCTGTGCACCAAAGTGTGCCCATACAACACAACCCCTTCTGAATCTCAGAGCTGCTCTGCCTGTCCATCATAACGATTCATGCCAAGCCACTCTGTAGTATGAGGTTAAAGGTGAGAATGAGTCAGGTGTGCAATGAGGAAGAGCATGTGAGCGCAAAAAAAAATATAGTGTTTTCAATCGAAAAAAGGGAGGCTGCGGAAGGCATTATATAATTTTTGTAGCCAGCAGAAGTGGCTTTTATGAACATAAATAGCATGATGGCCCATGTTTTTACATGGGAGACCGGTAAATAAAAGTAAATATTTCTCAGGGTTGTTTTATTTTTGAAAGTACATGTACTCTTACCAAATGATGCATCCCAAAAGTCTTTCATAATCTCTACCCTCGTATCACAGCCATTCATGGAATAATGCGGTTGGACATCATTGGGAGGTTGTACTCTCATGTTGTTTGGCTGTCTGTTGAGTGCAGTGATATTGGGATGTAAGTCGCAGTTCATTAGGAGCTTGTTAGTTCATACACACATGATTCAATTCCCATTGACATTCCGTCAATGCAAGTAGCTCAGGCACTACATTTTATTTTGCTAGCTTATGCAATATATTTATTTTTATTTTCAAGATGCCATTTCTGACATTGAGTAACCCAACATAACTGTTTGGAGAGTATACAGTGTGAATAATAATTAAAAAAAACTTATTGAACCTTTCCAGCATTATTACCCAGGAAAAGTGATACACTTTTTTGAACATATGTAGTCCTTTTGTGACAACATGCCCAATTGGTTTGTATTATATGCTTACATTCTAGGCTTTTTAGCAAAGTTTAAACGGTAAAAAAAGAATTTTTAACACAACTTGTATAAATATATAACATCTAAAACACATCAACTTGCCCAAATAAATGTGTGACAACTTGCTCCAACTTGACATTTATGAAAAATATCACTTAATTCAATCTATCTTCATTATATAGCTGACTTTAGTCTTAATTTATGCTAGTGTTGTTCACTTACAACAATACTGCACAAATATATAATTTATCATATGATCAAATTATTGTAACTTCAGTAGGTTTTGAACTATGTTTAAAACAAGCCGACAAAACCACATATTTGTGTGACTGGATATTTGAATCTAAATCTTATAGCTGAGATATATCCCTTGTGAAAACTTATCTTGTTACAATTAACCCTGTCTCCAGTATATGGTCTCCCCTATCTTATATACATATTTCATGTGCAGAGAAAACTCATGTTGTATTAGAGAGAATTTGTTATGAGAGTCGCATTAAATCTTAGCACTTCTGCGTGTACGATTCAGAATTTTGCAGTACGCCACTTATTCATGAGATACTGAGCACGCTGTCGAGGTGAAAGAGTGCTTGTTAATTGGTCCGTGAATCAGATTGTTTTTTTATTCTTCAAGCCAGATAAGGGATCCATAATTTATCTGAGACAAAAAAAATAAATAAATTAAAGAAAAGTAATAATTTTCCTGTTCAGTAGAGCATGTGGAGCCGAGGACGAGGATGATTATTGAATTCTCACCATCTTCTATTACACAGTGCAGCCCAGGCAAATCCACAGCCAGAGCCGTGGGGAGCCTGTGAGGGTTCTGTGGCTCCCTGACATGTTCATCCGCTTTGCAACGTTGAGGCACAGTTGGTTTTATTGGCGTCTGGCAAGTTTGTCTTCATTCAGGAACAGATGAAGCGGATGCGAGGTCGGTTTTGTGAAAGGAGCAGCTGGAAAAAACTATGATGTGCCCTTGACTCCCTACTGGGACATGCTGAAAGCACAGACGAGTTCATGCCACACAAACGGCTGTATTTGTGTAATCTAGAGATTCAGAGTGTAATTCAGTTACATTTAAATTAGTCTTTGTCATTTATGATGTATATGTGGCCAGAGTTTGTGAACTTAGGACAAAAAAAAGAAAAATACATTGAAATCCATATTACATACTGTGGTGATGGGGGCGTGGCCAAGCAAGTTTTGCAGAGAGCGTGGCCGGGAGAGAGAGAACGGTAAGGATTGACACCTGTGGGAAATTACCTCTAACAGCTGTTTTGTGTTTGCAGTGAGAGTGGAGAGGGATTAAAAGGCCAATCCAGACCGATGGAGGAGAGAGAGTTGCACGCACCAGTGTGTTTATGTGTGTGATCAGTTTGTTGCTGAAAAGCAGTAGTTGAGATTGTGTGAGACACTGAAAAGTAGGAGAAATAAAAAGACTTGTGTTGGAGTGTTCACCTAGCTCCCACTTCCTCATTCCAAGAGAACTCGAAAAAGTCAGAGACTTTGTCACACATACATGTGTGGTTATTTAATGAGGTGCATGCCATTGAAAATACATTTATGCTAATTTGTCAGGATTCATGAATAGTTAATGAACATTTTCAGGCGTGTATACATTAGAAATATATGCAACAGAAGTCATGTGTCTTAGGCTTTGTGTAGACAGCAAAAAAAAAATACAAATTATCAGATTTTGTATGTATCTGACTACACTGGGAAACAAAATGGTAACCTAAAATGCATGCTTCATGTAGCAACGTCTAAATTAACTGGTTTTGACAAAACATCATATGATATCATTATTTAACATCATTTAATCATCCTTAATACATTAGGTTACACCAGAAAACCAAATTTAAGGGTTAGATCAAGTATAAACAGCTCCTTAACAATTGCAGATTCCCTCTTACAATTTGTTTAGCTTGTTATAATCAGAACAAGGGAAAAATCTGATGTTTAAAATTCAGATCCAAACCACACTCATATTGGAAACACCATACAAATAAGCGGTCAAATTAGATTTTAAGATATTGTCTTTGCTATACATTTTTATTTTTCATCTTATTTTCCAGTTAAAATATCTAAACATCCTTAAAACAAGATAATTTTAGAAATTGGGATGCAAAATTTTGCAAGATAATGAGACTTCTCTACAGTGAATATATTGTGAGTTCAGTTTTATTTTTCTTAGCCCACTGGCATTTTTTTTGTTTTTCCAATTGCATAAGAAAAGGAATTTAAAGATAAAGATATATTATCTGAATACAAGTTTTACTATATAATAATTTTAAGAATAATTTTCTTCTTAGGAAAATATTGAGTCTAGGTGCCTTTTTTATTTTATTTGTTTTATATTTTTTTCCTTTTTAAAAAAAAAAAAAAAAAATACCCAATTGGAATAAAAATCTTTGACTTTGTTCACATATGGTATCTGAAAACACACATCTGACAATTTTCTTTACATTTTATAGGTTTTATTTCACTGAAAATAAATGGGCTGGGCTACAAAAAAAAATAAAAAAATTGAGTTCAGGAGCCTGTCCAACCGTCATATGTGCATGTGTATTTAACACAAAGGAACACCATAAGTGTGAGTTTCTGTCATTTATTTTTATTTTTTTACAAAATATAAAAGTTAAGAAAAATTATTTTTGGTTAAACATTAAAACAAAATAGTGTGATATACAGGACAGAAAGTTTTATATATGTATTTAATATAGTAAAAATATCAATGCATTTTATATATCATAGTGAATAAATACAAAACCTATTCTAAATACTAGAAATCAAGTTGAAAAAAATATCTAATGAAATATATAGTGATACTATATGGATTGTTTGAGATTCATAAACCATTTAAATGGGTCTGTCATTTTGGCCTGGAAACACAAGGAGTGGTGGTCAATGAGGAACACAGCACAAGGATTAAGGATGTTTGGATATTTTGATTGTTGATTAAAGTATAGAAAAAGAATGTAAGCTAGAACTTTCACCTCCATCTCTGTCTAATCTTTGACTCAATTGTGGCTCTAATAATATGGTTTTTTGAGGACACTTCCATCCTCAAAAAACTCATATATTTCACCCCTTGCTCAAGACATGATTACAGTTTCCAAGGCAACAGTTCCACCATGTCTCCATGGCAGTGACAATGTCCACACTATGGTCGGGGGGGGGGGGGGGGGGGGGGGGCATTCCTTCTTTTGGAAAAGAAAGGCACCCTGACCAATCAAGCCCATTGTATTAAACAATTGTTTTAAAGCTGTTGGCTTCCATATCTGGTCTCCAAGTGTCCCAGAAAGAGAGAAGCAGAAGGAGAGAGGGGGATATCAACTGGAAGGCCAGAAGGCAGGTAAAAAGGACACCTTGTACTGCTGTAATTGAATCACTACTCATCAGTGACGCTGCTGTGATTTTCTTGGCTAGGACTGCTGCCAGAGTCACACTGAGACACACTCCTGCCTGCCCATACAACCACATCCCCTCACATTTCTGCTCTCTGGCACACACATATACTCACTCAGAATTTTCCTCTCACAAAAGCAAGCCCCTTTCTATCCTTCTCTAACTATGCCTCTCACACAGTCAATTTCAGTATTTTTGGTGTATCTCTTTCCTGGAATACTGTAAGTGATAATGCACACTGAGCTGAGGTTGAACAGATGAACAGGGATCTGAGGATAATACCTTGTGATATTGTCCTTTTACAATATTTGAAAAACAGTGGCCCAAAAAAAGTATTTAAACATAGCGCCACATTTTAAAATGTACAGCATCAGGGGCGCCTGCCGCTGTACGGCCATACGCACTGTGCGTACCATGAGGGCTCTGAATGGCCTGAGAAATATTTACTCTCAGAATATTTCATCAATCATGAAATGTGTCCTGTATTTCTGTTGGCTGTTTAAAAGAACTAGCAATGCCCAATTTGTGAATGAATAACTCTTTTGAGTCAGTTCTTTTCAGTGAATTGGCCAAACAGGCTTGCAAAATGGTCTGATTCGATTCGTGATTCAGTACAATTCGTTCGGTCTGCTCTCTCACTGAATCATTTGGAGCAGGTTCTCACACAGTAAAACAGTTTCAGGATATTTACGAATACAGAGAACGAACAGCGCTTGTTCAGTGGAAGTGTACAACAATCAACTGAAACAAAAGTCTGTCTTTTTGAGGTAACTCTGAGAAACTTGAGCTAGTGCTGTCATGTGAACAAGGGGCTGTACAAACTGAATGTGCTTTTGCATCCGCTCATGATCTTTTTGAATCGTTTACATATTAACATTTGCTATGTCTTTTGAAAACTGCATCACATTTCACTGTGTTTATAGCATCACTCACGGGAGTGTTGCATTTTTAGACGCTATGTCAAGTTAAAAAGAACTTCAACTGATAAAAACACTTCTTGAGACACCTGCATTCTGCTCTACTCATTTTGGTGCATTTTGCATTTTTAGCATGATAACGCTATTGAGATGCTATTGTTAAAACATCTGTCTTAACACTCTCATACTTAAAAGGAAAGATCACAAAACTAGTCTAATGACAGTCTTTAGGAAACTTAAAAGCCTCATATAGACAGCATTAAAGTGCTTGAAAAATTCACATCTAGAAATTATGTGATTGATGTGTTGCAGGTGCTAGTTAAAACTAGTGCAAAAAAACTAATCTGTTTGGGAGAATATTTAACTCACTTTTAGTGCCACTCATTTGACATTTCAACTCGAAACTGCCACGATACATGTAAGGAACCACATATTTTAATTTTCAAAAAATGTCGCCCCGGTCACATATTTTCATGGGATCAGGCTCAAAATCACCATGTTGCTTAATGTTTCAACTGTTCTTAGGACCCACATAGAAACACCTGGCAGTAGTTTCCACGCTGCCAGGTTCTCTGAGATGGGTATCGCTTCTGACACTTACTGTTGAGGGGATGTCAAGTGTTCTGTGTCCTGGACTACAGCAGGAAGCAACGGAACACCCAACATTTAGCTGGAAACCGCTAACTCCCAAAACACCAGAGGCGGTGGGAATGGAGCGGTTTTGTGGGGGTATCGGGAGGGTACAGGTGGATGTTTCACGTGACCCGTCCCAAAGGGTGGCTACCCCCACAAGGCTGGGTGCAAAAACTGTCAGGGTTTTTTCCTTTTTAGAAATAACTGCCCTGAGGTCTTGCTTTGGGGGCTGCTGAGGGCGACGAACCAGCCCCCAGACTTTACGAGGGGGAGCACGATTTGCCACGCTTTGTTTTTGAGCCTCCCGTCTAGAAGGACCAGGACGGGGCTGGGTGGCTGACGGCCCCTCCCCCTGAGTGCAGTGAGGAAGGAATTGCCCGAAGACTTCCTCGTGGCTTTTTGCCTCCTGGAACCTGGTGATAACTACATTCATAAAGTCACCAAATAAGCCAGAAGGCGAAACCGGGGAATCGAGAAGAAAAACTTCTTATCTCTGATGCCCAACAGGTTGAGCCATAAATGTCTCTCCATGCTGACTAAAGCAGACATAGACCGGCCAATGGCGCGAGCAGCCTGCTTGGTCGCACGGAGAGACAGATCCGTGGCTCGACGAAGCTCAGAGAAAGCCTCTTCGTCGACCGTGTTGCCCGCAGTCAGATCATTCAACAGATCAG
The DNA here is from genome assembly GCA_032164185.1 of Moxostoma hubbsi. Classification (NCBI taxonomy): domain Eukaryota; kingdom Metazoa; phylum Chordata; class Actinopteri; order Cypriniformes; family Catostomidae; genus Moxostoma; species Moxostoma hubbsi. The sequence goes on along the minus strand of JAVLUX010000001.1, from coordinate 33,844,887 downwards.
CCTGGTATGCCTGTAACACTGCCATAGTGTGCAGGGCAGAACCAGCCTGACCTGCTGCCTGATAAGCCTTCCCCACAAGCGTGGAGGTGGTCCTGCACGGCTTTGTGGGGAGAGTGGGTCTCTTTAGTGATGATGTCGAGCCAGGCGAGAGATAACCCGCAAGTGTCTCTTCTACCGGCGGCATCAGTCGAATATGTCGACGTCAAGGGCACGAAGACACAGGATGTAAAAAGATTCCTCCATGAACGAGTAAGCTCGTCATGGAGGTTATCAAAGAAAGGAAGTGACTGATTTAGTGTTCCCTTCCTCTTTTTTTTATTTTTGGCCACCAGACAGAAATCTGTCTTCTAGTTTGGAGCGTTCGGAGGGGGGTCTCTTGTTCGCATGGCCAGTCTAGCTGTAGTCTGGCCACAGCCCGAGTAACCACCTCGAGTAATTCCTCAGCCGCTTTATTATTGTGCGTGGAATGTACAGAGGTTCAGCGTCCTCCTCGTGAACCGAAGAGGCACCGAGGCGCGCTTCAGGCTTACAAGAAGGATCAGCTAGATCTAGGGAGAGAGCGAGTGATAGGACCCGTCTCTCGCTCCTCAGCCAGATCTATGCGAGAGCCCCACGATGAAAGAGTGGGCGCTGGCTCTTGGTAGTAAGCGAGACGAGAGTGAAGCAGTTGGACTGTAAACAGATTGCAATGCTCGCACACGCCCTGCTGCAACGCAACAGCAGCATGCTCTTCCCCGAAACACACAAAACAAAAACTGGTGTGTGTCCGTTTCAGCCATAGAGCATAAACATGAAAACACACTTTTTTTATCAGTCATTCTTTTTCTTCTTTTTTTTTTAAAGAAAAGAGAAAGAGAAAGGTTTCTGCGCACTGCCTAACAATTCTAACTCCTAACAGAGGAAATTAGAACGTTTCTGACAGGCTCATGAAGCACACACACACACACACACACACACACACACAGAGTGATCTGAAGACAAAAGATCTGACGATGCACTTGTGACAAATCTATTTATAGTCCTGCTACAGGTGCATCCAATGATGTCACCGGCAGAGGCTATAAATTCTAGTCAATTTTCATTGACGTGTTTCACACATATTCACAGCTGGTCACACCTAAAGTTGTTCCCAAAGTGCTAACTCAGTGCAGCATCATAAATGTAGCTTTTTGACAGGGAACTGTATATAATCTTATATATTAGAGTCTCATAAAAAAAAAAACAAGCCTGTCTCAAGTCTATTTTTAAAAATGGGGCATAGTTTTATTAATAATAGCCAAACAGTGCAGTAAGATTTTGTGTCGCCTTGAAAGGCGGAGACCAGTGATTTTACAGAGAAAAAAACTTGCAGGAAACACATTTTTGTTAGATAATCCTCAAATTTGAAACATAACTTCTTTAGACTTGTGGCTTTGAGAACATTGTATTTTTGGGTTCTCTTAGTACATTTATTATTGTTTTTTTTAGATTATAAAAACATGTTCGGCACAAAATATTTCAATTACTATAAACTTCAGCTTCTCTAACCTTAAAAAATAACAACATATATTTATTCATATATTAACTTGGGAAATAAAGCCCAAAGTGTCTTCTTTCAAGAGTCCAGTAAATACAACCGTTTAAGTTCAGGTATGTCATTTTCATGGTTTGTGCTCAAAAAGGGGGTGCGTATCAACAGGTTAACTGTTACAGATAAATTGCCAGCAACATCATTGCAAATATATAATGAAAAGTCGATACATTACCTATCCCTTGCTGGGGTAAAACAAGTTTTCCTGTAAGTGACAGAAAAAGCCTGGTTCAAGGTTACCATATCAGGTAACAAAAAAATACTCCATCAATGACTGCTGCACCCTCCAGCAATGCCCCAGACACAATATGCAGAAAATAATCACACTGAATGTATGATGAGTTTTCATATTTTGTGATGTACTTTTTATTTCTTTTCTTTTTTTTTCTAAAGAAGAGATCAACATTTCCAATGCTGCATTCAGACTCTGGGAAATACAGTTACCAGGCCATCTCCCTTTGATGACACAACATCTTACCATAGACGTCAGTAAGATTTTGTACTAGTCCAGACACTGGTCCCTTCAAACCTTGGTGAGGCTGATATTCTCCTGCATACAGAGCAGTCTACCTATGGATTGAGCCAGACAGTTTTATGAGAAGAAAAGATGAAAAGAAAACCAAGAGACACAAAACATAAAAAGAGAGAGAATAAAATTTTTTCTCAGGCATTTGTCAGAGGAGACTATCACGAAGCTTGCACACACTTGGGAGACACTTTGGGAAATTGCTTGTCGCTCACATACTGTACACATGTGCACATGAAAGACTAGCGTTGGGCCCCCACTGATTTGTTCAATGCACACATACAACTGTAAATCACACTGAAGCACATAAAGCCATTATGCTGCATAATTGCTTTGTGTCCTCTAATCCTCGGTCGCTAATCAATGGCATCGTTCTACCAGATGCCCCATACTATTCTCATGAAAACAGTGTCCGATCCTTAACACACATGATAGCACTGACAAAAAACTTGCAAATCAATATATCTAATGCCCATCAATGAGAGAATTGCACAAAGATGCACACAAACAGAAGTACCTAGACCCTGCCTTGGCTCTTTCCAAGTTTTTTTCCTCCTCTTACCTAATCATTGTAGGGAGTTATTAATTGCAATGTCAAATTTGGCTTGAGAGAACCAGAATCCAGTATCAAAACAAATCCTAATCAAAACCAAAAATGAATTGTCAGGATGAAAAATTCATCAAATTCTATAACAGGACCAAGAACAAAAATATAAATTTAGAATCAAAATGAAATTATTCAAATTCTGAACCATGAGGTCATAATAACATTCCACTGGTTCACTAAAATTCACAGTAAATTTAAACAATTTACACAAATACCATGGCTGAATTTTGGAATAATTATTTTTACATTGATTCAACTAGCCACGCAACTTTAATCATGTAATCAGATTCCTAATTCTCTAAACCTTTACGATTCTTTAAACAGCCCACTTGTGGGTCCATGTAATAGACAAGCTCCAGTCCTGCACCTCTTCTCTGTTAGGTGCTTAATGCCTTGAAAATGCTAAAAATAAATCTGCCATGTGCGCTGTGGGAACAAGTTTGGTTAATTTCAGCTTAGACAATAAAACAGAACGTTACTAATCTAAACACATGCACATGAAATTAAAGGGTAGTTCACCCAAAAATGAAACTTCTGTCATTTACTCATCCTCATGCCATTCTAAAGCCATATGGCTTTCTTTTCTATGTGGTAAAAAAATGTGGCTCTCCAGCAAGATTTTCAAGACATGATTTTCCGTGGATAACAACTTAAATTTCAGTCTGTTTCTCACACAAAGCTATCATATGGCTTCAGAAGACTTATAATATAGAGCATAAGTTAAATAGACTACTTTTATGATGCTTAATGGTGCTTATTTTTGTCCTTTTTGGTGCTTGACAGCCCCTAGTCCCCATCCGTTTTTATTTTATGGAAGAAAGCAGCTTGGACATTCTGCAAAACTTTTTCATTGATGTTCCATGGAAGAAAGTAAGTAATATGAGGGTGAAAAAATAATGACAGATTTTCATTCTTTTTGTGAACTATCCCTTTAACTAATATTTAATGTTGCAAGTCCGGGTTGCCGCTGCAACCTTTTTTTCTTCAATGCGAGTTCAGTTAAGTTTGTTCACTAAAAATCTTCCTTAATCAAGACCTGCAGAACGGAAATGTAGTAAGAGAAAGAATGCAGGTGTGCATTAGCTTGAAACCCGAAACCTGCCCACAACTCCCAATTAAATGCTTGAATGTCATTATGTAATCAGGTGATGAGAACCTTCACACTTGAATGTGGTTTTCATATTCCCTATATCCTCTGCTGTACTCTCTTGCATATTAATCACCAGATTTAAATCATGAGACCTAATTTGTCTCTAATGGACTGTACAATGCATCTGTCATTATTTATGTTATTTCCTGCCCCCTCCCCCTCCTTCCCCCATTCTTTTTGGCAGGTAGAGAGCTGACACCGGAGTGTGTAATTAACTCACTAAGGCTGTAGAAAGCAGTGTAATCTGTCACCAGCCAGGGCCCAGTCAGGGTAACACAGCTTTACACCACCTGAATGCCTCTCATTAGGAGCTATAGCATGTGTGTGTGTGTGTATGAGTGTAAATAATTCAGCAACTCACACATAAAGGGATAGTTCACTTAAAAATGAAAATGTCATTCATTAACTCTTTGTTCTTTGAAACTCAAAAGAAAAAAATTATCAGAATGTTGACTATACACTTTTAAAAAACAATGTAAGTAAATAGTGATCAAGGGCTTTCAAACTCCAAAAATGAGAAGGAGCACCATAAGAGTAGTCCATGACTTGTACAATATATTACAAGTCTTCTGAATCCTTACGTCAGATTTGTTTGAGGAAAAGACTGAAATGGAAGTGGTTATTCACTGATAACGTTCTAATCGGCTCTAAAATCTAATTCGTGTTGGCATATATTCAAATACGGGTCATCAAGATGTGTCTCATAGCCAGTTATGACAACAAATTTTGATAAGAACATATTAAAAATTTGAAAAATTAGATTTGAGTGAACTAAGGGAAAGATTTTCAGTGAGTAACAAATGTGTCTGTTCTTCATGCAAAGCTATTTTATGACTTCAGAAGATTTTGAAAATACTATACTGCATCATATGTCATATCGACTACTTTTAGGTTTCTTTTATGGTGCTTTTTGTCATCTTAAGAGTTTTAAGGTCCCTCGTCACCATTCACTTTCATTATATGAAAAAGAGCAGCTCGAACATACCACCTAACATATTCTATTGTTGTTTACAGAAGAAAAACAATCATGACAGAATTTTAATTCATTCATTCATCTTTCTAAATTTCTCCAGTAGCACATCCTCATCAGTAGTCCAAAGTACGAGTGACCTTCTTAGGATGATACCTATTGGCAAACAGAGAGACATCAGAGCACATAATTCATGCATTACATGCGACAGGCTTAAAGCTACTTAAGCCTGACTAATACACGGAAGGAAAGATCTTTATGTTTCTCATTTCATCCTCTGGATTGGATCAGCAGTAAATTGCTTCCACCTATCCTTGTACAGAAGAGTAGCAAGGGAAATGCATGAGAGGGAGAGAGAGAATTCTGCTGAGACCACATTTAGTGATGCTGAAAGTCTAATTACATTGGGAAAGCTGGTCTTAATGGGGTTTACACAGCAGCATGTGGAGTACAGGTAGGGGGGTCAGGAAATGCCATGCCTCTGGAGGTAGGTGCAAAGGAACCAACATGGTATGTAGATCATGCAGTCGAAGTTTCTTTTTGGTCTTACAAATAGATCTACACAGTGGGTGGTAGTAAGCTTGTGGTTAGGGATTTGAGTTGGTGAGGCGCAGAGCAAAAATTTGATATTTGGAAGGAGCGACTCATAAAGTAGAGTTACTGAGATATTCAATCATCCTTATTCACTTAATTCAGATTGCTCCTAAAGGACTGTCCCTGCATTTAGTAAACTAATGAATGACTAATTATAAGTACATGAATTTGAATATGTATTTATCCATATTTCCAGGCAGACACAAATATAGGGGAGATCAGGCCTAGATTCAGTTCTGCTCAGTTACTTTATTATCCACAATGTGGAAATTTGTCTTCGGCTTCATCATAGACTGTCTAAACTCCAACACATCGCATAAAACAGCATAGAAAAAAAATATAACAAATAATTTAAAAGTATACCTTCTGTAGGCATATTGAAATATCCACACACATATATACACACTTACAATTTACAGCTACGCATTTAATAATCTCACAGCATTTGGTACAAATGACATCTTATGTTACTTTTTATTTATTTAATGCTAGTTCAAAGCTGTCATAAATTAATATAACTTTTGTGAATTCTATCCCCTCAAACTAAAATTCCAGTAACAGATTTTTATAATAGCTCTAGAGTTAACAAGTAAAATAAAATAAAAATATTTAAGTTTAGAGTAGGTTGTCATATTTTGTATTTTGTACAATTTAAAACAATGGTTTGATATTTTTCTGTTACCTTTTCCCTTTTTTTTTTATTTCATTTTATTTTTTCAGTATGACAACATGACCAACTAGCATTAAAGGTCAATATGTTAAAGGGGTAGTTTCCAAGTAACCATTCCTTTAAAGTCTTCAAAAAACAAACAAACAACAAACAAACCATTAAACATTTTCACCATTTCAGAGATCCTAACACTAAAGGTCAACAGTGCCCACCTACTTCTGTTCCAGAAGTATTTTTCCCAATAATTATTCCTAAAGACTTCGTTTTAAGGTGAAGGAAGATGACAAGCTTTCTTGGCCATGGTTCTCTGTGATTGATGGAACTTTCACTGCTGGGGAATTGTAGTTGTTCATCAAGAATTTTGCTATTCAACATGATTAAAAAAACTCTATATTTTAAAATAACAGGGACTGATGGCTTCAACAGGTGCATATACCATCGATAAACAACCTCGGAGCCCATGGCAGGTCTGCCTTTTAAGGAATGTAAGTTAACGTTAAAAATCAATTTGTCTATGCAAAAACTTAAATGGATTTTTACTTCCAGAGCCAAACAGATGCACTCAGTATGTGTTAAAGGGATAACCCCCCCCCCCCCCCCCCCCCCCCCCCCCCCCCAAAAAAAATCACTCATAATTTGCTCTCATGCCATCTGGGGATGTGTACGATTATCTTTCTTCTGTAAAACTCAACAATTTTTTTTAGAAAAAGGGAGGTGGTGATATGCATGAACAATTCTGAAACGCCAAACAAAAGAAGAATGTGGAAGTGAAAGTGGAGATTCATAGAAACAATTACTTACATATTGATCTGTTTTTTATCCACACAAATTATATCACTTCTGAAGACATGAACTAAACCACTGGAGTCGTATGGATTACTTATGCACTGCATTTAAGTGCTTTTTGGAGCTTCAAAGTTCAGGCCACCATTAATTTGCATTGTATGGACCTACAGAGCTGAGATATTCTTTTGTGTTCAGCAGAAGATAGAAAGTCATACACATTGGCATAATATATTTTTTGGGTGAACTATCACTTTAAGTGAGCTGTATATCTTTTCCCGGGACATAATGGTGAAAATGTTCAATATTTAGTTTGTTTTTTGTTTTGTTTTTTATTTATTGTAGTGAAGACATTTAAGGAACAGTTTACCCAAAGATGACAATTCTGTCATAATTTACTCACACTCATGTAGTCCCAAACCTACAAGTCTACCACATTTTGTATCGGGACAAGTTGTCACATCACGTGTCTTTAATATTTTGTCATTTTATACATTTCAAAACAATGGTTTAAAATGGTTGCATGTTTCCTTCCTTTTTGCTATTTTTCTTGAAAGATTTTCTCCTTTAATCAGTGTCACTAAACAACAGGTCCCCAATGTATCAGTACAACCAATATAGTGTGACAACATGCCCAGCTAACACTTTAATTCAACATTTGTAAATTTAACTGTAAATGTTTTCTGCAAAAACAGTGAACATGTTCATTAGCTTTTTTTTTTTTATAGCCAAGACTTAGCCAAGCCAAAGTGAATGGTGACTAAAGCTAACATTCTGAGTAACATATCTTGCCTAACATCTCTTTTTGTGTTCCACGAACAAAATACATCGAAGTCATACAGGTTTGGAACAACATATGGATCATTTTTGGATGAACTATCTGTTTAAGGAATTAGCCTATACAGAGAGGTGCAGAAATAGTGTGACATGTACAATAAAGGTTTTGTTTTTATTATTATTATTATTTCATTATTATTATTATTATTTTTATTATTATTATTGTCTTTAATTAGCTTCAAGCTAACAAGAGTCTGCATAAAGGATGAAGGCATTAAACTCTATCCCTGTAGAAAATAAAACAAAATATGAAAGCAGAAATTGTCCATTGGAGACACTCAAGAATCATGCTGCTATTGATTTGAGCTTGTGTTTGACTCAAGGTAAAGTTATTAGGTTTGGAAGTCTGCCACCTAATCCACAAGTGAACCAAACCACAGAGCTAGCTTGTTCAAATCATACCAGCTGTTGTACTTTATAGAATTCTACACAGCAGTCTCTCATGACTGGCAGATCGAATTATGCCTCGGCGGAGCAACACAAGCTAAGTGTGCCGAGAGTGTTCCCAATCAGCATGTACTAGGATTAATATGCATGAAAATTGAAACACATATACTTGATAATCATTTAAGCACCAGCCAAGGCTTGAACAGCCAAATCCACGGAAATTCATGCACATCACAGATAAAGAAAATCTCTCTGCAGGAGTGTTTTATGAAGAATGGTGAACAATAAGGAGATGAGTTGACTATTATTCCCATTAACATGGGGTCTTTTTTATTTACTCCTCCAAAATGTTCAAATTGAGTTTAAGGATGAAACACATGAAAGCAGAAGGATCTCAGCGCACTGGTAGGTTAAAACATCACATTAGGATGGTTAGAAATGGAAATGCTAAGGTCCTTTTGAACTTCCTTATATCTCCATTTCAAGGTTAATTCCCTACGTTCCTCTTGGGCTATCATGGTGCTCAAATTTTCCTTTCAAGTTAGACTCTTAAGGCATAATTTCCTCTCCCAGAATGCCTTATTATCTGTCTCTTAAAAATTTGTGTTAATATGGACCTTCGCCTATTTACGTATGTACAGCTGGATTAGAATGATCTATTATGATGATAACTTTACTGACATGACCATTACATTTAATTCTGATCTATAGGGTTGATTTTTTTTTTTCATCTTTAGGGTAATAATTATCTTATATGAGAGCTACCTCTGTGAAGTCCTCCATACAAAGTCCAAAATACTGTGTTGTACTGTAAATCCAACTTTTTTAAATTTAGAGGTTAGATTAAATGTTTTGTCTTTTTGGATGACAAACCATTAATTCAGGTATTTTTTTGAAGAGATTGATGAATATTTGGCTATTGAGTTGGCATGAATCATTTTGGTCCACATAATGTTTGCAAATATTTCAGATGCCCATGTTATTTAGTTTGATCACATCTGATGAGAACAGGTCTTGAATACAAAACTTGTTTCTTTACTCCAGCAGTCTGTTTACCATCTACTATCTGCTATTCCATATACTTGATTCCCAAGTTTAATGAGTGTTTTGAAGGCTAAAATGGTATGTTTGTGTGGCTCTTAATTGAAAATAGCTTTGCTGAGGTCTTGGGAAAAGCAAGCCAATCACATGGTGTTTGTTGTTTGAGAGCACAGGAACCAATTGCTTGATCTGGTGATCAAATAGACACACACACATTGGCTTGGTTTTTAGAACGGAGGTTAACCTTAGAGAAAACAGATCACAAAGTATGTGGCATCTGCAGCACTAAGACAAGCCTCACTGTGAAATCACAGGTAAAATCTCATTGAGGAGAATAGAGTTTGCTAAAGTGTTTTAGGTGGTTGCAAGGGGGTTCTGGGTCAAAAGAGGCCACCCCTGTTTCCACAAGGGGAAAAAAAAATCACTAAACCTACTTAAGAAAACCTAGTTCCCCGTCTGTCGCTCACTTCGACGTTGTGTCGAAAAAGCGACACTAGGGGTCTCTCTAGGCGCCTCTGATCTATGAAAAAAGGCCAATGAGAGTTGGCGAACAGTATTTGCATACCCCGCCCCCGGGCATACGGGTTTAAGGCGAGGGAAATACACTCATTCATTCAGTAATTTTCTTCGGAGCCGATGGTCGTGTGTGCAGCCAGCTGCGAATGACACAACTGATCCTGCTTCTATCCTCTGACACTCTGCTATGCTGTTGGATCTACGGCGCACTTCAGCAGCTTTTCTCTTCTCTGCACGGCGTGCAGTTTGCCCCTGGGCGCTTCGACAGTGCAGAGTTAAAAGAGTTTTCCTATAAAGAGTAATTATCTCTGTAAAAGAGTTTATTTCTCTAAAAGAGCAATACACAGTGGTGTTGAACGTCCTTTTCAGGACGCATCTTTATAAAGATGCCATTCAACCCCTGTGTAGTTCCTGGATGCGGTAGAGTGCTCTCCACTTCAGACAGCCACAGGCGCTGTCTCGTGTGTCTGAGCACCGATCACACCGAGGCAGCGTTTGAGGATGATTCATGTTCTCACTGCGAGAACATGACCATGGCAACGTTGTGGTCGCGGCTTGATTTCAATAGAAAGCACGCCACTCCAGCCACCCTATCGTGTCGCTCCTTCTTCCCACGGGATTGAGGACGATGCGGCTGGCGATGGAGGTGATATGGGGAGGGAAGCGGATGCAGTTCCGCCGGGTACGCCCCCTCGGACCACCCGCCCCCCGACACGCTTGTTGACCTCCGTCCAGCCTCGAGGCAAAGGCGACTTGCCTCCGGGCCGGTCTGCCTATCCTCTGGAGCTTGAGGTGGAAGAGCTCGCCGCTCCATCGGAGAGTGCGGCGTCTGACGATGACGCCTCCCCTGGGCTGCCACCTTTGGGCCAGCACGCCCAGGCTGAGGCTGACCCGCAGATGTCTGACATGCTTGCCCGGGTCGCCATGAGTGTGGGGCTGGATTGGAACCCTCCATCCTCCCCACACCCATCACGGTTGGATGACTGGTTCCTGGGGTCTGGGCGCCGCTCACAGCCATGCCCCCCCCCCCCCCCCCCCAGTCCCATTTTTCCCAGAGGTGCATGAGGAGCTGATGTCTTCATGGAGAGCCACGCTCTCCATTCGTCAAAAGCCCTGCTCGTCAGCTCTCGCTACACTCGATGGCAGGGCAGCCCATGGGTATACGGCGATTCCCCAGGTGGATAGGGCAGTTGCGCTCCATCTTTGTCCCGGTAACCCTACCACCTGGCGCGGGCACCCTATACCCCCTTCCAAGGCCTGTAGGACGACATCCTCGTTAAACTACAAAGCCTACAGCGCCGCTGGACAGGCCGCCTCCGCCTTGCATGCCATGACCATCCTGCAAGTCCACCAAGCCAAGGCGCTCAGGGATCTGCACGAGGGTAGCCCTGACCCCGATGTGCTGCAGGAACTACGCTCAGTGACCGACCTCGCCCTCAGAGCCAGGAAGGTCACCACGCAGGCACTCGGGCAGGCAATGGCCACCCTTGTGGTCCAGGAACGTCATCTTTGGCTCAACGTGGTCGAGATGAAAGTTTGCTTCCTCAATGTCCCTGTCTCCCAGCTTGGCCTCTTTGGCGAAACCGTTGAGGACTTTGACCAGCAGTTCTCTACGGTGAAAAAGCAGACGGAGGTCATCTCTCACATCCTGCCCCGCTGCAAACCTGCCGCCACAGCCACTGCCCCGTCTGCTCGCCGAGGGCGTCCCCCTGTGGCCAAGAAATCTGCTCCGCCTCAACCCGGCCCAGCTCTCAGCCCCAGCATCGAGTACACCGCAGGAAGCAGACGCCCCCCGTCTCTCGGACCCCCTCAAGGACCCGTAAGGCTCCCAGGCGCTCCTGAGACGGATGACCCAGCAACACAGACGTTAGCTCCGGAGGTGGTAAGACCGCTCCGTCCCCTGGTGGAGGGCCGGGAGGAGAATCTTTGGTTCTTAAACAATTTTAATTTGCCGCCCCCCTTAGATGGGGTTGCGGTACCCACATTCTCAATAAAAGAGCTATTTCCTATGTCTCTGGGTCACCTGGCCCACAAATGCCATTCTCACGGCACTCAGCCAAACCAGATCTCAACAGTCCCGGCTTCCTGGACACGGACCACCCATCTCCAGCCTCCCGACTGTCCCCTGGCTGGCCGATTTCGACGAGTCTAGAAGACGCCTACCCTGGACCTCCTCCTCAGTCGCTAACCCGCCCCCTGCCGGGTGTGCTGAGCCAGGTATGTGCTTTAGTCTTTTCTCAGCACCCCAGCCGCGGGTCGCCCTGTCGCCGCCCAACGCTGCCCTACCTGCTCCGCCACGCTGTGAAGCTCCGCCGGGTACGTCAAAATTAACCGTCTCTTTGGTGCCCCTAGCGCAGAAGTTGGACGTGTGGCTTTCACTTCCCAACCCGTCAATGCTGGCAGGCCCGGACCATCCGACTCGGTTACGCAATTCAGTTTGCCAGGCCCCCGCCCCCCTTCATGGGCGTCCGCTTTTCCGCAGTACACGGCGAACATGCCCAGTCCCTGCACGCGGAAATCGCTATTCTTTTGGCCAAAGACGCGACAGAGCCTGTCCCTCCAACCGAGATGAAGAAGGGTTTCTACAGCCCTTACTTCATCGTACCCAAGAAAGGCGGCAGCTTACGACCAATCTTGGACCTGCGAGTTCTCAACCAAGCATTGCACAAACTCCCGTTCAAAATGCTCACGCAGAGACACATCTTAACCTGCGTCCGGCATCTAGATTGGTTTGCAGCGGTAGACCTGAAGGACACGTACTTCCACGTCTCTATTCTGCCTCAACACCGCCCCTTCCTGCGGTTTGCATTAGATGGCCAGGTGTATCAGTACAAAGTCCTCCCCTTCGGCCTGTCTCTGTCCCCTCGCGTCTTCACGAAAGTCGCAGAGGCAGCCCTTGCCCCGCTCTGAGAAGCCGGCATCCGCATACTCAATTACCTCGACGACTGGCTTATTCTGGCCCACTCACGAGAGTTACTATGCGCCCACAGAGACCAGGTGCTCAGGCACCTCAGCCATTTGGGGCTTCGGGTCAACTGGGAAAATCTCTTTTCTCGGTATGGAGTTAGACTCGGTCTCAATGTCAGCACGGCTCACCAACGAGCGTACCCAATCAGTGTTGAAGTGCCTCACTGCCTTCAGGCTGGGCACAGTGGTCCCCTTAAAACTTTTCCAGAGGCTCCTGGGGCATATGGCGTCCTCCGCGGCGGTCGCGCTGCTGGGGTTGATGCATATGAGACCGCTCCAACACTGGCTTCAGACCCGAGTCCCGAGACGAGCATGGCGCCACGGCACGCATCGGGTGACAATCACCCCCGCCTGCCGCCAAACATTCAAACCCTGGACAGACCTCTGTTTCTTACGGGCAGGAGTACCCCTACAGCAGGTGTCCCGACGCGTCTTGGTCACGACCGACGCCTCCAGATCGGGTTGGGGCACCATTTGCAACGAGCACGCAGCTGCAGGCCGTTGGAAAGGGGCCCAGGTGCATTGGCACATCAACTGCCTCGAGTTGTTGACCATCCTTTTGGCCCTGTGGATGTTTCTCCTGTTAGTTCGAAACAAACATATCCTGGTCAGGTCAGACAGCACCACTGCATTCGCGTACATAAATCGCCAAGGCGGCTTACGCTCCCACCACATGTCACAACTCGCCCGTTGTCTCCTCCTCTGGAGCCAGCAGCAACTCACATCCCCGGCAACCTCAATGTGATAGCTTGCCTGGCGGAGAGTGGACGGGACACAGAAGACCTAGCTGGTCTACCACCCACGGTCGTAGCCACGATCAACCAAGCCAGAGCCCCTTCTACCAGGCAACTCTACACCCTGAAATGGTGTTTGTTCATGAGTTGGTGTTCTTCCCAGGCAGAAGACCCACAGAGTTGCCTACAAGAGAGGTTGGAGGGGAGGCTGTCCCCTTCCACCTTGAAGGTGTATGTTGCCGCTATTGCAGCTCACCACGACCCAATAGACGGCAAGTCTCTGGGCAAGCACGACTTAATCGTCAGGTTCCTAAGAGGTGCCCGGAGTTTAAATCCCTCCCAGCTAAACCTGTTCCCCTCCTGGGATCTCTCAGTGGTCCTCGGCGGTCTTCAGAGATCCCCTTTCGAGCCACTAGAATCAGCTGGACTCAGGGCCCTCTCTCTAAAGACGGCCCCACTGATCGTGCTCGCCTCCATCAAGAGGGTCGGGGACCTGCAAGCGTTCTCTACTAACGACACTTGCCTGGAGTTCAGTCCGGCAGACACTTATGTGATCCTAAGACCTCGACCGGGCTATGTGCCCAAGGTTCCTACCACGCCCTTCAGATAAAAAAAGATAAAAAAGAACCTGCAAGCGCTACCCCGGGAGGAGGCAGACCCAGCCCCCTCATTGCTGTGTCCGGTACGTGCCTTGCGTGCCTACCTGGAACGCACCCAGAGCTTCAGGCGCTCTGAGCAGCTCTTTGTCTGCTTTGGAGGACAGCAGAAAGGAAACGCTGTCTCCAAACAGAGGTTGTCCCACTGGGTGGTGAATGCCATTCTGTTGGCCTATCACACCCAGGCCGTGTCACCCCCTCTGTGGGTTCGAGCCCACTCTACTAGGAGCGTGGCATCCTCATGGGCACTGGCTAGGGGCACCTCCCTAGCAGACATTTGTATAGCTGCGGGCTGGGCAGCACCTAACACCTTTGCGAGATTTTACATTCTCAGGGTTGAGTCAGTCTCGTCCCGTGTTCATTCAGGTCCGAGCCTGTAGAACTTGGTACACGCCGATGGTCTGACTGGGTGAATCACTTGTTTCCAGCGCCTTTTCCCTCTGCCGAGGTAAAACAGTGCGCCTTCTTTCCAGGAGACCCCCTTAGGTCCCTGGTTGATTCCTCCCTAGCCCTTTTGGGTCCGCAGTTCAGCGGAGGAACTTGTCGGCCCAGTCCACTACGGGTACTCCCGGCTACCCCTAATGGAATAGGTGCTCCACAGGTTAGGCCTCCTATGCGGACTCCTCCTGTGTGTACCTCCGCAGTACGGTCACCTTACGAGCTGACCCGCTTCTCCCTTAGGCAGTCCTCCCTGAGGCGGGATCTACCACCGCACCATTTCTTCCACATGTGACCTAAGAGGCCATGTAATGTATTTTGCCACCTCTACCTCCCCTTTCGGGTGGGTGTGGCCTCTGCAGGGTCTTTTCCCCCTGAAAGAATAGGAATTCGGGTAAGACCCCCTTCCCTCGATGCGGTAAGGGCCCCTGGCTGCTCTTGCTCTATGCTGAGAAAACATCTCGTTCCCAAGTTGGGAGCGTCACCTTGTTCCCCCCTTGGGTAACCAAAAGGATTCTGACGACTTTTTTGGGGCATTGGGGAAGAGTACATGCAGTCTGAACACAGTTGGTCGCTTGTGCATGTAGAATACCTGCCCGCTTCTGTGTCAGCAGTACATGTACACGGCTCAGCACATGGCGTGATTTGAAGTGGACCCCTAGTGTCGCTTCTTCGACATGACGTCGAAGTGTGCGACAGACGGGGAACATCTTGGTTACGTATGTAACCTCCGTTCCCTGATGGAGGGAACGAGACGTCGTGTCTTCCCGGCCACGTCGCTGAGCCAAGCCGCTGAGGTGCCCAGAACACTCCCGGCTCCTCAGAAAAATCCTGAATGAACGAGCGTATTTCCCTCACCTTTATACCCGTATGTCCGGGGGCGGGGTATGCAAATACTGTTCGCCAACTCTCATTGGCCTTTTTTCATAGATCAGAGGCATATTTCAGCGCTCAAGAGAGACCCCTAGTGTCGCTTCTTCGACACAATGTCTCGTTCCCTCCATCAGGGAACGGAGGTTACATACGTAACCGAGATGTTAATGTAACTAATTGTAACCGGTGGGTTGTAAAGAAACAACACAGGATCCAAAAATATCTTTTGGTGTTTTATTTATTAATTTTATTCTGTTTTATAAAAAGAAATTAAATACGGTGCAATGAAATACAACATTTTTTATATAAAAATTCAATGTGAAATAGGAAATATGGCTATGAAATACATTAAAGACTAATGTCAAAATATAATATTAACAGGCCATTAGCCTACATATATGCTTCCATACATACTTAATACATGCTAAAACACACAGTATTTTATGCATTTTTGACCAGTGTGGCAGGGCGGAGGGCGGGGCCGGGTCGTGATGATACACACCCGGTCCCGTATCAGGCTAATCAAGCCTCCGAGAGGGATAAAGGCCGATGGCAGATGGTGGTGCGAGAGAGAGAGATCATTTATGGACATGTCCGTCATGTGTGTGTTTGTCCTTTGTTTTAAGTTTGCTATTTTAAAATATTATTTATATTGTGAAGCCGGTTCTCGCCTCCTCCTTGCCCTTGAACTACGTTACAACCAGACTTTATGGGGGGGTGGGGGGGGGGGCAGAATCCTGGCCCTCCATGTGCCCCCCACTCCCCACACACAGACACCCACTTGGGTCCCTCCTTCAATGTAAACACAGGGGATTCTTTTTAATTTATATTATTGTCTGACTTGAAAATTCTTTGTAATTATTCATAGCAAAGCAATCACACACCTCTCCTAAATAGACATCATTCATGTCTGTATTATACAAGCGGTGCGGGACTTGTTATATGGCAAGTTTAATACATAGGGTATTTAGCAAGATCTAACACTAAGTACGAGAAATAGTAATAGAGATGCTTGCCTTAGCAAGCTCCACCAATTAGAAAGGGGCAAAACTGAGTCAAATGGAAGGTAATATATATAGTAACATGATGGTCACAGAAAGAATGTGATTGTGAAAAATTGAAGAAGAGGGAACTAAATTACTGTGGAATAACAGGCACAAAGCCAGTCATGTCTGACGAACTCCAAAAATTAACAAATCTTTCCCCACCCATCTCTCAGTTTAAAAAACATATGCTCATATTTGTCCATTCAAATATATTGTCCGTTTATTTGCTTTGTCCACAGCAGTGCATTAGGCAGCACGTAGGCCACGAAGCACCGTTTGAGGCTTAGCCAGCTCCCCGGGATCTTTCTATTTACTGATACTATCTGAACAGAGCTCTATGGAAGACACAACCTCCACCACCACCCTGCTTATGGATGCCTGGTCACGCCGACATCGGCATGCAAAGATAGACTTCCTCACTTCCCCTGCATCTGGACTAGCAGTGGTTTTCTTTTTGGGGGGCTTGACGCAAGCAAGCACAGACAGGCTGACTGACACTGAGGCAAACATTACATGAGACAGTGGATACTTCAGCTGCCTGACTCAATTGTGCTGACAGTGGCGAGGCTGAGAAGCAGAGATAGAGAGACCGAAAGCATGCAGAGATGGATCCTCACCTAATACAGGCTCAGTACTACAGTCTAGCCATAGAAAAAGACAGACATATGGTGTCCAAAAAAAAAAAAAAAAAGAGTCTATGCTGTTAATTTAAAAAATGTAATAAAAGAAAATATGTTCAGTATTTTTATTCATTAATAAAATGTATTTACTTTTTTTACATTTGTTTTTTAATTGTTTATTCATATTCATATTATTATTATTATTATTATTATTATTATGTTCTTTATGAATTTGAAATTAATAGAGAGTGAGAGAGAAACGGCTAGAATAAGAGGTGGAATTGCAGTAGCTGTGGCTCTGAGTAATGAAAACATGCAAGTATTCACTCAAGTATGCTAATAAAGACAACAACAACAATAACAACAAAAATGCACCTCCACACACCACCAAGCACACCCAAGCTCAGAAATTTGCCCTTCAAGCACATTTTGTTTCAAAAATTAATCACAGGAAAAGCGACTCCAGGGATTTTGTTTAACAGCCTGTTTCTTCATCTCCACTTGAGTCAAAATCTTTAAACACATCCACTGGACAGTGAGAAGAACACACATGGCTTGTTTGTCAATTTCAGAGGGAACAGAGGCGAATCTGAGCTTAATGAAGAGAGGCTCACAGCGAGCCTTTGAAGTCACTAAGCCAGTGAGGCACTCTGCAAACACTCCATTGTATAAGTTTTATGATCTCTTCTCAGTGATGAGGAGAATTCTCTCAAAGCTCATGAAAGGAAAGTGATGGTAATACTGAGGAATGTGTTTGAGTGTTGGTGCGAAGATGGAGAGAGAGAAGGAGTGAATGGAGAAAAATGAATTTGTGTAGTATATGTAGAACACAGACAAAACAATGTTTGTGTGTACTGTATGTGATATCGCCTAAAACAAGGCTAGTTCTAAACATCAAATAAAAGCATAGGAAAGAGAAATCACAAATCTTTTTAGACTCTTGTTTACACAAAGTAAAACTTGCAGTCGTCAACTTATGAAAGTATTTCTACCTGATCTGAGCCTTAGAAATTACTTTCCTTTGTGTAACTTGCGTAATGTTGATTCAGCCATATTAAATTATTAAATTATATTTAAATGCAACTACTGTACCTAAAGCATGTTTTAGGTCACCTAAATTATTTTCACAGTATACAGTAGACAATCAAATTAACTGGATAGCATATGAATTCTCCTGCTATGAAAGAGCAACCTCTGAGCAATACTGTTTTCCTTTGTGAAGAGACCAGAGGCCATTCCAGAGCACTGGAGTCCCTGAGACTTACAACATAGTTCTTGTGAATCACGAGAACTAGTAAGTAAATCCCACTGTAAAGTGGAAAATTCTACCAAAGAAGGACATTGACCTCTATATAAATTTTATTTTAGATAATATAATTATGGCAGCGGGGGCGTGGTCAAGTGCCCATCTGGAGAGAGAGAAACCGGTAAGGGTACTTACACCTGAGCTAAATTATGTCTAACACCTGTCTGTATTTCCAGTGTGCACAGGGAGAGTGGATAAAACCACCCACACCACCAGCAGTCATGAGAGAGAGTCTGGGGCCTGACCAGTTATTAATGTGAAGCTGTAGAGTTCATATTGTGAAGCTGGAGAATTATTATTGTGAAGCTGTGAGCACGGCATTGTGTCCATTTAAAACAAATCTTTACCTGAGAGGAGCAACTCGCCTTTCGTGTCCTCCTTATCATCGTCAACCTTTACACTCGTGCCGAAACCTGGGATTCAAGTACGCCCCATGGAGTCCTCCCAGTTGGCCGAGATCCTCCAGTCCCTTGCCGGTATGCATCAGACGAACCAACAATCCCTGCTTGAGTTGCGTCAAGACCAGGACCTAAGGTTCTTTGAGATCTTGCGGGCTCAAGCAGAGGACCGGCACACGATCTGGAGCCTCCTTGGCCAGGAGAGAGCCCTGGCTGTGACCCCGGACATCCGCAGCCAGCTG
Organism: Moxostoma hubbsi; assembly: GCA_032164185.1. NCBI lineage: Eukaryota > Metazoa > Chordata > Actinopteri > Cypriniformes > Catostomidae > Moxostoma > Moxostoma hubbsi. The sequence continues at coordinate 33,825,956 of JAVLUX010000001.1, read as the reverse complement.
CCTCCCCATGCTTCTGAAAATGGGGGCGGAAGATGATGCCGAGGCCTTCATCGACCTGTTTGAGAAAACAGTGGAGATCTGGGGCTGGCCGCGTGACCAGTGGGTGGCCAGGCTCCTTCCAATACTGTCCGCGGAAGCCCAGCTTGCTGCCCAACAGTTGCCGGTGGCTAATCTCCTGGCCTACAGGGACCTGAAGAAGGCTATCCTGCAGCGGGTGGGTCGTATTGCGGAACAATATCGCCAGCTGTTCCAGTCCTTGAAGCTGGGGAAAAATGACCACCCATTTGCTTTCTCCCAGCAGCTCCGAGATGCGTGCCAGAAATTGCTACTGGCGGGGAATCGTGAAGTTGGGGGAGTGATCGACCAGGTGGTGCTGGAGCAGCTGGTTCGTGGACTGCCAAAGGGGACAGCGGAATGGGTCCAGTGTCACCGCCCGGCATCGTTGGAGGAAGCTTTCCAGCTTGCGGAGGACCATTTGGTGGCATACCCGAGGGCGGAAGAGCCCTCTTCTCTCTCTCTCTCTCTCTCTCTCTCTCTCCCGACTGCTGTTGGCGTGGGTGGTTTTATCCACTCTCCCTGTGCTCAAAGGAATTAGAGACAGGTGTTAGACATAATTTAGCTCAGGTGTAAGTGCCCTTACTGCTTTCTCTCTCTCCGGACGGGCACTTGACCACGCCCCCGCTGCTACAACAATGTATATATTTAAAGTAACAGTAAGCATTAAATGGTATAATGGTTGTAAATTACTCTAAATAAGCTTAAAGTAAAAGCGCTGTTGAATGAACTCTAGTGGATTTAATTGAAACTGTTGGTTTCCAGTAAGCCTTTTTTTTAATATTATGTGTGGTGGGAAATAATTTGACCTGTCTTAACTCGCCTGTGATCTTCTCCTCTTTTATTCAGCAATAAAACACATGTCAGCCAGCCCAAAGGTGCTGTCACCTTTTCAACCAGACAAGAGAGAACCATTTACAGTCAACAAATGAAAAGAGATGTAGCAGGCAAGAGAAATCTATACATGGCTTTAGGCTATGCTTTTATACATTTTTGTATTCTGTTTCTCTCTTCCTCTCTCTTTCTCTATATTCTTTTTGCAAAAGCTTATAAAAAGTCTGATGGAGAGAGAATGCCAAGTGACATTGGTTGAAGGGTTGTTTGGGATTCCTGGTGCCTAGGGACGGCCGTGTGTGAAGGTTAAATATGTGAAGCCGAGCTTGGAGACAAGGTCAGGAAGTGCGTAAACAGGGAGCACTTTAGGGCAATAGAGTATAAAAGAGAGATATTGAGTGATAGAAGAGAGTACATGTTTCGGATGAAAAAAACAAGATTTCAAAATAAGCGGATATGGTTGTTATGTGGGGCTTCATTCACTAGCTCTTGTTTGGAAGCAGGGTTATTATGAAACGTGTATTGTGGTTGTTATGTAAAGTGTGATCCAAACGTCTGAGACCACAAGTCTCAGTTTTATTTTGCATTCTTTTCTAACTTAATACAACATTTTAGAATTACAGTTCACTTGCATTATCAACTGAGGCTGTACAATCTAATATAAAAATATTAAAGTCATTCATTGTTCATATCAACATGATAATAGCATGTTATGACTCTGGTTCTGAATATCTTCCAGTCATGATCACACACAGATGATGTCAAGGTAAGCTCAAATCATGAGATTCATCCACCAGATGAGCAGTGCCTAAACACAAATCACATTTAGTGTTCTTCCGCTAATTGCTTGCTTTAAGTTTCAACCATAGATGTTGCTAGAGAGCACAAAGTTTTGTAGTGCAGCTTTAAGCTTTATTGACAGCATGCACTCAAGCTGGTATGGACTTTGTGAAGTTTGTGCACAACCTGATGGTCTCTATTTTCAGGACTACTCCAGGCACAGTGCAATGCACACTGACCGTGCGCAACGTCTTATCTAATTTTCATGACAGCACTAATTCTAAGTGCAATATTTGTGCCAAGTCAAAGTGCAAGTGGGTGTAGGTGGGAGTGTTTGAGCTATCTGTGGGTGTATGTGCACAAACTGTGAATGAATTGTATGCTAATGAAGTGGTGCAAAGCGCAATTTGCTATTTTCCTGAGAAATAGGTAATTGTGCCAAAAGTTTCAGTACCACTTCTGTTTTAAGCACAAGGTCTAAACTTATTTCCTGCATTTGCAGTTTGGAGATTCCACCAGCAGGTAGTAATACATTTGTCTAAGAGTGATTTATTAAGTCACTGCAAACTGTGCTAGAGAAGTTAGGGGTAAAATGTTTGTATTTGGGGAGGTGGTTATTTATATATTATTTTTTTTTGCCACTTGATTTTATAATTGCATTTTCATTTAGTTTGAAATGTAATTTGAATTTAGAACTATTTTTTTGTTTCAAAATATAATAAAATAATATAAGTTGTTCGTGTTTCACATACAGTCGACTGGTAGAAGTGAAATGCGTGCAAATCATTAATCATAAGTTCACTGAGATCACCTGTGCTTAGTTTGCTAGTGTGTATACGTTCCTCACTTGCTATTGTTTCTTTGTTTCTTGGACTGTCTTTGCTGCTTGTATGCTAAATCTTTGTTAACTGCCTGGTTATTTTTTGCCTCTTGTGACCTATGCTTGGATTTACAATAGAGATTTTTGCCTAAACAATTTTTGGACTTGTTTGCATGTATTTAGATTTTTCCCTTAAGAACTCTTTGGATTCTATATCTTTTAGTTTCCATTGTTCAGTTCTGAAAATCTTCAGTTTGCTCAGGAATTTAATCCCCCTCAATTTGTAATACAACAAAAAGACTTCAAGTAAAGACTGTTTATTTTCTTCAACATTTGCCTTCAGTGTCTCTCTGCATTTGGGTCCTCACTGCCTCTGTAGTGTAGTGCTTTAACCTTGGTTTTAGCAACAACACATCCGGAGCAAAAAAAAATATATATATAATAGGACAAAGCCGGTGCAATAATAGGAGACGAGCCTCAGAATTAAATTACACTTGACCCAGCCCATTAGCGATTTGCTCGCACAATTTCTCCAAAACCACTTGTGCCTAGACTTAAAGAAAATACCAAACCTTCATTGCCATGCCCACTAAATTTGCGCATATAACATATTGCATAGTGCTTTACTTAGTGCTCTTAAAATAGGGCACAATGATTTGAGAGTGGCACAAAAAGCATTACATTTTCTTCAGTGCAAGCAAAAAATGACTTTTTGTATAAAAAGTTTGTTTGTTAAAAAAAAGAGTTAACATAACGTGGCACGGTGGAGGGCAGGGCCGGGTCGTGACTCGACACAGCCAGTCCCGTATTGGGCTAATCAAGCCACCGAGAGGGATAAAGGCCGATCGCAGAGGACATGTCCGTCGTCTTATGTGTTTGTCTTTTGAGTTTTACATTAAACCTTTATTTGTACATCAAGCCGGTCTCTCGCCTCTTCCTTGCCCGTGAGCGCGAACTTCTTTACATTGGTGCCGAAACCCGGGAAGGAGGAGGGATGCCCATCGGAGAGTCCTCGACACTGCTGTCCACCCAGGGGAGCGCCGCTGCCATCTGCCGGGTGACAAAGTGGCCCGACCGCACGGACGCGGGGAATGGCCGCCGTCCGCGGGGCGAGTGGGGACTGGATTCCCCGACCGCCTGGAGCGAGGGAGCTGCTGCCGAGCGAACACTCTGTGGAGTGCCCTGCCGTCCCTAGAGACGCAGAGGGGTCGAGGGAAGACCGCCGTCTGCGAGGGGAGGAGGGAAGTAACTCCCCGACCACCCGGAGCGGTAGGGCTGCTGCCAGGGGCGGAGGAATGTCTCCACACGTCGCCAGGAAAGCGGAGTGGTGTTCTGTCCGCTGGGGGTGGGAGGTTGACTCCGGTTCGCCCGGAGAGGAGCGGCTGTCATCCGTCGGAGATTGTGGAGGAGTGTTCGAGGACCACGCGATGGTACATTAGAGAACCGGTGAGTGAGCTTTTTCTCTCTCTCCTCTCTCTCTCACTCTTTCACACCATGTTGGCCTTTTCCCTCGCGTGCCCAATCAGGCCGATTGGGGACCGGGCGTGCAACATTCCAGCCCGGCCCAGCCCCGACCCCCTCCACTCCACACATAAGTATCACAAATATGCTTACATTTGATCTAGTAACCTACAAATATTGAAGACTCTTAAATAGTTCTTCTACATTTTACATTATAACTTTTTTTGTTTAAAATATTTCCAGCTCTGGTGGCTATTCCAAATGGGTAGTGCAATCCATGCATTATGCAGAGGCGCTTAAGATGGCGACCCGAGTTCAGTCTGGTTCATGTCATTGCCATTCAAATCCCCCTTTTCCTCCCTATCATTTTTCGTCACTTCTCACTGTTAATGTCAAGAGGAAAAATAACCACTTTTACAAAATAAAGGTTGCAAAGATGAAAAAAGGACGAAAGTGTCATGTGCTGGGTTTGTTCTCTCTCTCTTGCTCGCTCTATTTCTCTCTCTTTGGCCCTGCCTGTCTATTTTCCCACCTGTTCCATATAGCAATTAGTGTTCGCGCTGCTTCTCTGTTACACCTGTTCTCACTTTATTCTCATTACTTTCTCTCTACTTCTAGCGTTTGTTCCCTTTGTTCCTTGTCAGATTATTTCGTGTATACGTGAGTTATGCCTGTGTGATATGTTGTCTCCATGAGGATTTACCTTGTATTATCTTGTCTAGTTGTGCTCGTCTTGTACGCTCTCTCTGCCCTGTCATCCTGCCGCTGGTGGTTCTCTACAGTCTTCTCCCTACGACTTTGTGGACACTTACAAGGACTGTGTTGCTGCTTGGTGAATCACCAACTCCGCATATTATTTCCAAGACAGGAGTCTTTCACGTTTTGCTGATTTCCTTTAAAGTACACCATCTTTTGTGTTATTCCAGTTCTGTGTCATTGCTCGACAGACTGCCTGAGTTTTTCATTATTAAAGACTATCACAAGAACTTGCCTTTGCACTTGGATCCTCTGTTTCCTCTAACAGAAAGAGTCAGTATTGTGAATCTGATTCAGAGCTGTTTATTTACGAAAGGGCACAGTGGGACAGTCTCCTAAGGGGCCGTTCACACCAAATACATTTTTGCATCAGTTTGTGCTGCCTTTATTTCAGTTGTTTTTCTAACTAAACATGTGCTAGACAGACCTCTTTGACCCCTGCACAGCATCTCACTTTTTTTTTTCTTTTTTTCTGCGTCTCGTGCAGGAGATGCTGTCAAGTGAAGGAAAACATCAGCTTTTAAAAACATGACTAAAAATGATTGAAAGTTCAACAATAAACTGAATGGTAAGCAATTCTGACCAAGGCCCTGAAGCACAGAGTTTATGCCAGCAAATCAAGCAACAAAGAACCATATGAGATGTCACTGCTCAGCCATCCATTCATCCATGCATCAGTCTTTCAGTCACTCCAGTGCATGGCCCCATCCTAATGCAGTATGCAGATACATAGGGTTGAATTCATCACCACGCTGTCATCTCAAGGGGTTCAGTCTGACATACCACATTTGTTGTACTTTTTCTCCACCCAAAGTGGAATTCTCTTATTCAACCAGCCAGCTGTTCAACACTGAGTCTCTATCTCTCTCTGCAGTGCACGGCAAAATGCAGTTCCCATGCTGCTATAGAGTGCCAGAAGGTTTGATTCTATTAATTAGCTTCCATTTATTGATATACTGTATGGTATCCTCTTGAGAGAAAACAATATATTCATCTCTGCTCCTTCCCATCTCTTTTAATTTCTCTGTCTCTCTCTTGCTATCTTACTCTCTCTCGCTCTCACAAACGTGCAGGATAAGGACTGGTAAGAGGCGTGTGAAATCGCTTGTCTTCACAAAGCTGGTGGAATGAGCATCCATTCTGAAACAACAGCCATTGTTCTGTTATTGACCACCTACCCACCAAAGAGCAAAGAGTACAATCGTGAGATACTGCAAAAGCAAAATGGCAATTGAGGCATTTCCTCCCCTAGCTATGAAACTGGGCTTCTTCATAACAGTTTTATAGGGATACTGAAAATTCTGTTATCATTTACTCATATTAATGTTAACATTGCCTCATATTGTTCCGAACCCCTGACTTTCTTTCTTTAGTGGAAAACAACAGGAAATGCCTCATTCCCTTTCATTGCATTTTTCCCCATACAATGGAAATTAATGGTAACTGAGACTGACATTCTGCCTAACATTAACTTTTGAGTTCCACGGAAGAAAGTCATTCTTGGAAAGAAAATTTGGAACAACATAAGGGGTAAATTCATGTTGGCAGAATTACATTTTTTGAGAACCATTGGTGAGGCAACATAAAGGCCAGGGTGGCACTTTTCCACCCAGATATACGGCTGGTCCACTGCCGGAATATCCTAACAGTTTGCCAGTGTGATACACACAAAGCATGTACACATTTGTGTTATTGTGTTATTTTCCCTTTAAGATTATTGTTCTAAGTTAATCAGTGTTTAAGTATTTATTTCCTTTTACTTTGTCCAGTTTTGAAATGTTGAATATGTGATGACGCTTACATAAATGAAAGAAAGGGGGACTCTTATTTTGACATGTTCCTGTACTGAAGAAATGCTAGAGAGATTGCGGGCAAAGTAGTTAATGTGCGTGCTCTTCCTCATACCAATGGAGAAGCTGTGAAAGAGGAGATGTGATTCTCCTGTATCCCCATTTTCTCCTGTTTTTACAGGTAAAATATGTTTGAGTTTTCCAAGAATACAAAAGTGATGTAAAGGGCTCTACATGGATCTTTATATGTAATAATAGTGTTGTATTGCTTCATTTAGGTGACAGAATTAATATTTGTTTATGTTAAAGAGTTGTTTAAGTGTTAAATGCAGAGCCTCTTTAAGGCTCGCTCTGTGATTACACGCTTGCTGGTCACTTGATATACCGGGAAAATGTGTATAAAGTGTATGAGTATTCATGCTAAATTCACTCTTCTGAGGAGAAATCTGTGAGGTTTTTATTAACAATATTCTTAAACATAAAGTAGATCTAGTTTAAATAGATAGACACGCAGAGAAAAAAGAAATTGTTGATAATTGAAACTGACTTAATGTTGAAAATAAATATACCAACAGAGGAGATGTGAAAGAGCAGTCTCTCCTGTCATATCATTTTCTCCTGTTTTTACAGGTATAATTCTGTTTGCCTAGTATTCCTTAGCGGGTCTGCAACACCAATATAAAGAAACATTTGTTTTTGTTTTAAATAAGGAAACTTTGATAGGTTTATTGTGAATTGAAATGGGTCTCGGCATGCTACTCACAGAGATGTTTATGTTTTGTGGTTCACTCAGCATTGTTTACAGCTCAGCAGATACAGTAATTGATCCACATTGTTTTGTCTCACTTTATTTGTGAACATTAACGCCACGCAGAAATGCATTTCTGCGGGGTACTTAACAATCAACACACAAACATCATCCACATACAGTAATAAGATAACCATGTGTTGTCCTTTTCCCAAACCTGTCCTCTTTTTGGACTTGTGGCCTGGGATTTGTAAAGTTCCTAAAATATCCAGGTTTTGGCTTTGTTTTTACATTGACGTCACTCTTTACAGTCGTCACGTGGTATTTGCAATTTGTAAGCGGTTTAAACATAGCACATTAGATTAATTTTACCTCGCTCTCTCTTTGCACGTGCTGTTGTGTGTGAGAGTGAGATAGCTCGATTTGTCTTTTGGCAAATTTTGTTAATTTGTGTTAATTTATGTTGTTTTACACTTTACACTTACAATTTTGCCAATAACACACTTTTAAACTTAAAGAGAGCACTGCCAGCACAGAAAGCAAACTTTAATGAACAATTATGCAAAACGGTCTACTTTGCATACAAGGTAATATATATCAGTGGCGGCTGCTGGTCTTTCAAAGAGGGGAAGCTCCTTTTCGGCCTACATTATAAACTTGTCCATTTATTTAAAAGTAAATTCTGCCCTGTGTTCCTTTTCGAGAAAATGCACTGTGACCATGTGGTACCAACTAGGCGTCTTTTCCAGTGACTTGACCAGTGTCTTCTCAATGGCCAGCAGAGCTATAAATAATCTCTTACATTGATCATCTTGCATTTTATTTAAACATATTTGTGACACATTAACTCGAGCAAATCAAACGTCAAATTCTCAAAGTGCAAAAGTATAACCAAGAAGCGTGTTCTTCAGTGCAAAATGAATGCAACATAACAGCATCAATGATTATGTATTCATAAACAGAGTAAATTATATTAATTAACCAAGAAAGAAGGATGTGTTCAACCAAACAATGTTAGAATCTCAATAACCACTTGGATGTTCCTCTAAGCTCAGATGTCGTTTAGTTGCATTTAATTCAATGTGACAATTAATGTAAAAATGGACTAACAAACAGTATACATGATGATTTGTTTCAATGTTGTTTTTGTACATGAATTTCAAATAAATGTTTTCCCCTAAACTACATCGTTAATAAATACATTTTTACGTAAAAAATTTACAAACGAGAAATTCGTTCTGCTTGCATTTCATGAATGAATGAACGAATGATCTAAAAAAAAATATTAAACTTAGTAAAACTGAAACAAGGAATGTGGTGTATAATTGTGTGAAATGTATTTTGCAAACTGACTAGCAATTTCGCCAAACAAATATCAAGAAATGGGTTGCTGCAGTTTGTCTTTCGACTATACTTGAGAAATCCGCGATGGGACTGAGCGCCAGTGTTGCCAGATTAGAAATGTCGAAGTATCGTACCAAAACCTCAAAATTATCGTTTTTTAAAAAAAATTATCGTACACAAACCAAACGCATAAAATATAGTTATTTTCCAACAATTTTATTTTCCAAATAATTTTACAGCTAATTTGAACAACCTGTATAATACGCTCACATTAACTGGAGGAAGTCTGAATAACTTTTTTTTTCCAAAGTGCAAAAGATATGCCGAAAAAAAGTGCACAAAAAAGAAAAAAGTGCACAACACAAAAAAAGATTCAAATTCGATCTCTAAGTCGCTGTCATCATCGGATGCCACATCCACTTGTGCTGTGTGTGTGTGTGTTAGGGTGACCACCTCCAGTCAGACAAAATGTGGGACAAGTAGCATGGTAAAGAGGGACAATGTGGGACAGACGTAATAACTTTAAACTTAAGATATATTGTCTATCTAATTTACCCAGAAACATTTTTTAAACCCACCAACTAAAAGATTAAGACACTACCTGACCCAAAATATCACCCAAAGTTTCTACAGCTTAAGGCATAGGCCTAGGCCTATAAAAGACAAAACACTCATTTTTCCACTGAGACCGGAGCGAGGACATCTGTTACAATAGATGTTGCTTTGGTGCGGCCACACGACATTTTCTTAGCTATTTCAGAATCTGGAAAAATTACTGGGGCTAACTTGTTACTGCAGTCGGTAGAGCGATATGAATGTGTGTGATGTACGGCATGATAAACGCTTGTCACTTCTGCTGCCGAAACTTTGTCAGCCTGTGGGTCATTTGGTTTATTGAAAAACGATTGCACTGATTTGCATGTTTCTTGATGATGTGCTTTTTTTCTGTGGTACTCACATGCAACATGTCCCACAGAAAAACTGCTTTTGCATAAATACAAAAAGCTCTCTCTGCTTCGCCATCTACAGGTCTTAACCAAGAGTATCTTGCGGTCCATTCGCTATTAAAAGTGCATCTTCTCTTTTTCGTGGCCGCACTGGCCATGGCTGCTTAACCGACCGAACAGCGCACCCTCCAATTTGAGATTGTTGACAACGTTGAGGAGGCGTTCGTGCACCAGTCAACAGTTTGATTGACGTACGACGACTCAGCCTATCGACTACCGCATTTTTTGCTCTCCTCTGAACTATTGGGCATAAGTTAACAGTACGCCTATGGACGCATCCGTGTATTTAGGCAGGGTCCAATGAAAAAGCGGGACAGATGCTCAATTTGCGTGAGGCGGGACAAAGGGTAAAATTGCTGTACAGTACAACGTAAAGCGGGACAAGTGGTCACCCTAGTGTGTGTGTGTGTGTGTGTGTGTGTGTGTGTGTGTGTGTGTGTATACGTGCTTGCCTGCGAATGATTCGGGGTCTGAGAGAGAAGCGGTAGGATGTGTGTTTGGACGAACAACTGAAAACTCTGAAATTATCGTACATTATGGGATTTTTTTCATTATTGATCGTACATCGTACAGAGGTCAAAATTATCGTACAAATACGATAATTATCGTACATCTGGCAACACTGCTGAGCGCGAATAGCTTCAGCGACTTCTTATAGTACAGATTCGCTGTCAGTCAAAAGGAGACGCAGTCTTTCGACAGATCCTCCAATCATTACGCGGAAGCCCGGAGTCCGGGCCAGCCCACTCCTCATTCACCCCCAGAGACGCTGAGCGTCCGTGGGCGGGACATAATCGCAGCATTTATCCAATGACCGTCTAGTTTCAGAGCACTGAGAAAAACTGTTCAAAGCAGCCCCATTGAAGTCAATGGACGCTCGGCTTCAACAGGGAAATACACTGTGACGCTACGGGAATGTATGAGAATGAAATCGAGTCAGCCGACCTGCTATATGTAGCTGATTCTGAACGAACTCGTTTTCGAGATGAACATGTTCTAACGCATTTTTAGTCAATAAATTGTTTACACAATAGTACATTTGACCATTATTATTTTGACATTATAGGGGAAGCCGAGCTTCCCTTGCAGTCTTAAAGAAATCCCCACTGATAGATATATATATATATATATATATATATATATATATATATATATATATATATATATATATATATATATATAATTCTGCATCAGTAAAAAAATAATTTTACATTACTTTTAAAAATAACATTCCCCCAAAACATTACTTAAATACAAAAAATACAATTTCCAAACTCAATAGAGCAGCTGTTAAATAAAACAAATATTTAATCAGAATGGCACTTTCTATAAATTGTCATTTGTAATTACAATTTTTTTTATATTGTCTATATCAAGACAATATCAAATACTACTTATCTACTACAATGATCCTGAACACAGATGAGGCAGAGAGGAGAAACAAGCCCTCTCATTTGAGATACTATTTAAAGAAAACATTATGCAACACTGCAGTAGCTCCACAAAAGCACAAAACATCAGCCAAAGCAGACAGTGTGTCAGCAAAAATAAAGATTACATTTTCAGTGAAGTTGCCAACACCTGTGCACGGCAGGAGGACTGAAAATGATGTTATAATAAATTATAAAGTGTTGTTATTAGAGCTGGCACTGCTGATGGAAATATAATGCATCCAAATTGTCTGGCAATTTGATATATATATATATATATATATATATGTCACAGATTCCCTGTTGACTTTTGTTTTGTGCTTTTATGTTGAAGTTCGTGTTTAGTTCCTGTTTCCTGTTTGTTTTTTGTAGTCCTTTGTAGTTCCATTTTTTTTTTATTGGTTTTCCCCTGATTGTTTCCCATTCCCTGATTGTTTCCCCAGGTGTTCCTTGTTTTCCCTAGTGTACTTAAGCCCTTGTTTCCCCCAGTCTATTTGTTAGTTATTGCATATTCTGTGCTAAGTTCCCCGTGGTTTTCTTTATTCCTAGATTTTTGTTAATAAAAAGCTGCACGCATGTCTTCTCTTGTTGCCTGCCTCACCACAAAACAAAAGTCAACAGGGAATCTGTGACACTCTCTCTCTCTCTCTCTCTCTCTCTCTCTCTCTCTCTCTCTCTCTCTCTCTCTCTCTCTATATATATATATATATATATATATATATATATATATATATATATATATATATATATATATATATATATATTCTATCTACTCAACATCAGTTTCATGTACAAAAGTAAAGAAATGACTCAGGGTTGTAGTCCTTATGGGAAGAATTGCAAAGAAAAGGCCACTGTTGAAGCAGAAAAACAAAAAGAAAGGTTAGAGTGGGCAAATAAACACAGATATTGGACAACAGATAATTGGAAAAGAGTGTTATGGATCTTAACCCCATTGAGCTTTTGTGAAAACAGCTAGACTGTAAGGTGCATGAGAAGTGATTGACATTTGTATCTTATTTTTAGTATTATTGTAAAATATATATATATATATATATATATATATATATATATATATATATATATATATTGTGGCTATTTTATTTTTTAACAATTTGTTATGACCTATTAAGGTAAATTACTAATAATAAACTTAGTTACTTAAAAACAACTAACCATGGTTATTGTACCAATACATGATCAACTATAAGTATTAGGCAAAGTGAATGTGTGAATATTGACTCATAAGTGCTGAGGAAACAGGAAAACATAAAAATTAAGAGAGTAGGCACAAAATATAGTAATAAAGTATTAGGCACTATAAGATTTCTGGCCTCGCCACTGGTATGAACTATGCCTATAGGTATTGAATATTGTATATACTGTAATACTTCTAGTATAAGTTTACAGTATTTAGGAAAAGCTTTATCACTGTATTCAACATTATAAATATCAAATATCAATACCAATTTACTAGACAAGTTATATTCCAAAGTATAATGCTTAGGGTTAGGGGTTTAAATGTGAGCAATAGTACTAGTAATGCTTGCCTTAGCAATCACCACTAATTAAAAATCACATGTATGTGATTTTTAAAATACAGAAAAATTGTGAATGAAAGATTAAAAGCAGAGGGAAAACAATAGGACAAAGAAAAATAACCACTTTCAGTCCACACCGATTTCCACTTAACAATGCTCAGAAATATTGCATTGGCCAAGCATAATTTAAAAATCAGAGTGCAGAGTGCATCAGGCACTCATGAGAAGTCTCTTATTACATTGTTCTTCACCTCTCTTGAGAGACATGTCTCTCTATCGCAATCCTTACTAAAATTCATGGAGAGCCACTTGCGTTGTGATGTCATTACATTTCTCAGAGGTCAGCATGAGGTCAGCTGAACGACTGCTTTCATTGACCAGGCTGCTCTTCAGGGCTTCACAAATACAACACTGAGCAGTTGACCCCTGACAAGTCCTCCTCTGAACGATCAGCAATCTGGCTCTGTCTATTTACACATATGTTCCCATTGGGCAAAAAAAAAGGCAATTTAGTGCAGAGTGGACAAGTGCCAGTTCTTTTTTCATCCTTTTTTTTTAATTAACTGTTGCGTGTGGAGTGGTTTATAATTAATTCACTTCATCAAGTCCAAAGCTGTGAAAAACATATTGTTCATACAAGCACACTCTAAGCCACGCAGCTTTAATAGACATAAAGGTTTGCTGAGAGAAATGTCAGGGATATTTTCATAATAGGTGAAAAGTGAGAAAGGAAGGGCGAGAGTGACAGAGGATGAATGGGATGAAACAGTACAGGAGAGAGAGAGAGTAGAGAGTGGGAGGGGAAGTCCATGCAATTTGGTGGAAATGCAGTCATAAGCTTGCGCTGGCTTATCGCTGGGGCATGTCACATTTTCAGACTCAAAGCGAGATGCAGAAAAGACGTTTTCCTGGTTGTTTTACAGCTTCATACTGTTAAAATATCTATTGCCCATTCACAGTGAGAGCAGTGAAACCAGAAAATGTATTGGCATGGTGTGCTCCCATCATTCAGACACTAATGCTGATTAAGACAAAATTGTGTCATCATTTACACACTAATGTTGTTCAAACCATATTCTTTTCTTTGTTCCGTGGAACACACAAAGGACATTTTAGGCATTATTTTTCAGTGGTGAGGACTAAACCTTTAACATACTGTCTTCTGAGTTATGTAGAAATATTTTATGTTCAGAGTTTATAATCACATATTTGTGAAAGTTATTTCAATATATAAAATCTCTAGGTCTTTTATTTTGCATCCAAGTTTAATTAGACAACTCCTGAAATCAAATATAACTATAACCTCAAAATATATTAAAGAGTCCATGAAATACAAATTTTACTTTTATGGATTTTAATCCATGTCTGTACCTTAGATTATTCATTTTACACTCAGGGCTGTATACATATTTTTGTCCGATAAAATGCTCTCTAGAATGAGAATGTCCTTTTCCTAATTACATTTACATTTTACATTTATGCATTTGGCAGATGCTTTTATCCAAAGCGACTTACAGTGTACTTATTACAGGGACAATCCCCCCGGAGCAACTTGGAGTTAATTGCCTTGCTCAAGGACACAATGATGGTGGCCGTGGGGATCGAACCAGCGACCTGCTGATTAACAGTTATGTGCTTTAGCCCACTACAATGCAATGCAATGATTCAATGCATCTATAATATATATATAAAAACAACGCTTCCAGAAATGTAGTTATAGTAGCATTCATTCTATGAGACTACCTGTAGGTTGAATATATCAATAAAATAATTGTCATGATTTCATAGGGTCTTTATGTCATGATACAGAAAACCTGCATGAACCTTGGATTAATGCATTATGAAAAGGTTGTGATGAAATTATAGGCCAAAGGATGAAGAATAAATGCACACCACTGTTACTTATATCCATTCATCTATTGCAGTGCATCCACCATGATAGAATTAATGTTTGTCTTTACAAAACAGCAAACAAACAAGCATAATCTCCTGTCTCTGCCAACAAGAAAAATAAATAGAATTTGGCAGTTAAATCCATGACCAGCATTTTCTCTATTGAGAAAGAGGATAAATATTAGTTTGGCAATGGGAAATTGGCTGTGTGACATTTTTAATAACGCAGCATTGGTTTAAAGCCTGGTGAATTTGCTCTATAAATAAAAACCTACAAACACACAGATACACAATGACTAACAAATAGACATCCAGGTATTTGCACATTTCATTAAGGAGGCACAGGCCACTACTGTATATTAGACCATGCACCATGGTAGTATCATAGCATTCTTGATCCTTTATCCATGTAAATACCATGGTACATATCAAAGTACAAGGTCTTACAAATACAAAGGCCTTGTAATTTCTTAATTTTGATATTTGCCATGGCATCTCATCTTTCAAAAAGAAGCTATTTACTTTAACATCCTTCAGTCTGGAGACAAAGGCTATTAGTGTGCAAACACATCTGCTGCGAGACCTGACAAACTCATCTCCACAAAGACATACCAATTCATTACCGATCGCAACCTCACAGGCAATCCAACACTGTCTTTCTGTTTTGATAGGGCTGATAATTACTTGAGAGCTTTGGTACTTTTCTGTCCGATAAAGACAATTCGAAGCCCTTCCAAAGTGACTGATGAGATTCTAATGGTCTGCTTGTAAGTCCATCAGACCCTGGCCTATCTTCAAAGAGGCAGTGCAGCCTAACAAGCCTGCCTTACTCTTCCCTGTATTCCTTCAAAATAGATAACAAGAATGCACATCTTCAGACGGTGCCACAGATGGCTGCTTCGGTGTGGAGCTCTCCAGCGTTTTTGTTACTTTTGTTTGTCATGTTTTTTTGTCACTCTTTCCCAATCAGTTTCACTAGGGATGCATACATGCATGATAATACATGATAATTGCTGCTGGTGTTTGATTATTCTGAAGTTTTATTAGACAGCTTAGTTTGAGGTGCAGCGGTGCTCTACAAGTGATCCAAAAGACGCATGCGAGGGAAGCGAGCCGGCGCACTTGTGAAGCTTCGTCAATGCTGCTTTAGGAGTCCACTGCTGATTATTCATCTTGCGAATGTCCTCTCCCTCACCAACCAAACTGATGCTTCTGCTCACAAATAAGGAAATTTCTAACTCTGCTGCTCTGTGTTTAATGGAAACCTGGCTGAATGAATAGCACGGTTCATCTGCCAGGTTTCCAAGCAGTTCAGAGCAGATTGCATTGCAGAATCATCAGGGGAAATGAGAGGCAGTGGAACATGCTTTTACATCAATGAAAGTTGGTGTACAGATGCAGTAGCATTGAAGAATATGTGCTGTCCTAATTTATAAGTGCTCTTCATCAACTGTAAGCCTTTCTACTCACTGTGGGAGTTTTCCTCATTCATTCTGGTGAGTGTTTATATCTCACCACAAGCATGTGTGAATGTAGCATTGCAGCAGCTGACTGATCACATCACAGACATTGAGAAAAAAAAAAGACTAGGAAAGCTTCAGGCCCAGATGGTGTTTCAACTACCCATCTGAAAGTTTGCACTAACCAACTGGCCCCCATCTTCACACAGATCTTCAATAGATCACTGGAGCAGTGTGAAGTTCCCTGCTGCTTCAAACGCTCCACCATCAATCCAGTCCTTAAAAAAATAAAAATCACAGGGCTTAATTACTACAGACCTGGTGCTCTCAGGTTTGTGGTCATGAAGTCATTACAGAGACTGGTTTTGGCCTATCTGAAGGACATCACTGATACCCTGCTGTACCTACTTCAGTTTGCTTATCAAGCAAACAGGTCTGTGGATGATGCTGTCAATGTCCTGCAACACCTCAACAGACCTGGGACTTATGCAAGGATCAAGGATAAAAACCATCATGCCTGATCTTCTCTCAATCAAACTGACCCAACTCTCCAAGCCCACCCCAATCTGTCGATGGATAACCAGCTTTCTGACAGATAGGCAGCATCTAGTGAGACTGGGGAGACTCACATCCATGACCATCACTAGATGTGTTCTCTCTCCACTCTCCGATCTTCTCCCTGTACATGAATGACTGCACTGCAAATGACCCCACTGTCAAGCTCCTGAAGTTTGCAGATGACAAAATGGTCATCAGCCTCATCCGCGACTGGGACAAGTCTGCATACAGACAGGAGGTTGATCAGCTGGCTTTCTGGTGTGGTCACATCAACCTTGAGCTGAACATGCTCAGAACAGTGGAGTTGATAGTGGGCTTCAGGAGAAATCCCCCCACACTTCCCCTCCCACCATCTTGAACAGCACTGTGGCAGCAGTGGAGTCATTCAGGTTCCTGGGCTCTACCATCTCTCATGACCTGTAGTGGGACACCCACGCAGACTCCATTGTGAAGAAGGCTCAGCAGAGATTGTACTTCCTTCACCAGCTGAGGAAGTTCAACCTGCCACAGGAGCTGAGGACACATTTCTACTTGGCCACCATTAAATCTGTCCTGTGTACATCTACAACTATCTGATTTGGTTCAGCCACCAAATAAGACAGAAGAAAACTACAACGGACAGTCAATAAAGCTGAAAGGATTATCGGTGACCCCCTGCCCACCCTTCAAGGCCTGCATGTCTCCAGAGTGGGTAAACATTCAGGTAGAATCACTCTGGACCCACACACACCCTGCCCACTCCCTCTGTACCTTTGCCTTCTGGCTGGTGCTACAGTGCACAGAGTGCCAGGACATTCAGGCACAAGACCATTTTTTACCCTCAGGACATTTTCCTCATGAACAATTAAACTGCCTCAGGACTTACCCATAATTCAATAATGTAAATGCATATCTTATGTACATATGTAAATTCACATATTTAATTAACAACTGTACATTCTCCTACATTGTACATACATTACCACTTCCACATGTACATATGCTATACTGTTATATGTCCTATTATTTGTATGTCTATTTATATTCTTACCTTGTTTATATTCTGTTTCACTGTAATGTTCTGTGTGCACTTGTCTCTCCTATCACCAATAAAATGTGTACATGAGAACACAGCAATAAAGCTCATTCTGATTCTGATGTATGTAATCACATTTGTGAATGGAAGAAAATCTTGTTCTTGGCTTGACTATAGTGTAATATATAGTGGTAGTCAAAAGTTCACATTGAAAATCTGGGATTCAAAATCTAATTTAAACCTCAAAATTAGTTTTGAAAATTATAAAACAAAGAAACAATATGATTAAATACATATGCTTAGGGAATTGGCGACTTTGTGACAGGGTATATTTGCAACTGCCAGTATTCCTTACCGATTATATGTAGGGAATTAGCATAATGGTTTGCTTATGGCTGTAAGCATGTGCCTGCATCATTTTCCAACCACTAATGCAAGGATTTAGCTCAATAAGGGGATTAACAATTGATTTGGGGAATAATAAAATAATTAATGTTTATGTCCAATCAAAGTTTTTGGCCAGCGATGAGTTGATTGGCACGTAAGATTAATTCTGACAGCAATACTACTTTCTTGGTCATTGAAAATAATATCACAAATAGATTAAAATATGGTCTATGAGCAATGCAGCTATGAGCAAATCGACAGATTTCTAGGAACCAATACGATTTTATAAATTACACAGCCAATTTCTCTTTGAAGACAAACACGACTTTATTGCTAACCTACAACATTAAAATAACATACATAGACAAACATAAAACAGGTTGGTGAGTGAGCTGTAACAGAAGGTTAATTGAAATTATCTGTAACAGATAAAATTTAACTCTAGAGTCTATAGGCTATTCCCTCTGAACCATCAATGCATCATTTAGTATTGCTCAATTTGCAATCGGGTTACCTGAATTATTTAAATAAAACACCAGCACTTTGTAGCAAAAGTCCAGAGGTGTACTTGCATTTCATTGCTTTGCTTTGGTTCTGTGGCTGGGTCCGTATAATGTTCTGGTTGTGCTCTGTTGATGTTTTGGACCTCTGTTTAAGATCGTGGATGCCAGATAGTTCAGTGCTGAATGATCAGTCAGGGCATTGAAGCCATGACTTCAACATCTTTGGAGAAGTCGGACAGGATGGAGTTTGAAAACTGCCATGATGCTCTTAACCCTCTGGGGTCGACGGACATGGTGCGTCCTGCTGGATATTTTCGTCATTACAGCAGAAACAACTTAAAATACTCTGTCATTTTGGGGCATACAGATAAGTGTAAGGCATCATTAGAGACTATAAAGGGTCTACTTTTATTTGTGTACACTCACAATAACAACTAAATCTTGTGCTTTTGTAAAATAAAGAAAATAAAAAGGGTGAGCTTTCAGCAGTCTCTGTGTTCATGAGCATATTTCAGAAACATGTCACTAAAATGAACTGAAACTCCGCAAATAATTATCACACAAACATGAAACATATGTCTAAAGAAAGCTTAAAATGTCTACTTTTTAATAAAAAAAATTAAATTCAAATTTAAAACAAATATTCTCCTGCAATGCAATCTGTAAGAAACAAAGCGATATACAATTTTTACTGGTCTATCTAATTATCTGTAATGTGATCCCACCCACCAGCAGAGTGTGCCATTCATACGTTAATGTGCTGAGACGATCAACGCAAATGTACACGCCCCCTGACTGTAAGGTATAATGTAAAGACATTTCATTCATTTTTCTGCGCGTTTGCAACGATACACAATGGAGAAAGCTCCAGGATTGTAAAGAAGAGTTAACATTTTCCTCAGAAGAAGAGCGGGACTCCAATAAACATTTGTATTTTGAAGAGAGACTTGATCCAGTCGAGGATACAATTTAAGAAGAGTAAGTCATTTAGTTTTCATTATTTGACATGCTATTTTATATAAACATGTACATATTTTACTAGTGGGACAGTTTCCAGACTTGCCAGCCAGGATTCAGAGTATTGACATTTGAAATATGACCCCTAATAAGCAATTTTTAGTTACATTTAAATGCTGTTTCGGCTAAAGCAGGTATTTCAATTGTAAGCTGTATGATATAAATATGATATGTAATATGATATAAAAATAATATGAATGTTTAGATTATATTTTATCTAGTGTTTATAATGCCTCATTATCATCAACAAAGCTTGTGCTTGCAAATATTTGTTCAGGTTAAATGAGTAAAATGTACTTTAAATATGTCCATATTAGAAAATCACCATCTTATAATGATTTCTGAAGGATCATGTGACACTGAAGTCTGGAGTATTGATGCTGAATATTATGCTTTGATCACAAATTGCATTTTACAATATATTTAAATAGAAAACTGTTCTTTTAAATTGTAAAAAGTGTTCAGAATATCAATATTGTTTCTGTATTTTGGGTCAAATAAATCCAGTTTTGGTGAGCAGAAGAGACTTCTTTTAACAGTAGTGTAGATCTAAAATTAAGTAAAGTATTTATGTAAAGAAAATATATAGTCAGATTACTTCTTTTAACTTAAAACTTGATTTTGATCATTAAGTCTCCTCATATTCATCCTCTTTCTGTCACATTCATCATTGATAGGCCCAGGGGTGGGGTCATTGTCTCTCAGGTGTGAATTACAATCCATATTCATGATAGTTCACGCCTCCTTGCATACTACCTTTCAACACTAAAATTGTCTTACAAAAGTTAAATTACTATATTTTTTGTATGAATGAGTGATCAGGATGGTTTTCACATCCTTTTGTAGCAAAAACTCTAGGCTACAAGATTCAGCACTCAAAAGTCTTGTGGAAAAATGTTTAGTATGTGTTATATGACCTTGTTTCAGTTACTTAAAATTTTATTTTTTTTCAAAAACCATGCATAAACATTATTTTCTCAAAAATACAAACCTGTACATACATGTTGCTCACATATTATTGTAGCCCAGTTTGTGCTGAATACAGTGTTATCAGACTTTAGCCATTTTATACTTTTTTTAAGTAACTGAAAAAAGCACAAATGTCAAGGCATGTCAAAACTTCTCCAGGGCCCAAAATACCCTCAGACCCCAGAGTGTTAAAGAGTACTAATTTAGTACTCCATGGTTCGCGATTGGGTTACTCAAATTAGATTAAAGAAAGCACCAGATTTCTGCGAAGGTCTGAAGCTCTGTACTTGCATTGCGTGTTGTGTTCTTTGAAGTCCTTTGGCTTGGTTCAGTACCAGGAGGCCTTTGTTTGGTTTGATAGATGGGTGATGGAATGACCAGGTAGAGCCTGGAAGCGAGGCCTTCCACAAGGGAGACTCGGGACTTCCCGGGACAGAGGTCAAAGAGTGTGTAAGCAGTAGAGCAGAGAAGAGCCATAGAGCAGAGTAGAGCGAGAGGGGTTGTCCAGGCTGGTCTTTTAACCATTTCTGTTTGGTCACAACCCAAAGAGATTCTAAGCCAATCAGAGGAG
The DNA here is from genome assembly GCA_032164185.1 of Moxostoma hubbsi. NCBI lineage: Eukaryota > Metazoa > Chordata > Actinopteri > Cypriniformes > Catostomidae > Moxostoma > Moxostoma hubbsi. The sequence continues at coordinate 33,805,018 of JAVLUX010000001.1, read as the reverse complement.
GCTTTTCCGAGGGCCTGTGGTCAAATTGTTCTCCCCTCAAGATAATTAATTTATGACTCGCTGTTCTAAGTTTCCTCAGTTTTCCTACTCAGAAAAAGAGCACACTTTTATCCTGACATTTATATAATGAAATCGGTGCAAGACACAAGATATTTTTTAACATCAACATTCTCTACGTAAACAGACAAGCATTTACATATGAAACATGACATAATTTCTCTTTGTAGTTACTTCACTACACATTAAAATTTGAATATACATTATTATACATTGTATAAGTTTGCAAAATGTATGCACATGTTCAGGGTAATGCATTATATTATTCTAACCACAGTTAGGCATCATGTGATGCATGTTAGCATATTAAACTTGGTTATGTGCGTTGTGAATTGTAAAGTCAGATTTGAGTCCAGCAATTTTATCAAAGTTCATAGATCCTTTTTAGCTGCAGATTGCTGAATAACAATCAGAGACGATGTCTCATGATTCCTCTTAGTTTAATTTTAATAATAGAAATTGTATATGTTCAAGAACAATGAAGGCATAGTATTGGAATTATGTGTTGTCCATTGCAATTAAGGGGGTTTCTTTAGGGGGTCTGCTTTAGAGCTGTGTCTTTGTAGTACGTTTTTAGCACATGATGATTATACTGACTATCACCTTTAAGCGGTCTCCTTGCTGAGATGGCTGAAATGGCTGTATCAGTCACGTGATGACCATTAACGTTTAGTCCATTTCTGATTTACAACATGGACGAGGAGGGGTCTTGGTGCGTCCACAGATCTACCTTTATCAAGATGGTTAAGGTTAGGCTGATGTGCATTTCGTCTCATTTCCACAGGATTGATTAAGACTTTAGGGCCCTATCTTGGCTGAGTCTTTACATTTCTTGCCCTGAGGAATTCCAGTGTGGACTGCTGGCCTCTGTGTCTTCATTGTTATTACTTGGAAGGAAATATCAGTGTAAATCCTGGATTTAATTCATTCTGCATAGAAATCGTTAATTCCTCTGCCAGGGGTGGACTGGGAAGAGATATCAGCTTGGGATTTTACATAGAAACTGGCCCAAAAACTGTTGAGCAGTGGGGAGGGGTCGCTGTCCTTTTCTGCATGACGCTGCCTCCTTCGGCATATTGCGGCACCGTTTTGTGGCTTGTTCTGCATTAAGCGGGCCATTCGGCTGTTTAGAGGCTGGCCTGGTTCTCCCGATGGCTAGTCCGCCCATGATCGGCCCCAAAGTGCATCGGCCCACCGGGAAAATGTCCGGTATGCTAGATAACCAATCCAGCCCTGTCTTCTACCCATAAACCCTACATTTGGAAAAATCTGCATAATTTCCAGCAGATGTCCTACACAGAGTTCTGTGAGCTGAGTGCAAGGCGATCATCTGTGTTTCGCAACTGCTATCAGGTCATTCAATAATGTGCGTAACAAAGACTGCGTAATATGCGTATAGGGAGCAGCAGCCCTGATTTCTAGGATACTAGATAAATAAGCATATATTTGAATTTAGCCTTGTTAATTATTTTGTACGAAAGGTCAGATTTCCTTGGAACAGTCAGAAATCATGCCAAGATAACATGAATCATCAAGTTCATGGAGTCCATGCCAGTTTGAGTGCATACTGTCATTAAAGAAAAAGGGGAATATACCAAATACTAAGAAATTCTTTTTATTTGAACTTTTTACTCAAATCGCAGTACTCATTATATAATTTGAGATCTTAATAGTCATTAAAACTAATTTTTTAACCACTACACAGATTTAACATTAGCAAACTGTAGTTTTTGGCACGTCATTTAGAACATCTTCTTTGTGCATGACACAAGCCATTTTTCCAACAATTGTTTACAGACAGATTGTTTCACATTTAATTGACTATATCACAATTCCAGTAGGTCAGAAGTTTACATACACTAAGTTAACTGTGCCTTTAAGCACCTTGGAAAATTCCAGAAAATGATTTCAAGCCTTTAGACAACTAGCCAGTTAACTTCTGATAGGAGGTGTACTGAATTGAAGGTGTGCCTGTGGATATGTTTTAAGGCCTGCCTTCAAACTCAGTGCCTCTTTGCTTGACATCATGGATAGAAAAAAAAAAAGTGAAAGAAATGAGCCAAGAACATCCACAATCTGATTCATCCTTGGCAGCAATTTCCAAATGCCTGAAGTTACCACGTTCATCTGTACAAACAATGTGTTTCCCAACCACTGTGCCCACTAATGTGCGTGAAAAATTGTCATGTGTGCCATGGCAAATTATAAAATTCCTCAAAATAAGTATATTTATATACTTCTAAAGTATATTTTCCATTACAAAGTATTTTATGCAAACAGATTAAATATTTTGTCCATCATAACATTTTTGTTCTACCAAAGTCTAGTCCACTGTCAAACGCATCTCCTCACATGCCCACAAAATGATGGTTCATCATCACATTTATAGTAAAAACATTCAGTCAATGAACTGAATAAAGTAATAGAATACATGTGTACAATGTATTGTTTTACTCAAAAACTAAAAGCTGTTTATTTGTGCACAGCATAGAGTTACAGATGTTATGAATAGATGTGGCTTACTTGTCGCATTTCTTTCATAAAGCAGAATATGAGAAACTGTTACATACGATTACTAAAAGAAATCCTCATGTTTTAAACAAGTCCAAAACACTGTGATACGATGTGTAGATTCTGAGTTACTGTAATATTCACGGAGCTCGTTTGACATCTGAACCAGTGAATGCAAGCTGGGAAGCTGCTCATGGGTCCTAGTGCCTGGATCCAACCACTGTCTGTGCGACTTATGTGTGTGTGTGTGGGGGGGGGTCTCAACGCAAATTCACATCACATCATCAATAAATACAAGAGAACCAGTTCCATTGGCAGCCATACATGCCCACGCCATGACACTACCACCACCATGCTTTACTGATGAGGTGGTATGCTTTGGATCATGAGCAGTTCCTTTCCTTCTCCATACTCTTCTCTTCCCATCACTCTGGTACAAGTTGATCTTTGGCTCATCTGTCCATAGGATGTTGTTCCAGAACTGTGAAGGCTTTTTTAGATGTTGTTTGGCAAACTCTAATCTGGCCTTCCTGTTTTTGAGGCTCACCAATGGTTTACATCTTGTGGTGAACCCTCTGTATTCACTCTGGTGAAGTCTTCTCTTGATTGTTGACTTTGACACACATACACCTACCTCCTGGAGAGTGTTCTTGATCTGGCCAACTGTTGTGAAGGGTGTTTTCTTCACCCGGGAAAGTATTCTTCGGTCATCCACCACAGTTGTTTTCCGTGGTCTTCCGGGTCTTTTGGTGTTGCTGAGCTCACCGGTGCGTTCTTTCTTTTTAAGAATGTTCCAAACAGTTGATTTGGCCACACCTAATGTTTTTGCTATCTCTCTGATGGGTTTGTTTTGATTTTTCAGCCTAATGATGGCTTGCTTCACTGATAGTGACAGCTCTTTGGATCTCATATTGAGTTGACAGCAACAGATTCCAAATGCAAATAGCACACTTGAAATGAACTCTGGACCTTTTATCTGCTCCTTGTAAATGGGATAATGAGGGAATAACACACACCTGGCCATGGAACAGCTGAGCAGCCAATTCTCCCATTACTTATGGTCCCTTAAAAAGTGGGAGGCACATATACAAACTGTTCTAATTCCTACACCGTTCACCTGATTTGGATGTAAATACCCTCAAATTAAAGCTGAAAGTCTGCAGTTAAAGCACATCTTCATTTCATTTCAACTCCACTGTGGTGGTGTATAGAGCCAAAAAGATTAGAATTGTGTCGATGTCCCAATATTTATGGACCTGACTGTATAGTCAGTTGCAACTTTATTTCTAGAAAATACAGTAAATAAATAAATTATTTATTTTCTGTGCAGTTGCACAAATTAATTAGCAAGAACAAATCTACAAATCGGAAAAGACACAATTTTGTTGGTTTATCATTTTCCAATTAGCGTTCTTGGCATCTGTGACCTCGCTTTTTGCATTTGGTCTGCTTTTTGGTCTTCCACTAAGACCAAAAACTTGGAAAAGTTATTGAAAAGGAAAACTATCAACAATGTTTTGTGGGATAGTGGTGTGCCATGGGATTTTTTAATTGTAAAAAGTGTGCCATGGCAGAAAAAAAGTTTGGAAACACTGGCCTAAACCACAAAGAGTTCATCTGCAAAAAAGTGTCCAAAAGAAAACACAGCAGTATGTAAATTCTGCAATGAAATGCTTACCGAGACAGCTGGGAGAACATCAAACTTTTATCAGCACTTAGAAAGGAAGCATAAAGAAAGATAAGCTAAGTGTAAGTGATGCTAGCAAAGCTAGCTAGCTAACATTAGAAATCTGCCTCTTGCTGCATTCCATTCAACTTCCTTCTAGGAAAAGTGCAATGGAACGCCACTTGAAGTGGTAATTACAACTTGGAAAGTTGTGTGGAAATTTTAAACCCCAATTTCGCTGAGATGCAGGTGTGTGACATCACACAATCTTGTTGGCACCAAGGAAGAAGAATAAAATAAGTGATAAACATTCACTTTTATTAAATAATATTAATACATTAGTCAAAGTTCCTACATTACATGATCTTAAAGCATGTTTAACAAACGTTAGCAGAGTAGCGGGTGTTCAAAACATGGTAAATTATACTCTATTTTGATAATTGTACACCTGTAGCACAAATGCTAGGTTGCAGATTGTTTATGAATTGAGTTTATTGGAGACATCTGTGGGAACAGTCAAACAACAGCTAAGTTAACGGGCCATTGCAGTTTTGTTTCCTTAGATGTCATCTTCCGTGCATCTGGCATTGGAATGCCTTTAGTCTGAGATTGGAGCTATGAAGAGGAATATCCCACATCTGATTTGAATGGAGCACAGCATCTGTACCTAAACTCATCTTCATCCCTCACCCAAAGAGACTTAGCTATACATATTATCTACCTATATATTTACTGTTATTTAGGGTGCTAGTTTCAGTTGCTTGCCAGCTATTTGCCACCTAGCTAGGTGCACTACCTAATTTAATTAACATATACTGAGGTGCTACATGCCACTGTAAAACTCCCTCACTTGGGTGAGAGAGCTGGAGATTTGACAGCAGAGAGTGGAGACAGAGAAATGCACCTAAACTTTACATTTTAAATAGGCTGCTTTGCTTATGGTTGGCTTTCTCTGTTTTCTAGATTTAGCTATGTGGTTAGCAAATTGCACACATTTATGTTGTTTATAAACATTATATGGCTTGGTGTTGGTCCAAAAACAACAAAACAATTACTATATTGTTTAAGAAAAGAGTGAAGACTTAAGTATTTAATAATTGTTTGATATATTCTGTACATATTGATGGTTTCTATGGGAAGACTCATCCAGAAAACCTGATGTGATGCTTGCACAAAAATGTTGTTGTTTTAGGTGGATGGTAAAACTTGATAAAAGTGTTGAACAAAGATTGATAAGCTGATATCAGCTCCTTAGTGTTTGCTTGTATTTGTTTGCTCATAGAAAACAAAGAAAAAAGTCACACACATAAAATTCACCTCTGCAATGCCCTTTGATTACATATCAAGACATTTCTCATGGTACACTGATACACACACACACACATACATACATACATACATACATACATACATACATACATACATACATACATACATATATATATATATATATATATATATATATATATATATATATATATATATATATATATATATATATATATATACACATGTGGCAATAAAAGAGGTGAATTTTTTTTGTGGGTGTTTTTATGGGAATGTGGATCTTTCAGATCAATTAGAGGAGTGCATATGGTTTGCTTGTTCTACATTTTATCGTAATTATGTCATGCAGTGTGGGACTCGCACTAGTCTGGTGTTGGCTCAGTCTCGCCCTGCCTTGGTCTTGGTCTTGACTTGGTCTCGGTTTAGGTGGTCTTGATTATAACACTGGTATAAACACCATGGGACCATGCAGCCATCATACAGTTCAGGAAGGAGACCCATTCTGTCTCCTAGACATTAATGTAGTTTGGTGCAAAACAATATTGACATAACATGTAATGCAGCTCAGCAAGGAAGAAGCCACTGCTCTAAAACTGCCATAAAAGAGCCAGACTACAGTTTGCAAGTGCACATGGGGACAAAGACCTTCCTTTTTGTAGAAATATCTTCTGGTCTGATGAAACTAAAATTTAACTGTTTGGCCATAATGACCTTTGTTATGTTTGGAGGAAAAAGGGTGAGGCTTGCAAGCCGAAGAACACCATTCCAACCATGAAGCATGGGGGTGGCAGCATCATGTTGTGGGATGCATTGCTGCAGGAGGGACCGGTGCACTTCACAAAATATATGGCATCATGAGGAAAGAAAAATATGTGGATATATTGAAGCAAAATCTCAAGACATCAGCCAGGACGGTAAAGCTTGGTCGCAAATGGGTCTTCCAAATGGACAATGACCCCAAGCACACCTCCAAAGTTGTTGTAAAATGGCTTAAGAAAAACAAAGTCAAGGTATTGGAGTAGCCATCACAAAGCCCTGACCTCGGTCCGATAGAAAATATGTAGGTAGAACTGAAAAACTGTGTGCGAGAAGGTGTGTACAAACCCGACTCCGTTACACCAGTTCTGTCAGGAGGAATGGGCCAAAATTCCAGCAACTTATTGTGAGAAGCTTGTGGAAAGCTACCCAAAAGGTTTGACCCAAGTTAAACAATATAAAGACAATACTACCAAATACTAACAAAGTGTATGTAAACTTTTGACCCACTGGGATTGTGACGAAAGAAATAAAAGCTAAAAAGCACATTCTTAAAATAAAATAGTCATTCTAACTGACCTAAGACAGGGAATGTTTTCTAATTAATTATTTGTCAGTCATTGACATTAAATTTATTTGGCTATTTTGTACGTAAACTTCTGAATTCAACTGTATATGAATATACTATATATTAAACATTAGGAAATTGCAAATTAGAAGACTCTTTATAGACATTTGAACTTCACTATATAAACAGTATATACACTCACCTAAAGGATTATTAGGAACACCATACTAATACTGTGTTTGACCCCCTTTCGCCTTCAGAACTGCCTTAATTCTACGTGGCATTGATTCAACAAGGTGCTGAAAGCATTCTTTAGAAATGTTGGCCCATATTGATAGGATAGCATCTTGCAGTTGATGGAGATTTGTGGGATGCACATCCAGGGCATGAAGCTCCCGTTCCACCACATCCCAAAGATGCTCTATTGGGTTGAGATCTGGTGACTGTGGGGGCCATTTTAGTACAGTGAACTCATTGTCATGTTCAAGAAACCAATTTGAAATGATTCGAGCTTTGTGACATGGTGCATTATCCTGCTGGAAGTAGCCATCAGAGGATGGGTACATGGTGGCCATAAAGGGATGGACATGGTCAGAAACAATGCTCAGGTAGGCCGTGGCATTTAAACGATGCCCAATTGGCACTAAGGGGCCTAAAGTGTGCCAAGAAAGCATCCCCCACACCATTACACCACCACCACCACCCTGCACAGTGGTAACAAGGCATGATGGATCCATGTTCTCATTCTGTTTACGCCAAATTCTGACTCTACCATCTGAATGTCTCAACAGAAATCGAGACTCATCAGACCAGGCAACATTTTTCCAGTCTTCAACTGTCCAATTTTGGTGAGCTCTTGCAAATTGTAGCCTCTTTCTCCTATTTGTAGTGGAGATGAGTGGTACCCGGTGGGGTCTTCTGCTGTTGTAGCCCATCCGCCTCAAGGTTGTGCGTGTTGTGGCTTCACAAATGCTTTGCTGCATACCTCGGTTGTAACGAGTGGTTATTTCAGTCAAAGTTGCTCTTCTATCAGCTTGAATCAGTCGGCCCATTCTCCTCTGACCTCTAGCATCAACAAGGCATTTTCGCCCACAGGACTGCCGCATACTGGATGTTTTTCCCTTTTCACACCATTCTTTGTAAACCCTAGAAATGGTTGTGCGTGAAAATCCCAGTAACTGAGCAGATTGTGAAATACTCAGACCGGCCCGTCTGGCACCAACAACCATGCCGCGCTCAAAATTGCTTAAATCACCTTTCTTTCCCATTCTGACATTCAGTTTGGAGTTCAGGAGATTGTCTTGACCAGGACCACACCCCTAAATGCATTGAAGCAACTACCATGTGATTGGTTGATTAGATAATTGCATTAATGACAAATTGAACAGGTGTTCCTAATAATCCTTTAGGTGAGTGTATAGTGAGAGATGGAGAGTTCCTGTGAATACACTGCGTGTTTGCACCACGGGAAGACGGTTCCCTTGTAATTTCACCCAAACCAAGACACTGTCTTCTATAGCAAATGCCAAATTTCATCTCATAAGCAAATGATTTATACTGAATTTTCCTTTCTCTTTTGTTTTCTTTTTCATTCTTTCTCCTGTAGAATTTCTACCAGAATCAAGCTGCACAGTAATTGTGCAGATTTGCTGGAGTCATCCATCGGTAAAGCCATTTATCAAGTTGTTTACGCATTTCTGAGGAGAATAAAAAGCTCCCAGTTGTTCCTGAGAGGAGCACTTTTCTTTTTTTAAAGCTGATGCTCTGTCTCAAGCTATGAGGAAGGAATTTGTCCTTCACTTAATTCTAGAACAGCAGTGATTCTTCAGTAATAAACAGCAAATGCAAGCCAAAAATCATAAATACCACTCTTACCCATTTTTCATTTACCCTTTTACACATTCATACACCTCCTCAGGCTGTGTGTATGTGTGTCTTCATGGCAAAATAGCCTTTCTTTCTGTCCCTATCTATGCCTAATGGTACGTGTGGAATGGGACCCATTAGGTGAAGCTGTGGACTATGGCAACACCTATTCAACGGCTTCCCGATGAGACGGCCTCGTCTATCATTGCTCAGCCATGGCCACTCACACAAGGTCAGCATGTACTAATCATGCGTGACTGCTGCTTGCCAAAGAGAGAGGGAGGGAGAGAGAGATGTGAGCCACAAGTGGAGTAATGGAGAGAAAATGAGAATAGGTAGAACTAAAATTAAAAGTAAAATAGAAGTAATGGATGGATGGATGTCCATGAGATCCAGTGGAACTGACAACCTGTCCAGAGTTCAGAGGTCAACCCTGCAGAGAATCTACTCGCACTCAAAAATCCTGCTTCATGTGTACCAATGATACCAAAGAGAATACTACAGAATTAAAATGAAATAAAATAAAATGAAAATAAATGTCTCTTTTTATTTAGTCACCCTCTTGTGGTTCCAAATACATTTGTTTTGTCAGTGAAAAACAAAAATAATCTTAATGCAGCTCTTTCTATACAACAGAATAACCCTGTCAGTAAAGTTTCAAAAACGTCAAGGTTATTTATATAGCACCTTAAAAGTACCATGAGTGCTAACCAAGGTGCTGTACAACAATAGTGTTAATTTTGTCAGCCATTTTTAAATTTAGTCTTCGTCTTAGTCCTGTGTCAAATGTCCTTGTTAGTTTTTGTCATATTTAGTCAACAACCGTTTACTATTTTCTTTAGTCAAGTTTTAGTTGACTAAATGTCTGGGCATTTTAGTCTTTTATTAGTCAAAAAAAAAAAAAAGTATTTTAGTCTAGTTTTATTCACTGGCAATCATTTTAGAATAAAAAAACATTGAAAACATTATTAGAATAATTTTGATTAGCATTTTGGTCAATCTAGTCTAACCAAAAGAGATATTTATCATTTTATTCTTTATTTCACTCATCTCACATATAGATAAAACCATTATACAACCATTACCTGGATATACACGTGTTGAAAGAGCATAGTTTGCATTCTTGATAAAAGTGTCTGGTCTGAGGAAGCACATCCATATATTGAACATGTTTGAATTTGCATATTTTATTTTGAACCAACATGATTCAACAACTGGGGGCAAACACTCTCTTATAGAACAATAAGAGCAGCAGGACACAACAAAATATTTTGAAGCCAGTGTTTTTGTTGTTGCCTTAAGTACATAATATTAGCAGTGTAATATTAGTGCATTCATAGCTTAAATGCTAGGCAATCTACCGTCTCAGTTCGTTCCTTCATTCGTTCGCTATAAAGCACAGCCTGCACAATGTAGGCTTAACACCACAACTAACTGGTTGGCTAATATGTTACAGACTTGAAAATCTTCGTTATCATATTTATTGCAAAAACGAGATGTTAACTTATATCAATTCCCCGGTGGTTAGCCTTGATATGCCACTTCAAGTTCTTAGTGTTTTTTCCAGATATCTTATAACCACATTGCTTGCCGTCCAATATAATTAGGCACTCTGTTTTTTTTGTCTGTGTCACTGTAATGGAACCAAATATCTAAGCGCCTCTTTCACCCTAGCATGTTGCGTGCATCATCAGAGATTGCATACTCTACACAGTAAAGTATTCTTGTGCACCAGGTGTCGCACAAGCATGCAAAGCACAGGAAGGAGAACTGAATGAACGCTGTTTGAATGATCATTAGAGGGACAAACTATGGCCAATAATATTTTGTCTCCTCATTGTACTGACGACAAAAAGAAAGAGCGATATTATTAAAGTTTTTATTTTATGAATTACATCTTAGTCTCGTCTTTTTTCATAAGGAATATTGCATGTTAGTATAGTCACAGTCAGTGTATAAGGACTTTGTCGCCATCTTGTCATCTTCTCGTTTTAGTCAGGGAATTATATTGTTGACGAATATAATTAGTTTAGTTTCGTCTGACAAATGTAGTTTGTTGATGTGCCAACACAGTCGCGGGCCAGCTCAAGGGCCGGAGACTGAGTGCCCATTGCACACGGCACACTAGTCACGCTGGGAGGCATCTGTCGTAACCACAATGTGCCTGGGGACCCGGACTAGGGAAACTCATGCCCGTAGGAATGCTAGGTCTGACCAGGAGCTGAATAGGTGACGACAAGCCTGCGTGACGAGAACACGGTATGTGCCTTGGCACCATGCTCATCTCTTGACTCGGGTCTGTAGCCAGTGCTAAAGTGGTCTCGTATGCATCAACCTGAGCAGCGTGACCGCCGCTGAGGATGCCATATGCCCCAGAAGCCTCTGAAAGAATTTCAGTGGGACCAGGGTATTCTGTCTGAATGCATGCAGACAGTCCAGCACTGACTGTGCACGCTTGTTGGTGAGGCACGTTGTCATCGGGACCGAGTCTAACTCCATACCGAGAAAAGAGATGCTCTGAACTGGGGCGAGTTTGCTCTTTTCCCAGTTGACCTGAAGCCCCAAGTGGCTGAGGTGCCTGAGCACCAGGTCCCTGCACACACAAAACATGTCCTGCGAGTGAGCTAGGATTAGCCAGTCGTCAAGATAGTTGAGGATGCGGACACCCACTTCCCTTAGCTGGGCTGCGACTTTCGCAAAGGTGCGAGGAGACAAGGAAATGCCGAAGGGGAGGACTTTGTACTGGTATGCCTGACCGGAGAAAGGGTCTGTGTAGAGGAAGAATCGAGACATGTAAGTACGTGTCCTTCAGGTCTACAGCCACAAACCAATCCTGATGCCGGACGCTCGCTACAATTCATCTCTGCATGAGCATCTTGAACGGGAGTCTGTGCAAAGCCCGGTTCAGAACTTGCAGGTCCAAGATTGGCCGCAAACCGCCATTTTTGGGTATGAAGTAGGGGCTGTAAAACCCCTTCCTCATCTTGGCTGCAGGGACAGGCTCTATCGCGTCCTTTCATAGAAGGGAGGCGATCTCCATGGGCAAGGCAGCGGCGTTCTTGCCTCTCACCAAAGTGAAGCAGACGCCGTTGAACCTGGGCGGGTGCCTGGTGATCTGAATCACGTAGCCGAGTTGGACAGTCCTGATCAACCACTGATGGGTTGGGGAGCGCAAGCCACACCCCCAAGCTCCGTGCGAGAGGGACCAAAGGAAATATCACGTCGGACGTACCAGCGGGTGGGGCCTCACGACAGGTCGAGAGACATCAAGGCAATAACCAGACTCCTTGTGACCACTCTCGGAACAGACTGGGACAGGGAGGAAGATCTTCGTCCTTGTAGCCCATGGAGACCATCACATTGGGGGTGGGGGTGCACAGAAGCGGGAGGCCTGGTTCTGGGGTGGCATACCTGCCAAAGAGAACCGGTGGCCGGCAGTTGTAATAACAATGGCCAGGGAGACCGGAAATAGGGCCCAGGGAATGAGGAAACTGCTCTTTTATTGAGAATGTGAGTACCGGAGCCCATTGGGCTTGTGGAAAAACAAAAGTTAAACAAAACCAAGGATTCTCCACCCGATCCTCCGGCGGGGGAGGGAGTAGTCTGCTTACCAGCTCCCGTAGTGCAGATGCCTGAGTCCCATAGATAGATAGATAGATAGATAGATAGATAGACAGACACACACACACACACACACAACAGTTAGTTCTGGTCCTCGAATCTAATTGTACAAGAGACGTTCCATGAACACTGATGGTCTGACACCATCAGCACGCTTCACTGTGTGTATCTCTCCACTTGTGTTCATCGCCCTAAACTAAAGTGTAAGAGCAGTGCATATGTGTTGAGAGCTAATGTAGGTTGTGTCTCTTTTTACATCTATTTATTTCTTTACATATGTTAGCCAGCAGGTGGTGGCAAAAGATAATTGTGGTGTGTAATATGAGCCAGTTGGTGACGTGAAGTGAATCCATTAGTCATTATTTAAATAGAACAGCGCTCCTTGATCACTCGTATTAATACTAAATTACTTAAGCTAGGAAATGAACAACTAAATCATTAAGGCTCATCACAGCTGAGAGACACAACAGATTGATTGGAATACCCCCAATCAATAGATAGAGATACTTGGATATAGAGGAATAACCCCGCTTGAATGGCTTTTTTTATCACTCATAAAGCTGACCTTCAGAAAGCTGACAGCATCTCTGCTTCAGGTGATTGCAAACCCTCCGTATCTCTCTCTCTCTCTCTCTCTCTCTCGTACACACACACACACACACACACACACACACACCCATCCGTCCATCCTTGTTTATCCAATAACTTGTTAGAAATATCACAAGCCATGATACTATTTCTGAAGTTACATTTTTGAATCACTAACGGAGGCATGGATGCATCATTTGTTTTGAACCAGCAATGGCATATTCTGATACGCCGCATAAAAAAGTAGTTCCATGCACAAATGCCTTTTTATGACCGAACTCAGTTTTTCCTAATTTTTTTTAAAATGTACTTGTTCATTGAACTGTTGTATATAAGCAATATCACACTCGCAATCATGCTATATGGCCCTAAATCAGCACTGTTGTGATTACCTACGGTACTGATGTAGGGTGATATCGCACTCTTGCTCGTGTGATATTGCTTAATATATATATATATATATATATATATATATATATATATATAAAAGAGTATTAAAAATATATATATATTTTAGATATTAAAAAATATTTAAAAAAAGAGAACAGAATGTAAGGGCAGTTACAACGTGTATTCAAACAATTTCTTACACCACTTTTTAAGCATCCTTCATAGAAACATCCCAAACTTCCTTTACTTTTTAGTTATCATAATGTGGATTCTTTTCACAAGATTCATCATCAAATAAAATAACAGAGAGTAACAGGTGCATATTATGGTCAATGATGTAAGTGTCAATGATGAAGTGATGCAAATTTTTGTCCAGATCTATTACATTTAAAAAAAAAATGCAATTCGCACAAACCATTTACTTGAATTTCTGAGTTTAACGTCATATGGTTATTTTTTCTGGGGCTTACAAGTGTCTCAGGTATATACTGACATAAAAAAAACTCCCTTTATGAGTGTGTTGGATACCATATCTATAAATAAAGGCTTTAGATGGCATGAAATTGCAGTCAAATGTCTATCATAAATGAAAAATTCTCAGCTTCCAGGAGGGTGGGCTCTGCGGACTGCTTTTACGTCCCCACCAATGTCAAAATCAAACCTACGTCCTTGCATATACAGTATAACTGCAACAGATTGTTGACAGGCATATCTTTTGCTATTACTTTCTCTCACAACCATCTGTCTCTTAAACTCCACTTCCACAACTATTAAACTTGGAGATGGGAAAAAGTTATTAAACCAGGGGTACATTGATGCCAAAAACGAAGAGTATTTTGATATAATTGCATAGAAAATACGTCTGTATTTTGAAAATCTCGCTGCTGTCTCTGCCTTTTATAACATTTTCTTCCCTGTGGCATTACTGCTAATCACAGTTTGAACTCCCAAATGACTCCCGCCTCTCTTGGTGCATACACATGTGTACGTGCCAATGATTTGAAATGTTTTTTACGCCTCCTATGAGCCGAAAAGAAATGCGCTTTTGTTGCTAAATTATAATCCTGAGAAGCGGAACAGAGCAGCGCAGGCGTCAGACATGGAACAAAACAAGTCCTCGATGAATTGATTGGCAATTATGATAAACTGCCTTAATTATGGGGTTTAGACCTCTGGAGGATATTTTCAGGAAGGCCTAGGACTTCAAATCGACAGATTTTCACTCGTTATTCAGGAGAAATCTGCATAGCCAAGGGTCCCTTACCACTGGAAGCACAGCTGGTAGAAAGGTTGACAGGGAGATGTTTTGTGAAGAAAATAGAAACAGTACATATGCATACAGTATGTTGTTGTGGAAAAATTTATATTTTATTTAATTTTTTTTTTTTTTTTTTCTTATTTACTTTCTTAGACATTGGGTGGGTTTCTTTCGATTCAATCATGTGTTTCTCTCATTGAATGTATGTATGCTCCTGGTAGGAACAAAGGACACACAAAACAAATGGTCAGAAAGAGTTTTAACTCTTTAGTATGGGTAATTTGTATTCAGGAAGGACAGAAGGATTATTTAGCCATAAATATCAGATGATCTGGCAGATCTGGTTTACGGGGGTGAGTGAAAAATTACAGAAGAAGAGACTTTGAAGTCAGGGGTATAAGAGGGCTGTCTGTTTTAGTGTGGTCAGGTCTCGTTCCTATCACGAGGTAGCTGTCGTGGTACTTTTTTTTGTGAACGAGCCTCTTTTAAAAGAATAAAATATCTTTTAAAATACAATTTGAATCTTGAAGTCTCTTATGCTGTGATGCTAATTATTGTTAATTATTGTTTTTGCCACAACAATGTGTATGCTAATTGTGTGATTATAGAGTGTCTTTAGACAACCCTTATGTCTCTATGCATACCAGGCAAAATTAAATCAATGTATTGTAAACATACTGTACCTCTAGCATATGCCATTCAGCCGAGCATGTGCTGGAACCTTGGCACACAACTCTGCTTTTTGTACATGGTCATTTGGTGTAATTAGCTAAACACAGCACACGCAGGTTGCTGTTGGGATGATTGCAAGCAGACTGTCAAATGAATAATGCTCTAGAAGGAAACCCAAGAGGGTGATATGGCAGGTGTCTGCCATTATTTAAAAAATGCCAATCTAAAACAATGAAATAAGCCATTTGTTTAACACCTTCTAATTCAGTGAATGTGATTAGCACATATTTTAAGTTTGGATACTGATTTGTAATGTGACAGTGGCCCTGGGGTAATTTAATATCACAAATTGTTGGTTAATGTAGTACAGTGTCTAAAACTATCACATATAGGGAACTAAATCAGTGGGCAGTGACATCAGAACTGGCTCTTGCTCATATTTTTGCCCAAAGACTAGAATAGATTATCTGCATTTCATCCTCTAGCACAATGGGAATATGGCTCCACCACAGTTATCCAAAATTAGAGTGTGTTTGTGTTTTCAGGACCATGGACAGCACCTGGGCTGCTACAGCATCTTTTTGTTTGAAATATGACTTAATATTATTGAAGTTATGCCATTTTGAGTTGATAAACAAATGTAAAAACAAGTCCAGATTATAATAATGTTGTCTATACAGGTGAAGGTCACCCACGTCTCTGTAAAATGTCATGTAAAATGTTATTCTTGTTTATCCATTTGTTGTGGCCTGGAGCATTCTGTAATGATGACTGAAAATATTATAAACAATGTAATTATAATCTGGACTTGTTTATCCAATTGTGTAAAGGAATAGTTCACCAAAAAATACAAATTCTGAGACATTTTGCTATTTCAATTTTTCTGCAGCTGTACAATAGCTTTTGTGTTAGAAAATATTTTTTCATAAAAAATTAAATGATAGTTAAATGAAATGTGAAGCATCTGGGCCAATCAGACACACAGTTATTCATTATTTAATGAATAATCCAACAGATGTCTCAAGACCGTAACAAGCAAAGGTCCAAATAGGCCCAAGCAGACTCTGAGATGTCTGCTCTCCCTCTGATCATTATCAGCTTTTACTCCCCCTTTCTGACACTGGTCCAACAACTAGTGGACCTCAAGAGACATTCCAGGTGGGGCAGTGTAATGAACTGGCCATGGAGACGGTGTTAAGATCCATGTGCTGGAAGAACACAAGCAAACAATCCAAATCGGCAGGTTTAATATAGGTAATCTTTATGCAGGTGGTATAATCCAATAAACCAAAAAGACAGTCCAACAAGGCAAACATAACAAAGGGTTATCCAAAAAGCAAGGCAATGGTCGTAACAAATAAACAATCAGCAATGGCAATGGAAAAATGCTTGGTAAGGCAGGGTAAGATGGCAATAATTCACAATGTGACAGTGGAAACAGCATGGTATTTATATAGTTCCAACAGAAAGCAACCAAAGAAGAAACGTTACAGAGTTAGTATTCGGGAGAGGGCTCCCTCTGGTGGTTGGTAGGGGGGTAACAACCTCAGATGTTACAGGGAGGGTAGCCACATGCAAGAGCAATGGAATGTGGGGAGACTAATTCACTCCATTCCCCCATATGAAAGACACAAGTTCCATAAAACAGAATTTTCTTCATTAATTTATAGACAAACTATTCTATAAATGAACATGCATATCACCAGGACATTGTGTGTATGATTATTACTGTCTCGTATGGTGTCTTTTGTACTGTATACCGTTTTATGCATGCTTTATGACAGAACCACTAGATAATGTAAAATTATTTGTATCATGCTTACTATCAAATTAATCCTTGTGTGACGCTCTGCACATTGATGTATAACACCTCCTTATAGCATGCATTGTATACTTTTTATATTAATCAAAGCATAAAGCAGCACAAACTGCCAGCTTACCCCAATCATGCAAATGAGTCAGCTTCCAAACAAAGGAACTTTTCCCACTGGAAAATGGCACCTTTCTCAAGCCAAACTCGAGAGGAGTGACCTCCCTCAGGAGTTAAATGACACTGTCGGAGTGACCTCCCTCTCTCTTCGCTCTTCTCTTCTCTTGGTTGCTGTTCGTGTGGTACTGGAAACACCCGGTCCGACCGTGAGATCGCGGGACAGCAGGCCTCAAACACATCAAACTTCCTTGACCATAACAGAGTCAAACTAACACTGCAAGTTCATCATCATTTCTTCATTCAACGCGGAAGAAATTGATTGCAACTTAAACACCATCGACTCAAGGAACCATCAAGACTTTCTCCTGAGACTGCATCCAGGCGCTCTCAACAGCCAAGGCATTGCAAGTATCATACAATTAACTAACTAAACAGAGGTTTAGTATGAGCTGTGAACCCCATTTTTTAACAAAGGTGCTTTGAAGTAAGCAACAGATGGTTCTTTCAGATGGTTAAATGATCTTTTCATAGCTTCATTCCCCTGTGTTCCGGTTTCATTCACTTTCACTTTTCCATTTCTCATGTATGCGTGATTTGCTTAGATTATTTATGTGTTCGTGATTTAGTTAAAGCTTTTGTGTACATTCTTGTGAGTTGATTCTGGTCTGCCTGTATATCAACTTCAATTTAACAATTTCACAGCTAGATGCTAAGAGTTATTTTTCTGTGGCCACGAAATATATCCTTTCCGAGAGATGATAGACGAATAGATCAATACTGAGTGTTCGCTGGACGAACAGATTAAGTGATTGTAATGTTAATCAAGTTCATTCTGTTAACTGATCCAAACAAGTTATGATTAATTATTCACATTACCGTTTTAAAGATAATTTGACAGTTGTATATTTTGATAAAAAAATCTCATCCCTGTTTTTAAAAGATTTTGCTTCAAAGCTATACCTATATGTGTAATATTATTTTCAATAAGTCATGAGAATAATATTACTCCAGTAAGAGTATTAATCATAATTCCATTATTAAAGTTACTACCCTACTATAGAAAGTATGAGCAGATACAACCAGACGTTGTATTACAATTTTATTCGAGGAGAATTTTATTCAGACTAATAATCTAGTTATTTGTCATTTATCTAATGTATAATGGTTGTCGAACGCGACTATTTCCATTATAAGATTCCTTACATAATAATGTAGAATAATGACAGTTTAATTTAATTCCTAGCTCACACATACTGTTTCCCTACATATAATGGTGGAGGTATGCGGACACTTTAACCAATCCTGTGTACATTTATACTACCAAATTCGCTAAACTTGCGCATATTGAAACTTGTTACCCATTCCACAAATTTCTCATTTTTTGTTCCGCGTTTCAAGTTTGAAACTAGAAAATAAGTAAATGTTGACAATGTTTTGGTGAACTGTTTCTTTAAGACAAAAATGTGGTCAGCAAATGGACAAACAAATTCTAATTATATTCTTGATAAGCTATAATAATGTTATGTTTGTTGATCCAAAAGTTCATTATAAGATTATGTGCATGTAATTTAGATAACATAGATGAATGGTATGTACCTGCAAAATGTTTAGTTGCAGAGTGTGTGGTTGATAATTTTATGTACAGCATTTATATTGACAATAACATGAAGAATGATAGATTTGATGTACCTATAAATTCTTTTATAACTGAAATTCAGTTCTCTGTATATACTAGTTTTCCATTTGGCATTCAAAAGATCAAACACAGAGAACATGTCTGTCACAACACATGTCTTAGAGGCTGCATACATGCAGGCAAACACACCACAATTCATGTTGACACAGATAGAGACACAGACGCCCGCACATGCAGATGTTACAGATCAGCAGCGACTGAACGGTTAAGGAAAATTGCGTGCATGTAAACATATGCAGAGTGGGAGAGAAGATAATCAGCCCACGGTTTGATAAAGGTAGAGAAATAACCTTTCGCTTCTGCGCTATGCATGGATGAACACAGAAAAAAAGAACATTTCAATTATGACCGGCAGGAAGAAATAAAGAATAAATACAAGAAACAGAAAATGAGAAAAGAAAAAAATGAGAAAAAAAAAATTGACAAATGACAAAGGGTATCTACAGGCACTTGGAAAAGTGTGCGAATTGAAATTCAGGATAAATTTATTCTGAGAAGTCAAGAAAATTACAATCTTTCACAAACAGCTCATCTGCAATGCAATATGGAAGGGATAAAATGAAGGCTAATCTGAATACATCACACTCATCCTTGCAAGTGCCATGTCAACAGAATCATACTGAGGTTCCATGAAACAATACATAATTACAGTTTTTATACATGGTATGAAAACAAAGATCAGGTATATAGTATTCTACAGTCCAACAACAACCTATTTTAAATTTAAATCTGCCTTCAATGTCCATGGATGTAAGCAGGTGCCAATAGCCAATGCATAACAGCCATTTTGCAATTGTCTCTGCACAACATGTGACAGATAATGGGATTTCATATTAATATAAAGTATCTTTGTGCTACTACAAATAATATGGGAAAAAATCAAAAGAAAGCTAAACAAAACAAAACAAATCAAAACCAAACAATACATTATTACTTTATTGCTTCTAGTCCTGAAGGGGACAAATGGAGGAAAGAAGCAGAAAAGTAAAAGACAAGTCAATAAATGGGGAGAGTTGAATTGCTTTAGCATCATAAACGGCTCAAGAATGTTGTATGCATTATAATTATAAATACACAACATAAACAAAGTTTGTTCCCCTTCTGTCTCTCACTCGACGTTGATGTAGTGACACTAGGGGTCGATCTTGAGAGCCCTGATCACCTCGGATCTTTGAGAAAAGGCCAATGAAAATTTGTGAGTGAAATTTGCATGCCACTCCCCCCGGACATACGGGTATAAAAGGGAGCTGGAATAAAGGATTCATTCAGATTTGTTCTTCGGAGCCGAGCTGTTGTACTATCCGCGAGGTGAATACTACTGCTATTCCATTCACCTCTACAGAAGTGTTTGCTTTTGCTTATACAGCGCATTCCAGCGGCTTTCTCTCCTTCTCCACGCCAACTGCAGATTCGCCCCTGGGTGCTTCAATGGTGCAACTAAAGAGTGTGTTTTCTGCTAAAAGAATATTGATGTTGAATAGAACACAATGATGTTTAAAGATGCCTTTCCGTCCTTGTGTGATACCTGGGTGCGATCGTTATCTCTCCGCCTCCGACGACCACGGGTGCGGCCTCTCGTGTCTGGGCAGCAATCACACTGAGGCAGGTGGATGGCTCATGTTCTCATTGCGAGAATATGACCAAGGCAACGTTGCAGACATGGCTTTCCTTCTTGAAATGGGGGAAAGCCACTCCAGCTGCAGGAGTGCAGGCTGCAGGACCATCTGACTCAGCTACGCGATTCAGTTTGCCAGGCACCCGCTCCTGTTCAGCGGCTTCCGCTTCACTTCGTGCAGGGCAAGAACGCCACCACCCTGCCGAGATGGGGAAATGGTTCTACAGCCCTTACTTCATCGCGCCAAAGAAGGGCGGTGGGTTGCGACCAATCTTGGACCTGAACCAGACCTTACACAGACTACCGTTCAAGATGCTGACACAGAAACACATTTTGAAGTGCGTTCTGGTCAGGACTGTGACTGGGTTGGCACACTGCCTAGAGTTGCTGGCTGTACTACCCGCCCTGCGGAGGCTATTGCCATTGATCCTGGACAAATTGTCTAGGTTGTCCCAGACAACATAGAAGCCTTGTTAAACATGACCTTGTTCGGTGTTAAGGAAATGATAAAGTGCAAAAAAGGTGAAATTATTAAAGTAGCTAAGCTACTGGGGTACTAACTCCAAACAGCTGACAAAATTGTTTCAGTTGGACACAATTGGAAATGCAGTTAAGTTTTGGATTGAAGTGAATAACTACACAGACTATTCCGGATAAAATCCATTTGAAGAACTGTGCAAAGCTGCACTCGCTGCCCTCTCCTTGCCACACTCAAATGCGGAGGTTGAATGGTTGTTCAGCCACATGAGTGTGATCATGTCAAAGTTAAGAAATAGAAAGTCACTGCACACTCTCAACTCCATACTCCTGGTGTGATATGGACTGAAGCTGGTTGGTGATACCTGTTACCAGCATAAACTACCAAGTAAAATTCTGCAGCAGTTTGGCACCATTGCAGCATACAGCATTAAGGTCACTCCATCCTCTTCTGCTGGTTTCAGTGGCAATTCAGTTGGACAGTGGAGATGAAGAGGATTTCCTTGCCAATCTATGATTAATCATATTTAAGTATGCAAGGAGTGGACTTTCTGGAACTGGCAGAGACACATAGCTGGTGGTAGCAGTGTGCAATGCAGTGTGAGCGAGAACAGTGCCAATATCTGAGGAAACCATTGAGTAGCTAGCCAGACAAGCAGCACAATAGCCTGGAGTGAGCTGTAGAGAGTTGCCTAGCGTACACATCATTTGTTATATATATATATAACAAATGATATATATATATATATATATATTTACGCATTATAATAGATACATAGAAATTTTTTTTTAATCTTTTTCTTTTCTTAGAATAGCTTAACTTGAAATGCTGTATAATTATTATTTATTTATTTTTACAAAATATGAATTTAAAGTACTTTATGATGTGTTGCCATATGGCAACAACATCCAATAGTGGAAATAACATGGAATAAGTGTAAGTATACTTACAGTTAATATTTTTCCTCAGAAATTTAATTTGTGTTGACTCAATTGGTGATTTAACACTGTACTTACGTCCTACACCATAAACATACATTTCAACAACTTGGGATTTTATTCATTTCATTCTTTTTTTACTGAACAATCCTTTTATATTCTTTGAATTTTATTACATTTATGAATATTAATTAAATTCAAACCTATATGGTTAAAAACATATCGTTACTGTTCATTATGCATCTCAAAAAATATTGAATATCTGGGAACCATAAATTCAAAAACATTGCAGTTCATGAAAATTCAACATTATGCATTAGTAAGACTCCTTTATTCGTTATGAAACTTCACAAAGCAGTTTTTTTTCAGAGGTGAGGCACAGGTACACCTCACATGTGGTGCATTTCCAAATCCTATCTCATCCTCACTTTCATCTGCAGGAAGGGCCAGTTCTGCCCTTTCTTCTTTCCTTTGCCATAGAACATGCTCGTGCTAAATGATGTGACATTTGCGCTACCTGTTTTCATATCTAATCAGAAGGAATACTGCCATTTAAATTCAATGTATCCATTATACAAATGCCAGACGGTCCTTAACTAATGAACGTTATATCACTAGAATTAAGCTTAACAGATTCCCGCTAGCTAGCTAAAATATTGCTGTAATGTCATTCCGCACAGTGTTGACGCTTGGCAACACAGACATTTGATCGATTTACCAAAAACTAATTTCATAAAAAATTTTGAGTGATGAATATGTCATTATAACTTACCTGACGTGATGTTTACCATTTTTTTTGCTGAGGTGAAATCGGCTAGTCTTTCTTTATTACTGAAGTTTTAGTCAGCTTTCAGCAACTTTGATTTAAAGGTCGCAGGTTGTCAGAAATCGTGCCACAGAAAAGTACTGCATGTCATGTCACTTTACCAAAGCACATCATTGGCTAAACTAAAGTGTTCTCTTTCCCCCAAAAAAATCTAGCATGTTTTATTAAAGAGACAGTGGCAAGGAAATTAACACAAATACAATATTGCCATATGACTTCACTGTGCGGTTGAAGGTTATAGGAGCTACATCTTAAAAAAGCACCAATGCGTATCGGCCCAAACAGGCCTTTCTCAAGATGTCACAAAATGAAGAAACAGGAAGTAACTTAATAGTCTCACCACAGTGCTCTACTACAGGTGCTGGCCACTAAGGTCTGAAGTTATTTATCAACAATAATCAAAACAAATTAAACACTTAGACTAGCATTGCAATATAAAGAAAACAGTATACAAAGAGAGTACTGTATGTGTATATATATATTTACATTATATTTTTTGGCACAGTTTTACATTACAATATAAATCATACCTTGATATTAACAAAAACATAATATACAAGTTCAGCCCATGATTATATGAATGGAGAAAAATCAAATGACCTTATTGAGACACAAAAGCACATGTGTATCCAGTATTGCTTTAATCTTTTCAAACTAGCTTGGATGTAGTAATTACCCATTGGGTAGTTTGTGTTGTCCGTGCGTATTGCGTACCTGTGTTCTGCCACTCTGTCTCTTAACCTCCTCTTGGTAAGTCCTATGTAAAAACATTTGCAGGGACATTACAGTCTATATCTTACATAAGTGGAATTGCCATTGATAAAGTCCTTGATAGTCTTGTTAAGGTCTGATTTATATGGTTATGTAAAACTGTGCATTGTACACTGTACATTACTCTCTATGTGTTCAATTTTCTTTAGTATGTCTAAGTGTTTAATTTATTTATTAATTTAGTGTTAAATAACTTCATGCCTCTAGTGGCTAGCACCTATAGTAGAGCACTATGGTGAGACTATTAAGTCCCTTCCTGTATCTCCGTGAGATACAGGAAGGGACTTAATTTTGTGACACGCTGATGAAGGTCTGCTTGGGTAGACACGCGTTGGTGCTTTTTTAACATGTAGCTCCTATAAACTTCTACCGCACAGTGTAGCTATATCGCAACATTGTCTTTGTGTTCATTTCCATCCCATTGTATGGCCAACTGTATGTGGATTTATGTTTCTACCATTTTTTTTTTATGTAAAGAGGAAAACCACATTTGTCTTGATTTAAAAACTACTAACAAACCTGTTCCTGAAGTCAGTGATCTTGTTAGATCACTTTATATATAGTGACTTTTTTATTCACTGAAGAAAACATTGTCGCAGGTTTAATTAGCACTTTAAGAGTCAGAAGCTTAATTCAGTATATTTCTGCAATTGCCAACATATTACAAATCACTGAATTTGCATTTCCTGTCAGCACCATTGTATCTCATGAGACTCAAATGAACTTTTTTAGTTGTGAAAGAAAATTTCTCAACCCTCCTTTTTACCTTGCTCTCTTTCTCATTTCCTCACTCCTTCACTCGCTGTCCTGGCATCTGCTCATTTTTTACAGACCGACCGAGTGTCATTCTCTCTGCTCAATCCGATCTCCTGACTGCGAACGCTCTGGCACAAACCTCTCATTTGTCATTTTAGAAGTGTTTCTTTTCTTTTTTCACTCTCCATTTCCTCAGTTCTTTCTTTTCCACACTGCTCCGAGGCAGCCTTATGCACCCAATACTATACTGCCAGGAACTAATACAAAAACTATTTCTGTCCAGCACGACAAGGGGAGGTGGAAAGGTGTTTGGAGTCAAGGAAATTTAACTTAGAGCTGCAAGGGGTGAGATTGGAAAGTGTGACCCTGGTGGGCTACGAGGGTAACTCTGGAATCTCGCCCAGAAAAAGGCATGTATGAGCACAGAACAAAGATTGACAGAAGTGTAAGACAAAAGTGAAGAGCAAACCAAAGAGGAATATGAACTTGGTCACACTGCAACACAAAAATATACAGATAGGAAAAAAAAACATAGACGGTTCTATATGGTCAGTGTATATTAGGGGCTTAGTACACTTCAAATAAATGTTGAAGAAATAAGCATGAATGGTTAAGCCAATATAGTTGCGTTGGGCTGGTTGGGATGGTCAAAGAAAGAAAAAAACACACACTTCACTTTTAAGCCTCAGATGCCCACCACTACCAGTGCCTATAAAGAAGACATACTACTGTACTTTCTTAGTCAATAGTCATTCAAAACTGTTGTTATAATAGTTTTTCTGGTAGCGGGAGCGTGGTCAGGTTGCTGTCCGGAGAGGGAAGGCGTAAGGACGGCTGCACCTGAGCTAAATTATATCTAACACCTGTCTCTAATTCCTGTGAGCATGGGGAGAGCAGCATATAAACAGCCACGCCACTCCCAGAGGAGAGAGTGTGAATGACATGCAGCTGCTCTGTGTTTATGTTTGTGTGTTTTCCATTCAGTTTATCATTAAACTATTATTTATATTGCCAAGCCGGTTCTTGCCTCCTCCTTCCCGGGTTTCGGCACCAATGTAAAGCGGCTTAAAGCGAGGAGGCGAGAACCAGCTCGGCAATATAAATAATAGTTTAATGATAAACTGAATGGAAAACACAGGATGCCCGTCGTGGAGTCCTCTGTGATGCCCTTTGTAATTCACAGCCAAAGCAAAATTACCTGTAGAACTGATTTTTAGGCCTTGGTAAGTGTATGTCTTTGTGATTTCAACGCTTCTGTTTGATAACGAAAATATGTTTGTTAGTCCCTGAGATCTGGATCGATTTTGGAAGATCATGACGTTTGTTTTTTGGTGGTTGACTGTCAGGGCCCCGGTCTGACAGTAACTCTCCAGTAATGCCAGGCTCTGTTGTAACCCCTCTTTAGTGGGCGACTGGAGAACCAGGTCATCTGCATAGAAGAAACTCTTTATTTCGATATCATATAAAGTGAGACCTCGAATCTGAGATTGTTCAATAGTTTGTGCCAAAACGTGACACAGTAACACAGAAATGGAGGCAGTGAAAGCATTTCACCAGAATATGGCTGTTTCTCAATATCCGTTCTTTTTGCATTCTTACGTTTTTGTGGACATGTTTGATGTCATCACCGACCTCCAAAAAAGAAAATAGTTGAGAGGTTGTTGAATCTACATATGGCACATCTCAAAACTCGCATTTTATGTCCTCGTGTCTTCTGAGTTCGCTATTTCAAGGAAGTTAGGCAAGACTGATTTTCACAAGGATCCAAGACATTCTTAGCATTGTGAAACTTTGAAACTACCCTATTTAATGAAAAACGTACTAAACTATCAAATACACACCATCTCTGCAGTGCACTTTCAGTGTTCCACCAAAATAAAAGCTCCAAGTGAAGGCGAAGTAAATATGACAGAAATAGATTACTATTGTATATAAAAAATTAAAAATCCTTAAAATAATAATAAATCAGCATCATACTATAATAATATATTTTACTGGACAATAATAAATAATATTCAGTTTTATCAATTATTCAGAGTTTCACAATATAAGTGTGTGAAGTTTTAGTTTTTGCACACCCTGTTCATTCACCAAAAAAGTATTTGGTATCTGATTGATATATATTTTGAAGAGGGTGGGGATTAAACTGCAGCCCTGTCTCACTCCTCGCCGTTGAAGGAAAAATTTGGTTCTTTTGTTGCCAATTTTAACAGCACTTTGACTGGCTGTGTACATTAATTTGATCACATAATAAGCTTTTCCCCCTACACCGCTGTCAATAAGTTTAATAAGTTTAATCCTTCATGCCAGATTGACTCTGTCGCTCTGTGTTGGCCTTTATCCCTCACCTATTTTGTTTTGTTGTTGTTTTTACCCTCCTGCCTCCTCCCAGGTCGAGCAAGGAGGAGTGTAGAGCGGAGGAGGGTGGGGCCAGGCTGGAACAACGCATGCCCGGACCCCTATCAGCCTGATGGGGGTGTGCGAGGGATAAAGGCAGCTGGTGACGATGGTTCGAAGGAGAGAGAGAATGATATGAAGCTGCTCTGTGTTCATGTTTGTGTGTTTTTGGTTTAGTTTATTATTAAAACTATTTATATTGTCAAGCCGGTTCTCGCCGCCTCCTTTCCCTTAACCTGCTCTACAAGTTTTTTCTATGAATCATCAGCATTGTACTTTAGAATGGAAACATTTTTGGAATCAAAATGAGCTTTTTTGCCAGGTATTCTTACACACAAGGGTTTTTTCTTGGTGACAGAAGCTTCCAATGCACAAACAATACAGCAAAAAGTAATAAATAATAAAAAAGCCAGTAGAAAATATAAGTGTATATATATATATATATATATATATATATATATATATATACAGTATATATATATATACAAATACACAATAAGACGTGTGTGTGCGTGTGTGTGTGTGTGTGTGTGTCATATTTACAAAATATAACCAGAGATGCTATCAGAAAATGTATTAACAGTCTTTTGCACTCTGTCTGGTTGTGTCTTAGTGGATCATTTTGTAATTGGCTAATCTACCTTTTTGTGATTATGCTGGTTGGACAGTTACTATACCCAGGGCTGAGGGTGTGGGAGGGTGCATTGGCAGATTAAAGAAAAGTTGCACTGAAAAAGTAGCTTTTTCTGCCCATGTTGGGATCACTACACTGCATGATTAATTAAACTTGCCCTCCATCCCATTAGGTTAATTAGAGTCAAGGCATAATTAGGACACAGTTAAAAAACTGGCACACAATGAGGTGCTCCATAATCATGCTGTGTGTGTGTGTGTGTGTGCGCGTGCGAGCGAGCGTGCGTGTGCATGCCAGTGTGAGTACGAATGTATATGTGCAGTATAAGGTTGGGATCAAAGACGTATCTGAATGTGAATTACCACACCTTCCTCTTAGCTGTGTAACTCTTTTTTGTCATAAGTGACACTAACGGCACCACTTCAGCTATTTGAACAGGGTTGTATTTTTAAAGTAGTTTTATGGCCACTATGTTGCCTAAACAGCATGTCATTAAAATAATTTGCAATCAATCAGGGCCACACAGTTAATAAAAAAAACATCAAATCATGATATGATCATACTGTATGTGCTTACTAAACTACAGAATGTTGCATTTCTGAGAGTGAACGGGTGACATGTACTCTGTTAACACATGGGAATAATGGTACGCTGTTTTAAGTGGTCTCGGAGTGGTTGATGTGCATTGTGAAGGCAAAGAGTTGCAGTTTCACCAATTCATAGAATTCCAAACATTTGAAGCCACTTGCCGCTTTTTGCGTTCTTACGCTCTTGTGGACATGTTTGATGTCATCATCCACCTCCAAAAAATAAAATAGTTGAGAGGTTCTTGAATCTACATATGGCACATCTCAAAACTCACGTTTTATGTCCTCATGTCTTCTGAGTTTTCTTTTTCAAGGAAGTTAGGCAAGACTTATTTTCACAAGGATCCAAGACATTCTTAGCATTGTGAAACTATAAATCTACCCTATTTAATGAAAAACGTACTAAAGTATCAAATACACACCATCACTGCAGTGCACTTTCAGTGTTCCACCAAAATAAAATCTCAAAGTGAAGGTGAAGTAAATATGACAGAAATATATATTTTGTATATAAAAGAACTAAAAATAAATCCTAAAAATAATAATAAATCAGCATCATACTATAATAATATATTTTACTGGACAATAATAAATAATATTCAACTGAGTTTCACAATATAAGTGTGTGAAGTTTTAGCTCCCCGTCTGTCGCTCACTTCGACAGTGTGTCGAAGAAGCGACACTAGGGGTCTCTCTTGAGCGGCGACTATGCCTCTGATCTATGAAAAAAAGGCCAATGAGAAGTTGGCAGACAGTATTTGCATACCCTGCCCCCCGGACATACGGGTATAAAGGCGGTGAAATACGTCGAGTTCATTCAGAAATTTTCTTCGGAGCCGATGGTCGTGTTTGCAGTGAGCTGCGAGTCACACACCGTTCCTGTTCCTCTGACGCTCTCTGCTGTTGGATCTACAGCGCACTGCAGCGGCTTTCTCCTTCCCTGCAAGGCAGTGCAGTTTTCTCCTGGGCGCTTCAACAGCGCAGAGCCTAAAATATTATTAAAGAGTGATATTTCTTGTAAAAGAGTATTTTCCTCTAATAGAGCTGTTCTGTACCCGTTTCACAGTATGTGTCTAAGTTAATTTTGTTCCGGAACTGCCATCTAGTGGACCTTAAAGAAACTACAGGTTTTTATAGCAGGAAGTGCAGCTAGGCACATGGCTGATGCATGTCGCTCAGTCTGAGTGTTTAATAATCCTCATCAATCCTTGCTTTGGAAGTTTGAAGAGCAATAGCTGTAAGTTTTCTTTATGTAATTGCTTTGAGTATCTCAAAAGTATATTTTGACATTAACATGTAAAGTTATTAGAGTAATTCAAGCATGTGACATGCTATCTTAAGTTTTCAATGCAAATAGTGAATATTCTAGGAAATACACAAGTAATCTATTTGTATATGCATATGTGTTTGATATCAACAGTATTACTGTAATCTGTATATTATTATTTGTGTTATTTGAAGCTATGTTTAGTCATAGTCTAATTGAAGATTGTATTTCTTTCTTTTAGTTTCACTCTGATCCATCGTAATGTTGTGACATCAAGATTCAATAAATGCTAAAACTTCAACTTGCATTTTTATGATTATAATGGATGGAGTTTAACTTGCTGTCAAACTTCGTAAAGATAATACATGAAGGGAGGACAGTATAGTGAAAAGCTAATGAGAAGCTACTGAAAAGCAAGCATCATTATAAGATATGGAGGATAAATCCAGCAAATCTGGGAAAACTTCGTTGGTCAGTTCTAAGCGCACCTCTTCAAGATCTTCAACCAGTGAAGCAGCGGCAAGAGCAAGAGCTGTGGCTGAAGCGGCACGAGCTCGTGCATCATTCGCAGAAAGAGAGCTGCACATGAAAAAGGAAAAGGCAAGATTAGAAGCGGAGAAAGCCACATTGGAGGCTACATTGGAAGCATTACAAGCAGAAAAGGAGGTGGCAGCTGCGCTGGCTGAGGCTGAAATTCTAGAAGCTGCAGCAGAGGTGGGTGAATATCACAGCGCTTCTAAAAGCAGTTCAGACACACCTCTAACTGTACAAGAACGAACAAATGAGTATGTTGAGGATCAAAGGAAATGGGTTGTCATAGACCGCATCCCTGGAAGTTCACCACAAAGCAACACGAATCAGTCATCAGCAATACATGATATCACTCAGGCGAATCATTCACGCAACGATGACACCACTTCACATGTTGTAAACGATGAACAACAGAAGAGGAGCGAAGACACGAAACCAGCTGAATTAAAAATTCCTCAAATACAAAGTGTCCAGTTGCCAAACACCCACATCATTAAACGATCTCCTTTCAAGGGCGAGCCACCTTCACCTCATTCGATCAATGCTCCTCATCAGCATTCCTTTGAACATACGCCGCCATACAATACTCCGCGAGCAGATCATACCCAAGCAGCCAGCATGACGGACTTCGCAAAATATCTTGCACGCAGAGAACTTGTTACCACTGGACTTAATCAAATTTGACGATTGTCCCGAAAATTATAGAGCGTGGGAAGCTTCATTCATCAATGTAATTGAAGGACTGGATCTGACTGCAGGTGAGGAACTAGACCTATTAGCAAAGTGGCTTGGTAAAGAGTCATCAGAGTATGTCAAGAGATTCCGATCTGTGCACATAAACAACCCCAAACAAGCCTTGAAAATGGTCTGGGACAGACTCAACCAGTGTTATGCAGCCCCTGAGATTGTAGAAAGTGCACTTTTCAGTAAGCTCGATAATTTTCCTCGCATATCCAACAAAGATAATTTCAAATTAAGAGAACTCGGAGATCTTCTCATGGAGTTACAGTCTGCCAAAGAGGAAGGTTACTTCCCAGGGTTAACCTATCTGGACACTGCCCGTGGTATCAACCCAATAGTGGATAAATTGCCGCATAATCTGCAGGAGAGGTGGGTTTCCACTGGATCAAAGTACAAAGAGGATAACAACGTGCCCTTTCCTCCGTTCTCTTTCTTCACACAATTTGTATGTTGCGAAGCCAGGACACGAAATGACCCCAGCTTCAAGCTGTCTACCAGCAACATCGCCATTCCCAGGTGTGAGAAGCTCTCATTTAGGAATACTGTATCCAAAGGTTTCATTTCTGCACATAAGACAGACATCACCACTTCACTGAAATGTCAAACAGGAAAAAGGGAGAAAAGAGACGATTTAACCAAAATCTGTCCTATTCATAACAAACCCCACCCCCTTGCAAAGTGCAGAGGATTCAGAGCGAAGCCCATGGAGGAGCGTAGAACCTATCTTAAGGACAATAATGTGTGTTTTAGATGTTGTGCATCAACCTCTCACTTAGCCAGAGACTGCAGAATGCCACTGAAATGCAGAGAATGTGAAAGTGAATTCCACTCCACAGCTATGCATCCAGGCCCGGCTCCTTGGACCTCAAACTCAGCAGGACAAGAGTGTACAGAACATGAAATCGAAAGGGAAGAGAACTTCAGTGACTCAGCTGCTGTAAGTTCCCAATGCACAGAGGTATGTGGTACTAACCATTCAGCTCGTTCTTGTTCGAAAATATGCTTAGTGAAAGTGTATAAGAAAGGACAATCAGAGCATGCAGTCAACATCTATGCAATCCTTGATGACCAAAGTAATCGCTCCTTGGCTCGTTCAGAATTTTTTGACTTGTTTGACGTTCAAAGCAGCCCACGTCCTTACTCACTCAGAACCTGTGCAGGTGTCATGGAGATGATGGGCAGGAAAGCATATGGATTACAGATAGAAGCATTTAGCGGAGGTGTGAGCATCGATCTTCCTCCACTTATCGAATGCAATGAAATCCTTGACAATAGGTCAGAAATTCCAACCCCAGAGATAGCACTTTGTCATCCTCACTTGAAATCTATTGCAAGATTCATTCCGAAACTAGATTCAAATGCACAAATCCTGCTTTTGTTGGGGAGAGATCTTATTAGAGAGCATAAGGTCAGGCAGCAAATCAACGGTCCTCATAATTCTCCCTTCGCCCAAAGACTTGATCTAGGCTGGGTCCTGATCGGCGAAGTCTGCCTCGGTAATGCTCATAAGCCGAATGTAAGCAGCTTTAGGACGAATGTGCTAGAAAATGGCAGACCTTCCTTCCTTTCTCCTTGTGCAAGTCACATATCTTTGAAAGAGAGGACAAAGCATGGCGGGGAGTGCAACCAACATAATCATCTAAACGCAGTTACAAAGGTCCATAAGACATCTAATGACATTGGTCATTCAGTGTTCGAGAGAACTAAAGATGACAACAAGTGTGCTCTTTCATTTGAAGATCAAGCCTTTCTAAAGATCATGGAGAGGGACTTTCACAAAGATGAGAGAAACTTCTGGGTCGCTCCTCTACCCTTCAAATCACCCCGACCACTTCTCCCTAACAATCGAGATCAAGCACTCTCGCGACTTCTCTCCTTGAAACGCACTCTAGACAAAAAAAAGGTTGTTAGAGAAAACATTCAAGAATTCATGGGAAAGATGTTAGAAAACAAGCACGCGGAACTAGCTCCTCCACTCAAAGAGAATGAGGAATCCTGGTATCTACCAACCTTTGGAGTCTATCATCCACGAAAACCCGACCAAATAAGGGTAGTCTTCGATTCCAGTGCACAGTACCACGGTATCTCTTTGAACAGCATCCTTCTCACAGGACCAGACATGAACAATTCCCTCCTTGGAGTGTTGTTGCGCTTCCGAAAAGAACCCATAGCCGTGACTGCTGACATTCAGCAAATGTTCTATTGCTTTGTGGTACAGGGTAATCACAGGAAGTACCTAAGGTTCTTGTGGCACCAAGACAATGACATGTCAAAAGAGATCACGGAGTACCAGATGCGTGTACACGTCTTTGGAAACAGCCCTTCTCCTGCCATTGCAATCTATGGTCTGCGACGCGCTGCACAGGAAGGTGAACGTGAACATGGGTCAGACACACGCCAATGTATTGAGCGACATTTTTATGTAGATGATGGTCTGATATCTCTGCCAACCGAAGAGGATGCCATCAGCCTACTGAAGCGTACCCAGAAATCTCTTGCACAGTCAAATATAAAACTCCACAAAATAGCTTCAAATTCAACCACAGTGATGAAAGCCTTTCCTCCAGAGGATTTAGCCAAAGGCATAAAAGACCTGGATCTTGCCAAAGAAACTCTTCCAAGTCAACGGAGTCTTGGACTATGCTGGGAAATGGAGTCAGATACATTCACCTTTCATGTCACAAAGACTGAGAGGCCTTTCACTCGTCGTGGAGTGTTGTCTGTCGTCAACAGCCTTTACAACCAACTCGGTTTAGTGACACCAGTTACTATAAAAGGAAGAGCTTTACTGCGGGAAATATCTCATGACACAAGCGACTGGGATATCCCACTCCCTGAGTCCAAACAAGAGGAATGGGAATTATGGAAAAATTCCTTACAAGATCTGGAAAATCTCCATATACCACGTACATATGTCCCACTCTCACTTTCCAGTTCAAAGTACAGAGAGCTATGTCTGTTCTCAGACGCATCCAACATGGCTATAGCTGCAGTGGCCTATCTTCGAGTCCTTACTGAAGAGGGACTAAGTCATGTAGGATTTATTTTGGGCAAGGCTAAACTGACCCCTCGTCTACAGCCCACCATTCCACGTCTTGAATTGTGTGCAGCTGTATTAGCTGTTGAAATGGCAGAAATAATACTTGAGGAAATCGATTTCGTTCCAGAAGCAGTCAAGTTTTACTGCGACAGTAAGGTGGTTCTTGGCTACATATTCAACAAGACCCGGCGTTTCTTTGTGTATGTACACAACAGAGTGCAGCGTATCCGTCAAAGTACGGTCCCACACCAGTGGCACTTCGTACCAACAAACCAGAACCCAGCCGATATTGCCACCAGGTCAGTGTCTGCATCACAGCTAGCTAACACACAATGGTTTACTGGTCCAGACTTTCTGCACAAACCTCTCACAGTTCAACCAGGCACTCAAAAGACATTTGAGTTGGTAATGCCAGAACTGGATGGAGAAATACGGTCTCATGTCACAAGTTTTGCAACTCTCACTGGAGAAAGTCATCTTACTTCAGAACGCTTTAAACATTTCTCTTCCTGGAAAGCACTTCTGAGAGCTATCGCACTGCTTATCCACATAGTTCGTTCATTCAAGCTGAACTCAAATACTCACACAAATGAATGCAAAGGCTGGCACATATGCAAAAAGGCCAGAACTCCTGAAGAGCTCTTAGCAGCCAAGCTTGTTATCCTTAAATCTGTGCAGAAAGAAACATTCTGCAATGATTTCAGTGCCCTTGCAGAACAAAAGAACATCCCGAGAAGCAGTGCGCTTAAGAAACTCAACCCTCAGATTCACAATGACCTGCTTAGAGTAGGTGGACGTCTGAAAAATGCTCCTTTGGATCAGCATGAGAGGAATCCGATTATTGTTCCCAAGAAAACCCATGTCACAACCCTGTTGGTGAAACACTACCATCAAGAAGTGAAACATCAAGGTCGTCAATTCACGGAAGGAGAAGTAAGGACTGCAGGCTTGTGGATTGTAAATGGCAAGAGGCTCATCAGTTCCATATTGTACCATTGTGTAACCTGTCGAAAACTAAGGGGTAGATTTGCACATCAGAAAATGGCGGATCTTCCACCAGAGCGTCTGGACATGTCTCCTCCTTTCACCTATGTGGGACTGGACGTATTTGGCCCATGGTCTGTTCTGACTCGACGCACTAGAGGAGGTGCAGCAAACAGTAAACGTTGGGCAATCCTTTTTATGTGCATGAGCACTAGAGCAGTGCACTTGGAAGTAATAGAGTCCATAGATACATCTAGCTGTATCAATGCATTACGTCGCTTCTTTTCTATAAGGGGACCTGCAAAACAGCTAAGATCCGATTGTGGAACAAATTTCATCGGAGCATGCAAAGAACCCACTTTCCAGAAGTATCTAAGTGAACAAGGCTGTTCATGGCAGTTTAACCCCCCTCACGCATCACACATGGGTGGTGCGTGGGAAAGAATGATAGGGATTACACGCAGAATCCTTGACAGTGTGCTGCTGGAAAACAAATCAATCCAGCTTACTCATGAGGTTCTGTGTACTTTGATGGCGGAAGTGTCTGCAATAATCAACGCCAGACCACTGGTTCCAGTCTCCTCTGACCCAGAGATGCCATTGCTACTAACCCCTAACATTCTGCTCAACCAGAAGACTGGGTTTCCTCTTGGAATTCCTACCTGCAACTTCTCAGAGAAAGATATTTATGGAAGTCAATGGAAAAAGGTACAGACCCTTGCAAATCAGTTCTGGGCCCGCTGGAGACAAGAGTACCTTCCTATCTTGCAACAAAGACGCAAATGGACTGATTCACGCACCAATCTTCAAGTTGGAGATAATGTTCTCTTGAAAGATAGTACCCTTTGTCGCAATGACTGGCCAATGGCAGTGGTCACCCATACATTCCCAAGTGCAGATGGACATGTAAGAAAAGTAGAGGTTAAAACGACTTCCCAAGGTACAACCAAAAGTTTCTACAGACCAATCTCACAGGTCATTTTGCTTCTTTCTAAAAAGGACTGAAATGTTATTAGTTGTAGTGATGTCTAATGACATCAGGCGGGGAGTGTTCTGTACCCGTTTCACAGTATGTGTCTAAGTTAAATTTGTTCCGGAACTGCCATCTAGTGGACCTTAAAGAAACTACAGGTTTTTATAGCAGGAAGTGCAGCTAGGCACATGGCTGATGCATGTCGCTCCGTCTGAGTGTTTAATAATCCTCATCAATCCTTGCTTTGGAAGTTTGAAGAGCAATAGCTGTAAGTTTTCTTTATGTAATTGCTTTGAGTATCTCAAAAGTATATTTTGACATTAACATGTAAAGTTATTAGAGTAATTCAAGCATGTGACATGCTATCTTAAGTTTTCAATGCAAATAGTGAATATTCTAGGAAATACACAAGTAATCTATTTGTATATGCATATGTGTTTGATATCAACAGTATTACTGTAATCTGTATATTATTATTTGTGTTATTTGAAGCTGTTTAGTCATAGTCTAATTGAAGATTGTATTTCTTTCTTTTAGTTTCACTCTGATCCATCGTAATGTTGTGACATCAAGATTCAATAAATGCTAAAACTTCAACTTGCATTTTTATGATTATAATGGATGGAGTTTAACTTGCTGTCAAACTTCATAAAGATAATACATGAAGGGAGGACAGTATAAGAGCAATACACAGCGGCGTTGAACGTCCTTTTCAGGACGCGTCTTTTTAAAGATGCCTTTTTGCCCCTCTGTAGTTCCTGGATGCGGTAGAGTGCTCTCCGCTTCAGACGGCCTCAGGCGTTGTCTCGTGTGTCTGGGCAGCGATCACACCAAGGCAGCGTTTGTGGATGGTTCATGCTCTCACTGCGAGAGCATGACCATGGCAACATTGTGGTCGCGGCCGCCCCATGCATCGCTCCTTCTTCCCACAGGATTTAGGATGATGCGTCTGGCGAAGGAGGCGATCTGGGGATGGCAGCGGGTGCAGCTCCGCAGGGTACGCCCCCTCAGACCACCTGCCCCCCAGCACGCTCGTTGACTCCCGTCCGTGCTCGAGGCAACAGCGTCTCGCCTCACAGCCAGCCTGCTTATCCTCTAGAGCTCGAGGTGGATGAGCTCGCCGCTGCATTGGAGAGCGCGGCTTCTGACGCAGATGACTCCCCTGGACTGCTGCCTTCAAGTCAGCACACCCAGGCTAAGTATGATGCTCAGATGACCAAAATGCTTTCCCGGGCTGCTGCCAGCATGGGGCTGGACTGGAACCCTCCGTCCCCCCCACAGCCATCATGGTTGGATGACTGGTTCCTGGGGTCAGAACATCATCTGTTGCAGAACTTGGTCGAGATGTGTGAGACCGACAAAACTCGCTTTCTCAACACCCCTGTCTCCCAGTTCGGGCCTCTTTGGCGACACCATCGAGGCCATTTCACACATCCGGCCCCGCCGCAAGCCTGCCGCCATGGGCCATGGGCCATGCCCCTTCTGCTCGCCGAGGGCGTCCTCCTGCGGCTAAGAAAGACCCTGCTCCGCCTCAACCCGGGCCCAGCTCTCAGCCCCTGAATCAATCCCCCCACAGGAAGCAGACGTCCCTCATCTCAGGACCCCCTCCAGGACCCGGAAGGCTTCCAGGCGCTCCTGAGACGTCCGACCCAGAGACCAAGACATTAGCTCCGGAGCTGGTAAGAAGACCACTCCGTCCCCATGTGGAGGGCCGGGAGGAGAATCTTTTGTTGAATTTATTTCATTTGCCGCCCCCCCCCCCCCCCCCCCCCCCCCCAGACGGGGCTGCGGTACCCACATTCTCAATAACAGAGTATTTCCTTTGTCTCTGGGTCACCTGGCCCGCAAATGCCCTTCTCACTGCACTCTGCCGCCACACCTTTACAGTCCCGGCATACTGGATGCGGACCCCCCACCTTCAGCCCCACATCTGTTCCCCAGCCAACGTGTCTTCAGCCTCCCGACGCCGTACTACCTGCTCCGCCCCGCTGTGAATTACGCCGGGTACGTCAAAAATAATCGTCCCCTTGGTGCCCCTAGCACGGAGGACCTTGGATGCGTGACTTTCACTTCCCAACCCGTCACGCTGGCTGGCCCGAACCATCTGACTCGGTTACGTAATTCAGTTTGCCAGGCCCCCACCCCCCCTTTGCGGGCATCTGCTTTACCGCAGTACACGGCAATCATGCCAAATCCCTGCGAGCGGAAATCGCTACTCTTTTACTAAACAAAGATGCGATAGAGCCTGTCCCTCCAACCGAAATGAAGAAGGGTCTCTACAGCCCTTACTTCATTGTACCCAAGAAAGGCGGCGGCTTACGACCGATCTTGGACTTGCGAGTTTTCAACCGGGCTCTGTTCAAACTCCTGTTCAAAATGCTCACGCAAAAACATATCTTAACTTGCGTCCGGCATCTAGATTGGTTTGCAGCGGTAGACCTGAAGTACGCTTACTTCCACGTCTCAATTCTGCCTCAGCACCGACCCTTCCTACGGTTCGTGTTCAACGGCCAGGCGTATCAGTACAAAGTCCCCACCTTCGGCATGTCTCTGCTCTGAGAGGCCGGCATTCGCATACTCAATTACCTCGACAACTGGCTCATTCTGGCCCACTCCCGAGAGTTACTATGCGCTCACAGAGACTAGGTGCTCAGGCACCTCAACCATTTAGGGCTTTAGGTCAACCAAGAAAAGAGCTAGCTCGCCCCGGTTCAGAGCATCTCTTTTCTCGGCATGGAGTTACACTCAGTCTCAATGTCAGAACGCCTCACAAACGAATGTGCACAGTCAGTGCTAAAATGCCTTGCCGCCTTCAGGCCGGGCACGGCGGTCCCTTTAAAACCTTTCCAGAAGCTCCTGGGGCATACGCCTCCGCGGCGGCCGTGCCGCTGTGGTTGATGCATATGAGACCGCTTCAGCACTGGCCCCAGACTCGAGTCACGAGACGAGCATGGCGCTGCAGCACGCACAAGCATGGCGCTGTGGCACGCACAAGAATCCCCTTGCAGCATGTGTCCTGACGCGTCCTTGCTACGACCTACGCCTCCAAATTGGGTTCAGGCACTGTGTGCAATGGGCATGCAGCGGCAGGCCGTGGGAAAGGGGCCTCACTGTGCTGGCTCATCAATGGTCTAGAGTTGCTGACTGTTTTCTCTGCCCTGCGGAAGTTTCTCCCGTTAGTTCGAGACAAACACATCCTAGTCAAGTCAGACAGCACCACCACGGTAGCGTACATAAATCGCCAAGGCGGCGTACGCTCCCACCACATGTCACGACTCAAGTCGCTGCGTGCCACTCACATCGCCGGCAACCTCAATGTGATTGCGGATGTGCTGTCACGACAACGCTTGCCCAGTGGAGAGTGCAGGCTTCACCCCCAGTCAATCCAGCTGATTTGGGAATGATTCGGCAAGGCCCAGGTAGACCTTCTTGCCTTCTGAGAGACCTCCCACTGCCCGCTCTGATATGCCCAAACAGAGGCTCCCCTGGTGGCCCCGAGGGGCGAGCTGTGGCAGGGCTGGTGTTGCTGCTGGCACCGCAGGGGGATGTGCTGGGCAATAAGCAGACGGGGTGCGGGGTCTGTGGCTCCGCCTGGGCAGGATGTGCTGTATAGCCTCCGTCTGCTTCCTCACCATTGAGAACTGCCGGGCGAAGTCTCCAATAGTGTCGCCAAACAGCCCAACCTGGAAGATGGGGGTGTCAAGGAAACATACCTTGTCAGCCTCTCGCGACTCAACCAGGTTGAGCAAGAGGTGGTGCTCCTGGACCACCAAGGTGGACATCACCTGCCCAAGAGCCCGCGCCGTCATCTTCATTGCCCGGAGGGTGAAGTCAGTCGACAAGCGCAGCTCCTGCATTAGACCCGGGTCAGGACTACACTCGTGTAGTTCTCTAAGTGCATTGGCTTGGTGCACCTGCAGGAGTGCCATGGCATGCAAGGCGGAGGCGGCGTACCCAGCGGTGCTGTAGGCTTTAGCTGTCAGAGACGACGTCAGCCTACAGGCCCTGGACGGGAACCTTAGGCGGTTCTGCCAGGTGGAAGCACTTTGCGGGCATAAGTGCACCGCAACCATTTGGTCCACCTGGGGAATCGCCGCGTAGCCCCTTGCCGCCCGGCGTCGAGGGTAGAGAGAGCGGAGGAGCTCACGGTTGGAGCATATGAACGTGACAGGGAGTGGGAGGTCCGTGGGGTTATACCCGGTGGAGAGGCTCCCACTGAGGTCCCCATATCGCCCCCAGCGCTAGCCAACACTGCCTCATACCCGTAGGTAGAAGGACCGAGTCGGGGAGCGGCTGGGGTGGCTTGCGCTCTTACGAGGGCGAGACGTGACCGCAACGTAGCCATGGTCAATCCAGTTATCTTACAATACCAGTGTGCACAGCAGTACTGGATACACCCCCTTTTTCCTTGTTCATGGACGTGAAGCCAGACTGCCTGTTCATTTACTCTTTCCTTGTCCTACTGAAGCTTCTAGTGCCTCTGCTGGCACCCCAGCAGAGTATGCTACGTCTGTCTACAGGAAGCTGCAGTTTGCATTCAAGTTGCGTCAGGAGAATCAGGAACATGCTCATGCACAGCAAAAAGCTCAATATGACAAAAAGGCCAAATTCACCACGTACAGTGTGGGAGACTTGGCTGAATGATCCTGCTCATTTCCGATGTAAACTGGCCCCACGCTGGAAAGGACCCTACATTGTAACACAAACTGTTCCGCCTGCCGATGGTAATTCTGTGCTGTATGCTATTCAGCCAAAAGGTTTTCCTGAAAAGACACCACGAGTGGTACATCATAATCGTCTTAAACCCTACCTGCCTTCCACATATCAGCTGGGACGAACAGTGTCAGATGCATCGTCTCCCATTGCACAGACTGTGGAAAAGGAAGTATCCCCTAATACTTCTAATTCTTCTACACTTGCTGTCCGAGAGAACTTGCCTTCTGTTGTCTTTACAGGAGAATTCCCCAATCAGAGTCCAACTAGGTCATTGCTTTTGGGACAGTTTAATGTCCCTCAGCCTGATAATATGGACACTGTAACCTCAGAAGTGGGCTGTTCTACTGCTGTGACTCCACATGCTGTTCTAGATTCTAGACCGTTAGGTCGCAGGCCTGTCAAATTGCCTGCAAAGTTCAAAGACTATGTTGTGAAGTAAAAGCAGAAAAAAAAATAAAAAATAAAATTATCCATCCTTTGCTTTATAACTTTCGCTGAAATCCTTACATGTCTTGGACTACAGACCATTTTGTGTTTATTGAAACTTTTAGTTTTGGTGCACCAATAATCTGCACATTGCTTTGCCTGGTTTATTAAGGGCATTGTTATTTTCTGTATGTTGAAAACGTGGACGTTTCTTTTTCCATGGGGTAATTAATGTGAAGTTTCTTTTGTTTAATATTCATTGTATTTTTACATATTTTTGTTAAGGACTTTTATTTTGGTGTTGAGTCCTCAGAGAGGATGATGTAATGAGAAGCGGGAGGAGAGAGAGGGAAAAAAAAGATACGGTGTGTGCGAGCGTGGAGTGTGGTGTGTCTCTGCTCTCCAATTCTAACGCTGCTCAATAAAAGTTGTTAGCCGTCAATAGTTCAAGTCCATCGTCTTCATTGATACTGATCAATCCACGGGCAGCTAAACCCCACGCCTTACATGTATTTGCAATGTCACTCCTTTATACCCGTATGTCCGGGGGAGTGGCATGCAAATTCCACACGCCAATTCTCATTGGTCTTTTCTCAAGATCAGAGATGTCCGGGCTCCGCAGGAGCGACCCCTAGTGTCAACTCATTGACACAATGTCGAGTGAGAGACAGACAGGGAACAAAGATTCTACATCATAAGGTTGTGAGCTACATGTATAGCATGCAACACAACAAATCAACAATTTGTCCCACTGTTGCTAAAAATGTAATATTATGAGTATTACATACAGCTTTCATAATGTTTATTATCATAATTACCTTTTATTTATTTATGTTCTTAAAATCATCGCACATGTTGGATTAGGCTCCTCTACAGGCCATTTATTTGACTTTTTCGGAGACTGTTATTGTTCTAATAAAGCGCTGTGGAGTGTGACTATTGCTCTGACATCCTTTTGGCAATAAAGCTCAACTAAAATAATTTCAACTGTGATTTTTAAACCTGTAAAATTAGTGTTCACTTCACATACAGTATGAATTATTTCACCTTATGAGCTACAGACATTCTTATGAGAAATTGTTAAATAAAAGTCTGCTTTCAGGCCCTGAAAAACCGAGTTTTATATGTATCACATCCAACTTGCTTATAAAATCTTTAAAATAATCAGAAATCAGAAATAGATGACTAAGGTAATGATATCCTGATACATAATGAAGAATGTGAATGCATTTCCAAATTAAACCTCTGCATAAGCCAGGATTTCTTTTTGATACTCTTATCAGCATGCAGATATGACCACCGAATCACCCTGCCAAACTGTAATACTTCAGTCAGCATTGTGAGAATGAGTCAGGATACACTGACCTTTGCCTCAGCAGAGTCATTTTTCAGCTAAGTTTTCAACCAACCGCCATAAAGCTCTTAGAACCAGGCCAGGGAAAATCTTACTCTAAGCCATTAGAGCACTCTAAAGCTGACGAGACTTACACATGTAGCATACTGACCTGACACAGCCTCCCTCCAAACAAATTGCCCCCAATTTTGTGCCACTGAATAAGACCCTCGGATGTTCTTGTGACAAATTGGAATTGATTTGTGCCTTGGCTGGGACTTCAGGGGTCATGACCCAAGGCTGCTAAAAAGCATTCTTGTCATTAACATTCTGGACGCCATTCTCACTGCCATGGCGACAAGAATTTCAAGGCATGAATAAAATCAATCACCATTTTTTCATTTATTTCGTCCCCTCTACCCCCTCAAGATAACTGCACACACAAACACTTTCTATGTTTGCCCCTCTTGTCATTTCAATATACTTTTCAGGCATTTTAATGGAAAAACATTATTCCATATATATATATATATATATATATATATATATATATATATATATATATATATTAGTCAAACTTGGAATGCAAATGCAAACTCTGATAAACAGATGGCATGCTTAAAGCTAACATATAAGCAATGGGGTGCTTTATGAATGCTTTTTGTACTGTCCTGGCATACAACTTGTGTGCTGTATTCCAAGTCTTCGGAAGTCATGTGATATAGATTTTTTAAAGAATAGACAAAAATTTAAGTTGTTATTCAATTAAATTTTTCATTGCCGTGTTTATGAGGGTTAAAGAGAGGAGTACATACTGTATGTCCGATTCATTATCAAATCTCTCTTTTGAGTCAGATATTTTCAATAAATTGACTGATCCAGATCACAACACTGGTCTTAATGATTCATGCATGAATAAAACTGATCTGATTCTCAAGATCAACTCACTCAATAATCCAGTCTGTAACGATCCACACTGTCTTTTGTTTGTGTACCTTTTTATTTAAGTTTTTGGCACCTTTCATGTTCCATATTGTTCTTTGTTTATGCACTCTTATGTTGAAAGTCTTGTCATGTCCTGTTTTCCCTCCTTGTCTATGTGTCTGGTTTTCATTGGTTTATTGTTTGATTACTTTATTATCAGTTCTAGCTTTGTCATTGGTTTTAGTTAATTGCCTTATTATCTTGTTTTGAGTTCTGTTCTCCCATTGGCTTTTGTTTCCCCTTTGGTTTTGTATTTAGGCCCTCATGTTCACCTTGTCCTTTGTTGGTTGTTGTTTGATGTTTGAATAATGTTTCATGTCAATCCTGCCCTCGTCCGTGTTTCTGCCTGAGCCCTCCTTGGAAGATTCCCAGTGTTTATCTTGTGTTTATACCTTTGTTTTCCCCTTGTGGATGTTTCATTTGTTCCTGTGTTTCGTACTTCGTTTTACTTTGTGTTACCTTCAATAAAGCTGTACCTGGATCCTCACTCCCTCGTCTGCCCACTTCGTTACAGAACGACCAACCGCTATGGATCCAACGGCTTTTTTCCTGGAGCTTGCTAAGGCGAACCTAACCATCCGCGAGTTCACCTACTTCTTTTCCAACGTGGCCAGCTACTCCAGTTGGAATGACCATGTGCTGAAGGAAGTGTATAGGGTCGGTGTACCCATCCGCCAATGGAGAAACTTGCCGGAGACCGGGGATTGCACCTGGCAGGAGTATGTGGACCTAATCCTGGAGATTTACGCTGCAGGGGAGCCGCCTCTCTCGATTCCGGGCAGGGCTCCAGGGTGTCCCACGCCTGCCACGGCCGACGAGCCAACGCCCACGCCTGCCACGGCCGACGAGCCAACGCCCACGCCTGCCACGGCCGACGAGCCAACGCCCACGCCTGCCACGGCCAACGAGCCAACGCCCACGCCTGCCACGGCCAATGCGTTGCCAGCCTCGTCCGTCCCAGCGCCAGCGTTGCCAGCCTCGTCCGTCCCAGTGCCAGGGTTGCCAGCCTCGTCCGTCCCAGCGCCAGCATTGCCAGCCTCTTCCGCCAGGAGGAGGAGGAGAAGAGGAAGGTCTTCCTCTCACCAGTCTCCGCCTTCCACGGCTTCGTCCTTAGAGCCAGAGCCAGCGCCTGTAGCCTCGACCGTCCAAGAGCCAGCGCCTGTAGCCTCGACCGTCCAAGAGCCAGCGCCTGTAGCCTCGACCGTCCAAGAGCCAGCACCTGTAGCCTCGACCGTCCAAGAGCCAGCGCCTGTAGCCTCGAT
Source organism: Moxostoma hubbsi (assembly GCA_032164185.1). Lineage (NCBI taxonomy): Eukaryota > Metazoa > Chordata > Actinopteri > Cypriniformes > Catostomidae > Moxostoma > Moxostoma hubbsi. Next base: position 33,760,893 of record JAVLUX010000001.1, on the reverse strand, counting down.
CGTCCAAGAGCCAGCGCCTGTAGCCTCGACCGTCCAAGAGCCAGAGCCAGCGCCTGTAGCCTCGACCGTCAAAGAGCCAGAGCCAGCGCCTGTAGCCTCGACCGTCCAAGAGCCAGAGCCTCCCGAGCCTCCCACGGCTCTGCCTCCCGAGCCTCCCACGGCTCCGCCTCCCGAGCCTCCCAGAGCTCCGCCTCCCGAGCTTCCCAGAGCTCCGCCTCCCGAGCTTCCCAGAGCTCTGCTTCCCAGCGCACCGCCTCCCGAGCCGCCCAGCGCACCGCCTCCCGAGCCGCCCAGCGCACCGCCTCTCGAGCCGCCCAGCGCTCCGCCTCTCGAGCCTTCAAGACCACAGTCACCAAAGCCTTCCACGCCTCTGTCACCAGAGCCTTCCACGCCTCTGTCACCAGAGCCTCCCAGGTCACCGCCTCTGAAGACTGCCTTGGCTCCGCCTCCCACGGCTCTGCCTGCGCCTTCTCCACCACCCACGGCTCTGCCTGCGCCTGCTCCACCTCCTGACCCTTCCACAGCTCTGCCTTCCACGGCCCTGCCTGCTCCGCCTTCTATGGCTCTGCCCCAGAGGGCCTTCATGGTTCCGCCTTTCACGGTACTGCCTGCTCCGCCTTCTACGGCTCCGCCCCAAAGGGCCTTCATGGTTCCGCCTTTCACGGCACTGCCTGCTCCGCCTTCTACGGCTCCGCCTCAAAGGGCCTTCATGGTTCCGGCCTCCACGGTTCTGCCAGCGCCTGCTCTGCCCTCCAAGCCTCCAGAGCCTTCCAAGCCTCCAGAACCAACCTGGTCTCCGCCTACCATGGCACCGCCCCTGGAGTCCTCCTCGGCTCCACCTACAGAGCCTACCGCGGCTCTGCCCGCTTCCCCTGAGACTCCTCCCAGGCCTTCTGACCCTGCCTTGTGGCCTTCTCCCAGGCCTTCTGACCCTGTCCCGTGGCCTCCTCCTGACCCTGTCCTAGCCCAGTGGCCATCCCCTAGACCCCCTGACCCTGTCCTAGCCCTGTGGCCATCCCCTAGACCCCCTGACCCTGTCCTAGCCCTGTGGCCATCCCCTAGACCTCCTGACCCTGTCCCAGTCCTGAGGCCTCCTCCTGACCCGGTCCCTGCCCTATGGCCGCCTCCCTGGCCACCTGACCCCGTCCCTGCCCTACGGCCATCTCCCTGGCCTCCTGGCCCAGTCCCTGCCCTATGGCTGCCTCCCTGGCCCCCTGACCTAGTCTCGACCCCGCAGCTGCCTCCCAGACTTCCCGACCCGGTCCCCTCCTTCAAGTCGTCCCCTTGGTCCCCTGGGCATCTACCTGGCCCCCTTGGTCGCCTGGCCACCCTCCTGTTCTGTCATGGTCTTCCTGTCCTAGTCTTGTTCCTTTGTTCCCCTCGTGTCCCCTTGATCTGCCTGTTTGCCCCTGTTCTCCGTTGTCGTTTTGCCCTTCCTTTTTTAGGAGCGTCTGGGATCCGCTCCTTAAAAGGGGGGCTCTGTAACGATCCACACTGTCTTTTGTTTGTGTACCTTTTTATTTAAGTTTTTGGCACCTTTCATGTTCCATATTGTTCTTTGTTTATGCACTCTTATTTTGAAAGTCTTGTCATGTCCTGTTTTCCCTCCTTGTCTATGTGTCTGGTTTTCATTGGTTTATTGTTTGATTTACTTTATTATCAGTTCTAGCTTTGTCATTGGTTTTAGTTAATTGCCTTATTATCTTGTTTTGAGTTCTGTTCTCCCATTGGCTTTTGTTTCCCCTTTGGTTTTGTATTTAGGCCCTCATGTTCACTTTGTCCTTTGTTGGTCGTTGTTTGATGTTTGGATAATGTTTCATGTCAATCCTGCCCTCGTCCGTGTTTCTGCCTGAGCCCTCCTTGGAAGATTCCCAGTGTTTATCTTGTGTTTATACCTTTGTTTTCCCCTTGTGGATGTTTCATTTGTTCCTGTGTTTCGTACTTCGTTTTACTTTGTGTTACCTTCAATAAAGCTGTACCTGGATCCTCACTCCCTCGTCTGCCCACTTCGTTACACAGTCACAGTGGTTAATGGCCAACTAGTATAAATTAATAACTTAAATTTCAGTCAATAACTCACACAATCTAATTTTATGAATTCAGAAGAAAATGAAATATAGCACATGAATGATATGGAACACTTCATGATACTTCTAGTATGCTGGCAAGATATTCTTTAAAAACATTCCTTATGTGTTCCACAGTAGAAAGAAGGTCACACGGGATTGGAACAGCATGATTACATAATGACAAAATATAATTTTGGGTTTACTATTCATTTAAAACATGGTGAGAGTAAGTCAATGTTAAGGGCTTAAAGGGATATTTCTGCCCAAAATTAAAATACATTCATAATTTACTTACCCTCATATCATCCAAGAACATGCATGACTTTCTTTCTTCTGCAGCACACAAATTAAGATATTAAGAAGAATATCTCAGCTCTGTTGGTCCACACAATGCAAGTGAATGGTGGCCAGAACTCTGAATCTCCAATAAACACAAAAAGGCAAGGCAAGTCAAGTTTATTTATATAGCACATTTCAAACATAATGGTAATTAAAAGTGCTTTACATATAAATGATAAAGAAAATACAAGATTAAATACATTTTAAAACCAATTAAGCACAAGAAATTAGATTAAAAATTAATAAACTGAATTTAAAAAATGTAAAAAGTAAAACATTTTCAAATTAATTAAAAAGAAAAAGAATACAGAAATAAAATGATGCATTGCAATCAGTAAGTGCAGCACAGTGCTCAGTCAGTAAACAGGTAAACAGATTTGCAGGTGAACAGACAGTGTTTTCAGTCTGGATTTGAATGTGGCTACTGATGGAACACATCTAACCTCTTCTAGATGCTGGTTTTAATAACTAAACGTTGTCTCACCATGTTTTGTGTGAACCCTCTGTATTTCTAACTGACTTGATCCTAATGATCTGAGAGGTCTGTTAGGTTTATATTCAACAAGCATATATGAAATATATTTAGGACCTAAGCTATTGAGTGATTTATAAACGAGTAATAGTACTTTAAAATCAATTCTAAATGTAACTGGAAGCCAGTGTAAAGACCTGAGGACTGGAGTAATATGCTCTGATTTTTTGGCAGCATTAAATTAATCCATAAGACTCCAGTCGTTAAATTCATGACTTCTGAAGCGATACATATATATAAATTTCCCCCTGTGACCAACCTCAACCTTTAGGTGGTCATATGCATGAAGAATGCAAACCACCAAAAAAATAAAAGAAAAATGCTTAAATGAAAGTGAAAGTGGATATTGACCTGTTTCTCACCCACACCTATCATATAATTTCTGAAGACATGGATTTAACTACTGGAGTTTTATGGATTAAATTTATGTTGCCATTATGTGCTTTTAGAATCTTCAAATTCTGGACACCATTCACTTGCATTGTATGGACCTTCAGATCTGAGATATTCTTTTAAAAATCTGCATGTGTGTTCTGCAGAAGAAAGAAAGTCATAGGCATTTGGGATGGCATGAGGATGAGGAAATGATGAGAGAATTTAAATTTTGGGGTGAACTATCCCTTTAATATAAAATTAGCAGAACTGTCAGGCAGTTTGTGCAGATGGCTTGAATCTTAGTCCATCAGGTTCAGCTTCAGTGAATATCAATACTGGTCAGAGACTGAGAGCGGCCATGTGCTTGGTGTTATTTACAGAGAGTGAGATAATATGCAGTATGTGATGCGAGGCAGTGATCGGATAAATGGACTGAAGGAGAGGCACTGATCTCTGTGTAATCAGTGATTTTACACCCCATTAACTCTGGACTACTGAGTCTGTGACTGGACATCTGCAGAGGTGTTTTCAGACTCCCCTTTTAGACTGACACTGACATGCATTATAAGGCTGTATGTCATTTCAGATAGGTCTGGTTTAAATAAGTATTTAACTAAAAGGTTCATTTTTTACATTACACCATGAAGTGATCTGAAAAACCATGGTGTAAGAAATATCAAAGTACTTTTTAAAGCAAATCAGAGTCAAATTCCACTCTGGGCCCTAGGTAATGCCCCTGGGCAGCAATTTCCATACATGAATATGGAAAGATAGAAATCTCCCAAAATCTTAAAGGCAAAACTTAAAGCTTATATTTTAATAACTTTTGTTAAGTAGCCAAAAATCAGACAAAAAGAATATAAAAATTATTTTAGTTAAAAGAAAGAAAGAAAAAAAAAAGTCTGATGGAGGCAACGAGACATGTGTCAAATGTTGTGAAACAAGGGGTCTTTCTTGAGAGTCTCGCGTACCTCTGAACTTGAGAAAAGGCCAGTGAGAAATTGGCAGATATCATTTGCATGTCCCGCCCCCCGACATACAGGTATAAAGGGAAGCGGGACCTACCACTGTAAACGAATGGCGTGCGTCACTGTGGCGTGCGTCTGTCAGGTCTTTGCACTGAGGAGCCGAGAATAAGGTACGGCCATTTACAGTGTTAGGTCTAGTGTCGTGGCAAAGGGAACACAACGTCTCATTCCCTCCATCAGGGAACGGAGGTTACAACAGTAACCATGATGTTCCCCTTCTGTCACTCACTCAACGTTGTGTTGAATGTAGTGACACAAGGTGTCCCATTTAAAAACGTCATGCACTATACAGCAAGCTACTGCGCGATAGAAGCAACTGTATCGGCCGCACGTAACCCTCCCCAACGCCCCCAGAAAAATGTGTCATATACAGACCTTAGGTTCCCAGCACCCCTAAGGGGGGAACAGGCGAAATGACTATCATGGGAGAAAGCCAGCCAGCCACGGTATTTTCTCTCTCTATGTTTCTCATCATTGAGCATAAAGTGGCTGGGGCTATCTTAACGCAATGAAATGTGTCGGGGAAGGCAACACATTCCTATTCTCCTCGGTTCCTGTTCTTTCAGGGGGAAAAGACCCTGTGGAGGCCACATCCTGCACAGACTGGGGGAAGGTAAAATGTGGCCAATAAGCCAAATGGGTTGTCAAGCCACACGTGGAAGTGGATCAGTGGCAGATCCTACTTGGTAGGGAGGAGCTCTACAAACACAGCGACCGGAGGCAGAGGGACTGCACAAGGGAGATGTGGGTCCGCCGACAGGGGGACTGTACCACAGAAAATACATCACAGAGAGTTGCCTGAAGAGGGAATTAGGCCTGTGGAGCTCTACCCCAGTACAGAGCACTTAAGGCTCGTAGTGGGTCTGGTCGCAAATTCCTCCTGAATTCGTAGGCCAGAAGGCTAGGGAGGAAGAACATCCAGGAAGTGAGAGCTTAGTGGCTATCCTGGGAGAGAGCGCGCACTGGATCACTTTGGTGAAGGGCGCTAAGTGCAAGTGGAACACCCGGTCGGCTGTTCCGTATTACCGAGTTCTACTGGCTCAGACCTGACAAAACATGGGACGAGACTGACTCAACCCTGAGATTCTAGAATCTCGCAAAGGTATCGTGTGTTGCCCAGCCCGCTGCACTGCAGATGTCTGCTTAGGGAGGTGCCGTTGGCCAGTGCCCACGAGGATGCCACACTTCTCGTCGAGTGTGCTTGAACCCGCAAGGGGGCGGGCACGGCCTGAGTCTGGAAGGCCAAGGAAATGGCGTTGACAACCCAGCAGGCAGCCTCAGTTTTGAGACAGTGTTCCCTTTCCGCTGTCCACCAAAGCAGACAAGAGCCGCATGGAACATCTAGAGCTCTGCGTTCAGTCCAAATAGATATGCAAAGCACGTACTGGACACAGCAAAGAAGGCTGGATCTGCCTCCTCCTGGGGCAGCTTGCTTGCAGGTTCATGACCTGGTCCCTGAAGGCGGTCGTAGGAACCTTGGGCATGTAGTCCGGTTGCGGTCTTAGGATGATTTGAGTATCTGGCGGACTGAACTCCAGGCAAGTGTCACTGACAGAGAATGCTTGCAGTTCCCCAACCATCAGAAGGGCGGTCTTCAAGCAGAGGGCCTTGAGCTTAACTGAGTCAAGCGGCTCTAAGGGGGGTCTCTGAAGTCCTGAGAGGAACACTGAGTGATCCCAGGAGGGGAACAGGCTTGACTGGGGAGGATTCAGCCTCTGGGCACCTCTAAGGAACCTGATAATCAAGTCGTGCTTACCCAAGGACTTGCCATCCACTGTGTCATGGTGGGCCTTGATAGCGGCTACATACACCATACTACATATACCAATTTGTGAACAAGTGCCACTTTAGGGCATAAAGCTGCTAAGTACGAGTGGGCCAGTAAGGAGCCATTAAGGTGACTTGTTCCTCGTCCTTCCTGGCCTTGAACAGCACCAGCGCAAGAAGGCTCACTGGAGGAAATGCATAATTGCGCAGTCCCCAGGTCCAGCTGTGTGCCAGCATGTCTGTCCCAAGAGGGGCCTCTGTTAGGGAGTACCAGAGCGGGCAGCGGGAATTATCTTGGGAGGCAAAGAGATCTACCTGTGCCATGTCGAACTGGCCCCAAATCAGCTGGACCACCTGGGGGTGTAGCCTCCACTCTCCGCTGATCGAGACCTGTCGTGACAGCATGTCCACTGTTGTGTTGAGGTTACCCGGGATATAAATGGTGTGCAGCGAGTCTCTGCTGACTCCAAAGGAGGAGATGGCGGGCGAGTTGTGACATGACGAGAGCGCACGCCACCTTGCTGTCTCTGTGCTGTCTGAACGGATCAAGGCGTGCTTTCCCCGAATCAGCGGGAGAAACCTCTGCGGGGCAAGGAAAACAGACAGCGACTCTGGGCAGTTGATGTGCCAACGCAGCCGGGGCCCTGTCCAGGAGCCAGCGGCTGCGTGTCCGTTGCACACGGCACCCCAATCCAGTTGAGAGGCGTCTGTGGTGACCACGACACGTCTGGACACCTGCTGTAGGGGGACACCAGTCTGCAGAAAACAGAGGTCTGTACAAGGGTTGAAAGTCTGATGGCAGGAAGGGGTGATTAATACGTGCCCATGGCGCCATGCCCATCTCGGGACTCGAGTCTGAAGCCAGTGCTGAAGTGGTCTCATATGCATCAACACAAGCGGCACGACCGCGGCCAAGGATGCCATATGCCTCAGGAGCCTCTGGAACTGTTTTAGAGGAACCGCTGTGCCGGGCTCGAAGAGAGCGAGGCACCTTAGCACCAACTGCGTGTGCTCGTTTGTGATGCACGCTGTCATTGAGACTGAAATATTTTGGTTTTGTAGTGTTCTCTCTCTCTTACCATTTATTTTCTGCAATGGTGCTGGATTTATTCTTTATTTTATCAAGTCTACAGAGTCCCACAACTGTGCTCAGCTGGACCCCTCTGACCAATGATAGCCAAGCCTACAATACTATAATTATACCATGCCCCAGGCTAGAGCAGTGACTAATTTCAATTCACAATTTATACAAAAACACACACAAAACGATATTAATAATAATGATAATGGTAGTAGTAGTAAAAATAATAATAACAATAATAATAATTATAATTAAATTATGAATATATCATATTTAATAATGATGTTGATGATGATGATAATGATGATGATGATTATTATTATCATGACTGCCATCTTATTTGTATCAAAATACAATAATATTCAATGAAATGTTAAATGTTCAATTAAAATGTAAAAAAAAACACATATTGTCTTGTAAGTCACTTTAAATTAAAGTCAGTTAAATTAAACACTCACCATTTTAATTTCTATCATTCTCATTTCTATCTTATTAAGGCAAAAACCCAAAAGGCACAATATATATATAAAAAACATATACCAGACCAGATGCAGCAATTGTAAATGTATTTGAAAACCATAGTCATCTACTTGAACTAATGCCCTAATCCTACCCAGGAAATTAATCTCTCATCACATTTGTGTCATCAAACGTCCCGGAATCAACCACCAGTCCAAAGTCTCCAGGCATTGATAAAGTACACCAGGAGATCATTATAAAGTTGCTCTGAGGACCTTTACCTGCCCCTGTCCCGGTACCTGAGGGACATTCCTGAACGAACAGGACCAGAGATGAGAATGAGACCAAAACTGGCTCACTGCAGTTTCTGATAACTCTGCTCTAAAGCACCATGCACACCGTAACTTTACATTATGTTCTGAAATTCTGTGAGCATGTCGGGTGGTCCGCGGGGCTCCCCAGTGTGTGTATTTGTAGGACGGGTTGGACCAGGCACAGGGCTGTAGGAATCCTGATAAGGGACTGGATACGCATAATGAGGTTGTGTGTGTGTGAATTTTTGCTTACTCTAAACAGGGAATGTGATTTTGAGCGGAGCCAAACATCATCTTGGTTATTTGCTCCAGCAGCTGTGACCCAGAATTACAATCAGGAGGTTTGTCTCGCAGTCAGAGCGCACAGGTCGGGAGTGTGTGTATATGTGAATAAGAGGCTGTCTGTGTATGTGTGTGTATGCCACTCTAATCTGTCCATTTGTGGTTGGTTAGTCATGAGGCCTATATTGCTTATGCCTTATCTTTGGCCCAAGCTGAACCTTACCTTTATGGATGTTATGAAGTGTGTGTGTGTGTGTGTGTGTGTGTGTGTGTGTGTGTGTGTGTGTGTGTGTGTGTGTGTGTGTGTGTGTGTTTTAATGTAGCAATAACTCATGCAGTCACCATTGCTGCCAAAGGCAACATGGAGCTTAAACTCAACTATCACTGCAATGAAGGAAAATAAGCACACACACACACACACACATTTGATCAAAACATGCACCCCAACACACTTTACATGTACATCTAAAAAATGTAAAAAAAAAATTAAGCAGACACAGACACTCTTAATCAGAGTGGTTATAAAAGTGTTGAAAAGAGTTGCAAAGAAAGTTTTTTTGTAGTCCAATGAGAAATTGTTGCCATTCTCTGTTGGTCAGTGAGATTTGTGGTATCCAAATGATAAAAAAAAAAAAAAAAAGAAAAATACTGAAATTGCACCTGGAGAAAAACAAAAAATCATTGTAATTCATTGTAAAAGTTGGTAAAAGTATTTTTTTTCCGATGGATCGCGATCTTCATTTGAACGATCTCGATATTGATTCTTAAATCCCAAATTTGATCTTTCACTCGATGCACAACCGTCTATTACAATGAGAGACCACTCGCATTTGCAAGCACATTTTGTGGTATGTTACTAAAGTGAATATATTTGGCATCTGGCTGGTAAAATTTTACATTTTACTCACCAGTAATTGTGTAGTTTATGTGTTCAGCAGTGAGATTTTTTCACAGCGTGTTGAGAGTAAAAGTTGTCCTGTGTAACGTGTGTCCAAGCAGAGATCCACACAATCCATTTGTCATTTAATAATGTCTCTTTTAATACCCTTTCTGTTATTTACAGTGTTGTAGATAAAAAAAAAATTCTAATCATGCATTGCACAGATGAGGTGAAGCCACTGGAGTCCTCTCTAGTTAACATAAGTTCATTTAAAGACGCTGTTTGCAGAAATGCAGTTTTTTGTTAAAGGGACAGGACCGGTTTTAGCACGTGTTCAACAAATCAACATAAATACTTGTAAATAGTACAAGTTAGGGGTGTTTCCATGGATCACATTTCTCACAGTTCGGTTTGTATCAAGTTTTAGGGTCACAGTTTCGGTATGGTTCGGTATTTACAATGTTCAGAGGAAAAAAAAATATTTCTGCCAAATCCAAAGTAAGAATACTCTGTTTGGTAATAAACTTCAAAAGGTTTGCCCTTAATAAAAATATTTTTTTTACAGTAACTATAGTTTAACTATGGTATTTGTAGTAAAAGCCATGGGAGGTGGAGCCGTTGAAGGATCGAGGGGCGGAGCCCTGGGAGGCAGAGCCATAGTGGGCGGAGCCATAGAGGGTTCAGGAGGCGGAGCCGTGGTTGGCTCCAGGGGTGGAGCCGCAGAGGGCACTGGAGGCGAGGAAGGCTCCGGAGGAGAGGAAGGCCCAGGAGGCGGAGACCTGGGAAGCTCGAGAGGTGGAGCACTGGGTGGCGTGAGAGGCAGAGCTCTGGGTGGCTCGAGAGGCAGAGCTCTGGGTGGCTCAAGAGGCGGAGCTCTGGGTGGCTCGGGAGGCGGCGCTCTGGAAAGCTCGAGGGGCGGAGCTCTGGGAAGCTCGAGGGGGGAGCTCTGGGAAGCTCGAGGGGCGGAGCTCTGGGAAGCTCGGGAGGCGGAGCTCTGGGAAGCTCGGGAGGCGTAGTTCTGGGAAGCTCGAGGGGCGGAGCTCTGGGAAGCTCGAGGGGCAGAGCTCTGGGAAGCTCGAGGGGCGGAGCTCTGGGAAGCTCAGGAGGCGGAGCTCTGGAAAGCTCGAGGGGCGGAGCTCTGGGAAGCTCGAGGGGGGAGCTCTGGGAAGCTCGAGGGGCGGAGCTCTGGGAAGCTCGGGAGGCGGAGCTCTGGGAAGCTCGGGAGGCGTAGTTCTGGGAAGCTCGAGGGGCGGAGCTCTGGGAAGCTCGAGGGGCAGAGCTCTGGGAAGCTCGAGGGGCGGAGCTCTGGGAAGCTCAGGAGGCGGAGCTCTGGGAAGCTCGAGGGGCGGAGCTCTGGGAAGCTCGGGAGGCGGAGCTCTGGGAAGCTCGAGAGGCGCTGGATCTGGGATGGTCAAGGCTACAGGCGCTGCCTCTGGCTCTGGGACGGTCGAGGCTACAGGCGCTGACTCTGGCTCAGGCACGGTCGAGGCTACAGGCGCTGGCTCTGGGGACGGAGCCGTGGAAGGCGGAGACTGGAAAGCGGAGGCCTTTCTTCTCCTCCTCCTCCTCCTGCCGGACCAGGCTGACAACGCTGGCTCTGGGACGGACGAGGCTGGCAACGCCCCTTTGAGGGGGGATTCTGTTACGATTCCCCATTGTCTGCCTTGTGTTTTTCCCTCACCTTCACTCCTAACTACGTTTCCCACAATTCCCAGCCCTAATCACTCCCTCATTATCCCCACCTGCCTGTCATTCCCTCGTTCTGTTCTGTGTGTGTATATAAGCCCTGTTGTTTCTCCAGTCCTTTGTCAGTTGTTGAATGTCGTCTCTGCCCGTCACCTTGTTCCTGCCTCTACCCCTCATGGTTATTTTTATAGCGTTTGCCTCAGTTTTCCAATCGTGGATATTTCTTTGTTCCTGTGTTTTCCTTTGATTTGCTTTCAATAAAAGGGATGCATCTAGATCCTCACTCCTTGTCTCCTCATTCGTTACAATACTATAACTCCAGATGATATTCTTCTTTTTCTAAACACAAAGGGAGAAAATATGAAAAAAAGAATTTGTGCTTAGAGATGTCATTCAATTGCAATTTATGGTGATCACCTCTTCAAGCTTCAAAAGGTAAAATTCAAAATTAAAATAAAAGACTAATACATTATTCTATGAGACTCATTCCATGTATATCATTCTACAAGCATACAATAAGGTTTGGTGAGGAACAAACTGAAATCTTCCATATTATTCAGTGAAAGTGTTGACCGAACATTGCAGTTTTTTCACAATTTATCCCTTTGTGTTTAGTAAAAGACTTTTCATTTTGGGTGAACAATCCCTTTAATCTTATAGATTGAATCCTGCTTAGAAAGACAAATTCATCACATATCAAGACCAGGAAAAGAATTTTACATCTACACAGTGAAGTGAATATTTCACATTCACCATAAATAATAATAATAATAATTAATTAATTAACCATAATTAATCAACATGTACATGTTGGCCACAAAATAAAAATCTGAAAAATTAGACTCTTATGGGTAGGAAAAACAAGTAGCTCAGATATCTCTTAGCAGAAAGTTTCTCACTGAAAGTTTCTAGGAGTGTGATACAGAAAAAAACTTGTTGATTAGGTTCTCCAGGAATCCTTTTGGAGAGCAAACACTCTAAAAACCTTACACCTGGAGAAAGCTAAACTTATCACAGAGTGAGTTTTACAGTATCTCTCTTGTGAAAAGGAGTTAAAGAAAATTGTAATAGCTAATTGTTGTACTCTATTAATAGCACAATGTACTTAATAATAAAGTCTTAGAAATACTCTAAAGACGACTCAAAAGATTACCAAAAAAAAATAACAATTTAACAATTTTGAAGCTTAAATAAAACAAGTTAAATAAAGAGTTTTAATAGTATAATTAATGCAAGTATTTTTATAAAATTATAAGCTTCACATTTCTGCCATTAAACCCTCCAAAAGTGGGTCACATTAATTTCCATTGTAAGTGCCTCACTGTAACACAGCATATCTGGTTAAGTGCCAGTCTCTGCTTGCAACTTTTTCAGATAACATTAAATCTGCAAAAACTTCCTATTACCAGAGCAAGATCAACAACACCACTGACACACAGCTTGTTTAGAACATTCAACACATTTCTCTGTCCTCCCCCTCCACCGCCTGACACCTCACTGACAGCAGATGTCTTCACAACATTTTTTACTAATAAGGTAACAGCCATCAGCAATGCATTCTCAGCACCACACCCTCCCAAACACCCACATCCTATATGCAGCTCTTCTGTCTCTATGTTCTCTCCTATTACTGACACTGAGGTCTCCAAACTCCTCATTTCCAACCACCCCACCACCTGTTCCCTTGACCCCATTCATACCCACCTTCTCCAAACCATCTCTCCATCCATCCTACCTGCACTCACACACATAATTAACACATCTCTACTTACAGGCATTTTTCCCTTTACATTTAAGCAGGCATGAGTAATCCCACTACTGAAAAAACTGCACTTAACCCCACACAAGTAGAACACTACAGACCAGTCTCTCTCATCCCATTAATGGTGAAAACTCTTGAAAGGGCCGTTTTCAATCAGATCTCTGCCTAGCTCTTGCAGAACAAGCTGCTGGATGACAATCAATCAGGCTTCAAAAGTGGACACTCCACCGAGACTGCATTGCTGTCTGTCTCTGAGTCAGATGAGAGCTGGATCCAGATCATCTGTCCTGATTCTACTGGACCTTTCTGCAACCTTTGACACAGTCAACCATCATATCTTATTCTGGGCATCACAGGAACTGTGCTTGACTGGTTTAATTCCTATCTCTCAGGTAGGTCCATCAAGGTAGCCTGGAGAGGTGAGGTGTCCAAGTCACATCAGCTACTTACTGGGGTACCTCAGGGCTTAGTGCTTGGACCACTTCTCTTCTCTATATACACAACATCTCTGAGACCCATCATTCAGGCACATGGTTACTCTTACCACTGCCTTACCACTGCCACGGCCTGGATAAAGGAACACCACCTGCAACTCAACCCAGCCAAGACTGAGCTCCTTATCTTTCCAGCCAGCCGTGCTGTTGAACACATCACCATTCAGCTGGGTTCAACTACAGTAACGCCTTCCAAAATGGTCTGAAATTTAGGGGAACCATCGATATCAACTCAATTTCACAGACAGCACGATTATGTAGATTTATACTCTACAATATCAGGAAGATAAGTCCCTTCCTCTCTGAACATGCCACACAACTTCTTGTCATAACTAGAATGGACTATTGTAATGCTCTCATTGTAGGCCTCCCTGCATGCTCAATTAGACCCCTGCAAATGCATACATGAAAGTACGCATCCATGAGATCGATCGTGACCAACCAATTGTGATGTTGGATTTGAGACATGACCGTCTTTACGGTTAGCATCTTGAACTTGAACACCCTCGGACCGATTCAAGCCTTGAAGGTCTAAAATCGAACGCAACCCCCATCCTTCTTGGGAAACAGGAAGTATCTGCTGTAGTAACCTGACTCTCTCTCTGGAAGGGGAACATGTTCTATGGCCCCTTTGACCAAAAGATTTGCAGTTCTTTCCACAGTAATCATGCTTGCTCTGGTTTCACGGTAGTGGGAACCATGCCGTTGAAACGCGGAGGATGGTGAATTAATTTTCTCTGCCTTTTTCTACTGTTCTTAGGACCCACATAGAAACTTGGCAGTTGTTTCCACGCTGCCAGGTTCTCTGAGATGGGTATTGATTCTGACACTCCCTGTTGAGAGGATGTTGAGTGTCCCGTGTCCTGGACTATGGCAGGAAGCTACGGAACACCCAACATTTAGCTGGAATATAAATTGGCTATAAATTCCGGTCAATTTTCACTGACGTGTTGCACACATATTCACAGCTGGTCACACCTAAAGTTGTTCCCAAAGTGCTAACTCAGCGCAGCATCATAAGTGTAGCTTTTTGACAGGGAACACCTTATTACAACATAAGGGAACATGAAATGATGATTATAAGTAGGAGGGTACCAGCTATGAGGAAATGTTGCATGCCAGATTAGAACACCAGTGCTCAATGTGTTGCAGCACAAGCACAAAACTCTAGGCCACAGCTCTGACAGCCATCCTGTTCTGAGGTAAAGAAAGACAGAAAGATTGTCTGTGAGGGTTTGTTTGATCAGACCCCTGTGGACACAACAACAATTCCAAGAGAGTTAATCCATCACAAAATACCTGGAGCAAACAGAAAAGATGAGGGAAGAAGGGAGGGACAGGGAAATTGCAAGCAGAACTATATAAAGAGCAAGAGATCTAATGAGGGTTTGACAGGAAGAAATAGAATTACAAGAAGAATATGTGGAGAGAAACACAATCAACTGACATCAGATGCATGACCAGCACAGGAGCCATAACAAATCAATGCAGCTCTAATAGCATAAAGCTACCCTACCCTACTGAGGCTTTAGGTGTTACCTCAGCACAAAGACCCAAAAATGGATCACAGGTCTGTTCTGATAAGGTCACAGACAGCAGGGAGGAAACAATGTTAAATTTAAATAATGAGATGCAATTGGCCACATAATCATGAATAGTTAGGATAGAAAAATAAGTAGTTGCATCAACTTTTACAAGGGAGGAGAAAACATTTCCAATATCTTTTGTTGTTGACTTCAAAGGCCATGTGCCCAATCAAACTTAAAAAAACAATCAAACAAAAAAAAGTTATTTTAGCACAAATTCATCTGTCACTTAATAGAAGCTAGTCAAATTAGATGAAACATGGCTACATCAAATGAAACTGTGCAAGGTAAAAGCATATACAATCTAGAATGCATTAGATATGGGTTCAGTTTTAATGAGAATTTACTGCCCGCAATGCGTTTTGTGCAATTAATTATTCAAGCTAACAATTGTTTTTTCTTAAAATATTTTCCAAATGTAACATTATGGTTGTGGGAATGACAAAATGTCCAGTTTTCTTCACATGAGTAGAAAAGTACATTCCAGACAACTTCAAAACTTCCTGAAAACTTAATTTACAATTTAAAGGATGTGCAAACAATGTTGAACTAATTATGTTTTTATTTCCTAAAACTTTGAGAATTTGATAAAATAATAACTTCTTAAGGATGTTAAAATAGCATTTTTCAACAATGTTTGTTCCTAAACTTTGCATAACATAAGCAAGTTTTTGGAACGTTCCCTATTTGGTGTAATTCTCAACACCAAAGAGCATGAAATCATTGAATTCAAGCAAATTTAGAAAACACATTTTCCTAGGTCATGTTAATTATATTGTTGTGTAGTTCATGCTACTGTTACGCCCTGTGCACTGCAATGGCTTGAGGCGATCTACACTGGATGTGTTAAAGGAACGTTCATCTCATGTATTTGTATTACAAGCGGGAGTACCGTCAGCATGTGCCATGCAAAATGGAACAGGACATCTGTTTACTGCTTTGTAGACTGCTTAATTGATTACAATGGGATTTATTTGCTTTTGACACAATGCACTGCTCGCGTACGGCATAGGCAAGGTGTTAAAGGGATATTTTTTTGGTGAACTATCCCATTAATAGGTGTCAGTGTTTTCTGAAGGCATTTTGGTTTACTTTTGTACAATACACAATTTTGTTATTAATTTGGGCTGATACTTGGACTGCAATGAAAAATCCAGGTCCTGAAGCAAAACCAGTTGAGAACCACCATTCTTCAACTACATCCTTTCTCTCTTCATACTGTCCAGTTCCCCCAACACTTCCTCCCTAACCTTCTAACTCTCACACACATTCGACGAGACAGTTTCATCTAATTTCTCTTTGCATTGGTGAGTGTTAAGAGTTGGACAATGATCCTTCAATATTGTATCTCAACAGCGCACATTTATCAGAAAAATAAACAAGTCTGGTCTACACATTATTCAATACCTCAGTCCTATCGATCTCCAATAATATTCTATACTGGGGGTATTAGGCTTTTTGTGTTTGTGTGTGTATATGGTTTCTGTGTGTGTTTGAGGGATTGCAGCTGTTCATAAATCATTCCAGGAGACAGTTGTGAGCAAGCCCTTCATCATATGTGGTCCGTGTGTGTTTAACCCTCTAACCATGGAGGGTGCTAACCCATAGTACACAATCACCCAATTCCTGCAAACACACACACATAGCTACAGGACTCTGAGGAAAAGACAGTATGAAATGAACAGTAGAAGGTATGGAAAGGACAAAAAAAGAGGAATGGATGGGAGAAGGAGAAAGGCCCTGCAGCATTGTAATGTTGAACAGGAAATGGGCTTGGTGAAACACTGAATCTTTCTCCAGCCAAAATTACTGAAAACTGCAGTAAAAAGGTGTAAGTTAACAAGTATTACATTTTATGATGTGTGATGAGATATAGCTGAACAGTATGATATTACTACAGAGATAATTCAATGGATAGTTCACCTAAAAATTCCAATTCTGTCATAATTTACTCACCTTCTTGTTGTTCCAATAGCTATCCTCCATTGAACACAAAAGGAGATTATTAGGCAGGATGGCTAATTATTAGGCAAATAAGACATTGTTCGTAATGTGTGTAACTGGGCAACCAATTAAAAAAGGACAAATATGGATAATGGAAGCCTGTTTTGAACAAATATCCAGCCACTCTCCATAATTTAGGGTCTGAAATCTGAGTTTGTATTTGATCTGGTGACATGTATTGATGGTTAGATTAGTGGTTTGATGAGCGGAGGTAGTTAATTGGAGCCTTGGCTTTTCGGTGAAAAGAGTGGGAAAGGTTATCAAAGTCTATGGCGGTGAGTGGCATTTCCTGACTTGCCCAAGTCGGCATGACAGGACCAAAGTGAGGGAGTTTTGGGTGGGAGAGGCAGTGAAAATGAAGATGCTAGTCCTCTGTCATAGAGGTAAAATATGTCAGTGTGTTTCATCAGCCCCTCTGAACACAGTACACACACTTGCATGTGAACCCACACACATATGGACAGAACTGTGTACGAGCCGTAACTGTCAAATACGCACTCGTTAAAAACTGGTCCGGCATGCATGGTTGTGCTTATCAGCAAGGAGCAATGAGAAAAGGGAATTATTAAGGAGAAGGGTATGTTACAAAATATTTCACCAATGTGGACAAAGTTTTCCTACAACATGCAGAGTCCTTCTGTGAGCTTCATGCGAGGTTTTGGCCCAGAGCACAAAATTCAGGATTAAAATAGACCTTAGCTAATAAGGCAAGTCCTATATGAATAATCTGTAGTTCAGACTTCAGAGAAATGAATGAATTCTCTGGATTTTCTGGACATGTCATATTCTTTTTTTTTTTCCTTTTTTTTCTTTTTTCCCCTTTTCTCCCCAATCTGAAATGCCCAATACCCAATCCGCTCTAAGTCCTCGTGGTGGTATAGTGACTCACCTCACTATGGGTGGCGGAGGACGAATCTCAGTTGCCTCGCATTTTTCTTTTTGGTTTGACACACAAACTCATGTCCTGAGTTGCACTTTAATTATTGTCACTTTATAACTGGCTGCTACCTCAATAACTGCCATAGAACACTATTACATAGTATGTTATGTTTACATTTGGCATTTTTAGAAACTGTCATCTTTTTGCACTACTATGTATTGGTCAGTGCTGCACTGTCTCTTACTGTGTCTATTGTCCTGTTCATTGTTAGTAATTGTTAGCAAAAGGAGTTGAGAGCGCAACCATCCGATCTTAAATCACACCGTGCGCATTTTCATTCATAAGCTTTACACTATAGAAAAATGGGCTGCCCAGATTCATAAATGTGTTGTAATTTAGAATATGTAAATTTTTAAATGTCGCTTTATGCTTGTGTTTCTTGGATTGTCAATCAAACAAATATTTTTTATATTATTCAGTTGAATCTGTTATTTGTTTTGAAGTCATTATACAAGCCTTTCCGAATAGGGTAGTCGGCTTCGGGCACATCCCTAGTTGTAAAGCAACTTGTTTTCAGCTGTACAGGCTCACAACACAAGGGGAAGGTTAACACCGGAGCCGATGCAAAATTGTCAGACAGGAGATGCTGCTTGTCTGTGAGTTGGCATAATGTGGCAAATCCTAGGGTGCTGGAACTCATGGAAACAACTGTGGCAGGGCAGAGGGCGGGGCCTTTTCATAATGAAAATATTATTTATATTGCCAAGCCAGTCGTGCATTAGAGGCTGGAGGAGTGGCCGAGGAACAAGCTACAGCGTATCGAGTAGAACTGGCGAGTAAGTTTTTTGGGGGTTTTTTTTCATCTCTCTCATCTCTGCCGCTCTGCGTTGGCCTTTTCCCTCTCTTTTAAATTTTACAGTGTTTTTTGGGGGGGTACTACACTGTTACAGGAAGTACCCCCCCGTCCCCTCCCTCGTCCAGGTAGACGGGGATGACCTGCCGGCAGACAGGGCTTAGGGCACGCCCTCCCCCAGGGAAAGGGGGGGGGGGGGGGGTGTACGTCATGCTGGAGGCTCCTCAGCCTGAGAGAACAAGGGAGGAATGTGGCAGGGCGGAGGGCGGGGCCGGGTCATGATCCTACACACCTGGTCCCGTATTAGGCTAATCAAGCCTCCGAGAGGGATAAAGGCCGACTGCAGAGGATGGTGCGAGAGAGAGAGATCATTTCACACCGTCATTTGTGTGTTTTTTGTCTTTTGTTTAAGTTTGCCATTAAACTATTATTTACATTGTCAAGACGGTTCTCACCTCCTCCTTTTCATTGAACTATTTTACAAAAACATACCGACTTTCTTTGTGAAGTTAAAATGGAGTCTAAAAAAGTAGGATTCTACTTGCTATTTAGCAAGTCAAAGGTTGCACTGTGAGGTCTGTGAAATTTTGCGCCTGGTCCATTGCGTGGTCATGAGTGCTTGTGAGAAGCTTGTTCACAGTGCTTCGCGGGATCATGCAAGAAATTGCATAGTTTCTTGCTAAAAACAAGGCATTGAATATGACGTATGAATCATCTGAACTACTTTTATGATACTTTTGGCTCTTTTAAAATGTTAAGTAATACATTGAGTCAATATCAACTGCCATTGAAAACAAACATCTGCTTTTGTGATCTGTGGCATATGGGTTTGGAACAACATGAGGGTGATAATAGGATTGGTCACACAAAAATTAAAACTTGTAAAGTAAAAAAACAAAAAAAAAACAGGTGAATTTTGTTATTTTTTGCAGAATATCCTGGTCTCTATTTTCCATATAATGATAGTGAATGAATGTGACACATCAAATGGCAAAATCATGTATAAAGACTTAGATATCAGTCTGTTTCTCACACAGTCATATGGACTCTTATCATGTTTGTATTTTTTAAGCATTATAACACCCATTAATTTATGAAGGGGGCAGGATATTATTAAAAATGTACCTATTATTGGGACAAAATACTAAACATCATGCACTTATCGACATTGAAAATCACTACAGACAAAAACTGGGCATCACACACCAACAGAATGAGGATAACATACCTGCCTTTCAAGTCAATCCGATCCGGTCACAAATTCACGCAGAAACACAAACCCTCCTGTTATAAGAGCCTCAATAACATATGCGAACAAACATGGAAGAAGGAACTGACTAATCTGTGTTCTGAGTCCCAAAAGACATGGAACAGGCACATTTGTGTGTGGTCTTGAATGGGAAGACATGGCTAGTATGGTCTCTAGAGACTGCAACGCAAGGTAAGTGTCCATAAAGTTAAACTTCACTTTAGTGCTTGTTCACCATTATTTCTTCAGCTTCGTGGCCCTGCACTCAAAATTTCAACTTGCTGCACAAAATATGACTTCCGATTTTCTGAGCCGTGGAACATTATACACTGCAAGATTTCCTCTGTAGCCATGGAAAGTTGGCTGAAAAATATCAAACATGTTTGATATCCTCAATATCCCTGACTAGATGGATAGTCGCAGGGTAAGAAATCGGAGTCAGCACCCATCACACTACACAATTTTCTCAGACATTCTCAAAACCTGCAGAAGAGCACCAACTCTAAAATCAGCATTAAAGTCGCATATTTAAATGATGACAGAATTTCCATAGCTAAATTAATGGCCAGGTTTCATTTTACTGTGCAAATGACATTGCTCACTTAACTTTTTACAGAGATCCTTACATTGCTGCATACACATGTGCCTTAAACAAAAGCACTTGACAAGAATCTACTGGGGCTAACCACACTTCCATAAAAACACAAAAATCTCACATTATTAAAGCTCCCGATCAAACGAGAGGGTCAAGTGCTTGTGAATCCTTCCAAAGCTGATTGATTTTGATTTGCCTCATTCGCAGCTCCATTCAAAGAGCATTGTGCACGCTGACACATGGATAGAATTATACAAAGTATCTTCATGAGAGCTAAATAATCATTTCATGACAAATTGCTATCGTATTCGTATTAGTGGCAGCCAGAATGAAAAAAGGAGAAAGCCACACAACTAGCCTTTTCTTCTGGGCTCCATTTTCCCACCCTAATTATCATTCATTTTCGCAAATACATTTTTTTCATTCTCTCTGCTGCTTCTGAACCCCTTCATATATCTTGCTCTCTATCGGGTCATGGCATCTTCATTGAGAAGTGGTTTCTGAACAATGGTTGAAATATGTGCCTGGTGAGAGGGGAAAAATGCCGGCTGTGGAGACTGGGAGAGTTCCATGGACATTTATCTCTGCATGATATTGTGATGTAGAATACAGGTCTGCTCTATGATTACACACATTATACTACCATTGAATGTTTACAAAATAAAATGCATGTATATGAATCATTGCAAAAGGTTTGCTGTTGAATGCAAGTGGAAAATTTAGAAGCAGTATTTTGGGGGCCTGTGTAGCCCAGCAAGTAAAGATTGCCACCCCTGGAGTCACAAGTTTGAATCTAGGGCATGCTGAGTGACTCCAGTCAGGTTTCCAAAGCAACTAAATTGGCCCAGTTGCTAGGGAGGGTAGAGTCACATGGGATAACCACCTCATAGTTGCTATATAAT
Organism: Moxostoma hubbsi; assembly: GCA_032164185.1. Taxonomy (NCBI): domain Eukaryota; kingdom Metazoa; phylum Chordata; class Actinopteri; order Cypriniformes; family Catostomidae; genus Moxostoma; species Moxostoma hubbsi. The sequence continues at coordinate 33,739,756 of JAVLUX010000001.1, read as the reverse complement.
GTGGCTCTTGTTTTAGTGGGGCCTGTGGTGATTTGTGCGTGTATGCCGTGGAGAATAGCGTGAAGCCTCCACACGCGCTATGACTCTGCGGTAACGTGCTCAACAAGCAACATGAAAAGATCGCAAATTGACTGTTTCAGACGCAGAGGCAACTGAGATTCATCCTCCGCTACCCGGATTGACTGTCTCAGATGCAGAGGCAACTGAGATTCGTCCTCCGCTACCCAGATTGAGGCAAGTCACTATGCCACCATGAGGTCCTAGAGTGCATTAGGAATTGGGCATTCCAAATTGGGAGAAAAAATGAAGAAGAAAAAAAGAAACACAACTTGTACTGTAAGTATTTGGCCACTTTGCCATGTATAATTAGCAAGGTTGGGCAAAATTCAATCTGAAAGCTGGCTTTTAATTGTTGAGTTGGAATTTGAATGAAATTGGCCACATCTAACAAGATATTGAATTTGAATTGGACAGGAAATGGAATTTACTTTGCAATTCAGAGGAATTCAAGTCACAAAGTAGAAGAATTTAAACAGTTGTGGCAGAGCAGAACTACGCACTGCCCCTTTAAGGATCCACCACCAACTACTAAAATGGCTGCTTGTGAGATCAACAGGAGTCAACAATAATGTCAGCTATAAAAGTAACCAGGAAGATGGTTGTTGAGGACGTCCAAGAAAAAGAGAGATTTCAGACTGGAGTGATGTGAAGTTAAGGTGTGCAAGCTGAGTGGAGGAAGAAAGTTTGTTTTTGTGTACAGCGATGTGGATTAGGAACGCGATCGGAGTAGAGAGGCCAGAACCACAACGGGACTAATTTCACATGTGCTCATCACCAGAGAGTGAGGCTTGTTTGCTTTTTTCATCACCGTTGCTTGCACTGTGTGACTGTGAAAATTTAAGGTCTAAAGAGGAAGCTTCTGACCTACCTTTATTCCCGTTTGTTGTACTCTCACTCTGCATCCTGCAGTATTGTCCACAGTCATCGTTCAGGTACATTGCAAACTCTCCGTGAACCAGCGTGCACCATTCACAAACACTCACTGCCTTAACTCTCACACACACACACACACACCTGAAGAATTATTGTTTGGTTATATTTGTATTGTTATACGTATTCTGTTGGGTTTTATGTATTTCTGGTATTTTGTTTGTGAGTCTTTGACTCCTTGCCTTTGTTTACTGTTATTTTTGTTATTTAAATACACTTATGCTTTGATACACATTTTTGTTTTTGTTTTATTTGCGTGTATTTACTGGCTTTTAGAGCTATCTGGGCAATGTATTCATTTTGACAGGCCCAAACCTGTCTGGCACCTGAATTTTTACATTTAATATTAATTTAAATTTAGTATGGGGCCGCCACCGTTACACAGTCCAATACATTTTTTTTTTACAAAAAAACGACTTAATTGAATAATTTAAGTATTCCCTTATATGTAGACTTAAGATTTGTACTTTTTAGAAAAATTTAAATGGAAATAAAATGGGCATAAGAATCCCCTATTTTTTCCCTATGCATTTTTTACTTCGACCAGTAAGAAGCCACACAGAACACACTAGCAACCACACAGAAACCCCCAGAAAACACCCGAATACTCATATAGCAACCATATAACAATGCTCTGGCAACTACCTGAATAACCTAGTGAAAAACCAAGGCAACCACCTTTAACATCCAAATGACCATACAGAATCAACCTGATAACCAGGCCAGGTGAACAATCCACATAAATCTTTATTTTTCCACTTTTCAGCTTAACACAAAACAGTTTGCTATTCAGTACAACGTAAATGCACACACACACACTCTGCTGCGTATGCCTCTCTCTTTCTCCTCTGGCAGTCTGGACACCCTTTTTATCCCTGTCAAGCTCTCACTGTAACACAGAACAGCTGTTAGAGATAATTTTCCACAGGTGTCAATCCTTACTGTTTTCCTCTCCTGGCCTCACTCTCCACAGACATTGTTTCAGCCATCTATCCCCCCCCCCCCCGGCCTGTGGACCACCTTGAACTTAAAATGCTGGAGATCAAGATACCAACGGGTGATCCGCGCATTGGTATCCTTCATGCGATGGAGCCTCTGGAATTGGCACACCCCAACAGATAGTACCGGAGGGTGAGGACTGCCCACTTGATTGCTCGGGTAATCGTTAGGGATTACTGCATACGTTATGGTGCTCTATGAGATTCGTATCACCGGGAAGCGGCAAGAACATGTCTGAGAATTTTCCTTGCAACCTGGCAACCTCCGTGACTTGTGAAGGTGAGCGGTGGTCTCCGGAAGTGAATGGGTGACTCGATTGGTGGCTTTTAAGTTCACCTCCAGTCCAAGCTTCTCCATCTCTGGAACCACCATCACCAAAGTCACGAGAACTGCCTCTCTCCATGGTTTTAGGAGACTGAGGTGGTAAATCTGACATGTTCCGCATCTATCCATTCATTTAACCTCATAATCGAAGTTCCCAGACTCACCGTGTGACCTCAAAGGTCCTTGCCCCTTGGCGAGTAATTTATAGCTTGATGTGGGGAGCAATACAAGAACTTTATCTCCTGGTGTAAATTGCCATAGCTGAGTACCCCTAATATACAGCCGACTTTGACATTCTTGAGCCTGGAGAAAAATTCTCCTGTGTTAATTTCTCCAGTGCATGGAGTTTTGCTCTCACATCAAAAATGTATTGAATTTAGTTTTTGCTTTTTGAGCGTCTTCATGCCCAAACTTACAAATCTTTTTCTTTAGTGTCTGATTAAATCATTTTACCAAGCTGTCCATTTCATGCTGGTAAACACTGGTCTGAATCTATTTAATCATTAATAATTTAGTTTTCGTAGTGTACAAACATAGTGCCCTGATCAGTGAGGATTTCTTTCGGTATCCCCACTCAAAAGATTATTCTGAAAAGTGCCTCCGTAATACTATGTGCTGAGATGTTGCGTAGAGGCACTGCTTCCAGATATCATGTTGCATAGTCCACCAGAACCAACACACATTGATGCCCACATGTCATCCACTCTAATGGCCCAAATAATGCTAATTTCATGCTAATTCTTTCGAAGGGGAACTTCATCAATGGAAGGGAATCCTCTAAGGGCGGGGGAAGCCACAATTTTCCCCTCTTTTGCATCATCCTGATGTGGAGCTGATGTAGACGGCCCCGACACCACTCCCAAGCCAGTGAATTGCACACCACATACCGATACACTTTGTTACAGGACCCATCCACACATGTTGCGAATTAGCCATGGCTATAAACACTGTGATACAGGCATCAGATTGTTCTTTATGTAATAATCTATGTTTTCTTTTTGTATCTGTCCCTATTCAAATAAACAATAAATAAATAAATACATTTCCCTCAATAAAGTAAATTCCGGGAAATTCGTACCCAAAATTAGAGGATGGGAAAGGCATGATGGCAAAATGGAATAATAATATCCCTGTGCACACAACATACCTTCACCCTCCGGCTCATTTCCAAAGCCTCGGAATGAACCAAGCTTTGGTGAATGGAGGTTTGATTACAATCCGAATCCACCAAGGCTTGGTGTGTACCCCCCTTAATACTCACACTTGATCAGGGATGTTCTGAGGCACGTCGGGATCCAGACCAATGTCTCCACCTCCATCGCAGTGCATCTGTCCAAGAAATGCCCAGGTTCCCAGCAGGTCCAGCAGACCAACCCAGACTTCACGCTCACACCAGCGGCAGCGGATTCACCAGCCTGTGGGGGAGAGTTAAGAGGGATAGGAAAAACCATCTGGTTGAACAGCCAATGGGACTGGAGAACCAGTTTTGGGGTCAGAATACCCTGCTTCCAGGGAATAGGAACAGTACGAGATGAAGGAGAGAGGAAGGAAGAGAGAGAGAGGGGGGAGAGAGAGAGACAGAGAGAAGAAGTAGGCTTGTCGACCCCCGAATACGTCGACAAATGGTTGGATTGCCTACATCAGCGATGCCGGGTGGTGGCACTGGACCCACTTAGCTGTTCCTTTCGGTAACTGGCAGACGAACTGTTCCATTATCACGAGGTTGATGACAGCTTTGGCGTCGCAATCCTCTGCCAACAGACACCTCCGACAGGCATCACAGAGCTGTTGAGCAAAGGAAAACGGGCAACCACATTCGCTGTATGGCAGTGTACGGAAGTACTGCCGGTGTGTTCGGGGTTATGGCAGACCCGTTGCAAGCTGGGCTTCCCTGGGCTGCAAGTGCAGCAATCGGGCTGCCCACTGGGTGTTGGGTCAGCCCCACGCTTCAGCCACCGGCTCGAAAAGCTCAATGAAGGCCTCTGGATCGTCTTGTGGGCCCATCTTTGTGAGCGTGATGTGGGGCTAGGCTATGGCTGTGGCCGCAGTCGTGGCTGGAGTACTCCCCTAGGACATCAAGCTCTGCAATACCTGTCTATCCTCCACCAAGGCTTGGAGCAGGACCTGGAAACGCTACTCCTGCTCCGCACGTAAGTCCAGGAGGGCTTGATGAGGGCTTGACTACCAAGAATACCCTAGCAACCATATAGCAATATCCTGTTAACCATTCAGAACATCCTGTCAACTACCAAGATCACCATAGCAACCACACAAAAACCTTAGCAACCACCTAAACATCCTAGCAGCAATACAATAATGCCCTGGCAACCAAGCAGTAACCAGAACACCCTAGCAACCACCCAAAATCCCTAGCATTGTCTCTAAACACCCAAGCAACATACAGAATTTTCTGGCAACCACGAAAAAAATAAAAAAGCGCAACCACCCTGAACACCCTTGCAACCACCAAGAACACCTTAGCAACCACTAATAAAACCCTCGCAACCATTCTAAACAACCTAGCAACTATATAGTTATGACCAAGCAACCACTGAGAACACCATAGTATTGTGGCAGCAAGTTTTGCAGAGGCAAGTACAACTTTAAAAAAAAAAGAGTTTTACTTGCTGTTGCTTATGTAAAAGAACTCTGGTAGTGGCAAACAGGTTTGACGATGAATGTTGTTTCCTGTGCCCCTTGATACTTGTGCAGGTATGTGTGTGCATGCGTGCGTGCGTGTCATGGCATATGGGACAAGCAGCAAAGCAAACCCCAGCACTCATCAGCAATATTATTCACAAAACAAACCAATACACTACACATCAACATACAAGGCCTTCAGCCAGCGTGTGCATCAAAGAGCAATAGAGAGAGGCTTAGCAGACAGCGCTTTTGGTTATCTTCTCATTTCAACTGTAGCTAAAACACCTGATAATATTTGTGCCAAACTATAAATTGATACACTTTACATCTGATGCCCTGTGTGGATGTGTATATGTGTGCGAGTATGCTAGACATAAAGGTCAAGGCATGTCTGAAGGGAAACCAACGGTCACTCCCCAAGTTTGAGTTTTTCATAACCTACAGAAATAAAAAGCAAACAATAAAGTCACATGCAGACACACATGCACATAGGACAGAATATTTGAAATGATTTAGCTGGTGATGATTTTAATCCTTTTTGCCATATCTAAGTTTCCTAGAGACCGTGTCATTAGACTAGTTTCACATTCCTTCCTTGTTTAATGACTCTTGTTTAATGGAGAGTTAAGAAAGAAATGTTTTAATAGTTTCCATGAATCATTAATTAACTCAAAACTGATTTGTGTCTAAAAAATGTGCACAGAACGTCTAGGTTACGGATGTAACCTCCATTCCCTGATGAAGGGAATGAGACGTTGTGTCGAAGAAGTGAGGGAAATGCGTTTCATTCAGGTTTTTTCTGAGAAGCCGACAATGAGGTTTGGCTGCAACAGTGGCTTGGTTCAGCGACTTGGCCGGGAGGACACAACGTCTTGTTCCTTCCATCAGGGAACGGAGGTTAAATCCATAACCTAGACATTCCCCGTCTGTCGCTCACTTCAATGTAGTGTCGGAGAAGCGACACTAGGGGTCCAATTTAAATCATGCCATGCGCTGAGCTGTGTATGTGTACTGCTGACACAGGAGCGGGTAGGTATTTTACAGGCCAAAGCGATCGGCTGTGTCAGGCTGCACGTACCCTTCCCCAACGCCCCATAAAATCGTCAAAGCCTTCTGGTTCTTTACCCCCGATAGGGGGTAACAAGGTGACGTGCCAAGCATGGGAGCAGGCTGCGCCTTTTCTCTCTCTATGTTTCTCGCATAGAGTTAAAGCGGCTGGGGCCATCTTAACGCTATCATACACATTGGGGAAGGTGATCTTTCCCAGTTTTCCTATTCTTTCAGTGAGGAAAGACCCTGCGGAGACCACACCTGCCCAGACTGGGGGAGGTAAAGAGTGGTGAAATATATCACATGGGCTTTTAGGTCACATATGGAGAATGGCACGGTGGTAGATCCTACCTCATTGGGAGGGAGGAGTTGTTACAGACACAGCGACCAGGGAGACACGGGTCCGCTCGCAAGGGGCGCCCACTACCCAGTGGGAAAGCCTTTCCGTTCCCTTTCCGCTGTCCGCCAAAGCAGACAAATAGCTGCTCAGAACGTCTAAAGCTCTGCGTGCGGTCCAAGTAGATATGCAAAGCATCTACCGGACACAGCAACGAAGGGGCTGGGCCTGCCTCCTCCCGGGGCAGCGCTTGCAGGTTCACTACCTGGTCCCTGAAGGGAGTGGTAGGAACCTTGGGCACGTAGCAGGTCCCCGACCCTCTTAATGGAGGCGAGCGCGATCAGGAGGGCCGTCTTCAGGGAGAGGGCCCTGCGTCCGACTGATTCTATCGGCTCAAAGGGGGATCTCTGAAGGCCTGAGAGGACCAATGAGAGATCCCAGGAGGGGAACAGGATTGGCCGGGAAGGATTTAACCTCCGGGCGCTTCTTAGGAACCTGATAATTAAGTCGTGCTTACCCAGAGACTTGCCATCTACTGTGTCGTGGTGGGCCACGATAGCGTCTACATACACCTTCAAGGTGGAGGGGAACAGCCTCCCCTCAACCTCTCCTGCAGGAATGAGAGCACTGACCTAACTGCACACCTCTGTGGGTCTTCAGCCAAGGAAGAACACAAATTCACGTACAAGTGCCAATTCAGGACGTAAAGTTGCCTGGTAGAGGGGGCTCTGGCTTGGTTGATCATGTCTACGATGGCAGGTGGTAGATCATCTAGATCTTCCGCATCCCGTCCAGGGGCCAGACGTGAAGGTTCCAGAGGTCTGGGTGCGAATGCCAGAGCATGCCCCGTCCCTGAGAAAGAAGGTCCTTCCTCAGGGGAATTCGACAGGGAGAGGCTGTCGCGAGGAGTACTAGATCCGAGAACCAAGTCCGAGTTGGCCAATAGTGGGCCACTAGAGTGAATTGTTCCTTGTCCTCCCTGACCTTGCACAGCACCTGGCGGGAGTGTACGCCGCCTTGGCGATTTATGTATGCTACCGTAGTGGTGCTGTCTGATCGGATCAAGACGTATTTGTTATGTATGCAGCTGTGAGCGGCGTGCAGACCCGAGGAACCAATCATCCAGCCGCGAAGGCTGTGGGGATGACGGAGGTTTCCAGTCCAGCCTCACACTGATGGCGGCCCGGCCAATCATGTCAGATATGTTGGGCGTGCTGGCCCGAAGGCGGCAGCCCATTCGAGTCATCAGCGTCAGACGCCGGACCGCTCAACGATGCAGCAGCAAGCTTATCTGGCTTGGGGGGCTCAAGAGTATAGGCAGGCTGGCTGTGAGGCGAGCCGCTGTTGCCTCGAGCCCGGACGGAAGTCAACGAGCGTGCCGGGGGGGCGGGTGGTTTGAGGGGACGTATCCGGCGAAACCGCGCCCGCTGCCATTACTGGATCGCCTCCATCACTAGCTGCATCGTCCTCAATCCCATGGGAAGAAGGAGCGACGTGGGGGGCGGCTGGAGTGGAGCTGCGACCGCAACGTTGCCATGGTCATGTTCTCGCAGTGAGAACATGAGCCATCCACAAATGCTGCCTCGGTGTGATCGCTGCCCAGACACACAAGACAGCGCCTGTGGCCGTCAGGAGCAGAGAGCACTCTACCGCATCCAGGAACTACACAGGGGTGGAAAGGCATCTTTATAAAGACGCGTCCTGAAAAGGACATTCAACGCCAGCTGTGTATTTGCTCTTTTAGAGGAAATAACTCTCTTAGAGAAATAAACTCTTTTAATTGCGCTGTCGAAGCGCCCAGGGGCAAAGCTGCACTGCCGTGCAGATAAGGGAGAAAGCCGCTTAGATTAAAGCCGATCCAACAGCAATCACAATCAGAGATGGGAGGAACAGTGTGTGACTCGCAGCTCGCTGCATACACAACCAGTCGGCTATGAAGAACATTTCTGAATGAAACGGAGGCATTTCTCTCCCTTTATACCCATAAGTCTGGGGGCGGAACATGCAAATTCTGTCTGCCAATTTTTCATTGGCCTTTTCTCATAGATCAGAGATGCAAAAGGCACTCAAGCGAGTGTTCTTCGACACAACGTCGAAGTGAGCAATAGACTGGGAACTCCCCGCATGGCATATTCAATTAATTTAAAACTGGTAATTCTGACTTTTCAATACAGTTGTATTCGTTAACAGTAGTTAACACAATAGTAAACATGAACTAACAATGAACAAAATATTAATCTTGTTTTAATTTTTACATATACAAATAATTTTACTACTTATTTTTCAAACTATTGTAAACAAACTGTGTCTTATCCCTTATATCAAATAGGCTACTCAAATTTGTATCATTAATAGAAATTCTTGTGATTGAGAACATATTAATTTATACCATTAAAATAAAAATCGACATCAATTATATGAAAATATGTATAAATGGCACTATGACAGAATTTTAGGAAATTTCAGATGTTACAATTAAAAACTAGAATTTGGGGCCCCCACATTTTTAATTGAGGGGGCGTTTTGTCACTTTTAGTGGCAATTTTGTCTCAAGCCCCACTTAATTTCTGACGGGCAACCACACAGAACACCTTAGCAACCACACAAAAAACCCTAGCAACCAAGTGGTGCATTTTTCTTGATGCTGGGACTTGTTTACGGTGGGATGTCAGAGTTGCTTGGTTTCCTGAATATCATAAGGAGAAAATATAAATACAATTTTAAAAAAAGCCTGAGATCAGGATTTCAAAGAGACTTGCAGTAGGGTTATCATTTATTTTATTTTAGTTTTTATTTCCATTTTATTTCTAAGTTGTTCTAAGTTTTAATTGGTATTTAATTAGAAAGATTTTATTATATTAACATATACATTAGTTTTGGAGTGATGAAAATATATATATATATTTGTTTTTTTATTTAGTTTTATTTATTTATTTACCTTTATTTCAGTTAAAAAAAAATGTTTTCACTTAGTTTACTTAGGCACAAATCCCATGTTATGTTTGATTAACTATTATCTAACATAACTTTAACAAGCCGTTGTATACAGATCAGTTCATTTTCACATTAGTTTCCCCCTCACCTCACTCAACCTGTCAACTATGTTGCTTTTTCAAAGGCTGGCTCTAAAGGTTTCGTTTGAATGTAGTGCAATTTTCCTGAAATTTTCAGTTGAATGTTGGAGTCAACCTGCTGCTTGGTTTCCTGAGTATGTATCATGTGGAGGGAAGATGATAAAAGTCAAAGCACTTGACTCGTGCTTACCACCTTATTCTGTCTCATCTCATGCACACACACATATACACACATTCCTTAAAACTGTCTCTCTCAAATTGCAGGCAGGAGATGCGTTCTGATGGCTGATGACAGATGATTACAACAGCTCTGAGTAAAAGTGATGAATAAGTGTGTTGTGATTGACCTCTTCTGTAGCCTCTGGAGCATGTTCTGTATACTTGCATGTATCTAAATAAAAGCAGGAGGGTTGCTTTTCACTGCTTTATTTGGTTCGCTGATTTGTCTAACCTGCAGTTTTTTTCATTCTCCTTTTTTTGCCTCAATATTTTTAAGGATAGGTGAGAGAAGACAGGAGATGATTGGGAAAAACAGGGGAAACAGGATGAAATATTAACTGGTGTTGGGCAAAATCCAAACCCTTTCACCAACCCCCTTTGGACCCAAAATTATTTGGACATGGGAAATCGACATTTCAAAATATAACTACCCTAAAATCAACCCCATTCAGCTACCCCATAATTACTGACAAGCTTCATTCTCCATCAGATATTTTTTACATCAGTTTAAGCATGAACACATTTCCCTCTAGTGCGTCTGAAAGTGTGTTGGGAAGCCAACCTCTGAGACACAAGTTCTGGTCCTGTGGGAACCAGAAAGTAATCACGTTTGCATAAACAATGTTGAACAGGATGCAGAGGTTGCATTTTCACTATGAAATTACATTTTTACTCCACTGATGGTTAGGTTCAGGGTAGGGATGTAGGATATAGGGTAGAGTTGATCAAATATGCATTCCTGTCTGTACTACATCATTTACAGCTAAAAATACAACTGGCTTTTGGCATTTCACCCGTAAGCGAGCTCACAAGTTGCCAAACTTTCAACACTTCCAGCTTCAGCCACAGTGATTCAAATTTTGGTAATCACAGATCGATTTCAGCAGCAAAACATTCAACCTACTTAAGCCAAATTCACAGTGTGATCAGTCAGGTTGTTGCTGATCAGGTCAATATAGTCAGAATTTAACGCTGTTTCAAAAGCGATAATATTGAGTATCATTACAGTGGAAATTCCATTAAAGATTGCTAGGTAGAAACATGCTTGCTAAGCAGGCTAATGGGTTATCTTGCTAACAGTAACTTAAAAGAAAACACAAAGAGATTTTTTCTTTTTGGCCATTTGAAGCTTAAGTTAAATAATGTATTATGTTATAAACTGAAAAAAGACCAAAAAAGAAACGTCCACTCACATGCAACTGCTTTTATGTGTAAATATTTGTATGAACATAGAAAGATTCAACAACTAAGACATAAACTGAACAAGTTTCACAGACATGTGTCAAACAGAAATGGAATAATGTGTCCCTGAATAAGGGGCTGGGGGGTCAAAATCAAAAGTAACAGTTAGTATCAGTATCCACTCTTCCACCAAAGCACTTGCAAGTTCACTAACATTTCTGGGGGGAATGGCCCTAGCCCTCACCCTCCAATCCAAATGGTCCCTGACGTGCTCAACATGATTGAGATATGGGCTCTTCACTGGCCATGCAGACCACTGACATTCCTGCTTGCAGGAGATCACGCACAGAACGAGCAGTATAGCTGGTGGCATTGTCATGCTGGAGGGTCATGTCAGGATGAGCCTGCAGGAAGGGTACCACATGAGGCAGGAGGATGTCTTCACTGTAACACACAGCATTGAGTTGCCTGCAAGTCCGATTATGCTGTGACACACCGCCCCAGACCATGACGGACACTTTACCTCCGAATCGATCCCGCTCCAAAGAACAGGCCTCGGTGTAACGCTCATTCCTTCGACGATAAACGCGACCATCACCCCTGGTGAGACAAAACCATGACTCGTCAGTGAAGAGCACTTTTTGCCAGTCCTGTCTGTTCCAGCGAAGGTGGGTTTTTGCCCATAGGCAACGTTGTTGCAGGTGATGTCTGGTAAATGCCTGCCTTATAACAGGCCTAAAGGCCCTTAGTCCAGCCTCTCTCAGCCTATTACGGACAGTCTGAGCACTGATGGAGGGATTGTGTGGTTGTGTAGTTGTTGTTGCCATCCTGTACCTGTCCCCCAGGTGTAATATTCTGATGTACCGATTCTGTGCAGATGTTGTTACACGTGGTCTGCCACTGCGAGGATGATCAGCTGTTCTTCCTGTCTCCCTGTAGTGCTGTCTTCGGCGTCTCACAGTACGGAAATTGCAATTTATTGACCTGGCCACATCTGCAGTCCTCATGCCTCCATGCAGCATGCCTGAATGGCATGTTCACACAGATGAGCAGAGACTCTGGGCTCTTTAGTGTCCTAATTTTTTATAACTGTGCTCTTAATTGCCTACCGTCTGTTAGCTGTCTTAACGACCGTTACAGAGGTGCATGTTCATTAATTGTTTATGGTTCATTAAACAAGCATGGAAAACATTGTTTAAACACTTTACAATATAGACCTGTAAAGTTATTCACAAAATTATCTTTTTTGTCTTAAAAATGGAATGTAAAGGGGAGCCGGAGACACCAGTTCGAGAGAGAGAGAGAGAGAGAGAGAGAGACGCATGCGGCCGCGCTGCATTTGTGTCTGTGTTTATGTTTGTTTTATGTTAAGTTTCACATTAAACTTGTGTTTACTGTTCAGCCTGTTCCCGCCTCATTTTTGCCCATCTTTTAACTGTTACAGTGGTGCCAAAACCCAGGAGGGAGGAGGGATGTGCTGTCACGTAGTCCTCGCAGCTGCTATCCTTCAAACAGGTTTATCATACATTCTCCCATCTACCATTGTTTGGGCAAACAGATAATCCTGTCCCAAAACCACACAATTGATTGAGATAATGTTGCTATATCTGGATGGTCAAACGGAGTTTACACTTTTCAGAAGAACGTGCTCTAGCCACTAGGCCCTATATCTGACCTGCACTCACTTTTTTCAATTCTGCTCCCCAAATCTCCACCTTCTCTCAGCACGACATTCAGTTTACTGAGAGTGAAATAATAACACATTCCTGATTCCTTTTTCGTGCAGCATCAAAACTGTTTTCATTATTGCGGCATTGAATTCATTTCAATCAACAGGTGAACGATGACGCAGATGCTGTTTGTATAGGAGACACAAACCCAATGATTAAGCTCCCTGAACATACACCCAAAACATTTTTCATCTTAACCGTCTGACTCATTATACAGTATTCATTAAATTTAAACGCCTTTGGATGTGACGGTCTGTGAGCAGAAAAGAAGCGAGTCAGACATATAATGGCCTTGTGCATCAAGTTTATGGAGAAAACAACACAAAGTGAAAAAGACAGATGATCCCTAATTGGACATAGACTAAATGATATTTCGGAAATGTGCAAGTTTTTATCACATTCCTAACCAAGCACTGGCAGTTTGTAATCATCACTCAGTTGAATTGATTATGCCTTCATTGTGTTCTGCTTACAAAAGTTTGAATGTCTTTGCAAAATGGTTGTGAAGCAGAAAATGAATTATGTTAAAGATCAAACAATGCTTTTTACCTGATTTGTTCTCTTTCGCCCAGTGTCTCTTCAGATATGTTGATGTGTTTACATCAATTCCTTTGAAGGTCTGTATTTCTGCATTGAGCAATCTTTATACATACTGAGACCTGCCATAAACAGTGATTTATAATTCACAAGGCTTCAATTCTCAAAAACAGACCTGCAGGTCTTGCTCAAAAAGATTATTTGTTCATAATTTGTAAGGGACCAACAGTAGTTAATATCAGTGTATTTTGTTCTGTTTAGCAACATGCAACTTGGTATTGTAGGCTAAATGTATTTAAATTTCAATGCACTCATTGCACATGGCTAATGACACTACACAGTCAATTTGCAAATTCTACCATAGCTCGTACTAACAACAATTCATTTATTGACTGTTTCTGTTGTGCAAAAATTGTTCAGTCCTATAAAAAAAGATATAGACACAAGGCACTCAGACTTAAGTATAAACTTTAAGAAAGCCTTTATTAAACCATGGCTAGAATAAATTAAAAACACAAACCAACGAGTTGCAGCTAGAAAGACTTCGTCAAGTTGTGGGGGGAAGAAATGGAGAGTCCTTAAATAATGTGACTAATTTGTGTCATGTGGCATAATCACATGTAAGGCACACATGACACAAACACCAACAGTGACAGCGACACCTTCCAAGTGGAAAATACAACACTTGAGATGCAACACACAAAATGGCAAACATCAGTATCAACAAAGGGAATTAAATCCATTAAAGGGAAATATATTCATAAATACATACAAGTCAGCAATTTCAATAGAAACTGTAAACATCAAAATATAGCAAGTGCAGCTAAATATTTGTCTATTTGGGTGTTTCTTGCTACTTTTTTAAACAATGTGATTTAGTTTGTGTGTGTGTGTGTGTGTGTGTGTGTGTGTGTAAATAATGCAAATCAGGCAATAGCACAAATGCACTAACAAAATAATAATAATTAATTACACACATATATATATATATATATATATAGCACTTTTCTAGGCACTCAAAGCACTTTACATAGTATAGGGGGAATCTCTTCAACCACCACCTGGATGATGCGATAGCAGCCATAGTGCACCAGTGCACTCACCACACTCTAGCTATTGATGGAGCAGAGTATGGAGTGATGTAGCCAAATCAGGAATGGGGATTATTAGGAAGTCATGACAGATAAGGGCCAGTGGGGAGAATTTGTACAGGGCACTAAGGTACACCCTTACATTTACAAAAAATGCCCTGGGAATGACCACAGAGAATCAGGGCCTCAGTTTAACATCTCATTCAAAGGACAGTGCCCTTTTACAGAATAGTGTCCCCATCACTATAATGGGGCATTAGGAACCACATGGTGAGCACCCCCTGCTGGCCTCCCTAATACCTCAACAGCAACCTTAGTTTTCTCCAGAAAAACTCCCATCCAGGTAATGGCCAGGCTCAGCACTGCTTATCTTTAGTGGGCAACCATGCAAGAGCTGCAGGGTGACATGACTGCTGAATGCAATTAGTATGGCACAATTTTTGTATGTTCTTGCTGGACAGCAAATAGTGTGGAGTTTATTGAATATAGTACAATCTATCCTATCCCTAATTACTAACCTATACTAACCATAATTACCAACAAGAGAGTTTGGCATGTTGTTTTAGAGAGTTCCGTTACCCTAGGATCAGTCACATTATGCCAACTCACCGACAAGCGCTATCTCCTGTCACACATTATCATATCGACTCCAGTTTGTTTATCTTCCCCTGTGGCGTGACTTGAAGAGTGTTGCTTCAACAGCAAGGAAGACCTGGGTTCAGATCCCAAGTTGAAACCAGATAGTTATCACATTTGCATAATCAATTAGGGGAACGATTAAGTTGCATAAATGTAACATTACATTTATACTTCACTGATGTTTAGGTTTGGGTGGGTGGGGAGTACAGTTTATAAAATAAGCATTACTCTTCACTGTATTATAGCCTGTACAGCTGGAAAAAAAAAAAATCGCTTCACACTTGCTTATGGCACCCCTCTGTGCGCATTCCACCCAGAAAATCTAATTCACATGTGCCATTTCCCAACAACATTTCCCAATTTGGCCACTGGGGACAGTGTTTTGCATTTCAGCATGCACAGATCGATTTTAGCTAAAGAAAAGTCAACCAACAGTTTGTGATTTCACTGTAAGATCAGTCTGAATTTACATAGAAATGAGGCATGATTTTGCTGAAAAGAGTAACAATTGCTTGACAAGTTTTTGCACTGTAATACAGCATGAAATAACTGGCACAACTTATTGTTTAGTGAATTTGCTCCAGTGTATTTAGTTACCAAGGAGACAACAGTGAAGAGCATGCTTGATATTAAATATGAGACATGTTTATGTTGAAAACAAAGAAAAATAAATTGAGTATTGAATTTATTGAGTATAAATTGAGAAAAATAAAATATATAATTATCTCGCCATGTAGGACATTGTTAGTAGACAAAATAAACTAGAGAGTGTGAAAAGTGTGTTTAAAATTAGTTATTAAAGTGAACATTTTTTAAAAGTAATAATGTATGAAATGTCTGTCAGCCCACTGTCATTCAGTTATAGTGGTCTAAGTCAATGGGTTTTATCATCACTTATATAATTTATTTAATAAATATTGGCATTTTAGTGAGAGGCGTTTACTCTTATTATTATGAACAGAAATTGATTCCAATTTAAATGTATGTGTGCTGCAATCCATCTCAACCCCAAAAAGCCCTCTTTATTAGAAATGTCCAAAACAGAGCTTTTAGGGCAGCATTTTACAAAATACGGCAGACAGACTGAGCAAGGGATTGGGGTGATAAAGACAAGCCATGTACTGTATAAAAGAGAAAGGGCCTCTGTGCTTTCAGGAGACAAGCAAGCATTTATTAAAAATGTCTTATACAACAGAAAAAGGGGAGAGAGAGCAATGGTACTCCAGCCTCTACATTAGCTACCTAAATCCTCACAGTCACACTCCTGAGTGTGCAATTAGTTGTATGGTGAGTAGGAGAAAGAGAGTTATTTGGATGGCTTGTTGTGGAGGTAAAAAAGCACATTTAAAGAAAGATATAACATAGTCATTACATTGAATGTATTGCATTGAATATCATTGCATTAGGTAGCATAATATCAAACCAAGTGGCATTTATCACAATCAGAATCAGAAAGATCTTTATTGCCAAGTATGCTTGCACATACAAATAATTTTTCTTGGTGACAGAAACTTCCGGGGTAAAAACAATAAAACAACAAGACAGAGATAACAAAAAATAATAAATAAATAAAAATAGAATAAAAATGAAAAGTGAAAATAGATATGCATATATATATAGATATACACAATAAGAAAACATATACCTATAGTATGTACAAATACAAATATGTTATATACAGTGCAAGGGAATGTAATGCAGAAGAGGTAGGAAAAGTTAAATAATATTACAAACTAGGCTGTGTATTGCACATAGTTATAGTATAGTTTTAACTGTTCATGAGATGGATAGCCTGAGGGAAAAAACTGTTCTTGCGCCTGACGGTTCTGGTGCTCAGTGCTCTGTAGCGTCGGCCAGAAGGCAACAGTTTAAAAAGGTAGTGGGCTGGGTGAGAGGGATCAAGAGTGATTTTACCAGCCCTTTTCTTCACTCTGGAAGTGTACAGTTCTTGAATGGAGGGCAAGGGGCAACCAATAATCCACTCAGCAGTCCGAACTATCCTTTATTCTCCCTGTCTTCTGATGTCCGATTTCATAGCTGAACCAAACCAGACAGTTACTGAAGTGCAGAGGACAGACTTAATGATGGCTGAGTAGAACTGAATTAGCAGCGCCTGCAGCAGGTTGAATTTCCTCAACTGACAAAGGAAGTACAACCTCTGCTGGGCCTTTTTCACAATGGAGTCAATGTGGGTTTCCCATTTCAGGTCCTGTGAGGTGGTAGTGCCCAGGATCCTGAATGACTCCACTGCTGCCACCGTGATGTTTAGAATGGTGAGTGGTTTCAATATTGAGGTGTTCCTCCTGAAGTCCACAATCATCCACAATTGAGCTCCGGGCTGTTATGACTGCACTAGTGAGCCAGCCGGTCAACCTCCCTTCTGTATGTAGACTCATCGTCATCTTGGATGAGGCTGATGACAGAAGTGTTGTCTGCAAACTTCAGACTTGACAGATGGTTTCTTGGTGGTGTAGTCATTGGTATAAAGGGAGAAGTGTAGTGGGGAGAGCACACATCCCTGCGGGCACCAGTGCTGATCATAACAGCGCTGGAAATGAATTTCCCCAATCTCACTAGCCTTTCTGTCAAAAAGCTGTTGATCCACTGATAGATAGATGTGGAAACAGAGAGCTGGAGTCCATTGAAGTCCTTACTACAGGTTTAGCAGATTTAAGTTTCTTCCTGTAGGTTGGAAGATGGTGAACCAGACAGTGTTCAGAGAATCCCAAAGCTGTGCTTGGGACAGAGCGATATGCATTTAATGTTGTGTAGCAGTTGTCCAGTGTATTTCTGTCCCTGGTGGGGGCATGTATTGTGCTGTCTATATTTTGGCAGTTCACAGGTAAGGTTGGCTTTGTTAAAATCACTGAAAATAATAATAAGTGAATCCGGATATTGTTGTTCAGTGTTTGTAATCCGAACAGCCAGCTGTTGCAGCACTGCATTCACGCATGTGTGTGGGGGAATATAAACACTCACCAGAATAAATGAGGAAAACTCCCGCAGCAAATAGAAAGGCTAACCATTATTAAAGAGCACTTCCAAATTAGGACAGCACTTTTTTTTTTTTTAAGTTAATTTATTTTATTTAAAAAGATAGCATTAGCTGTTTTAAATTATAAAACAATAGATCTACTGCTCAAAATAAAGACAAAAACTATGTGGACACTTTCTAATTGGTAATTGTTAATATGTCCATAGTTGAAGTAGTTCACCCAGAAATGAAAATGCTCTCATCTTTTACTCACCCTTGTGCCATCCCAGATGTGTATGACTTTTTCATCTGCTGAACTCAAATTATGATTTAGAAGAATTTCTCAGCTCTTTTGGTCCATACAATGCAAATTAATGGGTACCGAAATTTTGAAGCTCCAAAAATAAGTTTGCATAAAAGTAATCCATAAGACTCCAGTGCAGAGTTGTATAGAAACAAAGTACAAATACTTTGTTACTGTACTAAAGTACAGTTTTTTAATTTTTCTACTTTATTGAGTATAAATATGTCTTTGAACTTTTACTTTCACTTCACTACATTTAGGGGAGAAAATGTATACTTTTACTCCAATTAATTTCTCCAGACCTTTTTGTTACTTTTGTGAACACAGCAAAAAATAGCAGCTGTACGTGTAAAAATGCATGCAGATCAGCGATAGTGATGTGTGATTCGTTTAAAGAATTGAAAGAGTCAAATCTTTTAAACTTGATTCCTTTGAACTGAACAAAATGATTAAAAAAGTGGTCTGAATGATTCATTTTACAAATCACAAATCTGAATCAAAATCACAAGCAAAGCGAGCGCCAGATTACGTGTTCTGTCGCCTGTCTCCACTAGAAAAGAAAAGAAACTGGTCATGTAAGTTTTTTTTTTTTTTTTGACTAATTAATTTGATAAGTTTAGGCTTAAACATTAGGAAAGCTGTTAAATAATGAAGTTATGTGCGATCAGTCTCCCGCCTTTCCAGGAGAACTTGTTCATATAAAAGTCACGTTTACATTTTACATTTAAACAAGTTATGATGTGTATGAATAATTACCAGTGCTCATGAAAGTGTCCAACAATATTTATTTTGATATTTGCTCTTGAATATGTCCATATATATTTATTTTTATATTTTATGAAGATGTGAACGGTCATTGCCAAAGCAAAACTAGTTTTCTGGTGGATGCTAGTGTTATATTTGCTTTGTAGCATATCGCTTTTATGTAGGTCAATTCAATGTAAGTGAATGGTGGCCAGAACTTTGTAGCTAAAAAAAAAGCACAAAAATTCAACATAAGCATAATCCATAAGACTCCAGTGGTTTCAACCAATGTCTTCTGAACAGATCCAATTGTTTTTGGGTAAGAATAGACCAAAATATAACTCCTTTTTCGACTATAAATCTTGACATTAGTAGTCTCCTTGGCGATCATGATTTCAAGCTTGATTATACTTCCTAAGGCTCTGCGTATGCATCAAGCACTAGAAAGTGAAATCAAGCTTGAAATCATGATTGTGCTTAGAGATTGTAATGGCAAGATATTCAATGAAAACTAGTTACAATTTGTTTTGTTCTCAACTAAATTGCTTCAGAGGAAATGGATTTAACTACTGTAGTAGTATGGATAACTTTATGCTTCCTTAATGTGTTTTTTGTAGCTTGAAATATCTGGCCACCATTCACTTGCATTGAATTTACCTATAGAGCTGAAATATTCTTCTAAAAATCTTTGTATGTGTTCTGTAGATGAAAGAAAGTCAGACACATTTGGTATGGCATGAGTGTGAGTAAATGATGAGCACCATCAGTCATATAAGTTGCCATGGGTTTAATGAACTGTTCCGTAATTTATGCAATTTACATGTACTTTTGATACTTAAGTAAATGTAAAATCAGTTACTTTAATACTTTTTCTTAAGTTTTTTCTGGTGAGCTACTTTAAATTTTACTGTCATTTTACTTTCCATGAAGGTAACTTTACTTTTACTCAAGTATGACAAATGGATACTTTATACAACACTGCTCCAGTGTTTAAACCAGTGCCTTCAGGAGCGATATCATAGATGTAGGTGAGAAAAAGATCAATATTTAAGTCCTTTTTTTACCATAAATTCTCTTCCATGCTCGGTCAATCTCCACTTTAATTTTCACATTCTTTTTTTTGTGTTTTTGGTGATTCACATTCTTCATGCATATCGTCCTCCTACTGGGAAGGGAGAAGAATTTCTAACAAAAATAACATAAACATAGATCCGTGTGGCACGGTGGAGGGCGGGACCGGCGCGTGATTACGCACGCCCGGTCCCGTATTAGGCTAATTAAGCCGTCAAGAGGGATAAAGGCCACTCGCAGACGGCGATCGAGAGAGAGAGCTCAATTACGGACGTCCGTTATCGTATGTGTTTGTCTTTTGAGTTTTCCATTAAACCTTTAGTTTATTTGTCAAGCCGGTTTCTCGCCTCTTCCTTGCCCATGAATATGATCTCTTTACATTGGTGCCGAAAGCCCGGGAAGGAAGAGGGATACGCCGTAGCGGGATACGCCGGCTTGACAAATAAACTTGGTTTTAAATGTTGTCTTTTTGCAAAATGCAATTATATTTATTTCTGAAACAAATATTTAAGTGTGGCTTAAGTGAAGAAAAAAAAACTCTTAGGGCCACTGAATTTGACAATAAGATGATAAACTGAACTGTTTTGTGAGATCATGAACAGGGAATCATTATATCAATAAAGCAGTAATTGGTATATAATGGTAAAAGACATTTCAAGGTTTAATGGAGATTTCATGGTCTTTAAAACTGTACTCAACGGAACTGGTTGGGTTGGTAAATCCAATCTTAACGACTGCACTTTAGAAATAGCATGAAGTCACACTACAGCACTCATTTTATCTCTCTGTCACACATACACGAGACATAGTGTATAATCCACTACAGTGATTTAGGCCTAATTGACAAATAGGTCATAGTTTTCCAAGGATAAAAGTTTTCTGATCCAATGAACCGTATATCTTCTTTTGCTCCTGATTCTCTGAGTTAATCTGGGAATTTATATAATTGTCATCCTTAGGGCTGGCAGATTTGGTGGCAAAACTAAAAATATCCACCACACAAGTAAACATTTAATTGTGATAATGAGTTGAGTCACTGTGATCAGCTGCAAATTCTGCTTAAAGCAGTCAAGACCCCAAAGTAAATAATGAGAATGTGTTGGAGAATCAGCGGAAGAGAAATTTAAAATTAAGATTCAAACTTATTGTCATTGTGCAGGTACAGAGCCAATGAAATGCAGTTTTTTTTTTCACATATCCCAACTAAGCTGGGGTCAGAGCACAGGGTCAGCCATGAAACAGCACCCCTGGAGCAGATAGGGTCAAGGGCCTTGCTCAAGGGCCCAACAGTGCTATCTTGATGGTGCTGGGGCTTGAACCCCCGACCTTTCGGTCAGTAACCCCGAGCCTTAACTGCTAAGCCACCCTGGAGAAAGTACATTTATTTCAACATTATAAAGCATCATCACCATCAATTGAGAAATATTTTTCATATCTTTAGAAATGATTTGCACTCCAAACCCACATTGTACCATCAATAATATGAGAACTCGACACTCATGTGTGGTAACTTGGGTGGAATCGTAGAACTCTGACACACGTCTTCGCCGGCTGATTTAATGCAGTTGATTGTGAAATAAGGTGCCACACCATATATTTGAGAACACATTGAAACGTTTCATTTTATTTTATTTAAACCTAGTAATAAACCACATTTTTGGATTTTAAACATTTTAAAACCAATTTAAAATGTGTACAATATAAATGTGTAAAATTTGTATTCTTAACTAGGTTGCTAATGAAATGTAATAAATTTGACATTGGGCCTCATTCATAAAACTCTTATAAATACTGTAGGCTATATGTATAAATTTCCATTTTCACAAACAACCCAGATTTGTTTATTAATGTTACATGTTGGTGGATTCCAAACATTCGAGTGAAGTTAATTAACAGAGGTTCGGGAGGAGCATGTTAATTTTAATCTGACAAGTCACAGCCCAAAAGCAGGAGTTTATATGCCTCTGCTTACCTGCTTCCTGTGACAACTCTCCTGACATCACATCTCCACCCCATCTCCACCTATTCTCTATCTAAGTAAGTAAAGTCTGGGGGGGGTAATCAGGACTCGAGTCAAGTCTCGAGCTCAGAGCCCTCTAGTATACGGACAGCAAGCCAAATATGTTTACTGATTCAATACAAGATTACATTAACATTAGGGATGTACCGAAATTTCGGCCACTGAAATTTTTTGGCCTAAAATTGCATTTTTTGCTTTGGCCGAAAGAGAAAAATGACGAAAATATATGCCTCCCTGACCCTCAGTGCTCAAGTTTCACTCTTGATCGATCTAGCCATTATCACGGCGCTACCCAGCAAAGGCCGATGTCAGCGGTGTGGAAATACTTCAAAGCAGTACAGCCGCTCCGTACACGGATACAACGCAGTCTGCATAGGGCACCAACTCAATAGGGGGGCACCATCTTACCCTAGGAGGGCACTAGAGAAAGTCCTCCGGATGCCCTTCCTCGCACGTTATATGTTATTCAAGGACCCGAAAGCAGTTGCGGAACACAGATGATCACTTCACGCTCATATCACACGAACGCGACAATCCTCTTGACTACTGGTACATGAATGAAGATCACTTTCCATTGCTTGCATGGACTGCAAGCAGGTATTTATCTGCCCCAAGCACCAGCACAAAGAGAGAGAGACTATTCTGTGCAGCATCTCATGTTCTTTATGAGAAGAGTAACCGTCTCTCCTGCCAGAAAGCTGAGCAACTTTTGTTCCTGAAGAGAAACCTGACACTTTTCTTAATTAGAAAGCAGTCCAATTTGTTATGTGTATAGCAATTACATTAAAATTTGTTTGCCCTGCCAAACTTTGTTCTTCACTTGAGGCTACATCTGTCATTTACAGTTTGAGGTTGGTTTTAGTTCCATTACTGCTGTTTTGCACTGTTGTTTTGCACAATAATTTTATATTAAAGTGGAAATACGTTTACATAAACAGAATAGAGGCCCTCTGCCGTTCTGTGTTTTGCCTGTTGTTTTCATTAAAATGACTGTGTAGCATATTTACATTTTTTGTATTTGCTAAGTTAATTACTTGACTGCTGTTTTGCATATCATTATAGTTTTCTAGACCGTTACATTATTTGAATAATTATTTTTAAAAATCTGTTAAATTTGATTGTTAAAGAACTGAATAAAGAATAATATATTTAATATAGTTTTAATATATTTTCTGTCCAATTTTGGTGCGTTACTTTCAATAAAAGTGTGATTTTTTTCAATAAAAAATAATTTTATTGGTTTGTAGTTTCAATTCAGATTCAATAAATTCATGAAATTAATTAAAAAGTATAATATTAATACAATTATATATATATATATATATATATATATATATATACACACACACACACACACAAATTTAAAATAGGTATTTAAAAAAAAAAAAAAGTTGTTTTCGGCCAAGTGCATCCTGAATTTTCATTTCGGTGCATCAATAATTAACATACAAATGACTGAAATGGGTGCTAGTGCACATGCCACAATTATCGTAATCCACAAAGCTTCCCTTTGACATTTACTAAAGAGTCCGATGCCTTCCTTATATGTTATTTTCATTGACTTGCAATGAAATGAAAAGACTTATACAAGAAGTGCATGCAAATTGCATGTAATTCAAAAACATGTAATTCAATTACCGGAAAGTATGTAAAACAAAAAAGCAGCCCACTTCTTTACCAATTTATGTCAATTGTTAATGTTCCTTTCACTCATTCATTACTTGTGTTTTGTTTTGGGGTTTATTTTCACTAGTTAATTATTTAATTTTACTACTATTCAAATGTAGACACACCAGTTAGCCTGGAAGATCATTCTGATGATTCTGTTTTTCACATAATTTACACAACATACATTTTGTTGAAAATACAAAAACTCCTATGAAAACAAGAATTTATGTGAAAACAGCTTTACAGACAATTTACCCCAAAATGTGTTTTGCATGAGTTCCAGTGACTGACTCCTTTGGACAAAAGGCCAGATTTCCTTGCTCTTTGGAACATTTTCAAGTGCAAAAAATAATGCAAAAAATAAGTATTTTAATTAGTTGCCCCAGACTTGTGGACCCTACTCACATTTCCTTCCAAGACAATCTGGTTGGCAGATTAAAGGCCTTGTGTTGGTTTGTTAACATTATTTGGGGGTGCATCTCAATTAGCTCCCTAGTTCAGTAGTCAGGGCCACTGATCAGGGAGTCAGCCATTTTTAGGGCAGTCTCAATCGCAAAATTGTCACGCTCAAAATTTAGAACTGTATGTTGGCTTCATCAAGCTAACATATTAAATAGTTCAATTTATATTCATTATCAGCCTAAGCAAATCCACAAATTATTATAGTTCATTAGCCTAACAATAGCCTGTTTACGGTTCCAAACCAACATTATAAATCATTTTATAATGTGGCATGTGTGGCGACCGATCTCAGAGAC
This sequence comes from Moxostoma hubbsi, assembly GCA_032164185.1. Classification (NCBI taxonomy): domain Eukaryota; kingdom Metazoa; phylum Chordata; class Actinopteri; order Cypriniformes; family Catostomidae; genus Moxostoma; species Moxostoma hubbsi. The sequence continues at coordinate 33,715,402 of JAVLUX010000001.1, read as the reverse complement.
AGGGACACTAAATAAATAAACCAACTACGCCACCCTGGGGTCTTACTACCAGGGAATCGCCCTAGATAACTAGGAGCACACAAGGCTCACAGGTTCGTTTCGGTTAGAGTCAGGCATGAGACATGGGTGAGATATACAAACAATAAAATCACTTTTATTAGATAAAATGATTCAAACGATCACAAAGAACAAAACCACCATCAACAAGGATATTAAACAGCCCGGACGACGGAAATTGGGGTCGGCAGCCGAAATCACTCAACCCAAAGGGGCCTCTCTATTCTCCTAAAAAAAAAAAAAAGAAAACCACACATGCACACACATGCACTCACACCGCACTTGGTCGAACACCTCCGTGTGGCACAGCAAACACTCCAAACTACCACCACCAAGATGAGGAAGGCTGCCGCCCTTCTCTTCCTTGCCGCCCAGGCCTACAATAAAGAACACACACAAACACACACATAAAATTCATGCACCACAATAGACAATTTAAACAATAATGTAATCCAAAAAAAGAATTACACAACCACAATTGTTAGGCCCAAATGCACAGTGTTCATCTCAGAATAGTATGATGACAAACATATTCTCATCACAGGTAGAAGGATACATTCCAGGTGATCACCTCACAGCATTGTTCTATACTACACATGCACCACTTATATTCAGGGTACTCTTAGAGAATCAGTTGGATAAACACAGCCTGAACAAAGTCAGAAAAATACAGACCAGGTGCTTGTGTACATCGTACAGGAGCCACGAAGAGCGCACTCGAGTCCAAAAAGAAAAAAAGACATTAGCAACAAAACCAAATTCACATGACAAGGACATAAACAAAAACAAAACAAAGGATGAAAGCTTAAATCAAAACTAAAATGAACAGTGGTGACAGAGTAATGAGCATCAAAAGTCACACTAAATACAGTCCGTTACATTCTGGGTAACCAATATCGAATCCAGGACAATGAAAGCATCCCCACCAGTTAATGTTAGTGGTGTCGTAGAGATAGGGTGACGTCGTGGGGCCGTTACCTGCTTAAGGCTAACTTACATAGCACAGCAGCACTGTACAGTATCAGTATATCCATAAACGCAAGTCAAATAGCAGTCACGTAATAAATGTGTAGTCAACCAGCAGCTTATGTTAGACTGGATCTCCGATTCAAGCTTCCCGTAACTGACAATAACAACGAACAACCCACCATAACTTTAAACAGGCATATGGAAGACACCTGAATAAACAGGCATATAGAAGACACCTGAAACAGCACGGTCTTAACGCACCGCAAAACTCATCCGCTTTACCGGAAATTTGCACATCAAGGAGCGCGGCCGAGTGTATGCCGATTAATTCCCCCGTCCACTCTCTAGCTCTTGCACACCGCGCCGGAACGACAACAATGACATGACGTCACGTGTGATGCCCTCACAGGTGAAGCGCACCAACCATATTTAAAGTCCTCACAACTAGAGTTAAATCACCATCCAGCCGAGTGTTAATAGGTAGCGCAAGTGCATACTGCTACACATGTCCCAATTTTTTAAAAGTACAAACACTACTGCCAGCACAGAATGTACTTTTCATAACTAGAAACTACGACTCAAGAGGAGTGGTCCTGATGGCAGCCCTAGTCAGACAGCTACCAGAAGAAAATATAATTCAAAGAGGATAAAATTCAGGCTGCTCACATCCCCTTAGTATTCTGAAAGTCTGGATTGAAGTGGCTGGATTGTTTGATTTCGTACTGCTGGTAATTATGCTCATGATAGGTGGCAGCTGAAATCTTGAATTGCATTCAGACTTTAAAACCATAACACAGAGTGGCCTGTAAAAGCAGACGTCTTCTTTCTGATCAATGAACTCCATTAAAGAACAGAATGCTCTTCAGCTGCATGCAGACTGGTCTCAAATAATGCAGAAGTTCTCAACTTATGTAGATACAGTAATTATAGGTGATTAAAAGAATACTTTGCCCATAAATGAAAAGTGTGTTGTAATTTACTCACCCTCTTGTCATTTTAAACCTGTGTGACTTTCTTTCTTCTGTGGAACACAAACATCTCCTTTTGTGTTGCATAGAAGAAAGTAACTCATACAGGTTTTTATAAATGACAACTAACTGAACTACATTATACCTTTAAATCACTATACCACTGTGTGGCAGTTTGTTTTATATAGAGAAAAGCAATACTTTCTCAGCTTTCTTCCAGGTTTACAGATGGATTTCTTATGAGTGCAGGCCTTGAAGGTTTCTCATTGGCATGCATGAGCAACATTGTGAGAATTAAATCTAATTAACAGTCTTTTGTTTGCTGTGATTATGAAAACACTCCTGGAGTTTCTGCACCGCGATACTCCATCAGGAAGTGATGAATTTCCTCATGAAAGATGATGGAGAGAACAGGATCAGGTTCCTGTGTTGTTGTTTTTTTACAAGTTATCTGGGGAAGTGTTTGTAAGACCTAATTAACTTCCGCCATAGGGACATCTCAATTCTACTGCTCACACACACAAAAACGTGCTGTTCCAAAACCTAGTGAAGTGCTTCACTGTCTGTTGCTTACAAAGGCAGCTGCCTTCCAGCCAGAGTAGCATCCTTACTGTCGTGAAACCTCATTATCTTCATTATGGCTGTGTCTCGTTTGGAAGGATGCGTCCTCCGGAGGTTGCATTTGTCGGCAACATACATCATAAAGGCTGTCTCGTTTCATTTTTTAACATTAACTAAGATACGACAACATATACACTTTCCACTTCCTGAAATGTTAATAACATATGTTAATGTATCACACGATTCACATGTCATTCTCATGTATTTATTTATAGCCTAAACCTAAGTGCAATATTAAACCTGAAGAGATGTTTTCACATCTAGCCATCTCTTAAAGTTGAAAATATTTATATTCACATCAGCGATTATGGTAACTATCTTTTAAAACGTTAAAATGTTCCATAAAGTTTTAAATGCTCCATAGAGTATTCATCTATTTGGAATATTCCTCCTTATGTAAAATGAACAAACTGATACATGCTTTTCTTCTTCTTCTTTAAAGGGTTAGTTCACCCAAAAATTTAACTTATTCCATAATTTACTCACCCTCAAGCCATCTTATGTGTATATGACTTTCTTCTTTCAGCCAAACACAATCAGAGTTATATTAAAAAATATCCTGGCTCTTCCCAGCTTAATAACGGGAGTGTATGGTACTTTAGATTTTGAAGCCCAAAAAAGCGCATCCATCACTCAAAAAAGTAATCCATATGGCTCCATGTGGTTAATAAAGGCCTTCTGAAGCGAAGCGATGCGTTTTTGTAAGAAAAATATCCATATTCATAACTTTATAAACTATAATCACTGGCTTCCGGTAATGGCCATTTGTGCGTTCACAAGAGAGTCGAGTTCCGGCGTATGACGTAGCGTAAGCTCCAGTGAGAAGTGACGAATGGTGAAGCACAGGATAGAGCAAAACAAAACACCAGTCACGAATTAGAAGACAACAATGAGGATTTTTAAAGAAAAATGTCAGAGGATTTCGATATAAGAGAAGAGGAGATTGAGTTGAGGACCCAGCCCTTTTTGTTTGAACCGGAGTATACCAACCAGGAACTTCGGGAGATGGAGGCTGCAGCAACCATGAATGGATGATTGGAATGACTGGATAGATGCACAAACCATTTTAAGACTGATACAAATCTACAGTACAGCTAAAACAACTCACTTCTTTTCACTGTTTTCCTTTGCTGTAAACAACCCACGCTTCACCGTTCATCACTTCTCACTGGAGTTTACGCTACGTCATACGCCAGAACTCAACTTTCTTGTGAACGCATGGACGGCCGTTACTGGAAGCCAGTGATAATAGTTTATAAAGTTAGAAATATGGATCTTTTTCTTACAAAAACGCATCGCTTCGCTTCAGAAGGCCTTTATTAACCACATGGAGCCATATGGATTACTTTTTTGATTGATGGATGTGCTTTTTTGGGCTTCAAAATCTAAGGTACCATATACTCCCATTATGAAGCTGGGAAGAGCCAGGATATTTTTAATATAACTCTGATTTTGTTTGGCTGAAAGAAGAAAGTCATATACACCTAGGATGGCTTGAGGGTGAGTAAATTATGGAATAAGTTAAATTTTTGGGTGAACTAATCATTTAAACTGTGCTACATTTGAAATGTTAAGTATTCTTGAACTCTGGTAAGGCACTAAATAAATCAAACATTATTATATAAATAACGGTGTCCTATCGTAAAAATTGATAGACTTACAAGATTATCACCTGCGTGTATAGGCTATATTGATTTTATTTTCATGTTTGAATTTGTATTTATTATTCACTGCAAAAATCTGTGTTTGACATTTCACATTTTGCTTGACACCTCTTGCCTCCAGAATAATGTTGTTATGCATGCACAGACAAAATGAAAATTGTTTCATGCAGATATTAATATCTGAAATACCAGGAGAAACCACAGTTAACATCATATTCCACAGTTAAAGTGGTCAACTGTAATGACAGTTGAGGATCTAAGTGCAGCTTTTATTTAACTCAATACAGGAAAACAAGGAAAACCAGGCTCGGGAGGAAAACCACAGGGAACAAAGTGCAAACCATATTAAACATGAAATAACTGACAATGGAAACAGGGAAACCAAGGACTTAAATACATAAAGGAACAAACAAGGGAATGAGGAACACCTGGGTCAACAATCAGGGAACAAGAACTAATTAGGGGAAAACAATCATAAAATAAAACTACAAAGGACTACAAGAACCAAACAGGAACTAAACTAAACTTCAACATAAAAGCACAAAAACAAAAGACAACAGTGAACATGACACCAACAAATTCAGCTTCATCTGGTAAGAAAAAAATAAGAATAAATTAATATTATATTTTTTAAATAATAATTGTATATTATTATTATTAGGCTATTATTATGAGAAGGCATATAACTATAAATGTAAGAGTAATACTTAAAAATGGGTGTTTCGTTTAGTTTTGACACACTTACAGTTTAAGCCCACCCACACCCGTTTCTATCCTATCTATGAACAGATACAAATACAAATAATGGCTCTGCTACAAAACCCCTACTGGCAACTACGTGTTTCACACAAAGTGCGCTCCACATGATAGTTTCTGATTTAAGATCATTTGGTTTTAGCATGTTGATAAGCTAACAGTGCACTGTTCTAATAAGCATAAATTACATTGAACGTACATTTATACTGTGGTTAAATTAAAAAGAGTATAATAATTAATTTTAAATAACACTGAACTGTTTTATCAATACTTTAATATAATGAAAGAAATATACATTTAATTATATTTAACATAGCAATTTTCAATGTGTTTCTCTGAATACATTTTGGAACTGTCTTCTCCACACTGGGTAGCTACATGCAATGCTGCCTTAGAATTTTACTAGGTATTTTAGGAAGAAGTTAATTAATTCTTTTTATAACAGCCTTCTTGCCCATTTTGGAACAGAGCAACTGTGTGCTTTCACCCATATTCGCCTTTTTCTCATCACTCAGAACTTTGCAGTCTTGACAGAGCTCTCATTCTCTTTTTCACGTTCACTGACTTACTTTGTTCATTGACAAGCCTCCTCTCTTTTATTTTTTCATGAAGACAAAAATTATTCTGTCCATGTACCCATCTGACAATACATTTGGCTGTTCAATTTGGCCATGAGAGCACAAACACCACCTTTGGACACACTGAGAGTTTGTGAGGCGGACAGGAGTTGTTTACAAAAGCTCATATGGCTGGAATGGTTACTCGAGAACTTGAATGAGTTCTCACTGGCTGTGGAAAAAAAATTAACCATTTCAGTAAAAGGCTTTTAGGGATGTGCAAAACCACATATTTTCTATTTAGTTCATCTGTTTTAAGGAAGCCCTATGTAATCAGGCTGGTTTTGAGGTTCACCTGACCCAGATTGGACGGGTTTCTCAGGGGGCACTACCATAAGACGCATTCTATAGCTGCTCAAATAACGCGATATGCAATGCAACAGTAGATTACGTCCATCTGCACGTGCATGGATAATGGTGGTGCTTTAAATGGGATAAATTAAAATACACTGTGCAAATGGCCTTATGGTCTTACAGCTAAAACCAATTTTGCTGGCAGGCCAGCAAGCTCATTAAATCAACAATGATGAAAAAGTAATTAAAACTTAAGTGAATATCAAAATAAAGCTAAAACTTATTGACCATCGTATCCCATACCTTGTCAGTTCTTTACAGTCACCGTATTAGCAGGACAAGACTCAAGAACTTTCTGATGAGTTCTCGCTCTCTCTGGCTGTGAGATAAAATGTGCCATCTTCTCAGCACAAGGCTTTGTTGGCATGTATATGTTGTGAGAAATTTAGTAAGGCACCCTGTGCAGACAGCATGCAGGCTGTTATTTATGCTATTGATTAACATGATGTTGTGCATGTCTGTGGATACCTTTTAATAAGTTTAAAAGCAGAGGCTTCTCTGCATTGATTTTCAGTGGTCTTATCAGTTTGATTAGACATTTATGTGCATATTGACATGTTTAGATATGATATATATTTATTTAGTAAAACTTCAAGTCTTTGCAAGTTTTTATTTATGCCGACAGAAAGTTCTATTTATTTATTTTATAAGTCAAAATCAGTCAACACTAACACATTGGTGTGTAGAGTTATTGCAGACGTGCAACGTATGATAGTTCCCTTAGAGATATTTTCCAAGACCATGTCATGTTATTTATTTTTGTTTAAGATTGCAAAGTTGAGTTTGGCATTAAAGTTTATGTTGACTGTTCAACTGGTTCCAGCCTCATCCTTGGCCACCTTACCCCATTACAGTGTCATTATAATTTACAATAACAGAGTGTTTGTGGCACATATAATGGCCACATATAGCATGTTAGAGCATTAGCGTCATGAATCCAGAATACAAATAAGACAAATAAAACTTTTTCTACTACATATACTGTATATTACTTTAAATCATCATCGAGTGATTAAAACAGCTTCTTTTACTGACCTCGTGTGAAGGCTACTCATAGAATGTTGAATAAAGTTATTGATAACACATTTTAGTTTAACACATTAGTTAAGGCTTTACATGTAGCGTGCTCATATTTAAATGTACTTTTAAACGCCTCACACAGCGGTGTTACCGGTGTCTGAATGTTTGGAAACAGTATACCATTGCTTTGCTGTTTAGAACTTCCTTTTAGTCCTGAATGAAGAACAAAAAGGAACTTCTCAATAAGTATATAGAGGCCTTGAGTCCACTGTGTAAACATACTTTTCTAATGAGAATTGCAATAAAATTGCTTACTCTTTGGTTGCAGGTTTGCAGTCAGGTATAATATAGTTTGCACAGCCCCATCATTCAAAAACAGCCCCTTTGCAAACAATCTGCGCTCAAATGTGCCAAACAAACTGTTAAGGTAAAAAATAACTTTTTAAAATAACCACTCATTACTAACATTGGGATCCTTTGGTAGGATATGCAGAGCTGAAGGTGCTACACACAGCAAGAAACACCACAGTTTGGAAAGCTTTTCCACTCAATACTCCTAAAGTTAGTTTTTCTGGTGTTTAAGAATAATAGAATCTGTCCTCACCATGACTGGGCTGACCAAATTGCTAAACAGCAAATCGGTGTCATTGGCCTGTCAATCCAATTGGTTAAATGTTAATGTATGTAGGTTTTAGATGTCATAAATCAAAGGATTTCAGAACTAGACATATTTGCAGCATATTTTCAATGGATGGTCTTTTTGGACTGGGGAGAAAAATGTTATCTCATCATAGTAAACACAACCATTTCAAAAGATTAAGAAAATGTAGATTACTTATGATATGACCCCTTTAACCTCTTAATGACGGGTGTGTCAAAAACGACCCACTTGCCTATTTATTCACATTTAATTTGTTTAATGCATGTTTAAACTGTGAAATTGTCAACTAATATTGACAACCAATATATCATTTGAAAGATCTGGTTCTCAAGATGTGATATTTTAAAGCCATTTTAACGATCGCAAAGATGCAACAGTAATATTTTATTAAACGTGTCAAGAGTGAAATTCAAAACACGGAAACTGAAACCAGAAGTTCTTAATTTTATTGTCTTCCAGTCAAGCACAGATTAAAACAATCCACCAAACTTTGGTATGCTTTTCATTGCAAGAGTCCAGTAAATAAAATCCATTAGTAATTTTTGTTCAAAAATGTACAAATATGAAGAAATATTGATCGAACTATCTTTGGTCAGGTTTTACATATTCAACACGTTATCATTCATGTCAATTCTCTGCAAAATCATGCACTCAGTACAGTGTTTCAGCAGCAAGTATGATTTTTGGGAGGGTCTTACGAACAAAATGAGCCCTCCCTCAACATTTTATGTGCAGTTGTGATTATGTAGTTACTCAGAATAGGCAAACAGGACAGTCGGAGTGATGTATAGATTTGCATTATCCGTATTTGTCTCTGGATCAAGCCGGCCAATGAAAAGCTAGATAATTTTGACTGATGGGTCGTGTAGCCAATAAAAGTTGAAAACAATGATATAAGGGTTGTTTATATCCCTGATGCTTATTCGCAAATGTTTGGATTAGAAAATGATGGACTGTTTGTTTGTGTGCATACATGCATAAATATATATGGAATGCATTATAATATATTCCCAAATAATAAAAAATTATATCTTCATGAATATTTTAGTTTGTGTGGTATTTTTTACATTGAAATATAAACAAATTGTGTGTTTTGAACCAATGTCAACGTTTGGCTTAAGTAGTTACTACAAGTGGTCTATTAGCACCTTCAAGTGACCTTTTTTGGAAGTACACTTTCATAAATCATAATGAAAGAAAGAGTTTTATAATACATATTGAGTGACTTCAAACTTGTCAAACCTTCATCAGACGTGTAGCTTTGTATCAGATGTGTTTTTGGGGCACTGTGCACAGTCTTGCATATTTAAAAAAAAATAGATATTTTATAAATAAAATTTTGATGACTCAAAATATTTGAATAGCTCTAACTATTTTTTTTATACTAAAATTATACATTTGTACTCTTGAATAACACATTTCTAAGTATCTACTTTCAAACGAGTCCAAGTTTGTGTTTGTAGACCAAATGGTTCAAGAACTGGAAGAGTTTTACTTTGGGTATGTCATTTTCAAGCTCATGTACAAAAAGAGGCCGGATGTTATAACTTTTGCCCTTTCCTACCGATAACCCTTTTTGCTTGGTAAACACTTAATAATCTAATTATTAAGACTTATTTAAACTAATTTTCCATATTTTTATATAGCAATTTTCTAGGCACTGAAAGCACTTTAGATAGTATTAGGAGAATCTCCTCAACCACTACCACTGTACATTCCACCTGGATGGTGAAATGGCAGCCAGTGCGCCAGAAACCCCACCACACACCAGCTATTGGTGGAGAGGAGAGCATAGTGATGTAGCCAATTCATTTATATATTTGGGATTTTTAGGAATCTATTATGGATAGAGGACAATGGACAAATTTTTTATGGGATTTTTAATGGCCACAGAGAGTCAGGACCTCGATTTAAAAGCTGGTGTCTTATTTCAGTAGAGCCTCCCCATTCTATACTGGGGCATAAGGATCCTTACAGACCACTGCCTCCCTAATAACAGCAGCAACCATAGTTTTCCCCAGGAGGTCTCCCATCCAGGTACTGACCAGGCTCAAACCCGCTTAGCTTCAGTGGGTAACTAGATGAGAACTACAGGGTGATAAGAAAATCCTTATTCCCTAGTTCAAATCCAGGTCCCTAGTCTAAATCCAGGTCCCTATTCCAATCCCTGGTCCAAAAATATTTTTCTTCATTAGAACTACTGTCTGATTAACTTTTTACTGCATGATTTGACAGAGCATGACTAGAGCTACATTTCCAGATGGCCACATGGCCAAATCTATATTGCTGTTCTGAAAACCCTGTCTAATCAAAACTTTTCACTACCATATGTGATAGCAAAACAATCCTTTTTGACTTTCACCTTTCAAATAATCAAAATAGTAGCAGATCAAAGCTGCAGAATTCAGGTTAAATCCCTCCAGCTTTGACTGAAGGCATAGTCAAGAAGCATGGCAGTGGAAGGGGGAAAAGAAGAAATGAAAGATATTTGCTGAAAATGTGGTCTTTTTCCCTGTCTCTTCGAATGCAGTGGTAGATAAAGCTCTGTTGAATAATCCCAGAATTGAGCACTATTAAAACTCTTTGTGAGATCGTGAGACCAAACTCAGTGCTGAGTTTCAGGTACATCACATACTTGTAAAAAGCCCCTCTACTCTGACTTTCTGAGTTTCTCTTTCATTTTATTTCTTTTTGTCTGTTCTATCTCTAAATCCTCCATCTATTTGTCTGTCCCTGTCATTTGGATTTTTTTTTCTCTCTCGCTCACTTTAACTGCACATTGTGTAACACCTAAACTTAGTGACAAGGATTCACACTATAAATGTAGAACTTTTTCGAACAACTTTCCCTTGATGAAGCCATTACTATTGCACCTCTTATCGCACTTATTGTACAATAATCTAAAGTTTTCCCACAGCTTTATCACATTGATTTTCTCTGGCTTCAATGTCTGTGGCTTCATTTGACCAGTCCATATCAATAGAGAGCAACACTTCAGTAGTTTTGATGTCAGGATTTGCTTTTAATAAATGTGTTACCTGAAAGTGCTTCATTATGCAGTGAAATGTAACAGTTTTTCAAATCTATTATGAATTTATTATCATCATTATGGTTATTATTATTATTATTAATATCATTATTATTTGTAATGTACTGATTTTCACCAGAAAAATGCTGGTATGCCAGATTACCAGTCCAGCCCTGCCGTTGGCAGAAATCCATAAATCCCTCGCCGACCTACACCAGTCCCACCAACAATCCCTGCTTGAACTGAGATAAGATTAACATCCCCTATGCCCCCACCCACGGTCCTAAAGATGGAGGCGGCAGATGATCCAGAGACATTCCTTGACCTCTTTGAGCATACCGCCGAGATCTGGGGCTGGCCTCACTGCCAATGGGCCTCATACTGTGTGACTCCCTTAAAAATGTATGTATGAACACATATATATATATATATATATATATATATATATATATATATATATATATATATATATATATATATATATATATATATATACTCACCTAAAGGATTATTAGGAACACCATACTAATACTGTGTTTGACCCCCTTTCACCTTCAGAACTGCCTTAATTCTACGTGGCATTGATTCAACAAGGTGCTGAAAGCATTCTTTAGAAATGTTGGCCCATATTGATAGGATAGCATCTTGCAGTTGACGGAGATTTGTGGGATGCACATCCAGGGCACGAAGCTCCCGTTCCACCACATCCCAAAGATGCACTATTGGGTTGAGATCTGGTGACTGTGGGGGCCATTTTAGTACATTGAACTCATTGTCATGTTCAATAAACCAATTTGAAATGATACGAGCTTTGTGACATGGTGCATTATCCTGCTGGAAGTAGCCATCAGAAGATGGGTACATGGTGGCCATAAAGGGATGGACATGGTCAGAAACAATGCTCAGGTAGGCCGTGGCATTTAAACGATGCCCAATTGGCACTAAGGGGCCTAAAGTGTGCCAAGAAAACATCCCCCACACCATTACACCACCACCACCAGCCTGCACAGTGGTAACAAGGCATGAAGGATCCATGTTCTCATTCTGTTTACGCCAAATTCTGACTCTACCATCTGAATGTCTCAACAGAAATCGAGACTCATCAGACCAGGCAACATTTTTCCAGTCTTCAACTGTCCAATTTTTAGTGGAGATGAGTGGTACCCGGTGGGGTCTTCTGCTGTTGTAGCCCATCCGCCTCAAGGTTGTGCATGTTGTGGCTTCACAAATGCTTTGCTGCATACCTCGGTTGTAACGAGTGGTTATTTCAGTCAAAGTTGCTCTTCTATCAGCTTGAATCAGTCGGCCCATTCTCCTCTGAACTCTAGCATCAACAAGGCATTTTCGCCCACAGGACTGCCGCATACTGGATGTTTTTCCCTTTTCACACCATTCTTTGTAAACCCTAGAAATGGTTGTGCGTGAAAATCCCAGTAACTGAGCAGATTGTGAAATACTCAGACCGGCCCGTCTGGCACCAACAACCACGCTCAAAATTGCTTAAATCACCTTTCTTTCCCATTCTGACATTCAGTTTGGAGTTCAGGAGATTGTCTTGACCAGGACCACACCCCTAAATGCATTGAAGCAACTGCCATGTGATTGGTTGATTAGATAATTGCATTAATGAGAAATTGAACAGGTGTTCCTAATAATCCTTTAGGTGAGTGTATATATGAGAGAGAGAGAGATTTAGGTTAATATCACCTAACAAACCCTGTTTGTCAAGGAAGACCTACACCCAATGAACTGTATTTGTCCTAATAATTAACCAGTTACAGTTGTATGGGGATATTAAATATGGAGAGTCAAAGCCAGCATTTATCCTTTTAATTAGTCTCATTCAATAAAGGCTAATGCCAGACCTTAATTTTCTGTTGTAGCTCATGCACCCTCACCACCTATAAGGAAAAGAATTAACTGCGGGTACATCAAAGCCAAATTTGGCATTCAGTGTCATATTGCATTCAACAGAATGGAGTGAGGAATGTGACATTTACTGCTTTCCCTTTGCGGAGCCAAGTGCTTGTGCTGAATAGATTTATGTCTGAAACGCCAGCGGTATCCATGAGGAGAATAGTGCAATTTCACAATGTCATTCACTTTCAAATAACCTCCATTCACACCTTCCTCTTCAAAAGAATGGCGGATTGAAGGGACCGGAAATGCTCTTCAAAGCCACCCCATCTCTAATTACATCAGCCAGTGAATATGCCTTTATACTTCTGGCATGATGCCCTAATCCCCTCAGACTTAAATGGTCATGAAGAGTGATGGGTACAGTATGATCGTGAAAGAGAAAAAAAATCTGCAATTTATTGTTTCTTTTGAATATACCTCTTTCCCTTCAACTGTTAATAAAAAGCCTTCTACTTCAAGTACAACTGAGAGATATTGAGAAAAGAGTTAAAAAGAACTGCAATGAATTATTTAAAACTCTATATTGCTTTGGTTGCTGTGGCAAGATCTAGAGCACTCAAAGCAAGGAGGAAGTGGGAGCCGTTAAACAATCCAATTTGAGTCTTTTTTTATTGAACATACTTTTCAGTGTCTATCGCAAGGACACAAAACACATAACAACATTAACAGCCACATGCTTTTTCTCTCTCTGGCTGTCTGGTTCGCTCTTATACCTCTCCAGCTCTCACTGCAATAAAAAACAGCTCTTAGAGATAATTCACTCCAGGTGTAAATCCTTACCATCTTACCTTACCTCTCATCTCCCGCACTTGCTCTGCATTCACAAACTGGTGCTCAACCACGCCGCCACCACCATATACCCCCATCACTGCAATTGCTGCAGTTTTATCGATTTGGGGCCGCCATGTCCATGACCCAAGTGGAGGTCCAGATACTGTACTTCCACCCGCCCAATTGCATTTCTTCAGGTTGGCCATGAGCCCCACCCAATTCTACAATCTCAGAACAGCCCTCAGATGCTGCGTGTGCCACTGCCAATCATTACTGTAGATAATGATGTCATCCAGATAGGTCGCGTGCGGTCTGAGTATCCTGTACATGAGCTGCTGGAACGTAGCCGGGGTCCCGAACAAACCGAACTGAAGGTTCACAAACTGATGTAACCCAAACAGTGTGGAAAAGTCAGTTTTTCACAGGACATAAAAGTGAGCCGTGCCCAAACACACATAAAATTTAGACACTGCATTGACTTTTCTGTAATCCACACAGCATCAGACTGACCCATCGCCATTAGGGACCTGAACCACCAGGCTGGAGTAGTCACCGTGTAACTCTTCTATTATCCCCATATTGAGCATGGCATTTAATTATTCCCAAACCACCTTTTCTTTGGAAAACCGGGAAAAGGCGAGAACACATCCAAGAATTCTCCTTGCAACATGGTAACCTCCGTGAGTTGGGATGGTGAAAGGTGGTCTCCTCAAGTGACCAGGATGACTTGATCAGTGGCATTTAAATTCACCTGCAGTCTGAGCTCCTCCCTCTCTGGAACCACCATGACCAAAGTCACGGGGACCGCCTCTCTCCATGGCTTTAGGAGGTTGAGGTAGTAAATCTGACGTGCTCTGCCTCTATCTGTTCGTTTCACCTCAAAATTGATTTCCCCAACTCGCCGTGTGACCTCAAATGTCCCATGCCACTTGACGAGTAATTTAGTGCTCAGTGTTCCGAGCAATACAAGGACTTGTCTCCCGATATAAATTTCTGTTGTCGAGTACCCCTGTTATTCAGCCGGCTTTGACGTTCTTGAGCCTGTAGCAAATTCTCCTATGTTAATTGCCCCAGTGTGTGGCATTTTTTTCTCAGGTCAAGAATGTAATGAATATTGTTTTTGCTGTTTCAAGGCCCCTCCTCCAAATTTTCCCGTAGGATGAGGAGCATGCCATGTGGTCTATGTCCATACAATAGTTTAAATGGGAGAACTTGCAGGACTACTCTTACTGCAAATAATAGGGGCTCGATCCACTTATCCCCAGTTTCAAGCATCTTCGTGTACAAACTTATGAGTCATAATCTTTAGGGTCTGATTAAATTGTTTGACCAAGCCGTTCATTTGGGGGTGGTAAATGCCTGTCTGAATTGTAGTAATTCATATAGTTTGCAAAGTGTACTTGAAATAAACGTTGTGTCCTGATCAGTGATGATTTCTTTTGGAATCCCCACTCAGGAGATAATTCTGAAGAATACCTCCACAGCACTTCATGCTGAAATATTGCGCAGAGGCACTGCTTTAGGATATCACATTGTGTAGTCCACAAGGACCAACATTCTGCTCTAAGTGACCAATGAGGTCCATGGCAATTCTTTCAAAGGGGACCTCAATCAATGGAAGGGTGTGCAATGGCGCTCTTGGTTTGGCCAGTTTACCAACTGATATTCACACACCACCGCACACCACCCATGAACTTCCCCGTGAATGCCCAGCCAATAGAAAAGGGTTAGATGGTTCAGTGTTGTTTCCTGCCCTAAGTGACCTGCCATCAGATTATAATGGGCCGTCTGGAATAACATTTCCAGATGTCTCTTCAGTACTAATAATTGGCTTGTATCCTCCTATGCCTGAGTGTCCTGCGTCACCCAATACAACCGATCCTTGATAATCAAAAAAATATGTGTATGAGAGTGCAGTATCTGGCTGGAGGCATTGACCATCAATCACATTCACTTGGTCGGAGGTGTACCTAAGGGTCTCGTCTCACATCTGCTCCAGGGGGAAATCCCCTGCAGGGAATCCTCTTATGACTGAGGGAGCTGAGTCTTCCCCCTCCCTTGTGTCATCTTGACGTAGACAACCCCGGCACCGCCTCCCCAGCTAGCGAATCGCAAACCACATACCGAGACACTTTGTTACAGGAACCATCCACACAAATTCAAAGTAGCAAATGCTGGCCAATACATACCCAAAATTATGGGTTGGGAGAGGTGGGACAAAACACAGCCTTTTGTCCCCGAAATTGAATAATGACTGTCATTAATGGGTAATTGTGAATATCCCCGTGCACACACATCACCTTCACCCAACGGCTTGTACCCAAAGCCTTGACTTGAACTAAGCATTTGTGGATGGTTACAACCCGAATCCACCAAGGCTTGGACTGTACCCCCTTAATACTCACAGGTGTGTGTGGTATGCTAATCGGTATGCCCCAGCTTGTTCAGGGGCGGCCTGCAGCCAATTCCCCCACCTCCATCATTGGGCATCAGTCCTGGAAATGCCCAGGTTCCCCACAGCTCCAACAGACTGACCCAGGCTTTATGTCTGCACCCGTGGCAGCAAATTCTTCAACTTGGGTAAAAGAGCAGAGAGGAAAAGGGGGAACCAGTGGGTTGACCAAACCCTGAGCCCGGGGAGCCGGTTTTGGAGGGGGGTTTCCCCGTTTCCAGGATATAGGAACAGGATGGGAGAAAGAGGAGGGGAAAGAAGGAAGAGAGAAGAGAGGGAGAAGTCAGGGGCACGCTGACTCACTGCAATAGAAAATAGCTGTTAGAGATCATTCACTTAAGGTATAAATCCTTACTGCTCTCATCTCCCGAACTCACTCTCCATTCACAAACCGGCGCTCGACCATGCCCCCACCACCACAGTTGCACATTGCTTTCCTGATGCATTAACTGAAATAATTCTCATATATTAAATTTGTTTTGGTCTTTGTAAGTTTTTGTCCAGTTATTATTATCTAAAGCCAAGGTTTTGAACCCTGCTGTTCTTTGAAGGTATATGAAACGTATAGCATTTTCTTACATTTTCCATTTTGAAGGAATATTAATTATCTGTTAATCATTATAAAATGTTGTTATTTTCATTTTAAGTTCAGCCAAAAATTAAAATTATATCATTGTTCATTCTGTCATCGTTAACCCAGGCAGAGACATAAGGCAGAATGTTTGAAATTACATGAAAGGTAAGTACAAGTCAACAGAATATTTAACAGTATACAAGGCCACTGACACAAATAACAACACGCACAATTAATTTTATCTTTCCTGGTCCCTTGGGATTTCAGGGCACGCAGTGTCACTGTCATCATTGTACCTGTCCTACTTCTCATCTTTTTACTCGTCTATCCCTTACTTTATGTCTCCCTCTTTCACTATCCAATCTGATAACAATTCTCTCAATCACATGTCTTTTTGTCTTACTCTCCTTTATGTTTTGCTGTTATTGCACAGCCTTTTCCTGAATGCAATTTTAAAGTTAAGATTCCTGACTATTCAAACTGTTTACCGTGACCTTGTCAACTTCTGTTAAGCCAAACGGTCACTACAAGACTGAAGCTCATCGCCCTGTGCACATTTCTATTTTCTTTTTCTTTTTTTATTATTTGATCCCCATTTCTCCTAATTTGGAATGACCAATTACCAGTCCTCGTGGTTACTCACCTCAATCCAGGTGCAAGAGGACAAGTCTCAGTTGCCTCCGCTTCTGAGACAGTCAATCCACACATCTTATCATGTGGCTCGCTGTGCATGACACTTAGAGACTCATATCACGTGAGGCTCATGCTACTCTCTGTGATCTACGCACAGATTTCCATGCATCCCATTGAGAGCCAGAACCACTAATCACGACCACGAGGAGGTTACCCCATGTGACTCTACCCTCCCAAGCAACCAGGCCAATTTGGTTGCTTTGGAGACCTAGCTGGAGTCACTCAGCAAGCCCTGGATTCAAACTCACTCTGACTCCAGGGGTGGTAGTCAGCATCAATA
The DNA here is from genome assembly GCA_032164185.1 of Moxostoma hubbsi. Lineage (NCBI taxonomy): Eukaryota > Metazoa > Chordata > Actinopteri > Cypriniformes > Catostomidae > Moxostoma > Moxostoma hubbsi. Next base: position 33,697,997 of record JAVLUX010000001.1, on the reverse strand, counting down.
CTTGCTGAGCTATCCAGAGGCCCAAAGATTTCTATTTTAAATTTCTTGTTTTTATGTTGAGTCGGTGTATACTTTACACAAATAATCAGAGACTGTCTGTCATTGACCATCTCACAGAGCTTTATTCAGTTGGAATTTAGCTTTTATTTATTTAATTTCATTAATCACTGTCTGATCTGATCGATCGCTCACTATTTTCTCTGTAGTGCATTGTGTGGAAATCACTATATCGAAAATGGTGAACGAGTGAATTTCACATTTTGGCTAGTTCTATTCATGGTTAAACTACTTAAGAAATAACTCACTGTTAAAGAAATGCAATTTCAATTTATTTATATTTATTTTGTTTGTTTGTTTTTTTGCTATCACTTACAATAAACATGGAATAAAATAACTGCTGAAGCAGTTATGGGCGTCATCGCGTTTGGGCTGGCACCTTTTTGTAACATTGTAGGTTGTCGAGCAGGACAAGAAGACGATGGCAATGAAGTGTGAACCCAATTTCAGTATTTATTGAAAATCTAATATCTAAAACGTTAAATAATTCCAGAGTATATTCTGCAAAACAATGCAGAATATATAAACCTAAACACAAACTTGATTATGACAAGAATCATGAACTTACAACATCGACATAAAGCAATATCTATTAACAACATTATTCTGGAGGCAAGAGGTATCAAGCAATATGTGAAATGTCAAGCACACATTTTTGCAGTGAGTAATAAATACAGATTCAAACATTAAAATACATTTAAAAAAAAATCTATATAGCCTACAAACAGGTGAAAGTCCCATAAGTCTATAAGGAATGTTTACGATAGGACACCATTATTTAGTTAAATAATAAAAATAATAACAATAATAATAATAATAATAATAATGATAATAATAATCTTAAATTTATATAGCGCCTAACCAGAGATCAAGAACATTTAACATTTTCAAATTTAGCACTGTTTAAATAAGAAGAAAAGCATGTTTCAGTTTCTTTGTTTTACATAGCATTTTAACTTTTTTCAGATTAAAATCTTAACCATTTAATTACCTTAATTGCTGATGTGAATATAAATATGGTCAACTTTAAGAGATGGCTAGATGAGATTCCACGTGAAATCATCACTTCAGGTCAGGAATTTAACATTGTGCTTAGGTTTATGCTATAAAAAAAATACATGAGAATCATGTGTGAATCGTGTGATACATTGACATATACATTTCACGAAGTGGAAAGAGTATATGATGTTGTATCTTAGTTCATGTCACACTTGATAAGCTCCAGACACACAAAATTTACAGAGACCGCAAATGGAGTCGAGACCGCGCCAATCCGATCTGAAATCACGTTCGCATTTTCATTCATAAGGTTTATACTTTAGAATTATTGGCTGCACAGATTAATACATTTGTTGTCATTTTGGATATGTTTATTTACAATGTTGCTTTATCCTTGTGCTTTTTGGATAATCAGTCAAAAGAATATTTGTAATATTATTCAGATGAATCCATTATTTGTTTTGAAGTTATTATCCGTGCCTTTCCGAATAAGGTATTCAGCTTCAGGCACAATTCCCCTTTTGAGCTTAATTCCTTGCATATAAATTGTGAGCAGATACAACAAGCCTGTCGTTTAAACCTATTTAATGGTGGAGAATTTTTCTCTGATTTCTAATCTGCTCATTTGCATATATTTCCCTACATTATTTTGGTGGTCGAACGTGGACAAGATTCTTAAACTAATTAATCACATATGAAATCACACAGCGGTCAAGCAAAAGGCTAAATTAAGAAATAATTAAATATTAAGAATCAATCAAGAAAGAATAAATTAAGGTCCAACTGGATGTACTGAAATTCCTTTTTTTTTTTTTTGTTAATTTGTTTTTTGTTTTCTTTTCTTTTTTTCAGAATGGCATTCTATCTAGTTAGAATTGTATTTGATTCTTAAAGGATTCCTTATATAAATGCTATTTTATTGGTTACTCTGTATAATAACTTCAGTTAATAATATTAATAAATCATATTACCCTGTGCTAAACTTGTGTTGATTCATGTTGTCTAAAAGAGAATGATTTTCATTTGTTCAATGATGATTTTATGTCTTTCTAAAGAGCATAGATTTAAAAAAGCTATAACAAATTAACCACATTTATAAATACACTTTGAAATATACCATATATAGTCCATCTATATGTATTATATTTTTAAATAAATTTATATATGTTTTATATATCAACCCACAGACTGTTTTCAAGACCCCTGGTTCAAATAAAACAATTTTGATTTACTTAAAAAAGCATTTTCAAGTGGTTCACCACAACAGTTTTAAGTAACTCCAATAAGCTATAGATCAGTTGTATAAACAAAAAAAAATCAAGTAAATTGGACAAAAGCTTTTTGAGTAAATACAAACCATTTGGATTTGTTAATGTTACATATTGTTATTAAATTTGTTTTACTTGACGATAAGCATTGAATTTACATAAGATACATTTATTCCTTCAGTTAATAATTGGCTAGCAACAGTTGACATGGTAGTCTACTCTGCTGTAATGTTTGCCATAGTCCTTTGTCAAGTATTGTGATTGCATTATCTTGTAATGTTGTGTCATAGTCTTTGTTTTCATTAAACAAGTTCAGTCAAGTCATAGTCTAGTCCTGTTTGGTTCATGTTTATGTTCTGTTTTATTTCTCACTTAGTCAATAAACTGCACTTGGGTTCTCACTACATCATCGTCTTCGCTTGCTCCTGTCTGCCTGTCCTGCTCTGTAATGTAACATACAGTATGTTGTCCTGACACAAATAGATTAAGCGAAGCTGACAAGACGCTTTTTTGTTGAAACAACTTAGTAAACTTGGTTAACTTGTTATAACAATATGTAACTTGTAACAATATGTTAACTTGGATTTTGAAAGTGAATTTTTCTTATTGTTGAAAACCCTGTCGTTGAAAGATAAGTTCCTACAAATATTCAAATTGTAACAGATGGTTATCTTCTATGTTCTCATTTAGGACACACAGCACAGTTCTCGAACACATTCGTTTTTATTCTCCTTCTACATTCTCCACTCCCTCTATAGACTCTCATTCTCATTTAGCCTTGTAAGATCGACGCAGATTCTGATCTTACCATTGGGTTTTGGCACTACAACCAGTCCCGCACACCATTCGGTAGGCTCTTCGATTCGGCAAATAACTCCCATACCTTCCATTCTGTGAAGTTCCACTTTGACTTTATCCACGAGAGGTAACAGTACTCGTCTTGGGGCGGACAGTGCATATTGGGTGGCTCCATCAGCCAATTACATTTTATGGTAGCACTGTAGTCTCCCTAGGCCAGAGTAGACCTTGGGGAACATGTTTTTGTATTGTTCTCCCTGTTCATGCACTTCATCCACCTGTCGAAGCAGTTGCAATCTTTGAATAGCGGGCAGACCAAGAAGGGGCATTCCCAAATCACCACGTATATGTCTTGCTGCGTTTTCTTTTTGCCTTTTTGTATACTAGCACGGAATGTACCCGTCACCTTCAGAGGTATACTGTAAGGGCCCAAAATGGTTTTCTTTGCCTTGTTGAGTTCCCAGTGTTTTCCTGCTGAATACATAAATGCTGGAATAGCCGTTACTGTTGCTCCCGTATCCAATTTAAAAGTGATTGGCTCTCCATTCACTCTTATTTTCTGTTGCCATATCTTATTTGTCTTGTTTTTGTGTTTGTGTTTGAATGACCCACATAAAAGCAGACTCCTGCATATTGTCCACCATCATATCTAGTCTTTGCATTGACCTGCACACTATGGCGAAATGTCCCCTTTTCCAGAATGTTTGACACTCAGCCACCCTTGTCAGACACATTTTACACGAGTGTTGAGGCCTTTTCCCACTGTGGAGTGGAGGGGGGGCAGGGCCGGGCTGGAATGTTGCACACCCGGTCCCCAATCGGCCTGATGGGGCACGCGAGGGATAAAGGCGGCCGGTGACGACGGTTCGAGAGAGAGAGCTCAATCACGGACATGTCCGTTGTGTGTTTGTTTATGCTTTTGTTTTAAGTTCTTCATTAAAATATTATTTATATTGACAAGCCGGTTCTCGCCTCCTCTTTGCCCATCCTAACCCCGAGTTACATTGGTGCCGAAACCCGGGAGGGAGGAGGGATGCCCATCGCAGAGTCCTCGACACTGCCGTCCACCCCGGGGAGTGCCGCTGCCTTCTGCCGGGTGACGGAGTAGCCCATTCGCCCGGATGCGGGAAACGGCCACCGTCCACGGGGCGAGTGGGGACTGGATTCCCCGACTGCCTGGAGCGAAGGAGCCACTGCCCTCCCCAGAGACGCGGAGGGGTCGAGGGAAGACCGCCGTCCGCGAGGGGAGAAGGGAAGAAACTCCCTGACTGCCCGGAGTGGTAGGGCCGCTGCCAGGGGCGGAGAATTGTCTCCACTCGTCGCCAGGAAAACGGAGGGGCGTTCTGTCCGCTGGGGGTCGGAGGTTGACTCCGGTTCGCCCAGAGAGGAGCAGCTGTCGTCCGCCGGAGAGTGTGGAGGAGTGCTCGAGGACCACGCAATGGTTCATCAGAGAGCCGGTGAGTGAGCCTTTTCTCTCTCTCCTCTCTCTCTCGCTCTTTCGCGCCGTGTTGGCCTTTTCCATCGCCTATTTTTTGTTGTTGTTTTCCCCTCCTGTCTCCTCCCAGGTCGAGAAAGGCGGAGATAACCAGCCGCCAGACAGGTTGTAAAGCACGCCCCTCCCCAGGGAAAGAGGGGGCGGGGATGTACGTCATGCCGGCGGCCCCCGGCTTGAGGTAACGCCGGGAGGAGTGTGGAGTGGAGGGGGGCGGGGCCGGGCCGGGCTGGAATGTTGCACGCCCGGTCCCCAATCGGCCTGATGGGGTGCGCGAGGGATAAAGGCGGCCGGTGACGACGGTTCGAGAGAGAGAGCTCAATCACGGACATGTCCGTTGTGTTTTTGTTTATGCTTTTGTTTTAAGTTCTTCATTAAAATATTTATATTGACAAGCCGGTTCTCGCCTCCTCCTTGCCCATCCTAACCCCGCGTTACATCCACATTTCTTTCAACTTCCCATCTGTCTTTCTTTCTGTGCTGTATTATAAGTGCTGTGTGCTCCCTTGGCAGTCCCCTCTGTTTTATGTGGTATTATTTTTGCTTTTGACATTTTTCTTGTCAGCACTCCATCCACATTCACTTCCTTTGTGTCAGACTTTTCATGTCTTATTATTGGTTCCTATTTTTTAATTTCTTCATTTTGTCTGACCTGTGTTATAGTTTTATCCAGTGTTAAACTTGGATCCAATTGCATCTTTTCTGAGAGCTTTGTATCTCTTATGCCTACTACAATATGGTCTCTGATAATTTCTTCCAATAGTTTGCCATAATTACAGTGCTTGTAAACATCAGTGATAAAGCTTTCTACTGACTCACCAGGTTGATGAAATTGGCTGTTGAATTTCGCACTCTCGTAGATAACATTATGTCTGCTGATGAAATGCTCATCTAAAGCTTTCTTAACATCCTCATAGCATTTTTTCTCTTCCTCACTTAGGGGAAACATATTTAAAATAGCGTCACTCTTCTCCCCCCATTATGTAAATAAGCGAGTTTACCTGATATGTAGAGTCTTCTAGGCCTGATGCAACTCGGAATCGCTCGAAGTGACACATCCACTGAGGTCATGTGCTGGGCTCATCAAAGTTGAAATTTCCCAGAGGTGCTAGTGAAAATATCTGATCCATGTTGTTACTTTTAACACACCCAGTAATTTGTCTGCTTCCTCCTTTTTATTGTTTTCTTTCCATTTACTTACAGGTTATCAAGGAACCACTTCTGACACCATGTATCAGATGGTTATCTTCTATGTTCTCATTTAGGATAACCAACTCACGCACACAAAACACAGTTCTCAAACACATTAGTTTTTATTCTCCTTCTGCATTCTCCACTCCTTCTATAGACTCACTCCATATCGCCCTGTATCTGTCAGGATGGGTTCTACAATACAAATAATAAACAACAAAATTATTAAAATTGAACCAAGAAATAAACTGAGTTTCAATATTCTATATAATCATATTACTATTTTGATCTTTCACTTTTAACTTAAACAATTATACTGTATACAGTAGATTTATTTCAAAAGCATTAGCACTCAATTCCAGCAGTTATATCTACTAGAAATGGGTGAATAGGCAATTGAAAGTGGAGAACGCAGTTGAGATATTTGAGTGCACTGCTTTTGTAGCCCAATTAAATTGTGATGATGTTGCTGGCAGAGAGGGTTTAAGCCTGACATGTAGTGTTCATGTAGACTGATTGTGCCTGCTACAGACTGACTATGTGGCTTCACTGCAGAGGTGATTAAGATGGAGGAAAGAGATTTATGACCTGCTGCTCCTAAGAGAAAGTAATTGAAATCATCCCCATCACTGGAGCTCTCCCCTCTCCTCAGGTCAATGCCAGCTAAAGGGTCGTCAGCGCTTGATCTGTTTACCACTTTGAGATCTGCTTCACCTTGCTTTCACATTGCCACCCAGCACTTGCGTGCACCCATAAGCTCTTTTATTTCTTGGGGCAATGGAGGCTGTTATCACTATCAGCCGTTCCTGTAATTAAGACATTAGTGTTTCTTGCACCACTCAGCGCATTAGCGGGAAGAAATGGCCAATAGAGACAAGGAGAGAACAGCCTGATGGTTTATCTCAAGGGTTAATTAAAACTAGACAGAATCTTTCATTTCGTCGTCTTGGCATTTTGGTCAGCTGGAAACCCTGCAGCTCTGGTGGATTTTGCTGTCTCTCTTAACTGTGGCATTGCACAAATAACTTTCCAGCTGACCTAGAGGCAGAGAGAAGCCTAAAACAGACGATTTATAAAAAACACAGCATACGCGGCAGAACTTCAAATGATCATGAAGATTTTGAAGTGAAGTGTTGAGGGTGACTTCCCCTGTAAGCGCCATCCCTAATTGAAAGGTTTTATTTCTTCCATCAACATAGTTTCACAATGTCTGCCCTTTGTTTAAACGAGCTGTGGAACTATATAATGGGGTATTTGCATTACAAACCGGGTTGCTGGTTTTGGCACAGTAAGATCACGGAGAGTGTCATCAGGGGCTTAGAAATAGTCCAGCTGTGAATTAGCTATCAAAGATCTCTGTGATCAATGCCCTTCTGTGAAGCAATCCCCCAGTTGTGTAAAGGATAGAAAGAAAAGAGAGAAAAACAAGAAATACATGATGCAATTTCAAGCAGCCGGACACCCACACTCACAACCCTATAGATTAATAGGGGACTTACAGTAGCTCACTTCAAGCTTATTGTTGAAAGAGATTTGAAAGAGACTTTTGTTCACCAAAAATAAAACTAATTATTGTCATTATTTACTCGCCTGTCATTATTTTCTCACCCTCATTTGTTCCAAACTTGTAAGCCTTTCTACGTGGAACACAAATTATATATTGTTGAGGAATATCACAGCCACACTTCTCTATATAATGAAAGTGAATGAGAATTTCGTCTGTCATGCTCCAAAATAAGAAACACACACACACACACACACACACAATAAAAGTGTCATAAAAGTGGTCCAAAAGACTATATTCACAGCAAGACATTTAAAAAAACAAAAAATACAAATATATATATAGGTCTTGTTTTCAGACAAATCTTACACAATTTGGTGGGGTTTATGCTTAAAACAAGAAAAACATATTTGCCAATGTGGTACAAAAAATAAAATAAACTTGTTTAACATTTTTTTTTAAAAAAAATATTTTGGTGAACCAAAATACTCTGAAAACAAGACCAAAAATGTTCTCTTTTCTTCTCAATTTAATTCTCAAGTAAATGTATCTTTTTCTAAGAATGTTATGATATTTTTACTGGTCTTCAATTATTTTTTGCAGTGTTCCAAGTTTCCTAATATCATATGATTGTGTTGTGTGAAGAAGAACATACTAAAAATCCACCTTAGCTCTCCTTTTGCATTCATGAGAGAAGTAGTGATGTCAAGTTCATGAGTGAATCAGTCTTTTGAGTTGGATCTTTTCAATTCATCAGTTGATTCAGTCGGTAAGAATGATTAGTTTACAAATCTGAATGATTCGGTTCTCAATTTGCTGACATACTTAACCAGTTGCAGTGATTAACAACTCACCAGAGGAAAATATTATCATTGAGTAACTATGTACATTTTGTTCATCACACAATTGGTATCGTATGGTGTCAGCAGGCCCGCATTAATGCACGGGCTTACTGGGGCTGAAGCCCCAGGGCCTATGAAGACAAGGGGCCTATCATAAGCCAATAAAAAAAATCACATTGTTTTGTAGTTTGTCGAATTTTCTGTCAATCACTTGATATTCATGTTTTTGGCTGCTGATTGATCCAATTTACAAGTGACCCACGTGGGAAGCATGATATGACAGCCTATCAGAATGTAGAGAAACAGTTGTAGCATGCGTTGTCATCTACTCTAGTAGTCTATTCAAATTTATGCTTATAGTCACTCACAGAAGATAGCGGATAGCTAAATCAAAATGTCGGGAAAGAAAAAGTTTGAGAGTGGTGCTCACAAGCGAAAAATATTGCGACAGAAAGAAAACAGTGAGAAGGAATTGTTAAAAAAGATTCCAAAGCTGACAGGATTTTTTAAACCTGCAAATGAAGGCGAGTCAAGCTCATTAAACGGAGCACCGATGAACAGTGCAGAGGACGAGCAAACAGGCGGGAGACCGTTAACTCGCGCTGCAGAGGACGAGGACTGGCTGCATGGAGCAGAGCCAACCGGGGACGGACAGACCGGAGGACCATTACCTCGCTTACCTGGAAAAGAGGAGGACCAGGTGCGGGAAAAATAGACTTAGGGGGGTCCCTCAGATATCTTAGCTGATTAGCTGATTAAATGCATGAAATGGATACGGTAAATTTTGTGAATTAATTATTTACAATAATTAATATTAAGTTTGTTTATAGGCTAGTTGCCATGTCTCTTCAAAATGTAAACGCCCCGCCCCACATCTAAAGAGCGCCGTATTTATGCGGGATTCACTCTTGAAATAGCAATGATTGACATTGATAGCCATAGCATTGTTTGTTCCTGAATAAAGCAGCCTTTTTCACTGAAATGGTTGAATAGTCTGCTGTCCTGTTCTGAACAGTCCTTTCCCGCCTCCTACTGGACGTAACTAACGTTATGTACAAATCATATGCACTAAAATCGTTGAAAAATCCCCATCAACACAGACTGTTTTGTCACAATTTATATGTTTAATATCTATTAAACTAGTTTCATGCATTTAATTAAGTCTTTGGAACAAACATTATTATCACAGTGTCACATTAATCATCCAGTTGTTTTTAGGGTAAATTCTACATCGGTAAATAAAGCTAGAATCATTCTGTTGGATGTTCAAAAGTTCATAAGTATCTTCTGCTCACCAAGCCTGCATTGATTTGATCAAAAATATACTAAAAACAGTAATACAATGAAATATTAAAATAAATAATATAAATAATTTATTTCTGCGATTAAAGCTGAATTTTCACCATCATTACTTCAGTCTTCATCACATGATCCTTCAGAAATCATTCTCATATGATTTGATGCTCAACAAACATTTATGATTATTATCAATGTTGAAAACAGTTGTGTAGTTTTTTTTTTTTTTGACTCTGATGAATGGAAAGTTCAAAAGAAATGGAAGCTTTAGCATAAGTTCTGCCAGGAAGACTCAATTGTTACGTCACTCATTACCTTCTCATCTATCCAATCACGTTCTAACACTTGCAGTATAAAAGATGGGTACTTACACATGTCTGAGTTCACAGATGCTGACGCTTTCGTTCTCCTCCACCCTCCCCACCACCAAGATGATCCCTTCCTTCCTACACACCACCACCAGGATGGTCCCTTCCCATACCTCACTGGGGGTCGGCTGCGCCCCTGCCTTCATCGCCAGGCAGGAAATGCAGAGTCCAGACCCCCGGATTGCGAGCTACGGATGGGGCCTACGCCAAAGAACTTTTATCTTTATATTGTTTGCCGAGCTGTAAATAAATGGTTAATTGTTCAGTATTATTCTCCCGAGTCTTTCTGGTAGAACTAAATTTATCTGAAATAGAAACTTTTGTAGCATTATACACTACCATTCAAAAGCTTGCGGTTAGTAAGAATTTATATAAAAAAATGTTTATGGGAAAGAAATTGTTGGGAAAGAAATTAATACTTTTATTGTTGTGGATTTTTTTATGGAATACTGTCTTCGTTTGGCTATATCTCCCCGAGAGAAACTTATTTCTGCTTTTGTTGTATATAGACAAACGTGGTCATTAGACTTTTTTTTTTATTGTGGGCCTACAAAACCTCTCAGCCCCAGGGCCTGACGGCAGGTTAATGCGGGCCTGGGTGTCAGATGACTTGTGATACAGCACGTTCATTTTATGGACCACTTTTATGAAACCTTTATCGGAGTGACAAGTTGTGAATAGCCAAAGGTGTGAATAGCACCTGCCATACATTGCGGCTAATTACACTCCAATAGTCTGGTGGAAACACAGAAATTAATACGACAAACTGCTGTATAACTGTTGCTTCAGTGGCATGGGGTGTAACGACAGTGTGAATGTGCTTTTTAGCATCTACCGTTAATTGCCCCAGTCTTCATTCACAAACAGAAAAAAAGAGTGACCAGGATAATCTTCAAAAGCTCACATTCATATGGGTCTGGAATGGAATAAGGGTCAGTAAATAATGACTGAATTTTCTTTTTGTGAGTGTGATCTCTCCCTAATAGGAGACTTGGCTAACTTCTAGCTCAGAGTTGACTGAAGAGTTCCTGCTAAAAATGAAGAGTTAGCAGCAAAGCAATAATTTAAGAAAACAATACAATTCTTGCCATGTGATGTGTGCATGTCTCTCCCCTATTAATTGGATTAAAACCATTCAAAGTGTGAAGTATTAAATGTGGCCATACATGAAAGTAAGCCTTTGTAGTTTGAGTGCTCAATTCCACTTAACTGTTATGACATTACACTTGAGTTGATTTCAGCCTAATACCAAAAATGACTGACACACTTGTAAAATGAAAATATGAGCATTTAGACACAATAAATGTAAATACATAACAGCTCTACTTGATTCAGAATTGCTGCCGGCAACTTCACATTTAAACACTGTGTAATGCAAAGGACATCTAATTCAATCTACACTCTGAACCACAGCTGTTTTTCTCTGGCTCATAGCCCAAACTGAAAAACAAAGTACTTTCTACACCAAACTGTGACAATTTAACTGTATTTGCGGCTGTAGTCATTAATTGGTTGCAGCTACTATTTGTTATAGTGTTATGAAGTTAGCGGTTCTCAACCACATAGTTGTAACATCTGTAAGGAAGTGGTTACTCTAAAAAATTGTTACTAGTGGTTACTCTAAAAAATTAAAAAATAAATATTCTTATAATAATCTGTAAATGTGAAGATTAAGTTTTTTTTTTGTTTTTTGTTTTTTTTCTTTAAAGTTGCACTACAGAACTTTGTGCTCTCTAGCGACATCTGTGGTTGAAATTTAAAATTGCAAGCAGTTTGCGGAAGAATACATTACATAAGTCGTGTTTCGACACTGCTCTTCTGATGGATGAATCTCATGATTTGATTTGATTTCGTCAATGATAACAAAGCACATCATGGAGAATATTACATTATTTTATTAAAGAATACTGTTGACAAAAATATTACAATAAATGTTATACTCCATGATAATATTAAACGTGCAAGATATAAACAGAAGAAGAAACATCTTGATAATCTGTAAATATAAGAAAATATTAGATATGGATTCATTTAATTACATACATCACTAGAAGGCCTGTACTGGGACATTTCCTAAAGACCACACCCACCAAGACAAATAAATCAATCTGATTGGCTGATGAATCTGACAGTCTGACTTTAGATGTCCATTCATTTGCACTATTGAGGGATTCTGCAGAAATTCTGAAGGCCTAACGGGGTGGAGCTCAGACACACGCTGATTCGGCGAAGGAGCATGGCTTCGGGCATGCGATTTGTGAAACAGTTGTCACACTTCGCTTCTAAGCATCGAGGAATAAATTCAGATTTTTTTTGTTGTTCATTTGTAGATGAATTAGGAGTGGAATGCGATTGAAATACATTGGCAAAAAGGTGAATGAGAATGAAATGATGAAAAAATATTTATTTATTAGGCATGTTGCGCCAGCAGAGAAATTGGCCCTGAGAAATTGCCACTGGTCATTTGCATTGTGTAACTTATGTTGTGAATATGCGTTTTCCATAAAAAACATGCTAAATGCAATGTAATATACTTTCTCTTATTATTTCTAAATAATATGTCTCTAAAGCATGAATAATTTAGAATACAGGCTACTTCTATAAACTAGAAAATACTTCAATCAATACATTATTATTTCAAGAGCTCAGGTTTTTCACAACAAGGACAGTAGGCCTATGTACATTTATAATGTATGTTTGATAAATATTTACATTAGAAAATGTTTAGAAGAAAATTGTAAATATTTGAAAATTTGATAAAATTTTTGTCTGTTACAGTATGACTCTTTATTGTTCTTTTTTTTGCATGTCATCATCAAGTAAAATATATTATTTTCATTGACTAACATTTTTTAAAGTATGACTAAAACGAAAAAATTTAAATATGAACACGGCAGTTGATAAAGTTAAATTGTAGGCCTAATCACACTGTAAACTAAAAACATAAAACGAGCAATAATGGGGATAAAATATACTTTATTAAACATGAAAATAATATGTACAAGAAGTCAATTTCAGAAGTCAGTTTAGAACGGAGATACGGCCACCGATCGTGGGAGGAGGGGCTCCTAACCGACCGCCTGGAGCGGTCAGGGCTGCTGCCAGGGGCAGAGGAGACTCCTACCAGCTGCTGAAACGCAGCGGGTCTGAGATTGCCGACCGCCTGGAGCGGGAGGACCGCTGCCAGGGGGCAGGGGAGACCCCTAACATCCACCGGAATGTGGCTGGGCATTCTGTCCACCAGAGGCCTGAGGACTGCCTCCGATTCTCCTGGGGAGTAGTGTTAATTTCGTCAGACGAGACGAGACTAAATATGTTCGTCAACGACCTTTTTTTCCATGACTAAGACGAGACGATGACGAGACTGCACCAATGTCCAAAAACGCTGACTAAGACTAAATTAACATGCATTATTGTTGACGAAAAAAGACGAGACTAAAATGTTTTGCATAAAATAAAAACTAAGATAAAATCTCTCTTCATTTTCGTATACAATCGTCTCTACTTTTTCATCATGAGATAGAATATTGCTGTTACTCCTTCAAAATATTCCGAATGAGTTCGCGCTGTTGCTCAAGTAACGGTTACAGGTCTCATACTCCTGTGGCTGCAACACGAAACTACATGGAGCAAGAACACAACAATCATAGACAGTGGCGAACACGCGACGAGCGCCGACGACATGCTAGGTAGAAGGAAGAGGCTCGATATTTGGTCGCATTTTAGGTACAATGATATTGACAAAAAGTCAGAATGTGTCATTATAACTGACAGGAAGCACTGCGGATAAACAATACGGGAAAAACACGGAAAAGCAGGAAAAACACCACCAACCTTAAGCGACATCTAAAGGCTAACCACCCACACATTCAGGGAAGTTAATTTAAATATACGTCTCATAAGCTAATGCTGATTTTAGGCATCTACGCTGTAAATTAACCAGTTAGCTATGGTGTTGTGGCACATACATTATGCAGGTTATATATATTTTATGTAACTTATTTGCTTAATAAAATACTCTTCAGAACAAGTTCATCATTTGTGAATGTGTCTCTTAAATCAGAAAACCAGACACGTTTAACAAAGTGAATTCAACAAATCATTCAACAAGTGTATTTTGTCAGGTAATTATGACATTTAACCAATATTTGAGATGTGTGAAACATTATTTGACTGAAATGGTTATCTCAGAATTAATCTCAGAAATAATTTATTTAAAAAAAGACTAAAATGTTTTGAAACTTGACTAAGATATATTGAGTTTTCTTTTGACTAAAACTAGACTAAAATGACGAGACTTTTAGCTGACTAAAACTTGACTAAGATACCTTAAATTCTCTTTTGACTAAAACTAGACTAAAATGACGAGACTTTTAGTCGACTAAAACTTGACTAACAAAAAAAGATATGTGAATGACTAAATATGACTAAAACTAACAAGGACATTTGGCATAAGACTAAGACTAAGACTAAATTAAAAATAGGTGACAAAATTAACACTACTGGGGAGACATGACTGTCTTCCATTAGAGGGTGCAGGAAGGACCAAGCTAAGACATATCGGACAACCGGTGAGTAACAGTTTTTTTCCACTCTCCCAGTGATGCTCCATGCTGTCCTTTCCCTCTCTTTTTAAAATGTTTTGTTAATTTGGCATGATCGCCGTTACGGTGTGTAGGTGGAACACTTTTTGTTCTTCCCTCCCCTCGTCCCCTCCCTCATCCACATAGATGGGGATGACCTGCCAGCAGATGGGGCAGAAGGCACACATCTCCCCAGGGAAAGGGGGGGGGGGGGGGGGGGGGGATTATGTCATGCAGGGGTCTCCCCAGCCTGAGAGAACGAGGGAGGAATGTGGCAGGGCGGAGGGTGGGGCCGGGTCGTGATTCTGTACACCAGGTCCCTAATCAGGCTAATTAACCCTCGAGTGGGATAAAGGCCAACCGAAGACGGCAATGCGACAGAGAGAGAGATTTACGGACAGCTGTCCGACACATGTGTGTTTGTTTTTTTGGATTCCATTTTATATTAAACTATTATATGTATTGTCAAGCTAGTTCTCACCTCCTCCTTTCCATTAAATCACTTTACACATACTGTATCCAATTCCAAGCATTATAGCAGGTAAACAACTTTAACAAACGGATAACAGATAAACATCCATCCAGACTGCAGTGATCCCATCCTGAACTTTGTGATTGTGACTGACTGATTTAAACAGCATCCTCAGCCAGAACATGAGACAGCTGTTACTCCTTTCCTGTGTTTAGAGGAACGACATAAGCTAAGCGACAACTGAAAATACAAATTATTTTTATAGGCTTACCGAAATGAGTCGGGGTAAGGTAAGGACATTGTTTATGTACAATAAATACAATTTGTTCATTTTTAACCGAACAAATCTAACATAGTGCAGCTTTAAAGGAATATTCTGGGTTCAAGACAAGTTAAGGTCAATCAACAGCATTTGTGGCATAATGCTGTTTACCACAAAAAAAAATGTTTTGTCTTGGCCTCCTTTTCTTTAAAAAAAGTAAAAATGGAGGTTGCAGTGAGGCACTTACAATGTAAGTGAATGTGGCCAATTTTTGGAGAGACGTTGTAAAATTGGCTATAATTTTACACAAAAAAGTTTAGTACGCAATTTTATCACACTAAAATCATATTTATACGCATATTTTCTTGTGGCCATACTTTTGAAACTGACTATTTTAAAATTAAACCATTCTTCCACTGTAAGTGCCTCGTAACTGTCACGTTTATGTATTGTGTTCATGTCTTTTATTTTAAAAGTTTATTCCTGTTTCATTGCCATGTCATGAGATCTGTTCCCTCATGTGATCCTCTCTTGTTCCATGTGTTTTGTTCTCATTGGTTTGTGTTCATGAGTCTTGTTATCAGTTCTGTTATGTCATTGGTTCATGTTTCATTGTCTGATTATTAGTTCAGTCTTGTGATTTGTTGTCTTGTTTACTTGTTACCCATGTCTGTGTATTTAAACCCTCATGTTTGCCATGGTCCTATGTCAGGTATTGTTAATGTAACGTTGTTTGGTTGTCAAGTCAAGTCAAGTCTTTTGGATTTCATGTTTATGAATAAACTGCACTTGGGTTCTTCTCATCATCGTCTTCATCTGCCTGTCATTGCCAAGCAATATGACTGACCGACTATAAACCCAGCAGTTCAGCTCCTATGCCTACGTCAGGGGAATCGTCCCTTGGTAGGATATGTAGAGGACTTCTGAGGCCACACCTCAGGCTTCTCCATGCCATGTCACAGCCAAGCCTTGGCCTGCTCCATGCCATGTCACAGCCATGCCTCGGCCTGCTCCATGCCATGTCACAACCAACCCTTGGTCTGATCCATGCCTTGTCACAGCCAAGCCTCAATCTGCTTCATGCCATGTCACAGCCATGTCACAGCCACGTCTCTGTCTACTCCATGCCATGTAACAGGGCAGCCTCAGTCTGTTCCATGCCCTGTCACAGTCACATATCATTAGTTCAGTCTTGTGATTGGTTGTTTTTGTTTACTTGTTACCCATGTTTGTGTATTTAAAAACTCATGTTTGGCATGGTGCTTTGTCAGGTATTGTTAATGTAATGTTGTTTGGTGGTCAAGTCCATGCTTATTTTTTTATGTTTTTTGGATTTCACGTTTATGAATAAACTGCACTTGGGTTCTTCACATCATCTTTGTCTGCCTGTCATTGCCAAGCTACGTGACAGTAACCCAGATTTTACCTTTTTTTTAAAAAAGGAGGGACGAGGCAAAATTCATTTTTGTGGTAATCAATATTATGCCACAAATGCTGTAGATTGAGCTAAACTTGCATTGAAACTGGAATATACCTTTAAACTGGTGTTTCAGATACAGTGATAAAATGCATTTGAGTTCTTTTATTTTTTTATTTTTTTATGGTGCTTCCAACTGTTATGTTTGGTATTTATATCATAAAACTTCCCCCATTAATTTAAACATTAGTGCTTCTGAAATAATTCATTGTTATACATACCTGAGATAGTGTATTATTGATTATGAATTATTTATTATTAGATCCTAAAAGATTAATAAATCTATAAATTAGTTATGGATTCAGTTACTAAGATTAAAAATAAATACAACCCCAATTCACAAAAACAGTATGGAAAATGCTAATAAATGTAAAAAGGAGTGAGTTGTAAATTATATTCACTCTTTGTTATATTGAGTCACTACAGCAACACATTATTTGATGTTTTACCATGTTTATTTGATTGAAACACACTCCAAGGAAGTTGGCACAGCCAAGTGTTTATCACTTTGTAACATCACCATTTCTTCTAATAACTTCTATTTAGCATTTGAGCACTGAAAACTTGTTGGTTACTGAATGTTGCGTGATTTCAGATCCCTCAAAAGCCACTGTCTTAAAAACCGTCATGTGTCTGTATTAGATATCATGACATGGGCTCAGGTATACTTCAGTAAACATTTTTCAGTCAACACCATTCAGCACTGCATCCACAATTGCAAATTAAGGCTTTACTATTCAAAGCAGAAGCCATACATCAACACTGTCCAGAAGCGCTGCCGACTTCTCTTCTGAGATGGGAAGTAGAATGGTGGAATTGTGTTTTGTGGTCGGACGAGTCCATATTTCAAATATTTTTTGGAAAAAACATCTGTCACGTTCTCTGGGCCAAAGAGGAAAAGGACCATTCAAGCTGTCATAAGCATCAGATCCAAAAGTCAGTCTGTCATATATGGGGATGTGTCAGTACCAATGGAATGGGTAACTTGCACATCTATGAAGGCACCATTGATGGAGAAAGATATGTACTCATTTTCGAGCAGCATATACTGCGATCCAGACATTGTATTTTCCAGGGACGTCACTGCATTTTCCAGCAGGACAATGCCACGAGTTGCAAGTGCATGGTTGCATATAGAGAGAGTGCAAGTGCTCAATTGGCCTGCCAGCAGTCATGTACTGTCTCCAATTGAGAATGTGTGGCCATTATGAAGTGCAAAATACGGCAATGAAGGCTCGGTAAAATTGTGCAGCCTAAGACCTGCATAATGCATGAATGGGGGTAAATCCAGCTGACTTGCTGAACTTAAACTTGTGTCTTTAGTACCCAAACACTTAATAAGTTTTATTAGAAGAAATGTTGATGCTTCACAATGATAAACACTTGACTGTTCCAACTCTTCTGGAGCGTGTTACAAATCTTCTGATTTTAAATGTGTATTTAAAAATAATAAAATTAAATTAAAATTACATTCACAAAGAAAAACAATCATTAATATGTTGTTGAAGTGCTTTAAATATAGCATAGCACAGGGTGAATAGAATTTGTAAATCATTCATTTTGTTTTATTAGCATTTTCCATAATGTCCCGGATTTTTTAGAATTAGGGTTGTAAATATATTTAAATACAGTTTGCAACAGTCCACGTACCCTCGTTTATATTTACAAAAACTAGCCTGAAAAGCTTGATTATGATGTTGTGTATTGTTTGCTCTATCTTTGTGCAACTTCATATCTTTTATAATAAACACATACATTTACATATGAACACTACAAACAAGTATAGATGTAGATAAATATATGGCTTAGAAATACACCCTAAGACAAACAAACATGTATTACATGCAAATAAATCAAAGAATGAAAAAGAGAGAGAGAATACTGATGAAAGGGCTCAAGTATAAAAAATGAAAGAAAGGTAAAAAAGAGGAGCAACTGTGAAAGCAAACAATGAGACTAGAGGTATAATTTTCATATCCATGATTACATCCATTTTCCTCCATTGCCATTTGTGTCCTATCTGGTTCCATTACAGAGGCCCACTCAAAGAGAGTGAATTCCAAAGTGGAAGAAACAGAGAGAGAAACTTCTCTCCACAGTGACTACATTTAAAAAATGAACCTTGTTGACAGCAAAGGCATCAGTACACACAGTCTGAAAATTAAGGCTAGTACAAACTGAATAACAATGGTTCTCCAAAGAAGCAAAAATTGGGACAGCAGTTATGGACTGTCAGAGTCCACAAATAATGCTGGCATATTTTGAAGTTCATGGAAAAAAAAAATCTCGAAACTCGAAATATTTAAAGAAATAATTCACCCAAGTCATAAAAGTAGTCCAAATGACAATAGATTTCAATGAGGCACAAACTGAAATTTAAATTGGTATTCACTCATAATCGTCCCCACTGCCACAGATCTCAAATCTCATTTGTGGCCATGTTTTTAAACATGTCTCTCTGGGATTTGCAAGTCATTAGAGTTAAATCATGTTTTGCTTGAACAGTATTTAATGTAAACCAAACATAAGATTGTTTCACTAAATTAGTGAGGACACCTCATAGACGCATTGATTTTTATGTACAGGTAATTCTACACTGTGTGCACAATTGTATTCCTCAGGATTCATTTTATTGTTGAACAAACACAATGCTCTCAGTCAATTCAAAATGTGATTGAACCTCAAACCTGAATGTTTAACAAAGGAAAAATGAGTTTTGTCTTTCTCTGGGGAATATATACTGTAAGTGTGCACAATTATTTGGCAACTATTAGTGTGCACAATTATTAGGCAACTAAATTACAAAAAGAATTTCTCCCAACTCAACTGTTCTTCATTTTTAGAGTAAGTGCGGCAAATAAGTAACACAAAATGACAATTTAATAACATGTTTGGTCTTTCAAAAATATTCATTGACCAATATAGCTACCCTTCTTTTCAATAACTGTCATGAGCCTGTCATCTATGGAGTCTCTTGGAGTTTCTTGATCTGTTCACGATCCTCTTTCGCTGAAGCAGCAATCACAGCCTCCCAAATGCTGTTCAAAGAGGTGTATTGTCTTCCCTCACTGTAAATCTCAAATTTGAGAAGGGACCACACATTCTCAGTAGGATTTAAATCGGGTGAGGAAGGGGCCAAGTCATTATTTGGGCATATTTGAGGCCCTTGCTGGCTAGCTAAGCAATGGAGTACTTGGATGCATGTGATGTATCATTGTCCTGCATAAAGATCATGGCCTTCTTGAATGCCGAGGACTTCTTCCTGTACCACTGCTTTAAGAATGTACTTTCCAGAAAACTGGCAGTAGGTTTGAGAGTCCAGTTTCAGTCCATCTTCAAATCGAAAAAGTCCAACTACCTCATCCTTAATGATAGCAGCACATACCAGTACCCCTCCTCCACCTTGCTGGAGCCTGACACGAACTGGTCCCCTATGCCCATTAGTGATCCAGCTATGGGCCCGTCCATCGGGTCCATCAAGAGTCACTCTCGTTTCATCTGTCTATAAAACCTTTGAAAAATCTGTCTTCAGGTATTTCTTTGCCCAATCTTGATGCTTCAACTTGTGAATCTTATTCAGTGGTGGACGTGTTTCAGCCTTCTTGACCTTGGCCATGTCTCTTAGCACATAACACCTTGTACTTCTGGATACTCCAGGTAGGGTTCAGTTTTGGAATGTGGTGGCACTTGAGAATAATGGGTTCCTGGTAGCTTCACGTTTAATTCTTTTGCAGTTAATTTGTGCCTTTTCTTCTCCATGCATTTTTTGTGCCCCAGTTGACTATTCGCAACAAAATGTTTGATTGTCCTACGGTCATGACTCAATAGTTTAGCTTTTTCAAGAGTGTTTCATCTGTCTATTTTTTGTTTTTCAGTGTCAGTTAAATCTCTTTTTACAATGAATATGAGATAATGAAGCTGCCTAATAATTATGCACACCTTGATATTAGGTGTTAGTCATTTTCGCCACACCCTCTCATTACACAAATAAATATCACCAGAAAATGATTGAATACAATAAGCATTACCCACAACAGCCAAACCTTTACACACAGAATCTCAACCCTCATCCAGTTTTCCTTGCCACCTGAGGGTCTGCCATGTGCCAACAGGTTATATATTTCTTCCCTCGGCTAATAAACCATTGATGTCACATGCTGCCTTTTTTATTTCTGCATAATTGTGTTTCATTATAAATCCAGTGAGCTATTATTTCATTCCTGTTAATGAGCATGATTGCCTTTCCTGCTTCATATTATTGAACTGTAGACGGCATCCTAATTTCATCAAGCAGAATATTTGGCGCAGTGTTTACAGAGCATAATCTCCACTGTATTAAACGCACAGACCTTAACATTGTAATAGCATAAATGGCATGAGCTGATTTGCATAAACATTACGCCAACTGAAGGAGTGGGAGAGCAAGATTAATTGTCTAAATTAAATTCTTGGGCCGCACTGAGTGTGTTTTCCTCTTTTTCTAGAATCTGTTTGTTCTTCGCTCAGGGCCAAGTTTGAAACAGCTGAGCAATGACATCTATTTGCAAATATTCAGACACTGGCCATGCAGCTGGGGAAGGTGTTTAGAGTTACATTGAAATATGAGGATGCTCAAGACTACATGTAAAGCATGTAGATATGTAGGTAATGTGTAAATTGTTTCTCTATCTCTCACACACACACATTCTCTTTCTCTCTCTTGTTCTCTATCACACTCACACACACACACACACACACACACACACGCACACAAAATTACATTTTGCAATGTTGTAACATAGGAAAACCTCCTGTAGCTGCATCAGAAAAAAAAAACAGTCTATGAGAGTTGTGTTGGACTTCACTGATGGCATGATGTGACAAGTGACAACTTTTTACTTCATATGTATTAGGAGAAGAACTGCTCAAAAGAAAGCTTACAATGATGGGCACAATAAGAAAAACAAGCCAGAGCTTCCAAAAGAGCTTGTTCAGAATAAAGGAAGGGAGACAACATTGTCCATCTTTGCATTCACTGACACTACTACACTTGTCTCCTACTGCCCTTCACAAAAAATAATCATGTCCTCCTGATGAGCACATTGCACAGAGATACATCTTTGAGCACCAAAGATGACAAAAGAACAGACTTGGTGTTAGATTACAATAACACAAAAGGAGGGGTAGACAACCTGGACAAAGTGGTTGCCACATACAGCAGTCAATGAAAGACCACTCATTGGCCCCAGGTAATATTCTTCAACATCCTGGATATAAGAACATACGTTGCTTTTGTGATATGTTGTGCCATCGACAATGAGTGGTCTGGTGGCAAAAACAACCAGAAGAGAATATTCTTGGAGCAGCTAGGATTTGCCTTGTTGAGGCGTCACATTGACAGGAGCGAGTGCCTTCATAGGTCACTTTTTGCTGCATCCACTGTGAGGGAGATTACAATTCGGAATGAAGCAATCAATTCTCCAGCAGCTGCTGGAAAACGTGGATGATGCCAGGTCTGTTTCAGAAAAAAATATTCAAAAACTAACAAAAGATGTCTGAAATGTCACAAGTATTTGTGTACAGCACATGCACAAATTATCTGTTCCTCTTGCATCTGAAGTTAGGCTTTTTTGGTTTTCACCATTAGCATTATACAGTATCAGGAATTTTGTGGTGTGAAAGGGTTTTAGGAGAAAAGTGTTTGGCCATCCATTTTGTGTTTTATATGTTAAATATGTATATAGAGGGAATAAAAGAAAAACTATTTGAATATCAGCAGTTCAAGAAATATTGGTATTGGCAAAATCAGTGAACACATCAGTTATCTAGCTTTGGAAATGTCTTAGGTAACAGTAATATGTGCCTGTTAT
This sequence comes from Moxostoma hubbsi, assembly GCA_032164185.1. NCBI lineage: Eukaryota > Metazoa > Chordata > Actinopteri > Cypriniformes > Catostomidae > Moxostoma > Moxostoma hubbsi. Next base: position 33,675,539 of record JAVLUX010000001.1, on the reverse strand, counting down.
TTATATATATATATATATATATATATATATATATATATATATATATATATATATATATATATATATAAATAATTATATATATATATATATATATATATAAATAATTATATATATATATATATATATATATATATATATATATGTAAAAATAAGTAATGTTACTATTTTGAAAAAAAAAAATTCAAACAAAATGGATATTTATATTTGTTCAATAACATATATAGAACAAATACAGCTTTATATTTTTTTTATTATTATTATTTTGTGAAAATTAAGAAATTATATGTTTTTTTCTGTATTTAGTTGCTTTTCTGACATGCACATTCCTACTTCAGTAAGTGTAAGAGTTAATGATATAATTATTTCTATTCTTTTATCAGTTCAGTAAGCTTGTGATAAATGGAAAGGAATATTTAAGCAGGAAAAAAAGGTTTATTTCATAATTATAATTATCAATTTCACACTTTAATCATTGGGGTAACAGTGACCCAAAACAACGAGGAAGTGAAGCAAATCTCAACAGAACATAAGATTCCATTCCTTTTGTAGACAAACTAAACAAAATAAGTGCATTACATGTTTTTGGAAAATGTCTCTACGCAAATGATCATACAGATGTAGGTAAATTTGCAATAGCTCGCTAATAACTCTGCATGCCGGTGTGTTCATTTTGGCTGATCTTAAATGACAGTCAGCCTTAAAGTAAGTGGAGCTCTAGGTCACACCTACCAATGTTGTGGACCAATGGCAATAAGGTGTTTAGCAACTGGTAAGAAGTTTTCCTGAAAGTTTTCCCTGGCGAGCTGTTATGTATAACCACCAATCAAATTCAAAAACATCTTAATTTTGGCCAGATTTTGTTCTAAATGACGTTTGTCCATTTCCTAGGAAGTGTGCAGGGGCCTTTAGGCTTTCGATTTGAAAATAAATTCTTGCACTTTTTTATTTTGACCATTAATGAAAAAAATGGCCTTCCTTCAATGTAATGAAGCTCAAAAAGACCCAACACGGAAGGTAGGAATTTGATTATCAAGGATCAGAAAATGAGCAAATCAGAGACACTTTTAATCTGCTATCAAATTATGGTCTACCAAACGGCTGAGAAAACAGCTCAAAACTTTTTTCTTAGTGTTTTTCAGTTAGTTTTTCACATTTTTTACAGATCAGAAATTACAAACACAAAAAATGGCAAAAAAAATGTTATCCCAGTTTAGAAAAAATATATATTTATAGCTTTGTTCCAATGTACACATACCACTGGTTTAGACATATGATTTAAGTGTTAGGAGCCCAGCAATTTGCAGATGCTAATGGAAGGAAGTTATCCTTGTTGAGAGAAGTGTAGCTATGTGAAGCAGTATGGAGTTTGCCTGTTCTGTGATTGCTGAATAGGCGTCATTTTTTACGAGGTGAATAACTGGGTAGCTTCATAAAAGTGAGTAAGAAAATGTTCCTTCGTGACAGCCATGTGCTCTTCTGTGACCCCTGCACCAGTTAGTGCAAATCTGAACGGATGGCTACCACTGTGCTGAGTTAATGAGAAAGAGAGAGAAGAGAGCAAATTAAAAACAATCTCTTCCAAAACAGCACATACAGTAGCACCATATGGTCCAGGATCTACCAAAAAATTCACATAAGTAAAAATTGCTATGACCTACTACATAGCTCCAAACTGTGACTAAAATGCGACCAAAAATAATTGATTGCCACAATAATTTCAAATCTAGTCAACATTGGAGACAGTCAGTTTGTGTGTGTTCATATGCAGTTTTGTCAGATATCATCTTGAGAGTTATTGAATTCATATTTAGAGCATCATATAGTGTGTCTCGTGCCGCTTTTCACCCATTCTGTTTCTGAAAAGCTTGCTTCACCACACGCAACAACAAACCCAGCACGAGAGAGTCATGAACAGATTACTCTTTTGAACCGGGTCTTTTTCGTGAATCTCACGAGAAGTACTGAGAGTTTGAACTCAGGACCTCAGGTTAGCAGTTTGAATCAGATTCACTTCCTTAGCGAATCAGCCATCAGTGAGCTCAAAACTGGGTACGCAGACATTTCAAAATAAGAGTCCCATGTATATTTCATGCATATTTAGAATTAAAAATCCCATATAGTGCACCAATTTTTTCTTAGTAGCACAATAAACTGCATCTGGGATTTCATTCAATTTTCACTCATGCAGTCTCTGTTTCTGACGCCATATGGTAACACTAAAGAAAGGCAGTATTTTAAAACAATTTAAATATATGTGTGTTTGTGTGTGTGTAAAAAAATCAAGCTTTTGAAACTTAGGACTATTAAGGGACTTGTACACAAGTATTACACAAGGTGCAAACATTCATTGATGCTCAAGAAGACAACACACTACTAAATGCATACTATACTTTATGTAAATATCTGTAATGTAGATTCTGAAGAGCAGTACTAAATAAAAAATTCAGACCCACTTTATATATGGTGGCTTTAACTGCTATGTACTTAACCATTTGATACAGTGTACTTATTATGTACATACATGTTGCATATAATTACATTTGTAGTTACACTGTTAACTTTACCACTAACTCAACCCTTACCGCAAAACCTAACTCCTAATCCTAACCCTGCCCTTACTCCTAAACCTACCCATACCTCAAACTCAGTAGCAACAAATGTGGAAATTTTGCAGAACAAAATGTAGTTACATAGTAAATACATGGTCTTCTATGTATTTAATGTTAGTACATAGTAGTTTAGGCCACCTAAAATAAAAATATTTTACCTCTTATATTTATATAAACTATGAAAGGGGCGGAACATTTATGAGACAAAAGGGAACGCAAACTTATCTTCTCTGTTTATGAAACCTGTGATAAATCAGTTATCAGCTATCACCCTTTTCTTTGACTTTCTATCTTGTTTCTGAACAGCAATCTAAATCAAGCAATTCTGAGATTTGGCAACTAAAAACAGCCATTTGGCTTCTTAATGTTTCAGTTTATAATTTTTTTCAGTCCAGAGCCCTGGATCTATCACTGTGCCACAAACTGTTGTTGTCTCGGCCCTCACGTAACCATCAAATGTTTATCATTTAAAAACTGCTCCTTAACATAATTGGATACGGCACAAGGAAATGGTATGCATTTTGCAACTGAATGCTCTTCGACATAGGCATTGTTGCTGTCATGTTTTTTATTAGCTGTCAGGTTCAAAGTAACAATGGAGCTTTAACATTTCAATCTATGTTGATAATCTCAACGAGATAAAATACAATCATTTTGCCTCTCTAATCTACTTATACAGGCTTCCACAGAGGTCCTGAATGTTGACAGAGGTATAAAGCTTTATGCATTTTAAAGTTCCATTTATGGGCCTGCTGGAGACAATAATAGACAAATAGAGTTTTTTTTTTTTTTTAAACATTTATAATTGTTTGTCTGCTGATTCCTGACCCTCTTTGACAGAATGTGGCATAGCAGATAGAAAAGTCTGATTTTGCTATTGAATTAGAGATGAGGTGGATGGAAAAAAAAAACACTTTAACATTAAATTGAATTTGAATGAAAAACATGCAAATAACATAGCATAATACAAAAGACTGTATCGTGTGGAATGAGGGTCTGATGATGGCAAATCACTCAGACAGATAATTGCATTGGACGCTACCAGAGTCCTTGACAAATCTGTTCATTCGAACACACACACACACATTCATGTGTAAACCAAGCGTACCATTACTTTAGCACCTAGTTTACTCCTGGTATTAAGATCTGTTTTAGGTAATCCAATCCAAGTAAACAACCATAACTACAGATATAAACATGGTCCAAAGCATTTTGTGATCCAATTACTCAAACTACATTCAGACTTAGTCAAAAACACATGTGACGGCATTGCATTAGTAGTGTGAAAATGTAAAGTGAATCTGTCCCTATGTCTTCCAGACAGTAGCAGAGACCACTTACATGCAATCTTAAAATAAAATATCTGCCCTAATGGAAGACAGTGTAAGTACACTGAATTTACAACGTACATTTTGTAATAATAGTGTACCTATAAATTACTTACGTGTAGGTATAAAGGAATACCCCCTTAGCAATAGTGTGAAGATATTTCACACTATTGCTGTGCATACCAGGAACATTTATAGAAGTGTAAAATAAGGTTCATATGGTACACAGAGAGACACCAATTAAATTCACTGCACTGCCTTTTTTCTCTTTTTTATGTTTTTGGAATTGTGATCTAAGCCTGAGGTTAAATAATGGAGGAAAAATATCTGTTGCTATAAATGATACCTTAATCAACACTTATAAACAAGTCTTTATTTTTTTAAGTAATTAGCCTGCACAACTTTGTCAACTTTGCTAATGGCAGTTTAAACTTGCTGTAGATATGTTTACTTTCAGTAGACAGATATAATAAGAACATGTTTCTCTTTTGTCCTAGTGATAGCCTGTCTTTGCAAACAAAATTTTAATGACATTTCAGCAAAACTTTTTTCGAAAAGGGAAAAAAGTGACTTATCTTCACAAAAAGGTTTTACTGTATAAGGCAGGCCAAACTAACTCCCTCAATTTCTGCTTACGCAGCCATGCACCGGTAATCTTTGTAGTATGTGTTTTGCCATTATCATGCTGGAAAATGGGGGGGGGGCGTTGCCGTATTTAATACAATTACACAGCTAAAGCTCTGCATAATGGATGAAGAGGGGAATTCTGCTTGTTCAATATACAGAGGTGACCCAAAAAAAAACATGTCCACTCTGTTTGATCGTTCATATCTTAAAAATACATAAAGACATTTGCACAATTTTTGTTGTACTTCACCAACTTTCTATAAACAACAAAATGACAATGACTTGCTACAAATAAAAAAATAAGTAAATCATTTGGCCCAATAAAAACGGGGCAACACGGCGAAAGAGACGCACCTACTGTGAGTTTGCTGCCATTGAAAATTGAGCTAAACGATTTACATATTCATTAATTTGCAGCAAGTTGTTGCTCACGATGATGTCATAGTGACATCATTTTGTTGTTTACAAAAGTTTGTAGAAGTATACGCCATTACATAATTTATTTAAAATTACTACTCATCAGACATGCATAAATTATTGATGATTATTAACTATTAATTATCTAATTATCTTTTCTAAAGTGCAACTGTAAATGTTTGCCAGTCATTTGATCTTTGTAATGTGTTTTTGCCTGGGGTGATAAACTGATGGTTCACAGACTACAGTATTTCTACAACGACTCTTGCAGGACCTGCAGTGGACAGATTTTTGGTTCAATTGTTTAGACCTTGTAGTGTTGCCTGAGAGTTGCTGTGACAGTCTTTATTCTGCACTTCTTTGACAACTCTCTGAGTGTCTTTATAAGGCAGCAACACCTTCGTTGATTGCTCTCAAAAGAACATTGGTAGTGCACCCCTCTGAAGACCACAGCATACACAAGATGCTTCTGGAATTCAGGAAAGTCCTGCTAGTGCACTGAATTCTGGTTTGGTTGAAAACATTATGATCTTTAATTTATTACACAATGGAATCGTTAAACGTTAAATCAAGAGTCTAATAGGCGGGTCATTTTAAGGAAAATTTAGCTTTTATAGTATTTAATATATACTTTCACTATTTATTATTATTATTATTATTATTATTATTATTATTATTATTATTATTATTATCAGGTCAGTCATGAGAGATGCCCACATTTCTGCACCAGCCACAATTTGGTGGAAAAAGGTAAGTGAGACACACACATAATGTAAGTAATAAATGAATTGTATTTAACTTTCTTTCAAACCCATTTTCGGAGGTGATTTATAACAATTTCATACATGTAGCTACACACAGAAACCTTACTGAACAACATTTCAGCAATTGCACAAGCATAAAAGCCAGTTGCAACACCTGAATCAGATTCTCTGCTTTCCAAAAAGATGCCATTGCATTCACATTAATTTTCCCTTTCTGTCTGTGCTGTGGGAGAGCTTTACTGTGACGGTAGGTTAGGGTTGTGTTAAGTGCTCCAACAATAAGAGAAGTGGGTGTGCTACAAAACAATGCTTTGTGTGGGCAGCAAGATGCAATTACCCAGAGTGCATCTCTAATCTAAATGTGTATCTACCTTGATAATTATGGGCTTAGATAAGGCTTTAGTTCATCTTAAATTCTGCTCTATAGCCCCACTGCAGCTCAGTGTTGACCTGTCAAAGACACATAAAAAATAATGTGCCGACATAAACACCACTCTACAGCTTTTTTAAGTTTTGTTTGTTTGTTTTATCCCAAATACTGCATTAATTAATCCCCAAAAACATCACCTTAAACTTAAAATTAGGCCAGACCATAGAGTTTATTTATAAAAAAATAATGCATTTTTGTCCAGAAATTTACATTTAGCCTTAACGTTTTCCAGAACAGGTGGCACTCCATACTCTTTTCCCCCATTGGGCCAATCATCTGAAATCATTTCATGATTATAGAGATAATTATTTTAATGTCCAAATGACTCAGCATGCCCACAGCAGTAGAGTGCAGAGCACTAATGCATCTGGACACTAAAATGCAAACAAAACAGAAGGAAGGAAGGAAGGAAGGAAGGAAGGAAGGAAGGAAGGAAGGAAGGAAGGAAGGAAGGAAGGAAGGAAGGAAGGAAGGAAACACACACACCTTGATGTTAAGATACAACCTAGAAAGTCTGAAGGAAGGAAATAAAATAAATGTGAATAAACCCTCATCTATGCCTGTGGAAAAGGAAATTACAGAAAGATCTAGATCAGAACTACTCAACAAGTGGGCCACATGTTAATTTTTTTGTCACGTGATGTCATCATTTTGACAACGACAACAGTGATCATTTAAAAAAAAATTCAGTAACACTTTAAAATAAGGTTCTATTAGTAAATGCATTTAGCATCACAAATTGTTTTGTTAAGGTATTGTTCATTATTAGTTCACAACTATTGGTTTACCAGATTTTGTTATGGATATCTTTTGGTTTGCACCCATCGAGATTCAAATAATAATAAACTAATCCAATGAGATAAATTACCTTTAATTTGTCTTTAATTGTAATATTTAATTCACTGGATTTTAGTCATAATACATAGTGCACAGTTTACACACCTTATTAATCTAAAATCATTATTATAAAAACTAGTAGGACGATGCTTCTTTCTAAAAGCCCTCAAGCTTTGCAAAATGAAGTATCCCTGTTCTGGATTTGTGGAATGTGTCATTAGAAATAGGCATGAGTGAGCGAGTGGGATGTGAACCGTTGCTGTTATTCGACCTCCACCACTGTAATGTTACTCTGATATTACTGCGCTACTCTGAAACGACATATTACTAATATAATTCTGTTAAGTCTTGATCGGTAACCAAGATTCTGATCCCCTGATAATGGCCATATTGCTTTCATTTGGTTTTCATACACATAGCGTTAATAAAAAGATAAACACATTGAAAGCCATGTTTAATCCCAAGCGTAAAAGCTACTACTGTTGATGGCATGATTTACATATGCTGCTACTTTGACGCCCCTCCATGTGTTCATTTTCAGATTGCCTGCCAGCTACGGAACATCTTAAATGATCTATGATTTCTCCTAACATGAATCATAGGAACATATCGGGTCAGCACATATCTGCAGTCAACCGTCTACATTAATGTGTCTCAAGCAAGAGGTGAAAAAACATCCAGTGAGATCATTAGTGTGCCTCCAGCAGTGCTCATCAGATATTATCAGGAAGCTTCCTGCCAGGGAAAACATATTCATATTCAGTTACCCCCTTTGAAATCATGAAATCAAAATTGACCGTATTTACATTCTTAATGCATGTTCCAGGTCTGGAAAAGGTCAGGTCTTGTGTGCAATTTATTCATTCATGTTATCCCAAAGAAAAAATATTGTCTCCACAAACATTTTTGTCTCCATGAACTTTTCTACATTCAAATCCTGACAAAAATGTTTTTTCTCCAGTTGAATATTCTGTTTCACTCAGAAATAAGCCAAATTATAGAAGTAAAATGGGTGTATGCGATTTGATGTTTGCATTAAAAAGAATAATGGACATAGAAAAGGTGCAACAGTTTTACCTGGACACAACTGAGGCTAGTGGGTGACTAACCATTTCTGGAGGGCAAGAAGGACAAATTATAGAAAAATCTTTGTGTGGAGTCTCGTAAAACACTTAAAGGGATTGTATTTGATTAAGGAAACATGACAGTAACCTACTACAATCTGGCTATTTGGGAATATGGTCCACAGTGAAGTGTAAGCCAAAATAATTCTCTGCTGAAGGAAAACAGAAGTACAAATAGAAGGTTTGTTATTGCACATTTGATTTTCTCTGTGCAATACCTGAAAAAGATCCAGGTTGAAAACTAGGTTGGGTTAGTCTGATTAAAATAGTACGACAGATTGTACAGTGTTATCTGATGCAGGACCATCCTACTGCTTCAATCAATCATGATTCATGTAATAATAATAATCGTCTTTATTAAATACATTTTAAAATCTCATATCATATTACTATAACAACATTAAAGGTGCAGTATATTTAGTTATATGTCATCCTGTGGAGATTTCTGCAGACATTACACACCTCAGCTTTATAAAGTATGCACAGAATACAGGTCCACCCTATTTCACAAAGCTCCACCCACTTGGAGATTTCTCGCATTGCCTCTGAAGCACTTTAATTTTTTTTTTACTTTTTACAGTGGTTCAGTCATTATTCCTCAGCAAAATAATTCCAACCAAGTTTTGTCGATTGATTTTCAAGGGTAGACCGCATTGTTGTTTCTCAATGGTTTACGGGTTAAAACACCATCTGTCAGCTCTCTGCATTTTCTCTGTAGCTACAAAACTGATGTTTAGAGGCAGCCGTGCTCCTAAATAGCTGGGAGATGAGGGACTGCCAACTAACACTAACATGCTACATGCTCCTCCATGGCTCCAGAAATGATGTACACTCAAAATCCAGCAGTCCAATTACTATCGCTGGGGCTGTTCCCAAGATGGAAGTCCCCACAGTGGGCCATCTCTCTCTCTCCCTTTCTCTCTCTCTCTCTCTCTCTCTCTCTCTCTCACACACACACACACACACTTTTCCTTTTACATCTAAAGAGAGGAAGGTTGATTTAATTGAGCTGTATTGTGACAGACAGGCATCTGTGCAAGCATTTAAGAGCCCATGAGAGGTGAGGGCACAGGCTAAGAGGACATCACCCAAGAGCGTAATATCTTAGCCTAGGGATTCAAGGCTAACTGATTGTCCCATTAACACCACCTATTAGCCAGCATCCTTGACATCTCACTGCACAAGATGGCCAAGGATTATGGCAGTCCTCCATCTGAATGCATTATCGTCACCCCAAAGGGACAGATAGAATCAAAACCGTGCTGAAGGCAAACTGTCTTCTGTTATTAGCCATCAATTATAACAAGGCCATAAGACCTTAAGAATCCCGCACAAAGCTCAGTGCAAGCCCTTATCCACTGGCTGAGTGGCGAGGCAGTGTGTCAGTGCTTAATTTTAGCCAAAGACCCAAGAGAGCAGCCACTGTCACCTCCTCAGATTTCTTGCAAGTTGCTTGGCAGCTATCTCTTTCACAGATGCAGGCCTGATAGAAGTAACCTCAGTCCATTGCGGTGGCTAAATTCCATCTCATAATTGAACACGGCTGACTCTACAGGCATAAAGGAAGTCCATCAAAGCAATTGGGCCATTTATTTACTGTGCATTTAAAAGCAAAATCAGTGCAAATTGCATTACACCACTTTTTCTTTCTTTCTTTCTTTCTTTCTTTCTTTCTTTCTTTCTTTCCATCCATCATTTCTTCTATCTATCCATCCATCTATCCATGTATCTATCCAGCCAACATCTATCTATTTATCTAATCTATCTATCTATCTATCTATCTATCTATCTATCTATCTATCTATCTATCATCAATCTATCATCCGTCTGTCCTCACAACTGTAGTAACCTGGTCTTTTGAGAGATGTCCTGTGTAAAAAAAAAAAACTTGAATAATAACAGAAAACCATCAAAACTAAAATGCAAACAAAAAGGTATTCACGGGGGATTAAAATAGCAGAGAGTGGAAACAAAGCAATACATTTTTCTAAAAGAATAAGACAGAAAAAAGATGGCAATAAGCAGAGGAGGATGTTTAGAAGAGGGAGAGATTAAGAGAAGACAGGAGAGAGATCAGATGTTGGATCTTACAGTGGATGCAAAGGGAGAGTGAGAGAAGGGATCCATACAGCCCAGATCAAATGATGCAGATCTGAGACAGGGGGAACTGAAATGGAGATAAAATGAAAACACAGGCTTTTTCTATCGACCTTGGACATGGAAGCCAGGCCATGAGTGGGCGAGAGGAACTAACGTGTCACATAGTATGTGATAAGACATTTTGAGAGTAATCTGACCTCACTTACAAAGCACTCTGTAGGTCAGAAGTAAGCCAGGCTTGGTTAAGACTTGAGAACTATAAAACAGGTCAATATGACCTAAAATCAGCAGTGTCAAACTGTCAATCATTGAGTTAAAGAGGTGGTTTTGAAACGTCTTAGCGCAACAACCTATTTCTCTGGAAAATAGCAAATTGCACTTGGCTCCACTTCATTGAAAATTTCACTTAGAATTAGCACTCTCAAAATAATTGGTTAAAATGTTGCGCACAGTTATAGCGCGTAGCACTTCCTACAAAATCGAAAAAAGAATGGGCATGATGCCATTTAGAACTAAATCTGGCTAAAACAAAGGAGTTTGTTTTTGAGTTCATTGCAGTGGTTTGAACCGCTCGCCAGGGCGAATTTTCAGGAAAACTTTAACCGGCTGCTAAACACCTTTGTACTGCCATTGGTCCATGTTAACGGTAGGTCTGACAGCTAATACTAGATGCATTGTTCAGTCAGTTAAGATCAGTCTACATGAACCTATCATTGTGTAGGGTTATAAGAAAGCTGCTGCAAACTTACCAACATCAGTACGATCATTCACTTATAGACATTTTCTTAGAACATCTCATGTGATTATTTTTAATTAATCAAAAAATTTATAAAATCTCCCCAAATACTCTTAAGTGCCCATTCACTGTGTTGTGTGATATACTGCCTTACCATCTGCAGTCAAAAGCCATTCACATACCTGACGATCATCATTCCCTTGTCTGTATTCTGCCCTATAACAGTCCTTTCTAAACTAGTGTCAGTATCATCATAAGTTATAATAACAGAGTGTAATTGGCACATTTTTTGGCCGTATATAGTGTGTTAGCGCATCAGTGCCATGAATGCAAAAGGTAAACATTTTAAATGACACTTAATCTACTGCATATGTATTAGTTTTAGTTAATATATAATCTTTTACTGATCTTGTGTGAATTTTGCTCATAGAAGGGAGACATGAAATCATTGGTAAAGTCATATTAGTTATGTTTTACACATAGTCTTGAGTGTCCTCATATGTATATGTTCCTCGTTTCTCAGCTGTTTAAAACTTTTTTTGGCTCTAAGCAAAGAATGAAGAAGAACTTCATTGTGAGTGTGCTGGTGCTTCAAAGCTAAAGTATGTATAACTTTTTCTGTGTTAAAACACCTCCTATCCAAGATTAATATGCAGAGACAACTATAAGTAGTTGCTCTTGTTTGTTTTGAGCGACCTGCTTAGACCCGCCCCAACAATGTTCCTCAATCAGTGGTGTGAGTTGGGGTCGGGACTTGTCATAATCCTGCGTCTTGTGTTATTCTTGTTTTGGCAGGATTGTGACAGTTTCCTCCGCCCGTCTCTAAGGTTGTCCCTTGCGCTGTTGTTTCCCTCTCTTCCTTGTGTTTCTCACAGGTGCTGCTCAACAGCGCAATCAGCATTGCCATGGCAGATTGAATAGTATTCAATCATGCACGCTGCTCTTGATTATTGGCAACACCTGTACCCTATCACCCTTTGCTTTATATATTTCATCCTTTGTCCCATCTTCTTTGCCAGATTGTTGTGTTGTATATTCTCTCCAGTTTAGTCAGTAAGTCCATGTGAGTTCCTGCTTGTTTCTGTTATTAGTTTGTTAATTATTCTTTCTTGACTTTCCTTTTCTGTATTTTCCCCCCTGTGAGAGTTTATTTTTTGCATTTTAGTTTTGTTAGTTTTCATGGTTTTGTTTGTATTCTGTTTTTATTTTTAACCCTCTGGAGTCTGAGAGTGTTTTGGGCCCTGGAGAAGTTTTGACATGCCTTGACATTTGTGCTTTTTTCAGTTGCTTAAAAACATCAATGGCTAAAGTGTGATAACACTGTATTCAGCACAAACTGTGCGCCACTTGTGTGTACATCTTTGTATTTTTGAGAAAATAACGTTTATGCATGGTTTTTGAAGAAACTAAAATTCTAAGTCATTGAAATAATGCCATGTAACACATACTAAACATTTCTCCACAAGACTTTTGAGAACTGGATCTTGTAGCCTTGAGTTTTTGCTACAAAATGATGTGAACCCATCCTGATCATTTATTCAAACAAAACAATTTAGTAATTTAACTTTTGTAAGACACTTTTAGAGTTAGAAAGTTAATATGCGAGGAGGTGTGAACTATCATTAATATTGATGTAATTCACACCTGAGGAGACAAAGACCCCTCCCCTGGATCTATCAATGAGGAATGTGACAGAAAGAGAATGAATGTGAGGAGACTTAATGATCAAAACCAAGTTTTAAGTTAGAAGTAATCTGACTATACATTTTCTTTACTTAATTTTAGACCTACACTACCTCTTAAAAGAAGTCTCTTCTACTACAGTAAAAAGATTGATATTGTGAACTCTTTTTACAATTTAAAAGAACAGTTTTCTATTTGAATATATTGTAAAATGCAACTTGTGATCAAAGCTGAATTTCAACATCATTACTGTAGTCTTCACTGTCACATGATCCTTCAGAAATCATAATATGCTGATTTTCTAATATGGCATATTTACATCACATTTGACACATTTACACCCTAACACATCTTTGCAAGCACAATCTTCGTTGATAATGAGGCAGCATAAACACTAGTTAAAATATAATCTAAACATTCATATGATTTTTATATCATATTACATTTCATATATCATGCAGCATACAATTTATATACCTGCTTTAGACTAAACAGCATTTAAATGTAACTAAAAATTAGGACATATTTCAAATTTCAATACTCTGAATCCTGGTTGGCAAGTCTGGAAACAGTCCCACTAGTAAAATATGTACATGTTTATATAAAATAGCATGTCAACTAATGTAAGTAAAATTAAATGACTTACTCATCCAAAATTTTATCCTCGGCTGGATCAAGTCTTTCTTCAAAATGTAAACATTCATCGGAGTCCTGCTCTTCTTCTGTGGAAAATGTGGACTTTTCCTAACCTGTGTATTGTGCTTCTTCCAAACGCACAGAAACTTTATGTTTTTAAGACAGTGGGGGGCGTTTACCATTTGCATTGATTGCCTTAACACATTACCATATGAAGAGTTTCAGTTCAATTTGTGACGAAATATGAGTTTCAGAAATATGCTCGCAAACACAGAGACAGCTGAAAGCTCACCCTTTTTACTTTCTTTATACAAAAACACAAGGTTTTGTTGTTATTTTGAGTGTACACAAATAAAAGTAGACCCTTTATAGTCTCTAATGATGTCTTACACTTATCTGTATGCCCCAAAATGACAGAGTATTTTATGTTGTTTCAGCTGTACTGATGAAAAAAATCCAGCAAGACGTGCTGGCGCATCTGTCGACCCCAAAGGGTTAATAAAGCCCAGTTCTTTGCCTTCCTGCATCTTGTGTCCTTCCACAAATTCCATGACAGAACAATCTGGCCATTTGTGAACCCAGCGGAGGCATTATGGGCATTTTATCGATCCCAGCTCCAGCCTTTGAGGAATCAGTCTCTCAGGTCCTCGCCCTGTTTCCTGATCCCCTGACCTGCTTTCAGCATGGTCTACCCATTGACATTTTGCTTAGGAGTTGGCCGGAGCAGCCTCCAGGTGAGGTGTCCTCAAGCTCATTTTTGTAGCAAGTCTAGACAAGCCCATCCGTCCAGAGGAGTTGGGGGTTTTTTTTTCCTTTTGGGTTTTGGTGGACCACCTCTGCCGGTTGTTAGAGATGGAACTTTAATGTGGGGATGAAAAACCAAATCCCAAAATCCCTCTCTTTGGTGTCTCTGGAGAGGTCCACTGCAGTTTCTTCGGGCATCTCTCGAGCTTTTCAACGCCGCCATCAGAGGAAGCATGCTACCGACTGCCAGAAGGCGGCGGCTGTTCCCGCTGCTGACCACCAGAAGGTGGTGGTCATTCCCACGACCGACCACAAGGAGGCTGTTCCCCAGACTCTGCCAGCTTTCATGGCCATGGAGGCCATTCCCCAGTCACTGCAAGTGCCCACGACCACAGAGGAAGCGGCAGCAGTTACCGCTGACGATCACCAGGGGGCGGTTGCAGTTCTCGCTGCAGTGCTTCTTACCACCCAGAAGAGGAGGATAAGGAGTAGTTCAATCACTGCCAGCGTTCACTGCCACGGAGGCCATTCCCCAGTCTCTGCCAGCGTTCACGGCCACGGAGGCCATTCCCTTATCACAGCCTGTGCTCACAGTCATGGAGGTTGTTCCCCTGTCACTGCCCGTGTTCACAACAATGGAGGGCATTCCCCTGTCACAGCCTGTGCTCATGGCCAAGGACGCCATTCCCCTGTCACTGCCAGTGCTCATGGCCACGAAGGCTGTTCCCCTGTAACTGCTTGTGCTCACGACCATGGAGGTGTTCCCCAGTCACTGCATGAGCTCACTAACATGAAGGCCACTCCCCTATCGCTGCCTGGCTCACGAACATGGAGGTCATTCCCCTGTCACTACCAGTGCTCAAGGCCATGGAGGAAATGTCCCTGTCTGATTTTGCTGCCGTCCTCCAGCCATCTGTTATTGTTCCCGTCCTAGAGCCATCTGTCCTCACACCTGTCCTGGAGCCATCTGTCCTCGCTCCCATCCTGGAGCCATTTGTCCTCGCTCCCGTCCTGGAGCTGTCTGTCCTCACTCCCATCCTGGACACATTTATCCTCGCTCCTGTCCTGGAGCTGTCTGTCCTTGCTCCCGTCTTGAAGCTGTCTGTACTCGCTTCGTGCTTGGAGCCGCCTGTCCTCGCTCCTATCCTAGAGCCGCCATTCCTGTTTCCTGTGGCCGTTAACGACACTGTCCAGTTCCGTAGCAGCTGTCAAACAGCCCATTAACCAGCACCTCCCAGACACCAGCTACCAACAGTCTGTTCTGTGCCCAAAAGCCGCCCACTTCCAGCATGACCCCTGCCCAGTCTGCTGTAGTCATTCACAGTCCAGCAGCCTTCACAGAACATCCTCCCTGCCCAGCAGCTGCCACAGACCTCACCATCAGCGCTGTGTCCTTTACTGACCTCACCCACTACCCTTCTGTCCAAGACTTTCCAGCCCTCAGCGGCCACTCCACAGTCTGCCCAGCTTCCTGTGGCCACATAAGACCAGCTGGTAATGCTCCCTCAAAAGCCGCTGACCATTTTGTTTGTTTACTTTTATTTTTCATGTTCTTGTCTTGATTTAGTTTCCCTCTTTTGTGAGAGGTTTTGTTTGTATCCTCTTTTTATTTTTAATAAAGCCCAGTTTTATGCATTCCTGCATCTTGGGTCCTTCCACAAATGCCGTGACATCTTATTGTTTGACCAATGTTAGACAGGGGGAGTGTGTTTTGAAAACATTATTTATTTTTGAGATTCTATTCGGTGGTGCTGATTGGTGTAGAAATTACATACTTCAGTTTTAAATCTAGATTTTACTGGCATTCCAAGCAGCAACAATTACACAAATCCCAATGTTTTTAGTTGTGCTCAGATGGCAGGATCCAATCTGCTTGACACTTGAAAAGCAGATTTTTTAGCAGATCGAAAATGTTTTGCTGGCAGGCATCGTTCTCAAGTCTCAAGCAGTGTGTAATTAGAGATTGTGCTGACAGCCGTCTAATGGAGAAACATCTCAGAACGGTGGGCATGGTACATGAGGCACAGTATGTCCTGGAGATCAAGCTAAATAAAGTAAATATTATGAACCATGGCAATCTGACAGCCTTATAAAATACACAATCATTCTTGCCCTTTTAGTAAAAGAAATCTCCTTAAAATAATGGACAGCAATTCTGATCACCAAAGGTTATGCTGAATGATAAAGATAAGTCACAGCCATGAAAGCTGTTAAGTGAATGAATAGGTGCACTTATTTAACTGTTAGTTTCAGTCAATTTTCTAACTTTTTTAACTTGTCTGCAGTTTTTCCCTCTTCTTATTCGAAGGCATGCAGAAATCTCTGAATTAATCGAATTTTTTTTTTCATTACCATATTTTTCATTCCCCACATACAGTATTTTTGTAAATAAAAATATGGTACTAAATAAGGACAATAAAATGTCAATTTTTTTAACAGCACACCTCAAAGAAATTATTTCCTTTAAATGGCATTGAAAAGCTTGGTAATTGTCTCCACTCAATTGAATGAAACAGCTGATTGTCAAAAGATTTTGGAGAGAGGAGTAAGTAGTTATTACTGTAAGTAGTAAAAATTACTGAAAATGTCAGGCAGCATTACATGTTTGCAGAGCATTCTGTTGTAATGGCTGCATTTACAATTGGCATTTACATGCGACCTGTATCTGGATGTTGTCCACATATGCATTGAAAAGACAAGTGTACTATCTTGTACTATACTGATGTGGGTTTGTGATCGGTCTGTTCTGATCTGCTTGTCCTGATGCCGAGGTAGTCGGGTATGCATTGTGATATCAATGTAATCTAAATGCAATCCAGCCATCATATATGCATTCACAGATCGATGTCACACAAACCCCGCCCACATTCATTATGCCCTCTCCTCTCTCCAAGGGCTAATGGTACACTGATATTTATCTGGGTATTTTTCCCATTTATAAGTGTTCTTATGTTGCCATCTTGGCACTTTAGTGAAATATTTGTTACTCTTGAACACCTGTGTAAATGCTGACAGGCAATAAAATTCACCTTGATCTTACAACACTAGCACTGTGTATTTTGTTTGCAAAAAGGGGTTAGAACGCAAGAGCATCAGCATATAAGCTTGCTTCACTTTCAATTCAGTCATGAATGCTGTGTCATAGCTGACACTATTGGGTTATCCACGCAGGCGTAGCCGATCTCTGAAACTCTTTAAAATCTTGCCAATTTTAATTATGTGAGCATGTTAACAATGTTCACCGTGTTGCCATGCCACCGAGTTTCGGCGCCAGTGCCGTTCTTCCAGAGCTGCACGAACAGCTTATTATGGCTTATATTTATTTTTAATCAGTGATAGGCAATGTCGCATTGCTGTGCTTATGAAACACGCTTCTCATTAATTCTGCCATTGCGACCCGGTAACAGAGTGTGTAATTTCCTCTGTAACATGGGATGGTTCGCCATGTTTTTACTATGGTTGGCAACATGTTAGGAGACACACTATGTTGCAACAGAGTTTTTAAGCGCCTCCAGACACCTTACTTAACCATCTCACTTTCCCTGCCGCTGCGAGCTGAGCCAAAGATTTTTGGTGCCTCAATATCACCTAATAGCCCTCTCACTTTCCTCGCTGTCATGAGCCGGAAATGAGGTTCTGCTTCGTGCTCGAACGTGACTACGGCTGCCAACCTCATTTCAACGCCTTTATGTCCTCCACCGTAATGGTCCACCGCGTCGATTCTCCATTCAGAGATGTTAAATCTCCTCGCAAAAGACGTGATTCTTGAGACTCTCCTTTGAGGGGACTGCTTACCAGTTCAAAGTCCTGCCTTTTGGCTTATCCCTGGCTTTTCACATATTCACAAAATCTCTCCGCTGAGGCTGAGTGGTGTTTGCATTTTGAATTACCTCGATGACTGTTTGCTCTTAGAGCAAAGTTTAGTTTGCACAGTCAGAGGAACAAGCTTGCAAACACAGAGACCTGTTACTTGCACACTTTGAGTGTTTGGGACTGAAAGTCAATTGGTCGAAGAGCATGTTAACACCCAGCCATCAGATTTCATTCCTGGGCATGATTCTCCACTTAGTGACTACGATGGCATGCCTGACGTTAGAACGTGTTAATTTCATTCACCGGTATTTGAACATTTTCAATCTGGGAAAAACTTTTCCATTGAAGCTTTTTTAATGAGCCCTCGGCTCATGGCCTCTGCAACAGTGGTCACCCCCCTGGGACTACTGCGGATGAGACCACTTCAGTGGTGGCTCAGTTTGAAGGTTACCTATCATTCATGGCGACACGGTCGCTTACTTTTTGTGGTGATATTCTGCTGTCTAGCTGTGTTAACCATTTTGAAAATGCCCACATTCTATCAAACGGGTGTGGCACTCGGTCAAGTTTCCAGACGCAAAGTGGTCACGACGGATGCGTCAAACCCTGTGCGATGGGTGCCCAGCCTTTTGCAGCATGGATAGGTGCTCAAGCGACCTGGCACAAAATTTGTCTGGAACTACACTGTGTATTTCTAGCATTAATTACTTTATTTTATTTATAACCAGCCGTCCAGAGGTTTCATGTGTGGCCTCTGAATGGTGCCCGACTGATGCGCACGGGCTCTCACAACTGGTGCTCGATAACATATTACAAGCCATAGCCCCTTCAACAAGACATTTGTACATGTTGAAATGGCAAGGGTTCACTGCTTGGTATTCCTCTCAGGTCGAGGACCCTGTACAATGTAAGGGTAATACGTAATACCGTAAAGCCTATACAAGAACGTTTAGACACGGGTCTCACCCCGTCTATGCTTAAAGTGTATTTTGCTGCCATAACATGGTGGCGGTCGTGTATATGATGGCGTAAACGAATACTACTGCGTGAGGAAAAGAGATCTGGTCAGTTATCTGGACACTGAAGTTAGTTGATGTGGGAAAATGTAAACACACTGTGTTCTGATCTTCTTAATCGGATCGTGGTGATTGCATGTTGATGCCAAGTGTAAACAGGAAGTACTCATCACCAGGGCTAACTCTCCTCTCTTAAACAAGGCATGCAGTGAGATATTGGCCAGCTATCATCTAACAGCTTCTAAAAGGCTAATGTTTTTACAAGCTTCTCCTCAAAAAATGTCCCAATTACATCTCCAAATACATAAATGAACATAAATTGTTGTTATATAATGCATTATTATAAAGTATATTTATCATCTAAATTTCTCTTGCTTTGTTCGCCATCTTGGATTTATTTATCCACCGAGCTAATCACGGTGCATTCTGGGATCGCCTTCCCAAGGAATGATACATACGATGCCACCTTAGAATTTGGCCAAAATGTTATATCTTAAGCGGCAGTATAATTAAGATACCTACCTTTTGGAACAGCCTTCGCGTCAGGAGCGCATCTATGATGTCTTAAAATACTCATGCTCATAAAGTTTTGGTATAGATCCTCAATGTAAGAGCAATCATTTTAAACATTTAACATTTTTATTTAACATTTTTGTTTAAAAATATTTTAGGACAACTGGCATAGTGGCTAAAGCGCATAACTGGTAATCAGTAGGTTGCTGGTTTGACCCCCACAGCCACCACCATTGTGTCCTTGAGCAAGGCACTTAAATCCAGGTTGCTCTGGGGGAATTGTCCCTGTAATAAGTGCACTGTAATTCGCTTTGGATAAAAGTGTCTGCTAAATGTAAATGTAAATTTTACAGTATGTAGACAATATAGAAAAATGGTGGCTACTTTTAAGAAGCTAAAATTTTATTTGTTTTTTATTTGATTAACATTAGAGTTTTGATTGACATCTTGGTCACCAGATAAATCCCAGATATTAATTTGTGTTATCTATTGTTTTCATGACTTTACTATTATTCTACAGTGTGGAAAATTGTAATATTAAAGAATCAGGGGGTGTGCCCATACTTTTGACTTGAATTGCATCTCAATTTGTACACTCAATTCGCAACATACTGATCAATCTGAAGGAAACTAATTCAAATTGTGATGCTGTCATTGTCACAGATCTCCCTGTCTTTCCCTGCTTTTATGCTCCACGCTCCCTCTCCACTAATGACTAATCACCTGCACCTGTCTCTTGTTTCCGTTTCACTCGATAAATACTCTGTTCTCCCCTCACTCTGGGTCTGGTCTCGTTAATCGTTAATCGTATACAGACTCACTCCTTCGTTCCCGTGACCTTCCTATCTCCACGCTCCTTCGTTCCTGTGATCTTCCTATCTCCACGCTCCTTCGCTCCTGTGATCTTCCTATCTCCACGCTCCTTCGTTCCTGTGATCTTCCTATCTCCACGCTCCTTCGTTCCTGTGACCTACCTATCTCCACGCTCCTGTGTATAACTTCCTATCTCCACGTTCCTTCGCTCCTGTGCTTACAACCCAAGCTCCTCGCTCCTTTACTCCAGCGGAGATCTCAGAAGCTCAACGATCTCGGAAGCTCAACGATCTCGGAAGCTCAACGATCTCCCAAGCTCAACGGTCTCCCAAGCTCCACGATCTCCCAAGTTCCACGCTCATTCACTCCAGTGACGTCACGCCAAGCTCCGCGCTAATTCTCCAGCTCCACACTCATTCACTCCAGTGACATCACGCCAAGCTCCGCGCTCATTCTCCAGCTCCACGCTCATTCACTCCAGTGACGTCAGCCTAAGCTCCACGCTCGTCCAAGCTCTGCGCTCATTCTCCAGCTCCACGCTCATTCACTCCTGTGACGTCACCCCAAGCTCCACGCTCGTCCAAGCTCTGTGCTCATTCTCCAGCTCCACGCTCATTCACTCCAGTGACGTCACCCCAAGCTCCACGCTCGTTCAAGCTCTGCGCTCATTCTCCAGCTCCACGCTCATTCACTCCAGTGAAGTCAGCCCAAGCTCTACGCACTTCTGATACTCATCTCCTTCCCTTAACACTCTTATTCAATAAACACAACCTCCGGGTTTAACACTACTCCTGTGTCTGAGCGCATATGTTACAGAAGACCAGACCACATACAAAACTTCGGATATGGACCATACGCAAACTTTCCTGGAGCTCTTCAGGCAGGATCTCCCCATTCTCAAATATTCAACCAAATTCCTTCGCCTCGCAACCATCACTGGACTTTCTGATTTTCGCCTCAAACCCATCTTTGGTATGGGGTTAAATTTCCATCGGCCCATGATGCTTCCTGAGGTAGGGAACCTCCCCTTGGTTGAATATGTTGCTACCACCCTTATCCTCCATTTACCCTCTCTGCCCTTTTTTCCGGACATGGTTAAATTAGCGAGCCAGAGCCCATGCCTGCCACGGTCAGCGAGCCAGAGCCCATGCCTGCCACGGTCAGCGAGCCAGAGCCCATGCCTGCCACGGTCAGTGAGCCAGCGCCTGTAGCCTCGACCGTCCCAGAGCCAGCGCCTGTAGCCTCGACCGTCCCAGAGCCAGCGCCTGTAGCCTCGACCGTCCCAGAGCCAGCACCTGTAGACTCGACCCCTGTTGGAAAGAGAAGGCGAAGGAAGCGGACATCTTCTTCCCAACTCCCTCCTGAGCCTTCCTCATCTCCTGAGCCTTCCTCATCTCCTGAGCCTTCCACAGCTCCGCCTCCAGAGCTTTCCACAGCTCCGCCTCTGGAGCTTTCCACAGCTCCGCCTCCAGAGCTTTCCACAGCTCCGCCTCCAGAGCCTCCCACGGCTCCTCCTTCCAGAGCTCCGCCTCCCGAGCCTTCCATGGCTCCTCCTCTCAGAGCTCCGCCTCCCGAGCCTTCCATGGCTCCGCCTCCCGAGCCTTCCACAGATCCTCCTTCCAGAGCTCCGCCTCTCGAGCCCTCCATGGCTCCGCCTCCCGAGCCTTCCACGGCTCCTCTCAGAGCTCCACCTCTCGAGCCTTCCAGAGCTCCACCTCTCGAGCCCTCCATGGCTCCGCCTCCCGAGCCTTCCATGGCTCCTCTCAGAGCTCCACCTCTCGAGCCTCCCACGGCTCCTCCTCCTTCCAGAGCTCCGCCTCTTGGACCTTCCACGGCTCC
The DNA here is from genome assembly GCA_032164185.1 of Moxostoma hubbsi. Classification (NCBI taxonomy): domain Eukaryota; kingdom Metazoa; phylum Chordata; class Actinopteri; order Cypriniformes; family Catostomidae; genus Moxostoma; species Moxostoma hubbsi. Next base: position 33,653,510 of record JAVLUX010000001.1, on the reverse strand, counting down.
TCCTTCCAGAGCTCCGCCTCTCGAGCCTCCCTCGGTTCCGCCTCCCGAGCCTCCCACGGCTCCTCTTTTCAGAGCTCCGCCTCTCGAGCATCCCACGGCTCCTTCTCCCAGAGCTCCGCCTCTCGAGCTTCCCAGAGCTCTACCTCTCGAGGTTCCCAGAGCTCCGCCTCTCCAGCCTTTCACGGCTCCACCTCTCCAGCCTACCAGGGCCTCTCCTCTCAGACTCTCCATGGCTCCGCCTTCTCCGGCTCCTCTCCTAGAGTTCTCCATGACTCCGTCTTCCATGGCTCCGCCCCTTGAGCGCTCCTTGGATACGCCCCTTGATCCTTCCATGGCTCCACCCATAAAGTTCTCCTTATCTCCACCTTCCACGGCTCCGCTCCCAGAATTCTCCGTGACTATGTCTTCCAAGACTCCGCCTCCTCCGGCTCCGCCCCTTGAGTGCTCGATGGATACACCCCTAGAACCTTCTATGGCTCCGCCTTCCACGACTTCACCCACAGGGTCCTCCTTGGCTCAGCCTTCCACGACACCGCCCATGAAACCTCCCTGGCCACCTGACCCGATCCCTGTCCTGAGGCCGCCTCCCAGGCCTCCTGAGCCATTCTCTGCCCTTAGGCCGCCTCCCTGGCCTCCTGACCCTGTCCTGCGGCCACCTCCCAGGCCTCCTGAGCCATTCTCTGCCCTTAGGCCGTCTCCCTGGCCTCCTGACCCTGTCCTGCGGCCACCTCCCAGGCCTCCTGAGCCATTCTCTGCCCTTAGGCCGTCTCCCTGGCCTCCTGACCCTGTCCTGCGGCCACCTCCCAGGCCTCCTGAACCATTCCCTGCCCTTAAGCCTGCCTCTTTCTATAACCTTTCACTTGGGGTCTTTCCTTCTCTGTTTTCCTCCCTTTCTTTTCTTTGGGCACCAGGAGTCGCCCATTTAAAAGGGGGGGGGGGGGGGGGGGTAATGTCACAGATCTCCCTGTCTTTCCCTGTTTTATGCTCCACGCTCCCTCTCCACTAATGACTAATCACCTGCACCTGTCTCTTGTTTCCGTTTCACTCGATAAATACTCTGTTCCCCTCACTCTGGGTCTGGTCTCGTTAATCGTTAATCGTTAATCGTTAATCGTATACAGACTCACTCCTTCGTTCCCGTGACCTTCCTATCTCCACGCTCCTTCGTTCCTGTGATCTTCCTATCTCCACGCTCCTTCGCTCCTGTGATCTTCCTATCTCCACGCTCCTTCGTTCCTGTGATCTTCCTATCTCCACGCTCCTTCATTCCTGTGACTTACCTATCTCCACGCTCCTGTGTATAACTTCCTATCTCCACATTCCTTCGCTCCTGTGCTTACAACCCAAGCTCCTCGCTCCTTTACTCCAGCGGAGATCTCGGAAGCTCAACAATCTCGGAAGCTCAACGATCTCCCAAGCTCAACGATCTCCCAAGCTCCACGCTCATTCACTCCAGTGACGTCACTCCCAGCTCCGCGCTCATTCTCCAGCTCCACGCTCATCCAAGTTCCACGCTCATTCACTCCAGTGACGTCACGCCAAGCTCCGCGCTCATTCTCCAGCTCCACGCTCATTCACTCCAGTGACGTCAGCCTAAGCGCCACGCTCGTCCAAGTTCTGCGCTCATTCTCCAGCTCCACGCTCATTCACTCCTGTGACATCACCCCAAGCTCCACGCTCATCCAAGCTCTGTGCTCATTCTCCAGCTCCATGCTCATTCACTCCAGTGACGTCATCCCAAGCTCCACGCTCGTCCAAGCTCTGCGCTCATTCTCCAGCTCTACGCTCATTCACTTCAGTGCAGTCAGCCCAAGCTCCACGCACTTCTGATACTCATCTCCTTCCCTTAACACTCTTATTCAATAAACACAACCTCCGGGTTTAACACTACTCCTGTGTCTGAGCGCATATGTTACAGTCATTGTGCTATATTGCTTGCTTGAAGTTAGGAGCTGACAGAGGCCATCTAGATGGACTTTAAAACTTGACAGGTTTTAGTATCACAATTACTTAATAAAAAACGTTATTTTTATTTATGACTTTTCCCACAAATCTATTTTAAAGATGGTTAAAAACGAACTTCTCATCGTCAAACAAGAATCACATCTGTTGTTATTTGCTTGCATATTCCCACAGCTCCTTTTCAATATGGTGTGTGGCTATTCATAAAAAATATTGTTTGCTTAGAGAGGCTGACTGTGATTCATACTGAGCTCTATGTAAGTCAAAATGACTTTTACCTTGTGAAGTACTTTAAAAAGCTGCAGACCTATGTGGAAAATGAAAACTAAACTTTCAGGTGTGTGCATCCACCTCTACAGTGACTGTAAGATAATTATTTGGGCACTTAGGTCACACTTAAATATATATGAATCATTGCATTAGATGACAAAATATCAAGGTGGGAAATGAATAATCAAAATTAAACTCTGGATTTTCTTTAAGCACATTCTTTAAGTGTCAATTAAAGAATCATGTAAAGAAAATTGGTCACGGTTAACGGAATACTGTAGTACACCCAAAAATTCAATTCTATAATTATTTACTCACCCTCATGTTGTTCTAAACCTACGTATATAATTTATGTTCCCATGGAACTCAAAGGAGATGTTAAAGGAATATTCACCCAAAAATTAAAATTCTCTCATCATTTACTCACCTTCATGCCATACCAGATGTGTATGACTTTTTTTTTTTTCTTCAGAACCCAAATAAAAAAAAATTAAGAATATTTCAGCTCTGTAAATCCATACAATGAAAGTGATTCAAGTGAAACTTTGAAGCTTTGGATGAGATCATACCAAAATATAACTCCTTTTTCACTATAAGATGAAAGAAAGTCATCCACGTCTGGGATGGCATGAGGGTTAGTAAATTAGAGAATTAAAATTTTTAAAAATTAAAAAACTTCCTTTAAGTAGAATGACAGCCTCAATCACAATTCACTTTCATTGTGAAAGTGAATGGTGGTCCTTTTGTTGTACTACCAATAAAACGCTTTCTGTGCTTTTCCAGTGGTGAAAGAGAAAGACATAATAAATTGCCCACTACATCTATTTATTTCCAAAAGAATCACTTGAACGCACATAACGGCATAATTATGATTTCGGACCCAATAAGCAGGAAGTTCGAAGAACGACTTGAAGGCAGCATTAATTTTAAGGAAAGGTCTACCATAATTTGTTTGTAGATGCCTTTTGTTATTCGGTTTGTTATTTAATGCAATGAAATTTATACATTTTTAATTGTGGATTACGTGTCCAAATACTTTTTCGTGCTGCTTTATAATTGGGGTGTTAAAATGTGTAATTAGAGTAAAAAGAATAAAAAGGTGGCATTTGTTTAGATTTAAACTATCTGGTGAAATCATTGTGATGAGCAATTAAGCTACATGGAGCAAGTTAAAAATCAAAAGATGAAAATGTTTCCATGGGAACGCTCATTTAATGCTCCTTTCACAGTTCTGTGTTGTCTCCCTGTACTCCTTTTCACTACCTCTCCTCATGGCTTTCATGAAAAGTGGAGACAAAGAGAATCACTAAGTAGTTATAGAAAATTAATATGCCCAATCTTTCCATTGCACTGTAAAGGTCTGAATTCATCTCCCAAACCTAACCAATTTCATATCAACTAAAATATTCCCAGCTATATCAGTCCCTTTAGTGTGAGCACCTTTAATATCGAATTTGAACCCTTTTTCAACAATATGGATGAACTACATCCACACTAAAACACATAGAAACAAACATTTCAATCTAACACTCTTCTGGATGTTGGCTGGCAATCTTTTTCTAAATTGCAATGAATTGCGGTTAGTCTATAAGTTGGTTTTGGGTGAAGCGGTTTGTGTTCAGAGCTATTGGAACCTAATTACCTCAGCAAGAACGAGAGATAGATTACATTTGTGTGTAAGAGGGTTAGGAAGAGAGAGAGAGTGCTGATCAAATGTGAAGAAACATCCCCTTTGATAGCAGTGGTTCCTCTGTTCCTACTGCAACAAAAGACTGATAAACAATGGCTGTGTGCTGTTTCACAGGATATTCAGGAACATGGAAGTCTGTTTGCCTGCTGTCAGGAACTTTGATACTTTCAAAATGTTGCATTGTTTCATAGACACTGCAATACATTAGATCTTGATTGCAGGAAAACACTGCAGAAGAGTACTGCGAGGAGATAGAGGCAGAAAGAACAATTTCCATAGCTGGCTATTATGGCATTTTGTGAATATGAGACATATATACATTTATTTTTGATGCTGTTGCTGTGCTGTTCAAACTTCAAGGCATAACAACAGAGTTTGCAGGTGTGTCAACGACGTTGATAAATTATGTTATCATTTGGGAAATGGTTTATTTGATCACAGCATATTTTCACATATCCGTAGGAGGTTCCACCCTTGCTGTTTACAAGTAAAGCTAAGTTGAACCTCTGTCATTTTTCAAAATTCCTAAAGAAGTCTTAAGCTTTGTAGGTCTCCAGCTGAGCAAATACTGTTAGTACGTAGAGCAGCTCTGTAAATGTAAGCCAGCAAGATACCTCGCACAACCCATCAATGGCTTTCCTACCCATAAAATAATTTCCATTCCGCAAACTTCTTTCAGGCATTCTGAGGGGTAGAATCCATTAACTCATGTACGCTGTGTTACAACTGATCAGAAGTCAGAGTCCTACGCAATCCACTCTTTCAGACAGTACAGTGAAGTGAGTGTGGGTCGGTGCAAGAACGTTCCAATGGTTCCAAGGAGAGAGCAGGAGCCATAAAAGTCTTCTTTTTGATCTCTGTGCTTTTTTGTGTGCTGTAGTCTTTTTCCTTTGTGAAGGCTTGAAGTTAACATCACAGGGCTGGAGTTACATCTTTGTCTCTTTGATACATGCATATACAAATTATTGAGAATCTTTTTAGGTGTTTCTCAAGAAAAGATGATACTTGAATGTTTTATTCTGCTCTTGAAGGTATAATCATTATTTTTGCTCCTTTGAAATACTGTAAGTAGGTTGTATGTTGGGAAAACGAGAACTTTACCTCAACGAGACTCTGTGAAGCCCAATAAAGTGAGACATTATGTTCTTGTGAAAGAAAGTGCCTGGCCTCTGTTAGTCAAAATATGTTGCTGACAGCTGATGAAATTATAAAACTTTAAAAAAAAACAATGCCAGGTTAACTAAGAGACTATGGTAGTTCTAAGTGTTTATCAACACACAATGATACCAAAAGTGCTTCAAGGTTAGCAAGTCCAGGCAACTGATATATTCAACAGCAAGTTACAAAGGAGCAAAAGTGCTTCTAAAGCTGTACGGACAATTATTCTATTCAGTGCTCATTATGGGTTTATTTTTTTTATGGTGAAATCCAGTTTTAACAGCAACACTAGATTCAGTTTATACAACTAGACCGATAGATAGAACTGTGGTCAGAAGGACGGACGGACGGACGAACGGACAGACAGACGGACAGATAGATAGATCTGGCTGCATCTTATCAAGCAGGGCGCAATGACCTCAATCTGACTTTACTGCAGAAATCAATGATATGTGTGAGGCATGTTCACATGGATCCCGACTTGCTCATCTGCTCCATGGTTACAGACCACCACACGCACATACAGGCACACACATACAAAATAGAGACACTAAAATGACCTAATGATGAATCTCAGAGAGTATGATTATTTTGTAAAAAGAATGTTTCATTACTAAGGTGTACAAGCGGATTCTAATCAGCACTAATCAGACTAAAAACAGTTCAAGGAACGAAAACAAAACGAAAAACGTTTACAAATATTTAGCAGAACATAACAAAAACCGATTTTTTTCAGAGCTAAAACGTTATTTTTAGATGCTGGCTACCGCTTAGAAACTAAAGGCAAAATGGTTTATCAAAGTTATTTTTTTAAGCTACACCACTTAATTTTGCCCCCCAAAAAATTAAACGTGCTTTGATCCTGAAAGTAACTGCTGCATCACACATTTCTTTGCCTAATTGCCCGTTGTGGATGCCGCTTTTTAACAACTATACATAATTATTACATATACATGCACAGCTAATCCAGATACAAGCAAAACACTATTAGAGGTAAAAAGTTCATTTCTCAGTTGTTTTCAAGTCTTCATTGAATTATTATTAGATATTATACATTAATACAGATTTGATGCTGCCGGATTTTGACTGAGAAGCAGATCTGTAAATAAAATTATACTTAATTGTTAATTAACTGCTTGTTATGAGTTCTATGCTTTAAATACATCACACAGGGAAAAATTTAATTGCATATTTTTGCTTATTTTGACCCAAAAAATACAGTTGCTCAGAACGAACCAAAATGAAAAACATTTTGTTTTTAGTGCCTGGTAGGAACATCATTCTGGTATCCATGGGAACAATACCTGGGGCGATTTCAATGGTGGATCCAATGGCAAGAAAGGTTGTGTGAGTTTGTACGTGTCTCGGTTACTGGTAAGCCACTTTGATTACTTTAGTTAAATTCCAGCATTGCTCAAAACCCTTTTGAGATTTTTTTTCATTTGGAGCATATTTTGGTCTAAATCACAAACCCTACAGGTTGCATGAATTCTCCAAATCTGTTGCACTAATCACAGCCCTTCTCTTTCATACCTTGCTGATTTCATTCGTGATTCAGTTAAGTAAAACTGGACTCAGGGCTACTTGCTGCCCGAGAACAAACCCGTCGCAAGATGATCATCTTGTGTCTGTCTTGCTGTTTTCTTTCACGTCTCATCAACACAACATACAGTTCCTTGAGCCAAAAATAGTGATTTTCAGCAATGCGCTGCTACTGTCTATCAGTGGAAATGGTTTGTCCACCCACATAGCGCTTAAAGTAAACCATGTTTGCCATCGTGTTGAGCTACTCTAACAAATTATTTCTGTAAATTTCACTCAGTCGGTACACAGATGAGTCATTTTAGTAAGTGCCCTACCGGTGCTGCTTATTAATAATATGTTTAAACATGAAAAGCAGAAGAAAGTTTCTTCTCAAAGAGAAAACCACCACTGTTTCAAAATTTTAATTTGAATGTTTGAACACGTAAAAAATAGCGGGAAGACGCTATTGTGCCGTATAGGCCCTTTTCACAATGATGTCAGTTAACTTATTCCTTTCCCTGAAGCAGTGTATCTGTACTTCCATTTTAAAGTTAAGACTAATAATGTTTATATATTTACAATCGGGTTCTTTTGGAAACATTAATGATCATTTCCAATTTACCATTCTGTAACTGCCTTAGATGGTTGGGAAATTAGGCTAGCTAGCAGGAACTTTAGCAACAGGAGAAATATGTATTGCTGCTGGCCTGTGCTGTAACAAGTTTACTTAAGGATTTATGTTAAGCGCTTACTCACTCACCTATTCCAACACTGTTGTTTAGAATAGCTTGATAGATACTGACTCTTTAATCAAAGCTAAATGCTAAACCATTTCCATATGCTGAATGTGAGATGTGAATCATCATTTTGCTCTTTCCATTCTCCCTGTGTCATACTCTCAACAGCAGCCCACCCAACAAGCATGGCACAGTCATAAAGAAGATGCTATTGCAGTGTTCCTCGTTGTTCTAATAACAATTTTTTTTTTTCCTATTTGAGTTTCCATGATTTTCCTCTGGACACAGAAATATATGCCTGCTGGGTGAGGACAATCAAAAGAGATGAGTGGCGTTTCATCCAGGGAGCACCTACGTGTGTAGTCAACACTTTGCCCCAGAGGATACACATCAGCCAGTGGATGAGTCCGGATTAAACAGTGGAGCAGTGCCATCTACATTCCACTGGAATGACTGGGGTAAATTGTAGGAGGACATTGTTAAACCTGTTAATATGTTACGTTTAGCAATAAAGGTCACAATAATTTATTATATTAAGTTATACGTATTACAGTGCCTTACAATTAATTCTATTTGTTTGAAATACATAAAGAAAAAAAAATATGAAGGTTGAATATTGAGCTTGTTTTACATTTGCTTTTTAATATAGCTTGTATAAATCCATACAAAAAATTAAATCATAATTATTCGTCCTGTTGCAATATAAAGCATTTTTGATGTTATGTTACATTTTGTGATAGTTTTGGGGACTGAAAAATGACTACCAAAAATGTATCATGACAGTCAAGTGTATCAGCATATTTCACACCTTTAGGAAGAGGCTCACAAGCTCGGGAGTCAGTTTACCAGCGAGCAAGAAAGCAGCTTAGTGCTGATGTCCTGGATGACTCTAAGAAGGTGCCTGTCCCAGGGGACAGCACAGAAGAGGCATTGTCTGCAGATGCAGTGGCAAAAGATCATGATGATATGCCTGCCATCCTTCTACTAGTTAGTATTACAAAAAGAGTAACAGCTTTTCTGTCTTGCATAAAAATATGTGGCAGTGAATAACATTGTAACTATGGCATAGTAGGATTCAGAGCAGCTGGACTTGGTCTGGTTTGGTCTTGGTCTAGGTTGACACACTTAAGAAGTTACAAAGGTCAGACATCCCCACCAGTCAGTAGAACTGAAGAAGCTTCTTGGATGAGGATCAAAACTTATTCAAGTCTTTTCACTGCAAGCCCAGTTACTCTGAATACTACCACAAGATATGTCATGACTTGGATGACTGAGAACCTCCACAGATATTACATTGTAAACTTAATTTGATTTTAATTAAGCTTTATTAAATGCATGTTTGCAAGCAATTGCTTCCAATCTTGTGTTTATATTTTGGTAATAAAATGTAAAACACACACATCACAAGCCTTTTCTAAATGTGTATGTCAGTACACAGGCTACATATATATTTACATATAATGTTCATCGCAGTTTAAAATTTCAGTCAATTTAGCATTGTAAGATTTTTTTTTTATTTACAACAGAAATTTATTTTTCATCCTATGAAATAAATTTCATAGGTTGTCACTTGTTCACCTTTCAGATGCACCTAAAACTATTTACATGTTATAAAATTCTGCCTCAAGTTTTACAACTTAATTAGACATCCATGTTATGATAGAAATCATCCAGCTTGTGAAGTTAGTGTGAATCTCTGTAATGAAATCACACCACTGAAGTACGCTTAAGGCCAGTTGGCCTTGAACCTGATAATATTACTTGTGGCTCTTCTTCAGGCAGGCCTGGCCTTTAACTGTGATCAGGTGTTTAACTTATGCAACATTTTCAACATTGCAACACTTTAACTCAGCCAGCCAAGACTTTAGCATCAGGGCTGGCTGCAAGGTGAGGTCAGTCTCTCAGGTTCCAGATCCAACCTTCTTTTCATAGTGCTTGTCTGAGGAGTTCATCTCAGAATGCGGGTTGCCAAGGCTTTGGCAGAAGTCTCCCCTCCCTGGCATTTTGACTGTAGTGAGGTTTCTGTCTCAATATCAGCACCTTTAGGCTCTCCAAGTGGCATTGTTGTTTGTAGTTGAGCTTGAAATCTATTGCAAACTATTGGTCAACAGGTCAACTATTGGTCAACAGGCAACTGAGGAAACTCAGGGGCAACAGGGTGTTTAATAATGTCTCCAACTATTTCAGGAGGACACTGGTAAGAGAGCACAGAGAGTCAAATTCACAGTCCACCAAATTAAGGCCCTCAAGTCCATACAGCAATTTGTATATCCCCAGTTGTGGACGGATGTCTTTCAGTTTCTCCTCACTGGCCATGATGTGGGAATGTGGAAGAGGCACTGACATAAAAGCGAGATATGTCAAGTTTAATTTAGATTTCATTATAATATTGCCTGACCTTTCACATTCTAACAGACACCAAAACTTACCACCTCCATGTACATGCCTGTAATGCAAACTGTCCGAAATACAGTAACTCTCCTTTCAAAAGTGGTTGTCTGCCCCAAACCCTGATATTAAGAATTCATCATAAATTGCCAAAGATAATAATATCAACTGAAGGCCTCTATAAAAAGTAATAAATACTAATCACTGTAATGTTATTTATGTTAGAAATTAATTTAAATGTTTGTACAGGTGGGTGGGGGGCTCATTCAGTCTCACCACCATATGCTCTGTACAGTGTGCACTTCAAACCAGTCCTGACACTATTCTTTGTCTTTGCCACTGGTTTACACACCGCCATGTCATTTGTAGCCTCTAGTGCAATTCCCTATAATATAATAATGATGAACAATTAATTGACAAAAGTCATTACAAACTGCTAGTTCAACATCAAGTGTAACAGATATTAATATCTGACCTGTGTCCTAGGGCACTGCCAGGTCTGCAGTGAGCTGGTGCATGACAGAGGCAATGGTACAGTCTTTAAGCCCATGGTACTGTAGTGAGCAGTATGAAACTGAAATGCCACTATGTGATTGCATAGTGCATTCCCAGCAGAGCAGGAACATAACATGCTCTTCAGCATCACAGGAACCTCTTCAGAATCAAGTGTATCCTGATAATAGAGACATGACAATGAGTGTTGATGCTGCATAACATTTTTTACATTTCATTATATCTACAAAGAGAAATGGAATATAAACTTAAGGATTACAGTAAGTGTATAAGCTTTGAACATTGTATTTATTTTGACTTACCACACAGAATCTTTCTGTCTTTAATGTCCTCAAACAACCCAATTCTTTTTTAAAGATATGTACAAAGTACAAAGTTGTCTTTTGGAGTTTAGCGACACAAAATCGTTGACATCAGACTGAGATACACAATGAACCACAGTGGAACTTCATGGGATACTGTAAAGTCTCTGCAACCGCAGCAAAACACAACCAAAAAACAACTCTATAATCATAATGTTAGAGAGCTATTCATCTGAGAAACCTGAAAGTGATGAGCCTCCACATTTTTTCTCATGGACCTGTAACATCGCCCTCTCACTGTCACCTCATCAACAACTATATTCGAAACTGAGTTCCAATACAATGTTTTGTTGAAAAAGTGCAACATTAACCATAAATACATTACTGACTTTTATCTTACAATCCAGAATCTGTAGCTAACAGCAGTAATATGGAAACGTGGTTGTAACAAGAGTTTGCAGTCTGTACTACAGTAACCTAATTAAGAATAGGGCCTAAAGTCTTTCTATTTGCAAAACAGAAAGCTAACAGATTGATAATATCAACTATTGTAAGGGCTTCGCTAACGTAAGGGCTAGAAAAGTTGAAAACATGTCTTTGTAATCAAACAGGTACTACTCAATGAAGAATTTGTAGCCTTTATCAAGTTTGGAACATGTCGTAAGCGAAAATATGTCTGCAAATCGTTCATCATCTAGCCGGAATTGTGGCAGATGTACAAGGGACTGGGTGAACTCCATACTGATTGCGCTAGCATTCCACTATGCTAGTGGAAGTAAACATACACCGCTTCGAGTCAGAACAGAAGTTGCCTGACGTTGTGTGAAAAGGGCCTATTATTGCCATCAGAATACATAATGATATTAAGAGTTCTGTGCGTTTAAAGGCCACAGTGATGAATCTGTCTGCAAGAAGAGGCAATATCAAAATATGATGGTATTTTACAAAGGAAAAGATTAATTAACAGGTTCCTTGCCTTCATCAAAGCAGAACGAGCTCGATAGGCTTCTATACAATGCAATGAATTTTTAGATCCTTTTCTATCCACATTACTGTTCATTTGCTTCATGTGGCTTTCATTATTAAATAGCCTACATTTTTACTTAAAATAACAAAAACAGCATTTCAAACTCATTGTGACTAACTGTATGGATGGATATCAGCATGCAAGAGGCCTACAACAACCATAGTGGACTTTTTAAGCACTTTTCTTTGCTGTTTCTTCAATATTTGTGGAAAAATATGAATTATCAATACATATAAATAGTATTTCACTCAAAAATGAAAATTCTATCATCATTTACTCACCTTGACTATGTTCCTTTCTTCTGTGTAACAGAAAATATGTTATATGTTTTGTTATATGCTCAATCACCATTCACTTTCATTGTATCTTTTAATAGCAATGGGCAGTGGTGGATCAGTGGTTGAGGCTCTGGGTTACTGGCCAGAAGGTTGGGGGTTCAATCCCCAGCACCACCAAGATGCCACTGTTGGGCCCTTGAGCAAGGCCCTTGACCCTATCTGCTCCAGGGGTGCTGTATCATGACTGACCCTGCACTCTGACCCCAGCTTAGCAGGGATATGTGAAAACAAGTAAATTTCACTGTATATATGCAAAGAAGTGTATGTATAATGTGTGACCAAAATAAAGGCTTCTATTCTAAGGTGTGGATTTTTTGTATTTTTATTAAGTTTGGTGCATTGTGTCCTGCAAATGTACCCAGCTTGTTCAGATGTGAATACATTTTCTATAATTTCTCTCTCTTATTTGTGCCCATTTTTCATAACTGTCTATAAACTTTAACTCAGAGATTAACCCAAGAGATTACAGAGGACGAATGATGAAACAAAAAAGTTTATGAATGAAAAGGGAGCAGACAGACACACAGAAGCAAAGTCATGTAAGTAGATGTGAACAAACATTCTCAATGTATCCTGCAATAGGTCATGTCTTTTCTGAGTTCCAGGCTGTTTAAGACACTTCACATACGCTCCCATTCTTTCTGAATAACCTGCCCGTCTTTTAAATGTTACTTCAAATACCACTTCATATTGCCTTTAATCCTCAATTGATAAAAAAGGTCTGTCAGAATTTTATTGAAATTCAGTCAGAAAGGTTGTTCTTTCAGAGCCTGGTATAGTTCTTATTAAAGGGCTTTGGATAGTTTCATAGGCTGGATTAATTCCTGAGCATGTCCCAGGAGCAGCCTGGGGGAGATGAATTATAATCATTTCTCTGTAATCTTTGAACTAACAGATCTCTAATTTGCTTCACTCCTGTTCTTTCATGCAGTTTATTTTTGTTACTTTTACACCACATAAATACATTTTCTTGATCAGTATTTTGTCGTATTCCAGTAATATCTAAACATCCTTAAAACAAGATAAATGTACTTGAGAACAGAAGATATTAAAACTTGTATTTTCAGATCAACTTAATTAGGTTATTTTTCCTTACCCCAATGGCATTTGTTGTTTTTTTGTTTTTTGTTTTTCTTGTTTCAAGCATAAATCTACCAACTGTAGTGAGGTTTATGCTTAAAACATGGAAATACTATTTGCCAATGGGGTAAGAAAAAAAACAAGTCTTCTGTCTTTCGCAATTTTACTTCTCAAGTGTGTTGTATCTTGTAACAAGGATATTTAGATATTTGTACTGTAAACCTAGACAAATACTGATTAAGAAAATTATGTTTTTTGTAGTGTACCTTGTTCATTGTGCTATAACATTATGCTTTTACTCATTCAGAGCAGTGTTCTTAATTTTCATAGCTGTTTACACTGTTTTTCAATCAATATTTGGATGCAAGTCAAAGAAGGGAGGTCACAGAAGCTGGATCCCCTCAATGAGAGTAGACTACAAACTATAATGTTAAGAAGTGATTATATTTCTGAGACATGTTCTGATCAGTATTCAGCTGAAGCTCACTTTAAGTGCACTGATATTTGAAACACGTTCTTTTACTCAAGAAGTCTAATCTTAAACAGATATTTTTGCATGAACGAAACTTATGGAAATAGAAGAGGTGGACTGGAAGCTCTAAGTCTAATGTCAGAAAGCCAGTAGGTCATGGTGGAACTTGTACATTCATTGCCACCAAGAATATTTAATATATGGAGATGTTATGAGTATATCAGTCACCATTCACTTTCATTGCATCTTTTTTCCATTCAATGAAAGTGAATGGTGAGGCTAACATTCTCCCTAACATCTCCCTTTGTCCTCTATGGAGAAATGAAAGGGTTTGGAATGGCATAAGAGTGATTAAATGACTACAGTATTGTTATTTTTGGGTGGACTAACTCTTTAAGGAGAAGAGTTGGCAGGCAGTTGACTTAGCCAACATTAGCTTCACACAGTGATGAGTGAGCTGTATATGTTTTAGAAAAAGACCAGAAGAAAGACCAATAGAAAGATGAACAGGTAATGAAGGTTAGGTAATGAAGCTTGAAGGAATGAGAGGGAAGTAGTTTGCTACAACATATTTGTAAGGAACCCCGTTGACAGGATAATGTATATACAGTGTACCATACATCTTTCCAATGGATAGTTCAGTATCGACCAAATAAGTTTCCCAGTTAAAAAAAACCTTTAAAGCTAAAAAAAAAAAAAAAGCTTTGAAACTTTTAAATGTCAGTTCCTTGAATGTAATATATGTATACATTTTCACCTCTCCGGAATACTAAATTCTGATTGGTCAATGGCGCCATCTAGCATTCTGATATTTCTCTGAAACAACCGCACATCCTCGTATCAGACCACTCATCCGGGTATTTGCAAGCCATCTTTCCTACTTCTCGGGTCAATGTGCGATCTCTACAAGCTAATAAAATAAGTTCAACTTAAATCAATGTTTCATGTCTATTTATTTATTTATTTGGCAAGTTGTCTTGTAATAAGATGCATATTGAGATGTCAGACGTTAATTAATTACAAAATAAACACCAACAGAACTCCAACACAAACAGGATTTCAGCTGTTCAGTGATTAAATTATTTGTTTATTTGGCAAGCAGTCTTGTAATAGGTTAAATAATGAGGAGTCAGATGGCCATTTTCGCAAAATAAACACCAACAGAACTCTAATGCAAACCGGAGGTGGATTTTAGGTGTTCAGCGATTTCTTTCTTCTTACATTATTATATAAATGCAAAATACAAATAAACATAAAATGTCCATGTATGTATTTATTTGGTTAGTACTTGTGTAATAGGTGGGATACTCTACAGTCAGGCGCTTTCATCGCAAAATAAACCCCTGAAAAGTGACTGTACATTGTACCTTACATAATATAATCCATCATAGTTCCACCAACAGTTCTACACATCCTCTCAGCGAAGCTCTTGGAGTGGCTTTAGCTGTATTACAGACCAGCATTCTAAGGGGCTACTTACACAATGCATTTTTGGGTCCATCTGTGCTGCTTTTCTATGTAAGTTTGCCAACCTGGTCTCATAGAATCACATTACTATAACACATTTTTGCCAAATTAGTTTAACGTGCCTCGTCCTACATATTGCGTCAGTTTCTTCGTTAAAAAAAACACAAGAGTCACTTAATTTAGTTTCACACAAATCATAAGTAAAAGGGCTGATTATCAATTAATATACTCTTATTTTTGCCTCTGTTCCTCACACAATACTGTCTTCAGACATCAAAACACTTTTACTATAATGCATGATTTGAAATGCAATATATTTTAACATTTGCATTACATAAAAGCTACTTTCACAAGCTTATTCTAGCATGATTAAATTCAGCAGTAGCTGAACTGATAGAGTAGACAGAAGTAAGAGTGCAACAAAGCACATTTCTTTAATGCATGAGTCAAAAGTTTTACAGCAATACAAAACATGGTTGTTTCATCAATTGCTTTTTCACATCAAACTTGTTTTTATGACACTATTAGTTAGGTTTAAGTGTAGGGTTTAGGATAGGGATGTCAGTTTTGTTTATTTAAAACTTCATAAAGCATAAACCTTAAAAACCTTATTTTTCATCTCACATTTGCTTTTAATTACACTTGTGATGAGGAGGAGTTGCCCAATCAGCAGGAGAGAGAGAAAGGAGGAGCCAGGGATGCCAAGGAAAGAGAAAGAGAGACACTTAAGGCCACTGTGTGTTTTATGTTGTTTCATTTCCTTTGTACCATTAAAGTTTACGTTGACTGCTCATCCGGTTCCTGCCTCCTTCTTGCCCATCTTGTGAACTCGTAACATTGGTGCCAAAATCCAGGAAAGGAGAAAGAGCATGCGTCCTGGAGAACTCGCCACTGCTGTACGCTGGGGGACGGAGGAGCCTCTGCTGGCTGCCGGGAGTAGGAGGAGCCTGCTGCTGTCCACCAGGGGGCAGAGGAGTAGCTGAGGACAGGGTGGGCGGCATGCCCGTGGGAGCCGAAGAAGAGTATTTTTCTCTCTCTCTCTCTCTCTCTCTCTCTCTCTCTGCTGCTCGCTCTTTCTCTCCCCTCTCCTTCCCCTCGTCGTTCTCAGATTCCCGGGAGGTGGGGAGGACCATCGGATGGTGGTACGGCCAGAAGGGCAGCGTTTCCCCTCCAGAAATGTTGGGGAGTAAGCCAGTCCAGATGGTGCCTTGACCTGAATTGGGCGGTGGAGGAGTGTGACGAGGAGGACATGGCCGTTATTATTTTATGTTTAAGTTCCATAAAATTATGTTGACTGCTCAGCTAGTTCCCACCTCCTCCTTGCCCATCTTGTGAACTTGTTACAACACAATTGGTTATGTAAAGAATTAGTTTAGGGAGGTAGGGTTTGTTATCTAAAACTCGATAGAGCATTAACCTTTAAAACCTCATCTGCTTGGGAGAACATTTAATCATGAACCACTATCTTTTTTTGGTCACAAGTCTGCTTTCAATCTGAACGACCCCTAAGAAATGCTACAAAACCTCTAAAACTTCCTTTGCCCTGTATGTTTAACACTGTGTGCGTATGTCATGTATTTGTGCTTACGTGCAAGTTTTTTGAGTTCGTCCACTTGTAGATCAACAAAGAACATCTATTTTTATTTCATGAGACATATTGACTTTGCTAGTTTGTACCAACAAAGCAAACCTACCAGGAAACGAATGCGAACGTTTTGTGGTAGACCACAGGAAGAGACTTGAGTGTAGAGTGGCTTGCTACTAGCCACTCTATTCAACCCAAAGCCGTCAGTCACTTTAGATGCACATAAGAATTATTAATTAAGCATATTATATGTTTGACTAAACAGCATAGGTTAAGATATTAAAAGAATGTAATGGATCTTCCACAAACATCCTCAAAGTGCTTTAGGAAACATCTAAACATTGAAATTCTGGAATGAGATGTATGGAACATTGGTGCCATGCGCCATTGTGTTTAGAGGACAGGGGAAAAAGAAAAGTTTTAAAAAACATTCTTTAGTCCTTTATTTAACTTTAAAGAAAACAGAATTTAAGACATTTCATGCTCATAACCATCATGCAGAGCAAACACTGTCCAGAATAAAAATGATACTAACTCTATTAACAATCCGCACAATCAGCAAAAACAGTGCAATCAGAAACAATACAAATTTAGTTTAACAAACCCTAGAGGACCAAACAGATCCAGATTTAAGAAGCACTCAGTATCTATTTGAAATGGAATAACCCACTATCAGTCCTCACACACATATTCATAACAAAGATAAACCTGGTGGAGAAATGAGAGTTTGAAATGAAAAAAGAAAGGATTGTATGTGAGATGGAGGGAGGAAAGTTGTGGGAATGCTGTTTATGGTTTTCTTTTCATTTTCTTTCTTTTCTCTCTCTCTCTCTCTCTCTCTCTCTCTCTCTCTCTCTCTCTCTCTCTCTCCTTTTTTTTAATTTTTTTATTTTTTTGACTGGAGGGAGGGATCTTTTGAAGTGCATATAGGGCCCGATCTCAGAAGGAAATGTTGTGCAGACACACTTACCGAGTGGCTGCAGTGAGAACTTCATCATCATTATCATTAAAACACCCCATAATAATCAACATTAAACTATCCTGAGGCATAATGGGTAGACAGAAGGTACTCCTAGAAAAGATGGCTCGAATCTTTCAGGTTCGGAACATGTTGATGCGACAGGCACTGGCAGAATGCCTGGGCACCCTCATTCTAGTGGTGAGACACTTCTGTTGTTTTTTTCATCGATGATTTAGTGATGAGGGCATTGGTTTCAGCTATGATGAAATTACAATGCTTAGTTAGCTTCAGATGCTTATTGGAGATTGAGATGTTTACCCAGAGGAAATTTTGATCAAAGCACTGACTTGTTAGTATGATAACACACACATAGCGGGTGCAGTCAAGGTTTGCTGTATTTTACAAAAAATTACATATTCAATATTTGTATGCATTTTTATTTATTTTAAATTTTTTCAGAAATAAAAGCAATAGAATGGCTAGTTGAAAATGAATTAGCAAAAACTAAACTTTCAAGATCATCAACAGATGGATTATCATAGTTGACTGATGATAGAATTATGCTTTCTTTGATGAGAACTTTATGGACAAATGAATGCAGGACATCAAATACTGTATAATTTGGACCCTCTCAGCTGCTGAAAAGCCTCAAATTTCCCTACAGCTATACATGAGGGGAATTTAAATTTTATACCACATGCCACATGCTTTTCACTTATCAAATGATTGCTGATTCTCTTGCTTAAAAGTGTTTTACTGTGCAGTATGTTCACTTTTGCCCCAACTTGCTTAATAGGGATATTCCTTTCTAATTACTCTTATCTTACGCCAATAAAGCCATGATGATAAAGAATATAGAATGCAGAATACTTATATAATAGAATATAACAGAATACTTGTGTTCTGTTCTTAATGAATATTCAAAAACAAATTTGTAGAGCAGACTGTGAGTAGACACAATGGCAGTTGAATATCTGGTGCAGCTGACATAATCTTTAGAGTGGTCCATGATGTATGTCCTGAAGTGTAGTCATTTGAGTTCATGTAACTGAGATACTTGTCAATGAAATTGCTTAAACCCAAAAAGCTCTACAAAAGTTGACAGAATTATACCGAAATATTTTGGGCCAGTCTGTTTGAATTATCAGTCATGTGGTTAAAAATAAAAATAAACTAAAAGTCCCCATTAAAATCCCTGTCTTATTAACCCTCTGGGGTCTGAGGGTATTTTGGGCCCTGGAGATGTTTTGACATGCCTTGACATTTGTGCTTTTTTTCAGTTGCTTAAAAAAATATTAATGGCTAAAGTGTGATAACACTGTATTCAGCACAAACAGGGCTACAATAATATGTGAGCAACATGTGTGTACATGTTTGTATTTTTGAGAAAATAACGTTTATGCGTGGTTTTTGAAAAAACAAAAATTTTAAGTAACTGAAACAAGGTCATATAACACATACTAAACATTTGTCCACAAGACTTTTGAGAACTGGATCTTGTAGCCTAGAGTTTTTGCTACAAAATGATGTGAAAACCATCCTGATCACTCATTCATACAAAACAATATAGTAATTTAACTTTTGTAAGACAATTGAAAAGTAATATGCGAGGAGGCGTGAACTATCATGAATATTTAGGTCATTCACACCTGAGAGACCCCACCCCTGAGCCTATCAATGAGGAATGTGACAGAAAGAGAATGAATGTGAGGAGACTTAATCATCAAAATCAAGTTTTAAGTTAAAAGAAGATATCTGACTATATATTTTCTTTACATAAAGACTTTACTTAATTTTAGACCAACACTACCGTTAAAAGAAATCTCTTCTGCTCACCAAGACTGGATTTATTTTATCCAAAATACAGATACAATATTGATATTCTGAACTCTTTTTACAATTTAAAAGAACAGTTTTCTATTTAAATATATTGTAAAATGCAATTTGTGATCAAAGCATAATTTTCAGCATCATTACTGCAGTCTTCAGTGTCACATGATCCTTCAGAAATCATAATAATATGCTGATTTTCTAATATGGGCATATTTAAAGTGCATTTTACTCATTTAACCTGAACACATATTTGCAAGCACAAGCTTTGTTGATGATAATGAGGCAGCATAACCTCTAGTTAAAATATAATCTAAACATTCATATTATTTTTATATCATATTACATATCATATTTATATCATACAGCGTACAATTGAAATACCTGCTTTAGCCGAAACAGCATTTAAATTTAACTAAAACATTTATATTTATAATATTTATTAGGACATATTTCAAATGTCAATATTCTGAATCCTGGCTGGCAAGTCTGGAAACACTCCCACTAGTAAAATATGTTCAAGTTTATATAAAATATCATGTCAACTAATGAAAACTAAATGACTTACTCGTCTGAAATTGTATCCTCGGCTGGATCAAGTCTCTCTTCAAAATACAAATGTTCATGCTCTTCTTCTGAGGAAAATGTTAGCTCTTCCTTACAATCCTGTAGCTTTCTCACTTGTGTATCATTACAAATGCACAGAAAACGGAATGAATTTTGTTTACATTTGCATTGATCATGTCAGTACATTAGCATATGAATGGCGCGCTCTGCTGGTGGGTGGGATCACATTACAGATAATTAGATAAACCAGTAAAAACTGTATATCACTTTGTTTCAAACAGATTGCATTGCAGGAGAATATTTGTTTTAAATTTGAATTGTTTTATTTAAAAGTAGACATTTTAAGCTTTCTTTAGACATATGTTTCATGTTTGTGTGATAAGTATTCGCAGAGTTTCAGTTCATTTTTGTGACGTGTTTCAGAAATATGCTCGTGAACACAGAGACTGCTGAAAGCTCACCCTTTTTATTTTCTTCATTTTACATAAACACAATGTTTCATAGTTATTATGAGTGTACACAAATAAAAGTAGACCCTTTATAGTCTCTAATGATGTCTTACACTTATCTGTATACCCAAAAAGAGTATTTTAAGTTGTTTTTGCTGTAATGACGAAAATATCCAGCAGGACGCGCCGGCGCGTCCGTCGACCCCAGAGGGTTAAACCACTGAACATAAAACAAAAAAATAATTTGTTTTGTTTGTGTCAGACACCTCAGTTTGTTGCTGTTAATTTGTTGCTCTTCTCCTTAACCTTAAGAGGAAAGCTGTTGAGAATACATTTCAATTCAACAGAACAACACAAACATCAGAAGTTGACTTGGAATTATGAAACATTACCCATTATATATTGGTAAAACATTCAACCTGGTCTTATAGAAACACGTTACAATAACAAAATCTTTGCAAAATTATTTATTATTGGCTCGTTCTTCATATCCGACAATTTAGTTGTGAAATGAACACAAGGGGTCTATTTTTACACCATAAGTCATGCATGCCAAGTCAATGGGCATGGCCATGAAGTTTTGGTATTTTCGTGCAAGCACGCATAAAGTCTAGGCACAAGTGGGTTTGGCAAAATTGCAACATTTATTGAAACTAAAAAATATATTCAAAAATATATTCAAAATAACAAAGTAGTCATAAAAGTCACACCAAATCCTAAAATTTTTCCTTCTTCAAATGGCCAGTGGGGCCTCTTTTACATGTAAAAACTCTTTTTGATGTAAAAATCACGACAACAGGTTGTAAATTTAAACATAATAATAATTGAATAGTACACTATGACCTATAGATAGTTTAACACAAATCTCATAAAATGTTTGTGGCACGGTGGAGGGCGGGGCCGGGTCGTAATTCAACACGCTTTGGGCTAATCAAGCCTCCAAGAGGGTTAAAGGCCGACCGCGGATGATGTGCGTGAGAGAAAGATCGTTCACGGACATGTCCGTTGTCTAATGTGTTTGTATTTTGAGTTCTCCATTAAAACTATAATTTATACGTTAAGCCGGTTTCTCGCCTCTTCCTTGCCCGTGAGCATGAACTTCTTTACAATGTTGTTTCATAAAACAGCTACAACTGTGATTGTCATTGAAATAATTTGATTTTCCACTATATTTTCAGAGTTCGGACATGAACCTTATTACCACCTGCTGGTGGAATCTACAAACTGCAAATGCAGGAACTGAATTTAGACTTAAAACAGACGTGGTTCTTAAACGTCTTAGCACAATTACTTATATCACAGGAAAATAGCAAATATTTTCAGTAATACACCCACAGTTTGCGGGCATACACCCACAGATATTGCGAACACTCCCACCCACACCCACTTGCGCTTTGCTCTGACACAAAAATTGGATGAGAAGTAGTGCGTGGTTGTAGCATATAGTAAAAGGGCAGATTATCTGTCCATAAACACGTATTTTTCACCCTATCCTTACACAATGCAATCTTATGACAGCAAAACACTTTTATGACATGACAAGTGTATGACATGTAAGGCTTAATTAAAATGAATGTTTGCATTACATAACCAACTACATTTACTGTAGAAGCTTGTTTGACTAATTATATTGTGCAGTAGCTGAACTGATAGAGCATTACAATTGTGATGTAAACGACCGGGGTACAAGTTCTCAAGAGCACCCAAATCGTCACAAGAGATGAAAGTGTCACAGAAGCGCCACAAAATGATGTGGTTGCTTTAACAATTTTTATGGCACTAATGGTTAGGTTTAGGTTTCAGGTTTAAATAGGAAGGCAGTTTTGTTGATTTAAATTGTGACAGAATATTTAACTAAAGAACCTCATCTGTTTGGGGAAAAAAATTTAACTCTCTTTTAGGAGCAACGTAATATAATTTTGTAAAAATTTCGACACAGTTGTGTAATTATCTCAAAACATTTAATACTGGTAAACTTTTTGCTCTGGAATTTCTAAAGTAGTAAGTAAAATTCAATAAGCAGGTAAACAAAACCAGTGTCTGTAACCAACAAGAACTGGGCACAACAAGGTCTACCATACAATACCATATCTGGACTGAATTTCACTCACTGTAGGGGTATGCCAGGTCAAACCATATCAAATCATCTGTTTTCAATGGAAACTAAGACTCCAAACCAGCAATATCTGTAGAAAGATAGAACTCTCCCAAGTCCATCTGTTGTTTTCTGATGATAATGTGCGGTCTCTGAACCCCCATCTAGACATTTATCATGTGGCACAATAACGGCTGGCAAATATAGACAGGCTAGAGGCCATCAAGCAATGGGATAGGGAACAAGTACACACACACACACATGTGCATACTCATACACACACTTTCTATCAAATCCACATGGTACCCATAATGTTCCACATTCTTCAAATGCATACCTAAGACAAAAACAGGTATATGAAGCCAAGGATGTCCAGCTCGGAGCACAGGTATACCCATAACTAAATCCAGCAATCATTCAATTCTGTTTTTGCTGCTTAAATAGATTACTTTATGACTTGTTTGGGTGTTTTAGGGATGTCTAATGAGATGCTGCTTGACTGAATTTAGCACAGCAAAAAGTGGGCCACATACTTAAACTGATAATTTCTTTTATCTTCAATTCATCATTTTGGCACATTGGTTTAAGTATATTGTGAAACATTGTGTATATATAAAATAGAGATCTCTCAAAGTTAAATGTTTAAAGATCTGTGGTGATTCATCTATAGCAATTAAGTTTGCTAGTTATCTAACCATGATTTGCCATGATACATATGTCTTGATGTGTAGATTAAGTTCTCAAATCTGACATATTTTTATTTAGGTTGTTATTTCTATGTGGAATATCAGTGAAAATTAAACTATAAAACAGTAGTTGTGGTGCGTGGCATGTTTTGTTTTATTGCCTCAGACTGAACAAATTTTGATTTCCTTTCTTAATATATTTCTTTACAGATGTTTGGTTGTGGTGCTGTTGCCCAGTTAATTCTAAGTGGAGGCTCTCATGGAATGTTCCTGACTGTGAATTTTGCTTTTGGGTTTGCTGCTACTTTAGGGATTCTAATTTGTGGGCAGATTTCAGGTAAGGTCAGTCATAAGCAGTTTTTAGTGTTATTTTAAATATTTTTTGGGACAAGACAGGAAATTTCAGATTTGAGATCTGGCATTTTGTTTTAGAGGGTTACATAACAATTGAGGCATAACCACAAAACAATAAGCAGATATTTAAACACAAAGGCTTTCACCTGAACATTCACCAGATGGTTTCAAACTAGTAAAATTCCACTGCATTCCTTTCTTGTTTTAGAGCACTTTTTGACAGATATTTTTGGCCTGAATCAAGATGCCCCATAGCTAAAGTACACTCAGATGTACCTGGAAGATTCCATTTCTGGTGTAATGCCAAGAGCTGAGCAGCAAACGCAGCAACAACAAAAGTCAGTTTTGACATTAATATTTAAAAGAACAGAGTATTGAATAAAAATAGGACTTGTCAGTAATGTATTGACCACGAGTAAAAGAACTAGCAGACAGTTGAAGAGCTAGATTCCCAGAAATAGATTAAGCCTAATCCATGCCTTAAAAGGTCATGAAAACATTTCAGATGGAAATTGTGGTCCATCACTTCACAGACTGCACACCAAACATATATTTGCATACATCTGCACTATTTTTATTTAAAGTTAAAGTCAACATGCACTAGATGGACATTTAAGACCATTGTGATGCAGGATCTGGCTGTTTTTCCAGCGTCATGTCCATGAGCACCATGTTTTTAAGACTCAGTTTAGAAGAACTTTTAAACTTTTCTTTTGAGATATCTGCATTCTGTTTCAATTGTTTCCCTGCATCAATATTTTTTTTTGTTCAGTCTGATGGCCATTCAGACGGCCCCGTCGGGCATCTACACACTATAAAGTTCAGACAAAGAGTTTTACATAGGAATGCATCAAGGTTGTGGAAAGAGCCGTGTCAGTTTTAAAATCAAGCAGAAATACAGCTAATTGGATTTCTGAAAGCACAACTGGACCCTCTCTGAGATTTTCATTGATCAACGGATGCCTACGTTAGTGTTTTCAACTGTCCTGTATTAGCCAGAACACCCAGCATTTAAGACTAACTGTTCCAATGTCCCATATTTGTGTGGTAAACGCTG
Source organism: Moxostoma hubbsi (assembly GCA_032164185.1). Classification (NCBI taxonomy): domain Eukaryota; kingdom Metazoa; phylum Chordata; class Actinopteri; order Cypriniformes; family Catostomidae; genus Moxostoma; species Moxostoma hubbsi. The sequence goes on along the minus strand of JAVLUX010000001.1, from coordinate 33,628,998 downwards.
GCAAACGCTGGCAGTGCATTGTGGCTGAAAAGTTCATATTCTTAACTTTCAGTCGCATGATGGAGCGCCACTTTAACAATCCCTTTAGTTTTCCTTCTCAGTCCTTCTGATGTACCATCCCAATTGAAATCAATGCATTTGCAGCATTCTCAGACCCAGCATAAATTCTATGTGTATGCACACATAATTAGCATCTACCAAATAAGAGAAGTACAATTATTTACATGTTCATTAAATAATATTTACTCATATAAACTAAATAAAACAGATAAACATCTTTTTAACATCTCTTTCCTGACCTAAAAACCTTAACTCTGTAATCCACATTTGTGTTTCACAGGTGGTCATATAAATCCTACTGTGACCTTTTCCCTATGTTTGTTGGGGAGAGAGCCCTGGAGGAAGTTTCCTGTGTACTTCCTGTCCCAGACTCTGGGGGCTTTTCTTGGCTCAGGGATAATATTTGGCATGTACTTTGGTGAGTAGAACAGTAAAAGTGTCTTTTGATTGTGAATATCAGACCTTTTTTAATATCCTGGGTCAGTCCATTAAAGCCAACTTCCCTTACTCTATTTATGAATGTTGTGGTAACTTTACCTCTAAGAGAGTCTTTCCAGCAAATGTTCACTTGATGCTTTGCAGATGCACTGTGGGACTATGGACAAGGATCTTTGGTTGTTATAGGGGACAATGCTACAGCTGGAATTTTTGCAACATACCCCTCTAAGCACCTCACATTGCTCAATGGCTTCTTTGATCAGGTAAGACGCAAAAGCCATTACTGCTTAGATTAAGTTGTATTAAGTGTCTTAAATAACGGTTAGCTCCTGTTTATTTGATATATAATTTAATTGTGAACAAGGATTTCATGACAAATATCTCTGGTCCAGATGATTGGCACAGCAGCTCTGATCGTGTGTATCCTTGCAATTGTCGATCCTTACAATAACCCTGTCCCACGAGGACTAGAGGCCTTCACAGTGGGGTTTGTGGTACTGGTGATTGGTCTGTCTATGGGTTTTAACTCTGGTTATGCAGTAAACCCAGCCAGAGACATGGGACCTCGGATCTTTACCGCACTTGCTGGATGGGGCTCAGAAGTGTTCACGTAAGTCTGCAAACTAAATTCACATTTACTTTACTATGTCCCATTTTACCAGTTGTTCTAAAAAGTTATAGTTTGTGCTTGTTTACTATAACGCTGTATGAATCAAACATGGAACACAATGTTTGACGTCTCTTGTCTCACTCTTTGTTCAAGCAGTAAAACCAAAAAAATTATGGTATGTAAGTTTCAAATGTTTATGGCACCATCTAGTGGTTATTTGTAAAATAAATTGTTTCAATGTTTATATCAGTCTATTTAAAATGGTGGCAGACTTTAGCAAAAAATGACTCTTATGTTTGGAAAAATGACAGCTTATTTTAATAAAGTAAAAGTGACAGTAATGATTATATTGTTACTGATATTTAAAAATGAGTATTTGCTGAATATAAGCAACTTATGATTGATTTATTGAAAAAGCATGTTGAAAATACATGCATCAAATATGATACAATAGTCTTTTGAGGTATATGTCTCAATCACCATTACATTACATTCATACCCACTAAAAAAATTAAATAAATTTAAATCACAGAGCTTTGAAAATTCTGACATATACTTTTTATAAGATATATTTAAAATGTGAACTAATATTTCTGTGTATTTTCATAAATACAGCCTGCTCTGTCATTGTAAAGATCTCATTATTTTGCATTACAAGATATTTTTATGTCATCTTACCATAAGTTCCTGAGACCCAGCGAAAAATGTTTTACAATTCCCTTTTTTAAATATCAGTATAGTGTTTGGTCCATAAAATACATGTGATAAAAGCATCACAGTTTTTTTGCCAACAATTGTAACCTTTTTGTAACTAAGGGAATGAGACATTGTGTAGATGTAGTGACACTAGGGGGTCACTCTTGTGAGCCACAAACACCTCCAATATTTGAGAAAAGGCCAATATGAATTGGAGGTGTTTGTGGCTCACAAGCACCTCCATTATTTGAGAAAAGGCCAATCTGAATTGGAATTTGCATGCCACTCCCCCAGACATATGGGTAGAAAAGGAGCTGGAATGCAGCCACTCATTCAGGTTTTTTTCTCGTGAGGCATGCCCGAAAAAAAGAGATGTTCTGAACCGGCGAGAGCTTGCTCTTTTCCTAGTTGACCAGAAGCCCTAAAAGGCTGAGGTACTTGAGCACCAGGTCCCTGTGTGCTAGAATCAGCCAGTCGTCAAGGAAGTATGCGGACGCCCACTTCCCTTAACGGGGCAAGAGCTTCGTGAAGACGCAAATCGAAGTGCCCAGGGGTGTACTCTGCACTGATCGAGGAATGCCATACATCCATGCGCTTCTTCGTTTAGAGGTGAATGGACCTGCAGTGGGATTCATCTCGCTGACACACAACTGCTCGGCTCCGAACAAAAATCTGAATGAGTGGCTACATTCCAGCTCCTTTTATACCCATATGTCTGGGGGAGTGGTATGCAAATTCCACTTGCCAATTCTCATTGGCCTTAAAGATTGGAGGTGTTTGGGGCTCCCAAGAGTGACCCCTAGTGTCACTACATCGACACAACTTCGAGTGAGTGACAGAAGGGGAATTATACATTTTTATTTTAAAAATATTTTTTTATTCATATTGCATTTGATGTGCTGAATTGAACTGTAATATATTTCAATCCATATTTATAGACCGAGGAAGTTTGGTATCCCTGAAAAGCTTAGGGAGTCCTCTGATAATACCCCAAGATTTACCACTATAGTATAAATGGGCTAAGAAAATCTTAAAAAACAAATGTTGTATACAAAAATGAAGTGCTGGGCCTCAGAAGGAAAATGACGTTTAAAGCCTAATGTATCAAATATGATACATAAAAAAGTGCAATTTTTTTGTAATTTTGTCTAATGGGACTAAAAACATTTTAATGTAAAAAAAAAAATAATAAATAAAAATAAAAATCAGACAATTCTTTCATATGTCAGACTTTACAGGGTTAAGGCAACCCTCACTAAGCCCATTTTGCATTCTTAGGGTTAGGGATTTGAACAAACCCCTAATCCTAAATATTAAACCTCTGCATTTAACCAGACAGACATGTGTGAGATCCAGTTTCCACAGATGTCCACAGAGTGGCGCCAAAAGGGAGTTATCATTTTAGTTGTAAATGTAATACTGTCAAAAGGAGTGCATTTTTTATTAACTCTACCCCCTAACCCAAAACTCCAAAATTTTGATGGGGCATAGGGCTTGTCAGTAATTTGCCAGTATTTGTTGAATTTCAGGATACTGTCCTGAGTGATACCTCAAATCATTTAGGATTTAAATCCATAGGTAGAAAAAATCCATAGGTTTAAAACTAATTAGGGATCCAAGTCATATCTAAGAACCAGAATATCATAGAGACCTGGGTGTGTGGGCCAGTAAGCATCCACCTAGCAACAACCCAGAACACCCTAGCAACCACCTAGAAATGCCCTAACAACCACGTAGAACACCCTTGCAACCTCACAGCATTGTCCTTACAACTATCCACAACACCCTAATATCATAGTAGCAGCAAGTTTTGCACAGGCGAGTACCAATCACTTTTTTTTTTTCAGAAAATATAGTTTTATTTAGTTTTTTGTGCATTTATTTTACAGTTTACTGGCCCTTCCATCAACACTCACCATTCTAGTTTACCATATCATCTTAATATATCTTTCTCTGGTGTTTAACAATGGCATTTTCCACTCACCACAGAGCAAACTCTCACTGGTCCCTTGTACCAATCTTTGCCCCATTCATTGGTGCCATGATTGGTGTGATGGTTTATCAGCTAATGGTGGGATATCATGTAGAAGGAGAAGAGAGAGATAAAAGGAAAGCTGCTGAAAGAGAAGAGAAGAAAAGACTCAAACTCTCTGCTGTTTCTGAGAAGGAGACAGCGTAAGACTGGGCTGAAATGGGGTAATCTTCCAGTTCTGTTCAGCACCTAAAATGAAATTCATGTCCAGCTTTCATGACAGAGGGCAATATTTAAAACCAATTTACTGGATTTTTGGAATTGGCAAAACATGATTTAAATCCTAATTTTTGACAGCAAATGGGCATATATTGTATTATTAAATAGCCTAAATAAATTCAAACAATCAAAAAACAAGTCAGTTGTTGTCAACCATTTATTTTGTTGTTAATACTTATACTGTATCTGCATAATAATTATGAACAAGGGATATGATTTATGAAAATCTTTCTCCTTATGCAAACAGCATCAAAGTCATTGAGTATCTGTTTTAGAACTTAAATATCATTTATTAACTCATCATGTATTTACTCATTACATATTAATAAGTGCTGAATTTATGCAGTGATCATTTTGTGATTATCAGTGATAAAGTTTTATGTCCATTATCACTTTGCTTTTATATATCCTTGTGTGAATGTAATTGTTTTGAAAGTCCTTGTTGTGATGTATTGCATGCCTGTTTTATCAATAAGTTAACACTGACTATGCATTTGATAAATATATCATCAAGCTCATTTGTGTGTTTGTTTTTTCTTTATACCCTCTTTGAAATAAACTGCATTTTGCTGACACATGCATTAGGATTTAAATTTAGATGGATCTCTATATTTATCTCTGTCATTTATATTTGTAAGATCTTGTCTTTTTAACTCCAGGGGATGCTTTTGCTCTCCATTTCATGTAATTGCTTAGTACACATCAAGATTTCAAGAGGAAACTCAAGATTCCTTTGCTACTAAATAACATTACAGATTAATGCAAATGTGTTTATTGCTGTTGTAGCATTTTCAAGTGGTGGACAAATATAATGAAACAACTTTGCTGTCACATTTTGGAGCACATAAACCAACTAAGAGGTACTGTAACTGTCCACAAATTGTCTCCCCAGTCTGCAAAGAGAATTTAGTAGGCAGGTTGAAGTGAATTGTAACAAAACCGCAGATTGAACTCATAGCAATAAAAACTACACAAATGATACAGAAGAGTTATACTTCCTTGAAATATGATTATCAGACTGTAAAATAAACAAAGAGACTTTCTGACTCATTGGGTATGAAGCTCTGTGTATAAAGCAATTCTCAGGTGGGCTTAATTCAGGTTTCAGGCTGGTTACAATGACGCATAGGGGAAAGAAGAGAAATATGTAATTTTTAGATCTTTGGGTACAGCCTAAAGGGAAGGAGATCAGCCCATAATTTTAAATTGTATTCACCTGAACTAAACCCAATCCAATCAAAACTTATTTAAGCATTCAAAAAGTGTTGTGCAGGTTGTATTTGATTCTATCTTGATTCTATACACCATAGTGGAGCGATATTGCAATCTAATTTCTGACACAAATAAAAGTTAGGCCTATATAATCTTGGGTATATCACATAAAAGAATATAAATCCTGAAATTGTGTATGCATTGATCACAATTCACTCTCACGTAAATCTTCCAAATGAAAAGGAAAGATTGCAGTGGCTTTTTAGCTCAGTGAAGGGGAAAATAGAGAATGAAAATAAGAGGTGTGTTTATTGGGAAGAGATGGATGGAAATAACCCAGACCATGAATCTTAAATCAATGAGCACAAACGGAGTCAGTTCATAGGTTTCTGGAAAATGCATGTAGGCGTTAAGTGGAATGTTTGTGGAATTGAGTTTGGGAATTTGGGATGAGATTTGAGGCAGGCTAATCGAGGCATTTGAGGGTTACAGAATCAAAAAAATATCAGAATTCAATAAACTTAATTTTGTTTACTGAATAAACAAAGTCATCAGTCCTTGGGGATATTTTTATCTGCACATAATATTCTGTGTATAAAAGCACATGAGATCTCACTCACAATAGTTACTATTCTTTTTTGAGTTGGACTGAGGTTCCCATGACAACTGTTGTTCCTGTTGACTGCATTTATCTTCCATGTCAAGTACACAAAACAAGAGTCAGTATCTTGAAATGAAACAGATACAGAATTGCTTGTTATGCCCTCAAGCCTGAAATGGAAAATGACCATTATACCTGAAAGATCTAGGGGCATTTCTCTGATTTGCACTAGGTTCAAATAGATTCTAATTTTAATGTTTAATATTTTAATAATATTATTTTAATATTATACATATATTCTAATCTATATAGATTTTTTAGTCTGGTAGTGTATACGGACTCATTGTATGTTACGCTTTTGAACAAAGGCTATAATTGGGATTCATATTCCAACATGTAATTGTTTTATTCATTGTCTGAATATTACTCAAAATTAGGTACATATTAAACTTCCCAAAAATATATATATTTTGCACCTCAGGGGCCCTTTCATTATTGTATTTTTTTTTTTTTTCTGATTTGGACAACTTTTGTTCTCAACCCCATCACGGACATAATGGAAGTGCTTTGAAAATTATTCTACACAATACTGGTAATAAAATAAACATTTTCATAAAGCTCAAAAGTCACTCAAACCAATTTAATGACTAGAAATCTAACTTTTATGACAGTTGTCTGATTTTTAAGTGATGAAGCTACAAATCGGCAAATTGTGTGTCTGTGGACTCATTATTTTTGTAAAAAAAAAAAAAAAGACCCCAACTTTTTTTGTGTTAGCCCTTAACATGTCAGCAAACTGTGCTCAGCAAATAATACATAGATTTTTAATTGCATTTCCATTTAAATTATCTAAAATTGTCACTCTCGTCTCAACTCTCCCACTACAGATTTTTAATTGTAGTTCCATTTAAATGATCTAATATTGTCACTCTCATCTCAACCCCGTCACAACTCTCCCACCACTAGGCTACTTGCACCCACATATTTTTAAAACCATTTTTCTTTGAAGTAAATATATAGAATTTGTAATGTATATTATATTGACTATTCCATATTTTGTTACAATATTAATAACTGTATTGATTAACTTGGAAGAGTCAGAAGAGAAGACCATGTATCATTCATGAAATTAATAAATTCTTTGTATATTTATGGATTAAAATATCATTTTGAAAAGCACTGGTTTACTTCTAATTTTATGTGACACGGTTGAGTTGTTAAGCTTAATGATGCCCTTCAAAATATGAATACAAATTATGATATGTCTTACCTGTTTCTGCACCATGCTGTTGAAGAAAACTAAATGACACTTCTGGTTAATAATATCACATATGGGTGGAAGTTTTTATGGGTTGAAAATGGTTGTTGTGACAGGGTTGAGTTCAGACTAAGGGACAAAACTACATACTGTATTTACTGTATTTTTATAAAAAATGCATGTATTTTTGGGGGGTAAAATATATTTTTCAGCAAAGGGACCCAAATAAATGTTTACGTTAATGACAAAACAAATTATGGACAATGCACACATTTTATTAATGATTTTCTGGGTAGAAATTCAGAAAAGTGCCTCAGGGTGGGACATGACCAAAAGTTTGGTGTAAGATGTTCATTTACATAACATCTTGTAAAAAGCTTTTAAAAATGTAATTTTAGTGAAACACCACTTTAAGTCTGGGGGACGGAAATATTACCGAATCCCAAGAATGACCCAATTGCTCGTACAGAAATAGTTTGTTTGAAGTGTAAAATTAGAGAACATGCTGATCTATATTGGGAAATATCACTGTCTCTCATGAACATGCAATGTCACAGAAAGTCTTGAGTTTGAAAAACAGCTTTATTTCATCTACTTTTGTCTGAAACCAATCAGGAAACCACTCGTGGATGCCTATTTCACAAAAAGAAAGAGAGAGAATGAGAGAGCTGTTAATTATTTGTGTAACAGCATTTAAGAAGTTTAATCCATGTTGTAAATCCTTTTCTTTTTTTTTACCACAAACAGCTGTGCAAAAATACAAAATATAAAAGTCTCTCCAAGGTTTGAACTAAATGTCGGTGGTGACATAAATTGTCAATGGGAAACTGCTTCTCTGGTCCCCACCCACTGCTCAAACTTCAGAGTGGCGCTTGACATTTGGAATTCCTAAACGGCATGGCCTTTCAGCAACGTTGATTCCCAAATAGATCTAGCATCCCAGAACTCCCAATAATGGCATTCTAAAAGGATCTATGCCAATTGAGGAGGCATGGCTGTAGCCTTTCAGTCAGGAAGACATGAAAAATAATGAATCAATCCCTAAAAATAAACCTTCAACCTGTTATTTCACAATTTGATATGCAAACTATATCCTACCTATCTTTAAATAGGTAATTTTAGGGTAAACAGGTAATTGTTTAATTTTTCCCCAAAGGTCAATTTATAGTGTTAGAGACTCATAATTTAGATTTCATGCCCATTGGCTGAATGAAAACTTTCTATACTTGCAATCTTAACAAGTATTTAATTACATAACAAATAGAAGATGAAAACAATAATTTTTTTACTAAAATATTTCCATAGTACAATTCACTGAATCCCATAGGAAACACATATAGGTTACATGTATATAGGACCCACATGTGCATTCTAGGGGTAGTGATACAGTTTCTCTTATAATTTACAAAAACATTCAACTAAATGTTAAAAAAGTCTCTACACATTTTAAAAGATGCCTTAAAGAGGTGGAATACATCACATGGTCTTACCGAGTCCGGTAAAGCATGTCATGTGGAAGGGTCCCGTGGTAGAACCTACCAAAGGGCGAGGAGTTTCTACAACACGGTGACCAGGGACAGAGAGGCCTCAAGGAAGATGCGGTTTACCAATGGTGAAACCCTTTTGTGGAAAAAACATTACACAGGGTTATCAATGGGATAACCAATGCATGTGGAGCACCTACCCCAGTACAGGGCCTAATTGACACATGCACTTGGCTGAAAACTCACCAGCCACAGGGCTAAGGAAGAAGGACATCCAGGGTTCACTTTTGTGAATGTGACTGGGAGAAGGACCACATGTCTTCGCCTCAAGGTAGGGGAAAGGCACTATACACAAGCGGTACACCAGGCCAGCTGTCAAGACTTACCTGTTTGAGCCTGACAATACACGAGACGAAACCAGCTCAACGGGGAGGTTGTAGAACCTCACAAAGGTGTTAGGTGTTGCCCAGCCCGCTGCTCTGCAGATGTCTGCTAACGAGGCGCCATTGGTCAGAGCCAAGAAGGCCACTACACCCCTGGTAGAATAGGCATGCAGCCCCACAGGGGGCGGCAGTATTCCACTCCAGCCCGACGCTCGCAGCTGCCCAGGCAAACATGGCTGTCAGCTGTTCATGGCATCAAACTCAACCAGCCTGCTCTCTGATGCTGTAATCGAAAGCTCATCCACTTCGCGAGCTGCAAACGAGATCGCGGACTCGCCATGAGACGAGCAGGCAGTCCCATCGCAAAACTCGCCGGGGCAAACGAGCATGCTGGGGAATGGGATGTCCGGGGGGGTTTCCCGGCAGAGCGAGGAATTCCCATTGAAATCCCCAAAAAGACCGCGGTGGTGCCACTGGGAGGATTTCCCTGGGGAAAGCCACGCACCGCAATGTCGCCATAATCATGTTCTTGCCCGCATGGGCAGCGCCCAACACTTGAGGCAGCGATAGTGGCTGTGGGAAGTGGAGAGGTAACGATCGCAACCAGGAAATATACACAAACGGAAAAGGCATCTTTGAAAAGATGCTCTCCATGAGTGACACTCTTTTAGAAGGGAAATATACTCTTTTAGAGGAAGAATATACACTTTTGGGCTGCTGAAGCACCCAGTGGCATTCTCTGCACTCAACCGGTGCAAGAGGGGGAGAAGCCGCTGTAATGCGCCATAAATCCAACAGCTTCACTGGACTCAGAGATGAATGGAATAGTAATTCAGCTCAGTGAATACAAACGCTCGGCTCCAAAGTAGTCTGAATGAGTGGTTGCATTACAGCTCCTTATGTACCCTTATGTCTGGGGGAGAGGCATGCAAATTCCACTTGCCAATTTTCATTGCCCTTTTCTCAAAGATCAGGGATGTCTGGGGCTCCCAGGTGCTACCCCTAGTGTCACTACATCGACACAACTTCGAGTGAGTGACAGAAAGGGAACACAATGTTACACCCTATCTGTGTATACAATGTGGAATAAAACTTTTCAGAGGAACAAATTTAAGAGGCAATATTGTTTTATATTTATGAAAACATTTATGATGTTGCCTAAGGTTTCACTGCAAAAAGACCAAAGGCAGCAGGAGACAAACAACGATCTCTGATAGACAACTAGGTAAATATCTTAGGGGGGTCACCTGTCAATCAACCTGCCAAAGAAACAGAGGGCTCAAGCAAAATCTGAGAACATGAAAACAAAAGGAGCCACCAAGGAAAACACCATATTGCAAGACTAAACATTCCTACTCTGCTGGCCTGTCAGAAAGATACCAATGATTATGTTGAAAATAAGGTGAAGTCTAATTTATGATGGTTTTTGTATGTCATGATGCTTCAAACAGGCATAATGAGTTTTTGCATCTGCTTCTTTTGGGAATCAGATATTTAAATAAAAATGACAGTTTTGAATTGTCTCACAGCTTTCTAAGCTTCATTAAAATATTAAAAAACCTTGGCAGAAGGATCAAGCAGCAACCTACGGCCAACAGATCCCCAGGTACCGACACTAATGAACATTGGTGAATGACACTAAAAAGAAGAGCAGATCAGAATGCAGGGCAAGCACAGTTTAAGATCACAGCACTTAAAAAAAAAAAGCTGCTAATTGTAAGCATGTTCAGTCAGGATTTTATTAACATAAAATATATGATCAATTTCCTGTTTACCAAGACATCTATCAGACGCTTAATAATAATGGGCTTTTTACAATTATTTTTCCTTGATCAAATAGTGCCACTATGAGGTCAAAAATGTAATTGCTAGAGGAAGATAGAAAATCTCAGCATTTCACTCTGAAAATTACAGCTAAACAAAAGATACAATTTCAGATAAATAACTATTAGTTTTATTTATTTTTTAGCAAACTGTGTTGATCAACCAAACACCAAAAATATGAACATGAATAATAAATAATTGCAATTTGCATAAATGTTCTAACATTTTTGTAGGGAACTTGCATTTTTACTTGAGTTAAATCCTATTTTTCTCTATTTTCAACTCTTTTGGGAATTATTTGCATCTGTGAGGGCTAAAGGTGTTTGGCAAGCAATGAGGCAATTATAGCCTCAGAGATTGAGAGATTTGCTTGCTTTGAGTTCCTTTGCTTACATAAGTGTGGAGGTTTTGATGAAGTCAGGCTTTCTCTGGATTTTGGGATAATTTGGTAGCATAATTTCGTTGGCCTGGAGCTGCAGGAGGTAGAAGCTGGTTTAGATCTGTCAAAACAGTATGAACATTCAGCAACATTTAGTTTTGACATATTTGCATTTATGAATTTGGCCCTTTTATAAAAACATTTTTTCTAAAACATCCAGTGCAAGATGCACTTTTTTTTTCAATATATAAGTTCCCATGATCTTGGTGTTGCTAGTGCCATTGTACCTCCATTACATTTTCTATCTACCTTCTGTCAATGTCTACCTCCATTACAAATAATTCAGATAAATGTTACTTTCTGACATTTGTAGTTTATTAGTTAAGAATTTGTTTGAATATTTAGGTTTCTTCAACTTCAGGCAATTTCATGTCCCAGAGGTTGATTTTTAATAAAACTAACAAATCAAAAAAAATAAAAAATCTTTTTGTTATATGCGGCCACATTGAAACTAACAATGGTGTACTTGTTAATCACGTAAACACAAATTTCACTGAAGATCATGCTTGAGATAAAGTATGAGGCAAGTGATGTTAAAAGTAAATAAAGATAATAGAGGTAATATCATTTGTGATTTTTATTGGCCGTCATTTCCAATCAAGATGCAGTTTTGGCAAATTATGCAAAAGGGGGGGAAATATTATATAATCGTATGTATTTATACTAGAGCTGTCGATTTAACGCGTTAATTCAGTACGATTAATTTTACAAAAAATAACACGTTAAAAAAATTAACGCAATTAGCCGCATGCCCATGAACCAAAATAAGGAGAAATGCAAGCTTGTAGTACCACCTGTTTACTCCAGAGGGCAGTAGGTGATATTTCAGCTGTATGAGCAACAAGCAGTTTATACAGTGAGGAAAACACTTCAATAGGCAGAACAACAAACATGCGTTACGTTCTTGCGTTCAAAACACTCGAAGGGGCGTAAACGCGATCTAGGGGATCTCAAGATGTGTTAAGATTGAGTATTAAACTATATTTAACTTGACACAGTGACCTAAACATTTTATGTTTATGACACAACACACCCGAGACGTCTGACGCAGGTGTAAATTGACGGGATCTTAAACAAGCCCTCATAATAAATCTCCAACTGATTGACAAATCCACTTGTGAAATGGATTGCCGTGAACTGTGTGCCAATGATTGACTTATGATGTATGGCCTTATCAATGATTAACTCTTCTGCTACAGGAATGTTAAGCATTTTAATTATCTAAATATTTATGTATGTATATATATATATATATATATATATATATATATATATATATGCACACACACACACACACACACACACACACACACACACAGTGGATATAAAAAGTCTACACGCCCCTGTTAAAATGGCAAATGTTAAAAGAATGAGACAAAGATAACGCATGTCAGAACTTTTTCCACTTTTAATGTGGCCTATAATGTGAACAATTCAATTGAAAAACAAACTGAAATCTTTGTGGGGGAAAAATGAAAATGAAAAATCTTACAATAACCTGGTTGCATAAGTGTGAACACCCTCTTATAACTGGGGATGTGGCTGTGTTCAGAATTAACCAGTCACATTCAAACTCAAGTTGAATAGAAGTTATTACACACCTGCCATCATTTAAAGTGACTCTGATTAATCACAAATAAAGTTCAGCTGTTCTAGTAGGATTTTCCTGACATTTTCTTAGTTGCATCTCAGAGCAAAAGCCATTGTCCGCAGAGAGCTTCCAAAGCATCAGAGGGATCTCATTGTTGAAAGATATCAGTCAGGAGAAGTGTACACAAGAATTTCCAAAGCATTAGATATACCATGGAACACAGTGAAGACAGTCATCATCAAGTGGAGAAAATATGGCACAACAGAGACCTTACCAAGAACTGGACATCCCTTCAAAATTTATGAAAAGACAAGAAGAAAAATGGTCAAGGAGGCTTCCAAGAGTCCTACAGCAACATTAAAGGTACTGCAGGAATTTCTGGCAAGTACTGGCTGTGTGCTACATGTGACAATTTCCCGTATTCTTCATATGAATTGGCTATGGGTTAGGGTGGCAAGACAGAAGCCTTTTCTTACAAAGAAAAGCATCCAAGCCCGGCTGGAGTTTGCAAAAACAAACATCAAGTCTCCCAAAAGCATGTGGGAAAATGTGTTATAGTCTGATGAAACCAAGGTTGAACTTTTTGGCCATAATTCCAAAAGGTATGTTTGGCGCAAAAACAACACTGCACATCACCCAATGAACACAATACCCACAGTGAAGCATGGTGGTGGCAGCAGCATGCTATGGGGCTGTTTTTCATCAGCTGGAACTGGGGCCTTAGTCAAGGTGGAGGGAATTATGAACAGTTCCAAATACCAGGCAATTTTGGCACAAAACCTTCAGGTGTCCATTAGAAAGCTGAAGATGAATAGGAAGTTCACCTTTCAGCACGACAACGACCCAAAGCACATCCAAGTCCACAAAAGCATGGCATCACCAGAAGAAGATTAATGTTTTGGAAAGGCCCAGCCAGAGCCCAGACCTGAATGCAATTGAACATCTGAGGGGTGATCTGAAGAGGGCTGTGCACAAGAGATGTCCTTGCAATCTGACAGATTTGGAGTGCTTTTGCAAAGAAGAGTGGGCAAATATTGCCACGTCAAGATGTGCCATGCTGATAGACTCTTACCCAAAAAGACTAAGTGCTGTAATAAAATCAAAAGGTGCTTCAACAAAGTATTAGTTTATGGGTGGGCACATTTATGCAACCATTTTGTGCGTGCGTGCGTGAGCGTGCGTGCGTGCGTGCGTGTGCGTTTTTTTCCCCTCAAAGATTTCGGTTTGTTTTTCAATTGAATTGTTCATGTTATAGGTAAGATTTTAAAGGTGGAAAAGGTTCTGACATAATTTATCTTTGTCTCATTCTTTTACATCACAAGAACCTGGCATTTTAACAGGGGTGTGTAGACTTTTTATATCCACTGTATGTATGTATGTATGTATGTATGTAAAGAGAATTATATATTGATATAAATATGTATAATCATTATCTATTGAGTTATTGTTATATGAGGGACTTTCTCAGCAAATATTTGTATATGCGATTTAAGTAATCGGGACACCATGTAATTAATTCGATTAAAATTTTAATCAATTGACAGCCCTAATTTATACATAAAATGTTAGCTCTGAAATAAACCTTAGCTAAAAGTATTCTGCCCTATTATTTCTAAAATATTAAAAATGTGATTTCCACCACAGAATTCTATTACACACAAAACAGAATTGGAGATGTGGTGCTGACACGGTAGTGTGAATTGTAATATCTTTATACAATACAAATGGCTGTATACAAATGGCAATTTTACCGTCTTAAAAAAGGTACAGTATCTTTCTAGCAGGAAAAGGATACAGGATTTCAAGTTAGACATCGCAAACCGTAAAAAGGTTAATTTCCCCCCATTTTATAGTTTTTTTTAGCGGAGTTTGTATTTGATTATGTCTAAGACATTATCAAGGAGAAAATAACACTTATTTTACTCAGTGGATCTTCAGAAAGGTGTGAGATATGTTAGTCTAATGGTAAAGATCTTGTTTAGCATCCAAGTAGGAATCCTGGTATAAAGGTATAGTTCATCCCAAAATGTAAGTTCTCTCATCATTTACTCACCCTCATGCCATCCCAGATGTGTATGACTTTCTTCCTTCTGCTGAATTACAAAGATTTTTTTGAAAAATATCTCCGCTTTGTTAGTCCATTCAATGCACATGAATGGTAATCTACTTTGATTCTCCAAAAAGCACATGAAATTAGCAAAAAATAATCAATATTACTCCAGTGGTTTAATCCATGTCTTCAGATGATACATGATAGGTGTGGGTGAGAAATAGATCAATATTGATGTCAATTTTTTAGTGCAAATGTCCACTTTCATTTCCACGTTCTTCTTTTGTTTTGTTGATTTGCATTATTTGTGCATATTGCCAACTACAGGGCAGGAAGGAGAATTTAAAGTAAAAAAAAAAAGGACTTAAGTTATCTGTTTCTCACACTCAAATATAATATCACTTCAGAAGACATCGATTTAACCAATGGAGTAGTGTGGACTAATTTTATGCTGCCTTTATGTGCTTTTTGGGACTTCAAAGTTCTGGCCAACATTTACTTGCATTGAATGGACCTACAGAGCTGAGATATTTTCTAAAAATATTTGTTTGTGTTCAGCAGAGGAAAGAAAATAACGGATGGCAAGAGTTTGAGTAAATGATGAGAGAATCATTATTTTTGGGTATAATATTCCTTTGAATCCTGACCTAAGACCTAAAAACTCTTTGCAGCTGGACAGCAATTGATCACCATGCAGTTTTGTTGTATGGAAAAGAGCAGCTTTGACATTTTCATAATAATAATAACTCATAATAAAAAAGTTTCAAGCAATATGAGAGTGGGTAGATGATGGAACACGTGCTCCCTTAGTTTAAATGGGTATGAAACTTCTGAGTGGTTTGATGTGGTATATCTACTTTAAATATATAAAAGAGCCAAAAATAAGCATGAGATGTCAAGGGTGACGGTGTAGTATATTCTAAAAATGTATAATGATTGCTCACCAAGATTTTGTATCAAAGAACATTTTTAAATGTCATGCAGACTGAGATGAATGGCAGCTGAATGAGGCATGCTCACTTCTTTAGCGATACATAATAATAACAAGGAGGGCACAGTCAGGGTAAACTTAACCATTACATTAATGATATATAAGCTTATTTCTCCGTCACCATGAGTTTACGAAACCTCAAATGAGACACACGTGTGTACAGTTCAGCATGGCTCACACTGTACATGACGTAACAAACACTAGTTGTCCAGTATGGTTCCTTTCACACAGCACAGGTTTGCTGAGAATGCGTTGTGAGTCCTGAAAATTTGCAGGTGTCAGTTCGGTTATAGAATGTGGTTGTCACTCTCGTAAATAACCGAACTGTGTGTCTGACAATCGTATTCTGCTGCTGTGTAAACGTGGCCCATATGACTACAGTGGTTATATCTTCACAAGCAATATGATAATCCTTTATATTATAATTCCACACTTTCACCAGCCCTTCTTTATGCATTCATGAATAGTTTTTGGTGATTCACATTTTCGTGCATATAAATAAAGGGAGAGATAAAGTAGCCTAAAGCAAAAAAAAGAATAAATAAATAATATTTGCACAACAGCCCAGTAGGTGGCAATATGCACGAAGAATGTGAAATGACAAAAACTAAAGAAGAAAAATGTGAAAGTGAAAGTGAAGATTGATAGTTAAAAGGAAATAAATATTGATCTGTTTCTCACCCACTCTTATCTTTTCACTTCTGAAGACACAGATTTAACCACTGGAGCTATATGAATTACTTTTATGCTGCCTTTTTGCCTTTATGTGCTTTTGGAGCTTCAAGGTTCTGATCGCCATTCAATTGCATTGTTTGAATCTATAGAGCTGAGATATTCTACTGAAAATCTTTGTTTGTGTTCGGCAAAATACAGAAAATCATACACATCTGGGATGGAATGAGGGTGAGTAAATGATTTTCATTTTTGGGTGAAAAAATTCCTTTACTTTCACTTGCCCCCACAGTCCGAATGAACATAATGCTTCTGATTTTATAGCCCCATTGTAGCTTAATCACAGAAATGAGATAATTTTAAACAGTTTCATCCATTAAAAGATGTCATTAATATGCTGACACTCACCCGTATGACTGCTGACTACGGTTCCTGCTCTTTTAATACAGATAAACGGTGCTTTTGTACATGTTCCCTCTGTGTGTTTTTGACTACGGTTGCTAAGTAACCAGGTGCACGTGCCGTGAAGGGATGAGTTGGCACCACTGATCTAGTGGTTGGCACACATTTGTATATGCAATTCCGAACTCAGCCTTTCTCTCTCACAACGACAAATAGTAATATATTAACTCAAATAAACCATTTAAAGTGAACTTAAAAAATGTCCCTAAAAATGGCTACAATCTTAAGACCTTTAAACCCTTTAGTCCCTTTAATTTTTTTAAGTATTGGTTCATTAAATGAAATGTTAAAAGCTTTTTACAAGATGTTGATATTTACATTATAATCAGTTAAAATAATTATTGCATTAAAACTATATTTTTAATAAAAAATCTCTTCTTTATATCTTAGACCAAGCATATCGTCATGTACAAGTATCTGAGGCACTTAACTGAATTTGTACCAAGAAAACAATAAATAAAACGTGCATTGTTTATCATTTATTCATTATTGCAAACGTTTATTTGTAATCCTTTTCTAAGATAGTATGACAACAAATACAGCATTTATGACAAAAAAAGTGTCGCATTTACCTACAGCACTTTTCATGCAAAGCATATAGCTTAACCCTCTAAAGCCTAACATATGAAATAATTAGTTATTTATTAATAATTATTTTTAAACCCTTTTTAAACCAACTTTAAGCACATGTTGGTACAATTAAATAGATGCTCATTTTGAAATATCAGTAACAGTATAAACAATATTGTTAATTTTTCTTTATCAACATCAGAAAAGATTTCACATCAAATGATGAGTGCATCACAATATGAAGGTAGCTATTTAGGAAATTATATTACAAGGTCTTCAACTTCCATGCTTCCAAGAGCATGGACAATTCAACAAGGAGGCAGTAGAAATCTAGTGCACTTAATACAACAGGGTTTGATCATGTTGATGAAGTTGGTGAAGAATCTTTAGAAAGTCATGTATCAAATATGATATGCGTCATAAGGTTAAAGGGTAGCTTATTTTTTTATATTTTAAACAGTAATGCAAAAGGGTCCTATGCAGGGTTTGGGGGCCCTCATAGACAAAGTGCCCTATTGAGGGCCTTGTATAAGCTGTGGGGCCCACATATTTTAGTTTATTTTAAACATTTGTTTCAAAGTCGATAGGCTGCGAGACAAAATGCATGGTGTAAGGTAGAAAGAAGACGTCCTTTTATAATAAAGTTGATTTCAATGCAATAGTTCGTTTAATTATTTGTAGTGGACATATCAACACTTTGTAACCTTTCATTTTAGTGAACCACAAATTTAAAAAAGACTGGGGGGACTGAAATATTACTGAATGCTGCGAATGATCCTTGTACAGGGTATAATGCTGTTGCAAGAATTAAGCCTATATGTGGATTGTGTTGTTAAATTAACCATTAATATGGGAAAATCCATTAATAATTAACCATTAATATGGGAAAAGAATGAAGCAGCTATAAGCTAATCTCCTAACATAGTCTACTGAGGATTGCGTATTTCAGACGTGTCTTTCCCTTAGTTAAACATTGTTGATTTCTGATTTAATGACCCCTTTGTGTGTACTATGGTTTTGCTGGATGTGAACGTGCATGTTAACGCTAGAGGGCGCTGTGGTGGTTTCGCCCTTAGTAATCGTTTCTCCTTTCTGAGCTGAAGGAGTTCTTTTGGTCAACATCAGCTTCCTGAGCTCAAACACACATCTGGACAAAAATGGTACGTTCATACATATCAGACACCATTGTTTATCAGAAGTTCCTCGTTATCTCTGGATTCACTTAATCGCATACGTTTAAGCAGATATGAAAAAAATGTGCTTTCCCAAAAGGTTGTTTTTTAATGCTGCTGGGTCACATGACAGTAGCGAGCTAGCGCAGAGTTATTCACCCGACTGTTAATCTCGCTTAAACGGATGCAGTTTATTACGATCGAAGTATAATCTTTTCCGTGTGAACTAATTATCTGTTTCAATTGTGCGACGCATAATCTGATGTTTTACTGCTAAATGACATCAGCCTGTCAGCCGAGAGTAGCTAACATGAAACTAGACTTCTAGTTTCCTAAACTGTCTTGATAAACGCATTGTTATTGCTTCTAGAATTATTAAGGAATTACAACCAAAATGTATTGTGTAAGTTATATAATACCTTTTTATTCTAATGGAAAATAGTACAAAATTTGCTCATTTAACCCTTCTAAATTTGTGTCAATGAGAAAAGAAAAAAAAAACCTTAGATTCAACATGAACTTGTATTAAACTCGCTAATTTTAAAGTACTAATAGCTTGTTTTTCTTGGACAGTGCTTGAGTATAGTTACTGGAGTCAGTTTAGAATGAATATAATGTATTATCTTTCATTGAATGCCTAAATTCAAGGAGACTAAAAGCCCAAACATACTTGACGCAAGTACGTGAACACAGACGCACCTTGCTACGCGATCTCGATTTCACGTGTCGTTGCGTAGTGAAATGTGTCAGCGCTCAATTCATAACCCAATGCATGAATGTGCTGCATTAAACGAATGTATTGAATACTTGAAACCTTTTCTCTAGTTAATCCATTTTAAGGTATCCCCTGGCTTTATTTGGTTTATTATTATTTGTTGTTTTCCCCTCTCTTTTCTGTTTATACTCGTTGATGCTACTATGATTGTAACAGTAAGTACATTGTGATCCTCTGTATGTATTTTTTTGTTGTAATTGTTCTAAAATAAATTAAAAAAAGAAAGGAAAAAAAAGACCAGGGCTGCGTCCCTATTCGCCTACTTATCCTACGACCTAAAAGTATGTACTCTTTTTTTTTTTTTTTTTTTTTTTGAAGAAAAAGTACATACTTTTGAGTGTGTAGCAAAAGAGTATGCACGTTCTGGGACATACTACGAAGACGTCATGCAATGGAAGAGAACGTGGTTGCCTAGTTACGCACACCGCCACAGTTAAACAAACATTCTACATTCCATTCATTCGCGCTCAGTGTCTTCATCGGACCCTACAAGATAAACACGGTACTTTTTTTGCACAACACAAATCCATTAATATTATGAGACAATAAAATATAACTTTAATTAGCGCTAAACGTTTAAGTTCTTACACTTAAAAACTGAGGGCGCATCTCCGCTGCCGCATCCGGCCGCCATGTTTGCATCATCTCAAAGCTCCTCCCTCCCGCACGCAATGGGTTGTGGGCAATTAGAGTGTGCATCGATCTGCACTTCGGATTCTGACTGGAAATAGTAGACCATCCGGGTATCTTTGGAACACTCATTTCAACATACTACGATTTGGGACGTACTAATTCTATTTTCGAATACTATTTAGGACGGATAGTATGCGAATTGGGACGCAGCACAGGACACATCCTAAAGATCACACCCACCAAGAACAAATAAAATCAATCTGATTGGCTTATGAATCTGGGGGAAAAAAAATAAAAAATGTATGCTGCATTCTCTACTTTGCCACAAGCGGCGCTAGAGCAGATTTTCTGTTTTCAGTCAACAACAGTCATGGCGGAGCAGCAATTTGAGGAGAGTCTTGACGAACAATTTAGATTATACAAACATATTTACAACTAGGGATGCACCGATACAATTGATCCAATTCCAATCCAAATCTCGGAAGCGGCCGATCACGATCCGATACCAGTGTTGTTGTTTTTTTTTGCATAATCGGTTTAGAAAACTTTACATTATTGTGTGGAACTAATTGGGTGTGCTCTTTAATATAGAGAAACATAAAGAAACACAAACCTATAACTACACATTTTTTTCCATATAAATGTATAGCTTCAGAAACACAATTGTTAACTAGTATACTGGATAATGTAGCAGCAAAATTAACAGTAATTCCAGTATAAGTAGTCAGTGGAAATTAAGCCGTTTCTTTTTTTTTTTTTTTTGCAAAATTGTTTCAACTTGCATTTGTACTTTAAATGATTCAGATCTCTTTTTTGTTCAAATTAATTCAGTTTTAAGATATAAGCTCACTTTTTCATTCACACATTTATTTTATAGAACCCATTCAACTTAAATTATATTATAAAGTTCACAGTAGTTTAATTAACTTTATTCAAATTGTGGTTAAAAAAATGCCATTCTAAATGCATATTATAAGTAAACCAAACTATTCAGCATCTACGTCTGATGTTATTTGTGAGTAGCGCTCAAATATTGCACACTGCGTGAAGGCTAAAAATAGCCGTGTGTGTGTGTGTGTGAACAGAGCAGCGCTGGAGCTGCGCATGCATTTTATATATTTACTTTTTAAACACAGCCTTTTGCGATTCACAGAGCTATCGCACATCTTCAAGTGGCTATGAATAAAATGCATGAGTCATATGAACTACTTTAATTGTGTTTTAATGGTTCTTTTGTCTTTTTTTGAGCATGACAGTAATGAACATCGGATTTGGATCAGGCTCGTCGGACAGATACCCGATCCGTCTAAAAGCTTCAGTATCGGAGCCGATAACGATCCAGGTATCGGATCTGTGCATCCCTATTAACAACCCTTCGTCCCCTTCATTAGAAAACAGTGATTGAAAATGCTTGGCAAGAAATTGCAGCTACCCTAAATTCTGATAACAACATTAACTACAGGACCAATTTGTCCGAGCCAGGAAGAAATGGAAAGGTGTCAGCAGCAGAGATGCCGCAACTAGCTATGTATATCCAGTCATTTTGGACATGTTGGGATGACTTTTTGACTTCATAAAACACCGGACCACAGAGTCAAATTTTCGTGATTCGGTTTAGTGGTGCCTAAAAAAACTATCACGGTTTGTAACCGCCAGAGCAACGCAAGAGCGCACGTAATGTACAACATGACCACACGTAGGCCATGCGTTGGCTTAGCGCTCGCGTCTGCATTCACATACTTGCGTTAAGTATGTTTTGACCTTAAGCTGTTTTGTATCCTAAAATATGTTAAAGGCTACAGAGAGCTTCACTGGAAGAAAAAAATGTGGCAGAAAAGTTTAAGTACTTTCTACATTAAATAATTTGAACAGGAAAATATTAAGTAAACTCTACATTTGTACTTAATTTAAACATGTAAAAATTAATGCTCTGACTAGCTTATAATAAAATATTATTTATGATGGTTATCTTACAATGCATCATCATGAATGAATCCTAAAATAGAAAGCTCATATTTATTTGCTAATTTGAGTATATTTCACAGTTAAAATAAGTGCATTTTAATTAACTTTTCAAACTTGTTTTCCCAGCATTCACCGGGATTGAGTAATTAATGAGCTTGCATGGTTTCACTGTTTGGAAGTTGATTTAAAAGCTTTTATTGTTATGTTTGCTAACTTTTGTGAAGTCTGAGGTTCATTTTCTACTTAAAATTAAGCATTCATGCTTAAACAAACAAACAAATATCCATTGATTGTTAGCGTCATAGTGTTTTGTGTACGAAGTGGTCAGGTCTGCATGCGCTGCTCTAGATCTTGGTACTACTGCCATTAAAGCAAGGTGATGTTGACTACATAGCATGCATTAAGCTTCCTTCTGGCTTCCATGTCTCATGTGTTACATGACTAAGAACATCAAAAAAAACATTTAAATGCTAGTACACTTGTAAAGGCATGGCTTAATCCATTGCTACATTGTTTGAGTAAAATGTACAATCAAAGAGAGAGTAAATCCTTCTAGAAAAAAAGTACATTTTACTGGAGAATTTCTAATTAAAGCCAGTAAGAATTGTTACTTGGAAAATAGGGTCTGTTAAATTTACTATCAATTTCTGCATGGAAATTGTTTCCTTAATAAACCCCACTCCTTCTTCAATATATTGTACTTCTAATAAATGAGACAAAAAAACAAAACAAAAAATCAATGGTATTTTTATGTCTGTCATACAGAAGCAGATTAAAAAGGGCTAACATCAATTTTAAATGCTTCAGTGTATTATGCATTTATGTCTTGCTCAAAATACAATTTTGTCATATTTCTGGTTGTAAAAAGATCCGCAAGATTGTGACCAGACATGATGCATTGCATCATATATATATAAAGAATCACAATTAAATTAAATCGATGTTAGAGCAAATATTTATACATTGTGTAAAGTGGTCCATCTTTGGTAAAACATTGAAATGCTTTTGGATTGTCAGCAGTGTTTACAGTGAGACTATTTGTTCTAATAGGATTCCTCAGCATCATACAGAAGCTCTTACCCCAAGCTTCACACTAACCATTTGCAGCAAGTGCTATCCATTTATCAACCTCAATCACTTAACATTTAAACTAACATATGAGTTTTCCATGGAATATTGTTGTTTCAGTTTCCTTTTGTCTCTCACCATCTTTCAACTTTTTTTTTATTTTTTTGGTGATATTGCTTCCACACATCCCCCTCCAACCTCACCCTTCCTCACCCACTGTTCCCCATCCTGTCTCCAATCCATCACTGCGTTGTATTCAGGCTGGTCACAGAGTAAGTGCCCTCCCCAGACCTCATGCTTGTGGCTTGCTGAATTTTAGACTAGTGCTGCTGCTTCTGGGCTTCTGGATCTATCACAATTCCTCTCACCTCTCTGCCTTCTGTTTAAACTCTTTTGCAAGTAGCCTGCAAGTACATTAGTTTAATTCCTCTGATCATAAAATTGCAATGACTAATCATCTAATTATAAGCTTGCAGTTTAAGAATTAAGGAATACTTGTATTCCTTACTATAACATCAATGTACATGCCACGTTAAAATATATCATCCTGTTTCTAAGCATTGCTGCAACATATTTTGTGTGTTTTGCATATTTCATGAACCCTTTTATGCATATTTTAGACACAGGGTAATTATATTCTAGTTTCAGTGAAGGCTGGACCAAACAAAATATTGATCTCATGGGAATAATCAGCTATGTGCGGAAT
Organism: Moxostoma hubbsi; assembly: GCA_032164185.1. Taxonomy (NCBI): domain Eukaryota; kingdom Metazoa; phylum Chordata; class Actinopteri; order Cypriniformes; family Catostomidae; genus Moxostoma; species Moxostoma hubbsi. The sequence goes on along the minus strand of JAVLUX010000001.1, from coordinate 33,605,087 downwards.
GTAATACCACTGTAGTGTGTATTTTTCTAAAATAGTATGCTGTATGCAACAACAACAACTGTTTCAGTAGCTTGCCACGTTTGTCTTATGACCATGCAAAATTCTTTAAGGCCACAGATCTGATTCTACATAACATTTTTATGAATGTGAGGGACTTTTGTTGTATGTGAGTGATTTAATTGCTTCTATGACATTCTATGTTGTTATTATATATATATATATATATATATATATATATATATATATATATATATATATATACACACACACACATATACATACATACATATATATATATATATATATATATATATATATATACACACACACACACACACACACACAAGATACTTGCAACTCTCCTTTTTTCCTTACTCTAAGTGTCCAGCAGTTACACATCGAGGTTTGTGCACTAACATGTTTAATTTTGCCAATAGCTGGTCCTTGTGTTAGGTGACCTGCACATTCCCCATCGATGCAACACCCTACCTGCCAAATTCAAGAAGTTATTGGTGCCTGGCAAGATTCAGCACATCCTCTGCACAGGAAACCTCTGTACAAAGGAGAGCTATGACTACCTGAAAACATTAGCTGGAGACGTGCACATTGTCAGAGGAGACTTTGATGAGGTTGAGTTTTATTTCCATTTCTTATTTAAAGGGATAGTTCATACACAAATCTGAATTCTGTCCCAAACCTGCATGACTTTCTTTCGTGGAACAAAAGGAGATGTTATGTTAAATGACTGGAAAATTCACGATTTTTCTTCATTCAATGAGAGTGAATGGTCACTGAGACCAACCTTTTGTCTAACATCTCCTTTTGTGTTCTATGGAAGACAGAAAGTCAAACTGGTTTAGGACAACATGAGGGTTAGTAAACGATGACAGAATTTTCATTTTTAGATATACTATTCCTTTAATTAATCACTTTTTCATAGATGCTTATGTACTTGTTTATCAATGTTCCTTGCATGTTATGTCGATATTGGACTTGTTTTACTGTGGATATAGATACTTGTCTACCTGTTTCCTCTTGTCTACCCTTTCTCTTTGTTTTTAAATGATAGAACTTGAATTACCCTGAGCAGAAGGTGGTGACGGTGGGGCAGTTTAAGATCGGTCTGATCCACGGCCACCAGGTGATCCCCTGGGGTGACATGGCCAGCTTGGCACTGCTTCAGAGGCAGCTAGATGTGGATATCCTCATCTCTGGCCACACGCACAAATTTGAGGCTTTTGAGAATGAGAACAAATTTTATATTAACCCTGGATCAGCCACCGGGGCCTATAGTGCACTGGAAAGGTAGAGCATTCAATTTTATCTCTTTTATACCTTGTGTAATTAAAGTAGAAGTTTATATACAGGGATTAGAAATTAAAAGTTTTTAATTTTTGTTCGTTCTGAGCAAAGAACATTTTTGTTCTTTCCTAACGGTAGCCAGATAAACCAGTCATTTTAATAAAAAATTTAAATGTTTAACAATTTGAGCAGCAGGAAGTAGTGTAATTCATTTGTTTAAAGTAAAATTATCAGTATGTAAAAATAACATTAGTAACCTGTTACCGGGATTTTCAATTAAAAGGGATTTTATTTTCATTTTCTACTATGTTTGGGGGGGGGGCCCGCTAATTTTCCATTTCTAATCCCTGGTTATTTGCAGTTATATGAAGTAATGTTAATGTACATTTATTATTAAATTGTCTCTTCACAGCAACATTACACCATCGTTTGTTTTGATGGACATTCAAGCCTCCACAGTTGTAACATATGTCTACCAGCTCATTGGAGATGACGTCAAAGTTGAGAGAATCGAATACAAAAAGTCTTAAAAACTTAGTATGGTGTCAGCTGCCTTCTTTCAGGATGAAAATCTTGTCATTCCCTCTCACCCGAACTTCACCATTGTGCAAATGCTGTAACATTACGCTATTTTAATGTAATACATACTGTTTATATGTCATCACAATGTCATGGTTTGTTTGGGTTTGTGGTTTCAGCAGATTGTCGTTGAGGATGCAACAATGTTGTATTATTTGCATAATATAAGTGAGAATAGTCTGCTAAAATGTTATGTGCCCTAATAAATTTTTCAAGGCCATAAGATCTGCTTTGAAATCATGTTTCATACAATAAAACCCCACATCACATTAAAAGTGTAATTAATGAAGTAAGAGTGAACTACACTGAACACAATTGGCATTCAAATTATTTTAAAACGTATGGAGCGGTCTTTTACTTGGAACTGCATTTTTAATATCTTAAGTATGTGTGAATTAGCATATTTGTTAAAGACATACATTGAATGTATTTTAGGTAAGGAATAAAAAGTCCTCATTCTCTTCTTTCTAATCATTTAAAGACAGGCCGCTTTAAACAGGCTCAAAACAGAAATGAGAAACCTGTTATGTTGATATATCAGGATCATTAAGAAAGACGCATAAGTATTGTAAGTAAAGTACTGCATAAGCAATGGTTTGTAATGTGCCAAACTTACCCTGTGTTGCAAAGGTAGTCTCACTTTTCATTCTTCTCATTCTTGACTGTACTGTAATTTGTGAAATCTCGGAGACACTATATAGTAAATATTAGGATCACAATTAATACTTTTCACCATTGCTCATATACTGAATTGTACAACATTTAAATCTGTTTTTACTTTCCCCATCTTTGACGATTTTAGGGAAAGTTGAAATAAATCTCTCTACTCTATTCTGACATTTAACATTAAAATAAAGTATTGATCCTATCTGACCTAAGACAGGAAATGTTTTCTACGATTAAATGTTAGGAATTGTGAAAAAAAAAAATAGGTGAATGTAAACTTCTGACTTCAACTGTAATGCTGTGGTTACACCGCCATGAGTTAAATATTTTATAGTTCATATGTTAAGATCATTGTTAGAGTCATTTGTCAGGGGTTTCAAAGGAATGCCTGTTTGGTCTTGGATTTAACTCAGTGGGGTCAGAGATGCACTGGTTACTTTGTCCAAATTACACAGATGTAATATTTCAGAACTTTCTGCTGATAAAGCTTGCTAATGTAGCTGTTCGGAAGAAAAACGGTCAGAAAAGTGCAAGGAAGAAAAGTGCAAACATACTGCATAATTATAATGTAGACCATCATTGCAGATGGATGCAATGCAGATTGATGATGTGCAATAAGAGGTGGCTGGAGACTGTGCCTTATATATGACATGCATAAGAGATGTATAAATGTAGAATTAGATTCAGAAACATAAAACATTTAGGACAGTAAAAAACAATTATACACGTTATTTAAATGTGTAAATTATACTGAATTACACAGGATTTAAAGCACATGAGCCTGTTTGAATATATACATTAAAGCATAATGCTGGCTAAATAAAATTTGCATATATATATATATATATATATATATATATATATACACACACACACAGGTGCTGGTCATATAATTAGAATATTTATTTCAGTAATTCCATTCAAAAAGTGAAACTTGTATAATGTATACATTCATTCCACACAGACTGATATATTTCAAGTGTTCATTCCTTTTAATTTTGATGATTATAACTGACAACTAATGAAAACCCCAAAATCAGTATCTCAGAAAATTAGAATATTGTGAAAAGGTTCAATATTGAAGACACCTGGTGCCACACTCTAATCAGCTAATTAACTCAAAACACCTGCAAAGGCCTTTGAATGGTCTCTCAGTCTAGTTCTGTAGGCTACACAATCATGGGGAAGACTGCTGACTTGACAGCTGTCCTAAAGACAACCATTGACATCTTGCACAAGGAGGGCAAGACACAAAAGGTCATTGCTAAAGAGGCTGGCTGTTCACAGAGCTCTGTGTCCAAGCACATTAATAAAGTGGCGAAGGGAAGAAAAAGATGTGGTAGAAAAAAAGTGTACAAGCAATAGGGATAACCGCACCCTGGAGAGGATTGTGAAACAAAACCCATTCAAAAATGTGGGGGAGATTCACAAAGAGTGGACTGCAGCTGGAGTCAGTGCTTCAAGAACCACCACACACAGACATATGCAAGACATGGGTTTTAGCTGTCGCATTCCTTGTGTCAAGCCACTCTTGAACAAGACACAGCGTCAGAAGCGTCTCGCCTGGGCTAAAGACAAAAAGGACTGGACTGCTGCTGAGTGGTCCAAAGTTATGTTCTCTGATGAAAGTAAATTTTGCATTTCCTTTGGAAATCAAGGTCCCAGAGTCTGGAGGAAGAGAGGAGAGGCACAGAATCCACATTGCTTGAAGTCCAGTGTAAAGTTTCCACAGTCAGTGATGGTTTGGGGTGCCATGTCATCTGCTGGTGTTTGTCCACTGTGTTTTCTGAGGTCAAAGGTCAACGCAGCCGTCTACAAGGAAGTTTTAGGGAACTTCATGCTTCCTGCTGCTGACCAATTTTATGGGGATGCAGATTTAATTTTCCAACAGGACTTGGCACCTGCACATAGTGCCAAAGCTACCAGTAGGTTTAAGGACCATGGTATCCCTGTTCTCATGGCCAGCAAACTCGCCTGACCTTAACCCTATAGAAAATCTATGGGGTATTGTGAAGAGGAAGATGCGATACGCTAGACCCAACAATGCAGAAGAGCTGAAGGCCACTATTAGAGCAACCTGGGCTCTCATAACACCTGAGCAGTGCCACAGACTGATCGACTCCATGCCTCGCCGCATTGCAGCAGTAATTCAGGCAAAAGGAGCCCCAACTAAATATTGAGTGCTGTACATGCTCATACTTTTCAGTTGGCCAACATTTCTAAGAATCCTTTTTTTGTATTGGTCTTAAGTAATATTCTAGTTTTCGGAGATACTGAATTTGGGATTTTCATTAGTTGTCAGTTTTAATCATCACAATTAAATGAAATAAACATTTGAAATGTATCAATCTGTGTGTAATGAATTAATATAATATCCAAGTTTCACTTTTTGAATGGAATTACTGAAATATATAAACTTTTTGATGATATTCTAATTGTATGTCCAGCACCTATAGATATATAGATTAGGCCAACGTATGATAATATGGTAAAAAGCAGATATAAAAAAAGCAGAAATAACTACAAACTATTTAATTTTAAATTATATTAATTTTACTATTAGCTACTGCTTGTGTAGAAGATGCAAATAGCCCCCTAAACTGGCCAATTGATTAAATAACTATTTATGAAACAAAATTAACCAACATCCACATTTTTTAGCCCAGATGACCTGTTCAGACCACATTTCATAACATATGGTTAATTAAATTTACATGAAAACATGAAAAACTACACAAAGTGTTTCATTCATATCAGATTTTGAGCTTAAAGGCAAAAAAAAAAAGTTGCTTTATGGCACATGCCACTTTTGTCGCTGTTGTTCTCAAGGAGTTTCACGTGTTTCTTCATGTTGAAGTGTCAACTGAACTGTGAGTCCAGTAGAATATTTACAAGTGATATAAAACGATCTGTAATCGAATCCGGTATTGTGCTTCCGTACGTTTTTCCTGATTTTCGACCTCTGTGGGCTTCCGTAGGTGACCGATATGGCTGTTCGATTCCAGAAATTTGGGAATCGACTCTGACTCCTGGTTTTGGAGTCGATTCCAGGCTCATTTTTTGTTTTGTTTTGTTTTTTCGATTCCGAAAAAAAAACGGAAGGTAAAGTTAAATCTCATAAACAGCTCACTTCAAAGTGTTCTTTGTACTATCTATTATAGCATGGACAGACATTCACTAAGAACAAGAGCAACCTGGGCTCTTAAATTATATCAGGGCATATGCATACCAAAACACGATGCTTAACTTCCATGAGATTAATTTGAGAAGATGCGGCTGTATTTCGAAGAACAACCGCAAATCATTATAATTTTTGTCACAAATTTGCCATGTTAATTGATTATAAATTTAATCCTCAGTAAAATACCGACAGACTATACTGGAAAGCAGATGTGTTGAAAGGTTTGTGTGGATGCTTCATACAGATGAACAAACGGATGCTGACCGACTACAAAAGACTCAAGATGCAGTCATTTTATAAGACTTTTGTAAATAGTATTAGGCTTCTGAAATATGTAGTAGTTCAGTAGTCGAGGAAATAAACAGTCCGAAACTATCAACCGGTTTCCCCGAAAGAACTCGACTCCAACTTAGTTCGTAGTCGATTCCAACGTTTAGAGTCGATTCTCATTTCCCAACGCCTCAGAATCGACGACTCGATTCTTTTTGAATCGATTCCCAGCCCTAGTGACCGAGAACAGCATGGTCACTCTACGCAGCAGTAAATAAGGCAAACAAGCTTTTTTGGGTGTGAAATTATTAAAAAGGGACATTACACCTCTCGCTGTTTGCGTTGGAGTAGTGACAATGCCTCGCTACGCACATTTGGTGATGGGTCCTGCTGGAAGTGGAAAGGTAAATTTATTACCACAAACTAGAGAGGATCCATAATAATTCTGCATTATTGTTTTTAGTGTGCGCTTATCCATTCTAAAGGTTCAAACATTAAAACCGCAGTCTGCTCTGCGTTATTGTGAATCATTGTTCTCTGTGTGGTATATTGCTTTTCATATTTAAATCCTGTTTCATTTCATATTTCATAGAGTACTTATTGTACAACCATGGTAGAGCATTGTCAGGCCCTCAACCGATATGTACAGGTGGTGAATCTGGATCCAGCAGCAGAACATTTTGAGTACTCCGTCATGGCAGGTGAGGAATGGATAGATAGACACACTTAGAGGGAGAGAGTGAGTATGGGACAGGTGCAAGACACTTATTGTAAATGGGATATGTGATCTATCAGCAATTTGTTTTAATAATTTGCCTATTCATATTATAAGTGACACTGCATACAGGTCATTGGTTGTATTAAATGCTTAAAGGTCACTATTTTATTTTGAATATATGGGAGTGGGTAGTGGTGTCTAAATAACTAATTTTAAAGCTAAAGTATGGAACTTTTTTGGTGTTAAAATACTTTCTCCTATCCCAGCATCTTAATATGCAGAGACAACTGTAAGTAATTCATAGGTTAGTTACTGTGTCTCTGTGGCACTATAATAATTCCTGTTTGTTTTGAACGATCCATCTTAAAAGAGACAATAACTTTCACTCGAGGAATGCCGTGAGTTGGGGGCAGGACTATCTGTTTGTTGGATCACAGCAGACGGGGGCGTTTTCAGAAAACTGTTTTGCGCTGATTCCGAATATCCATACCTCCCTAATATGTAGTATGCCAAAAACAGTATGCAGATGGGATTCAGCTTGAAGCATTTAATCATTGGCCTTTAGATCAAGAGGTCTTCAGTCAGGTGTGTCCAAACGTTTGACTTGTTGTGTACAGGAATCAAGCCATTCCCCTATTTAAGATGATAATTTTTAAATACGCAGATATTCGAGAACTGATCCAAGTGGATGACGTTATGGAGGACGACTCTCTGCGATTTGGTCCTAATGGAGGACTGGTCTTCTGCATGGAATACTTTGCCAACAACTTTGACTGGTTGGAAGAGTGTCTTGGTCATGTGGAGGATGATTATATACTCTTTGATTGCCCTGGTAAGATGCTCTACATCCATATATTCAAAAATTCAAAAACAAAATAAAAGTATGCACGGTACTGTTGAATTTAATCAGTTAATGGAATAGATTACCTACATATAAAAATTCTTTCATCATTTACTCACCCTCATGACATCTCAGAGGTGGATGACTTTCTTTTTCTGCAGAACACAAATATTTTTAAAAGAATATTTCAGCTCTGTTGGTCCTTACAATGCATGTAAAGGGGGATAACACCTTTGTAGCTCCAAAAATCACATTAAGAAAAGTAATCTTGAGACTCCAGTGGTTAAATCCATATCTTCAGAAGGTATTTAAAAGGTGTGGGTAAGAAATAGATACAAATTTAAGTCATTTTTTTACTCTAAATCTCCACTTTCACATTCTCTTGTACATCTGAAAGTCACATATGGTGCCCTTTAGTTTCACTTTCACATGTGAAAGTTATATTGGAGATTTAGAGTAAAAAAGGACATAAAATGTTTTTGTTTCTCAACCACAACTATTATATCACTTCTGAAGATTTTCTAATTTATCATAGAGTCTTATGGATTACTTCTATGTTTTCTTTATTTGATTTTTGGAGCTACAGAGGTCTGATCACCATTCACATGCAATGTATGGAGCTGCAGAGCAGAGATATTTTTCAATAAATCTTCATTTGTGTTATGCTGAAGAAAGTCAAACACATCTGAGATGGCATGAGGGTGAGAAATTGATAAGAGAATTTTCATTTTTGGGTGAACTATCCCTTTAAATAATTTACTCACCCTCTTTCCATTTCAGATATGCATGAATTTTTTTTTCTTCTGCAGAACACTAATGAAGATTTTTAGAAGAATACCTCGGCTCTGTAGGTCCATACAATTCAAATGAATGGTCTCCAAAACTTTGAAGCGCTATAAGCACATACACCGATGAGCCAAAACAAAACAAGGCCACGTGTCAAGGTCTGCGTAGATTATTGGGTAAGTGTACAATCAGTTCTCGTAGTCATTGTGTTGAATGCAGGAGAAATGGGCAGGAGTACATACCTGAGAGACTTTGACAAGGGCCAAATTGTTATGGCCAGATGGCTTGGTCAGAGCATCCCTGAAATGGCAAGGTGTGTGGGGTGCACCTGGTGAGCAGTGGTGAGTACATACCAACAGTGGTCCGAGGAGGGACAAACCACAAACTGGCGACAGGGTGTTGGGCACCCAGGGCTCGCGCAACGAAGGACATCCCGTCTAGTACGAACTGACAGAAGGTCTACTGTGGCACAAGTCACATAAAATTTTAATGATGGTTATGGGAGGAAAGTGTCACAACACACAGTGCATCGCACCCTGCTCCGTATGGGGCTGCGTAGCCACAGACCGATCAGAGTTCCCATGATGACCCCTGTCCACCATCGTAAGCGCCTACAATGGGCACGCAAGTGTCGGAAAAAGACCTTGGAGCAGCGGAAGAAGGTCACCTGTTCCAATGAGTCCCATTTTCTTTTACATCATGTGGAAGGTTGTGTACTGGCTGTGTGCACCGTTTACCTGGGAAGTGATGGCACCAGAATGCACTGTGGGAAGGCAACAAGCCGGTGGAGGTAGTGTGATGCTCTGGCCAATGTTCTGCTGGAAACCCTGGGTCCGGCCATTAATGTGGATGCCAATTTGACACGTGCCACCTACCTAAACAATGTTGCAGACCAGGTACACCCCTTCATGGTAATGGGATACCCTGATGGCAGTGGCAGTTATTCAGCAGGATAATGCGCCCTGCCCCACTGCACACATTGTTCAGGAATGGTTTGAGGAACATGGTAAATAGTTTAAGGTGTTGCCCTGGCCTCCAAATTTTTCAGATCTCAATCCGATCAAGCATCTGTGGGATGTGCTGGACCAAAAGGTCCGACACACAGCGGCTCCACCTCAAAATTTACAGGACTTGTAGCACCTGCTGCTATTGTCTTGGTGCCAGATACCACAGGACACCTTCAGGGGTCTTGTAGAGCCCATGACCTGGCGGATCAGCGCTGATTTGTCTGCACGCAGAGAACCAACAGCATAATAGGCAGGTGGTGGTGTTAAGGCAGCATAAAAGTAGTCCATTCGACTCCAGTGGTTTAATCCATGTCTTAAGTAATCTAATCAGTTTTAGCTGAGAACAGACCAAATTCTAACACATTTTTCACTGTACATTTAAGCTTGATTACACTTTGTGCTTTGTACACTCATGAGAAAGCATGTACAGAGCGCTAGATGGTTCTAGGAATTGTAATCAAGCTTGAAATCAGGATCGACAAGATTGCTGATGCCATGATTTATAGTGAAAAAGTTATATTTTTTTAGAATTATGTTTTGGTCTTTTCTCATTAAAAATCGACTGGATCGTTATACGTAGAATACATGAATGAAAACTACTGGAGTCATATGGATTACTTTTATGCAGCCTTTATGTCATTTATGAAGCGTCAAAGTTTTGGGCACCATTCACTTGCATTATATTGACCTACAGAGATGAGATATTCTTCTAAAACTATTCATTTGTGTTTTGCAGAGGAAAGAAAGTCATACACATCGGGAATGGCATGAGGGTGAGTAAATGATGAGAGAATTTTCATTTTTGAGTGGACCATTCCTTAAAGGATTGTAATCACTCAGGATTGGTATGCCTGTATTGAGGAATGATGAAGTGCACTGCGTTCTTTGACTGCAGGTCAGATTGAGTTGTACACTCATCTGCCTGTTATGAAGCAGCTTGTGGAGAAGCTACAGCAATGGGAGTTCCGTGTGTGTGGAGTGTTCTTGATAGACTCACAATTCATGGTGGAGACCTTCAAGGTAAAATGCATATGTTTGGTAAGCCATTTGTCATACGGCAGTGACAAATAATGTCAAAAACAAGTCTTGTTGTGTATCTTAACATAACTCACTTATGTTTTAATATTTATTTTAATTGGAACCGTTTCAGCAATTTTGAATTGTATCTTTAAACGCTGTTTTGATCAATTATTTATTGAAGTTGGAAATGGTCTAAATATGATATTTGTTAAAATTCTTTGTCTAGTTTATCTCGGGAATTATGGCAGCCTTGAGTGCCATGGTGATGCTAGAAATCCCACAAGTCAACATAATGACCAAAATGGATCTACTCAGTCCAAAGTCGAAAAAGGAAATAGAAAAGTATGTTTCTGAGAGACTTTTAAATTTGATCTAACTCTAAAATGTTACGTCTATTTCGAGACTACCTATACATGATGTGACAGTGTTTATTTTTTACAGGTATCTTGACCCAGATATGTACTCTGTGATGGAGGACAATTCTGTAGCTTTGACAAGCAAGAAATTCAGAAAATTAACCAAGGCCATATGTGGTTTGGTAAGATACCCATTACACAGATTGTGCCTAGAGATCAGGCAGTGAAAAATACTGTCGTTCTGCATAGGTAATTTTGATTTAATTATCCACAAACGCTATTAGACACAGAAACTGTGAACACAAATCCAAGAGTAATGCCACGTTCTCTGAAGGAGACAGACTTACAAAAATATAGTTTGCACGATTAGAAATTACACCAACCAGTCTGACGAACCACACCACTCCCTCTCTCAAGACACATGACCACGCCCCCATCCCCACAGTGATATTTTGACAGTATGAGCAACTATACAAATGCAGTTTTCAAATATTATTAACAAAATTCATATTTATGACAGCAGCACATTCTAAAGATTTCCACTGAACTGTTCACATAGAGCCCAGGAAGGTTAGTGTTGAATTAAGGTTAGACTGTTCTCTCTTTGTTTGTAAGAAAAACACTAACCATAGAATTGTTGTTCCATATCAAAAGAAACTATATATAAACATATTAAACTCAAACCAAACTCAAAGAGGATCTTGCGCAGCTGGGCCTACAGCCTTTATGTGCAAAATGTGCAAATGTAATTTACAGTTGGAGTCAGAAGTTAACACACACCTTAGCCAAATACATTTAAACTCAGTTTTTCACAATTCTTGACATTTAATCATAGATAACATTCCCTGTCTTAGGTCAGTTAGGATCAATACTTTATTTTTAAGAATGTGAAATTTCAGAATGATAGTAGAGAGAATTATTTCTTTCAGCTTTTATTTCTTTCATCATATTCCCAGTGGGTCAAAAGTTTACATACACTTTGTTATTATTTGGTAGCATTGCCTTTAAATTGTTTAACTTGGGTCAAATATTTTGGGTAGCCTTCCACAAGCTTCTCACAATAAGATGCTGGAATTTTTTTACATTCCTCCAGCCAGAACTGGTATAACCGGTTCAGGTTTGTAGGCCTCATTGCTCACACATGCATTTTCAGTTCTGCCCACAAATGGTCTATCGTACTGAGGTCAGGGCTTTGTGATGGCCACTACCTTGACTTTGTTGTTCTTAAGCCATTTTGCCACAACTTTGGAGGAACGCTTGGGGCCATTGTCCATTTGGAAGACCCATTTGCAACCGATCTTCATAATCCTGGCTGATGTCTTGAGATGTTGCTTCAATATATCCACATAATTTTCCTTCCTCATGATGCCATCTTTTTTGTGAAGTGCACCAGTCCCTCCTACAGCAAAGCACCCCCACAACATGATGCTGCCACTCCCATGCTTCATGGTTTGTCAAGCAAAGAGGCACTGAGTTTGAAGGTAGGTTCAGTAAACCTCCTATCGAAGCTAATTATCTAAAGGCTTGACATAATTTTCTGGAATTTTCCAAGCTGCTTAAAGGCACAGTTAACTATGTGTATGTAAACTTCTGACCCACTGGAATTTTGATATAGTCAATTAAAAGTGAAACAATCTGTCTGTAAACAATTGTTTGAACAATTACTCATGTTATGCACAAAGTAGATGTCCTAAACAACTTGGCAAAACTAGTTTGCTAGTATGAAATCTGTGGAGTGATTAAAAAATTAGTTTTAATTCACTTCAACTGAAGTGTATGTAATCTTTTGACTTCAACTCTAGATACATTTTGGTATTTCCTTTTTTATATAGTATATTTGAATACTGCACCTGTTTAATTGCACATGCTGGAAAATCTCACCTGTTGTAATTTAGTCTATCCACTGGGAACTTACAAGTTGTAGTTATTTTTAATTATTTATTTATTTGTTTATTAATTAAATGTTTTCAATTTAACCTAGGAAACAATGGTGTGGTTTTGTTTTTTACAAATTTGCAATTGTGATTTCAGTGCCATTTTCAGAATTCATGAAATCCATTTTCAAAAATGTTTGGGAATGGAAATTAGCTTAAAAGTCATGGAAATTAATTGGTTGAAAAGAGTGGGAACCCTGATGCTAAAATAATTGAAACTATTTTATTAATTTATATATTCATTTAATTTCACACCAGTCTACACTCCATACCCCATAAATGCGAAGCAAAAAAAAAACAGATTTTTGATAATTTTACAAATTTTATTAAAAAGAAAAAACTGAAATATCACACTGTTATAAGTATTCAGACCCTTTGCTATGACACTTGAAATTTAGCTCAGGTGAATCCTATTTCTCTGGATCATCTTTGAGATGTTTCTACACATTGATTGGAGTCCACCTGTGGCAAATTCCATTGATTGGACATGATTTGGAAAGGCACACACTTGTCTATATAAGGTCTCACAGCTGGAAATGCATATCAGAGCAACAACCTAGCCATGAGGTCAAAGGAACTGCCTGCAGAACTCAAAGACTTTTGTTGAGGCAGAAGGCTACAAAAACATTTTGGCTGCATTGAAGTTTCAAGGTCCAAGAGCACAGTGGCCTCCATAATTTTTAAATGGAAGAAGTTTGGAACAACCCGGACTCTTACTAGAGCTGGGGAGAAACTGAGCAACTAGGGGAGAAGGTAAGCGATTTTGGTAAGAGAAGTGACCAAGAACCCGATGGTCTCTCTGGTTGAGCTCCAGAGAACATGTGTGGAAATGGTAAATGGTCGCCTTTTTAATTCAAAGCGCTTCACACTGCATCTCTTCACCCATTCACAGACCAATAACGGTAGAGCTGCCATGCAAGGCGCTAGCTAAACTTGGGGTTCAGCGTCTTGCCCAAGGACACTTCGGCATGTGGAGTCGTGAGGGCTGGGAATCGAACCACCAACTCTGCGATTCGTGGACAACTCACTCTACTACCTGAGCCACAGCAGCCCACAAATGGGAGATACTTGCAGAAGGACAGCCACCATTGCAACACTCCACCAATCTGGACTTTATGGCAGAGTTGCCAGAAGGAAGCCTCTCCTCCGTGCAAGACACCTGAGAGCCTTTAAACAATGTCCCATGATAGAGAGTGCTTCCAGGGTGGAGTATAAACTTAAGGTACTCTATGGTCAAGGGTTCATAACAGTCCAAAAAAACAAAAAGCTAAATAACCATGGCAGTCTTATTAATTAAAAAAAAAAAAAAAAAAACTTTATTTTCACATGGTTTAATACAAAAGGTAAAACAGATGTCCTACACTGAGCCTTCCTCAGGGAGAGTAACAAACAAACTTCACACAGGTGAGAGCAATATCATTATTTAGTAAGTCACATAATCAACTTGTTTACTGTAGTGTTAAGCATTTGCTGTTGTTACGTGTTTTATTACTCAAAGGGAATATTACAAATAATGAACTTAACAAAAGTACAGAAATACAACCACATATAACACACACACAAACTAAATTAGATGGAAAACTTTACATTGTAGACATTCCAACCTATTGATAACATGAGTAGTTTTACAATGAGGTTTGATAGAATATTTTTATATATATCTAGAAGAGTTTTTTTCTTGTACTACATTATCGCAATGATTGCATCGATGACATTTAAAACAACCCTTAGGTTTATCCCCTAACCAATGATTTTCATGTGTGGGTGGTTGGTAAATGTGTACTAATCTAAGCATTTTTCTAATTCTTAGATTTATTTTCAATCTTGCTCTGGGTCACAAATTGTATGCAGTCTTTGAAATTGTCCAAGCGGCATGTTTTGTATCAATTTAGGAGGATGGAAACTGTTGGCATGAAGAACCATATTTCTATCAGTAGATTTCCTAAATATTGATGTATGTAAAAAGCCTTTTATTTTTACTAATTGCAAGGTCCAGAAACTCTAGGGGATATTGTACTCTAGGGATAATTTAACATTTGAGCCAGTACTATTAAGATACTGGTGAAATTATATTAGATCTTCCTCTGAACCCAAACTAAATAGGATAGCGTCATCAATGTAAACCCCCAAGAGATGATATTATCTAAAAAACTATTGGACGAAAGCCTGCTTGGAATTTGCAAAAAGGGCACCTAAATGACTCAGACTGTGAGAAACAAGATTATCTGGTCTGATGAGATGAAGATTGAACTGTCTGGCCTCAATTCCAAGCATCATGTCTGGAGGAAACCAGGCACTACTCATCACCTGCGCAATACCATCCCAACGGTGAAGCATGGTGTTGGTAGCATTATGCTCTGGGGGAGTTTTTCAGCAGCAGGGGCTGGGGGACTGGTCAGAGTTGAAGGAAAGCTGAATGCAGCAAAATACAGAGAAATCCTTAATGAAACCCTGGTCCAGAGCACTCAAGACCTAGGCCAAAGGTTCACCTTCCAACAGGACAATGACACTAAGCACACAACCAAGACATCGCAAGAGTGGCTTAGTGACAGCTGTGAATGTCCTTGAGTGGCCCAGCCAGAGCCTGGACTTGATCCCAATCGAACATCTCTGGAGAGACATGAAAATGGCTGTCCACTGATAGTCCCCATCCAATTTGACCGAGCTGAGAAGATTTGCAGTGAAGAATGGCAGAAAATCCCCAAATCCAGGTGTGCAAAGCTTGTCGCATTACACCCAAAAGACTTGAGGCTGTAATCACTGCCAAATGTGCTTCAACTAAGTACTGAGTAAAGGGTCTGAATACTTATTTCAATGTGATATTTCAGTTTTTTCTTTTTAATGCATTTTCAAAGTTATCAAAAATCTTCTTTGTTTTTTTTTTTTGCTTTGTCATTATAGGGTATGGAGTGTAAATTGATGCAAAACAAAGCATATTGGCATATGGCTGCAACATAAACAAATTGAAAAAATGAAGGTGTCTAATACTTTCTGAAATGTGTGTGTGTGTGTGTGTGTGTGTGTGTGTGTGAATGAGTGAGAGAGAGAGAGCAACTTTAAATTAGATCAAAGGCCATGTGTGGGTTGTTTACATTTGTATTTGAATTAACAAGCATGTGGTTGGCTCATTTGAACATTCCATCAATTTAAGTATATGGGGTTTTCCTAGTTTTATTATTATTTGCTGCACAAAAACCGTAAGACTGAGTCATTGGAAGCAACATGGCACACTGTTCCAGATCAGTCTGAAGGTCTGTACCAATGTGGATGTAGCTTCAGAGTTAGTTTTCAATTTTGATCTTGGTTTATTTTTAAATGACCCTAAACCAAGTTTGTACAATAACAGTAATTAATAAATATTAATACATTACAGGCATCTCCACTCTTAATGTTTTGGAGGCACAAGTTTTACAAGTGTCCTATACAAAAAAAGTTACAAAGTATCACTGATTTCTGTAGATTGACGACTACAGTTTGGTCCGTTTCCTGCCTTTTGATCGTACTGATGAGGAGGGCATCAACATCGTCCTGCAGCACATTGACTTCTCCATTCAGTATGGTGAAGACTTGGAGTTTAAAGAGCCCAAGGTTTGAGCGTAGGATCACTGCGATACTCCATTATGAAATATATACAATACTCAAATTATAACACATTTTTCTTTCTCTCTAGGAAGTTGATGAGGAACCCAGTAACACAAATTTTGATGAGTTCTTCCAAGACCGAGTGGACTCTTGAGTGTTTGTGGGGACAATTTAGCTTCATGCAGGACTAAGTTAGGAATGTGTTTGACTGTTCTGATTCAAGTGCATTTAAGAAATGGCTTCACTTATTACAAAAACATCTTGTCGCTTTCATAATGTCATTGTTTGAAGGATTCAACCCTACTACTTTGCCATGCCTCAATCTTAGCAGAGTTTTATCAAATGTTATCTTTTTTAGAATTGTATTTATTTTTGCAATAAAAATGTGCAAATGACAAATGTGGTGTTTCACGTTTAGGATTTTGTAATCATTACATTCTGTCCATTTCTTGATGGGCATTTTTGGGTGAACCATTCTTTTATATGAAAATTCTCATTTACTCACCCTTATGCCATCCCAGATGTGTGTGACTTTCTTCAGCAGAACACAAATGAAGATTTTAGAATATTTCAGCTCTTTTAGTCCATACAATGCAAGTGAATGGGTGCCAAAATTTTTAAGCTCCAAAAATCAAAAGTCTGAATAAAAGTAGTCCATATGACTCCAGTGCTTAAATCAAATGTCACCAGAAGCAATTTGATTGGTGTTGGTGAGAAACAGATCCATTTTAATTCCAGTTTTAATATAAATTCTCCTCCCTGCCAAATCTCTTCTTGTGTTTTTGGTAATTCACATTCTTCATGCATATGCCCCTACTGGGTAGGAAATAGAATTACCATACAAATTGACTTAAATATTAATCAGTTTTTCAACCACACCTTTCATACTGCTTCAGAAAATATTGATTTAACAACATATGGATTGATTTTATACTGCCTTTATATGATTTTTGGAGCATCAAATATTTGGCACTCATTCACTTGCATCGTATGGACCTACAGGGCTGAAATATGCTTCTAAAAATCTTAATTTGTGTTCTGCAGAAGAAAGTCATACACATCTGGGATGGCATGAGGGTGAGTAAATAATGAGAGACCGTTCATTTTTGGGTGAACTATTCTTTTAAAATGTCCCTGGTATGCTTCACAAATGTTGTCAAGGTAGGCAGCTCACTAGGTTTTGAGACACAACCTGTGCCATCAAAGTCTTTTTGAATAATAAAAAAGAACTTGGTTTTGTGGCACTTTGTGCCTGTTTATATCATTTTAAAAAATGGACATGCCTGTATGAATGATGTTCAAACAAATTCTAAAGAAATAGAGGTAGTACAGAAGCACTGGGAAACAGAACGGCAGCTAAGCTGAAGCTCTTTGGCGCCCTCACTGGTCATTCTCGGATGTTGTACTGGAATCTCCTCCGTAGACACTTCCTGTATCGTTGTTGGGTGGGATAGCGGAAGCTTTGACAAATTTTTCCCTGCCAACTTTGGGACATATTTGACCAAAATGCCGGTAAGAAATCTTTTAAGTTTTACAGTTTTAATTATAGAAGTATTTGTGGGCCTTTTGAGCAGTTGTGTCGCGTTTAAAAACAAGCTAACTAGAAAAATGTGTTCGCATTAATAGCAATGCAGCTAACCAAAAAATGCCATCTTACTCTTGACCATTTTACAAATACATGTTGTATTATGTTTCATTTCGTCACTTGTTATTGCTAAAGCTATACAATTGCTATACATACAAGAGAGAAATATGTTGTTTGAAATGAACAATCGCATCTGGATGTGATGCAAACCACTAGATTTTATCAGCTTTATTCTGTGCAAAGATCACCTCTTCTTTTTTTTAAAGAACATTTCACATATCCAAGTAATAATGCTTTATGTTTTTGAAATCCCCCGCTCTCTGCAGGCTTACCACTCAAACCTGATGGATGCAGACACCAAAATGGTGGGGAATATGGCATTACTGCCTCTCAAAACACAGTTTAAGGGTCCTGCTGCTAAAGAAAGTAAGATGCAAGTGTTTGATTTATATGCATACATTTACTTTGCTTGACATTACTTGATTGGCAGTACTGTGAGATTTGGAACATCATTAGTGCAGAGTTTTGATTTATCGGCTGTTTCCTTCCTGTTTCTGTGTTCAGCCAAAGACACAGATATTATCGATGAGGCCATCTACTACTTCAAAGCCAATGTTTTCTTCAAGAACTATGAAATTAAGGTAAGGGACGACTGGCTATGTAGCAGCTCATACAGGAAATTTAGAGAGCTTGAAAATGTACTTGCATGCATTAACATGTGCTGAGTTCGGAATGGCATACTAGTACCATCAGGGTTGGTGGGGTTACTTTTGAAATGTATTCCACTACAGGTTACAGAATACATGTTATAAAATGTAATTTCTAATGTATTCCATTAGATTACTCAAGTTCAGTAACCTAGTCTAAATACTGAAGCACTGGTAGATTTTTTTTTTCCACTTTTTTTGACTATAAAAACTCTTCCAGTACATTAAGACAAAATACACGTCAAAAAACCTAAATATCTTATGCAGTGTTGTTTCTAAAACAAGATTCATCAAATTATTCTTGTTTTAAGGATATTTAGATATTTCAACAAGGAGACAATACAAAAATTATTATCAAGGATACAGTTTTTGCCCTAATATCAAAGGTCTTACTAGAAAGAAAGAAATAATAATCTAACGTGAATTTTCTTGATAAAAAAATAAATATGATCTTGCCTGTTAAAATGTGCGTGTAAAATGACTAGAAATAGCATTTTAGCTCAGTGTAAAGCTGGCAATTTACACAAAAGGTTTATTTCTATTTCTTCTGCTCAAAACTTACTTCAAACCAACTTCTTTGTCTGCTCGTATGAATGTAACTCTTCATAAGAAATTGTTTCACCGCTGTTTAAACACACTTTGGATCACTTCATTTATATGTATAAATGTTTTCCATCTGAAAGGACTAAATATTAAATGAAACAAATGACAATAAAATGCAAAGTAATCTCTTCAGTAATCAAAATACTTTTTGAATGAAACAGATTTCTAATGACCAATGATTTAAATTGCAACTGTAGTGGACTACAGTTACTTATATGTTGTATTTTAAATACGTATTCCATTTCTCCCCAACACTGAGTGCCATACTACTCTTACTTCTGCCATATCTGTCTGTGTGGTACTAGTATGCCATTCCGAACTTAGCCCATGCATTCTCATTAAATCTTCTACCTGGTTATATTGTTTCATCCTGCTTCTACAGATTTTTCTAGATAAATGTCATTGCTAAGGGAAAGATCTGTTCTTCTCTCTGCTTCGTAATAGATTATTAAAGGATTATTCCGGGTTCAATGCACATTACGCTCAATCGACAGCATTTGTGTTATAATGTTGATTGGCGCACTTAAACTAATTCTTCTGTTCAAGCTTGTGTATTATTTTAGCTGTAAAGTTGTTTAAATCGTAATTTTTTTACAGCCGTTTATGGTTTGGTAACATTAAATTGTCATGGCAACAAAGTTGTAAAATTGTCTCTAATTTTACACAGAAAAGGTTAGCAATTGATATTATCAGACTAAAATCTTGTGAATATACTTTTGAAATACTTTTGAGTTTTTTAACATTTAAAAATTGGCCCCCGTTCACTTCCATTGTAAGTGCCTCACTGTAACCCAGAATTTGCTTTGGGACAAGTCAAAAATATTTTTTGTGGTAATCAGTATTTTGCCACAAATGCTGTAGATTTAGCTTAATTTTTATGGAACCTGGAATATTCCTATAAATTGTTCTGAAAACCATTTACATACGAACCTATGCACATAATGTTCCTTTTTACTGGTAGTGTTGAGTCAATAGTGCTCTTTGTAGATTAAAATCAATGGCCAGTATATAATAAAATTTTAGGATGCAAATAAGATGTATACCAATTTGCTGACTATAAACAAAAATTATTTTACAATATTTAATAACAGAAATTTTGCATAATTCACTGACAAAGCTCTTTTGCCGCTCGGCCAATCAAACACGGTTATAAGTTGCTTCCGCTTATCTTAAAATGGCCAAATGTTGGCCATAACTACTCTTTATCTAATAATGCTGAGTTTAAGTTGATCATCAAATGCCACCTTGTAAGTTCCTGTTGTTTCTTAATGACATTTATGTTTTTGATAGAATGAGGCTGACCGAACTTTGATCTACACCACTCTTTACATCTCTGAATGCCTCAAGAAGCTCCAAAAGGTAACTACATTGAATCAAATGAGCTTCATTGTATATTTGCATAAACATTCAGTGATTGATTGTTTATCAGTTGCATGACATGATTGTGTCTTTTAACCTTCTTAATTAACTAACTACACCATTCTAAACTATTTACAGTGTAGTTCAAGGGGCCAAGGAGAGAAAGAGATGTACACGCTGGGAATCACCAACTTCCCGATCCCTGGAGAACCTGGCTTTCCCCTGAATGCAATGTATGCTAAACCCTGCAACAAACAGGAGGAAGGTATTGGCCAATACATTCAACACTTAATAGGTTCAGGTTGTTGGATTAGGATATAGCTGCAGGTATTGTTCCAAAAAGGGGCGGTTGCTCAAAAAACACTATTGAAGATATACGGAACCCCTTACCTAACTATGAATGGAAGTGATGCCCCCTTTTGAAGTTGGTGCAACCCCTTTTTGGAGTTACACTGCCCTCTTGTGGATATTCTGCCCCCATTTGGAGGTCTTAGGCCTGCAGCTACACCTACTTGGGTTGTTGTGCTCTGGCTTTCATTATGATCAGTTGATGATTTAAATGATGATCACCGACTTGAGCTAGATATTGTTTTTTTTTTCCCGGAACAGAAACAATGAGGGCATACCTGCAACAAATTCGACAGGAGACAGGATTGAGATTGTGTGACCGTGTGTTTGACCCTCAGACAGACAAACCAAGCAAAGTAAGGCAACATTTAAAATCAGTCAAATCTAGTTTGAGAAATGATCACCTCAAAATTAAAAGACAAAAAGAAAGCATATTTTGGATTTTTTAATAATTATTACTAAGCACATATTCCCTACAAAGTCTCATTACTTTAATGTAAACATTTATTTCTCTGTAATGCAGTCAATAAAGTCTTCCTGTAAAGACGATGCTTTTTAATTAGCCTTTTTATTCAAAAATGCACTTTTGTGTTATTATTTTGAGGTGAATTATAACTAGTATGATTCACTCTAGTAGCATCTTAAGTATCTTCAGTGTTTTGGACCTTAGATTGTTTTTTTTTTTTCCCTGAGGTGCTTTGGAGAATACTTTTTCCAAAATAAATGATAAAAATTCTTCTAATGTGATTTTATTTTTCAGTGGTGGGTGTGTTTTGTAAAGAAACAGTTCATGAACAAAAGTCTGTCTGCACCTGGCCAGTAAGAAGCATCTCAGGATCTCTCTTGGGACGCGAATGTCATTTTTCATTGATGTTTGTTTTTTCTTCAATGTGTGCGACTGTGTTCAACCAGATTCTGTAGAAGATATTTTTTTTAACTGGTGATATCAAACATATTTGATTTCCGGCCTGTCATACATAATGTAAAATAGGAGCAGATCAAATAAAATCGATTAAAGACAAAGTGTCTCTTGCCATAAATTAACTTGTACTACTAATACACTTGGAGCAGATGGAGTTCATAGGAATGTCTTTATTTATTATCTGTACTTATTAGGCAAAGAGCATTGTAGCAGGAAATAAATGTGACATTGCTCTACATTTAGCGCCCAATTGGTGACAAGGACCATACAAGTTGAAGAAAGGTCAGTCATCACACTTTAAAGCCAGTAAATCAAATGAAAATTTGACACGGGCTAAATTGAAAATGTACAGCTCTTTGCTCAATATCTTTGTCTTCTGAACAATAGGAAATTAAACATGCAGTTGTACACAACACCAAACAAATAATTTTGCTTAGACAAAATCTTTAAATCATGTGTTGCCAGGACTCTTATGCACCTTTTGAAGTTAATGAGGTAACTGCTTTTTGCATTAAATAATTAAGACATAAACCACAGGACATAGGCAAGACTGTGAAGAAAAACATAAGAACAAACAGATATGTAAGACAAATGCTACATTTTAATGAGCAATTACAAGATGAGGCCTTGGTAAACAGAGTGAACAAAGAGACTACAGCCATAAATGAGGTTACAAAACTAAGTGTGGGGGAAAGATCACATACAATTGACTCGACCGATAAAGCTATGGTACAATACATATTTACATACACAAAAAATACAGCTTTTGAGCTTACCATTTATACAAAAAAATATTGTGTCTCATGCAAATATCGAACTTTTTGGTTTGTCCAAGAGGATTCCAGATGTTGAGATTGACTTGACATCACTGAATAAAATGTTCCTTTCTTACAGGAGAACAACTTAAGGCAGAAGAGAAATAGATGGCCCTTGTTGAGAGACACCTATGGTATTGTTTTAAGGGAATAGGGCTGTTTGACGTGACATGTTCACACTCTGACAATCAACCTCTACTGGTACCATAAATGCACAAAACACTCCAGAATTGCATAAAAGACTTTGTTCAAAATTGATGGCTCAGTGGCAGATAAAAAAGCGAGTCAAAACAAGTGTCATGCAATACATTTCATCATAATTAAGATAATAAATAATCCAGACACACTAGAGGATGGGGGGAAATAGGCAATAACAAAACGTGCTAAAATTCACACATTCAGAAAAAAAATGTTATTATAATCCTATGGTTGCTTTTCTTTGATTTCACTAACTGGTGCAACCGGCTGTCGAGAAGTGAAATGAAAGTATCTGAGGGAGGATTGTTAGAATTTGATTTAGGCAATGAAGCATTATCACAAAAATTTGATAGATAATATCAGTTGAATCTATTAAATTTATATGAGCTTTTAATAGTTTTTCAAATCAACACAGAAACAGGAAAATAAATCCAACTGACATTTCTGTTGAGTTTGACCAAGATATGAAACTGATGGGAACTGATACTATATTATATGTACTTATAAACGTAACAGTGATGAGGCCCCTAGTCGAATGCCATCTCTTGGCTTTTTCTCACACAGCGGGCAACTTTCCTCTTGAACTCACCATTGGGATCCTCTCTCCACTCTTTCTGTAAGCCAAACACAAACAGTACCACTTACAGTCATTTCTGCAGAGGAAAAGAAGCTGCTTTACTAGAGATTTTGTATTCACTAGACTTACAGCAGCATCCACATTGGCTGGTGAGTCACCATTGGGGTCGGCTAACATGGAGATAACACTAATCATGATTGTCTCTACAGTGTGGATGGGCAGCCAACGCTCCTCAGGTTTCTCATAGCCAAATTTGTCCTCTCCTGGTTCATGTAGGATGGAAATGCACACATCTCCATTCTTCGCAACTGAAGTTATAAAGAGATGAAGAATATTATCAGTATCAGCCAGCTGCAGGAGATGTTACCTTACACTGAGATACGTACTCACCATTAGGATGCCAAATCTCAGTAATAAACTTCATCTTGGGAGGCCGAAGTGGGTAATCATGAGGGAAAATAAGATTTGCCTTAAAAAATCCACCCTCACTACAAATCAAAAATAGAAAACATGAGAACTACTTTTTGGATCTGTTTCAGAGGAAGAGAACTGCTTTGGAGAAGACAAGATTAGTAAAGTTGGCATTGATATAGCTAAACCCAAGCACCACATGGCAGCCGACAGCACTGGTACTTACAATAGAGTGTCCTGTGGGCCAATCACGACAACCTCCCACTGGTAGATATCATCATCATCAATAAGACCAGCAGAAAAACCTTCCACTGGGTTTTTGTTGAGCTCTGTAAAATCAAGACACAATACAAGCATGCTTTGCATTAGCATCATAGAGCTCTAACATTTTAGGAATAGGGATGTTCTCTGTACTGATGAAGTGTTCATTACGTGTTTTTCAAATAATAATAATCAAAAGAAAACTTGTGAAAACAAGGCATATGTTGATGTTTTGTTTCCCTGCTTGCAGATTAATTATTTGTCCGTGACACACTAAATCGTTTTAGTGTTTAGACAAATTTCTTAGTTTTTACTATGTATTTCATACTAAACAGTAACTAAATAAACTGACAAATTTGGAAAAAATATTATAATTTTCTTTAGCTGGAAGGCCCAAGCTGTGTGATCAACATGCTTGCATCTCACCAACTTATTCAGCTAGCATGCTAGCAAAGCCTTCTGACCTTATTACTTTGCAAGTGTAAAAACGAAACTTATATGCTCTTACATAAAACACTGACATAATCGGCATTGTTACACACCATGTTGTCTGCAAAAAGGATGTGCTGAAAATAAGAATGAAATAGTAAAAAAACATACTAGTGTTGTTTTGTACTCTTTGTGCTAACAGTTAGCAACCTACCTGCTAGCTGTTTTCGCAAAAGCAGGGCCGATTGCTCAGTCATTTTATTTAAACAAATTTCAACAAAATGTACAATGTCGCCAAAGAAAATAAAACGAAATGATGTCACAGATATCAATGTTGCAGTCAAAATTGTGCAAAACGGAGCTGTTTGGCTTCTGGAGTGTATTTGAGGTCTACTTCACATGCGCCGACAACAGATCCATGTCATACCAACCAAGCGGCTGTGTCTAATAACGTAGTGTGCTCACTACTTAGGGTCTTCTTCTTCTTGTTAATGGCCATTCACTCCTAGGAGCATTACCGCCACCTACCGTATTTTATATCCTACATCCTTTTGCCTAAATACATGATGCTTGATGCATGATTGATTTTTGACGGGAATGACTACGAGGTTGTGAGGGATAGACGATCAGTAACTTAAATGGACTGTACTGAAGTTTAGTGTTTTTGGATTGCTTACAAAACATTGAAAAATTATATATTTTAAAAACATTCAGTAGACCAAAAAAATAATAATAAATCGAGACAACAAGAGTTGTGGACAATCAGATACGATCTAGATAGAAGCTTTATGCATCTTTATAGCCAGCTGTGCACGCCACTGAAGAGATGGTCTATCCTGCCTCGTTTTCATTCCCATTAAAAATCAAAGATGGCACTACTTTGAATAAGAGGCGGGGAAGCCCTGTCAGCAGAAGGATGGACGGAAGGGTAACATCTCCCCTCCTAGAACACTGTGGCTTGAATAGGGGAGTAGTCAAGCCAGAAGAGGAGGGCGTGGCTGGGCCTTGAGGATGCATGCTTGGCATTGAATTGTCCTAATCAGCCAGGGGGGGGATAAAGAGGAGCCGGAGGCACCAGTTCATAGGAGAGAGAGAGAGAGAGACACACGTGGCTGCTGTGTATGACTGTGGTCCAGTTCACGTTTAACAGCCATTGCTAACTCTCCTAAGCAATTCCTCACGGTGAATCCCCGCCACCATTTTGGATGTCTGTTCCACTTCGTTCAGTGAGTGAGGGAAGTTTCTGTTGATAAACACTTAACCCCTCGATTATGACCGACGAAGTGAGCCTACTTTGATGTATTCTTCAGGCAGCTCCATATCCTACAAGGCAACTCGACTGTGACATGACAGCAGACTGCGCTTAGAAAACACCACCCCCACACAACTTACAATAAATCTCAGAAAACATTGTTTTCTCATGTGCAAAAATCCCTAAATAATTCCACAAATTGACGTCAGCCTTCAACGTGCTCCAAGTGATAAAGGGTTTAGGGTGTTCGCAGTTGTTTCCCGTGACCTTTTTAAAATAAAAAAAGGGGGACAGCAAGGCTACAGTCGAAGAGGTATCTAATGCTTTAGATGTGAACAGCCATTTAGACTGCAGTTATGGGCATCTAGCGTAGGCTACAAAATTTCTGAGTCATCAACATTACGAGTCATATGCGCATAAAATGCTGTACTTGTTCATGATGCCCCCCAAATGCTGGCTAGGTAGGTAGCTAACTAGGTTTTGAGACGCAGCCCAAGCTAACTGGTCCAAACACCCACCACTTTTGTTAATCATACTGCTGATAATGTTTTTGTGTCAAAAATAAAATTAGAATTAAACGTCCAAGTATCCAAAGTTTTTAATTAATATAGGCATGTCTTAATAAACAATATTATTAATACATTGTATATTAATAATAAGTTGATTTTAATTTATACACAAAAAATATTTTCAGATTTACACATTTCAGTTTATCAAAAAATGTAATTCTACTTAAATTAATTGAAGTAATCTTTAGTGAAAATCTATATTTTAAGTTTTATGAATGTAATTAAATTCGACTGTTATTATGCTATGAAATTAAAAAGCGTAAATCTTAAAAATAGTCTTGAAATATTTTAAGTGATTTTAATGTAATAATTCTAAAGCTTGGAAATCCTTTAAAATCTAGAAAGTTTATTAAATCTTTTGAATGTCTATCTATAGTGACATTCTGTGAAATTAAAATTAAGTGTCTGCATGTTTAATTGATTTAATATGCAGAAATCATATCAAAACATCAAAATAAGCAGTTCAATAAATTAACTGCTCGTGCTGCATGTTGGGTCTGTATTAGAATGGTATATGATGAATTGCATACGGCATAAAAACTTTTTATATGTAATGACAACTAAAATACACAAGGTGGCATACCGTGCTCACATGGAATTTGTCCGCAAACGTCCCCAAAGTAAAGAACACGTTGTGGAACAGTGTTTGTGGAGTATTGTTAGAGTTCACTGTTGTTTTAGTTAATATGCTGTATCAGGTTCTCAAATAGCTTAACACAACAAACCTGATTGCCTTCAAATGAATCTGAGAACATCCTTTTTTCTTGAGAGCTTTACAAACGGCCTGACATGCCAGATTCTAACTACCTTTTTTGCAGAACCATAAAAGGCAAACATCTGGCTCACAGCCAAGAGGCTGATACCAAACATAGACTGAATATGGGAAAGATTTGTTAGCAACTACATTCCACATCTGTGAAACTCAAACAATGAGATGGTTTTCTGAGTAAACAGCCACACTCCGGTATCAAAAGCTGGACTTTTTGTAGAGTTATTGGCTGTTTTCTCTGATGGCACATGCATTGTAGAGGGGGGTACCGCACTGATCTATATATAGATCAGTGGTATACCCCCACATTTGTCTGTCTGACTCCATGGTTACCACTGATTTGTAATATACCTTATCTTTTGTTGATATGTTTTTGCATTGCAACAGTCACCTTACTATCTTAAACAGAGGAAAGATGGTACACTGAAAGAAATCGCATCCGCATAATCTTATGGAACGATCTGACTCGTCTCATTAACTACAAGGTGCCTTGTCACTGATACAAACAACTCAACTCATTGCATTTAAATCAGAACAGGCCAATTCCATAAACAAGCAGAAAGAACAGACAATTTCTTTGTTTCATGACGTACTGAATGCTCAGATCAAAAATCCTGATAGTTGTAACTATATTCTCTTTTGTCCTGTGCAAATTCTAGTTGTTAAATAGAATTTCTGAATATAAGAACATCTAAAACCCCTTATTGTAATGGATTTAATAAACACAAAACTCTTTCACGTATAGCTAACTGGAACCATTACAGACAGTGGCAGAAGACATAAATGGTAAATAAAAATGGTCTGCACTTATATAGCGCATTTTTCTAACCTCAGAGGTTACCAAAGCGCTTTACACTGTGTCCCAATCACCCATTCACACACACACACACACACACACACACACTCATACACCAATGGCGGCAGAGCTGCCATGCAAGGCGCTAGCCTGCCATCAGGAGCAACTTGGGGTTCAGTGTCTTGCCCAAGGACACTTCAGCACGTGGAGTCGTATGGGCTGGGATTCGAACCACCAACCCTGCGATTAGTGGCCGACCTGCTCTACCACCTGAGCCACAGCCACCCCGATAAAGTGCATCAAAATGGCTTGACACTTCATTGCAGAGCAATGAGATGCAGACCAAGCTTCTTTTTTCTATCCAAAGCCTGCTGCAATTAATGTGTCAATCAAGAGGTGTGTGATAAATAGGCTATTACTGGCTCAGCTGACCTTTTAGTGAATGGAATACATTACACAAGAGAAAATATTTGTTTAGCCTCTATAAAGGTTGCTGATTGTTATTGTAGCAGTTCATGCCTTTTGGCGTAGTTGATTTTCATACTGATTTTCATAAATACTTTTTTAAGGTTCTAATCAAATTATCTTTTAACATTATATATTTGGATTGGCAACACATGCAGTCAGTTCGCTTTCATTGTATGCAGAAAAGATGTAATGAAAGTAATGGTGACTGAGACTAACAGACTGCCTTACATCTCTTTTTTCAGTGGTCAAGGACTATTTTGAAACTGTTTGGAACATTTTTTTTTTTACCAAAGAATAAATCAGTACAATTAAGGCTAGTTTGGGAGGAAAGCTTCTGGATGAATGAGATTTTAGTCTGGAAAATAACTCTTCACTTGCAACTGTAAGACATCTTGACTGATGGACTGTGAATCTGAGCTGTCAGATTATGCTGATTGCCATTTTTATTTCCATGACCTAAATAAACTTTAATGGTACCAAGGGATGTTAGTGTACATTAATATTTAGAAGCCTTTTGTATATTCATTAAAAAGTGCTGTAACTATGGCAAATAATGAATGTTTCTTGCAATCTCATATTCCAAGTAATACTGGAAAGAATCACATTTGACTTGAATCACAAGCGACATGGAATGCACCTTCTTATCTCCATGACAACCTAGCCTTGGCAAAACTAATTTAGCTGTTTCATATATTTTTTTATCTGAGCCTATGGTGTTGCAAAATGGTTGCAGACCCTGGGTCCAAGTTAATCTTCTGATTTGTCATTCCAATCCTCCTCCTCATCAGTGAAACAGTGTGCAGTAATTGGCCTTATCTCTCGTGTCCAAATATAAGCTTTCTCTCCAAATGATATCTGGGGAACTGTCAAGGACAGTGTGTACCTCTAAGCCACATATCTTTAGAGAAGGTAGATACCTCTAGAAGGTATCTTTTTCTTGTTAGATTTAGTTTGCACAAATCAAACAAGAAAACGTTTTCAGGTTTGGTTGCATGACTACATGTTTAAATGTTTAATCAGTCAGACACATGTAAGATAGGTTAATTCACTTTCTTAATTAAGAATGAGCTGGCAGAGAAGTTATCCACCCAACCTGCCCTTATAACTTGAGTGAAGAAGCCTGTTAATTTTGAAGTTTATACACCATCGTTTGAACCAAAACACACAACAGAACAGGGATCTCCTAAGCATGAAGATCGTTGATGTAGTTTGACCAATAATCTATTTAGCTTTAGTTAAACAACATGACAGGTTTGTCTGTGTGTGTGCTTGTAAGACTTTGATAGCATTCCTAGAAAAATAAAATCTTTGTCTTTGTCACAGTTCCGGTGAGTTTGTCAGTTTGATCTATTTGTTTTGTTATTTCTTTATAGCCGGTGCTGGTTTCTTCACTCTTTGCCAGCCCAGTTGTAGTTACAATTTATTGTAAAGTAATCCTTTAAACTGCACCTCTGCTCTTATGTCTCTTTGTCTTGCTTTCTGATAGAACAATCTAGCCAGTATGGACCAGTGAAAGAAACTATGCTTCGCTCCAACCTGTCTCAGCAGGGAGCTTTACTGCAATGTCACAGCTCGCTGAGCTCACCTCTGTCGTGAAACAACTCTGCCAATCTCCTTATGCTGGTCACACTCACTGGCTCTGGCAGTTCCCCACATTTTTGGACATCAGAGGCTTGTATCCATCCTTCAACCCCGTTCTCAGGTGAGGCGGAATCCTGCAGGACTTTCCTTTCACAATGTTCCTTGTCCTTCACATAACAGCCCTCCTCTATCCTGTTGGAGACAATGAAGGTGGCTCACGTATCACACTCCACACCGGAAGGGCCAGTGAATGGGGGACCGGCACGTGGGACAACAGACTTTCTTGTTGCGCTTCATTTCACACCTTCTCCACAGAGCTCAGCCGAGTGTTCGATTGCTCGGCTCAAGTCTGGGAGGCAACATGGGTCTTATCCGGACTGTCTCAGGGAGATTGGCGAGTGGCAGATTATGCGACCTGAATTATTGATTTCCAGAACCTGGATGCTTTGTGCAAGTGGAATGATCATGCCATGTGGAACCGGTATCTGCATGGGCTTTCTGACGACATCCAGGACGAAAAGAAATCCCTTGGATCTGCCTCCACGCTTCGACGATTTGTTGGACCTGGCCATCTGAGTGGATCAACATCTGACTAGCAATCCTACCCAGTCCACAGCTTCAGCCAGGTCACCAGAAACACTGCCCTGGTGGATTCATCCGGAGTGCTGTTGACATACCATGACTTGAGGTCAGTGTTCAGCCAGTCCATGCCGTGACCCTTCCTCCTCATCGCCAGTATATCTGTGCAATTGAATTGCTTCCTGGCACTTCGCCTCCTCTGAGATGTCTGTATTCACTCTCGGCTCCTGAGAGGGGGGTCATGAACAGGTATATCAATGATTCTCTGGCAGCCGGTCTCATCCGCCCTTCTACATCACCACCAGGGGCGGAGTTTATCTTTGTGGAGAAGAAGGATGGCTTGCTTAGACCATATATAAATTATAGATATAGGTGAAGATATCGTTGTCCTTTACCGTTGATGTCCTCAGCTTTTGAACTATTGCAGGGAGCATCTGCCTTTACGAAGTTGGACCTACACAATGCTTATCACCTTGTTCGGATCAGGAAGGGGGAAGAGTGGAAGATGGCTTTTAACACCCATAGGGGGCACTTTGAATATTTGGTCATGCCTTTCAGATTGGTCAATGCCCTCGCAGTCTTCCAGGGGCTCATGAATGAGACATGTTTGACTGTTTTGTGTTTGTTTATCTAGATATATTCTGATCTTCTTCCAGAATATTCAGGTTCAGCATGTCAGGCAGGTTCTTCAGCGACTGCTTGAGAATTGGCTGTTCATCAAGGCAGAGTAGTGTGCTTTTCATGCACAGTTGATTCCGTTCCTGGGGTTCATCATTTCGTCCGAGGGAATGTGCATGGATCCTGCCAAGGTCAGAGCCGTCTCCGATTGGCCAATTAGGGTTCGCTAATTTGTATCGTAGGTTTATTCAGAAATGTATCCTACTCGTCACACTTGACGCACTGATTTTTGTTGGTCCCCGTGGGCCAAGGATGCATTTTCTAAATTAAAGAAACGGTTTCTATCATGCCTATCCTAGTAACTCCCGACCCTGCATGTCAGTTTGTGGTGGAGGTGGATGCGTCAGAGGTTGATGTTGGTCCTGTCGAAGCGGTCCTGTTGCAGCACTCTTCCTCGGACAGAAAGATGCATCCATGTGCCTTTTTTCTCACTGCTTAAACCAGCAGAATGGAACTATGATGTTGGTAACAGAGAATTGCTGGCTGTCCAGCTGGTTTTGGGCAAGTGGTGTCATTGGTTAGAGGGTTCGGGTGTACCTTCGTGGTCTGGAATGATCATAAGATCATAAGTAGAGACAGGCTCGGTGTACACTATCTTTTTTTACCCTCTTTAATTTCATTCTCTCATATTGCCTGTGCTATGAAAACATCAACCCCGACTCCCTGTCTGGATGTACCGAGGTCAAGACCTCTACCATCCGACTCGATACCATTCTACCTGCCACTCGAGCGGTGGGTATGGTATTGTAAAGGGATTTAGACAGGCAAGGAGGAGGCGAGAACCGGCTTGACAATATAAATAATAGTTTAATGAGAAACTTAAATAAAAGACACAAACATAAACATGACGGTCAGCTGACCGTAAATGATCTCTCTCTTGTCGCACCCCCTTCCGCAGTCAGCCTTTATCCCTCTCGGAGGCTTAATTAGCCTGATAAGCGACCGGGTGTGTATAAACACGACCCGGCCCCGCTCTCCGCCCTGTCACAGGTATCCTGGGAGGTGGAGGCTAAAGTCTGCACTACAAAACACCACATCCCCCGCTACGTGTCCAGTGGGTAGGTTGTTTGTTTCGCGAACAGTTCGGGCGCACATCCTACAGTGGAGTCACTTGTCAGCCAGGGGCGACTTGCACTCATTAGACAGCAATTCTGGTAGTCATCACTAGTGCAGGACATCGCTAGCCGCTTGCCCCGTTTGCATGACTAATGGACAGGTGGAGCGGACGAATCTGGAACTTGAAAAAACCCTGCGCTGTGTGGCCTCCTATAATCAGTCATCTTGGAGCGATCATTTAGTCTGGGTCGAGTATGCCCACAACTCCTTGTAGTCATCGTCTACTGGTTATCACCTTTCCAGTGTTCCTGACTACCACAACACACACACTCGCCTATGGACAGAATCTTCACAGAGGATTCCTCACAGATATGGCAGTGCCGGTTTCTCCACTCTTCGCCAGCCTAGTTGAAGTTAAAATTTATTGTTAAATAATCCTTTGAACTGTTCCTCTGCTCTTGGTTCTCTTTGTCTCACATTCTGACATCTCTTTACAGTGTATTGTCAAATAATTCAGGACTTTTATTCCAATGTAGGAAGGAAAAGGAAATAATTTTGTCCCATCTATTCAGTGAAATTAAATGGTTGATGATTTATGGAATAGCCATCAATTTCATGTCCAGAATTGTGCATACCAAGGATAATTTTTTTTTCACTAATATTATTTTTTAATTGCAGAACATGAAAGATTTACAAATGCAGAATGAAGTGTAACATTTAGAACAATAACAGCAATTATAAAAATAACTAGATAAGTTTTTTTTAAGACCTTTGATGTTGGCTTGTTAAAGCCTTGTTTAAAAAACTTTTGAAGTTTGAAGTGTAAATGTTACAGGCCTTGCAGACAGTATGTGTGGTTGCTAGGATATTCTGGCTAGTTGCTACAGTATTTGCTGCAAGTCTTTTTTGGTTGGTTGATTTGCATTGCTATGGTGTAGCTCCATTCCATCAATGGAAGTCTATGGGAATTATGGGATTTTCAACATCTGTAATGGGAAAACCATAAGCCAAATCAGAAAGAAAAGACATAGCAACCCATATCAGAACATTCTGAAAGTCTTTGCCAAGTTTGGAGGATGTAGCTTGCCTTGAAAGCATTAGGACAAGTTATATTCGACCCTTTTCACACTTCTGGGTTTTGGTATGTGGAAGTAACAATTGCAATCACTGCTTAGCGGTGAATGGGAGTGGATGGGAGACCATGCAAAATATAGATCAAAAATCAAAAGAAAAAAGCCAACATTACAGTATGTTTTGAATTATGAGTCAGAAGAGAGAAGATGGCAAATATACTCTTTAGGCAGCTACATTAGAAACCTTATCACATCTGTGCTAATTATGTTTTTTAAAACTGGTTCCAGGGTAATACATGCATAATTTGATAAAAAATGCAAAAATAAAAAGTTTGCTAGATTTACGCTGCTAAATAAGGCGTAATTACATCATCACAGTCTGTGAAAAGGGTCCGTAGGAAATTTTGGTCTTTGTTTGGAAATTTTCCAAGAACAGAATAACAAGTCAACATAACAAATGAAAAGGGAATTTTGGGAAATAAAATATTAAGCATTTAGAGAAAGAGCTTTGTGATGAGGAGGAGGGCACGGCCGGGGCGTGAGGATGCATGCCCTGCTCTGAGAGAGAGAGAGAGAGAGAGAGAGAGAGAGAAAGAGAGAAAGAGACGTGCATATGTGTTTGTGTTGTTATGTTTCAGTTTAGTCCAGAGTAAAGCTTCCTTCTTTCTCTACCGAACAAGAGGCTTGTCTGCCTCAATTTCAATTTCAATTTTAAAGTACTTTATTGGCATGATTGTGTTTACATACAATATTGCCAAAGCATTAATACACAAAACAGATAATGACAAGACAAATAATAATAAAAAAAATAGTAACAAATAAAAATAAAGATAGAATTAAAATAAGGTGCCAGGTAATGAATCAAATAAAATAAAAACTATAATAACAATATACACTACAATATATAATAAAATAAGCATTTAACAGGACATTATGAACATAAGAGAATAAAAGTACTGTGACTGAAGTACATTAAGGCAGTGATTGGTTTCTGAGGGTGTGCATCTCAAAAATGAATTTTGCTGCAACTGATGCATGATGGTCCTCCCCCAGTAACACCAGCATCTGATCTGTTTCTGATGAACTGGGAAACTGCGGAATGAGGTTTGAGAGTTTTTGGAGGTATTTCTCTCTCACCTCATTTCTCACAGTGAAGGAGAAAGTGTGTCTCTGCTTCAAGCTTCAAATATTTTGTTGGTGTTTTGCTTTTTGGTTTATTTTAATGCAATGCTTCAACTGTTTATTATTTCTGTGGTTTTGCCAATTTCTTCTCATAATTATATTTTCCTTAATTAATAAATGTATTAATTAGAATGCAAATATTTTGATCGGTGTTCATATGTTTAAAACATCTTTCCAGGTTAAGTGTAATTTTTGTCAGTTAAAATATATTAAATGGTCAAAATCAGTAGATTCATTTTATTGCATGTTTAATCAATGAGGTGTTCTTCATCTGGTGTGACGTCGCCCAAAGCTTCTCGCAAAGGGAGGTCAGCTGATCCACAACGATATGACGAAAAGAAAAGTTATTTTTCGGGATTTCCGGAGTCCGTTCAGCCAATGAGCGCATTCCACATGCGGACAGCTAGTGCACTGCATGCGGATCAGCCGAGCGAAGACACGCGATTGGTGCCGATGGTGAACGAGCTTCGAACACCGGCAATGTGCTGCTGTTCATGGGAATGAAACGAGGATAGATCCGACTCCATCAAACGAGAGAGTGTTCAGAGACATCGTTTGTGAATCTAGAATAACATAAGTACTCAAGGATTTCCACTAACTAGCAGTGTACGAATAACTTACGAAGAACAAGAACCGGGTTTGGCTGGGTTTGTAACTTTTCTGTTTTCATTGTATGGCATTTAAAAGTTACCCGCGGCGATCATCGGTTTGTATTGCATTCCAAATCACTTCGTTTTCTCGAGGGTCTGAAGGGCTTGGGACTCTGGACTAAAGGCTTGAAGAAGCCCTTTGGGTTGGTGGGGGTTGAGAATCCGTTCCTAATCAGGCTGTCCGTCCGTCCACGATGGAGAACGCACACACGAAGACCGTAGAGGAAGTTTACAGTCATTTCTCCGTCAACGAGAGCACGGGGCTCGGCCTGGAGCAAGTTAAGCGCCAGCGCGAGAAATGGGGACCGAACGGTGAGTGATTGAGTGAGCGAGCATGCCCCGGCTAATGCTAACAGAGGAATTTAGAATTGGCAGTGAGCATTACTAGAAAGCAAAGATAATGCGGTGGTTTCGCAATGTTGCTTGAGTGGAGGAGCACTTGTTAGGTCCGTTAAAAAGCAGGCGCACATGCGGCGTTATTCATTTCAACAGCCGGCAAGTGTCTGAAATGAAGGCGCGTGACGTTACTGCTGCTCACCACCAGCATGTTTTATTCAACACATCCTGAAATAAGTGCTAAAGAAAACCGGTTTCTTGTTACTTATGACATTTTTATCATTATCAATTGTTTTCTGCCTCCAGCTTGTAAAGCCTTCAAGAAATATTCTAGGTTCAATACAACTAAAGCTCGGTCGTCATTGCAATTTTGATTACCAAAATGGAATAATAAACGAATAATAATATTTATTTGACTCCTCACTCATTTATATATATATATATATGTGTGTGTGTGTAGCAAAAATCGCTTTTAAATTAAGGAATAATGGAAGCGAATGGAGCCAGTCTATAAACATTAAAATACGCATCGTTTCAGACGTTTAGCCACAGGGCATAAACATTGTGTTTACATGATTTTAGTGTGCTAAAATCTCTTGCAAACCTTCTCTATGTAAAGTTATATTAGATATTACAACTTAAACACAGTAACGCTGCTAAAACCTAGATTTTATCACATTATTAATCCATTGTGGTACTTTTAGTGTAATTGCATTTTTTTAAGTAATCAACATTATGCACTCATGCTGTTGATATATCTTAAATTGTATTAAACTCATGCTATTAATATATCTTAAAATGTATTAAACCTGGAATACTCCTTTAATGTATGTTGATGATTTACAGTACTGTATGTAAGGATCTAATGGCAGGAATGAATATTTATTCTTTTCTCTCTCCTTGCTATGAACCTTCGGGTGTCCCACAGAATTGCCTGCGGAAGAGGGTAAAACTTTAAATTTTAAAAAAATAAAATAAGAATTGTTTAACTCATTTTTATGGGTTTTGCACCTTTGTGTCTAGACTTATGCATTGTCTTGTCTTTGTCTTCAGGTAAATCACTGTGGGAGTTGGTGGTGGAGCAATTTGAGGACCTCTTAGTGAGGATTCTTCTCCTGGCAGCTTGCATTTCTTTTGTAAGTACCTACAATGTGGTTGAAAGGTGTAACTGTAAAAATATTTAATTGAAATACAGTAGGCTGTCTGATTGCTGGGTGTAGCATTTAAAAGGCTGATTTTCCTCCTTTTTCTCTCAAAGCAGTATCAACAAAGCCTGTTTCGTAAACAAAAATCGTTGTTCAGCAGAATTTGATAGCGTAGTGATTATTGTCCATGTGATGTCACTGTATTGCAGTTTCAGTTTAATTACATTTTAATAGTTGAGCCATACAATGTTAATCAAGTAGTTATATGGTCAATTGTGGCTTCATTGTATGGTAATGTTGGTTAGATTTTATGTTAATTGTGGTAAATATTGTTAATACTCTGTTGTATGTTAAAGGCTTAGAAAGCAGGGGTCAACTATCATTCCCTACACCATGCAAGACGTGCACCATGCCAAACGATATCGGAGAGGTTCATAAACACTCGGCGTGCAATTTTAATCATGTAACAATATGCAGTCTTGTCATCAGGCTCCAAGGTGATGATGGACAGTAGTCCACTTAGTGGTTCATAAATTATGTCTTTAACACGTCTTCTGGATTGTGTTTCGCTGCTGGCATGGGATGCCTCGTGCAAGTTCAAAAGGGCTCAGAGAGCCTTCTGAGGACATGGTATGCCATACCATGGAGGTTGGATTACTTTATTGAACTGACTTCTTAACCTACTCCAACAATCCATTTGGTAATTCATCATCTTCCTATAATTGAACCAGAGGATTTGCTGAAGCATCACTGTTTGTTGCAACATTGGGGATTATTACTAAATCATACTTGTTTACATGACAATTATATGAAAACCGTGCCTCTCGAATGGGGATGTATTTTATAGTGAAGAGTTTGCTTCTATTATTGGCTGCTCATTTCCCATCTTTCAAGCTAGAGTTCATTGTTTGTCACATTACACAAGTGGTACTGGCAACTGGGAAGGCTGTTCTCCTCCGAGTCAGTCCTAATGTATTGTTTGGGATTTCTGTTACCCATACAAAGACTTTCAGTCTTCTGTCTCTTGCTTGCCCTCTTTATCTTCTCAAAGAGATGCATGAATTCATTCTAAGGTTCACCTTTGTTATTTCTTGGGGCGAGCGAGCGGGTGTTATTCAAGCAGCGTGCATCCCATCAGGACTAATAACAGCGACTAGAATTTACAACCACAGCTTTTTGCACAAGGGCCTTTATAAATCAGTTGACGAGTGGCATATCTCTTAATGCATTGAATTTCTGACAAGTTGAGGCCATTGTGCTTTGAACACTTTGGCGTTCTATCAGTCTTCAGCCTTTTTAGAGGAAGTAGCATTTTCGCTATGATAGGCGTAGGAGAGAAACGGATCAATATTTAAATCCTTTTTGACTTCACTTTCTTCTTTTGT
The DNA here is from genome assembly GCA_032164185.1 of Moxostoma hubbsi. Classification (NCBI taxonomy): domain Eukaryota; kingdom Metazoa; phylum Chordata; class Actinopteri; order Cypriniformes; family Catostomidae; genus Moxostoma; species Moxostoma hubbsi. The sequence continues at coordinate 33,567,111 of JAVLUX010000001.1, read as the reverse complement.
TTTTGTGGTGATTCATACTCTTCATGCATATCGCCACCTACTGGTCAGGACTGGGCAAAGGAAAAAAGGATTTAAATATAGATTTTTTTTTTTTCTCAACCACACCTATCATTTTGCTTCTGAAGACAAGGATTTATCATCTGAAGTTGTATGCAGGATTATGTTTATGCTGCCTTTTTATGTGCTTTTTGGAGCTTCAAAGTTATAGCCACCATTCACTTGCATTGTATTATCCTAAAATCTTCTTGTGTGTTCTGCTGAAGAAAAAGCCATAAACATCTGGAATGGTATGATGGGAGAATTATCATTTTTGGGTGAAGTATCCCTTTAAAAGTAGTTTATAATCCTCTGACACATTAGTTTGATCTAAATTCAGTTTATAAAGGCAACACTACATTATCGTGGAAAAGTTATGAAGAATGTTTTCTTTTTGCAATAAATATTTGTATTGTTCTTCAATAAATGAGCCTATGTAGCCAGTGTGATTGCATGCACGCTTGAATTCAATGTATGTGTAGTCTGACTAACAGACCTAGAAAATGTGATTGTAGCTTGGATTCTTTCAGCTTGTATACATGTTAATCAGACCACAACCTTCAAATATTTTATTTTGCATTGTCATGTAGTGTTGTCACGGTACCAAAATTTCAGTAGTCGGTACCAATACCAGTGAAATTTCACGGTACTCGTTACCAACACTTTTATTAACAAAACATTAGCAGCAGAACTAAGAACAAAAATATACCATTGAGCAACACCTCAAGTTAAATATATTATTTTGGAATTATAACAAAACTGTACAATGTATGCTTAAAAGTATTTTTGAACACTTGTATAAGATTTGCTTCAACTTTTGCAACTTTTACTTTTAAGTTTTTACCAAGTATTAAAAAACAACTAAATCAACAAGCATACAATAGAATGAATAAAAAACAACTAAATCAACAAGCATACAACAGAATGAATAAAAAACAATTTCCAAACTAATGCGCAAAGTGCTCTCATATTAATAAAGCTGCATATTGACATTATCTTCACGGTAAGAAATGCACTGTGACATATATTATGATTAAATAAGTTGCGAGCAATCGCGTTATAATCTAGCTGCATTAAGCCTGCACGCTCGAAGGATGAGTGTCCCCGAGGCAGAGTCTCTCTCAGCCGGGTGCAGTTTCAATCTCTCCCCTTTAGATCGGGACATTCGTGAAACTCATAGAAGCTCATGGCAGCGACTACACAGAGAAATGCCAGTTTCTGAGTTTATAGTTATTAACATGAGATGCTTCTGTATTATTTGAACTTTAATAAAGCTATAACGCATTAAATATAACTGCATTTTAAGATGTAACGCATGTTTCCTTTAAAGAGCTCCGGCTCCGCTTATTCCACAACGAGAGTGCTTCTGAATTTATTTATTTTTTTATTTTTTAATAATTCCCTAATACTTAAGATGAAGCTGTGAAAAGTTTAGAGTGCATCTGGACTGATCTGTGTAATTCTTCCTCTCCTCCGTCAGGCGTGAACTGGAGTGCTGCTCTTGTGCTTCATCATTACAGTTTAATATGATTTCATGTTACGTTAAATGAGATCAAACGACTATTAGACAACGAAAATTTTTCTCGACAATTTGTTATTTTCGACGTTGTTCATAATGTCGACTAAACGTTTCAGCCCTAATGCAAATGATAATATGCTTTTAAACTCACCTGCTTTATTTGCTTGAATAAATCCGGGTGTCTGTCTTTCAGGTGCTTTATTAAGTTTGATGTGTTTCCTCCTTTCGTCAGAAAATTGAGAAAGCAACGTTTACAAATAGGTTTTTGCTGATCTATGATGTTTCCCTTTTCATCAGCCTCAAATCCAAAGAATTTTCTGGCTTTGCTTGTCGCCATCTTTTGCTTGTTGTGAGCGTTCGAAAGTTCCCGAGTCTGCATGGGAACCGGATAGACCCGGTTACTCGGTACTTCGGTACCTTCATAAATTCTGGTTTCGTAAAAACATTTTTATTTTTTGTTACTGGAGTACCGGTATATTTGACAACAGTATTGTCATGTATAGTTGGGAAAACAGATGAAAACTCAAGTTTGACTACGCAAGAACCTGCTGTAGCTCTTATAACTGCACATGTAAATGTATTTAGTAATATAAGGTATTAATTCCACACAAGCTTTTGTGTACCCTTGATGAAACTTTTATAGTGTTAATTTAGGCAGATGATATTACCAGATCTTTTATTTTATTTGTTTTCATTTTTTTTTTATAGGTATTGGCCTGGTTTGAGGAGGGAGAGGAGACCATAACTGCATTTGTGGAGCCTTTTGTAATATTGCTTATTCTTATAGCCAACGCCATTGTAGGAGTCTGGCAGGTGAGTTTGGACCTCTTTATCTTCATCTTTGCCTTTTGTACTTTTATGTCTGAACAACATGCATTCCAAATGCAAATACAACCGCTTCTCCAAGGTTACCAGCTTGCACAGGCCAAAGTAACACATTGATGCTGACACATTCAAATTTGTTTAGATGGTCTCAATGACCGCAATTACTTTTTGTTCTATCACTTGCCACAGTATGTTCAATAAACTTGAACAAATAGGTATAAAACAAGTAACGGGCAAGATAAGGCTGTGTCACTGGTTTTAGTTCCCTTTGAAACTTCTAACAATGAGCTAGAGGTCTGCACGGGACTGTTCCCTCCCACAAATCAAAGCTTCCGCTCAATTTCTCCATGTTCAGACTCTCTCTTCCCACAGTGATTTACTTCCTGACCGCTCCCGTTCTTGCAACACAGCATTAGTTTTCCACTTAAAAGTAGGCAATAAGTGTTCACAAACGTTTTATTTTTCTGTTTTTACTATTATTATTTTCTTCTTGCTTTCTTCTAAAGCATAGCTTTATAGCTTCATGGCCTGCTCCAAATATTTAATAATTTGATGAACGTGCTGTGTGCGTTTCTGTTGCATTTTATGTTTATTGTTATCAAACATTATTATTATTATTTAGTACATTTTTTTTGCATTGATTAATAAAATAAGATATCCCCATTGGATTTTTCAGGCTATTCTGACCACCTACATACCGTCCGCTCCCACCTTTAACTCAGAAATTTAATCCTGCGCTGCAAGAAATCTAATTGGGTTATTAACCCAAAATAAATATAAAAACATTAATATTTCAATATTTTAATAAATTATCTTCTCTTAAACACAAACAAATGTACAAGAAACAAAGTGTGCACTGCAGGGCATTATTCTGCAACAAAAATAGCTTGTTTTAACTGTTAATCTCCATTTTACAGTCCAACATTAATTTTATTTTGGAGTGATTTTAAGAACTTGTTCAATTCGAGTAAAAGGAAAGCGCAATCTACATTTAGCAATCCAACAACAAAATAAATTAAACAAAATGTAAAATTCAAGTCACTTTCAGGGGGAATATCAAAACATTGTGCAACCTCGAGTTTAGCAGTCCAACATAAAATTATTTTACAGTAAAATTAGTGCAATTTGAGTAACACTTAAATGTTTTTCTAACAGGAATAACTAAAACTTGTGCATCCTTAATCAACTCTCAGTAAAAGAAACATTTGTAACAAAACAATTCACAAGGTAGGAACCTAATAATGAAAATTAGGGGTCACGATTGTGAAATTTGGCTGACAATTAATTGTCAAACAAATAATTGTGATTATGACTATGATTACTGTTTCAGGACTATGATGATTAATTGTCTGTTTTAGGTGTTTCACGAATATGATGATTAATTACCATACAAACTCACTATGTGTGCTTCATGCACACAACAAAGTCATTTATACAAATTTAGCTTGGGTCATATAATAAAATAAGGGTATATGATTTTCTTTTCAGGCTTCAAAAACATATGAATGACAGTCAAATAAAATTATAAAATAATATTTTAATTATCAAAATATGTCTAAATAACTCAAATATATCTATCTTATTTTTCCGATTTACTTTTGATCCATTGGACTTTCAATGTTTTGTTTTCTTTTGCTACTTTTGTAACCCAGCTAACATGTATAGCTATTATATTATGCAATAGTAAAATATTTCTGCCTTGAATTCTTCACTTTCACACATTATTTTAAGGCTCTCTGGTTAACTCACAAGCCCTTATTTCTCATGAAGGAAGGCATCTGTTTCTGATTCTGTTTCTTGCATTTGATTATCTCCACAGAAATAGAGCATCTCCTCTGTCTCACTGCATTTTATAACACTGCGTGAATAAACCCACAATGACCACGGATATTTGACATTACATGGCCGTAAAGTGAAACCGGAGCACTTTGCGTTCACAAAACACATCCGTTTATACCTTGTTTATATTTTCGCGGGAGTTTTGCGCACTGATTTATTCTATTACATTAATACTTTTAAAGCTACTCAAGTTATTCAGCCAAAAGTAGTGAGTGGTTTTCTCATTTCCTTGTTATTGTTGTTTGATTAATAACCTTTATATGACATGGCCTACTAGACAGTGCTCAAGTCCAGAATTCAGTGAATACATGTACACTTCAAGTCCAACATTTTGATACAAATACGCTTTTTGTCACACTGTTTAAAGTTTACTTTAGACATAAATGACAGCGTTTACATTAAATCCGGAATTATAAAGTGTATTTGATCATTTTGGCGCATTCACACTCGGAGCACACGCGCATGTAAAGCGTACAAATATTAACCGCATGTCAATCAAACAGTGAGCAGTTACAGACGTCAGGAAAAAAAGTCAATCTTTTATATTTCATCTAGATCAACTAACCAGTTGCTGTCTCGATTGTTGTAATGAACACCGCTGTTCTAGATGTAGAACACAGGCTAAATATAGAACACTGCTCAAATTTTGATCGAGAACATTTATCTTTTTTTCCGATAAACATGTAGATAATTTTATTGCCCAGCCCCATTGATAACATTGCATTAATCTCTCACAGCAGCCCAATAATCTCAGTGGATAATTAAATTACAAGCTACGTTATAAACACAGAATCTAGTAAGCAGACATATTAAATTTACCTTGATATGTTTCTTCAAATTAGAGGCAGGATTAATGATTTTATATGGATTGAATCATTGAATCAAACTCGCATGACACGATCAAGCAATTGGCCTTTTTCACTGCGAAAATCCCTTCCAGGTGCAGCCGTGATGTTCAGTTGATGGCGCCAGATCTGCAGCTGCTGTTCAAGTTTTTTTACATTTGATTTGATTTTGAATCTGGTAGCCAATCAAGTTGATGAATAAGAATAAATTCAGGACAGTGAAGTAGCAAACAAAGATGGTTGGAAAATAGCGCAGTAAAAATACAGTAACAGAACATAATGTACTCAATTAAAAATAACATTTTTAAACTAAAAGTACAATTCTTGAGAAAAAGTAGTTAATTACAGTAACGTGAGTATTTGTAATTCGTTACTTTACACCCCTGAGGAAACATGGTGGCTCTCTCTCTCCATGTATGGATGTAAATGTATAGATGGAGATGTTACGTCTAGGTTGTTAAACCTTGGGAATGTGTTTTGGAGGACCATCCTGCTGTCTTATAAGGACACACCATTTGTCGATGCCCATGAGGAGGCAATGCCTCTATTTTAACACCAATTGGGCAATTTGGACCCTGTGACTCATAAGCCCGTGAGAAATCTTTGCTTGGAGACGGACATTCCTTTTGTGCATACTCCATAGCATATAAAGAGCTGATCAGACAGTCTGAACTTGCGGGAGCGTTCAACGTATGCGTGTAGCGCCCGCACAGGGCATTACAAATGCAATGATTGTTCCTCATCTGAATTAGATGGAGGAGGTAAGACGGTCTGAAGATGAACCACCTGCGCTTTGAAGGGTGTGGTCAGGACCTTGGGTACATAGCCGTTCCTGGGTTTGACAGTGGCTCTTGGAAGACCGGGGCCAAACTCTACATGAATTGTGACTGATAATGCATGCATGTCACCTACCCGTTTTACTGAGTCCAGAGCCAGTAGTAGTGCAGTCAAAAGGCTTGTATGGGGGCCGTGTGAGAGTCGGGACTGTAGTCGGCCGAGGTGGGTTTAATCATCTTGGTCTTTTAAGGAACTTTGATTAAATCATGCTTGCCTATAGAGGTGTCAGTTTTATGTGCGTGATACACAGATATTGTTGCCACATACACTTTGAGCGTTGATTGGGTCCTGTGTCTAATCGCTCCTGAAGAAATATTAGAATTTCATGTATGGGCAGTTTACTGTGTCCTTGCTGTGTGAGAGACACCAATCAGTGAACACCTTCCATTTTAGTGCAGAGAGGCGTCTTGTGGACTGTGCTCTGACTTGTAAAATGGTGTTCATGACTGAACGCATCAGTTCTGGCACGTGTAGTGCGCTCCGTTCAGGGGCCACACATGCAGGGCCATTTCGGTGCAACTAATAGAACCATTTACTTGTCATCTCAGACTTTGCATATGACAGAGTGGATCAGGCATACCAGAGGAAATGCGTATTTGCATTTGTCCATTTGTGTGCCATTGCGTCCCTTCCCAGCGGGGCTTGGGACAGTGGACATTCGCCACTGAGGCAAATGGATTGATTTCTGCTTTGATAAATATTTCCCAAATCCTCAGAACAGTTTGAGGATGAAGTCTTCATTCACCCGGTATCACCCCTTAGTGTGACAGTAGGCCCGTGCCGTAATTAAGGCAGCCTGGGACATATGTCACTCTCAGGGAGAGATGATGCTCGCTCCATTGGTGGAGGCGACGCGTCATTCTCGACAGTGGCGGTGGATTAATTCTGCCTTTGCTGTTTATATATGCCACAACTGTCATGTTGACTGAGCAAACCAGGACATGACAGTTTGATATTTCTGACTGAAAAGCCTTTAAGGCTAGAATTACAGCTGATGGCTTTAGGCACTGTGTGAAAACTTGCCCCCAGCGCGACACTTCGCTGGTAAAATGCTGGAGCTGTCCGTCATGCTAAAGAAGCTATACAGTGGCAGGATCTAGTGATGCGCATGCATCCTTGGTGCCAAGCATGTCGTGGCACACGGCGCTTCAGCCAGCACTGAAGAGGTCTCGTGTAAGAGACCTAATGGAATGACTGCAGATGCCGCCGCCACAAATCCCAATGCTTTCTTAAACAAGTTTCATTGGAAAAGTTTACCCCAGTTTGAACTGAGATGGACACTGTAGAATGGCTGAAGCAGTACTGTAAGTCTGTGCTAGCATAACAAAGCCTCTGATTGCAGCAGTAACAGCCAATTGGTGAGGTAGTTCAAGATACATATGCTGCTCGGTCTCAGAGGATGCTGAGATCAGTTCACCGGCAAGGCGGAGAGATGTTCGCTGGATCACTACAGGGGAACGGAGATTCTTCTTGCTGCCTTGAAGATTCCATCTTCTGACTCGTGTGTAATGACGGCGAAAGGTAGAGGGCTTCGGGACGAGAGATGATCGCTGTCTGTGGAAATGGTGTCTGTGCACCTGTTTTAGTAGCGGTCAGTTTCGTGCCAAAGGCGGGGCTCAAAGGCGGGGCTCAAAGGCGGGGCTCAAAGGCGGGGCTCAAAGGCGGGGCTCAAAGGCGGGGCTCAAAGGCGGGGCTCAAAGGCGGGGCTCAAACACCATAGTCAATATTAGAATATTTGCATATTATAATATTATTATAGAGAGGTTTCAAATAGGTTGTGTATGAAGGCACTCCCCATATGCGTTAATAAACGCAATGTCAAGTGACTGAGTGGTAAGGGAACTATATTTGTAAAGTTGCCCCCTTATCGGTTTGCTTAATATCTTTTTCAATTTTCAGTTGCATTACACTTGCATGTTGTCAAGAGTCTGGTGAGAAAAAAAACAAGAGGATTAGAGGTTGAAGAGGATCAGCATGAGGATGGAAAATGATTGTTTTACAAAAAAAATTTGTGCCAAAAACTTTACAAAAATTATAAGTGAGCCTCAAGGAACATATTCAAATACACCTTTAAGGCTTACATGTACTATCCTCCTCAACCAGCTATATTTCTCATGAGGCTTTGTCTACTGATAGTACATAACAGGCCCAGGTTTTCTCTAGATGCCTTATATTGTAAAGATGATATTATATTTCAGTATAGTTAGCCTTGTTATAAAAATTAAAACGTGGCATTTTCTAAAAATAGTCCTGCTGTCCCAGTGGAACCCAGCGTAGAGCCAAGACCCTATTTTCTCCAGCACCTCTAAGTGGCCTTGAAACCCATGTCCCAGATTTCTATCTATCATTTTATTTTTGTCACCATTTATTACCCAGACTGAATCCTCGGACAAGATTTCTGATTGGATGCCTTGGGTTACAGTTTTGCGCATGACGTTAGGATATAAATGGACAGATTTCTTTAAGAACTCAGAACTCAAGTTTTAGTGGCTTTTAGTCCAAGGCTGTTAACTTTTGAGTGTACAACTGAAAGATAACAAAATTTAAATTTGAGCAGATATACACACAATATTATTATATATCTGCCGGGAAAATAGACCAAAGACATTGACACATATTGCTCTATCAGGCGTATGCAAAAAAAAGTTATCTGATAAAATGCTTTCTAGAATTAGAATGTCTCCACTCGCATATTAGAAATAACTTATGCCTCTGAACAACTAAATGGCTCATGGTTGTGATGTAAATTAAAGGGTATTTGACATGCCGTGCCACAATTTCCTGTTACAAAGGGAAATATTTCAACAGGAACTAAAACTACCCTCACCAAGCCATTTCTTGGGGTCTTTAAGGCTTCCTTATACAGTTTATAGGTGGCTTACAAGTATTTTCCTTACTATTCTGCCAGCTCTTACCCAGTTTTGGTGGATTCCTTCCTTAGTGGCTGGTGTGATGTGTGAGGCACAAGAGCTAATAATGGTCTGGTCTACACAACCTAATTTTCAATCAGAGAGGAGAACAGCAGTGGCTGGCCCAGGGCAACCCTCATTTCAAAAAGTGCTGCTCTGTGCACCTGCTATGGCGTTGGGTTTCAAGATTTACAGGCCCATTACATGTCCACAGCAAGGAACTGAGTTTCATTCTTGGCAACCAAGGTATAAGCTGTACAAAGATGTTATTGCGTGGTGCCTATATACAGTGATTAATGTATTTTTATTGTCCTTTTCATTTTTGTCAAGATTTGTGTTTCATCCATTCTTCATTCTTTTTTTCCTTGTTCTTAATTGAGTACTATTTGTTTTTTTTGTTTTTTATTTTGTATGGCATTTTATGTAAACAATTAAAGCATAACTATTGACTGAACTGACTTGAATGTCTTCAAGACATGCATTTATTCTAAACCAAATCCTAACTATATTAATCAAAACCACTTAACCATTGGAAGCGCTATATGCTTTTGCTGAGTAAAAATCTTTGTAATTATGACATTACATTTTGTGACATTACATCCTTTCAAAGTAGCGAGTGACTACATTGTGGAGTTTTGGTTAAGCTGAATGAAAAGCATTCATACAGAACTGGATTGGTCATGTCTGTCCCCTTTCAGTTCTGCTTAGAATCAGATTGACTGTGAAATGCAATCGTGAGACCTCTTTGGCTAAATTGTGTGAATCCATCTGCTTTCTCTCCCTCTACTCCTTAACATTACTACAGTGAACATTAGTAATTTTTTGTGAGAAATCCGCAGACAAGATCCTGCAGTAGTTCTTATTTCATTCATGTTGCGTTCACAGGAAAGAAATGCAGAAAATGCCATTGAGGCCCTCAAGGAGTACGAGCCTGAGATGGGCAAAGTCTATCGCCAGGACAGGAAGACTGTACAGAGGATCAAAGCCAGGGACATCGTACCCGGGGACATTGTGGAAGTTGCCGGTAAGCATTCCTAAATTAAAACTCTTGATATAAAACTAAGCCTATGTGTTAAAGGGATCGTTCACCCAAAAATGTAAATCATCATTTACTCAACCTCAAGTTCCGCAACCCATGTGACGACTTTCATGGAAAACAAAAGGAAAATGTTATCTTCATTCAGTTAATGACTGAGAGTGTGGCTAACTTTATACCTGAAGTCTCATTTCGTGTTCCACAGAAAAAGTCATGCAAATTTGGAATAACACGAAGTAAATAAATGATAACAGAATTTTCATTTTTGGGTGAATTATCCATTTAAAAATGTGAAAGTGTACAGTCCCACCAGAGTCAAGAACTAATCTATAGAGCTATAGAGCAGTCAGTCCCATCATCCAGATGGTATTGCTTCTGTGTGAACAGGTCGGTTTCCCAGTGGTTTAGGCTTGTAGTGACACACTCTGAACTTTTGTGTGTGATGAAACGGTTGTCTAGGGTAAGATAGTTTCACATATATTGTAATTGAAAACTTAATAGGAAGTACGAGATAGAAAATCTACTTTTAAGTTTTTTTTTCTCTATTTAAATTTGTGAGTTTTTTTCCTATTGAAACAAAGTTGGTGTCAGGGAGGGGGCCGTTCTCTTTCTGGAGAATTATTTTTTTTGGACAGACATTTATTGTAGGGCAACATTTCTCTTCACTCAATGGAATAGATCACAAGACTTCCTTATTGCTTCTCAGTATTTCACACACAGGGCAGTTATGTTTGGCAGCATTTACTTACAGTACTGCAATCAAGATTCACCTGAATGTTATTTCAGTGTTCCGCTTACTGTTGGACTGCACTCTTTCAGAAAGTCTGGAGATGTCACATTAGCCGTGACTAAATCAAGCAAAAAATTTAAAATTTTTGTCTCTGTGCCTGGACACTGGTTGCATGTGTGTAACCTTAATAATTTTCATTTTGTGGTGTATAGTCAGTGTGAGCTAAAACTAGACTGATCGGAGTTAGATATTTGCTTAGTCACGATGAGGTGAATCAGAGTGTACTGAGAGGTGAGTCACATGGTACAGAAGAGTCCTCATCAGCAGGATGGGGATTGGAGGATCTTTTTGGAGCCCATGTACTTGCAGCTCTGAGTTATTCCCTGCAATAACACAACCAGGTGAGTGTACCCGTTACATAATTTGATAGGGGTACTGTAAACGGATAGGTCATGCAACAATTGACACTCCATGTAGGTGGTGGAATTACCAAGGACGCATCTAAGAGATGAAATTATTGGATGTGAATATAGACTTGATTTAAAAGAAACTGCTTTCGAAGAGGCCGAAAGAGAAAGGAGGTGTGGTGGAAAAAATACATGTTTTCCCTCACAGGGCATAAACCATAACTCTTCGGACTTCCTTCCCTTTGTTGGGAAAGGCCGTTTGGGGTTTTGTAACATGTTCCTGTCTGTGATTGGTCACTTTTGTCCTGCTGCGTCACTCTACAACACCTATCTGTTTGCTGGCACTTCTGAGATGGAGAGAGAAAGAACTGCATTCCTTTTCCCTTGTGAAGGACCGAGAGGTCAGGGTCTGTTTTTCCAACCCCCTAGATGGGGATCTGAAGCTGGATAATATCTGACCCTTTGTGTCCCAAATGTATGCTGGTACAGGGTAATAGGTAAACATTAGAGTGGAAAGATGGTGGTTTAGGGAGTGAAGGAAACAAAGAGGGAGACTGCAGGATGGAAAAGTTGTCTCGTGAGTGGAATGTTAAATGTCAGTGTAGAGGCAGCAGCTGTGCAAACTCCCAGTCGAGTGACACCAGAGCACATACTTTCTGAGCTCTCATGATCGGCAGCATCTGCATGCATCTTCCAGACGTCAACAATCTGATATTCAGCAAATGGCATAGTGAGTTAGAAAACTGATGGTCCCCTTTCTCTTTGAGGTCTACATGACACATCTATGAATGTATGCTAGGGTTGCATTGTATACTGATACTAACAAAATATTGTGATACCAAAAAATGTCAAATGGTACGATATCATCTTGTATGTTAATTTAGGTACCATGTTAAAGTATGCTGCCATTAGCAAAATGTAACCATATGAGAGTTTTGAGATTAAATCAAAGACCATTTGAAAATAATAATAAAAAGTCTCTATATGGCCAAGTGTGATCATTAAATAGCAGCAGGTTGTGGCTGCATGACACAGTATGAATAGGAGTCGCCCCTCTGCCCTCTCATCTCCTTCACACACACAGGCACTTGAACAAATGCAACACTAATGCTTGATTTTCCTGCAGTGTGTCAAAGTATCCATCTGCAGAACAGTGGGACCCAGTCAAGTATATTATTATATGATAATACTAAATTATCATTATTAAAAGTTAGGTTTGTTTTATATAAAAGTCTTATATATTTCTGTCCTATTTACATCACATTTTAATGGAGCTTTTATTTTGACACAAAGTGCAGCGTGTATTTGACATTGTACAATGTCCAGCAGCTGGTAGAATGCTTTCATCTCTTGTGTTATACTCTGACACATCTGTAGGTTTGTATAATAACTTAGTGGTTTCTAATGTTTGGAAGTGCATGAATTCTTGAACCTGCAGTACAGTTCTTTCACAATGCATGTGAACTGCACACAGACCATTCTTATCTGTCTTTAATGGCAGCCTTTAGCAAAATCATTGCGTTTATATTGTGAATATTCTATATAATCGCCCAGCCCTATCCTGGAGTGCCCCCAAAGCTACATGTTTGGATGTATCCATTATTTGGCTTTCAATTCAGGTAATGGAGCCTCTACTAATGAGCTGACAAGTTGAATCGCGTTGAATAAGGCTGACCTCCAAAGTGAGTATAGTGTTTGGGGTACTCAAGGACCAGGATTACTAAACACTGGTCACTTAGCCACCACCGTATCCAAGCATAGAAAGAGTGTGAATGAAGGACAGACACAGGATGTGCTGTTAAGAGCCAAGCAGATTTGACAAGATAAATAATCAGTGAACCAGATGGCCACTTTCTCTTCATGTTTAAAGGGGGAGGTGTTCTGCTCTTTGTCCTCGGCAAGTATCGGTTCTGGCCATTGGCGGCAGAGGGAACAGACTCTGTGGACAAGTTGTTTGGAAAACAGGGAACATATCCGTCCATGTGTGTTTATGTGCTTGGGCCATCGCTGCACTTGCAGCCTTTCACAATTGGTTCCCTCAAGTGACAAGCTCTCAGAGAAGACCTTGAAATGAGATGACTTGGAGAAAGAGAGTCGTATGTGCAAACATTCCAAAGACAGTCAAGAATATTGCAAATAAAATGAGACTGCCAATGCTTTGTTTGAAAAAGGGATTGGACCTTATTTGCATAACGTTTTTGATACCTTTTTTGCCCAAGATGATATGAGCTTAGTCAATGAGTGCTGCTTGTTGAAAGAACTTAATTTATTAGTGGTGCTTGCTATTGCTCACTTAGGGTTAGGGGTTCAAATTGCTAACCAGTAAGTATTCAAATTTGGTGCATTTCCTGTTCCTCATTGTGCTGCAAGTTGAGGAGAGGTGTGGTATTAATTTTCTAAGCGATCAGAATTTTATCAAATGATAAAATGGCTGGAAAAAAATCAATACAGTCTAGGAGGAACCTGAACCATATCTAGGGACCAGAATATCAAAGACTTGAGGTGGGCTCTTGATTTTGAACGTAATCAACCAAAGCAGTGCAGTGCAATCTTGTCTACAACTTCTGCATGGGCAAGCACCATTTTCTTAAAAAAAAAAAAAAATTGAGTTTTGGAACTTGTTACATAACAAGCATCTATGGTCTTCTATGGTCATTTATTTGACAAATATTTTAGTTTTCTCTCTTCACATCCTAAGGGGAATACTAACCAATCACTGCAGATGTTTGAGACTAGACTCTTCTCTCAACTGCTTTCAATGCACATGACGTGAGAGGAACAATGCGATACTGAGCATAAATGCGCATAGCACACAAACATTTCGGGTAAAATAGACAGTTTTCTATCATATTAAACTATTTTATTGATACTTTTAAGTTTAGGTGATTAAGTATATTTATAATAAATATCTCTTGCTTTGTCCACCATCTTGGATTTATTTATCCACCGTGCTGATCACAGTGCATTCTGGGATGGCCTACTCAGGGAAGGATACATATGCTACCTTTAGAATTTGGACAAAACAAAATTATTAAGTGCTCCAGATTTACCTCAGCTGCAAATTTGCATAATTCCTTCGTAATTCATACTACGAAGCACAAAGCTGTTGTTAACTTAAACTAAACACACTTCATTCAGTTTTCTGCCAAAATAAAAGTCTGAGACCAGATAGCAATGCTAATGCTAATTTTTTTACTAGAATATATTACTAATGATTATTACTATTGTATATTGCAAAATATTAAATACGATGATAATAAATAATAAAATTGATCTCTTAGAGCATGGGTGACCAACCCTGCTCCTGGAGAGCTACCTTCCTGCAGAGTTTAGATCCAACCCTAATCAAACACACCAGAACCATCAGGTGACAGGCAGGTGTGTTGGAGCTATATTCTGCAGGAAGGTAGCTCTCCAGGAGAAGGGTTGGTCACCCCTGTTTTAGAGGATTAAAGTGCCTCTTACAGTGTAACTCTTTCTATTGGCCAGTAAAGCAAGGGCAAAATGGGAATAATTTACTAGTTTGTAGCTTGAGTACATGAGAGCTGCTGTTTAGGGTTTTATATATAGATGTGTGTGTGTGTGTGTGTGTGTTTAGAATTGATATCCAAGCAATAGAGCTGTTGGAAAATGTTTTTCAGTGATGCATCGCGATTCATACTCGAAAGATTCTGAATCGATTCTCAAAAGAATCAGAATCGATTCTGAGTTTAGTTCAAGTCACGGTAGAGCAGTGGTGTGCACCAATGACAGATGTGGAAACAAAGACGCAAGTTAAGTGCATACACTAAAGTCAAGTGCACAAACATGACTGTTTGTAGACCAGCTGTATCAAACACATGACCATTTGTGCCCGAGTGAAACTACGATCCCGAAATTCTCACAAACGTTTATTTGTGATACAGGACAGTATGCACACCTGATGTTAAAGGTTTTATCTTCTACTCGCAGTGCAAACGGATAGAACGGTGCATACGGGATGCTTGATACATTTCTGAAGCAACAACTGCGCTATTTAAACTGCTTTACTATCACCTGTGCAGGAGAGGAGAAGCTGACAGCTGCACTCTCATAGAAGCAGATAGATCTCTCATCCTGGACCAGCAACTTCCATTTGTGCTTAAAAATGAAAATGAATAGCATGGCATAGATTCATTTTAAATAATAATAATTAAATACTATTAAATGATTTACAATGCTTAAACAAAAATACAAATAATTATATTATCATTTGAAGTAATAGTATTCAGTGTTTTGATAGAGAACCAATATTTGTTTTTGTGCTTTTAAGAGAATATTTTTTTTTTTTTTATAAGGTTCTAAAGAAAGAAACTGAAAAACTGAGATACTCTTTTAAACTATATAACCATTAATTTAATCTTGTGGATGTTCCATGTTTTTCCATGTCAACAGTTCATACTGAATGTTCTGATTTTTAAACGGCTGTTAAATAAAAAGCTGAATGGGGAAAAAATTGAGTAAAAAATAAATTTTAAAGAAACTGAAAAATGAAAGATATTGAAGGACAAGATTAATCGTTTTATAATCTAATCGTTACCCTTTGAATCTTAATCAAATCGGGCCAGTGAAGATTCATACCTCTAAGCAGTTAAATCATACAGAAAAAAAGATTAAAACAGAATAATCGTAATTAATAATCATGATAAATGATCATTATCACACAGCCCTACTGTGAATAACTCCATTCTAAATAAGGTACTACACTGTTTCTCAGGAAGTGGAGCTTGCTATATTTTTTATTTAATTCAAAGAGGAGTCTTTGATAGCAAATCTGATAAAACCACTACCTCTCTTTTAGCTATTTAACTTCCTCCATATTAATTTGGTGAAATCATTTGATTATCTATTTTTGGGTTTGTACTAGTCTCTCACAGCACTGTTAGATTATATCGTTAAGGGAACAGTGAAGAACCCTGATACGATTTATAGCATGCATTGCATGCAGTCTTCTGACAATTTTAACTTTTTAACTCTGACATTAACCATTTTTATTAAAGTACATTTACATTTATTCATTTGGCAGATGCTTTATCCAAATCGACTTACAAAAGAGGAAAACATAAGCGAATCATCTTAAGGAGACATTGGTATGAAAAGTGCCATACTACAAAGTTTCACTAACATCAGAAGACAGAGAGTGAGTCAGCTTCACAGATGAAGTTGGGAAGGTCATTCCACCAACATGGTATGATGAAACGGAGTCAGGGAAAGTGTTTTGGTGCCTCTTTGTGTTGGTACAACAAGGCGACGTTCCTTAGCCGACCTCAGGCTTCTGTCGGTAGTGTAGATATTATAAGGTAATAAGTAATATTAAATCGCTCAAGTTTTTTTTTGTTTTTTTTCAATATCTGTTCTTAAAGGGTGTTCCCTCCTTATCTACCTAATGATGGTTACACTGTTAATTTGAACTTTTGATTTTATCTTTAGCAATATATCCAGTTCACGTTCCACATAACTAAGTTTGATTAAGGGGCATTTAAAATGTATATTTTTGTAATTTGGATCATTGGGGAAATGTTTATTTGTATTATCCAGGGCCCTGCTAGAGCTACATTCAGTGCTCTTCACTGTACTCAATAGAACGTTTGTCCAAAAATGAAAATGATCATTTACTCAACCTCTTGTTGTTTCATACCCATGTAACTTTCTTTCTTACGTGGAACACTAAAGGAGATGTAAGGCACACTATCTCGTGATTGATGCCAACATTCTAATTAATCATGTTTTATATGGCGATATACAGTATTGCACAAAATATGTTTCTAAATATGGTACTGGTCTTTACATTGGACTAACAATCCCATCATCTCTAAGAAATGCTGATTACATTGGCTGCTTGATTGACCATACATTTAAAGCTCATATCAAAATAGCTTTTCCATTTTAGGACCTGTGTTGCTTGTTGGTCTGATACCACCCATCATGCTGCCTCCCATTAAAAAAAAAGGGCAGAAAGGCCAATCAGTGTACATGCATACTGGTCTAAACTTGGTCCAGAAAAAGCAATGCATCCAGGGCTGTATCCTCAGGTCATTTGAAGTCCTTTCCTCCTATAACATCCTGTGAAAAGAGTCTTCGACATTGTCTCTCTATCTTTTAATAAACCCAACATTTACATATGTTGAGTAGTGGCTTTAATGGCACACCATCTCGTAAGACTAATAAACGTCACGTGTGTTAATGGGCCCATGCATCTGACATCTTGTTCATTTATGAGATTTGTTTGGGAAAGATTGAAGTATTTACATTTGCTTTTTTCCCTAGTAGCAATTGCTAACCCCCCTCTGTTTGTGGAAAAAACAAAGCGCAGTCTATTTTTGTCCATGACCAAGTAGAACTACAACATTTCAAAGCTTTTAATGCTGTGCATTAACCTCTTCTGGGCAGGAAAATTATACAGTTAGATCACTTTGAAAATCATTTAAGATTCTGCACTATTTAAGATGTTGATCATATTAATTCCCTCTTCCAAATTGTAAGATTTTCTGGCTTGCACTGAAGCACACAAGATGCTCTATGAAACATTGTCAAATCATGCTGGATTAACATTGATCAGGTTTTGCACAAACTTGCATGGCGTTCAAATATCAAATGCATGAGTGTATTGCAGAATGCAGTGCTTTTCATCCTAAAGTTCTTATCCTAAACATGATCACATTGCTTAGATATTGTGTCTTAAAAGGTTTTTGAAAAGTGTTGAAATTGAAACCCTAACACCCTTGGTGTAATGTGTTTTGGACTTTTATTTTTGTATGTGAGAGAAATTGTTTTATTTTTGGCCTTGATTTCATCCTTAGACCTTGAAAGCTCAATCCAGCAATATCTCAGCAAATGTTAAGCCATTAGCCGTAGAAGTGATATTTCAGGTCCAACTGTGGTTTTCTTGATGGCTCATGATTTTATCTTGGCACTGTGGCTTTTAAACATCAATTTCAGAGTGTGGCAGCACCTTTGCTGTCACCTGGAATGATGTGTAGAGATGGAGAGGCAAATAGACTGACAGTACAGCTCTCTTGGAGCTGTGGAGCCTGACTTGCTTTGCTCATAGAGATGCAAGTCACTTATCTTGCAGTTAAAGTGATCTAGTTTTATTGCGGTTCAATAAATGTTCTCATACATTGGTAAAGTCTTGGCAGCATTGTTTTGGTTGGCATCATTTGCATTTCATATCTTGTATGCTTAGAAAGCTGAAATTATCTCCAGCTAACAGCAAGTTTTGTTTTCTTTTAGTGGGTGAAAAAGTTCCTGCTGACATTCGCTTGACGTCGATTAAGTCAACGACCCTTAGGGTAGACCAGTCCATTCTAACAGGTAAGGAACCGTTCCATTTGCTTCTGCTATTTGTCTTTTCAGACACATTTGTTTCTCTGTGTGTGCCCACTTAATTACCAGGGAAGATAATGTGACATTGTATGGTGAATATCCACAGTACAGTTTTTTGTACATAATGCTGTTTTTGGAGCCTGAATACTGCTGTGTTTTGATTTTGTGTGCAGCCATTGAAAATGCATTAGAAACACAATAGAAAGATGTGTTCTAAATTGGTACTATGAAATAATATGAAGATCCATCCATGGTAAATCAGATCATTTGGTGGCCATGTTCTTTTCCATGCAGATATTTGCTAGTCATACAATTACAGCTCTTATCTACTTCAAAGGGGAAAAACTGAAATCTCCAAAATTGGCTTGTCAAGATTACGATCAAATAACATTTTAAATCGAGTATCAAATCTGACAAAAATGAAAATATAAATTGAGCTTCTTTGACCCCATTTTAACCGTATTGGGTAATCCAATCACGTGTGGTCAGGCGAGACACATTGCTGTTTACACTTGATCGCTTAAAAATGTCTCTAGTGACCACTTGTTCAGTTTTCGATGGGAGGTTCTCTGATTTCATGATGGCATACATCAAACTCTGTCAGTGTGTTATTGCATGAGAATAAAGTGCATCAAAGTCAGAAAAGACCAAGAATGCGCAGAAAAAGGGTGCACTGTTTCTGCAATATGCTGCTGAAATTTTATCAAATCAAAACGCAACTTTTCAAGCAAAATTCTGTTATTTTAGTGGATTTCATTTAACCTGAGCTTCAGATGTGTCTCTGCATTTTTTATATCTGGCACACTGAAGAATATCTGTGAAGTTCTCATGCTTACGCCTTTTCAAATTTTCAGATTGGAATTGTTATTTCATTGTAAAAGTTCAAACTCTTGTTTTAGTGCTGCAGTTGATTGACAGGTGAGGGGTGGGGCTTCACTGCTGTATGGGACACATTCAGGACAGATAGCATTTACACCTCAAATGCGATGTGGACATGCGTGTTAAGTTTCTGACAGGTGATTTCTCTATCAAAGTGTTGATTGGTTCTTTTTCTTGTAAGGTGGGACTTTCATTCCCAGAGTCGCCATATTTAAACTATGATTTTTCTCATTCGTATGTATACGAGTGACCCAGGCCATCTCATCCTATAATGTTTCTGGCAGAACCCAGTATCTTTATCATACTGGGTTATATATATATATATATATATATATATATATATATATATATATATATTAACATTCATTTCAGCCTACAAACTCCCAACTTTAGTATGTAGCTGTAGATTATTAGATGGCTGTACAGAAAAAAATACAGCAGCAGGAGGCATCCATATAAAGCCAGTTCAGTGTTTGATCTGAGGTGGAAAATTAGGGATCTTAGTAGAAGGATCAGTGCATTTAACTTTTAAAGATAGGTCGACTGACTTCAAATTGGGTGAAAGTAGAGGAAGTGCTCCTTGTAGGAGTCAGGACTTCACTGCCTTAATTGGTAACTGTCTGGCAACTTTCCAAGTCTTTTTAGCTGTTCCATCCTTGGCTATTTTTATTGGTGTTTTGTTCCATTCCGAACAGAATCAAAACCATTCAAGCAATTACACAAATGCCTATCATGTCCAAGTACATTGAGCTGCCTTTATGAACTACTAACCCAATCCTCTACAAACTGAGGATTGTACTGGTTTGTGAGAACTTGCATTTCACCCTCCTTTTATGTGTCCTTTTTTCACAGGAGAATCTGTTTCAGTAATCAAGCATACAGACCCTGTCCCTGACCCTCGCGCTGTGAACCAGGACAAGAAGAACATGCTCTTTTCTGTAAGTCAAGACTTGACCTAATATGACTGTTGCCAACACCATATTTTTGTAGTGCTTCAAACTTGAGCTGTGCTGAATATATTAGGATGTTTTGTTTTGAAGACACTAGTTCCATCAAAAACACTCTGATGGCTGTTGGCTTGTACCATGTTGCATGTTGTTTGTGCTTTTAATTAGTAGTATTCCTAAGGCTAGCATTACTATTGCATATACTTTGAAAAGCCTTAAACCTTAAGTAGCCAACCAGAAAACCTTAGCGACCGACCATCTAGCAAGGCAAACAACCACACAGCAATATTAAAAGAAATCACTCCGAACACCTTGGCAACTGCATAGCAATGCCCTGGTAACACCCTAACATTGCAACATTTGCTCAGGCAAGCACCACTCATATTTACAATAGATAATGTCAAATATACTTTTTGTACTGCTTCAAAATTCTGTATTTAAATTTTTTGTTTTGTTTTTTTATAATAAGGCACAATTTCTATCAAAAAACACTTGTATATCAAAGTTTTTTTTTTCTAGAAATCTATCCTCACCATTTTCCTTGAACATTCTTGAAGCCACATATTTAGGGGAAATCCATGGCCACTAGATGTGGGAATAAATATTGATACGTTTAAGTATTGTGATATTTTTCCTTGAGATTTCATATCGGCAAATTTTCTATTTTCTCGCCAAATATCAGTATTATTATTTACATTTTCCACATTAATATTGTGGTGATGGGAATGTTTTTTTCTTTGCCAAATCGGTCTAGGAATTCAACAACAGTCCCTTAGAAGGTGCTTTACACTATCACCCTCCCTGACTAAAATTTAACATGATTTACATGAATAACTGAGATATTTTGGCAAAAATATAAGTATTATATCAAATAGGCTAACATTTTAGGTGAAATCCATTATACTTTAGTGTATTGAAACTGTGTTGTAATAAATGTTTTTAAAGAGTTGAGGCTACTATTATATTCATAAATACTATAATTTATTTTTAGAAAGACTAGCTGCATTGACCTAACCACAGAAAAATGGAGCCATTATGGTCTTAAATGCTTATGGCTTTGCTTTGTACATGGATATTAGGAAATAAATTGGCTTTGTTTTGTAAACTGACACTTTTATATTAATTTGTAATATTAATATATTAATTTAAATGCATTTGGTGATTTGGAAACCGTTCTCTTAAGTCAGATGAAGACGAATGAGAAACAATAAGTGAAATGTCGCAATATATTGGAGTTTTCAAAATACACCAAAAATAATTAATTGCAATAATATCACATTGTGACCTAAATATCAAGATCTTAATTCCAGTTACCTTGTGATTCCCACCACTAATGGCCACACTAATATGTTTTTGTTTGAACACAAATGCAAAAAAAAATGCTCCCTAGTAGGGCAAAATACTTTGGGAAGCGCTGATGTTAGAAAACGAAAACGGTTTCATGTGGACGTAGCCTAAATGGTGTTATTTTTGCCCTAAATCTCACCTACAATCTTATATTTATAGGGTACCAACATTGCTGCAGGCAAGGCGGTAGGCGTAGTGGTTGCCACAGGCGTGAACACCGAGATTGGTAAAATCCGTGATGAGATGGCATCCACTGAGCAGGAGCGCACACCCCTGCAGCAAAAACTGGATGAGTTTGGCCAGCAGCTCTCGAAGGTCATCTCGCTGATCTGCATCGCCGTATGGATCATCAACATCGGACACTTCAACGATCCCGTTCATGGTGGCTCATGGATCCGCGGGGCTGTGTACTATTTTAAGATCGCTGTCGCACTGGCGGTAGCTGCCATCCCAGAGGGATTGCCTGCCGTAATCACCACCTGCCTGGCTCTGGGTACCCGTCGTATGGCCAAGAAGAACGCCATTGTACGCTCTCTACCCTCCGTGGAGACTTTGGGCTGTACCTCCGTCATCTGCTCTGACAAGACCGGCACTCTTACCACCAATCAGATGTCAGTTTGCAGGGTGAGAATGCTTGAAATATAATAACAAGTGGCATTGGGCACCGTTTCAGGAGTCAATATGTTGTATTATGTACCAATATTGGGTCCAGATCTGGACTGTGGTGTGCTACTGTTGGCTTCTGACCAATGGAAAAGTGTTGTATAATGTATAAGGATGCATCCATTTTTACAACATCTTTAGCGAGCAGCTTTAGGGCTCTGCAAAGAGGAAATAATAACTTACATCCATGGCTATTACAATTGCCAAGAAATTAAATTATGGGCTAAACATAATTCGTAAGTCTGTTATTGTTTAGTAATTTGTGGGCTGAACCTCAGCCAAGAACTTGGAGGAGCTATATTACTGAATAGAGAGTTGGCTGACATGCTGTCTGATTTAGCATTAGTATGTGCCTTTTATCTTGGCCTCAAACTAAAGTCGTGGGAAACTGTTAAACCATGTAGCTGTGATTTCACTATGATTAAAGGAATAGTTCACCCAGACAAAATCTGTTATTTATTCATTCTCATATTGTTCAAATCCAAACCCTTATGACTTTCTTCCATGGAATACAAAAAGAGGTGTTTGGAAGAATGTTAGTCTTTCACCATTGACTTTCATTGCATCTTTTTTCCATACAATGAAAGTGAATGGTGACTGAGGTTAACATTCTGCCTTATGTCCCCTTGTGTGTTCCACAGAGGAAAGAAAGCCATAGAGTTTTGGTGATTGTCATTTTTGGGTAGACTATCCTTTAAATCAAAACTGTTATTTCAAATATACTGATGGCCTAGTGTTAGACCACCCGTGAACGCCTCTGTTTCCTCTTTATTTTTTCTCTTTTACAAGATTTATTTTTAAAAGGTGACACCCTTCTCTCTTCATTTGGATTCTTCTTCGTTTTCCCCCTCATGTCATTTCTGCATACTTTTCTCCAATCATATCTATCTATCCCCCTCTTTCTATTTCTGTTCTTCCATACCTTTGCTGTGAGTGCTGATCAGTATGCAGTAGTCAGTTACTTGCAGTAGTCTTGCATAACTGACCTTGTGTGAGAGATCTCTCTCTGATCCTTGGCAGTGCCTTTTGCTTTAGGCTGTTCTAGTGTACTTTCACAAGCCAAATGTGTGGACCTGCTGAAACAGTTGAGCTGAAGAGTTTTCAGTTATCTGGTTGCTGTACGTCTACAGTAGAATGGTTAAACTTAGTATCAGGCTTTCTTTTAATGTACTTTAAGGCTTGATTTTAAATATGATTTATACTCAGGATGTGGAGCCAAAGTAGTTTTTACCCTATATGTACAGTTTGCTTTTACAGTCTAAAAAAATACTATATGGAATTACTATACTATATGGTCTAAAATTAGCTGTGTTTGAGCAGAAGGAATGCAATTTAGGTTAGTAGTGTAGTGTTTTCTAAGAAAAGCATTGCTAGTACTATATTACTGTTAGGGCTGCAACTAACGATTATTTAGATAATCGACTAATCTAACTATTATTATAAGGATTATACAAATATTCGGTTGATTAATGCAACGATTATTCGTCTAAATTATTATGTCTAAATATTATGTCTAAATATCTTATGTTGCTTCTCAGGTAAATGTATCTTGTTTTAAAGGAGTTTTAGATATTATTTTGGGAAAACAAGCCAAAAAAGACTAATCAAAAACTTGATCAAAGACTGATCGAAAACTTTGTTGCAGTGTATAATAGGTTAAGACTACACTCTCATCTTTTATTTTGACTTCCATCCATCTTTAACTCACAAAAACAAACTTAATCTTAATAGAGCTGCATATCGCCGATTTACTTCACAATAAGATAACACGTGACACAAACGCTACACTATATTATGGTTCAATACGTCGCAATCCATCATGTTATTAATCTAGCTACAGCAAATGCACATGAGGGACGGGCGTCCCCGCGCCAGAGGGTGCCTCATTCGGGTGCAGTTTCAATCTCTCCCCCGTCATGCGACTCCCAGACGTGGCGCTGATCACACAGAGAAATGCCATTTTTGTAGTTTATGATGCACTTCCTTATTATTTGAACTTTAATAAAGGATGCATTAAAGATATATAATGTCAGGTTGGTTGCTTCATAGATGCTCTGACATGCAGGTTTTTCTTAAGTGGAATGCCAGAGCTGGCTCTGCTTTATTTTACAATGACAGTGCTTCTGTATTTACTTATTTTGCATTTTTCCATTATAATTCCATTTATATTTTCTACATCACCTGAAGCTGTTTGGAAAGTTTAGAGTGCATCTGGACATGTTTTCTTCCTCTCCTCAGTCAGGCGCGAGCTGCTGTGCTCCTCTCTCGCATCATCATTAGAGTTTCATATGATCTCCTGTGGTGTTAAATGAGATCAAACGACTATTCGACAACAAAACATTTTGTCGAGAACTTTTTGTTGTCGTTAACGTTGACTAATCGTTTCAGCCCAAATTACTGCTGCTATACTAGGGGTTTGTTTAAATCCTTAATCCTAAGTATTAAACTTGTCCCTCACTGTTTTGTGCTACAGACATGAATGAAACTTTAAATTGTGTAGCTTTTTGAGGGGAGGTATGCTGTTACTTTTCAAAAGCAATCATATGATGCTTGAATTGATGCACCTGGTGAACAATGAAAATGGTGAAAAAATCCCATTGATTTGTATTAAATGACCCAAGCTATGTTTAATATCATAGAATTGGATGGGCTCTTTACTTGTGCCACAAAGCAGTTTCTTAGAGACACCCTAACAACTGCATATCAACACCTTGGCAACCACCCACAATATTCTAGCATAATGGTGGGGGTTTTGCATGGGCACGCACCATTTACATTTTCTTCAGAAAATGTATATGTATAGTTTGGATTGTTTTCTTTCAGATTATTTTTCCTCACTCTCTGATGGCTCAAAATGACAGATGTTTTATGCGAGTGTAAAGTCAAAGAGTGCTATAGGCAAATGAGTGGGAGTTTGACCAATAAATTTAGAGTTTTTATGCTAACAATGGCTTTTCCACAGATCATGTTGCTTTAAAGATTAGCTAGTGCTCATTAAAATGCATGCGTCTATCTGTCTCCCACACACTGTCTTGTTTTACTGTCTCTCTGCTGTTGTCCACTGGGCCCTAGCATTAAATCAGTAACGCTGTTCACCTTAACCATCCCACTCCATCTCTTGTGTTCTTTTCCCTTTCCGGCCCTATCCGGGGTATGTGATTGTCTTGTGTGGTTTAAAAACTCATAAACGCTCATAAATTTGCTTATGTTTTGGGCTTTCTTGAGAATTTTAAAGTGCTTACGACCTCAAGTTCACCCTTAAGTGAGTGTTATGTAGCAAGTGTTTACAATTTGTATGATGTACATACAGGTCAGGTAAGTAGAGCTGTTTTCACAAGTTGCACTGAAACATCTGTTTGTAGATACGTTTTGTGGTGGAGTGTTCTGCCACCTGCTGGTAGTGTTTATTTTATTCATTTTTTTATTTTTTACATCCTGAAAACTATAGGTAAGCCAGTAATGGGTTTATTTCCCTGAAAAATGTAAACATTATGGATATGTAGCACTTTCAAAACATTGTGCGTTTAAGTTTGCTGACCAACCTGACAAATCTATATTGGCTTAAAGGGACAGTTCACCCAAAAATGAAAATTCTCTCATCTACTCACCCTAATGCCATCACAGATGTTTAACTTCTGCAGAACACAACGATTTTCGAAGTATATTTCTGCTCAGCTCAAGTTAATGGTGACCAGAACTTTAAAGGTCCAATAAGCATATAAAATGAAGCATAAACATAATCTGTATGGCTCCAGTGGGGTTAAATCCATGTCTTTAGAAGTGATTATAATAGGTGTGGGTGAGAAACTGATCAATATTATTTTTCTTTAGTTTTTTTGGTGATTCAAATTCTTCATGCATATCATTACCTACTGGGCAAGAGGAGAATTTATAGTAAAAAATGACTTAAATATTGATCTATGTCTCACCCACACCTTTCATATTGATTCTTAAGATTGATTTAACCACTGGAGTTGTGTGGATGCTGCCTTTTGTCCTTTATGTCAGGGGTGGCTGTGGCTTAGGTGGTAGAGCGGTCGGCCACTAATCGCAGGGTTGGCAGTTCGATTCCTGGCCCACATGCCGAAGTGTCCTTGGGCAAGACACTGAACCCCAAGTTGCTCCGAATGGCAGGCTAGCTGCCTTGCATGGCAGCGTGTGTGTGTGTGTGTGTGTGTGTGAGAGAGAGAGTGAGAGAGAGAGAATGGGACACAGTGTAAAGTGCTTGGGTAACCGCTAAGGTTAATATAAGTGCAGACCATTTACCATTTTTGGAGCTTCAAAGTTCACTTGCATTGAATGGACCAACAGAGATGAGATATTCTGCTAAAAAATCTTAATTTGTGTTCATCTGAAAAAAAATAAGTCTCTGGGCTGGCATGAGGGTGAGTAACTGATGAGAGAATTTTCAATTTAGGGTGAATTATCCCTTTAACCAATAGCCAGAGTTTAGAATGGGACTATCTGTTTGGTTGATTAGTGGAAGGTGGGAGTGTTTTTTCAATTCTGTCACTTTGCAGTGCTATTTTGTGATTTGTAGTAGTGTAAAACATTCACACAAGCTTTTCATATTTTTGTTTGTTTCAGATGTTCATTGTTGATCAAGCAGTTGGAAAAAGCTGTTCCCTGAAAGAGTTTACCATTACTGGCTCCACATATGCCCCTGAAGGACAAGTGTAAGTTTCACTGCAATTTGCACGCACACAAACACAAATGCGTCTCATATTGGTTGGGACACTTATTTTGATCCTCTTCTAATTACTGGCTCCAGGTTTCATGAGGGTAAACCTATACAATGCTCCCAGTATGATGGTCTGGTTGAAATGGCCACCATATGTGCTCTGTGCAATGACTCGTCTCTGGATTACAATGAGGTTTGTGATTTTTAACACATTTCGTAACTGCTCAAACTACAGAGATTTTTTTTTTATTGGATACAAATTATTATTGCAGCAATGCATTTCAGTTTAAATCAGCGCTTTACCTGTCTTGCAACAATTTATTTTAAAGTAATACCTCTGTGTCTATCAGGTCAAAGATGTGTATGAGAAAGTGGGAGAAGCCACAGAGACTGCCCTCACATGTCTGGTGGAGAAAATGAATGTGTTCGACACTGATTTGAAGAGCTTTTCCAAAGTTGAGAGGGCGAATGCATGCAACTCTGTAAGTTAAACATTTCCAACAACAATGTCAATGAGTTTTAGCTGGTAGTAACCCTAGTGGGTTGTGAGGTCATAGAGCTGCACATTTATTTACATATAACACCTTTGTGTTTGTGACAATATGGCAACTCTAATTCGAGAGTGTATGTTTCTCTCTTTCAGGTCATCAAGCAATTGATGAAGAAAGAGTTCACTCTGGAGTTCTCACGAGACAGGAAATCCATGTCAGTCTACTGCACTCCCAGCAAAGTTCGCTCCTCCATTGGCAAGATGTTCGTTAAGGTGACGTCACTCTTCGGTGTTCTATTTGTCTGTGCCACACAGCACTACTTCACCTTGTGTTGTGATACAACAATGTGCCTGCAAGTTCATTAACGTCATACTATTTCTGGGTGCAGGGTGCTCCAGAGGGGGTGATTGACAGATGCACGCACATCCGTGTGGGTGGAAATAAGGTACCCTTGACAGCAGGCATTAAAGAGAAGATTATGTCTGTGATCCGCGAGTACGGCACAGGACGCGACATGCTACGCTGTCTGGCTCTGGCCACCCGAGACAACCCGTTGAGTAAAGAGAGCATGGCACTGGAGGACTCGAGCCGATTTATTGAGTATGAGGTGAGAAGCATACCCCACTCGAAGAGTGTGCGCCCCATCGCTGCAAATATTGCAACTTGTAACACAACTTGTACAGTTTAATTAGTTACACAAATGGAAAAATACTAGTTTGAAATATTTGTGGGATGCTTACAAATCTTATGTCTCATAACAGTTAGATTTGGATCAGAAATTAATTCAATCTAATTAATAATGCAATTTTCTGTTTGAATTTAATATAATAAAGCAATAAGTAATTTAAGGCTGTGTATTACAAATATTTTGCCGTGGGTAAGGGTTGTTCTTAGACATGATGCAGTGTAATAAAAAAAGACCAGTGTGCAACAAATCGTTACATTTATCATTAAAGGGATAGTTCACCCAAAAATTAAGATTCTCTCATCATTTACTCAGCAGAACACAAGCACATCTTTTTAGAAAATATCTAATCGCCGTAGGTCCTCACAATGCAAGTGAATGGTGATGAGACCTTTTGCAGCTCCAAAAATCACATAAAGGAAACATAAAAGTAATCCATAAGGCTCCAGTGGTTAAATCCATATCTTCAGAAGCTATATAATAGGTGTGGGTGAGAAACCGATAAATATTAAGTCTATTTTTTTTTTTTACTCTAAATCTCCACTTTCACTTTTACATCTGATAGTCACATGTGGCCCACATGCCCTGTGTTTCATTTGTGTTGTTTTTTTTTGTTGTTTTTTTTTTGTTTGTTTGTTTTTTTTTTGAGCTTCAAATGCCTGATCACCATTCACTTATATTGATTATATGGACGTACAGAGTTGAGATATATTTGTCAAAAAATCTTTGCTTATGTAACGCTGAAGAAAGAAAGTCATACACATCGGGGATGGCATGAGGGTGAGTCATTTTTGGATGAACTATTCCTTTAAGAATAATTAGAATAAACAGCCTAGCTGTAGACCGTTTACAGATGTTCACAATTAATACAGAATTAAACTTTAGCTGATACAGGTGTGCATTTATCGGCTTTTGTACAAAGGCTTCAAATGCGGCTCATCCCATTAGAATTTAGATTATCTATCTGTATCAAATTTTTTATAATAATTTTCATGACTGATTGCAATTGCTTTTCTTCCTTTATTTAGACTGACTTGACCTTTGTGGGATGTGTGGGCATGCTGGACCCCCCCAGAGCCGAGGTGGCAGCTTCCATCAAACTCTGTCGGCAGGCAGGCATCCGAGTCATCATGATCACTGGCGACAACAAGGGCACAGCTGTTGCCATCTGCAGACGCATTGGCATCTTTGGCGAGGATGACGATGTCTCGCGCATGGCCTACACTGGACGAGAGTTTGACGATCTGTCTCCTGCTACTCAGCGTGAGGCAGTACTCACTGCACGTTGCTTCGCCCGTGTCGAGCCCTCCCACAAATCCAAAATTGTGGAGTTCCTCCAGTCCTATGATGAGATCACTGCCATGGTAAACTGAAATAAATCCTCATTGAAAGATCTTCTAGTGGATTGTTTGCTTTTAAAATCTATGTAAAATTACTGACTGTTAAGAGGAATGATTTGCCCTTTATGCAAATCATTATAATCATTCTCTGTTTACTGACTTGCCATCCTGTTTTCATTCCTACAGACTGGAGATGGTGTGAACGATGCACCTGCTCTGAAGAAGGCTGAAATCGGCATTGCTATGGGCTCAGGCACGGCGGTGGCCAAGACTGCATCTGAGATGGTGCTTGCTGACGATAACTTTGCTACCATTGTGGCTGCGGTTGAAGAGGGTCGCGCCATTTACAACAACATGAAACAATTCATCCGCTACCTCATCTCCTCAAATGTCGGCGAGGTGGTCTGGTAAGGATCTCAAGCTTGAAATTTGAAGTCTAAGTTTTTGCAACCGGTTTTACTTTATTTGACGTATTTCAGGGGTTATTTTTTCTTTTTTTTTTCCTTTACAAATAAACTAATGTAGATGTATTTTATAAGTGAAAGTGCTTGGGTAAAGCCGTGTGATTGGAGGGGAGGGTTTTTTTTGCCCTAGTTTAGTTTCCATCTTAGCGATACTATCTAAATGACAGCATAGTGAAATGTATCACTTACAATGAGCAAACTCTGCCAAGGTCTTTTTGACATTATTCCAATTGTTATCTAATCACACAACTCTTAATGCGCGTTTTCTCTCTCTCTGGCAGCATTTTCTTGACGGCTGCTTTAGGGTTCCCAGAGGCTCTGATCCCAGTTCAGCTGCTTTGGGTGAATCTGGTGACTGATGGTCTGCCTGCAACTATGCTGGGCTTCAACCCACCTGACCTTGACATCATGAGCAAACCTCCTCGCAATGCCAGAGAGCCCCTCATCTCTGGCTGGCTCTTCTTCAGATACCTGGCCATTGGCTGTGAGTGCACCACTTATTTCCTTATTTATTTCCTTTTTTTATTAAAACATATTTGTAATTAAGGTTGGTGAGCAAGCCTTTAGCCTTGTCGGACTGTATAGAGATTATGGCCCTGTATACACCTGGTATTAAGAAGCCTTTTAGGTGATCTGTTTGAAATGGGACAATGGTAAAAATGTGTAATCTCACAGGTTTATAATTTTATTTATTTTCCACCTGCCTAATATTGTGTAGGTCCCCCTCGTGCCACCAAAACAGCGCCAATCTGCATCTCAGAGTAGCATTCTGAGTGGTTAACTGAGTTACCGTAGACTTTGTCAGTTCGAACCAGACTGGCCGTTCTCTATTGACCTCTCTCATCAACAAGGCATTTCATCCACAGAATTGCTGCTCACTGTATGTTTTTAGTTTTTGGCACTATTCAGAGTAAATTCTAGAGACTGTTGTGCTTGAAATTCCCAGGAGATAAGCAGTTACAGAAATACTCAAAGCAGCCCTTCTGGCACCAACGAACATGCCACGCTCCAAATCACTGAAATCACATTTTTTCCTCACTTTGATGGTTGATGTGAACTAGGGCTGCAACTAACGATTATTTTGCTAATCGATTAATGTAACGATTGTTCGACTTTTCGGCAATTATTGCAAAGAATAATAATTAGCTCTTAACCGATTATTAAGCCTGTGCCCTGACTTAAAAGGTTGGATTTAAACGTGCTTACTAACAACAAAGAGGACAAAATCGTCTTTTAAAAAATACCTCAAAGACATTCACTGAATTAATGGTAAAAAAATAATTTTTATTAAGTTTAATTGTGTAAAGAAATTCACTGCAAAAAAAATCCTATTGTTATCAAGTTTTTTTCTCTTGTTTTCCATTTTTAAATTGTCTAAAATACATTTATTTAAGAAACAATATTTAAGATATTTAGACTTGCTTTAAGAGAATGTATTTTGTATATAAGTGTATTTTTTCACTTGGTTATACTTCTGAGATGCAGGTCTGCGCTCTTTTGGTGGCACAAGGGGGACTTACACAATATTAGGCAGGTGGTTTTAATGTTGTGGCTGATCAGTGTTTAAAGCAAAATACAGTTTAAGGGCCTGGTAAGAATTACTTTATGGAGGGCAAATTGTATTCTTATTTATAAATATTTTATATTAAGGAGATTGAGAAGCAAAAAACAAACCGTGGCCTAAGGAGCAATGCTTCAGAACCCCCTTAAAAGATTAAAATCCGAAGTGACCACTTAATGGACCACTTAATTTATTTAGAGTTTATTTTTGTATTTGATATTATTTAACGGTTAATTTTGTTTGTTCAAGGTTTTTTTTATTCAAAATTAATTTCTTTGATATTTTAATGTCATTAAACTTGTCATTAAGAAAAATAATAAGAGGTTTTTCTTTCAACCTGTTTTGTAATGTAATTCAATAACGCTTTAATACTGGATACTGCAATAAAATCTTGAAAATTTGCTACCGGCACATACGTACGTTAAACCATAGCTCCTCCCCTCAAAATCTGAACAAGTCATCAAAGATGACTCATATCATGACCAGGTGTAAATGTGACTCACCTATCCACTTGTGATCAGAACAACCGAAACGCATCTTAAAGGAATAGTTCACAGACAATTTAAATTTGCTGATAATTTACTCATCCAAGATGTACCCGAGTTTCTGTCTTCATCAAAAGAGATTTGTACTTCCTACTATTACATAACAATACTTTTTAACTACAAATGTTCGCTTCCATACATCTTTGTGACGCACGCTCATGAGAGGGATGACCTAAGCTCGTTGGTAAGGTCACGCGTGGAGGAGGCAGGAAGCGCGTCATTGTTTACAAGAGAAACTTGCGCTGTTCACAAACCAAAACAATTTCAAAACCATGTAAAATAATTAAAAAAAATATTTGCAAATAATAATAAAAAAACATTACTGCAGTAAATATCCATCCTTTATTTTGGAGCAATGCCACTGCATTATCTACTTGTGCTTTTCCTTTACCAGAAATATATAGGCTATATGACTGTCAGGAATTCAAGCCACACAAGTTGTAATTAGTGAAACCAATTGTGTGAGCATTTACTGAGATTTACAGGGTTTACACAGTGAGATCAATGGTACAGGTGATATCACAGAAGAGAAGCTTCACAAACTGAAGAAGAGGTAAGGGGCAAAACAGCAAAGTAAGCACTAAAAAGATTTCGACGAAGATCAAGAGCAAATGCAGACAGGTAAATAAACACTGCGAGTCCTTTGTGTGATACTTGACAGTGAAGTGGCGTGACTGAGCGAGTGAATTATTAACCGGGTTTAAATACAAATTCTTGAAATAGAAATCGGGTGTTGAGAAGCTGAGCACTGAGGGAGGCGTGACAATGACAAAGATTTCACACATACCTGAGTTTGCTGGAAAAACAGTATGGGCACAGCTGATGAATTCAGTTATCGACCCTTTGTTTCTTTTGATGGTCTGAAAACTTCTGGGGTAAAATGTTCACGGCACACCCTCCAATAATTGAGAGAATGTAAGGGTGTACTGATATCCAGGGTCGGCATGATAAGCCAGAGCTTCGATTGCTCATCATGCATAGGCAATCGATGAAAAGTTAATATTTTTCCGTGCCTTTACTTTGGGGTTTCTGAAGGTTGAAGCATCCAGGATACACACGCCAAATGACCATTTTGAACAATACACTTATAAAAATTCAAATCTACAGCACAGACAATTAAACTTTTGTACAGCTCTCCTTCTCTTGTAAACAATGACGCACTTTCTGTCTCCGCACGTGACTAACTACAAAAGCGCTCATGAGAGGGATGATGCAAGCTCGTTGGTAAAGTATATAACGTTTGTTTTGTTTCTAAATTAACCAAACGTTTGGGTTTATTTGTTGACGAGTCATGTGGATTATTTTGATGCATCCTAAATATGCATTTTGGACCTTCAAAAATTCACAGAGTAATGAATTTGATCTGAAATGAAATCTTAAATTCTTTTTTGATGAAGAAAGGAAATCTGATACATTTTGGATGGCCTGTGGGTTAGTAAATTTTTGGTTGAACTATTCCTTTAATACATTACTTTAAACTATGTTTGTGGCCAAAGCAAGTGGGATTTGACTTATGTTGTCCATATTACCCTACAGGTTATGTTGGTGCTGCTACTGTAGGTGCTGCTGCCTGGTGGTTTGTTGCTGCTGAGGCCGGGCCTAGGGTGACCTTCTACCAACTGGTAGATGCACATTTCTCTCGCTCTCTCTCATACACACTCACAAACGCATACTTTCTAATAACATTTCGCTTCTGTTTTATCTCTACAGAGCCACTTCCTGCAGTGTGCTCCAGACAACCCTGAGTTTGAGGGCCTGAATTGTGAGGTGTTCGAGTCTCCATATCCCATGACCATGGCTCTGTCTGTGCTAGTCACCATTGAGATGTGCAACGCCCTCAACAGGTCAGTCTTTAAAGTGCACTCCTAAATAAACTCCCAATTTGCCACTGATAAGTGTTTGATTAAATATGCAGCCAATCACTTTTTTTTTTTTTTCTTGTGTCCTGTCGTAGTGTGTCCGAGAACCAGTCTTTGCTTCGCATGCCTCCCTGGGAGAATGTCTGGCTGCTCGGAGCCATCTGCCTTTCTATGTGCCTTCACTTCCTTATCCTTTATGTGGAGCCCCTGCCGGTAAGATCGAAAGCAGTATGTCATTTTTCTTTTTGTATTGCTTGCAACTCAAAAGCTGTCTTGGGTTCTTCTCTACAGATAATCTTCCAGATCACCCCACTGAATTTGACCCAGTGGCTTATGGTGCTGAAGATCTCCCTTCCAGTCATCCTGCTGGACGAGGTGCTCAAATTTGCAGCCAGAAACTACCTGGAGCCCAGTAAAGACCTGGACAAGTCCACAGGCAAAGCCTGCTCCCTCAGCGCCTGCACCGAGGGCATCTCCTGGTCCTTCGTGGCCATTTCACTCCCACTAGTGTTGTGGATCTACAGCACTGACACTAAATTGGCTGAAATGTTCTGGTCTTGACTGAAATTAGCACAAAGTCCACACCATGTGTAGATGTGTATGTGTGGTTGTGTTTAAAGCGTGGCTCCGAGAAGGTCAGGATTAACACAAACTTAACAGTAATATAGAAACATGGCTTTTTTAAATGTCCTGAGGGGATTAAGAAGGCACAGACCTGAAGTCTTGAAGTATTAGTAACCATTAATGTTCTTAGCACATTTGTGGACTTCCTGCTGGTTTGTTTTTTACCTTTTGTTTTCAGTTTTGTATTTTTTTTTTTTTTAAATTTAACATTAATTTGGAAATGTTATGTCTTAATATCTGATATCTAATTTCAAACCAGTATGAATAATGGTTATTCCCCCCCCCCAATATTATGTGTTCAAATGGCTGAATGAAAAAACAAGTGCTTGTGTAGAGATGGTTAACACTATTTTAGGCAGTTGTACATTTGGTATTCCAATTTGTTATTTTTTGGGGTTAAACGAAGAGCATAGTGGGGCGGTACATTTTGAAGGGGGGGGGAGAAGAAGAATTGTTTACTAATGTTTACCTTTGTGTCTTTGGGGTGAACGTCACCCAGAGCCAATGGACAAGCATGGTGTCGCACAGCATGGGAAAGAGTGTGGGACTGAATGTTTGAATGCGTTAACCAAGTCAAATCCTGGGATGAAAGCTGCATGTTATGCAAGCTGCATGCATTGTGTGTGGGTTTTCATTTTTGATTTGTACTTGTGTCTTTCCCTTGGTGTAATAACTTCCATTATTTGATTATGCATATGTTTTTTCCATTATTGCCTGACACTTTTGATTAGTAAAGCCAGTTCTTCACACTAGGCAGAGTCCAGCTACCTCAGGACTGTCAGACTAGACTCTCTCTGATTGCCTCCCCCCCAAACTTTACACAACTACATGAGATGTGCCTCTATTGGCTTGTGAGAATGTTAACAAAATACTCATGGGAGGGGGGTTGAGGTCCGAGACAAAGGAGTAGAAAATTTAACAGTCAAAGGTAAATGTGTTGCATTCAAAACATGAATTTTACAATGGAACCAATGTTTTAAGCTACTTTTTTCTACTTTTACAAAATATACTCATTTGAACCATTTGAATTAAAATGCATGTGTTCATTTTACAAGCTGTCCTGTTCCTATGATGTAACACGTCAAGTTTTAGGAGCAAATATACTTGAATAATAAAATTAATGTACAGAGATAATTAAATACCTGATCAAAAGATTGACAGCTGGGAAGAGCTTCTTTGTGAAGCAGCCTCCTGTTCCTTTACCACCAACCAGTCTGATGGAGAGGCCTGTATATTTGTACACAGCACACATACCGAACGGTACAAGGTATATTTTTTTATGTATTTAGTTAACACTAATTCTTGCTTGCTGAAATGGAAGGATGTCTCCGACTATGACCTAACTGTGGTATTGGAATGCCTCTGTGGGCTTCCATATTAAGTAAATGCCACTCCACATTCCTCCACTGAGACCTTTCCTCCTCCGCTCCTCACATTTTACAATAATGTCCTGAAGTTTTCTGACAATATTTTCTGTATTGGACCAACCTTGCTACATGAAAAAACGGTTCAATTCATGAAGACTAAAGCCGTTTCTGGCTGCATTAAACACATGATTGTTTCTGCTTGAGAGTAAATTCCACTGTTAAAGTATATTCCACTGCAATACATTCAATTTTTTAGCAAGAATATATTGTAAATATTTGGTCAATTTACTTTTGTGACTTTCTAAGCCTTTTCAGGTGATTGTTTCCTTTGTTCGTATCATTTCAAACTTGCCTCTGACTAAGCTGAACTAAATTTATAGACTTCATTAGCTTTTATTAAGAGTGGTCCGTACACTGTGGTCTGACTTGCTCAGGAACTGAATTTGGGTATCGGCATTAAAAAGAAGCTTATGAAAACTCTAGTGCCATTAGAAAAATGTTGCAAACTTTTTTCTCAGTAGACATTGCCTTTTATATCAACTATTAACCATACTGACAATTATCAACACTTGTGTTATACTCCCATTGCTAAATATTTATTTTAGAGTGCACGTTTGAGTTTTACTTTCCAACTAAAACATTCAAATATCCCTCTCTCTTGATTTATGTCTTTATTGCCATTTAATGCTTGGTAAAATATCTGCCTCCCTGTACTCTGCCTCAAACCTCAGGCTTCTGTGTTTTGCATGTCTGTTTTAAGTGGCTTAATTTTGCTGAGTACCAAAACTTGCATGTTGAATGTGCAGTTCAAGGAAAATAGCCACCATTATACTGACAGATCACATGTAAGAGAGGTAGAAGAACATTTAGCTTAGAGTAGGCTCAATAATAATGAATAAATGACAGAGAAATGGAATGACCAGGGTGTGTGGAAGCAAGTAAGCAGTGTCACTGTTCCTCTACCTTGCATGAAGATATAATATCTACAATTGCCTAAAGCTGATGCAAGGAGAGTTTGTTGCAATTGTTTTCCCTTTGTAAAATGTCATTGTTTTATATCCGTGTATTATATAGTATAATGCATGCCGTCAATTGTAATTAGCCAAATAATTTGATCTATATTTATATACCTAAACTTGCTGTGTACATCGCTGCTAAATGGTATGATATGATTATACGCATAATTTTACAAATAAACTTGCCAGTCTAATTTGACCAATGTCTACAACTATGATTTGTCTCTCTTTGTTTGCATAATGATGCAGTGTGACAACTTTTCCTACTATTTAATAAATTAGGGGGAAAAATACTAACCAAAAAGAAATAATATTATGCAATTACCTCAATAATTGGCAATGGTCAGCAGGAGAACAGAATGCTCTTGGCCTGCATTTGCTTCTATCGGCAGTCTTTTGTGTGTAATTAAAATGCATGCCCCTAAAAAGGAAAATAAGGTATTACAGGGATAGTTCACCCAAATATGAAAATACCTTTGTCGTTTACTCACCCTCATGCCATCCTATATGTGCATGACTTTCTCCTGCAGAACACAAATGAAGGTCCAAAAAGCATATAAAGGCAGCATAAAAGTAATCAATATGACTAGTGGTTAAATCCATGTCTTCAGAAGCAATATGATACGTATTGATTAGAAACAGATGTTTTTTTTACTATAAACATTCACATTCTTTTGTTTTTGCCTGTTTGCATTCTTTGTGCATATCATCACATAAGCAAATATTTTTAGTGTATCTCAGCTCTGTAGGCCCATACAATGCAAGATAATGGTGACCAGATCTTTGTAGCTCCAAAAATCACAAAGGAAACATAGAAGTAATCCATAAAGCTCCAGTGGTTAAATCTATACCCACTGAAGCAATATAATAGCTGTGGGTGAGAACAGATCAAAGTTTAAGTCCTTTTTTTCCTTTAAATCTCCACATTCACTTTTACATCTGAAAGTCACGTGTGGTGCCTGTTTAGTTTCACTTTCACATTTGAAACTTAAAGCGGAAACCCAAGAGTCATCTAGATTACTTTTATTCTGCCTTTTATACTATATGTGCTTTTGGAGCTTCAAAGTTCTGGCAACCTTTCGCTTACATTGAATGGATTAACAGATCTGAGATATTCTTCTAAAAACCGTTGTTTGTGTATAGCAGAAGAAAGTCATACACATCTGGGATGGCATGAGTAAATTTTTTAGTGAACTGTCCCTTTATTTCATGTAATAATTTAAAACCACAAGGAGCATGTGTAAGTTAAAATGATTTGAAAATAATATTTTATATCCTGGGCCCAGTTTTTCAAAATTTTATCTGGATCAAATTGATCCAGATTTGGAAATCCCATGTTTTGCTATCCAGGATCACCTGATCCATTTTACTTTTATGCCAGTTTTTTTTAAAGGAACATTGGATTGGATCACTGTGATCCAAATACCAAATTTCAGGATCCTGTTTACCAGAGCCTTAAATGGAACCAACAGTGTAGCCTACTGGCTTAGCAAAGAACAACAGGTAGTCAAAATACCGGTGGCCACAAATAGCCATTGTTTGTTTTAATTTTAAAAAACAGAAACACTGTAATAAACAGAAACATTTCACACTCCTTAATTTGTTATAATGTTAAATAACAAAACAAAAACAATACTATCAAATAGTCAAAAATCATTTACAGGACAGATACCAGCTCTTTCCATCTCTGCCTTTAGGAGATGCATCTCCATCTGCAATTTTCTGCTGCAGTTGGGTAAGCAAGATTTGTTCTTTACCCAGTTCAATTTGTACTTCTGCTCTTTCGGTTTCCAGTTTCAGAAGCAAATCATAGCTGTTACCATCCTTTTTTGTAGCTGAGGAACATTTGCGTTTTCTTGTAGGAACGTCTTGGACTGTCTTCATTACATCCACTGGGGATCTATCTTCCTCCTAAATCACTGCAGTCAAGTCCAGGACAAACATTTCCTTTGCAGGAGAATTTTTCTCGCATTCTTCTGAAGTCCTAGTCTCTGTAATTGTGGCCTCCATCTGCTTCTATGCCTTCAATGCCATGCAGAGCCTCTGATTTTTCTCCTCTTATGATATCAAGGACCATACCAGTGAAATCACCCCTCTTATATGGCTTGTTACCTGTTTGGGGGTTCTTGGGTTCAGTAAGGTCTATCGTTGCCTTGGCCCTAAGGTTCTTCCACCGCAACATAACTTGTTTTATGGTCCTCTTTTGGCCAGACCCCATGGCATTGACATGATTGGTTATGTCCTCCCAAATGTTGTGTTTTCCTTTTTTGGTCACTTCTCCACCCTTTGCAGAGCTGAAACCTATACTATAGAGGCAAAATTGGCCCGAACACTCTCCAGCAGTGCACAGGTTTCTGCCACAGTGAAATTAGGCCCTTTTGAGTCCATGGTTCCAACTCTTTGGTGTAGCCAACACTGATCTTAAAAGCCTTGAGCATGATTGCTTTGGCTTTTGCTCAATGAGGCTTACACCAATCAGCTCATTGCTGGTTAATGGGTGACACCATTTAAACACATCGTGTCTTTGCACCCATTTCTCGGATATTGTTCATCGTTACCGTAGGAGATGGTACCGTCAAAGGGTGCATGCTGAGCATGCCAAACCACTCAAGCAATACACGTCAGAAGAACTGTATGCATGTTTTTGCTTTGGGAGAGATGACATTAAGTACATTGCAGATCTTGTCAGGCCAACACTCCAACACCAAACCCAAAGGAGTCATGCTTTATCCGTGGAGGAACCGTGCTTAATCGCTCTGCGCTTTTACGCATGTGGGACTTTCTACCAAGTAATTGGTGATGATATGGGAGTGAGAAACGTAACCGTGAGTAATGTGGTGAAGGCTATGTCAGTAGCATTGGACAGTCTGATCAATCAATTTGTTTCTTTTCCCAAGGATGACCAGACAGCTCAGACTAAGCACAAGTTTTTTTAAATGGGGAACATGCACTATTGGTGCTATTGATAGTACTCATGTGCATATCCAAGCACCTTGTGAAAGGGAGTGGAAGTATGTCAATCGAAAGGGGAGGCACAGCATCAACATCCAACTTGTGGGCAACGCCGACCTCATAACAACCAACTGTGTTGTGAAATGGCCAGGGTCTGTTCATGATGCACGTATTCTAAGAGAAAGTGCACTATACAGAGAGCTTCAATCCCACCGACCAAATGGCATAGTATTGGGAGACAGTGCGTATCCACTCCTACCATGGCTAATGACCCCTTTTCCAGTTGCAAACACACCTGAGCAGGCACACTTCAACTCCTCACATTGTAAAACAAGATGTGCCACTGAATGCTTAAATGGAGTCCTGAAGAGATGGTTTGCGTGTCTTAACTACTTCCGAGTACAACCCAAGGTGGCATGCAACATAATCCTTGCCTGTATTGTTTTGCATAACATCGCCACCAGGCATCATGTCCCTCTTGATGACAATTTTGATGGACCTGAGCCTGATGTAGAACCAGAACAGCCGCCAATATTCTTACCTAATGAAGGACACACTGGAGATGCAATTGTGAGAAATTACTTCTTACTAGGCTGCTGAATGACTGAGTATATTTGTTGTTGTCGTTGCCATTAATATACTGTGGAATTATAAAGCTTTGAGCAACAGTGACATTTATTTGACAGCTGATAGCTTTGAGATTGTTTTTTTGGTTTACCATATCTCATTAGATGTGACATGCTTCATATATGCTTCAAATATGAAGAAATTTATATATCATCAGTAAACATTGATTTTGTGATCATTCACTTATCAAATAAAATCAGAGATGAATCCACCCTTCTGATGGGATCAGGCTAATCCTGTTTTTTGGATCAAATAGATCCCAAACCGAGTTCAAAGTTTTGAAAAATCCAAAGGGCAGGTTTGATCCAGATCAAATATAAAATCGGATTACATGCTCTGATCTTAGTACGGAATCCCTCTTTTGCTTTTGAAAAAACCCATTTTCAAGATTTGATCCAATCCGTGATCCGAAATCCCACTGGATTACTTTTGAAAAACTGGGCCCTGATGATAAAAATGCAGAGCTGTCCCTCGGTGGTGTAACGTCAAGGATTGAACACTTGTAGGCGACAAAAACAAGACATGACGCGATGATACAGTTCAATTGCAATGACATCATCGAATGCACATATAAACACAGCTGCATCTTTTATGTAGCCACTGAACAAATGTTGTTCTATTTAAAAATAAATAAATAAATAAATAAATAAACCGCATAAAGTACAATTCATAAAATAATGCGAATTTATTATTTAGAATTATTTAATTTCACAAAAAGAAAAACGTGAGTTGTTATTGTTGCTAATTCATCACCTGAAAGGAAACCATGAAAAACGCATATTGCAATATATGGGAAGAAGAATTAAATTATAAATGAAAATGACAAAACCTGACAGAGTGTCATTGTCCAATAATATTTTGCGCGTGTTCACGTGTACCTTCTCTCCCAGTCAAAAAACGCAACACTAGCATGTTAACGCCAGGCAGTTTGAACGAAAATAGTTAGACATAATTCCCCCCAACACATGTTAGAAAAAAAGTTAAATATTTCAACCTCATTCGTACCGGTGGAGCAGTCTGTCGCTTTAAATGGAACCCCCTCCTGAGAGACCTGTCACTCATGTCACGTAGTCCCGCCCTTTCCTGCAGCAGCAGCAGCTCGCAGTGCATTTCACACAGAGGCATTACGTACAGCAGACAAGATATCTGCTCCGACAAATTATCAGATGCCTGCAAAATTAGATAATCTTCATTGAATTTCGCCATCCTTCAAGTCATCAGGAACTAAACAACCAGTAAAGGAAAGTGTTTTTCTTTAAATTTCGCGTTTTTGCAATTTGCATTCTCCATAGACGTAGGCACAAAGGGCTTAGGGGATAATGGTGATAAAAACGATGTTACATTATGAGCGCACGACAACTGGAATGCATCATCAGAGACACGACCGAACCATTTAATTTGTTCAGTTCGACAGTTTGATTTTAAGTAGCGTGTTTTCTCTTACCAGGGAGTACCTTATCCATTCTGTGCGCTCTGGAGAACAGATGCTGTCATTGTGTTGGGGACCGAGGTTTGTGCGCGTGATATTCTGCGAGTGGTCTCGTCGGAATGGTGCGCGAGATGACCGTGCGCGTGTCTTTATTGTTTGCGCGCGACATAACGCTCAATAACGGCCATTCTGTCATTGAAGAACTTCGCAACGACGACCAATTTGGAAAAAGAAGACTGATACTTGTGACAATTCCAGGGAAGCCATGAGCGAAGTGTTTTGTAAACGTTTTTACTAACTGTCGTTTCAATATCCCTTATTATGAACGTCTTGTTTTCATACTTGGCTCTGATTTGCTTTGCATTGGGTGAAGACCCACTCAGTTGGAGATAGTTGATTGTTTGTTTCTGACTAATTTGATATTTTCCCACATCATTCTGAGCAAAAACAGTTAATGCCAACAATGGTGGAGCCTGTGGGTTTCATTGAAGCTTGGAAAGCTCAGTTTCCAGAGTCAGAGCCTCCAAAGATGGAGCTTAGGTCAGTAGGGGGCATCGAACAAGAACTGGAGAAGTGTAAAGCTTCCATAAGACGGTTAGAAATGGAGGTGAACAAAGAGCGTTTTCGGATGATCTACCTTCAGACACTGCTGGCGAAGGAGAGAAAGAGCTATGATAGGCAGAGATGGGGTTTCAGGAAGCCACCTCACATGATTGAAGGGGACCAGCAAGCTGTGGGGGCTGATTCCCAGCATCTCCATGCACAAGAACATGGACAGGCAGAACGCAGCAGGTTTCAGCCTGTAGGAGAGACCAGAGTGAAACCAAGACCTCCCCCTGCCAGGAAGTCAGCCTCCCATGGTGATGGACTGGAGCTTCAATCAGGGTTTGAGGCACACCAGGCAGGGCCAGTCAGTGAGGCGGACGGGTTCTCGCCATCCACACAGAGGGGCGGGCTCTCCCCTCGCAGGCCCCATCCACCCCCTGACAAGGAACTGCCTTCAGATCCATCTCCCAAAGACAAGCCGGGTATGGGGCTTGGGGTGGCTGCCTTAAGGTCGAACTTCGAGAGGATCAAACGGGCTAACTCGCACTCAGCCAGTGAAGGGAAAGGAGGCCAAGAAAAATCTTTTTACACCAACGTGGAGTTTCATCATGATCGGGGCCTTGTGAAAGTCAATGATCGTGAGGTCTCTGACAAAATTGTCTCTCTTGGAAATCAAGCCATGCAGATGGAACGGAAGAGGTCTCTCCATTCACTTCCTGGTAACCTTGCTACAGTGGCAGGTGATCTGCGCACCAGACCTGTCTATAGGG
This sequence comes from Moxostoma hubbsi, assembly GCA_032164185.1. Lineage (NCBI taxonomy): Eukaryota > Metazoa > Chordata > Actinopteri > Cypriniformes > Catostomidae > Moxostoma > Moxostoma hubbsi. The sequence goes on along the minus strand of JAVLUX010000001.1, from coordinate 33,523,991 downwards.
GACGCTCTACCGAAAGCACCTGTGGGTATGATGCAGAGTATGAAGATGGTGAGCCCAGCCCTCGCTACAGACCAAACGGGGGTAAACCTCCACCACCACCATGGCAGCCATCTGATTTCCAGCCATATACTAGTGTTTACGTTGGAGGTATGATGTCAGGAGACAGTGGTGATGGCAGGGTCACCATGAGAGACCATGGAGGAAGCGATGACCATCTCCTCACCTGGCCAAGGAGGTCCTACTCACCTGGGAGTTTTGAGGATGTGGGGGGTGGGGGAGGGGGCTACACGCCAGACTGCAGCTCTAATGAAAATCTGACATCTAGTGAGGAAGACTTCTCCTCAGGGCAGTCCAGTCATGTGTCACCCAGCCCTACAACAGCCTACCGTCGCCCCCTTAGGGAGAAGAGTCGCTCACCCTCTCAAAACTCTCAGAATTCTCAGCATTCGTTTGACAGCAGCAGCCCCCCCACACCGCAGACTCAAAAGCGGCACAGGCAGCAACATGTTGTGGTGTCCGAGGCCACAATAGTAGGCGTTAGGAAAACAGGACAAATCTGGCCCCATGATGGAGACTCAATTGCCTCCAGCAGGGCTTCCCATGACAACCATGGAGATCTAGGTGAGTAATGACATTGAACTTGTGTGACTTGTACATATTCTTGGTATTTTTAAGCTTTTTTGCACTTGTTCTTGTCTTGTCACAAGTCTAGAGGATTCTGACAAAAATGTAGGAAATTAATAAATGGTTAAATGGGTTGGCCATCTGGACAAAATGGGTTATTACTGGAAACATTAAAAGAACCGGACTTAATACAAGTTGACAATCGACAGCATTTGTGGCAAAGAAGATTACCACATAAAATAATTTCAACTCATCCTTTGTTTATAAAAAAAAAGCCGAAATTGTTGTGACAATAACGCACTTATAATTGTAGTGAATGGGGCCAGTCCATAAATCTTAAAATATACATTTTTCTAACGTATAGCCACAAGATGTAAACATTATTTTACTAACCTTATCTGTGTAAAGTTAAATGCCAGTAAACCCTGTAAAAGATTTGTTCACATTTAAGTCATTTTAACACGTATAATGTTAAAATCTTATATATATATATATTACATATACTTTTGAAAGGTTGGGTATATATTTATGGACTGGCCCCATTCACTTCCATTGTTAGTGGTTTGCTGTAACCAAAATTTTTACTTGGTTGAAATAATTTTCTATAGTAAATAACATTATGCTACAAATGCTGTCAGTTGAGCTTAACTTGTAATGAATCCAGAACATTCCTTTAAGCATAGGAAGGATTCAGTGAATGACAGATGACTGAAATTTGTTGCATGACTGTATGATTGGAATTCAAAGCTTTGGCCATCTGCACACACTCTTACAGTGAAAATGAGCAACTTCATTTTTTCTTTGGCTCTATTGTGGCATCTAAGCTTTTGTTGCTTATCCCAAGACTAGACATTTCTTTCTTCCTTTGCATTTTCTTGGTCTTCCATTCAATTACTTCTATGCCAGTTTCCATACTTCCTATTGTCCACTTACGTTTCACGCTCTGCCTGCATCTGTCAGACACCATGGCAGCCCCTCGCTGCGGTTAGTTAGTTTGGTCCAGTGAAGCCCATAAATGATGAGTAATTAACCGGACAAGCTAATATCATGAGGTCAAGGTGTGTGTCTGTGTCAGTGCTTAGTATGTTTCTTTGTGCAGGACAGGAGCTGAGTAGCTTTTACTTATGTCACATACCTGCTTTAGAGAAGAACTGCAGTTCATTCATTGATTGTTATGCTGCTGAGGGAATCTCCCAAGTAGGACAGAGACCCAATTTAGCAGGAAAATGATGTAAATCCACCTTTTTCTGGAATGTTCCTGCAGAGTTTAGACCTTTGTGTTTATGAGGAAGTCAGCACAGTGAGTCTTACCTTTAGACCTCTCCAATTGTCTGTGCAGAGAACCCAGCAGCAAGTGTCTGAAAGGGTCGACCAGAGACACTCAGATAATGGTGAACGTGACTCACAAGGCTTCTATTTCCACTCTTAGATCAACTTTATATGCCTTGCATACGCTAAACTTGGGCTTGAGACAAACTGCAGTGTTCTACTTATTTGGTATCCAGTATCTTTTAACTCTTTTCTCACCAAGAAGCACACCGGATGACATCAGTTATTAGGATGACTACAAGGGATGTGGTGTCATGTGGCACGCTGGCTTGAAATCCCAAAGCCTTGAGCCGATGAGGTGAATTGCACTTTGGTGTGAAGCAGACAAACCCAGAGGGTTTTGGCATGCCGTGTCCATTCAAACGCCAGGTAGATTGTCTTTGTGCAATAGTGAGAGAGCACAGAGGGTAGACAAAGATAGATAGATATACACCAGCTGAGCACAGGCCATTTTACTCCAGGTTCTTTTGTCCTCTTTGAATTTTTTTTTTTAAATGAATAACTTTTGATAACAACCTCACTTTTAATAGTTGGCACAGTCTATAGTGTAACAAGGCAGTGGTGATGGAAGAGAGAACTTGATCGCTCTTCTTCATCAACAGTACACAAAATATGTGCAAACTAAATTGTACAGTCAACATTAACAATTACAACCTATTATGACCAATACCAAGTTGTTTCCAGTATGTTATTTGCAAATCATTTAAAGTAGTTCACAAATTTTTGGTTTATGATGATGTTGGCCTTCGAGCACTTAAGTTATCTTTTATCAGTCAATCAAGATGTTCAGACACAAAATCAATAGCCTGGCCATTCAGCTAATGAATAAAGCCTGCCCAGGATTTACAGATAGTGTGGCAGAATGTAACTTATCTTGCCAAGACAGAGATGCTATCTTAAATGATCCTGCTTGTTTTTTTTAACGTAGTTTGACCTGCTGCAGCATGTACTTTTGAAACCTGATATTTTTAAAGGACCGTACAGTGCAGCGTAAAGAAATCCAGTCACCTAAAACTCTAGCACTGTAAAGGAGAAAGAGAAGGGGGCAGGGAGGAGTAAGCAAAGTGTGCTGAGATGATGTCTCTCGCCTCAGTGGTCATGTGGGGGCTAAAGAGACACAGATCGGAAGAACTGCCGTTGCGTAATAGCGTAAACAGTCCTACTCATGCATGCGTGTATGCACTTGCAGCTGTGAAAGCTTGAATTTTTAAGCTTGAATCTACAAATAGTGATAGACTAAAATATTGGTTAGGCCATTTAACTTGGCTGATTAACAAAAGTATTAGTTCCCCAAATCTACCAACACCATTGTCAATACTTCAAGCACTTTCACATGTCATATATATCAGTTACTGATCATATTTAATTACAAATCTATACAAAACAATTATATTATATTTTGCACAAAGAAAATTATGCCAAGATTTAGGACCATTACCATTATTATTTTAATTTTTTTCAAAATCATTGAAGATGAAAGGCAGTGCCAAGTGAGTAGGGATATGAGAATATCATAATGAGAATTAATTTTATTTTTTGCATTGAGGTAATGAGAATTGGGGGTAAAATGTGCATAAATGACTAGGCTAACTTCAGGCATGAAACTCTTAAAGGAGTAAAGCTGATAGGATCACACACTTGTGATTTGTCAAGCAAGAATCACTCAAAACAAGCCTTTAATTCCATCCTTTTATTGTGCATTTAAATTGCTATCATTAAAAAGAATTTGACAGTGTAGGGCTTGACAATAAGGACTTCCCGATGGCCCGGGGCCACTGTTAGAAATATTCAGTCCTGACTAGTATTATTATCAAAGCTGTTCATCTCGAAGTTGACATTTAAAATGGTCTACTTTGTCATCCTCATAACACACCTGCTACATGTCTCGTTTCTGGACTGTACAGGTATTTTCTTTTGGTGCTTTGTGTATCAGTCAGTGTTGGTCTTATTGCATTATTGAATTTTATGTTTATATTCCCATTATTAATTCATAAATCAGGCCTAATATCTACCTAATGTACATTAAATGTCCCAACCGATTTTGGGGGAAATTGTCTTCTATAATATATATATATATATATATTTCGCTTTGGACAAATTTTTTTTCAAGCCATGCATGATAGCTATTTTTCATTTTTGTGTTTGGGCCAGTGAAAATTTTGGCAGGGCAAATATACAGTAAATCAATACCACTAGCCTGGCTGAGTCTTTAGAAAAAAATCCTTTATTATCCAAGCATATTGTCCATCTGCTGCCATAACACCCCCCATATTGTTCAACCTCTGAAAACACAAACATACCAAAGTGGGTCAAGTGATCGCTACACCTCTGCTTCATGGGGACTCAATCATTGCCATCCTCCCCTGTTTTACTAATTACCAGCCTAATCTTCTTATCCTTTGTTTAATATTTTGCAAGAACAAAAATACAGGAGTATTTTAATGATATAATTATTTCAGTACACCGCTAAGATTTCAGCCTCTCTTGTTTCCTCATCCCAGAGGCCTGTTCCCACAGTCAGTGTCCCTCTTGTAAACAACAAGAATTGTTTTTCTGTGGTTTACAGATCAGTAAGTTTTCCTTTGGGGGTGAAGGGCGAGTGAGTCACAGAGAGAACAAGAGGCAGGAGATGACGGAAACAGAAAGTTCTCATACACAGCCTATCCGAGAAAACATAAGTCATTCTTTATGGAATAAACGTACCACTGCTGTACTGTATGTTTGACATGGTTGCATAAGTGAAGTCCTTGTGCAAAATGAAATTATGCTTTTTATTCGTGGTTTTTATGGTAAAGTCTGCATTTCAGGTAGCTAGGAACGGACTATCTGAAACGTGTGGAAACTCTTGTAGTGCACAAGGAAATAATTATCATGTTTTCTTCCATGGTTGGATTTTGAAACAAGCACACAGTTACCAAAGTAGCACCATGAGGTAGGATATATATTAAGAAAAGGAAAGCTGCAAGCTGAAGATTAAATTTAAGTTCTAAAGACCCCATAAAATCGCTTGTTTAAATACAGGGCATTACTAAGTGTGTATTTACACTTGGTCACTTCATGAGTTTTTACTGATAGGATATAGGGCAGGAAGATAGGATGGACTTACAAAGATCCCGATGCCAACTGCAACACTCAATTGGCAGACAATGATCGCCAATATCGGGAAATGGCAAAACCATGGATCTGGGAAGTCGACAAATATATTTAACAGTGGCCAGGGTGTGAAACTGGCTCCCCGTCCAAATGTATTTCATGTACAGGTTATTTTGCTCATCTACCCGGAACAGGTGGGCGTCCAGTAAGACGTCTGAGTGACGCATGACAAGAAATGCTGTTAGTCACAAAGACACGCACTTGAAGAAACCCACTTTATTATATTAAGAACCGACAAAAGAAAAGCCGTCAATGCTAGTGTCTGATTTGCTGTTTGTTCAGAGGTGTGCAGCATGTCTTGTGGAAAGAGTTTTTGTTCTTTTTTTTTTTTTTTTTCTCTGTTTCATTCATCTGAAAACTGTCATCTATGAAAATGCTGCAAATGATTTCCAATCATCTCAGGAGGTGCTGTGAGTTTAGTTTGTTTTTTCACAGACCAGTTCACGGTTAGCATGCATTTTGAATGTAACTCTACAGGTTCAGTAATATATATCTTTGTATTAAAGAAGCGAAGACGAAGGTGATTAAATAATAAAATAATACAAGACACGTTCACCTTGAACCTAAAATGAATTCTTTTTTTTATTTTCATTTACTGTATTACCAAAAAGCAATACAAACAATATAAATTCGATAAGAACACATTTGGCAGCATTATTTTGGGAATGCAAGGGAATTTATTAGGGTTTATTATTATGTTTATTATTATTATTTTTCATAATTCACTTGTCCACCTGTTGTCATTGACGGATGCTCGCTTGATGGCAAATGGGGCTGTTGGAGACTGTTTGGATTTAGGTTGGTTGATCTTTGTTAATTTAATAGCTTTTTTCATTTAGTTTAAAGTGCAGTTTGAATTTACAAATGTCTTTTTATGTTTTTTATGTTTCAATAAATGATTTACATTTTTAAAGCTAAATCAATAAAGCAAAAAATATTCACTGACCCTCGGCTGGGGGTTGTTGATTTAATTGTAGATTGCAATATTTTTTAACTTGATTATCGATAAAATATTTTTTAGATATTGCCCCGCACTCATCGGATAGTTATCCGATCATGAGAAGGCCACGTGTTGCCTAAATGCCCTCCTAGACAGGTTTGAGATGGATGTAAATCTGGAATGTGGTTTGAGATGCATTCCAGATGAAACTTGGTATGTTCAAGCCACATATGTAAACTTTACTCCGCCAAAACAGTGCTACGTCAGCATAGGGAAAATACTAAATATAACAGAAGTATCCGAGTATTTTCATAGGGCTTGCACTGCACAATAAATAATTACAAATTAAGAAACAGATGCACTTTGTATGAAAAAAATAACATTTTTCTTAATTTATTTGATGTAGATCACTGAAAAAACTGAAACTAAACACTGACAATGGTCGCAGCGGACGTGCATGGACATATCTTGCCCGGAGGGCAAAAATACACAGCGTGTGCACCGATATCAGCATGTGGTACATAGCCATTTGGAATCAATTAATAAATAAATTTTTTTTTATTCGCTGCCTGGCATTAACATTATCATGGACGGGAACTCTGTTTTATTTGCATATGTTGCAGGAATTGAAGATCGGGTTTATATTAATTTGGCAAAGACACATTGATGTGGCCAAGTGTAATTGGAATGTATTTATTCAATCGGACAGCAGTCTGATCACTAAAAATGCACGAAGTGACCAAGAGTAAAAACCTTCAAAGGGCTCATTAATTTTTAAAAGCCAATAGTGTTTCGTTTACATAACAGCTGTGAAAAATGATTTGCTACTTGCTATTATAATGTGGCAGATCACTCCAAAGCACTTTGTTCATTTTAATATAAAATAAATTTAATCTGTACTGCTTTCAGAGATTATGATTTCTCATAGGATCCTTTAGCATGTGGATCCAAGAAAAGTATTTTTCTTGTCACATGAGTGACATTAGAAGTGTGAGTTTGTGTGAGAGGGGTGTGGACAGGAATGTAGGTTTGGGTTCTGCTCAATGCTTTCATTGTCCTGCAGCAGCGCTCTGAGGTCAGGCCTTCCAGACCCTTATTTTTAGACTGGCACTACCGATCCGCAAAAGTGTGCCTACTGGTGGGAACTGGAAACCAAGAACAGAACACACAGTGAGTATGTGGGAATGATGACTGTGGCCTCCCCTTTGAAAATGCTTATTTTTATTTTATTTTTGGAGAATATTTGGCTAATCCATGTGTCTCTGCTGATATATTTTGTAATGTTTGCCAGATTTTGTCCTATTGCTTAATCCACAGTGCTACAGAATAGATGTCCAATTTAAAGATGGCTGTTTAACTTTTATAAAAAAAAAAAAAGACTGAAAGCATTATCAGATAGCAAAGACTAGCAGAACATGTTTGACTTTGTATGTTCAGAGTAACACAAAAGGAGCTGTTAGAATGTTAGCCTTAGTTATCATTCACTTTCCTTGAATGTAAAAGAGATGAAACTGAGGCTGTCATTTTGGGATTAGAACAACATGAGTGAGCAATTGACTACCAAATGACCGAATTAAAATTTTGGGTGAACTATCTCTTTATTAAAAAAAATGGTAATGCAGAAAAAATTGTGTTGGGAGGAAATTACGTACATGGACATAAGGTGGAAAACTGTGAGAAACACCAATGCAGCAGGGCTCTACCTCCTAAAGTCTTATTTTTTTTCTGAGTGCCGAATATCCTGCCAAAGTTTTTAAACTTTTCACAAAAATAATATTAGGAAATATTTTGTAGAGGTTAAGTCTCAGTCACCCTTCAATTTCATTGGGTAGTTTTTCCATACATTGAAAGTGAATGGTGCCAGAAGCTTACATTATTTATTGATATTATATTTCCTTTTTGTGTTCCACCAAGGAATAAATTCATATTGGTTGGAACAAAATAAGGATGAGAAAGAAAATATTGACAGAATTTTCATTTTAGAGTTAACAATCCCTTTAAATATACAATGACTACACTGTAAAAAAATCCTGTTGTTTTTACAAAAAAAAAATCTGGCAGCTCTGGTTGCCAGAATAATTATGTAAAAAATACAGTTAAAATGTAAACCACTTTACAGAACAACCTGTACATTTTACTGTTTAAAATGGTTGTAATTTACATGCCGACACTGTAAAAAATAAATACAAATTCTGTTAAATTTACAGTTCAAAAATCATAAACATGCCTTCTGAAACTGTACAAATCTGTTGTTTACTTTATAAGGTATTTTGTAAATCACCGTAGTGACTACAGATGGACACGTGATGACATGAAGTTCATCAATAGTGGCTCTTCCAGGAGCAATGACCAATAAACATATTGAGACAGTTCTCGGTATCACTCACACAAACACTAAACACCATCATGGTAACACATATGAGATTTAAATAATGCAGTAAACATTAACTAAATTACATTAAGTATGTAACTGATATTAAAAATATGATGAAACAGAACTATTCCCATAAAATATAATGAAGTGTATTGGGTCACGCAGGAAATTGTGGGAACACCCGATTACCGTTTTTTTTTTACTTTAATTTTAACAATAATTTACTGTAAAAAAATTACATGTACTCTCTTTTTACAATTAATTTTACAGGAAAATCGTACTTTATACATTTAAATAATTACATTTTTACATCATTTATTGTAAAAACTACTGTATTTTAAAGGATATTACAGTATTTTACAGTTAATATTTGTTAATCAATTAACATTTTATATCTGTAGCATTTTTACAGTATTTTACTGTTAAAATTGCTGACGTTTTTTACAGTGTACAGTACATAAGATTAAAGCGCTGCATGAACTGAAATGCTTCACTTGTTTCATTGGGCAATTTATAGGCACAAATATAATGTGCCATTACCACCGACACAAACTGTTGATGTATGGATGGAAATGTTGCTATAGATCATTGCATAACAGGAGATGCTAGAGGTATAAGGCTGTCCAAACAGATGTCCAAACCCCTACAGAGCATTTCCTGGAGTGGGGCTCTGCTTTTGCTGGCAAGGGCTCTGTACAGGCCTGGCAGCATGTGGCTGGGATCATGGAGTGGACAGTAACCCCACCCTCAGAGGAAGAGTTGCCACCCAAATTCACCCAGACTGTGGCTTCGTCACCCTTTCCAGAGCATGTGCATGAACGTGTGTGGGGTTTGAGCGGGTTTCAGTGGGGACACATGTGCCAAATGTTCGAACACAGGAGTTTTTGTCACACTGCACAGATGCAGCCATTCCAATGGACAGCATGTGTTGAAAAAATTCAGGAAAAAGATGGCGTTAGAGAGGCCCACCTGGCACAGATTCACTGCTTATGTAAACTACTGCTGTTCTGTTTGCTGTCTTTTTCTGACAAGAGGACAATTGTAGCAATCACAGTTAATGTCTTAGCTGTGGGAGTCAGACAAGAGAAGGGTATTTAGATTTAAATGGGAGGTAACTCCTGTCGCACTTCAGATTACAAAGTAATTCCGTGTTGTCACACAAACACGCCACAACATCAATCTGTTTACGTCATTATCTCGGTTCTCCATTCATCGCATTTCAATGTGTCATCCCTTTATAAGACATCAAATGTCTTCTCCCCCTTATTAATCAATCACGTTAATGAAAATGTGCTTGTTTGCACGGTCAGGACCTTTTGTTTTTAGCCTTTCTGCAACTTCACTTTGTTGCATGGCACACTGTAAATCGACCCTAATTCCCCCCTCTGCTGATAAAACTAAGAAATTCCAGATTGTTCTTTCTTGTGGCTTAATGAAGCATTTATTAATTTCTGTCATAAATGCTCCATGCAGTCTGGACATCTGCTTTGAATCTAGAGCACTTGCAGCCAGTTATTACCCTAGCACCTTTGTGATGTGCCTTTTGGGTTTTCGACCAAACATGGAGAAAACCAGGAAGAGATCAAAGTCTTTGCCCCAAAGGATACTGGGGGTTCCCATCCATCCATCCATCGACAACCGCTTATCCTGTACAGGGTCGCGGGGGGCTGGAGCCTATCCCAGCTAACTTTGGGCGAAAGGCGGGGTACACCCTGGACAGGTCGCCAGTCCATCGCAGGGCCACACATAGACACTGGGGGTTCCCTCATAACTTAATTCATTTTAAGAGCAGAGAGCCCAATGCCAAAGATTGCTTTGATTTTCTGTATTCTTTGCAGCTGTCGCTCTACCACTTCCTCTGTTTTCTGTCTCCCTTTCCATCTCTCACCCCTTCCCTTCCACTCTCTAATAGAAAAGGATTAATATCTGATTACAGCCTCTGTCATCACATGCCACACGATAACTGTAGTGTAAATGCCCAATATCATTCTACGTCTACATGTGCTCTGTCACGAATTAGTATGAACTCTTTGTTTAAGAGGCACTACTGGGCAGTTGTGGTGGCCAGTGTTGTATTAGCCTGTCTGACTGTAATAGGATCTGTCACACTCGCTAGCTACATGGCACCCTCCTCCCATCCCGTAACGCTCAGGATCGAGATTTTCTATTTTATCTGGGCTTCATGATACTCTGTTCCATACCCCAGCTGTCAAACTTAACCATCAAGGCTATTCAAGAGAAAAAACTATGAAACTAACAACAGTGTAATCTGTATTCTGGGCAAGAAATGGATTGTGTATCATGACAGATCAAAACACCAGTCAATTGAGGCTTATGTCAAAAACAATGAGCCTGGTTTACATCACGGCATGCTTGTAAAGGATTAGGGACAGACGTGTGGCTATGGGATCACTATAGCACACCATAGTAGGGCTAAGAGTGGCTTTAAGAGGAAAGGGTTAATACTCTGGCTATTCCAGGGTCAGTGGTATGGATTAGACTAAGCTTTTCCAGCAATGGGTTTATGCAAATTATCTTTGATATGTAGCAGAGTCTTCATGCCATTACCCCAATCCTTATCAATGAATAGTACTGCACCCAATAAGGGCAGCAATTTCGCTATATTATCAGTGCAATCCTTTAACTAGAGCCAGTGATAGTGCAGTATGTTCCAGATTTGGGGTTTGCAGTAATTGTACAGTTAGCTGCAGTTATCAGTTTGTGGTTGGATGGTGTATTGTCTTTAGTGTGTTCAGGGGAGAGAGAGGCTGAACTTGGTTTGGCAAGACACGGGGGAATGCATTTGTATCTGCTCTCTTACTGCAGTGAAATGAGAACACTGCACAGTGGCTGCAATTTCAGGATTAATCTCTCTTTCCTCTGGGCTGTTTATGTACATATGTTTATTTAGCAATATACATACGAAAGTACATGAGTGAGACGAAAAGACTGCGCATGTTGTTAAAGCAATATTTCACTTAAAAATAAAAATTCACTCAAAATCATTTACTTGCCCTCATGTTGTTCCAAACCTTTACACTCTATTTCATACAATGAGAGCGAGTCCTGTTTGCCTGTGCAATAAAAATTTAATCTTTACCTCTCAAAAATCAACCGTTTGTCTTAAGAAAACAAGTCATATGGACTAATTTTATGATTATTTTATGTTGCTTTTTTGTCCTTTTTGGAGCTTGACAGTGTCCACCTCATATACTTGACTCTCTTTATTTTGTTTTATGAGAAAGAACAGCATCACCATTCTACAAAACCTTTGTGTATTTCCTTTTGTGCTCCATGGATGAAGAAAAATTAAAAGGGTTTGGAATAAAATGATAATGGTGAGTAGATCATGACACAATTTACATTTTTTGCAGAATTAATTATTTTATATTCAACATGAAATAAAAAAGAGCCCTATATGCTTTTTTTGGTAAATGTTGCTCTTTTTATTGTAGTACATGTTATTTTATTTGTTTATTGTTTTCTCCCCAATTTGGAATTCCCAATTCCCAATGCGCTCTTTAAGTCCTAATGGTGGCGTAGTGGCTCGCCTCAATCTGGGAGGCGGAGGACGAATCTCAGTTGCGTCTGAGACTGTCAATCGGCGCATCTTATCACGTAGCGCATGTGGAGGCCCATTCTAGTCTCCACTTTTCTGCTATGGGAACAATAATATTACACAATAATAGAGCTGCAACCTAACGATTATTTTGATAATTGACTAATCTAACGATTAGAACTATGGATGCACCGATACCACTTTATCGGAAATCTCAGTATCGGCCGATCCCAATCCGATACCAGTATTGTTTTTTTTTTGCATAATCAGTTTAGAATATCTTTACATTATTGTGTGGAACTAATTGGGTGTGCTCTTTAATATGTAAAGAAACACAAACTTAAACTACGCATTATTTCAACATAAATGTATAGCTTATTTAGAAAAACTTTATTGTTAACTAGTATACTGGATAATGTAGCAGCAAAATTAACAGTAATTCCAGTATAAGTCATCAGTAGAAAAGAAGCCTTTTTTTTTTTTTTTTTTTTTTTCAACTTTCATCTGGACATTAAAGGATTCCGATCTATTTAGTTGTAAGACATCAGTCCACTTTTCATTTACACAGTTATTTTTTGGAACCCATTCAACTTAAATATTATTTGTAAACAAATGATGATAATATATTATAATAGTAATATATAATAATATCTCAATCGTGCACCGTTTAACTTTTAAACCCTCACACTTTTATTTTGACATTCTCAAATCTCCAGGAAGTCCTGTATGTGTCTGTTTTTAGGCAAGTTCACAGTAGTTTAATTCGCTTCTTATTCAAATTCTGGTATAAAAAAAGCACCTCCGGTGTCATTCTAAATGCATATTATAATTGAACTGAACTATTGAGCATCTACATTGGAGATGTTTTTCGTGAGTAGCGCTCCAATATTACGCACCGCGTGAAGGCTAAAAATTGCCGCGAGTGTGTGTAAACAGAGCAGCGCCATTCACTGATGTGCTGGAGCTCTGGGGTTATAAAACACCATCTTTTGTGATTCACAGAGCTCCATTGCACGTCTTCAAGTGGCTTTGAAAAAATGCACGAGTCGTATGAACTACCTTAATTGTGTTTTTATGGTTCTTTTATGTCATATTTTGAGCTTGACAGTAACTAATATGACTAAGTGATATGACAGTATCAGATTTGGATCGGGCTTGTCAGACCGATACCCAGTCCGTCTAAAAGCTTCAGTATCGGAGCGGATACCTATCCAGGTATCGGATCGGCGCATCCCTAATTAGAATGATTATCCAACTATTCAGGTGATTATTTCAACGATTAATCATTAGCTCTTAACAGACTATTCAGTTTTTGCCTTGATTTAAAAGGTTTTATTGAACTTGCTTACTAACAAGGAAGAGGACAAAATCATATTTAAAAAAAAAATATCTCTAAATGACATTCATTGAATTAAAGGGAATGTTTAATTCAGTAAAAAATTCACTGAAAAATCCTATTGTTATCAAGTGTTTTGTCTTGTTTTCTATTTAAAAATATCTAATAATCCTTAAAACAAGATACATTTACTTGAGAAGCAACATAAGATATTTAGATTTGCTTTCAGAGTAAATATCTTGAATAAAGTATATTTTGACTTTACTGCACTGGCAGATGTATGAACAAGTGGGAAAAAAAATACACATACAAAATACACCTATATGTGTATTTTTTTTCACTTGTTCATACTTAAGCAAATCTAAATATCTTATGTTGCTTCGTGTTTTAATAATTTTTAGATATTTTAAAATATTTTGTATTATGTTCAACATTCTTGGATAACAAGTTTTTTCTTCAGCATTATTGCTCCTAAGGTAAATGTACATTTGTTTTAAAGACATTTTTGATATTTATATTGGAAAAAAAGCCAAAACAACAACAAATCCAAAATGTATTCTGTTGTAGTGTACTGTTTATCGGGTGAAGACTCTCACCCATTCGATCCATCTTTAACTGATGAAAAACAAACACTCTCTTCTTAAAGCTGCGTATTGCATATTTTCTTACGATAAGAAACACGCAGTGACACATACATTATGATTCACTACGTCGCAAGCCATCACACGTATAATCTAGCTGTAGCAAGCACTCGTGAGGGACGAGCATCTTTGTGCCTGATGTGCATCAACCGGGTGCTGTTTCAATCTCTCAGCCTTAGATCAGTACACTTCACGCGACTCATAGAGGAGGTGCTGACTGCACTGAGAAATGCCAGATTTGGAGTTTGTACTTATTTACATGACATGCTTCCATATTATTTAAACTTTTATAAGTTTTTATACGTTTATAGACACTCAACACTTTTACAGTTTTACTTTTACACAGTTTTACTTAACCCTGTAAAGCATGACATATGCAAGAATTGTCATAGAATTAATTTTTTTTTTTTGGCATTTAACTGTTTTTAGTACCATTAGACTATAGATGATGAAATCATAAAAATAAAAAATTTGCACACTTTTTGTGTATCATATTTGAAATATTAGGATTTAAAGGTCATGATCCTCCTGATGCCCAGCAATTTCTTTTATAGGGAGTTTTTCTTAGCCCATACATGCTACAGTGGTAGCTCTGGGCTTTTCAGAGATACTGAATTTTTGAGAGGTTGTCCATGACAACTTCCTCTCCTTGGTCTATAAATATGGATTGAGATTCAGCACATCAAATACAATATGAATAAATATTTTTTTCAACAATTTTTATCTCTTTTTTTAGATATACCTCAAAAGCCTATTGTATCATATCTGGTACATGTAATTTCAACATGCTTTTTCAATAAAATAATGTACAAAATTTGAACCAAGCACAAGTTGCTTATATTCAGCAAATACTAATTTTTTAAATATCAGTAATCATTACTGTCATTTATCCCAACATAAGAGTAATTTGTTGCAGATGTCCAATGTAATTTTAAATAGATCTATATAAACATTGAAACCAAATTTTTTCACAAAGAACCACTAGATGGTGCCATAAAAACTTTTCAGCTTGAACAGAGTGTGAGACAGGAGCCTTCAAAAATTTTGTTTCATATTTGAGACATACTGCGTTATAGGGTTAAGCGGAATGGCAGCTCCGGCTCTGCATTATTTCACAATGAGAGTGCTTCTGCATTTACTTATTTTGTATTTTTGTATAATTTCCACATAGTTTGCGATCTACATCACCTTAAGCTGTTTGGAAAGCTTGAAGTGCGTATGGACTGTGAGCTGTGTGTTCTTCATTAAACTCAAGTCATTGGTGTTTAATGTGATCTCGTGTTACGTTAAATTAGATCAAACGAAAAATTTTGTCGACAATTTTTAATTGACGACGTTGTCAAGATTGTCGACGAATCCTTTTCAGCCCTGCCCAATAATATAATTTACTTGCTTTTCACCATCTAATCAAATCCCTCCCTACAATATTTCCAGCTGAATATTCACTCATCACAATACGAATATTAAATGTGTTGAAAGTGCCTTTTCATTTTGTCTTTAAATCTATGTATATGGACTAATGCATTAGTAGCTGCTCTACCTTAGGCCTTTCTCTTTCTCATTGTACTCTGCTTCTCTATAAAAAAATAACCTCTCATCCCCTCTGGCTCTTTGTAGTAGGATTTATATTAGCTGGGCTCATCAGGGAGAGTTTTCTGGATAAACTGCTGTCGGGTTGAAGGGGAATTTTGGTTATAATAATAACACTTTATCAGATTAATGAGTGCATCTGATGTGTAGCGACCAGCTGCACTTATATCTAAGGAACTGGGTGGATCTGAATCCAGGCACTTTTGTTCCTCTCAACCTCCACCCTCCTTTGGAGGCAGATCAGTTGTTTTGATGGCAGGTGAGCTGGTTCTGATTTAAAGCTCAGAGGATGGGCGGAGTGCCACAGTGCAGCTGGCTGTGACAATGATGTCTCCTTCTCCCTGTCAGCCAGAATACAAATCGGCCAAGAGCACAGCTGAACACAACCGTTTGACAGAAGAGGACAGAATATTTGAGAAAAAATGGCCGTTTGAGTACAGGATGTCTTAAACTCGAGGCTTTTATTGAATTAGAGGAAGCTGTCATTTCTCAGTCATCTGTGCTTGTCTATGTCTCATCTTATTCTCCAGGCAATTAGTAAATCAGGGTTTGGATAGCTACTGGTCTCTCCAAGGGAAAATGTGTTTTGGATTTTAATGCTTTAGCTCCAGTGCGATTCAGTAGCTGAGTCTTGGCCATGCTGCTCATACTTTTACCCATACTTTTACCCAGACCAGACTTTTTCTTTTTTTCACTTTGCATTTCTTTCATTCTTGGATTTGTAACCACATTGAGGCCACAGATTAGCCAAAATCCAATGGTCACAACCAGACACTGCAGTTGTTACACAGTTAAGTTCCAAAGAAAATAGATGATTGGTCACCATTTTGAACAAAGCCTCATGGCAGTTCTGCCCACACCACAGTGTCCCTCTGAACAAACACTCTTCGACCCAAATGGCAAAGTTTATCTTCAGTTCTGTTTTCTTTCACTCCACTATCCATCCTATAATGTCCTTTCCCAAAGGGATAGGCATGATTTGTGACTATTATTGATACAGGGACTCTTTAATCTGCCCCAGCAAGGACTGCTGTGAGGGATTTCTATGTTCCCCAAGCCACAGCTCAAAGTGCTACATCAAGTGACATATAAGGAAATGTTAGGCAGAATATTGGCCTCCGTCACCATGCACTTATTGTATGTGGAAAAAGATGCAATGAAAGTGAATGGCAACTGAGGCTAACATTCTGCCTAACATGACCTTTTGTGTTCCACAGTAAGGTGCGTGCATGCAAATAAATTATGACAGAATGGGCATTTTTGGGTGAACTAATCTTAGGTTAACCTGCAAAATATTCAACCTTGTATGTGACTAGCTGGGTTCATTGTTTGTTTCCTGACTTATGTATATTTGTGACCCAATTATGGCAAGAGTGATGTCCCCACAGGGAAAGTGTAAACATTTGATGGATCCCAGGACTACATAGTGATCTGAAGTTAGTGTTTTACGAGGTGTCACGTATCACTGTGGAGGTAGCCCTCATATCACTTACAATCTTTATGCACATGTGGACGCAATTGTACAGTATGTTAAACTTGCACTCTAAATGCTTTGGTGTTGTCCGGTTATCTTTTCTGTGTCCTCAGTTCAACTTCAGGCAATTTTTAACTCTTGTTTCCTTCTTGAATACAAAATACCAGACACACACACCTCTTTGGCATTGTGTTATTTGATAGGAAGGATCTCCCCTAGCGAAGCATGAAATATTCTCGCTGATATTGAAAAAGAGAAGGAGTGAGTGAGGAGGGTGAAATGGAGGAGGGGAACTGCATTCAAGGTGACCTTGTGCATAGGCACAGAACAAGAGATGACGTTTGATGCTGCCGTTGCCATGTCCACAATGTTCACCTTGCTGAAAATGCCAGCAACATCCACTGAAGGATGATCAAGCTGGCAAATTACAAATGCCAAATTACAAAATAAAAACATAAAATTTAGCTGAGCTGAAATAACAAGTTTTAGTCTTTTCGTTTTTGTGTGCATGTGTGTGTGGCAGTAAGGACAACAAAACTTTCAGTGAGTAATGTGATTACAGATAATGAATGAGATTAGGCTTCAGTAAAACGTAAAATGGCTTCAGCTGCGAGTACAATAAACATAATCAAGTAAAATTTTAAGTGACTTAAAATGAGAGCACCTTGCAAACCAGCCAACACAGATGAAATAGAATCTGCAAACGATGGGTTGGGGGAAGGGACAGGTTTTCAGCTTTGCTGTGTACATTTTTTGTCCTTCTAAACTTTAATAGCCTCTCCAGATGTTGGGCTCGGGCATAATCAAAATGGTGTCTGTTTGGGTTCCTTAAATAGTTGGTGGCTAATCTAAATTAGTTTCATATTCTCATTTGCCATACTAAAAGACTAAAAGTATGCTTCTTGACAATCTTGAGAAAACAATTGTGGACATTGAATATGCTGGTAAAAATGCCTGTAAAGGTGCTTACATTTTCACATACAAAACCAGGCTTTCTTTTAACAAAAAATATGTACACACCGATCAGCAACAATATTAAAACCACCTGCCTAATATTGTGTAGGTCCCCCTCGTGCCGCCGTCTGAGATGCTATTTTTACCACAATTGTACAGTGCATCTGAGTTACCATGGACTTTGTCAGTTTGAACCAGTCTGGTAGTTCTCTGTTGACCTCTCTTATCAACCAGGCATTTCTGTCTGTAGAATTGCCCCTCACTGGATGTTTTTGTTTTTGCCATCTTTCTGAGTAAATTAAGAGAGACTGTTGTACTTGACAATTCCAAGAGATCAGCAGTTTCAGAAATACTCAAACCAGCCAATAATCCATGAGATTTCTCTAATCTGCCAATCGTGTGGCACCAGTGCATAAAATCACGCAGATATGGGTCAGCAGATACGGGTCAAGTTAATGTTCACATCAACCATCTGAAATTGCTGAAATTGAATTGGGGAAAAAAATGTGATCTCAATGATTTGGACTGTGGCATGATTTTTGGTGCCTGATTGGCTGGTTTGAGTATTTCTTTTCTGTCACAACAGTCTCTAGAATTTACTCTGAATGGTGCCAAAATCGTAAAAACATCCAGTGAACAACAGTTCTGTGGATAGAAACTCCTTGTTGATGAGAGAGGTCAACAGCGAATGGCCAGACTGTTTCAAATTGACGAAGTCAATGGTAACTCCAATAACTGCTGTGTACAATTGTGGTGAGAAGAATAGCATCTTCGAATGCAATTCTAAGATGCGGTGTGGTGCAGTGTGGCACGAGGGGGACCTACACAATATTAGACAGGTGGTTTTAATGTTGTGGCTGATCGGTGTATATACTTGTTTTTGTTTTTTTTTAAAGAAAAAGTGTTGACTGTTTTGTCTTGATTCCCCCAATTTAGTCAGAGGCTTTGTTGTGTTTTCTCTAGCTTTGGCCTGGCTTTGAACCTTAGCTGCTTCATCTGTGTTTCTGTTTCCTCCCTGTTGACACTCATTAGTATTTCCCTTTTTGGGCCATTTCGTCCTGCTGCAGACTGTCAGTCAAGTCACTCACCTCTAGTGTGACCTTTGTGTGTTTGTTTGCTTTCCTTTTGTACAGAGCTTATTCAGTTTCCATATATTAAATATTCAGGATGTCAGCGCTAAAGCTCAGCAGTTATCACGTGTTGTGTTGCTTATACTGCAGATTAGTGCTTGACTGGTTTATCGGTCAGCCGATATTATTGGCCTTTCACATATATATCTTATCGGCGTATCTGTTTTCCGATATGAAAACTTTTTTTCACAACATAAAATGCAGAAAACATTTTTTGGGGTGATTTAGAATAGGTGTCATAGTGTAGTTTGTCCAGCAGACCACGCTCTGACTCCATTATTTACAGAGCTGAGCTGATGGTGGTTCTGTAGACTGTGCGGAGGCAAGTGGTGTCTTCAAGGTAAGTTGCTAACTAGTTTCTAAAATACATACTGGAAAGTTAATAAACAATGTCCCCATCATTTTCCCTTTTCAATATAACATTAACCCTGTCTCTGACAACCATGTCACTCATGTCTATTACATGTGTTTGCTATGTTTGCCAGCTATAGTTTGTCAATGTAGTCAGTAACGTAGCAGATTGAAAGGTAAGCATCAGAGCAACTTTTTGCAGCTCAGCAGACAATGGTGCAATGGTGGAGTGTGACTGAGTGTTGATTTCACTCTTAAGTTGTTACCTAGTTTGTGAGAATCAATGCTGGAAAGTAAATAAACAACATTCATCTTTTACTTTCCATGACAACGAGCTTATAGCTAACTACCTAACCACTTAGCTACTTTCATAGCTTGTCAGCTGAGTGGAAGCTAATGTGTAAACATATATTCACCAAACTGATTTGCAGTTTGGTACCCCTTTCAACCGAACAATTTCAGTCTTTGCATTTACTAAATGTAATATATTTAAAAGTCTGGTTTCCCACAGTTGAAAGTCTCCCCTGAACATGTATAGCAGAATACGGTGTAACACCGCTGCCGCTGTTTATCTCTTGATTCGGTAGGTGTAAATGCTGCTTCTTTTACAACCTGCCTCTATTTGACTGGCACTATTAAAATAGTCAGCATTTGACTGATATTAAACAGTACTACTGATGTTTATTTAGCCATTTATATAATTTTAATTTTATTCTTTATTTAAATGGTCAGCAACTGACTGATACTGAACATAGAGCACTGATGTTTATTTATTGTATTTTTATTTATTTTCTCAGTGTTCATTTCTAGAAATTGTTTATGTATAATAATTGTAAAATATTTTTTTTTAAGAAAGCAGCCTTCTGAGTGCCTTTGCATAGTCATATCGGTGCACTATCCACATAGAAAAGGTCTGTTTTCATTCCAGCTCAAAAATTAACTATATCGGCCACCATATCAGTAATCTGTGAATTGCCCCCCCTCTAAAATCAGTATTTGTCTCAAAAATCCCATATCGGTCAGGCTCTACTGCAGAAAGAAGTATGAATCAGGCAAGCATCATTTCCTCTCTCCCTACAGTACCCATCAATAAAAGTGGCAAAAGGCAAAAAAAGAAACCGCAAAAACCTAGGCAACTGATTTTGTAGGCACAACACTTTAAGATATTGGGTAGTTTCTCTATAGTGCCTTAGGGGCTATTCACACTGAACCTGTTTTTGCAATTTTAAAAAGCTAGATGCGGTGCCACAAACGGAGGTTTGCTAGATGCTGAAAAAACAGCGAGATGTAGTGCAATAGTCAAATATGTCAGTCTAGCGCATGTTTACAAAGGAAAACCATTAAAATACTGCGCAGAGACACAATGCGTTCAGTGTGAATGGCCCCTTTTTTGTGATATCTGTTTTGTTCAAGCAAAATGCCTCACCCGGAGACCTTTTACATTTGTGTTTTCCATTCTATCCAGCACATATACCAGCATCACATATCTGGGTTTATGTGTGCTTTGACTCCAGATTGGAGCAATTACCAAGATGTGGCCCCTTGTCTCTCTCTTTTACACTCATATACACACACACACACACACACACACTCTCTCAACCACTTACCCTGTGCCAAAGTGGCCACCCAGATCTATTTAAACTTCCTAATTATAAGGGCCTCTGTGCAGCAGATTACTGACCCAAGAGAACTCTAATTATTGGTGCTAATTTTGGGTCATCAAATACAATTTTGTGGTGATTCTGGTGGTAACTGTGTTGTAAGTCACTATGATGTTGCATGATGGTGCTACAGTCTGTTTATGCTGCCGTCAGTCTCAGGACCATGTGGTCTGAACATATACACCACTGTGGATCCAGATCTTAATTAGGGTTCCGTCACTCAATTATCCAGCCACGACAACATGCGTAAAATTACTTATACAAATTAATATCTAAAGAAAATTATAAATGTAAATGTAGTAATAATAATGATAATTGAAATATAAATACATTTTAGGTTCAAGGTTTTTGTATTATTTTATGATTTAATCATACACCGATAATATGTAATGTTATATATATATCACACACACATTGGCCAAAAAAAATTGGCACCATTGGTAAATGAGCAAAGAGGATTGTAAAAAAAAAAAAAACTGCATTGTTTATCCTTTTGGTTTTGCGTACAGCCATTTTTTTTTTCACAATTCGAAAGTTGTGCGAACAAATTATACTGGTATCGCTGTTGCTAACTTTAAAACTAGTGGGTTGATGTCATGTTCGGAAATCCATTGATGCTGATAGTGACGATTCTCCCTGACCCTGTTACATTTAGTATCTGCTCTGCTCGCTTGGAACCTCAACCGAGGTGGTCCTAAAAAAGGTATCAGGTACTATCCATCCCCAAAAAAGCGAGCAGAGTCGAGTTGTTGAGTTGTGCAGTGGAAAAGCCCCTTTTGTGTCTAACAGCATTTCTTGTCATATGTCACTCTGAAACATCTTAATGCCTTACACAGTGGTGGGTAAATGAGCAAAATTACTGCACATAAAAATTACCCACTTTTGGGTGTTCACAGCTAATTTCAAACTCTGGGCTACTATTTAATATATTTGATCACTTCCCTGCTCCATGCTTTTGTTGTTTCCCAATGTTGTTGAACATTGTCTGTCAAAGAACGTCAATATCGACATCAAGACATTTGTCAGATATAGTGGCTATTCTATTACATAGTCTTATCACCCAGCCCTAGGAAGCCAGCTCACTTTATTTTGAAACTGAGCTAATATCTGCTTTTCATGCTTTTGTTCAGTTATTACTTGTGTTTGTTGTTGATATTTACACTGGCATTTTTATAGAGCATATTCATGATTAAGGTCATGTTGAATTTTCCACTACCCTGGCATAAGTCATTGTCACTGTCAAAAATTATGTTCCACTCGACTAGGACATGCTTTTCTTGGCATATTGTTGAACATTTGTAGCTATTGATTAGCTGGTGTGTTCACAGCGCTGGATTTGTGTGCACTGATGAATTGCGCTGCTCCTGGCTGACCCGGTTTCTCCTGAAAGCAAAGTCAAACGCTGTTTTCAGTCTGGTTGCAAAGTTTATCAGCTAACCTCATCCAATCTCACCAACACTCAGTAGGATTATATGCACTTTAAAAGTTTAATTCAGATTAAAACAATAATTCATATGACATCTTTTAAAGGGCATGTCCAACATGTCCTCTTTAGTTCGATTGAAATTGTACCAGTCTGATTTTTGCGAAGTCAGACTAACAAGCTTAGATAATGTGATTGTTGGATGAATCAGAGCTACACATATACATGTTAATCAGACCAGAATTGTTCTTGTGTTTTGTACACATGCTTCAACAGGCAGATAATACTTCCTCCACTGATGTCTTTCTTTTAAAATAGTAATTTATGCATTTTTGTCATTTATACTTGGACAGACAGCTCGACTACTGCACAATTATAACTGCACATGTAAACGTACTGACACACACAAGTCCAACTCAAATGCTGGACTAAAATCACATTGGTACTGCAAAGGTAAAACATAGTCAGTTGGACTGGACACTTTTAGACTTGTTAGAAGTTCCAAAATGTTTTAAATAGTTAGGCCATTTCCACACTAACAACACAGGTTTTGTTTAATTTTCATGGTTTGATTTAAACGTTTCTCTATTTATTTAGTGCTAATTCCAAAGCTTTTGGTGTCGCTCATGGGATTGATATTGACATATTTTTATGGCGGCTGAGCTGTCAATAACCCATTAGCTGAACCTTTGATGCAAACAGGCTTCTCTTTACATCATTCATTTATGTATGAGCTGGAAAAGGTCTCAATTTTATATTTAAGTTTACATAAGAATAGAAGATGATGACAAAGTAGAGAAGTGATTAGTTAGCAGACACATTTAGGTTACATTTAAGCCATGTTATTTTGATGCTGTATTTATCTATTTATTGTCTCTCTGTCTGACTGAATTTGATCATTAAAACAATTAAAACAAATTTACCTATTTTTTGTTTAACAAACAACAGGTCTTTGCTGAATGATATTTTAGACTATATGAAGATTTCCTATGCACTGTTTTGTTGTAAATATATTTTGCACATTCTCCATCTTGTGCTAAACAACACAAGTTTGAATCCAGCTTGGGTTTTTTCCCGACCCCACCCTCTCGCTATCCCTATAATCTAGGCTACTTTAAATAATTAATGGCAAAATCCTAAAAATAATGAAACTAAATAACAATATTATTTATTAATATTATTCATGATTGGGTGGAGTTTTTGCTTGATTAGTGTGCGCTTTTCAATTGTGATTTTTCCTCATTTAATAAGATAATAATAATAATATTATTAGCATTAGATGTTAACAGTAAAATTTTATAAGCACTTGGTCAGTAATTTTGAGAGGATATGTCTGCAGAGCGCTGACTATATACCCACGCTGCAGACCACAAGCCAGACTACTGTAGACGGGAATGACACGAGCAATGGTTCGGGGGGGGGGGTGTCAAAAAAAAGTCAGATAAATAAATGTCTTCGCTATGAGACATGAAGAGGGAGAGTGAGACAGACATTGACAAGGAGGAGGAGTGGAGAGACACAGACACACACTCTGCAGGGGTCAGACTGCTGGAGCCTTTCCTGCCCTTTCCTCCCCTCTCTCTCTCTTGCTCTCTTTCCTGGGGATGAGAAAAGTAATAAGCTTCAAGAGTGGCACGGTGCCCTAAGGAATGCAAGAGCTACATATACGGCCTGTCAGAACATTTAGGATTTATGATGGTTATTAAAGAATTCAATTCAAACCAATTGGTGGTGTGTGTCTGCTTGTGTTTGTTTTAAGGGTTGCTCCCATGCTAGACAGATGTGTGCTGTGTGTGTTTGTAGGTGTGCTTTATTGCTCATAAGACGGTGTGTAGTACATGGAGAAAAAAAAAGTTTTTGTATGTGTGAGAGAGAGTGTGTGTGGATGCCACATTACTCTATCCTTACATTTAAACGGTACAGCTGTACAGTTGGCATGTCACACAGGACAACATTCTGTCCCAAATTTCTTATTCTGGGATACTATTACTGCCATCAAGACACATGCACACTAGTGATGTTAATGATTAATCGATACTCAATTCATTGTCATTAATAATTTGATTATTTCAGAATAAGTACGTTCAGTAATCATGCCAGCAGACATTGATAAGGTTGTCTGACACAGTTATGCGCCGTTAGAGGGTGTATGCACACTGCATGTCATGTCTTGTGAGCATCACAGAGGAAAAAAGTGTTTGAGCATTTCTCTTTAAATGAACATTGTTTTCTGCCTGCAAAATAATATTCGAATATTCATCTAATTTAAGAAAAAACTTTCATTCAAATACTAAAATTGCGCATTAGAATTTTGTATGTGTGCACAAAAGACTGAATAAACAACAAAAACTGCAAAACAATTGAAGACCTTCATCTAGCCAGTTTTTACATCGCAAAAGAAATAGTAAACATTATGGAAAATTAGAGGTTCTGTGTGAACAGCCCCTTAGGTGGAGGTCCTTGGCTGTTGCGTCTTGCTCTCTTATTTTTTTAAATGCTTTGTCAGGAAAGGAGTTCATTTTGGAAACGTGTGTCTCGAGATCCTTGCTTTCTGATCCAATTGGTTGTGCTCCATCTGTTTGAAGCCCCTGGGCTCATAGTCTAAGCCACTTGAACACAGAGTTCAGCTGATTACTACTATCTAGGAATATTGCTAATGTACATACAATAAATGAAAAACACTGTTGTATTGCCATTATAGTTAAGCTAGTGTCTGAGGTAGTACCACTAACACCATGTTAACTAGGGGTGTAACAGTGCTCTGTAAAAACCAAACCATACTGTTCACCAACCACGGTTTAGTAAGCATTTGCTCTGCGGTTCATCTCTAGTTTAATAATGCATCTGGATCATACAGTTTGGTGAAGAATATAAAGCGCCAAATTGACACGCGCAGTTGTAACCTCCGCTAATGTACCTTTATGGCTCTGTAGATGGACACACTCCACATGTGTTTTTAAGTGGGTCAACTTCCTACAGAGAGAAGCTGTCCTATCAGTTGATGACATTTGCAGTTCTGCATGTGTTAGTTGGCAAAATGGCAAGCAGGAGAAAACAAACCACAAGAGAGAAGCCCCTGCATCATTTAAATCTCCTTTCTGGGAACTTTTTCTTTATGCAGTCAATTACAACAGTGATAGTTCAAAAGATGTTTACAAAACAGGCACTGTTTGCAGACATTGCTCCACACGAGTGCCGTATACTGGCAATACATCAATATTTGAATAGCTATTAATGCTGACATCTCCCGAGTGTGTGTGTGTGTGTGTGTGTGTGTGTGTGTGTGTGTATATATATATATATATTATTAGCACGTGGTGCATGAGCGTGTGTAAGTGCGGGGGAGACGAGGGAGCACGAGGACTCTTTTTAACCAAAATTTTAATAAATATAGAATATTTTAGACATTGTTTTGACATTCTTAACTGATTTATTTTAACCAGTGACTTTGTTTTAATTGGTTATTTTGTTGTGGTAGCCTGTAGGCCTCTTTGAAATAACTGAAATAGTTTGGCATGTGATATTATAATAATAATAATATTAATAATAATAATAATAATATATGGAATCGTTATGCGGTCAAGACCTGGAAATACTTTATAACCATGCTTTTCCTTGAAAAATAATCGCACACATTAGAACATTCGTGAACCAATCAGAATCAAGCATTCAACAGACCCATGGTATAAAGCTAGTTATACCACAGGTTAATATTTAACATATTTAAAAAAATTTAAATATATATTTTAAAATAATATTATATAATGGTGTAAATGCAAAATTGACCAAAACTAAATATGACCAAAAAGAGACATTTTATGTATTTACATAATTTTGTTGTCTCATTCAAAATTCTTTGAAGCCTTAAAATGAAATAATATATCCCTATTTTATAATTTGATTTATATATCTGAAGTTAAACATGCACCTTAAAAAATGTATTAATACAACAATTAATCCTGAAAGCTCTAAAAGAGACAATTAATCGTCATTGCCCTGAAACAGACAGTTAATCGTCATAGTAAAAGAACAAAAACTATTTGCAACACTTCACAATAAGGTTGTATTTGTTAACATTAGTTTGCACAGTAGTTACCATGAACTAACAATGAACAATACTTTGAAAATATTCAAAGTAATAAACTAATTCATTTTATTAGTTTCATTTAGTTAAATATTACTCAATTCAATTTGATTTGAATTTTGTTATGAAATTTAAATGTGTAAATAATAAAAATAGTCTAAAATATTTTTGAATAACATTAGTTAATGCATTATGATCTAACATTAACAAACAATACACTATTATTTTGATAAATTAACATTAACAAAGATTAATAAATGCACTAAAAAGTAATTGATCATTGTTAGTTCATGATACAAAATGCATTAACCAGTATTAATGAAAAGAAAATGATTGTAAAGTGTTACTGAATGCATTTTTTCTTATTTTTACTTTATGAATTGTATTTCCATATTAGGATGTCCCTGAAGGGAGGTTTTGTCAAACTTTTGTCCCCAAAGGATAGCAAAGAACACACATCCACCTTTGTTCTGTAGTCTGTATGTCATCTGACACATTAGAAGGTGTTGAGATGCAGAAAAGGAGACTCTGATGAGGAAAGATAGGACTCAGGCTGTGTTCCCACACTCTCTCCTGTCTCTTTGCTAATGCAAATTTTTCTTGGGGTCTGTGATAATAGACCCCCCCCCCCCCCCCCAATACACATTGAACTCTCCCAAGAATTGTACCCTGTTTCAATACCCTACTATGGGCAAATCACTTTGTTGCATTTGATTGGTCAACCAAACAGAGCATGAGGTCACATGGATTACCTGAATCCCTCCAGAGCTTTTGTTCAGATACATTAGAGTTTGACTGCCTCAATGCTTTTTTTAACAAGTTCCTGCTCTGGCTTTTATTTGTTTTGTCAAGTATCTGACTGTGGATATTTAGAAATTTCTTTAATCTCTCCATTTAAAAAAAGAATCTGAAATATGTCATCGCGCAAGTATGTGTTGTATTCTCAGCAACAAGGGTGCTATATCAGGCATAAACTATTGTCTTCTATGATGAGTTCTTTTTCAGGTCAACTGTTGTCATGGCAGAGCAACAGATGCATACACTCTTCGACTGCTTTGTGATCCTATTTTAGCGCAATCAATGCCTGGCGTATACACCAATGATGCACAAAGACATGCTTTGCTGATACACACCGTGCTGATGCTGAAATTTGCTTCACATGTGCTGTGCAAGACGTACCGGCATGTGGAAAACCAAAGTATACTCTGGCCTTAACACTTCTGACTTCAGAACCTAAACAAACTATAGCTGAGAGCACCACAATCTTTATTCTGATTCTTTTAAAAAATTGAACACTTCTTGAGAGCATAACTAAAGGTGTATCGATTTGTTTTGGATTATTATGATGCTGATTGATAACACGGTAGCTGAAGCTAAGGCCTGTCTCGTTATTGCTTTCTGAGCACGCCATTAGTTGTCTCTGTTGTGTCTTAAATAGATGGATGTATACGGAACAGCTTTAGGCTCATGTATCAGGGTGGGTTTTGGTGTCTGATGGAGAGGCTGTTCATTAATCATTGATGGTTGTAGGTCAGGGTTGTCTGTCTGTCTTAAGCGAACACAAACAAACACACACACACTTAAAAGGGGGAAAGTTGCAGTAGTACACAAGCACCCCCCCCCCACCGCTCAAGGGTCCCCTTATTCACATACTCAGAGACTCATGAAATAGTAATGCAGCAACTGAATTTCCAAACCTGAAAGCATTAACGTTACTTTGCATGTTACAATAGGCCCTTATGCATTACGATTATTTGACAACTCTTATTTGGCGAATGTTGTGTGGTCTATCCGGTCTCTAGATTGCACTTTATTTCCTTTTTAATATCACCATTTGGCAACTGATGCTATGTATCTCTAAATTATTTGTATCAAGCATTTATCTTAAATTCCTGTCCTCCACTAAATCTTTTTTAAGTCTTGTTAATAATAAAAGATCTGCCAAGAATGTGATTTAAATGTAATTACATTTTAGCTACTACTGCTTTGTTCCCAGTGTGACATGCAGCCATAATTGGGCTTTTCCAACTCACACAGAGTATAGTTTTCATAAAGCTTTGCCCATGTTCTCTCCTCCCCTATCCTTGGCCAGTAATGAACACTCTTTTGTGCATCATCTCTTTGACTTATTAATAAATGAAAAGCAAGTAGGAGGACTATTGTAAAAAAAAAAAAAAAAAAAAAAAAAAAAAAAAAAAAAATTCCAGACACAGTTAGATCGAGAACAGGGGACAATTTAAAGGAGTAGGCGGAGAAGAGAAATGACTGTATGGGAGAGAGTCAGCATAACTGTGTATTGAAATGCTGTGTATTTTCCATGTGAACGCATAGTGCACTGGGACAGCTATCCTTGCGTGAATAATGTACTGATCAGTTCTGTTCCACATGACTCTCACCATCTTCACATTACATCACCATCCATTTTGACAGTTTGCTGCCTCTGCCCTGAGATTATGCTGGAAGCCTTTGGCGATGTCACCTTTTTATTTTCAGCAAATTTGGATTCTCTTCTTACATTCTCCTCCACAAAGCAGCCAGTTCAGATTTAAAAATCCCCCCCACTGAGAGACCACTGCAGCGAACAAGGTTCTTGTGGGAATCCAAGTGGTCATGCAACAGCATACTATAAATAGCCTTCTGTTAATGTACTGTACGTATGGAGAGGGGACAGGCTCCAAAAAAAGATCCTTGAAGATCACAGGTGGAAAAACTGCATTCCTTGTAAGTTGCCGGAGATGGACCTATTACTGTCATTTACCATATGAAAGGAGCCGACATACTGTACAGTAGTGTTGCCATGACACTGCACCAACCTTTTCATCTGATTGGTTGGTTAAGGGCCTGAATGCTCCCATTCTGGTCCTGGTTGGCTTGCTGTGTTCTTTTGTGTTTAGAATCCGGTAACTTGCTGTTACTATAGCTTTACTATATATACTATATATTTTTTGACATTGACCTATTGGAGCTTTGGAGCTATTCTTTACGATAGCTCAGTATTGAATAGTGTTTCAATGGCATTATAACCACATTGAAATTGTAATTTTAACTGTAAAATTTTTGGTCACATCCACACTGATCCATTTTCATTTGAAAACTCAAAGGATGCGGTAATGGAGTGTTTTGGAGGAAAATGCTGTTCCATTGTTAATGAGGCTTAAACGTAACAAAATCAATGTGTTTTCAAATAAAATTGAATTAGTGTGGATTTGGCTTTTAACACGCATTCCGCAAAAAAAAAAAAAAAAAAAAAAAAAACGCTTTTGCCTACAATTATTATCATCTTTATCCAGTTTGCTCACTGTCCGCACAATTAAGGAAGATCCAGCAAATTAACTTTGTCTTTTATATCCTCATATTCTGCACTGTATTAGAACCCTGCTGGTTGTGTGCTTGGAATGCTTAGATAAGAGGTTTGCTGTGTGGGCGGCTGACCTGTGGTACTTCCTCTTGAGGGCTTCTCACACTGTGCTTAACCAGGGTTATCTTAATTCTAATCCCCGCTTTTAACCCCTGGTTAAGTAACATTTGACACTTGTAATTTTGAAAGGGAGTTAGCAAATGCTGTTTACACGGGGATATAGAACCCTGCTTCGCAGGGTTAGCCCCGTATTAGTGGGGTTAACCACATATTGCTGTGCCTAAGGTATACAGTGCGAAAATATGCAGGGTTAGAATGTTTCAGAAAGTTGTTAGCAAAAGACAACCAATCATAGTAAAAAACCTCGGTACCTAGCTCATTAAATATTCATGCGCTTTGTACAGTAGCTGAAACTTTCATGTGGTGTTTGTACTCCGTCTGAGGGAAACCAGTAGTGTTGAACAGTGGTGGCAAATGTGATAACTGCCATGATGAAGACACCGTATTCTATGTTTTCATGGTATATTTCAGAAGATAAAAGGCTAAAAAGCTGATTTGCTTTGCAACATTTTCACAGAAGAGCAGAGCATCTCCATTGACAGGTTGTATGTCTGTCGCAAGCTGCATTCGTCCAATCACTGTTGTTGACACTGCAAATATGCCAATAAGAATGTTAACCTGGTGTTTCCGAATGTGTACAGTGTGAATCCTTGGAACATGAATACCTAGGATTAAAGAAGAATCCATGGTAAATTATGAACAGTGTGAAATGGGTAACCCAGGATTCTGTTTACTCTGGGTTTAGAATAAATCAGTTCCTAGAATAGGAATAGCTCCACAAGTCTGGTTCATCTTTGGGTGCAATTACAAACACCTGAAGGTACCACGTTCATCTGTTCGAACAATAGTACACAAGTATAAACACCATGGGACTACGTAGCCATCATACTGCTCAGGAAGGAGATGCATTCTGTCTCCATAGAGATGAACGTAATTTGGTGCGAAAAGTGCAAATGCATCCCAGAACAACAGGTAGACAAGTATCAATATCCACAGTAAAACGAGTCCTAAATCGACATAACCTGAAAGGCTGCTCAGCCAAGAAGAAGCCACTGCTCTAAAACCTCCTTAAAAAAGCCAGACTACAGTTTGAATGTGCACATCGGTACAAAAATGTTACTTTTTGGAGAAATGTCCTCTGCTCTAATGAAACAAAAATTTTACTGTTTGGCCATAATGACCATCGTTATGTTTGGAGGTAAAAGGGTAAGGCTTGCAAGCTTGAGTACAACAAAGTCAAGGTATTAGACCATCACAAAGCCCTGACTCAGAACATCCGATAGAACATTTGTTGGCAGACCTGAAAAAGCATGTGCGAGCAAGGAGCAAACCTGACTCAGTTACACAAGTTTTATCTGGAGGAATGGGCCAAAATTCCAGCAACTTATTGTGAGAAGCTTGTGGAAGGCTATCCAAAATGTTTAATACAAGTTAACAATTTAAAGGCAATGCTACCAAATAATAACAAAGTGTTTGAAAGAAATAAAAGCTGAAATAAATCACCCTCTCTACTATTATTCTGACATTTCATATTCTTAAAAATAAAGTAGTGATCCTAACTGAGCAAAGACAGGGAATATTTTCTATGATTAAATGTCAGGAATTGTGAAAAACTGAGTTTAAATGTATTTTGCTAAGGTGTATGTAAACTTCTGACTTCAGCTTCAATGTGGCTGTCTTGTCAGGCACTTCTCACACACCTTACAGTCTAGCTGATCCCACAAAAGCTCAATGGGGTTAAGATCTATTACACACTTTTCCAATTATCCGTTGTCCAATGTCAGTGTTTCTTTGCCCAATCTAATCTTTTGTTTTTGTTTCAAAAGTGGCCTTTTCTTTGCAACTGTGTTTGATATAATGGCAAGTGATTTTCTAGTACCAAATTAGCAATATAGCATGATTACTCAAGGATAAGGTGTTGGAGTGATGGCTGCTGGAAATGGGGCCTGTCTAGATTTTGATCAAAAATGACTTTGTGTCCTGTCTATACTTCGTAATCAGTTGGATGCCACTTTAGTGAATTAAAGTTACAAAATTTCCTTCTGAAATAGCAAAATCTGTACATTATTCCTTATATTAACTTTTGGCCACCAGTGTGTGTGCATATACACTCACCTAAAGGATTATTAGGAACACCATACTAATACTGTGTTTGACCCCCTTTCACCTTCAGAACTGCCTTAATTCTACGTGGCATTGATTCAACAAGGTGCTGAAAGCATTCTTTAGAAATGTTGGCCCATATTGATAGGATAGCATCTTGCAGTTGATGGAGATTTGTGGGATGCACATCCAGGGCACGAAGCTCCCGTTCCACCACATCCCAAAGATGCTCTTTTGGGTTGAGATCTGGTGACTGTGGGGGCCATTTTAGTACAGTGAACTCATTGTCATGTTCAAGAAACCAATTTGAAATGATTCGAGCTTTGTGACATAGTGCATTATCCTGCTGGAAGTAGCATCAGAGGATGGGTACATGGTGGCCATAAAGGGATGGACATGGTCAGAAACAATGCTCAGGTAGGCCGTGGCATTTAAACGATGCCCAATTGGCACTAAGGGGCCTAAAGTGTGCCAAGAAAACATCCCCCACACTATTACACCACCACCACCAGCCTGCACAGTGGTAACAAGGCATGATGGATCCATGTTCTCATTCTGTTTACGCCAAATTCTGACTCTACCATCTGAATGTCTCAACAGAAATCGAGACTCATCAGACCAGGCAACATTTTTCCAGTCTTCAACTGTCCAATTTTGGTGAGCTCTTGCAAATTGTAGCCTCTTTTTCCTATTTGTAGTGGAGATGAGTGGTACCCGGTGGGGTCTTCTGCTGTTGTAGCCCATCCGCCTCAAGGTTGTGCGTGTTGTGGCTTCACAAATGCTTTGCTGCATACCTCGGTTGTAACGAGTGGTTATTTCAGTCAAAGTTGCTCTTCTATCAGCTTGAATCAGTCGGCCCATTCTCCTCTGACCTCTAGCATCAACAAGGCATTTTCGCACACAGGACTGCCGCATACTGGATGTTTTTCCCTTTTCACACCATTCTTTGTAAACCCTAGAAATGGTTGTGCGTGAAAATCCCAGTAACTGAGCAGATTGTGAAATACTCAGACCGGCCCGTCTGGCACCAACAACCATGCCACGCTCAAAATTGCTTAAATCACCTTTCTTTCCCATTCTGACATTCAGTTTGGAGTTCAGGAGATTGTCTTGACCAGGACCACACCCCTAAATGCATTGAAGCAACTGCCATGTGATTGGTTGATTAGATAATTGCGTTAATGAGAAATTGAACAGGTGTTCCTAATAATCCTTTAGGTGAGTGTATATATACAATGATCAAAACATTTAATCATTAGCTCTTCCCCGATTATTTTGCTTGTGTCCTGAAAGGTTGTATTAGGGATGAAATGGTTACCAGTTTCTCGGAAAACCACAATAAAATTCCCAGACGATTAGTATCACATAGTGTCACATTTAATCATCATTAAAACCATGTGCGATTATCGTGATTTGTAAAACTCGTGGCAAATGCTGTCCACACACACCCAGTGTGAGTCTGACGCATGGGCGCTGCCTGCAACATTGTTATTGTTGTTTTTTTAGCTTGAAAACTTGGCGGAAGGCATTGACAGCACTCGGGAGAATTTCCAACCTTCCAAGAAGACCAAATCAGAAGTGTGGTCATATTTTGGATTTTAAAAAAATGCTGAGGGAAAATTAGTAGAAGATGGTAACTCTGTCTGCAGTGCTTGCCAAAGGAAAGTCGCTGCGAAACGAGGCAATGGGTCCAATCAGGCGAGTCATCTTTCTGACAACCATCCATCACTTTATAGTGCATGCAATGTGTTAACTTTTAGCTCCGATGAGTTGGGGAAAAGTATGAGGAAAAATAAATAGTCTGACATAATATTTAATTGGGTTGAAATGATTTCTTATCTTGTATTTCTTATCTTGTAAAAAAACGCAAGCTTCCGCAAAGAAAATGTTCCTAGCAAGTGCATCGCTTTAAGACAAGACAAACGAACAAGAAAACAAGACAGAAACAAATAACAAATATATGTGATATTTATGTGATGTATATTCATACCACTAATACACGGCTTTTCAATAATTATGGGGACATGAAATAGTGATTTGAGATTAATGTTTTAAAATTTTACCTGTTATTTTTAATTATTTTATAATCCGTTGCAGTCTACAAAACAATCGTCCAATACAAATACTGAAGTCATCTGATTTCATTTTCAATACAATCGATAACTATAACAGAGATGCACAATGGCACCAGTTGTGTTTTTATGAAAGGAGAGAGCATGAGACGTGAAAGAAGCCGGAGTTTCAGGATGAGCAACCAGAATCAAGAATTTCAGAGAGCAATGTAATAACATGTTATGTAGTTTAGTCACCCAGCCAACATATTTTGATCCTTTAAAATGTCTAAGCTAATAATCATAATGTAACCACCCAATACTAAAAATAATAATTATTATACTTCATTTGCTATTCCTTTGTTTACAAATTTCATTTGTTTGTTGATTTTCAAATATAAAACCTGTTTAAGTGATTTCAGTGTGTGTGTTTCAGTACCTTTTGTAGATATTCAGCACATTTTAACAATAACGTGATAATACTGATAACCGTTATAGTTTTGGTCACTATAATCGTAATATGAAAATTTCATACTGTTACATCTCTAGATTGTATTATACGTGCTTACTAACAATAAAGAGGAAAAAAACATTTTAAAAATACCTCTAAATGACGTTCACTGAATTAAAGGGGGAAAAAAAATAGTTTTTAATTCAGTAAAAAAATTAAATGCAGAAAAATCCTATTGTTATCAAATATTTTTATCTTATTTTCCATTTAAAAATGTAACAAGATACATTTAATTGAGAAGCAACATATAAGATCTTTAGGCTTGCTTTAAGTGATTGTATCTTAAATATACAGTAAGTGACTTTTTTATACTTCTGTGAGTGCAGTAAAGACAAAATGTACTTGTATTCAAGATCTATTCTCTAAAAGCAAGTATAAATATCTTATATGCTGCTTCTCAGGGGAATGTGTCTTTTTTTTAGATATTTTAAAATATTTGTATTTTTAATATTATATTCAACATTCTCAGATAACATTTTTTTCTTCTGCAGTATAGTTGCTTGTTCGTTGTTTTAAGAGTTTTACATATTTATATTGGAAAAGAAGCCAAAACAAATCAAAAACGTATTTTGTTGCAGTTTATAATGTGACGAAATCTACCCTCTCTCACCTTTCTGTTCACTTCAATCTTTAACTCACTAAAAACAAACACTCATATTAATAAAGCTGCATATTGCCAATATTCTTCATGATAACAAATGCACATTGACATATATTATGATTCAATTGAGCCAATACATTATAATCTAGTTGCAGCAAGCGTGCACGCTCAAGCGTTCCTGCGACAGGGTGTGCATCAGCCGAGTGCGGATTCAATGTCTCCCCCTTAGATCGGGACATTCGCGCAACTCATAGAAGACGTGCTGACCACACAGAAGATGCCTGTTTCAGAGTTTGTAGTTATTTACATGATCTGCTTTCGTATTATTTGAACTTTAATAAAACTATAATGTCGGGGTGTTTCCTTTTAAAGACGCTCGACACGCAAGTTTTGCTTCAGTGGGAGTGGCAGCTCCAGCTCCACTTATCCCAAAACGAGAGTGCTTCTGTAGTTACTTATTTTGTATTTCTGCATTGTAATTCCCTCATACTTTGTGAGCTACATCAGCTGAAGCTGTATGGAATGTTTGGAGTGTATCTGGACTGTGAGCTGTGTAATTCTCCCCCTCAGACGCGAACTGCAGTGCTGCTCTCATCAATAGAGTTTAATGTGATCTCATGTTACTTTAAATTAGATCAAATGACCATTCAACAACAGAAATTCTTGTCGAGAATTTTTTGTTGTCGATAACGTCGACTAATCGTTTCAGCCCTAATGCCAAGCAAAAATGCACTGAGTTTGAAGGTGGGCCATAAAATACATCCACAGGTGTACCTCCAATTCAGTACACCTCGTATCAGAAGCTAATTGTCTAAAGGCTTGACATAATTTTCTGGAAATTCCAATCTGCTAAAAGGCACAGTTAACGTAGTGTATGTAAACTGCTGACCACTGGAATTGTGATATCGTAAATTTAAAGAAAAACAATCTGACAATTTGGTAAAATGACTCATGTCATACACAAAGCAGATGTCCTGAGTGTATGTAAACTTCTGACTTTTTACCATTCTGGCATTTTACCATTGTCAGCTCAGATACAGGTGCATCTGGAGAGTATTCACAGCGCTTCACTTTTTCCACATTTTGATATGTTACAGCCTTATTCCAAAATGGATTAAATTCATTATTTCAAAATTGTACAAACAATACCCCATAATGACAACGTGAAAGAAGTTTGTTTGAAATCTTTGTAAATTTATTACAAATAAAACCAAACAAATCACATGTACATAAGTATGCACAGTCTTTGCCATGACACTCAAAATTGAGCTCAGGTGCATCCTGTTTCCACTGATCATCCATGAGATGTTTCTACAACTTGATTGGAGTCCACCAATTTACCACCTGGTAAATTCAGTTGATTGGACATGATTTGGAAAGGCACACACCTGTCTATATAAGGTCCCACTGTTAACAGTGCATGTCAGAGCACAAACCTAGCCATGAAGTCCAAGGTATTGTCTGTAGACCTCCGAGACAGGATTGTATCGAGGCTCAGATCTGGGGAAGGGTACAGAAAAATTTCTGCTGCACTGAAGGTCCCAATGATGGTCACTCTGACAGAGCTCCAGCATTTCTCTGTGGAGAGAGGAGAACCTTCCAGAAGAACAACCATCTCTGCAGCACTCCAACAATCAGGCCTGTATGATAGAGTGGCCAGACAGAAGCCACTCCTCAGTAAAAGGCACATGACAGCCCGCCTGGAGTTTGCCAAAAGGCACCTGAAGGATTCTCAGACCATGAGAAACAAAATTCTCTTGTCTGATGAATTTGGCCTGAATGGCAAGCGTCATGTCTGGAGGAAACCAGGCACCACTCATCTCCTGGCCAATACCATCCCTACAGTGAAGCATGGTGGTGGCAGCATCATGCTATGGGGATGTTTTTCAGAGGCAGGAACTGGGAGACTAGTCAGGATTGAGGGAAAGATGAATGCATCAATGTACAGAAACATCCTTGATGAAAACCTGCTCCAGAGTGCTCTGGACCTCAGACTGGGGCGAAGGTTCATCTTCCAACAGGATAACGACACTAAGCACACAGCCATGATAACAAAGGAGTGGCTACGGGACAACTCTGTGAATGTTGTTGAGTGTCCCATCCAGAGCCCAGACTTGAACCCGATTGAACATCTCTGGAGAGGTCTGAAAATGGCTGTGCACCAATGCTCCCCATCCTACCTGATAGAGCTTGAGAGGTCCTGCAAAGAAGAATGGGAGAAACTGCCCAAAAATAGTTGTGCCAAGCTTGTAGCATCATACTCAAAAAGACTTGAGGCTGTAATTGGTGCCAACGGTTCTTCAACAAAGTATTGAGCAAAGGCTGTGAATAATTATGTACATGGGATTTTTTTTTTTTAAATAAAATTGCAAAGATTTCAAACAAACTTCTTTCATGTTGTCATTATGGGGTATTGTTTGTAGAATTTTGTGGAAAATAATGAATTTAATAAATTTTGGAATAAGGCTGTAACATAAAAAAATTTGGAAAAAGTGAAGTGCTGTGAATACTTTCCAGATGCTCCGTATATAGCCTAGCTGAAAATGGCGGGTGTGTGTGCGCCTGTGTGTCTGCGTGTTTGTGTGCGCTTGTGTGTGCACGTGTGTGTGTGTGTGTGTTCTGTGGGAGAGGTTTTTGTAGCCTGATGGGTGTTGTTGAAATATCAGGGGAGTAGGTCACATTCAATTTGTGCTACTGAATGGCAGCTTTTGTTAAATCCACCCTGAATTTATTGATTTTTCTCAGCATCTCATGCCACAATGATGACCGAAAGCAAAATTTTTTGTTCTTGTAGGATGACACATGCTGCTTTCTCCCTCCTCCACCTCATCTCTCTCAATCCCTTTCTCTCACTTTAGCTGTTTTCTGGTGATCTGTTCTCTGTCATGGGTTGTAGTAATGTAAACGTGGCACAGTACAGTATTTGTTTGCCATTTTATTTCTTTCATATTCTTTGCTCTTTATTATAGACTGTAGCACTGTAACATATGCTCATTAGCTTTGCTTTCTAGTGGTTAAGTGCTTGTGTGTGCACGTCGCATGTGCCTCACTTTCATCTCTGTGACCTTGAGGAGTGATCCAATTGATTTTATTTGCATTTACGCACTCCCAGTGCCATTGATTCACTGTACAGTGTGTGTTTTTGTGTGACAGTAAGTGCACATCTGGTAGGTGGTGGTTTAAAGATGGTGCAGTACTGCAACGGTTTGGTAGCAGCACCTCCCCCAACCTCCCTCCACCACCTCTTCAGCCACAGACCCCCCCAGCAAGCACACAGAGGTCTTTCCACATAATTTTAGGACACACGTTCCACTCATGTTTGACAGAGTCCTAGCTCTGCTGACGGTGGTTCATTATCCTCATTTTAATGGAGAGGCATTTAATCTCATACAAAGTTTGCTTTCACTAGCAGGTGGATGAGAGGGAAACATGTGAAAAATATGTATTGGGAATTGAAATAAACTTTGTCAAAATAAAAAAGCTGAATTGATCACAGGGCTCAACAATAAGGATTTTTTTCTGCTGGCCCAGTCGCAGGTTTGACCAGCCTCATCTATGTTAGCCCGCAAGATAACTTAAAGCTGAATTTGGATTTAATAAGAATTGTAAAATTTAGTCATCAAGGACCTATAATTTTCATGAATTAGAATTAGTTATAGTAATGAGAATTTTCATTAGAATAGAAGATTCTATTTTTTTTACGTATTTAATTAGAAATGGAACATTTTTGTAATTTTGTTTTTGTTGTCATAGGATCAGGATATTTTTGTAAGGATGGAATTTCCTAAGAATGAGAATTCACTGTAGGGGCAGATGCTTGTGAGTCTGGGTCAGATCTGCTGTCTCCACTGGTGGGGTCTCATGGTGGATGTCGTCTCTAAGGCATCTTTGAGGCAGCTGTTTGGGAGTTTTTTTTTTTTTTTTTTTAACCTTGTGTCATATTAGGGGTTGCTCATTTATACACAATCACCAGTCAAGTTGACTTTGACATTGTATCCCCAGATCTCACAATCTGTCTGATTCCAAGATCATACACCACATACAAATAGACACAGATACATACACGCTGCTCAGCATAAGTGTTGTATACCTTGAAGAATGGTTGAAACATTGTAGCAAAAGTGATAGAACACAGTAGCTAGATGTTTTTGGGAGATTAGGCATTAATGTTAGGGGTAATAGAGAGAGTGTGAAAGAGAGGTTGAAAGAGATGCAGAGATGTTAATTGAGGCTAGCTGTTGTTTTTTTGCTAGGCTTATATTAAATAACCAATTTTTTGAAGGTGGCAGTTCTCAGTCTGCCGTGGATTCTGTAGAAGCCCCATCCGGAATACTCAATTATAGTGAAGAGTAAAACCGAGAGAACAGAATTAATCCTTCAATCCTCATGCCTCGTCTCTCAGGTCAGCTGAGAGGTTTTTTCATAAATGTGCTCTTTAAACCTAAATTGTATAAATTAGCTCTTCCCAAAGGAGAAGAGGGAGGAAAGATCTTGTCTCCTGAGCAGCTGGAGGATGTAATGATGTGTTACAGTGGGACATATCTTTTACATCTCACAATGCTTTGCCGTTTTGATAGTGAAGAACCGCATTAATGTGACATGAAGGATGAACGATGAATGAACCATGTGTTGCTCCAAAAAACTAACAAGATAATTCAGAGAGGGAAAGAGAGACAGATGTGGAAGAAAAGATGTCCCTCAATATATACTGTGTGTGTAGTTTGTAGGTAAATGTGAAGATCTCCTGCTGTCACCAACTGTATCTACAGTATGTTATACCCAGAATACTTAGCTATCCTTCCCTTAGGAAATGAGATTAAAGAAGAACAATTGGATGGTATTGCTTATAGGGATAATTCACCCCAAAATGAAACTTTTCCTCATTTACTCACCCTTATGTTGTTTGAAACCCATATGATTTTCTTTATTGTGTGAAACACAAAAGAAGGTGAATTTTAGGAGAAATATCGGAGAGAGTTGATGCTTACAAAAAAAAATCATTATTGGGAACTCTTGAGCAATTGTTTCTGCCTGATCTAATGAATTTTACCATGGCAACATTTTTGCAAACCAAAGTTATATGTTGTATTAAACATGTGGTTGCAGTTTCCCAGTGAAATGTCCAACAGCAAGTGAAATGATGTTGCTATTAGACTAGGTTTGTAAGGTGAATTTTATATGGATATTTTAATGAGTAAAACCTACCACCTTAACGTAAAACTTTTAGCCTAAACTTAACAGATAGTGTTCAAATAGATAAATAAGAGATGACCAAAGCAGCCATTCTTACTCTTATCAACACCTAAAGCTAATCGATAGTGTTTTAAATGCAAATTCGACATGAAAAGCACATTCTCTGAAGCAACCACTTAATTTCATGACACTTTGATCTTGTGTGTCCATTTGTCTGCTAGGCTCAAACCGTGGTCTTTCAAGTTCAAAGTACTACACTCTATCAAGTGAGCAACCACGTAAGCTAATCGCAATGTAGGTGGGTCTATAAAACAAGTATTCAAATTGATTGTTTTTCAAATTATGTGATACAGTAAAAGTGAGTATCAAAGTATCATTACATAGCAGTGTGTGAGTAATATTGTAAAAAATAAGTGTTTATAAAGTCATAATCAGCCATTGTACTCATGATTTATGTGACAGTGAATAAAATGATCAGTTGTTGTAGCGCCTCTAGTATTAGTTTCACCAGAACAATGCAGAAAAGCATTGAGGGCAGCATGTAAAAGTCAGTTTGCAAAAATTTGGTTATAGTAACATTCATTTTATGAGATTAAGTTGGATTAATTTTTCTCTCTAGGCTGTTTAGACAGTTTAAATAGTATGTTGGGTAACCCTGCTTCAAATAATGTAAATTGACACAAAAGGCTAAAGAAGCTTTTGTTGGAGGCTTTTAAAAGATTCACTCCCCTGGTCAGTTGCCTCAGAGCTCTCCATGTTCAAGGCCTCATTGTGAACAAAACCACAAAATCAGTGTGGTTTAAGTATTTTGGATAATCTTTGCTTTAATACCACATAATCATGCCAGATTCTTTCCCTCACCATCCATGCCACATTAACTTTCTACACTAAAATTTGTCCACTGTCAGAAGAAATGTGCAAAAATTATACATGTCAAGTGAAGTCAAATGTTTTTTATTGTGGTTCAACCATATACAGTTAGTACAGTACACAGTGAAACGAGACTACGTTCCTCCAGGACCATGATGCTACATAAAACAACTTTGGGCAAACACAGAACCACATGAGACTACACAGACTAAATAACATGCCTATATAAAGTGCACGTGCAAACGTGTGCAAAAAGTATGGGACAGTACAATAAATTACTAAAAATTAACATTCTAGAGGACAATAGTGCAGCACCGACCAGTACACAGTAATGCAAAAAGATGACAAAAAAAATGCCAAATGTAAACAGCATATTATGAGATAGTGTTCTATTGAGGTAGCAGTCAGGTATAAAGTGACAATAATCAAAGTGCAACTCAGGACACGTGTGTGTGCGTGTGTCAGTCCAGTCTCTGAGTATTGAGGAGTCTGATGGCTTGGGGGAAGAAGCTGTTTCACAGTCTGGCCGTGAGGGCCCGAATGCTTCGTTACCTCTTTCCAGACGGCAGGAGGGTGAAGAGTTTGTGTGTGGGGTCGTCCACAATGCTGGTGGATTTGCGGATGCAGTGTTTGTGTAAATGTCTTTGATGGAGGGAAGAGAGACCCCGATGATCTTCTCAGCTGTCCTCACTATCCTCTGCAGGGCTTTACGGTCTAAAACAGTGAAAGTCCCAAACTAGGCAGTGTCCCTCTATAGAATGTAGTGAGGATGGGGGTGGGAGACGTGATTTCCTCAACAATCAAAGAAAGTAGAGATGCTGCTGGGCTTTATTGGTAATAGAGCTGGTGTTGAGGGACCAGATGAGGTTCTCCGCCAGGTGAACACTTAGGAATTTGGTGCTCTTGACGATCTCCACAGAGGAGCCGTCAATGTTCAGTGGAGAGCGTTCACTTTGTTCTCTCCTAAAGGCAACAGCCATCTCTTTTGTTTTGTCCACATTCAGAGACAAGTTGTTTGCTCTACACCAGTCCTTTAGCCACTGCACCTCCTTTCTGTATGCTGACTCGTTGTTCTTGCTGATGAGACCCACCACGGTCGTGTCATCGGCGAACGTGATGACGTGGTTCGATCTGTGCATTGCTGCACAGTCGTGAGTCAGCAGAGTGAACAGCAGTGGACAGAGCCCACAGCCCTGGGGGGCCCCAGTGCTCAGTGTGGTGGTGGAGGAGATGCTGTTCCCGATCTGGCCTGACTGAGGTCACCCAGTCAGGAAGTCCAGGATCCAGTTACAGAGGGAGGTGTCCAGGCCCAGTTGGTTCAGCTTTCCAATCAGGTACTGAGGAATTATCGTGTTGAATACTGAGCAGAAGTCTATGAACAGCATTTGAACGTATGAGTCCTTTTTATCTAGGTGGGTGAGGGCCAGATGGAGGGTGGTGGCGATGGCGTCATCAGTTGAACGGTTGGGACAATACAAAAACTGCAGTGGGTCTAGTGAGGGGCACAGCTGGGTCTTAATTAGCCTCATAACGAGCCTCTCGAAGCATCAGTAGTACTGATTAGTATCAGTTAAATGCTGAATATTGTAATACTGCCAGTCAATTAGGGGCAGGTTGTAAAACAAGAAGCAAGAAATAAACAGCGGCAGCAGTGCTATGTCGTATTCTGCTATACAAGTTCAGGGAGACTTTCAACAGTGGAAAACCAGACTTTTAAATATATTACATTTAGTGACTGAAATTGTTCGTTTGAATAGGGTACCAAACCGCAAATCCTGAACAGAACAGTTTGGTGAATATATGTTTACACATTAGCTTCCACTCAGCTGACATGCTATGAAAGTAGCTGCGTGGTTCGCTAGTTAGCTATAAGCTCATTGTCATGGAGAGTAAAAGATGGACGTTGTTTTTTTACTTTCCAGTATTGCGTCTCACCAACTAGGTAACAACG
The DNA here is from genome assembly GCA_032164185.1 of Moxostoma hubbsi. Classification (NCBI taxonomy): domain Eukaryota; kingdom Metazoa; phylum Chordata; class Actinopteri; order Cypriniformes; family Catostomidae; genus Moxostoma; species Moxostoma hubbsi. Next base: position 33,480,670 of record JAVLUX010000001.1, on the reverse strand, counting down.
TAGCATGAAATCAAAATTCAACAGACACAAAAAATACTCGGATGCTTACCTTTCAATCTGCTACGTTTCTGATTACACTGACAAACTGTAGCTGGCTACAGCAAACAGATGTGATAAACATGAGTGACATGGTTGTCAGGGACATGATTGACATTATATTAGTTATGTTGAAAAGGGAAAATGGTGGGGTCATTGTTTATTAACTTTCCAGTATGCATTTCACAAACTAGTCAGCAACTGCGAAGACACTGCTTAAATCTGCACTGTTTGCACCGTCAGCTCAGTTCTGTAAATAATGGAGTCGGAGCACTCTCTGCTGGACAAACTACATTATGACACCAATTCTAAATCACCCCAATCATTGTTTTCTGCATTAACTTTTTTTTCAGAACAGATTTCATATCTGTGCATATTGGAAAACATATACGCTGATACCGATATACCTGTGAAAGTCTAATATCGGCCAAAAATATCGGCCAACCGATAAGTCAGTCGGGCACTAATTTTATATTGCAACCCTCTACAAACAAGTTGGAGAAAAAATTGCCATTGTCTAGTACATTTTCGTTTTTACTCGCCAGATTTTGATGACACGTAAGCGTAATGCAACTGAAAACTGAAAAAGATAATAGCAAACAGAAAAGGGGGCATCTTCACATATATAAAATATTCATATGCAGTATAAGACTGCATGTGATATAGTATGCAAAGATTGTACATTTTAATTCATATTATGTTTTTCATCATTTTAATCACGTTTTATTTTTTTAAAGTACAATTTTCACATTTTGTTAAAATTAAAAATTAAATTGCATGTATAATAATGAAACAAGCAGTTGTTTTTTTTTCTTCCAACAGATGTACAACAGGCACGTTATTGGTCTGTAGCCATGCTGGAAAACGGAGAATGATGTGAAAACAGGTTAATTCATGAAAAGACAATAAATATTAATATATAAAGCAAAAAAAAAAAGGTAGAGAGCATAGAAGCCAGTAATAAGAGGACAGTACTGTTCTCTTTTGACATCACTTCACTTTGACTTCCTGCTTGGTCAGTGACATTGTGTCAGCTATAGCAACTGGTTTCAGGTGGCAACCGTGGCATGGATACGTTATCATAAATCTGTTATGGGTGGTGGGTTTCTACACAGCCGCAAGGTTAAGTGTAGATGCACTACCCAAGTAGGAGGACACGCTGATCAACAGAACAGATTCATGGCCCTGGTACTCATGTACTACGGAAAGCATGGAACGCGAAAGTGGATTGAGAGCATTGTGGTGGAAAGGAGTGTATGGGTTTCCAGTAATAATGTGAGAGCCTTAAGCTGTTTGAAACCCAATATACAGGTGCATACAACAGGCCACGTCACACTCACAGGCCACCTTTAACCATTCTCCCTAGCAGTGAAACCCCCATTAACACTTTTTTTGTAATGAGACACACTTGTTTGGTGACAAGTGGTGGATGAAAAGATATGTAACTTGTTAACCTGTTAAGGTTTAGAACAAATTTTGTTCCTTTCCTTAAGAGTTTAACATTGCAATAGACATTGGGGCCTGGGTAGCTCAGCGAGTAAAGTTGCTGACTACCACCCCTGGAGTCGTGAGTCAAATCCAGGGTGTGCTGATTGACTCCAGCCAGGTCTCCTTAGCAACCAAAATTGGCCCGGTTGAGTCACATGGGGTAACCTCCTCGTGGTCACTATAATGTGGTTCATTCTTTGTGGGGTGCATGGTGATTTGTGTGTTGATGCCATGGAGTATAGACATGGAGGCAACTGAGATTCGTCCTCCGCCGCCTGGATTGAGGTGAGTCACTATGCCACCATGAGGACATTGGAAATTGGGGAGAGAAAATAAAAACATTGCAATGGACATGATCTCCGATTTATTCATTTTTCAACACACTGCATTCAGTCTCTTTCCTTTCATGTGCTAGGAAGGAAAATATCATGAAAGCTAGATGAGGACAGTAAAACACTAGGTAAAGCACAAATAAATTAATGACCTTCCACTCCAGATCTGGGATATGGCCTTGGTACTGATGGTGCATTACGGGGAATGATCATGTGTTGAGGAGTACCTTGAAGATTAAGAGCTCCAGAACGCTCTTAGCCTGCCTAGAGAGATGGTACTGCTTGGCACACACTCCTTGCATCCAAAATCATGCACTGCAGATTATGTTTTGTATGTGATGTAGGACACAGTTCTCAGCTTGTAAAACAGAACGTTCTTCAGTTGTGCACGTGAGAAGTATGATTATATTTTGGACACTTGACATGAATATATGACAAAATAAAAACAACCACAAAAAATAATCTACTCTGGTTTTGTTAAACAATCACCATTTTAGAACAAGGAACATCTTTCTTGTTATTTAAGCAATATCACACGATCAAGAGTGTGACATGGCCCTACATCAGCACTGCTGTGATTCAGCCGCAGGCCATAGGTAATCGCAGGGCCATTTAGCACGTTTGCGACTGTGATATTGCTTATACAACAGTTCAATGAACAAGTAAATAAAAAAAATAGTATGGTATGGTCATAAAGAGTATGGTCATAAAAAAACACATTTGTGAATGGAACTATTTTCTTGCTCCATGGATCAGAATCTGCCATTGCTGGTTCAAAACAAATGATGTGTTCAAGCCTCTCAAAAACATCACTTTAGAACTACTAGTATCATGGCTTGGGCTGTTGCTAACATATTATTGGAGAAGTGTGTGTGTGTGTGTGTGTGTGTGTGTGTGTGTGTGTGTGTGTGTGTGTGTGAGATGGAGCATGTGCGATCACCTGTTGATGATGCTGTAGTCTCTCTGAAGATAATGTCATTTTGGTGAAATTCATGCTATTTTCTCAGTGAAAAAATAGCCGTCCAAGCAGGGGTATTCCTCCCTATTTCATGGTAGCCGATGCTCAAGAGTCTTTCACTATAGAAATCGCAATCTCCTCCACCATTTTGAACAGTATTTTCTCTCCAATGTGGAAACTCCAGAAGATGTAACCACCTCGAGTTTTTGTAAATTATAAGTCAGTTCAGGGCTCAATGCTAAGGATCTTTTCTACTGGCATGGTTGGGCCAGTGCTTCAGATTTTTACTGGCCCTGGCAAAATTTTCACTGGTCCCAACAAAAATGACAAATGGCTGTTTTTACCATCGTAGCTTTAAAAAATATGTCCGAAGATAAATATTTTTTATATATGTTGTGGTTTTAATGTTATTTACACATGTGTTTTTAAGCCAAGAGTTCTGCGGAGGAGATGATTAGTTTTCGGTCACCCATTTATTCATACTGTTATGCAACTTTTGCCCATGTGTAGTGTTTTCACATGAAGAATCAAAGATTTAGTCACTAGAGTTAGATTTGATTATTGGCTGAGAGAACAGACTTGCTACTAAATCGGTTGTGATGTGTAATATACAGTAGGTAGATATTAGGCCTAATCTGTGAATGAACAATGTGTATATAACATGAAACCAGACAACCCAAACAAGACGAACACTGACTGATATACAAAGAACAAAAACAAAAATTCATGTATGGTACTGAAATGAGACATGTAACAGGTGTTTTATGAGGATGAAATGAAGTAGACTGTTTCAAATATTCATCTTCACCCTGCAGCTGAACAGCTCGGACAATAATAGCCTAATAGCCATAGTCATCTTGCTGCTTTTCATATCAAATCCATTATCATGTTGAATTAATGTTTACATTTTGAAACATTACCCAATTAAAGGTATCCTTACATTTTGGATATTGATCAGCTTGTGATTTCCAGACTTGTGTATAACTGGGGTTTATGTTTATTACATCTCATTCGGCACGTCATCTCTAAAGGCAAATTAATGAGAGAAAAAGCGTTTGTTTTTTTTTACAGTTGGAATAAAACTAGGGCGCTGTCACTTTACGAGAGCGCACACATGTTAAACAGACTATGCTGCATGGTGAGAGATGATGATGAGACATATGCATGGAGAGACATGGTTTTTCAGTCCTATAGAAATAAAATGTTGATTTCTTGTGTTCCAATGTGTGGATTACTAATTTTCACCAACATGTAAAAACGAGGGAAATGTGGGAATTTCGCACTGTGAACACGGAATGTGTGGGGATACTTAAAATGTTGCAAAACATGTTAAATCCCTCTATGAAATTCATTGAGTGGGGTTTTTTTCCTTCTATTTTCTATACATTGGAAATAGCTGCTCCTAAGACACTTGGAAAAGAGTGAGGACAGTGCTAGGAGAGTGCGCTCGGTTATAAGACTTTGTTTGCTCTCTCGCTTGTTGTTTGCTTGCATTGATGGTTATATGCAGCACTGGCCTGATCGGGCAAGTGACAGTTTTAGCATTTGGCCTGAATCTTTCTCACACTGGCCCCAGCCATCGGGCAGTCCTTATTGTCGAGTCCTGCTGTGATGAGCCCTAATGCTGAAGTTATTAGTTTAAAGCCATTTAAATCTATTTTCTAGCTTTAGTCGTGTAGTAGTAATAAGAGCGTTCATGGAGTGCTGTTAAATGTAAACACTGACTGACGCTGACTCACTTCACATCACCAACTGGTTCTTATTATACACAAAAATGGTCTTTTGCTGCCACTTGCTGGCTAAAATATGTAATCACAAAATGAAATGTAAAGAGACCGACATCTGCATTGTTCTTACACTTTAATTTAGAATGTCATGAACACAAGCGGAGTGATACAGTGAAGTGTCTTTGTGCTGATGGTGTGAGACCATTATTATATTATATTCAGACTCATTATTTTACATGCCAGACATTAAAACGGTTAAAAACATCCCACAGACTTACATTGCAGGATGGACAAAGACCAGAGTCATTCAGACTTGTGGGTTAGTTCTTTGGCCTGGGCCTGTAAGCAACTGCCTAGCAATGCTCTAGCAACCACGCACAACACACTAACCTCATGGCTGTGACTTTTGCATGGATAAGCGGTGTACCCATCTTGTTGTTTAATGTTGAAACTACTCTAAAAAAATATTAACTTATTACACTCCTATGTAACCATGCAGGTTTCTCTGGTTATGCTCTATTACAAAACATCTAAAGTTCTTACAAATTAGCTGAAAATTAGCTGCAAACTTGCAGTAATTTTCCCACTAATTACGATTTGCTGCAAATGTTTGCCAGAAGTTTGTAGTGAATCTGCATCAAACCTTTGGCGACAAGTGTTTGCCACAAAGATCGTTTGCATGTGAAAATAATGAATGGTGAATTTGCTACAAATTTTGCAGCACGTTGCCAGAACTCTCGATTTTTGTAAGGGTTGGCCTGGTTGCTGGTAATTGCTCACTCGTCTCAAAGATTTTGATGGTTGTTGAATTCGTAGGGAGTTGCAAAGTATCAAAGTCATGCATTAGTAGTATCTGCTGAGAGAAGTAGGCTCCTGCACTTGGAGTGATCAAACAGTTGGCAGGAAGTCGCCTCGCTGGGCCTCAGGCCTTCTGCCATGCAGTTCTGTGGGATATATAAACCATGTGGAGTTGGTAAGTCTGACGTGAGTGCAAATTGTGTAAAGCTGAAATCAATTGTGACAATCACAGTTGATATCATCCAGGGTTCCTGCTGAGCCGTGCAGCCAACTCCATGCAATGTTCAGCATGCTCTCTCTCTCTCTCTCTCTCTCTCTCTCTCTCTCTCTCTCTCTCTCTCTCTCTCAACTGGAATAAAATGTTATCATTCAACTAGATTGGAAAACAGAGTAACCATTTGGAAGGGTGCTAGATAAGACAGTCCCTGTTCTGCTTTCTTTTATAAGACACATCTGGGATTTTCCTCTGAGTTAACTGAATTAGTCATGATTCAATCAAAGGGAAGTATTTTTGAGGACTTCAATTTCTCTCAGGTGTCTCTTGTCTGCAACAGTGCCTCCTTCAAGAAAACATATAACACACATCTCTCTTTCCACTCTCTTTTACAGTACATAACAGGACAGGCAGGGTTGCAAGCACTCTCAGTTCAGCCAGACAGCTTTTAAATAACAATGCAACTAGATAAGCTGGGTTCCCATCCACGTATTTGTATGCATATTTTGGGATAATGCATAAAAACTGCTGGATTGAACCACCAAGATACAAATAAAATCATATACTCTCAACTGAGGTGGATAAATGTTTTATTCGAAAAAAGAAATGTGCTATGATGGAAACACATTTACTGAATTAACTCCTACTGAATTATTAGGAATACAAGATGTGCATCAAGAAAAGTCATGTGAGTTCATAACTGGACTAACCAGCGGACCAGTCATCACATCTGAAATGTTGCTCTGGTCAACCTGAAATAATGGTCCTAGAAAATCCAATGCCTGCATAGAGTTTGCGGAGCAAAAAATTCTAATATAAAATTGAACTGTGCTGAACAGCAGGTTTATTGGAACTTTTACAAAATATTTTATTATAGGTCAGCACGGTAAAGACATTTTGAACATATGGCATGGAAACAGCTTTATTTGGACATTGTTTTTGCAATTTTTTTTTTTTATAAATTAAATTCGCAACTTGCACTCAAAATATTTTCAAAAAAGAATTCAATTGAATAACAAAATTCCATCTTATTTAATTGAATAGTCTTGAAGAAAATGTAATTAATAAAACTTGCATTTTGTAAGATTTGTACATTTTATTTTGTTAAAGATTAGGCAATTCAATTAGATGGAAATTTGTTATTCAATTGAAATGGATACATCTTGAAAATATGCTAAAATATATTTTTGAGTGTGGATGGAAACCTAGTTATTGACACATTTTCATCCTGTTCTGATATGCTATGTGTGTAAGTGTGGTCAGAGCAAAGAGAGATAGAGATGGGAAGAGAATGGCAGGATGGAGCAGTTTTGATTGCCGGGTGGCTATCTGTGTTTGGTTGTGTTGTGATTCACTCTTCACCTTGCCTAGACAAAGGCTTATTTACTCACTCTAGGGGGCTTAGATGTGTAAACGGAACAGACAACATTTGGCAGTTTTCAACCCAATAATTTCTTGTATTTATTTCTTTGCAGATAATGCAGATTATGCCACTGACACACTATCACCATCAAAAAAGCAAAGTGCCTCTTTACTTCTAGCACATATTTGGAAAAATATTGTATTATATAAATTATTGGATGTCTAGACTAGAAATGTGCAAAACTTAATATTTTCAATATTGACTAGTCTTAAGGAAGCCCTTTTTAATAAGGCTGGTTTAGTGTCATTAGACTTGATTCTTATAGCTAAATATATGAACAGATATGAACAAATAAATAAGATAAGTAACTATTATTATTTTTTTTTTATTAGACTGAACTGTCTTAGTCCTTAAAAAAAACAGACCCATTGACTTTGCATAGTGGATAATAGTAACGCCGGATTCACACATCCTCCGTGAGCGTGGCGTGAGCAAGGTGCGAGTAGGGTGGTTGTATTGGCCGCATCTCTTCCGTGAGAAACAGCAGCGCCTCTGCGCAGAAAATAAACGTATCTATGGAGTCCTACACCAAATCTTTTCTTTAATAAGGTTGTAAAAAGCTGAGGTTATTGCTGCTTCAAGCAAAACAGAGGGCAGTCACTTCATCTTTATCAGCACACTTGGTTATGATTGGTTAATGTGTCTAAACTGTACACTTACTGTATATACACAGAATGGCAAAAGGTTCAGCAGTTTATTCATTCTTTATTTTGAGTTTACTTGCATGCATAGGTTGAATAATTTTGATTAGCTTTTCTGTCTTTTCAATAATCTCCTGATTATTTTAGAGTTGTACTGCACTCAGAGCCATTGAGCTCAGTGTGAGCTGCGTGGCAAAAATAGGCTCGGCACCAAAACTATCCGCTCACTGTCGCTTCTGGGACGCTTCGCCTTGCAACTCACACTTGCAGTGTAAATGGTGTCATCTGTTAATATGGGCGCTGCAACAGAAATGCGCTGCTCACGACTCGCTCATGGAGGATGTGTGAACCCGGCATGATAATGCAATGTTGCTTACAACAACGGATTTGTGGTATGACTGTAATTGTCATAAAAATTATTGTTGAATGTGGTAGATTTGTTACAAAAGCCAATCCTAAATTAAATCTCTTTAAAACAAAAGCAAAATAAATAAATCTAGATAAACTAGTTGACCTCACAAATTGACTAGTTGATCATCCCAAACCATTCAGAATTCAGAAGTTTTCCTATTAGCATTACAATGGGCAATTCTCAAATACACAAATGCTTGCTTAATTGTATTTTTTGTTGCATTATATATTTTAAATTTAGGCTTTTTTTTCAATTTCAAGGAGGGGTCAGGAAATTTCCGGATAAATGAGTCTGATTCACACATTGCCTGCATGAGCACCACAGCCCAGTGTCTCGGTTGCAACCTGTCTCTTTAACAGTGGAGGCAAAGTCTCCAAAAGCAAATACCAGCTGAAACAGACTGTATTCCTTTGTTATTTTATGCGCTTAAAATGACACCACTCATTAAATTGGCTTCTATATGTGATCCCATTTGATTCAGTCATAGCCTGGGGTGCTTCACTCATAATTTCTGTTTAATTTTCACCTCCTCCTTTCCATTTTTTTCATATTCATTTCTTTTTTTTTGTGCTTGTGATGGTTGGGGGTGGGGGTATTAAATTGCCTGAAAATTGGTTATTTAGGGAAACAAAGAGAAGAGAATAGTGACTTCTTTATCCTTGATCTGTCTTTCCCAGTTTTTACCCCTTCCAAGAGGCTGGGCACACACAAGTTCTTTCACACTTTTATTTCCAGACTTTATTGAAACCTATGACACATGGGAGGAGGAGGGCGTGTCTCTAATTTATCTAGCAGATGCAGATATCTGAACATCTCAACCCACATTACTACCCTCACCTCTCCACCAGAACAGCCCTGAGAGAGATCTTAGCGCTCATCGAAACTGGTAGTCTGATATCATGAAAATTATGTGACACTGGCGACATTTTTGCAAAATGAAATTATCTGGTTCCTTATACATATCACGTCAGTTCCAAAATGAAATGTTCACTATGTGATGCTAAAAGAGTTAAATGTGTTCTTCCAAACAGTTGAGGTTTTTAAGGTTAATTCTCCATCTAAATTTAAATAAACAAAACTGACCTATCAACCTTAAACCAAAACCACCATGTCATAAAATGCAAATGTGTGTAAAACCCATTTGCTGATGCAACCACGTCATTTTATGGTACTTCACTGACACTTTCGGCTTACATGTCCACTTGTGTGCTCTTCAGGACTTGTAACCCATTAATATGCATTGCAAGTGCAGCGCTCTATTAGTTCAGTTACTGTGCAATTTGATCGAGTTTTAACAAGCTTGAAAATGTAGTTGGTTATGTAATGCAATCACCATTATAGACTTGTCTCTTCAATGGGCTATACTGCAGTTTAAAGTGTTTTTGGATCGTTCTGCAGACAAAACATTGATAAAATATCTGTCCAAGAAAATTTAGTATACAAAGAACTCCAGACTCCAAAATCAGATGTGATCTAAGAGCTTTTTACAGGTTTATACCGTTCGCGCCATTGAAGAGATGGTATGTCTATCCCTCACAGCCTCGTTGTCATTCCCATTCAAAATCAAAGATGGCGCTAACGTGAATAAGGTCTTTCCTTTCACAAATTCCTCCCGTCCCTCTTTTCTTTTGAACCCAAATGGTAGGATTATCTGAAGGCCTTTGGCAAGGTACCGCAGCATTAGGCACACATGCTGATATGATTTTGGCAGGTTTGCAGCAGCTCATCTCCCAGGCTTCCTCCCTTTTACATAAACTCTGCTGGCCACTGAGGGATGCTCTGCTGTTGGTTTCAATCGGCTCTTTTCCTGCAGGGAATAACCCTGTTTTAGCACACTGGAAAAGGAGATACTGGGATTAATTCCCCATAAATTGTCAGGAATTCACAGGATGCTTGGATGATTAATCATCAAAAGTCTATTTTGCGGTTGACTTTACAAACCTGTCTAGGTTTCTGTAAGAGAATAGAAGTGCTTCTTGAATTCAAGAATTGTTTATAATGATGATGATGCTTCCAGATGTTAATGGCATGCTGCTCCTTCAGCCAAAGAACAGCGGACATCTGCAGGAAGCCATGGGAAAGTAGGAGAATTACAGAGGAGGAAATATATGAAGAAGAGAGAGATGGAGTGGTAGAATGAGAGCTAATGGGATGACAAAGCAGCGTGACTCAGTCATTTAGTGCTGTATCACACTCGTATGGCATTATACACCCAAACGTACACTATATATACACAGTAAAGGTCATTCTGCGGATACATGTGACTATGTTTACAGTAACTTAAACATGCATTTGGTTATATGTAACGAATGTATGTAACATATGTAACGTATAATTAAATGTTTATATAATTTTAAATGGTTCTGCAGTGACCAATTAATTTTTGTAAGTACAAATGTTCCATGTAGTTTCTAACATGAGTCATAAAGATCTGCTTGCATAGTAATTCTAAAAGAAATATCAAAATGCTTGAGATGGAGTATATGCAGCATTTTTGTCCGTATGCTGCTTGACAGATAAACATTCCCAGAAAATCCACAGCAGATGGTGTGAATTATTTTGCTCACACCTCTGTGTTAGTAGTGAGTTTGAATTTGTTTGTGGCAGGAAATCTGATTGTTCCTTAGTGAAGTTCAATTTAATGTATACTCTATTGTCTACACAGGCCGTACACTTGCTATCCAAACTACTATATGGCTACGTTCACACAGGCAGAAAAAAAATCTGATTTTTTTGGATGCTGTCACTGAAATCCATTTAGGTTTTTTTGTCTGAACAGGGCAATTTTTACAAGCCTCATCCAAACCACATTCGTAGGTGGTTTGGAATATGTTTAAAATCAGATTTTTCAGATAGGATTTTTCTTAATGCGTCTCTGTCTGAACGGTCAGATCGGATTTCATCATGATAAAATATGAATGTCACATGAATACGGGACGCTTGAGCATTCTGAGCGTTTCGTCCCAAGTCGCAGGTCCTCGTCTCACCATCCGACCTTTTTATGCTTTAATACGGAACACAAAACTTTCAATACGGGATGCTTCACTCTCTGCTAAAATACAGGACCCCAACATAAAAGCCGTCCCATATGGGATGTCATAATTTCGGCCAAAATACAGGACGTCCCTGCTAAAATGAGCAGCAACAACACTAGCAGCAACAAACATTGCATATGCCACCTCTCCCATTTTAAGCCATTGTCTGTGAAGACAGTTCATATTTGGATACTGCCCTCATGAAAAGCAAAATTAAAGGTAAAAACTTCATCGCTAAACTTTGCAGTGTTACTATGACAACTAATGTGGACATGATAGCATACGTGACTGTAGTCTGAACAGAAAACATCTGCCACAAATAACTCAAATCAGATTTTTCCTGCAGTGTGATCAAAGCCAATGTGTATTTCCATGCATGTAAATATTAGAGTAGCTTGTGAATAGTTAAATGCCTTCATTGGCTGTGCAATTTAGTTTTCCACAACAACTTGCATTAGCTGTAGACTGACATGCATCAATCCAATCACCCATACTCCGTGTTGTGGAACAAACACTAGCTGTTGCCGTGGCAACATTTAGCCATGTTTACGTTTTTCGACCAGTCTAAAAAGAAAACAATTCCCAAACGAATGAAGGGTTTCATCAGCAATAATTTGGAATTGTCTGTCCTTCAAAACTGGCAAGTGTTTTTTGTCACCTATTAGTAAAAAGTTTTGTTTGATAATTTCATGATTCATATTTATCCCAGAGGGTTGCAGATGTGCATGACTTATATGAGGCCCAACGGTAAGTATTAACTGAGAGCTTTGAGTTGAAGAAATGTAAGATCGTCCAGTGAGGCTTTCCGCAACCTAATGACTAAACCAGTCTGGGAAGAGGAATCTTTGGGTTCCTGTCTTTCACTTATTTTCTTTCTATGGAGGGGGAAACTCTTTAAACCTTGACTTAATGCATTATCTTAATGTCTGCAGAAATTTCGTGCATATCTAAATTAATACCAAGAAATAAGTCCCACTCCAGAGACATAATCTCATTGTAGCTCAGTAGCTCAGCAGTAACCTTAGTCAACTGCTTTAACCCGAATCAGTTGAACACTGTGCGTTTGAAACCTGATGACAACATCAGTTAGAAATTGGGCCAGTAAACAAAAGTAACATAGTGCTGTTCTCTATTTTTCTAAATAATCTGGTATCTATCATTTATATCAGTACAAATCACTACAGAGGAAGCAGACTTCGAAAGAATGCTAGATGCAATGCATTCTGTGATGCAAGTCTTCCACATTGTTTTGTCGACTGTTTTTAAGGAAGATTTCATCCCTCTTTTTCCTGCTGTTTGGTCACAGATGGTCCGTTTATGGGCACTCCTCCCAATTACGGTTACGATGCTGACCGGGTGGAGGAGCAGCGACGACACCATGACATCCTGCCCTACATCGATGACTCCCCCTCCTCCTCCCCTCACCTCAGCTCTAAGAGCCGCAGCAGTCGAGACACCCTCTCCTCTGGCTCAATTGAGTCCTCCAAGTCTGTAAGTTTTCATCAGATAAGCCAAACAACCTACTAAGCAGAGAATGAGTTTTTTTTGTTGGCATGAATGACTTATTTAGAGTTTTACTTGATATTATCTGTAACACTTTCTAATAACATTCTCTTATAATATTAACAGATACTATTACATTATATAATAGATTTAGAAATAAATGTAAAAATAAATTTTTAAATGTAAGAATATTTTTAAAGAAAATCCTATATGATCTATATTTTTGCCCACATACTGTATATGCAAGAAATTCATGGACACCCGGGTGAAAATAGGAATCCATTCCATTATAAAAAGATCTTTAATTCATATTATAAAGCATTTTACTAGTAAACGCTCATGTATTTATATCCTCAGTGGTACTTGTTACAAATTCAGTGAACTGTGAAATGTGAACGTTTTCAAAGCTTACATATTCCAAAAATGCTGTGTCTGCGAATTATAATTCTATAGAACCTTTAGTGCTTAGCACAGCTTCGTAAATATCATAAACATTAGCAAAGTGCAGAAAAAACACTTATCTCGCATTGCACATAGTCAATGCATGATCGAAATGAATGCTTTATAGATGACACTGTTATCAACCATGGTATAAATTATGATACTTATATTTCAGAGCTTTAGTAAAAGCATCATCATCATAATACCTACTTAGTATTCTAAAACAGAGCTTTCTCACTTTATTGACGCAGCAATTGGCTGTCAAAATTGATTGATATCTCTCCCTCACCAATACAATGCCCAGAGGCAAGCAGTTTTTTTATTGCTCTTGCCAGGATTTTGAGTGCCCTTTTGACCCCTGTGTTTTGCTCCCACATAGATTTTAATCAACACAGAGTAGATACTCACCTGCAGCCTACACTCATGCATCCTCCCTCCAGTAACACCTACGTGCTCAAACATGTTTACCCAACATACAGCAGAATTTGTAATATGGACAGATTCAGAGAAGGTTTTGCGGTGTAAACATCTTACATTGAGCTGCAGGTAAACCTGAGGTCACTGAATTAACACTACAGAGACATGAGCCCACAGTAACGCAACCCAATGTATAGATGGTCACACTTTATTGATTTACTTATTAATTAATAGTTTAAGTAGGTGTTATATATTATTTCAGACACCTTTCCTTACCTTGTTTAGCCTCAAACAATAGACCAGATAAGATTTTATTGAGTAAGATATTATTCTATGAGTCACCTTGTGTCTGCAAATGTATGAAGAGTCATGCTGGCCATGGCTGGATCTCACACACACACACATTAGCCATTTCTCAATAGGAGACACTTAGGTAATGTTCCAGGTTTTTCTCAATAAGCAATTTGTGTGAAGATGCAACATTACAAAGATAATACGGTTATATTTATTATATACAGTTCAGTTTATGTTGTTTATTAGGAAGCATTTCAGAGTACAATACAATATGAGAAGAGTGGGCAAACTTCACATACTGTAGCTTATTTCATAATTTCATTCCTTCCTAATACAATTTTATTTTTCTTTATAATGTAAAGTACACTTGCTAAATGCATTACTGAATAAAATCATTTGTAGCATAAAAAAATGTTCTCTATAGGAATACATTAACTCCAGTGTTATATATTTTGTTATAATTCTCTCTATCTATCTATCTATCTATCTATCTATCTATCTATCTATCTACTATTATTTTATTTATTTTTTTGCAGATAGTTTATTAGACATGTTTTACAGGTATTAATCTTTGATATATGTATACATGCCATAAAATCAATGGACATCGGTAATTACATTTTGCCCAAAATCTTCTAGTGTTTTCCAGTGGACTTTTTTAATAATAGGATCAAATAGGCAGATTCGTTTCATATCAAACCTTAATGGCAAGAGAAACTTAAGTGTACAGTATATTGAAATTGCATTTTTAAACACTGTACCTACAGATATAAAGCATATTGAATTTAAGTTTAAAATCTGAAAAATATTATTTTCTCTGGCTGCCATTCAGTCTCTTCAAGTTTACCTGGCTTCAGATTGCTGAATGGCTAGGTCCCTCTTAGTCTCTATAGCACACACTTTGGGTGAATCCGTGTGAGCGTTTTCGGGCAATGCAAAGAGAAATGACAGCTAGCCCGTATCTGTTGCATGCCTGGTTCACCGCTTGCAAGTGAAGACTCCATTCTCCATTCAGTAAATACACTTCTGTGTTTTTAATGCCCGGACATGTGTCACTTGTAATGAATAACCGCACTGCTTCACACGTTCAGTTTCTGAGCTAGGATGTGCAGTTAATTCGAGCGTGTACCTCCTGAAATGTAAAATTTTAATTTTAGCCACAGAAAGTAGGAAACACATGTTAGTGAAGTTTGTTCCTGTCAGGCAACGGTTGCCCTAATCCCGCCCCCACCCTAATCGAACCCTGCCGTTCAGACCAGAGGCATCGAGAGCATCAAATCGACCGGAAGTCATTAATTTTCTATGGCAGCCAGCGTCTCTTGGCAGCGAGAAATGGCACGGCACGTCTTGGGAGGAAAGTTCAAGTGCAGGCAACATTATGATAATGGACTTTGACGCGGTTCGGCGGCAACCTATTGGAATATAGAAGTGCTCCGCTCTTGCAAAGTCTAGAGAATACAACAGTGTAAACTTTGGTTCCCACCAAACATTAGTTCCAAAGACAAAATGGAGAAACTGATTATTGTCATGGTGGGTTTTCCTGTAATATATGATCTGTCCCTGTTTGCTTACAGGGATATAAATAATAATAAAAAAAAAAATGCGTTGGTGTGCCAGGTGAGTTGATGAAGTGGATTTTATGGTTTATCTAATATAATAATGTATTAAAAGATTTGAGGATATACACTACTTGTGATCGGCAAAAAGATACCGGTCAACATGTCTGGATGTTTTGTGGCCCCTTTAAATATAGTTCACAAAACAAAGCATTCTAAACTAACGTTGCCGCCTATCTCAACTACGTCAGAGCATCCATGAATCTTCCATTTGTCAATTGTGCTTTGTGTGAATATACAAATATATTTTTCTCATCCTTATGTTCTCAATAAGTGAGGGTTATTGTTTAAGTGGCAGAGATGAGCTCAAATCATTCTCATACACTGAAAAAAATGACAGGCTTTCATTAATAAATATATGAATGAATAAAAGAGAGATACAGGATCTCCCCAGGGAGAGATGTCTAGTGCCCAAGAGTTCATGAATAAGCCCTTGATTTCCACCTTATGCCCTGCTGCAACTTTTAGTGGCAGGATTTACTCTGTCACCAGGTAGGGTTTCACTTCAAATATCAGTTTGTGAGATGTGAGCTGCTTCATCAGAAGAAAAGTATGTTGTGTGGTTCAGAGAACATCACAGATTATTTGGGTTAAAGGGATAGTTCACCCAAAACTTAGAGATGTTAGGCAGTATGTTTATCGCCATTCACATTCTTTGCATCTTTTTTCCATATAATAAAAGTGAATGTCGTCTGAGTCGTTCTGTAGTCTTATAGTTGTGCATATTAATCTGGGAAAGGAAAAGGTATTTAAAATTAAACCATTATGCACCTCACCTTTTTAAAGTTTGATACAAACTGGTATAGACAGAATTTATAGCAGATTTACGAGGCAGATGGATGTTTATCCTGAAATCTGGACTAGAAAGTCTCATGAGACAATCACAAACATCTGTGGTTTCCACTACCTGTGCTGTGGCCATGGAAACTAACATTTCAGGCCCATTTAGCCCTCATCAGCCCCTACACACATGCTACAAGGACAAAAAATAGAAATGTTTGGCCTCTGGATGGATTCTAGGTCCATCGTGTTATCCTGATACTTTACTCGAGGCTTGCTGGATAGTGTAGACTCCATGAAAGGCCTTTTTCAGTTTAAAGGTGTTATGAATTTCCCATGATTCTCATGTAGCTAAGACAGTTATTGTAAGGCCAGAGAGCAGCTCAATTGAACAAAGGCCAAATCGCTATTTTATAGCTCGTTCCAGCATTGCCAGTTTGTAATTTAAGGTTAGATTATTTATTACCATGTAGTTCTGAAGTGTTTGAGATCTTTCTCTCTTTGTACAGGCAGAGTTGGATCTGGAGAAGGGCTTGGAAATGCGGAAAAGGGTGTTGTCTGGAATCCTGGCCAGTGAAGAGACCTACCTCAGCCACTTGGAGGCGCTATTACTGGTGAGAGGTCCTCAAGCTTGAATTATTCTAACTGCTAACAGTGTGTTTGAATTTGCAGATTTTTAGGACTGAAATTTTGACAAAGGTTTGTTGTATGGGGTAACAAACCAGTGTGAAACTGAGTGATCATGCAACTGTGCTGTTCTATGTTATTTGGGCTGTAAGGATGATTTAGTTCTCAGCTCAATACGTGGAGCCCATGGAAGGGCTCACATTCTTGTGTCTCTTGACTTAATTAGATTTGTCTAAAATTTTAACCCATACAACTAAGCCTTTCTCAAGTCCTTTGAAAGTGGAGAATGTTCATACTTTGTGTCTTTTCTTTGACCTACTAAAACAGGTGTCAAGGCTTTGTTCATGCAGGTAGCAAGAACATGGTTTTGTTTTTTGCATTTCCAACTCAAATCTATCAGTCTTCTGTAACAAAAATAAAGCACATGAAATCTGATTTTTACAAACTTTATACAGAGGTTGGGATGTGATTATTATGAAATGACAAAGTATTGTTCATTTTACTTTGTACCCCTTATATATTTCCTTGTACCTGTCCATTTTGTCATTATTGCCATGTGAAACCTGCAAAACCCTCAAAGTTAGAAGTAACAGTGTTACAAATATATGCTTGGATATCCAAACATCTAATCCTGCTCCTCTACCTGCTCATTTGTCAGCCCATGAAGCCCCTGAAAGCAGCGGCCACCACTTCCCAGCCTGTCCTGTCTGTTCAGCAGATCGAGACAATATTCTTTAAAGTGCCTGAGCTCTATGAGATCCACAAAGAATTCTACGATGGCCTTTTACCCAGAGTGCAACAGTGGAGTCACCACCAACGAGTGGGAGACCTTTTCCAAAAACAAGTATGTACAATTAAATGCTAAACAAATGAATGTCTAATGCTGAAGTCTACATGTGATCAATATTGAGCCTATTTAGTTTATTAAAACACGTTCTTGTTCTTTTTGTGCATTTATCAGTGCACATTATTCTAAAAATAGGTTGTCTTTTTAATCTTTAACTTGCTGTAAAGACTTTCATTTTCGATTAACGTCACCAAGCCTCTTATTTTTTTCAACCCCTCCCTTCCAATCACCTGCCTCCATTTTGGTATGTAATGCCCTTTTTTCACTATCTACGAAATATGCAGAAAGTTGTTTGATATCTGTGTAATCAGAATCTGCTTCTCATGTTGTTTATTGAAGAATTTGATCCTGATCAAATCACATTTACTAAAATGTGACTATTCACAGTCTATGAATCGTAAATAAACCATTTATGCCCCTAAAGCGACACTACACAATCACAGAATGTCTAAACTGCGGGACTCTGTGTAGTGGTCAAAATCCCAATCTTAAAGCTGCCTTATTTCACCCAGCCACTTGGACAGATACTACAGTGTGTGCTTTGTTCTTGAAGAGGGGGCTAATAATAGTGTCATTTGAGGATTGTATTCTCCATCTCTTTTTCCCCCCTCTCTTTTCCATTAAGTTCTTTCCTCACGTGACTCCGGTAACTGATAGGGGGCAGATAAATCCCTCCTCACTTGCAGCATGCACTGGAGTCATATTCCACATTTATTTATTTATCTTTCCATTTCTCCCTTTATTGTTGCCCTATTCCACTGTCCCGCATTTAATTGATGGAAGCTGTAGTAGCCATGTTGTGTTCTGTTTTCTTCAGACAGTCAAGCAGTAATTTTGACCGGAGGCTATTTGTCATCGATCCTCACACTCTATCCCACGTCGATTAACGAGAATCTGAAGGCAGGAGGCGAGGCAGCGCCTGAGAAAGCAGCCTCCCTTAAAAAGACATTCACTCACAGCGGGAGAGAAAGCAAGATGTATGAAAGAGGGAGATACTGTATAGGAAGAGTGTCTGCATGAGAACGTAGCCAGATTCGGTGATAGAAATATCTCCTGCAGTCTTTTCTCCCTTCCTGATAGCTCATGTTGAGTAAGAAAGTGCAACACAAATAAGGAGATGAGTCGCTACGGTGTACCGATAGGTTAATATTCCCTCTCACTTGTGATAAATGCTTTATGTCTGTCAGTGACATCGTAAGTAAATTCTCTGGAGAGTCTAGATAAATTTCCATCTTTTCAATGCAGATCTGTGACCTACTTAAAATCGTTAACTGCACAGAGCAAAGATACACACATTCATCTTCAGCTAGGCCTGGCATATGGTCATGTCATCATGAGGAAGTGGATCTAGGCTGAGAGGATGTGTGTACTGCTGTGCTGAAGTCTGTCAAGCTGTCTCAACCAGCTGACATATCAACTTTTGATTTTGTGTCTGTGGCGCTTGGATACATCTCAAACTTCTCAATACGGCCTTGTCACACAACATCTCACTTGTACTGACATTTTATGGTGTGTGTGAGACATACCTAGTAGTGCAGTTACAGTTTCCTGAATGAGGACTGTCTATCCTTGCATTGACAGTGCATAGGTATACCAACGGTGAATTTTGTTTTCGTTTTCCATTCAGTGCCAAAAAAAGAAGTTTGAAACAGTTGAACAATGGTACACTGTTTATGAACATATAGACACTGACCATGATGTTGCGCTAGGCATTTAGAGGAGCATTTATATATGATGCACAAGAATACACGTATCGAACCAACGACCTTCTGATTAACAGCTGTGTGCTTTAGCCCACTACGCCACCACCTCTCCTATCATACCTTATTAGTAGAATACAAACAAGATCAATTAAAGAAGCTGTTTTAACCAGTCAGTGATTTAAAGTAATATACACTACCGTTCAAAAGTTTGGGGTCACCAAAACAATTTTGTGTTTTCCTGAAAAGTCACACTTATTCACCACCATACGTTGTGAAATGAATAGAAAATAGAGTCAAGACATTGACAAGGTTAGAAATAATGATTTGTATTTGAAATAAGATTTTTTTTACATCAAACTTTGCTTTCGTCAAAGAATCCTCCATTTGCAGCAATTACAGCATTGCAGACCTTTGGCATTCTAGCTGTTAATTTGTTGAGGTAATCTGGAGAAATTGCACCCCACGCTTCCAGAAGCAGCTCCCACAAGTTGGATTGGTTGGATGGGCACTTCTTGCGTACCATACGGTCAAGCTGCTCCCACAACAGCTCAATGGGGTTCAGATCTGGTGACTGCGCTGGCCACTCCATTAATCGGTAATGCCAGAATACCAGCTGCCTGCTTCTGCTCTAAATAGTTCTTGCACAATTTGGAGGTGTGTTTAGGGTCATTGTCCTGTTGTAGGACGAAATTGGCTCCAATCAAGCGCTGTCCACTGGGTATGGCATGGCGTTGCAAAATGGAGTGATAGCCTTCCTTATTCAGAATTCCTTTTACCCTGTACAAATCTCCCACCTTACCAGCACCAAAGCAACCCCAGACCATTATATTACCTCCACCATGCTTAACAGATGGCGTCAGGCATTCTTCCAGCATCTTTTCATTTGTTCTGCGTCTCACAAACGTTCTTCTGTGTGATCCAAACACCTCAAACTTTGATTCATCTGTCCACAACACTTTTTTCCAGTCTTCCTCTGTCCAATGTCTGTGTTCTTTTGCCCATCTTAATCTTTTTCTTTTATTGGCCAGTCTCAGATATGGCTTTTTCTTTGCCACTCTGCCCTGAAGCCCAGAATCCCGCAGCCGCCTCTTCACTGTACATGTTGACACTGGTGTTTTGCGGGTACTATTTAATGAAGATGCCAGTTGGGGACCTGTGAGGCGTCTGTTTCTCAAACTAGAGACTCTAATGTACTTATCTTCTTGCTCAGTTGTGCAACGCGGCCTCCCACTTCTTTTTCTACTCTGGTTAGAGCCTGTTTGTGCTGTCCTCTGAAGGGAGTAGTACACACCGTTGTAGGAAATCTTCAATTTCTTAGCAATGTCTCGCATGGAATAGCCTTCATTTCTAAGGACAAGAATAGACTGTCGAGTTTCAGATGAAAGTTCTCTTTTTCTGGCCATTTTGAGCGTTTAATTGACCCCACAAATGTGATGCTCCAGAAACTCAATCTGCTCAAAGGAAGGTCAGTTTTGTAGCTTCTGTAACGACCTAAACTGTTTTCAGATGTGTGAACATGATTGCACAAGGGTTTTCTAATCATCAATTAGCCTTCTGAGCCAATGAGCAAACACATTGTACCATTAGAACACTGGAGTGATAGTTGCTGGAAATGGGCCTCTATACACCTATGTACATATTGCACCAAAAACCAGACATTTGCAGCTAGAATAGTCATTTACCACATTAGCAATGTATAGAGTGTATTTCTTCAAAGTTAAGACTAGTTTAAAGTTGTCTTCATTGAAAAGTACAGTGCTTTTCCTTCAAAAATAAGGACATTTCAATGTGACCCCAAACTTTTGAACGGTAGTGTAAATGCAGTAGATAATCTGTAATTTGTCATGTTTACATTTTGTATTAATGGTGCTAATACATTAACATACAATATGCAGCCACTCTGTTATTGTAATTTATGATGCCACTGATACTACTGCAAAAATGGCTGTATAAAAGGGTGTTCATGGGAGAATACAGACAAAAGAATTATGTTTAGAGGTATATCTCACTTTGGGCAGATGTGTGAATGGCTTTCGGCTGCAGACAGCACATTAGTGAAGCAGCACATCAAACAACAGAGTAAATGGGCAATTCACTGTTTGAGTACATTTAATTCCTTTTGTAGACTAATTAAACAAAAATCACATGACATGTTCTTGGAAAACTTATCTATGCGAATGATCATTCAGATAACTCTGCATGCCGGTGTGTTCATGTTGACTGATCCTAACTGACTGAACAACGTAAACAGAATTAGCTGTCGGCCTCAAAGTAGGTGGAGCTCCAGGTCACACTTACCAATTATGTGGACTAATGACAGTATGAAGGTTGTTTAGCAGCCGGTACTAAAATTTCCTGAAAGTTCGCTCTGACAAGCTGTTAAGATTCATCGAAACAAACTCAAAAACACCTCTTTTTTGGCCAGATTTTGTTCAAAATAATGTCACACCTTTTCTTTCTTTGATTTCATATGAAGTATACTGGGGCCTTATCTGGGAGGAGATGGCAAACTCGTAGAAAAATAAATGAAGACATTGTAAAGTTACATTTTCTGGCTGTAGGAATGGAACGCCACCTTCCATTTCAAAGAACCAATCGCCTTTTAGATAGAGGCATTGGCTGTTTATGTACACTTGAATGGACATTTGCTGGACCATAAAATTAAATGACAGTATTTTAGCATGATTTGAGCTAAAGAAAAAAATAAACCATTGTTTTCTTATTTTATTTCTGATTTTAAATATGTAATTTTTTTACATAACATTTTTGGTCTTTACCCCTTCAAACAGATTGGAAATGTACTTGTATGCCTATTGCCTTCCTAGAAAATTCTGTAGGTGCCCAGTAACATTTCCAAGATGGCCACCAAGAGAATTGACTTTCCATAAAATGACTTTGATCCTAGTCAGGGTAGATTTCATATTTAATTTGCCACAAATAAAAATTAAACTCGTTTGCGTAAAATCTCATATCGTTTTTTATCTGACTACATTCTGTAGGTAGGTTTGTTTGTTTTTGTATGCTTTAAAGACTTTTAAGCTTTTTGTACATTTAAAAAAAATCCAACTTCTTTAATTGACGTATCTGCTCACAGAGTTTAGCCATGGTTGGAATTATCAGCTTGGTATTGTGTGTTGTTGCTTTATTATGGCCATCATCCCTCTCCACACTATAATGAGGTTGTCACAGAGTAAATTCCTGTCCTCCGGGCTGCAGATAGATTCTGGCCTGCGGCATCTGTTTCTGCTCGGCTGTGAGAGGATAGTGCACACTGGGAAATTCACTTCAGTCTTGGAATCTTGGGTCTGTGCTGGAGAAAAGATTTATTGCCAGACATACAGTACCACAAAGCAATGTCCATAATCATGGGGTTACTTGGGATTGTGGGCTGGCTTGGAGAGAAAATGAGAGAATGACACATGACACTGTGTCAATACAATGATATCTGTCATTTATGTCCAAAAGTTTAAAGCCCCACCAAAAAAATGGAAATTCTGTCATTACTTAGCCAGCCTCATGTCTTTCCAATCCTGTTGGCTGCACTTTTCCATATAACAAATGTAGACATTGACCTCAACCTTTCAACTTTCAAATCGGATAAAAAAAAAGCAGCATAAACGTAGTATAAACAATGGCTGTGCTATATTCCAAATCTTCTGAAGACATTCAAAAGTCATTATTTACAGATACATCAAATCTTGACTAACTAATAAGTAAAATACTTCACACTTGGGTACATTCAAACCTGGCAACTCAAAAGGTTTAAATAGTAACTGAAACAGCAACAAATCCAAAAAATTGTTAGGAGTGTTGTTTCTGGCTTCACATGTGAAGGGGTTAGCCAACCACATGTATGGTCATTTACATATACAACTCTTAAAGGTGCAGTAGCGAAAATAGAGTATCATCAAAAATTGTCAAAAGATGGCAGAAAATGGTCATCATAAAACTACATACTGATTAATTTTGGTGCAAGAAAACTTGACAACATAATAAGTGGACTTAAAAATAGACTAGTTCATTATAACTGCCAAACACACAGAGGGTAAAATCATGTTGTTTTCTCTGGCTCAGGTCCAGCCTCTCATATTATCACACATACATACACCCACACAAACTCATTATCATCTAATGTATATTTGTATTTTAAGGCCATTACACCAGAGAGAGATTTCAATGCTGGCAGAGGGCCATTGAGTTTGAATGGGCTAAATCAGATTTCCAAATGTGATTTTTACAAGCGCCAACCGCACACATTAATTGCTCACCGTAGAGTTTGCCTCTGCTGCCATGGCAACCACTTTAGACTCTATAGCCATGCACGGCAAATGGTCCAGCTGCTCCTGCGGCGTTGACACCGACCCCTTTCGGTCCATCCCATGTCACCATGCCGAGTCTAAGCATGCATCTTACTCATTATTGATGCACTAGCTGCCATCTTGGATGCTCTCGTATAAGTCAACAGTTTGCATCCTACTGTTTTAAAGAGAGACAAAACACGAAAAGACAAGATTCATAAGTAAATTTGACTCACTATGTTTTCTGTTTCTGCAGGCAAGCCAGCTTGGAGTGTACAGGGCCTTTGTGGATAATTACGAACTTGCTGTGGAGACTGCGGAGAGGTGCTGTCAAGCAAACACGCAGTTTGCCGAGATCTCTGAGGTAATGCCTTCTGGAGTGCTCAAGGGGTTGTTATTCTAATCTAGGTTCAGTTAACTACACCCACCATTCCACCTTAGTTTGTTTCTAAAGCAAACAAATATTTGCCTCTGATTGGTTAGAAATAATATCCTCTTTTAACATACAGTAGGCTGCAATAACACTACAGCAAAACATGGCTCTTAATACTGTTTTTGAGTGTGAAACTCAGTTATGATGTTAACAAACAGTTCAGCTATTCATTCCCTTCCTGTAAGCTGTTATACAGCTGTATGAACAGGACAATTCAAGAGTCACACCTGTTAGTAAATATGGTTTTCAATCCCATTCCCAAACACTGACTGTGTGAACATATCCACAGTTCAGGTTTATTGTATAAGAAAAATTTAAGTTCTAGAACAGAAATTGAAATTGTTGTCTGATCAACTTCCATACTAAATTCCCATCAGATCGACTCTTTCATCCATCCATCCATCCATCCCTCCATCAATAAACAAATAACTTCCATCTTTTATGCTGGGTTTTACTCCCCCCTGGGGTCACTCGGTTTGACTGATCAACCCAGAAAACCATTACCAAACAGCACATCAGATATAAAAGTGCTGGTGAGCCCTCTTCAGAGGTCAATGGGGGATTTTATGCCTTGCAAAATGTTATGAGGAATAAAATCTACATGATGATGCCCACCTCTTCCCGCTTTATTCACCCTACTAGCCATTGTCATGTCAACTAATATTTCGTTTTATACTTTAGATATTCCACCGTACTAACACAACCAAAAGTGAACATTAAGATAATTGTTTGTTCGCGCTGGTGCGTATAAGATTTATTTGTTTTGTTTTTACTTTGTGTTCGCAGTATTGTGTTCCGTTTTCAGCGCTAATTAGCAGTAAGGTTGGCAAAACAAGACTAGTGATGCTGCAGTGACAATGTCTGAACGTAACCATCCAATGTTGCATCATGGATGTTTCACATATTAATGCATTGTTTTGTTTTATTAAGAAAGACCCATAGATATGACATACCAGCAGTGTCACTTGAGCCCTCTGTTATAGTGTGCAGACAAAGTCATTGTGTACCTTACAGGTTCATTGATCACGAGTTTGTCTCTGATATCTCCGCAGAGTCTCAAGGTCAGGAGCACCAAGGAGTGCAAGGACCTGACAGCCAAATACTCACTAGAAAGTAAGAAACAACAAGATCAAGAAATTATGTTTTATGTAGTAAAAACAATTACAGTGTGTTTAAGCATTTTGTTCACAGCATGTGATGTCTTGCCAGCTTTTTAAAATCAGTTGCATAAAACCACTTGAGTGGGTGGATTAGATACGGTTTTGAATCATCAGCATTTGAGTTTGCAGTATGGAAGTGGCTCTTGTGAATAATCACCCACTGTGTATGCGTGTGTGTTCTTTTCTGTCTTGTCTCTGCCAGCTCTTCTTTATAAACCGGTGGACAGAGTGACCAGGAGCACCCTCGTTTTACACGTGAGTCACTTATTCTTTATTAGAATAGTTTCTTAAAAATCACGAGGAACCAAATATTCCCTGATCTTTTGAGATAATTGAAAAAAAGTTAATTGAAAAATTACTAACTTCTGAAGCTCTAAACTTCCTGAGACCAAAACAACCATTTATTTAAATTTTAAGCTTGAAAATTTTGGGTTCTGTAGACAAATACATTAAAACAATAGTCCAACCAATTATAATTGTCACCCTCATACCATCCCAGATGTGACTTTTTATTTCTTCTATAAAACACAAGTTAAGATTTCTAGAAGAATATCTCAGCTGTGTTTGTCCATACAATGCAAGTGAATGATGGCCTGAACTATGAAGCTCCAAAAAGCACATAATGGCAGCATAAAAGTAATCCAGACTACTGGATTACTACTGGTGGTTAAATCCATATCTTCAGAAGTGATGTTATAGGTGAGAAACAGATCAATATTTACAATCTCCATCTTTGACCAGTCCCGACCAGTAGGTGGCGATATGCACGAAAACTGCAAATCACCAAAAAACAAAAGATAAATGTGGAAGTGAAGGTAAAAGTGAAGACTTATAGTAAAAATGGCTTAAATGTTGAGCTGTTTCTCACCCACACCTATCATATCACTTATGAAATGGATTTAAGATATGGATTATACCAATGGAGTCATATGGATAACTTTTATGCTGCCTTTATGTGATTTTTAGAGCTTCAAATTGAGATATTCTACAAAAAAAAATCTTTGTGTTCAGTAGAAGAATGAAAATCATAAACATCTGGTATGGCACGAGGGTGAGTAATGGTGAGATAATTTTCCTTTAATGATCTGTTCCTTTTAATGCATTTATAAGTCAATTAAGCCTATACAGTGTTTAGAAATGTGTTTACATAGATATCTAAATGGTGTGCCCATTTTAATTATATGGTCAGGCGTAAAGTCGTCTTTAAAAAAAAATTAAAATAATTGAAAATAGCTTAGGAAAATTATTTATTCTAAAAAAAATATGATATTACTCTACCTGAGTGTCTTTTTTTAATTATTACCTTTTTATTAAAAATTGCTCTAATAAATTTTTTTTATACAAGTTGGGTTGTGTGTTTTTTTATACAGGATCTTCTGAAACACACCCCCTCCAGTCATCCAGACTACCCCCTGCTTCAAGATGCCCTCCGTATCTCGCAGAACTTCCTGTCTAGCATTAACGAAGAGAGTACACCTCGCCGCCAGTCCATGACAGTGAAGAAGGGAGAGGTGAGTGCTAAGACCGCTCCCTTCCTCCCATCTAATCCCTCTCTCTCGCGCTCATATGTCCTCCATCTTGTTTACGATGGAGAGTGTTTGTCATAAACGTATTTTTAAAGGGCATAGAAATGTCAAAATTCCAGGTTGCCCATAGTGCAGGAGCCCTGAAGCCATTCAGCCAATGAACTTCTATCAGGATATACGGCCTGTCGTTTCCATCTATCTCTTAATGCCCCACATCTGAGCCAGCCCACATTCTGCTCTCCACAAAACCTATCCTTGGGCTACATCACCTTCCCTCTATTTCTACACTATAAATAAAAAATGTATTTGTTATATATTTGTTACTGAAATCTTTGCTGCATATGAGTTGTTTGAGCTCAGACTCAGATTTCAAATCTACCGGGAAGTATTTTTAATCATCTCCGGTATCTGCTTACTAATACTGGGTCATGATGATGTCATTAGTCACAGGCCCTAAGAAATCATATGCCTTTGCTGTAGAAGAGGGAGAGAGTGGGTTGACATGAGCTCACCCTCTCTTTAAGAGATCTTGGTCTTAAAAGACAGGAATTAAAAGGCTTGTTTAAGATAGTGAAGAGACAGAAAAGAGCTGTTAAGTTCTCACTTCTCTGAGTGGAATAGAAATCTACACTAGCATAATCATGTGTTGAATGTGCTTTCTTTTTTGCTGATGAACTCAATGCATTGGAAATACTGCTGCTTTTAGATTAAGATAAATATGTTGAACAGGTGATCCAATGTGCCTTATATTTAAGTCTGCCATAACCTTTTTCCATCAGTCTTGTCCATCCTTAGTTGAATACAGACATAATTTCAGAAATATGATTTAAAGAGCATATCTATATATAGAATGTAGCATCAGAGTAAAGATAGCATTCAGACATTAATCATATGCTTTAAAGAAATAATTTACCAAAATTAACAATGCTGTCACAATTTACAGTACTCACTCCATAGAGCACAAAACGAGATGTTAGGCAGAACGCTTGCCTCAGACACTTTTGTGCTCCAGAGAAGAAAGTCATATAGGTTTGGAATAACATGAGGGTGAATAAATGATGACATAGTTTTAATAAAAATTATCCCTTTAAAAACAGATAATAACATAGTAGATGAACTTTTCAGACCAGAACAAAGCATCCATGTTGTTGTAAACTAATGAAAGCTGAGCTGTGATGTCAGCAAGTCAATTTCCATCATGCTTTTATTTTTCGCAGCTGGCTCTGAAAATCTATCACAATTGGATTTTGTCATACATCAGCATGATGTAACATCAAGTTGGACAGAAATTTCTCACTGATATGCACCTGGCGATCATCAACGATCAGTTCTGTGCAGAGCTTGCTCATCTCAAATGAGCCTGAGTATACATTTCTTTTCAGTGTGTCCTCACACACAGAGCCTCTCTGTTCTGCCCCCTTCATTCCAGCAGTCCAGCCTCTTGAGTGTGGTAGATGAATTGATGCCATGATTGATGGCAAGCAGTGGTTGTGTGTAATTTGCCATAATGATCCACCTCGCTCACATCTCATTGATTATTCATATCAAGGGCATCTTGTGTGGTGCAGTCGCCTCCCACATTGAGCAAACACAGAGGAGGAGTTTGTTACTGTTACCTCCCTCCTTCCTCCCTCGGAGCAAGCTGATGATCAAATATTGATAGTGTGTGCATAAAAGAAACTCATGGAGATCAATGTGTTGTTGTGGAGCTTGTCTAGATTGTTCAGCCCAATCTAAGAAAACTCAAACTTTAAGTGCTGATCACACCAAACAAGTTTTTGTCTCTATGCACTCTTTTTTGCATTGTATTTCTATATACATATGTGCTAGACTGAAGTCTTCAACCATTGTGCTGTATTTCTTCTTTTTTCAGACATGAACCTTTTTACACACTGTGTCAGGTTAAAAAGAATGTGTTTCACCTAGACAGCTGTTCTATTTGATTCGTTGTTCTACATTTAGCTTTTTTTAGTGCAAGAAAGTTTTTGTTCTGAATGGCCCCTTAGTTTGCCTGCCCTTTTGTTCTCCGTTTGGCCAAGGTTATATAGGGATAGTTCACCCAAAAATGAAAATTTTCTCATCATTTACTCGCCCTCATGCCACCCCAGATGTGTATGACTTTCTTTCGTCAGCAGAACACACACATATTTTTAGAAGAATATTTCAGCTCTGTTGGTCTATACAATGCAAGTGAATGATGATCAGACATTTGTAGCTCCAAAAATCACAAAGAAAACCTAGAAATATTAATTATTAATATGTTTTTTCTGATTAACACTTTTATTTAATCAAACACATGAAACAGAAAAGAAAACATATATATACACAGAATCAAGTTTTTAACCCCTATAATGGCAAGGCATAGATATAGTAGGGTCAGAGACGAATAATAATATATAATCTGCGTAAAGCAAAAGCCTATGCGCCATACCTCCCACCACCACCCCTGGAAAATCATCCTCCTTTTATCGCAGCTTCTAATGGTTCCAGGGCAAAATAGAACAATAATGGGGAAAGAGGGCAACCTTGCCGGGTGCCCCTATCCAGAGTAAAATAATCTGAAATTAATCAATTTGTTTGTACCGCCACTACCAGATGTCTATAAAGTAACCTAATTCATCCAATAAAAGTATACCCGAACCTATATATTTCGAAAACGCTTAATGGTATCAGAAGAGCTATGGCCCCGCATAAACCCCACCTGATCTATTTGTATAAGAGATGTCATAACATTTTGGACAATATTTTAACATCTATCAGGATCAGGGAAATTGGATGGTAATTCTTACACTTGTTTGGATCTTTGTCCTTTTTAAGAATCAGACCGATCTGTGCTTGTGTCATGGTTGGCGGAAGCTTTCCATTCTTTAATGATTCCATATAAACTTCTAGCAAAAGTGAAGCCGGTTCTGTAGCATAAGGTCTAAAAAAAATCAGCGGCAAAGCCGTCTGGTCCTAGAGCCTTGCCTGTAGGCAAGGCCTTAATTACCTCGCCAAGCTCCTCCAAGATTATCTCAGAATCAAGACAATTTTGCTAAGTCGTCAGTTTAGGAAGTTCTGTTGGTTCCACATGAGTTTCTAATATCTTCATCAGTAGACAAAACGTGGAACTATAGAGATCAAGATAGCATTATTAATCCAATGGCCATGGTAAATATTTCACCACCAGCAGATTTCTCTGAGGAAATGGTAGAAAAATGCTCTCTGTTTTATATATCCAGCCAAAAGCTTCCCTGCTGTGTTCCCCAACTCAAAGTATGACAGTCTTTCCCTGAATAGCCAAAACTCCACCTTCTGTGACAAAATAGAATATCTGTATTTCAATCGGGTCACTTCTCAGAGGCCATTAGACGACATTCATCACTTCAGCTCTGCCTCGGCACTTTTAATATTCCCTACCAATTCCAAGATTCTTGTGCTTTGGATATTTTGGTGAATGAGGCATACTGAATGATCAACAAGTGTCACCCAAGCCATGCCCACAGAAGATACCAAGGACCAGTAGGTCTCAGCAAAAGATAATCTATAAAACAAACTCTAGCCAACAGGCAGATTAAACACAGAGTGTGTAGCTTCATTCATAAAACTGCCCTAAAGGTGAATTATTCTACAAAATAAACGCCAGCCGCTAGGCAAAACAGCACAAAAAGAGCATGCATATTCTTCAGACAGTCAAACGAATGTTCAGTGAGCTGGTCCATTCAGCTGCAACATGAGTACAAGCAAATTACCAATGACTTTGCAAGAAACACTCCACAAAATAAACTCCAGCCAATAGGCGGCACCAGCTAAAAAATTTGCAAGATCATCTGTCAAGTGGATGTTCAGTGAGCCGGCCCACTCAGCTGCAATAAGAGTGTAAGCAAATGACTTACTCTCTCCAATGACTTACTCCGCCAGACATATTCCACAAAATAAACTCCAGACGAGTTTGTGTGGAATAAGCACAAAGAGTGTGTAGATTCATCCACAAAACTGCCCCGAAAGTGTGTTGCTCTACAATATAAACTCCAGCCGCTAGGCGGAACCAGCACAAAAAGTGTGTGCAGAATCTTCAAACAGTCAAGCGATTGTTCAGTGAGCTGGTCCACCCGGTCACAATGTGAGTACCACAACACGACTCACTCACTCCATTGACTTTATGAAGGACATCGCTTGCTGTGGGCATGTGAATTTTTTACACCCATCCTTTTCATCTATTCTCAATTTGGCCGGGAATATCAGTGCAAAAGCGACTTTCCATTGATGTAAAAGTTTCTTGCATTCCTTGAATTTCTCTCGTTGCAAAGTCCGGGAACAAGAAATTGCTGTGGTTTTTCCAAGAAACCCTTCTTTTACTCCTCGCCACACGTAACACATGATTTCTGAAATTTGGCCAGAATTGATCTGGTCCCGTCTCCCTCAGCAGATCGCCGAGCCGGAACCCTGTGAGCTCACTCGATTTCCATCTTATGGCCTGATATGTCGAGCAGACTTGAAAAGGGCCCGTCCAGGAATTCCACCATTTTCTGTCCCTCCATTCCCTCTGGGACTCCCACGATACGGATGTTATTCCGCCGGCTACGGTTTTCCATGTCCTCCAACTTCTCCCAGACATGTTTCAAATCCAGCTTGGTCACTAGTGGTTTAGCAGATAATTTCTCTCCGATGGCTCCAGATAATCGATCTGTTTCTCGACATCCCCCACATCAACAAATTGAATCTCCGTGGCAGTGATTGATCGATGTATCGCAGCATGATACTCCAAGTCAGCGACAACCTTTGTCAGCATTGCCGACATTCAACATCTTTCGCCACAATTCCAGCAACTCTCTGACCAAATGGACTCCCTGGTCTGTGGCCTTCTCAGGGGTGTCAACCTGAGTACATAAGTGTCTTTCAATGTCTCTAGAGCCTGAGGATTTAGAATTCTTTGACATTGTCCTCCTTGAACAGTTATGGAACAGAGTGTATGGAATCTCACCGGCTTATGTCATTAAAAGGTATTAAAACTAGCAAAGTGCGCAGAGCCTGTCGTTCACATGTCCAAACCTTGCATTGCATCACGTGAATTATTATTATAATTATTCATTAAATCCATATCTTCAGAAGCGATATATAGGTTGAGATTTAGAACAAAAATTGACTTGAATATTAATCTGTTTCTCACCTATATTGCTTGTGAAGATTAGGAGTGAAACACTTATGGAGACTTATGGATTACTTTTATGTTTCCTTTATGTGATTTTTGGAGCTACAAAGGTCTGATCACCATTCACTTGCATTGTATTGACCTACATAGCTGAGATGCTCTTCCAAAGATCTTCATTTATGTTCTACTGAAGAAAGTCATACACATCTGGGATAGCACGAGGGTGAGTAAATCATAAGACTTAATTTTTGGGTGAACGATCCCTTTAAAATTTACAGGGACTTTTAAAGATATCTAGACTGGTACTGGGGGATTGGTTATTTTGACTTGGGCTAGTAAACAACCACCCTGAACAGCCTAGCAACCATCGAGCTATGCCTCGGCAACTATCCAGACCACCTTTGCTACTGCTTTGCAATGCCCTGGCAGGCTAGCAACCATCCAAATCACCCAACGATCATGATGGCAAGTTTTGCACCGGCAAGCACCACTCACATTTTCTTCAGAAACAGAAAAAATAAATCATGTACATATTCCTTTTGTTTGCCAATCAGCAAATAATTTGATAGCTTCTATAGGAATTGGCAAAATAATGATTACTTTATTCTTATATTCATTTAGTTGTGCTAGAGATGAATTTAGCTTGGGCAGAGGTATGCTTTTCTAATTGTACCGATTGGATCTTGATGCCAATGCACAAAGTTCTCATTAATTAACGAGTAACTTCAGAACTGACATCAGTAGGCAGCTAGAAGCATTAGCGTTATTGTTCAAGTAATCATTGAGTTGGTTAGTTAGGGGCTTCTAGTGTTACCCGTGCTGGAGACTGGAAGCATTCGGGTGTGAGTAAAGAGAGATTCAGGGTGGCCCGAGGCCTACACTAGCTGGGCAGAAGCCACGTAATTAAAATGCAAATTAACCAACTGATTTCAGAAAGCAGCTTTGAGCGTCTGCGATACACACAAACAGCATTGCATGATTGACTTTAAATGTACCATATGACACGTGACACTACACAATATTCGTACACACCCACATTCACAATGTAAGCATGCTCATTAAGTATGCTCACAAAATGCACACAAAGACGCATAAACGCAAACACACAAGAAGCAATCCAAACATGATAAATCCTGTAGATGCACATCAGATATACACTATATTCATACACAACAAGATGACCTCAGGCTCTGCAAAGCCACCTGCTCAATTCCAAACAGACCGTCATGCACATACACACATCAGCACTCATTTGATGTGTTTTGCTTCATTACCTTCAGGGCACAATCTGTTGAGAGGTGTACGTTTAAGTGCATTGGTGCTTTATTCCTTGTAAACACAATAATTACACTATCAATGTGGGTTGTAGTATTTATTACAGAAATGTGATATTAAAAGGATACTTCACCCAAAGATGAAAATTCTGTTATCATTTATCATCCTCATGTTGTTCCAAACCCATATGATGTATGTGAATTGGTGCAATGAGAATGAGTGGTGACTGAGGCTAACATTCTGCATAACATCTCCTTTTGTGTTACATGGAACAAAGTAATATAGGTTTGGAACAACGCAGGGGGAGTAAATGATGACATAATTTTCATTTTTGGGTGAGCTAACTCTTTAATCTCAACAAACCACTGAATATTTTGTTCTTATTCACTGTTTGAAACCAACTTTCAATGGTTTCAGTCTGATTGTATTGGGTGATTTTGAGATATTGCCATTGTCATTTTTCTACTGGAGGCGAGCGGTTGGAAAATGTCATCTGATGTGCTCATTTGAGTGTTTTCTCTTTTCTGGGGAGCCAGAAGCACATCATGTTCACATTAGAGAACAACAGCCTGGCATAGATTTGCAAACAATATACAGTATAGTGCAAGTGTTTACAAAAGGTTTAAGTAGTATACCAGGCCTGTTTGTTTTTGTATTGGCACTTTTCAGTAGCTGGTCAACTAAATAAAGTGAAGCTTTCAAGCAGAGTATAGAGTTAACGTGCGATCCTCTATCGTGGACTCCAACAATGCCATGGCTGAGTCCAGGGCACTCTCCCTCCCATTTCTCGCCAATCTAGATAGCGTCCTTTTGGTCGAACCACTTCCACTAGTCCATGATGTTTCTGTAGTCACTTTTAATTTCTTGTTTATGGACCACAGCGTGGTTTTGCGCACAGCCATTCCTTTTTACAATTCGAAAGTCACGTGAACAAATGATACTGCTAATGCTGAAGCTAACTTTAAAACTAGCGGGTTGATGTCCCGTGTCGCAAATCTAGTGACACTGGTAGTGATGATTCTCTCTGACCATTCATTGATCTGCAGGGTTTTGACGTCACATTTAGTATCGGCTTGGCTCACTTGGAACCTCGACTGAGGAGTGTAATAGCAGGTTTGTCACAATGAGGGTGAGTAAATGAGGACATAAATTGATTTTTTGGGTTAACTATACCATTAAGAGGTTAACAAATAAGTTTTAGATAACTCAAGATCAGATTTCAGAGTGGTATGGTATTTACATTTTGTGAAGTATAACAATGTTTTTGAGAAATTCACAGTACAGAAACTGCCCTTCTTAGGGTGACCAATGATGTTTTTGATGTTAGTGGATGCTGGAGAATGCTCCATTTTAGTGTTTCTTGATTTAAATGCAGCATTTGATACAGTTCATCATTCTGTTTTAATTGATATATTGACGACATGGGTGGGAATATCTGGGGTAGCTTTAGACTGGTTTGTTTCCTACTTTACAAATAGGAAATTACAAATAGGAAAAGTGTCTGTTAGAGATGAGATTTCCTCCTTCAAAAATTGTTAGGGCCAATATTGTTTTTACTGCACTGCCTGGTCAAAAAAAGTTGCATACTCTTAATACAGTGGCCCCTATACCCCCCCCTCCATGTTAAAAGGTGGTAGAGCTTTGTAGTAAAGGCCCCACGATTATGGAACAGCCTGCCTTGGGATATTAGATCTGCTGAATTTTAATTATGATATTAATTAATTATTAGATATTTGAATCTGTGTCCATTTTAAAGTCTCATTTAAAAACTAATTTGTAAAGACATGCATGTGAATGGTTTGTGTTTTACTGTGTGTTTTTGATTTTGTTTTGTGAAGCACCTTTTGTGCTTAAACACTAAAATGTGCTATATAAATACTATTATTATTATTATTATTATTATTATTATTATTATTATTATTATTATTGTGTTTTCTCCATGATCCCCCTTGGAAACTGGACCATGACAATCTTGGTAGTGTGGGAGCATTTTGGAACAATGTGTTTCCCAGGATCCCGTTTCAGTATTACTGACTGGGATCTTTTGGACACAAACAGGCATTGTAGCCTCTGCTTTCACAACTGGATTAATCTACTCTATTTTAAGAAAGTAACCATCTACTTACTGTACACAGAACCCTGCACATTAATTACTGTACTGTCAAAAGTGCTAAGCTGAGAAAAAAAGACTGTTTGCATTGACTAGAGGTTTTTAATTGCTCTTACTGTTTGAAGAGATGTAAAGGGAGGCTGCTTTTTCTCAGGCACAGCTTTCTTTACGTTATAAATGGTGCCATGTGGAATAGGAATCTCATTATTTGGCTGTGGGATGAATTGAAATCAGGCCATGACACTTTGTACTGGAAATGCAGTGACGCACAATATGCATGGCATGCTGGAGTGAGTGTGTGATGAGTGTTCCATGTCCCCAGCTGCAGACACACACATTCACATACACACACAATGCTGAAAACTTCACTCAAGTGACCAGTAATACATGTCTGTGTGAGTCAACAGTAGTGATGTACTTGCATTGATAATAAGTGGTTATGGTGTTTCGTCCTTGAACGAATCAGTGTTTTTTTTAACTCAAACGAATCACTCTCAAAATCTATATCATATATTTAAAATATTTTTTTATTAAAAAAAATACTTTATTTTAAGGAGAATATCATGAGCAAATAGCATTCAAGGGTGGTCTGTAAAGGAGCAGTATCATTGGTTAAAGCCCTCGGGCAAATGCTCCTTTCACCGCCTTTCACCAATTTTGTTCGTAAACAAACTAAATAAACATTTACAAATTGTTTGTAAATGAACTGAAGGAAACTGGCATCTCGTTCCTAAACGAAGATCTGAAGACTGGCTGATCCTGAGAGGGGGTTTAATTCGTTCAGTTCGGCATGTGACTGGAGGAGAGAAGGACGCTGGATGAATTCTGAATTTATTAAAGTAAACGATGACCATACACAATAATGAAGGACTTTATTGAGTCTCATAATCAATTTATTTAAGGTACTATTGTTGTCTTTTTTCTATAGTTTGATAAGGTCATGCCCAGCACTTAACGTAAAATTAAGAAAAATATTACGTCAGTTTTGTTGTCATTTGTGGGGAACTGCTTTCGATGTTTAAACACTCTTTTATTAGTACATTTGTCAAAAAAAAGACATTTCGGCCCTGAACATTTAAGTGTTATAACAAATCAGTTATGATTCTATAACTCTCTCATAACGCAAAAAGACTCTTTTCTCCACTTAGAGAATAGGGTGAATAAATCTGTGTACAAATCTGAACAAATATTTTTAGTGAACGAATTCAAAATATTCAAGTCACTGGGATGAATCAACCCCAAACACTTATGAGTAATCTTTAAGGGGGAGACACTGTCTTCTGAATGTGATGGTGATTGGAGCCAGGTTAGATCTTTTCTTTGAATGATCTGGTTGTGATATCATCTTTGTTTCCCTACTGCAGTGGTGACGTGTTGCTTTAGGAGCAATGATGCGTAAGCTGTGGCCAAGGGCTGTGTTATACCTGTATGTGTGTGTTTTCACATATTAAACACTGCTTTGGCTCTTGGGACTATCACTGTTCACTTGGCATATGATCTGTGGACAGGAGGTACCTGTTTCAAAATGTCCTCCCAATTTTCTCATTTCATAAAACACAAAGACTCATCAACTGTGGCTCACTGCTCTTTTTGGAGAGTTGCTGTCTAGTTTTGGAAATAGAGTGAGACTGCCCTCTTGTGGCACTTTTCATCAAAATGAGTCAGAATCTTATTGTTTTAGCATTACAGTATTTTAATGCACATCACAAATAAAGACAACAAAACAGAATGCTATAGTGTGTGGTTGTGTAATAGTCAGTAATTCATTAATTATGTCCTATGTTGTCGCAATGGCACAGTGGTAGCACATGTACTTGTGACACAAAGTAGTTCTCACTGGGCCAGGTTTAAATCCAGTGTATGTCAGCCTGTAAAATAATAATCATGGTTTGAATACAGCCTATAATAAACCACAGTGACACTACCTTAATCAACTGTCAAAAATTAAAAATCGACCAGTTCTCTTTTATTAAAGATGATGTCTCTGTTTGTTCAAATACTTTCTCCTTTCTCATTTTAGTGTGAGACAAGTACATGTATGCCATTTAGAAAAAGGTGAATTTCTTTTAAAGGGTAAACAATGGGACTTTCAAAGCTTCTATCTTTGTTTTTCCCGATTCAATTAAAGCTGAACTTTTTCTGTTTTAAAATACCTTCTCCTATATCAGCTCAATATGCAGAGCCAACTAGAAGTAAGCCGTTCATAGGTTTTCTCAGAAACTGTATGCACTGTCTTTCTGTGGCGCTTTGAAAATTGCTCCATTTGTTTTGAGTGACCCGCTTAAACCTGCCCCAACAATGTTACTCAACCAATAGCATGATTTGTGGTCAGGAATATCTCTTTGTTTGATCAATGGCAGATGGTGGGCATATTCAGAAATTTTAATATTTTTCAGAAAGTTTAATTTTGCAATTCTGTTTTTTGTCGCGTAGTGGTTCAGAAATTACATACTTCAGCTTTAAGTGTCACTTAAAAAGCAGGAGAAGAATCTTAGTGATATACGAGTAGTTTGTAACCAATTTTTTTTTAACTTATACTAATGTCTGAATTAAAAATTGTTGTATTTGTTTTCTCTGCACAATAGAACCGTCAGCTGTTGAAGGACAGCTTCATGGTGGAGCTTGTGGAAGGGGCGCGGAAACTACGACATGTTTTTCTCTTCACTGACCTCTTGCTCTGTGCCAAACTGAAGAAACAGATGGGAGGGTATGGAAAATCTCCATGTTTCATATTTCTCATCTTCCATTAATTTCTATCCTTTTCTAATTCTGTCTCTTTTGCCTCCTCACTCTCTTCATGTTTTTAAATATAGATCAGTCCAGATCGCATTGACAATAAATGTGTTATTGAGTCTGACAAGCTTGTGTTATTTTCGCAACCCGAGCCTAACATCTTGACTCTTGAGAACTGCGGGCCCAATCTGAGCTGGACACTACAGCAACATCAATACACCGTAATCACATTTTTGAATGTATTCTTGCTTGGATATTAAATTATGTCCCCATTCCTCCTTTTCTTCCTCTTCCCTGCAGGAAGAGCCAGCAGTATGACTCTAAGTGGTATATTCCTCTCTCGGACCTCACCTTTCAGACAGCAGAGGAGTCGGAGCCCCTTTCTATCCCACAAGCCCCTGACGAGGAGTTGGAAGCCATTAAGATCAAGATCTCTTCCCTCAGGAATGAGATCCAGAGAGACAGGGTACAGTACATTTTGGGCTCCTTCTCGAAGATCCTCTTCTGTAACAAAATGTCATTTTACTGCAATAATATTATCATTGTGTATTACTGTGCAACTACGTATATGTTAGTGGCTGTTAACTCGCACTTAACTCACTGATTATTTTTTTTTCACATTGCACCTGGTAAGGGCAAAGTGTAAGGCTGAGTATCGTTTAGCCTAGATAGCATTTTTGGGCATCATAAACACATTTGAACCTCGAATGCACATAAGATATCCTTAAACTGAACATTCTGAACATACCTGTGATTCCCAAAAATGCTGTATGTAGGCATCTCATTAGGTTTTCAGCCGATATCTTGCTCCCTTCTTCCACAGCGGGCCAACAAAGGGTCAAAGGTCATGGAGAGGCTGAGGAAGAAGCTGTCAGAACAGGAATCTCTACTGCTGCTGAACTCTCCCAACATGCCCCTTAGAGTGCACAACCGCAACGGAAAGGTGAGACGCAGTCATGCACAGCCTTTCTGTCAACTCTAATCTAATCTCCTCATTGTTCCTGCTCAAACTCACAATCTGTGTGCTGGTTATGTGTTTCAGAGCTACACGTTTCTGATCTCGTCAGACTATGAGCGTGCAGAGTGGAAGGAACTGATTCGAGAACAGCAGAAGAAATGTGAGTGGCACAACACATTTGTTTTTAGCTCAACTGGTTATTTCTTAATGCTTACATAAAGTTAACTTACTTAAAATTTTAATGTAGCAGGTCAGGTGATTGAGATTGTTTTTATGCTGTGTATTATTGTTCATTCACACAGGCTTTAAGAGCTTTAGCCTGACCTCCATGGAGCTGCAGATGCTCACAAACTCTTGTGTCAAACTCCAGACGGTCCACCACATCCCCCTCACTGTCAATAAAGAGGGTAAGAGAGGGGCACAGGTCTCAAAATTGACCCTATTTACTTTCTGTATGAAAGTGAAATGTGTTCCAAATGATATTTAGTTTTATGTATTTTTTTAGAGACTAAATGATTTTTCAGCTTATTTAGCTTCAGTTATGCTTAATGTACTTGTATGTGTTTGAAATTAGGATTGTTGGGCATATTTCAAAACTTTGTCCTCTCCATCTTTGTTTACAGAGGATGAATCCACTGGACTGTATGGATTCCTGAATGTAATTGTCCATTCTGCCTCTGGACTTAAACAGAGCTTAAGTATGTGTCTCATTCTCTCTCTTTTTGTCACTCTCTGTGTTCCTCAAAGCCCATGTACACATTTGCTTAGCCTGTCACTGCACCACATAAAAAGTCAGTATCTTACAGATGCTGTCAATTCTTCACACAGTTGTTTATCATTGGTGCAATGTGTGTTGAGTATATTCTCTGTGTCCCTTTCTTCTCTCTTTAGATCTGTATTGCACATTAGAGGTGGACTCCTTTGGCATCTTTGTGAATAAAGCCAAAACAAGGGTGTACAGATACACCACAGAACCCAAGTGGAATGAGGTAATCCCATAAGCCCATCCCTGTCTATTCACCAATGAAATGCCTGCTGAAAAACTCTTGAAGCATTCATTCTTAATTAAGGACAACATAAAGGAGGCCATGTGGAATATGCAGGCCTTCTGGACAAATTATATTATAATTTAATTAAGAGCATTTACCATCCCCAAAGTAAAGAGGAGCAAACAAGGAAATGAGGGACAGCAGGTGTTAAGCATGGGCAGAGGTCCCATTTCACTGATTATGGTTTGACCATAATACAGTCTTTCTGTAGTTACGTACTGTAGATTCCAGCATATGCAACTTTAGTCAGTCTATTAATTCTGTACAGTCTGTACATTGTAATGCTGAATGAAAAAACTATTGAAATGGAAAACTGCAAAGTAGAAGCATTTTCACAAATGGACTTTTGAACCTAGTGGTGGGTAAACATATATAGATGTATTTGCATCCAAATATCGTGGTATGCGTCTAAAATGTATATATTTGGCAACTGGCTAGTAAATGTTTAGATTTCACTCACCAGTGTAGTATAGTGGTGGAGTATTCCACAGCAAAATCCTTTCCCTACTTGTTGAGAATAAAAGTTGTTCCGTGAAGTGCGTGTCTAAAAACTAGATCCGCACGACCCATTTGACATAGAATACTGTCTCTTTTAATACCCTTTCTGCTCTCCAAGGTCATTTGTTGATCAAAAATAACAATTTAACATTTAATTTTAATCACGCATCGCACAGATGAGATAAAGCTGTTTGAGTTTCTCTTGTTAACATGCGCTTATTTACAGATGCTCTTTACGGAAATGCTGATGTTGTTAAAGAGACAGTACCGGCTTTAGCACGTGTTCAACAAATCAATTGAAATACTTGTAAATAGTACAAATTATGCATGTAAACAATAAACGTAACAAAAATACAAAGTATATGAAATGTAATACATTATTTATTGATTGAATACATGGAGTTGTTCATTTTTAAAAAGCCAAAATGTGACAAATGATAAACTAATAAAATATAATGAGTAAAATTAATATCTTTGTAATTTACCTAGTTAAAAGTTCCCCTGTATAATTAGCAATATTAGCTGGAAAATAATGTATTTTTAAAGTAAGCAAATAGGACATTAGAACTAAAATATACCCATATGAATGTAATGTAATCAGATTTGAATCTAGCTGAGAGCTTGTGAATTGGAATCGAATTGAATCTGAACATCTGTATCAATACCTAGCCCTATTTGAACCCCAATGTGTTTCTGTGGTTTTTTGTACATTGTAGGTAACGTAGTTCTCTATAATTTATTTTCTACCTTAGGAGTTTGAGATCGAACTAGAAGGCTCGCAGACGTTGCGTCTACTGTGTTACGAGAAGAGCTACAATAAAGCCAAGATGAACAAAGAGGACTGCGAGAGCACGGACAGAATAATGGGCAAAGGACAGATTGCGGTACAATCTCTCAGCACACAGTCACCACAC
The DNA here is from genome assembly GCA_032164185.1 of Moxostoma hubbsi. Classification (NCBI taxonomy): domain Eukaryota; kingdom Metazoa; phylum Chordata; class Actinopteri; order Cypriniformes; family Catostomidae; genus Moxostoma; species Moxostoma hubbsi. Next base: position 33,439,293 of record JAVLUX010000001.1, on the reverse strand, counting down.
AAACAACTCACCTTAAACTTGTTTGTTAATACTTGTAAACACACAATTTGTGTGTCAAGCTTAAATTTGCTTGGCTCTCACATGAACTATTGTGTTATTACTATGTGTCATTCACTACATGGGACCTAAGTTAGCCTGGTGAAAGGTATATCCACTCTTTGTGGAGATAGGGTCCCAGATGGGCACTGGCCTTTGAAAGACCCCAGATATTTAATCAAGTTTTGAACTGGTATGGTGTTATTCACTGTGCCCTGGCTTTAAGGCATCAAATCATCCATAATTCATGTGTTCCATCTGAAAATGTAACATGCAAAATGTCAACGTCAGATCAGCTGACCTATCGGTCTCTTCCTCAGAGAGATTGGTGCTGGGGTCATATAGAGAGCACTGAATTCTCTTGGCTTACAAACTACAACAAATAATTATTTGTGAAGTCTGGATTTGAGTGCATCTGGTTCTGAAAGCGTTAGTTGGGTGTATCCTGGGGGCATGGGTGCATTTGGGAGGGGTTTGTGTTGTGCTTTGACCCCTCTATAGTCCTGAAAGCATACATGTTTTCGACAAGCTCTCTTTGGGCAATCAAAGGCCCACCATCAGCCAGCTGCGATTGAGGCGACAGCATTTTTGGCATAATGAAAATTTGTGCAGCAAATAATTTAAATATATACAAAAATATATAATACAATAAACACTGTTATATTAAAGCCAGGCACTAAACATAAAAAAACTCACTGTCATAGTATACATTATAAGTATAGCCACAATACTTAAATATGTTAACATAGGACAAGTGTAATAAAATCGACCAAGTGTGTGGTCCTATTAACTTCCATTCTAAGTGCCTTACTGTAACAATGAAAGGAAAAATACTTTATGCATTATGCTACAAATTTTTTGAAAAAGTTTCATATTGAACCGTGATAGTTTATTGTAAAAATTATGATGAGTTGTCATTTTGCTGATTAGATATTCGTTTTTGTTATAGCCAAGTTCATTTTACAGTGGTTTGCCAACAAATTTATTGGGAAAATAAAGTTGAATCTGGAGTGCTACATGGACCTGTGCCATAGGAAATGTAATGAGTATACTAAAAGACAGCTCTCAGCCCAGCACAATGAGAGAGATGCTGATTGGTCCACTGGACTTAGTTGACTGTGGATTTATGGGACAGGCAGGGCAGCTTACTCAGAGACTGAGGTAAGTCAACGGATCATCTATTACAAACTGTAGTTGCAGGATTACAAAAGTGGACACAAAAAGAGAGACTACCATTCAATAATCAACTTTTTCTGTCTTGCTCATTTGGAGAATCCAGTTATTTTTGATGGTTGATCCAAAATGTCAACATATGCAGTGAACTGAGCAAATTGTCCAAATGTGCAGACCGGGAGTTTTTATTTTTTAGTAACTACTTTAGGCCTTTCACAACATCTGTAATATGTTAAAATAGGACACATTAATCAGGAGTCAAAGGAAACATGTTTATCCAACCCAATAACGCAAGACCACTAGATCAGAGCTAAGCCATTATGTTTTATGTTTGTTTTTCTGTGTCTTATATAGTTGGATCCTCATATGCTCCAGGGTAAAGACTGGCAGAGAACAGTTATCCCAATGAACGGGGTGAGTATATACACATCTGATCCTCTTCTGCAATCCTAACATCAATTCCTTAAGTTGGTGAATGTACTGAATGTACTTTTATTTTAAGATTGAGGTGAAGATATCAATTAAATTTACCAGCCGGGAATTCAGCCTGAAGAGAATGCCCTCAAGGAAGCCTATGGGTGTGTTTGGAGTAAATATCTCCACGGTTACAAAGTAAGTTGAAAAAAGATGACTTCATACTGCTGTATGAAGTGTAATACTGTAATTAAGGATAAATGTGTTATCGCCAAGTAAATTATGACAGGGTGGTCATGACCGGATGACTGCATATTGTCCAACTTAGATCAATATTTCCTTTCCAGTTATTTGGTAAATAGCTGTGATATGAGTTTAAATGATTGTTTTACTGTATGTGAGAAGACCTCAAAGTGATATGTTACAAAACTAGCCAACCATGTATGAAATCGGTTGTCTGGGGCAGCAGTCAGTGTACTAGTAATTATAGAAAAAGCTGTGACTGCAGAATGCTGCAGTTAACCAATCAGAATCATGGATGATGACCAGTTATCCTTTCTCTAGTCTACTGTGTGCTTGTTAATGTAAATTTTTGGAAAGAAATTGCAATCAGCCCAGTTCATGGGTTGCCCTTGAATGTATCTGAACTCACTAACTTTTGAACTTTTCAACTCTTGGTTATTGGATAATTCTTAAATAATTCTGGACACATTTGTTTGAGAATTGTCGATGGATGGAATGTGTGCCGGTGTTAGTGGTAAGAAAATTATGTTCCTTCTAACAAAAAGGACCCTAAAGCACAAATGTCTTGATGCTTTACATATTTGTGCAGATGCAGGCATACATTAATTAAGAAAATTAGTTATTTTGAGGAAATTAGAGACTTCATTGAACTCTTTTTGACTTCTTGTGAGCATTGTTTGTGGTCGGATTTGATTGATGCTAATGAATATTGCCTGTAATGTGGTCTCTAACGGGTTTAAGGGCAGAGCCAGTTAATGACCCCATTTACACCTGGTATTAAGATGCTGAGGGTGATCCAATCTCACGTGGTCAGATGAGACACATCGTTGTTTACACCTGACCTCTTAAATGCGTCTCATACATTAGCGTTTACACATCAAATGTGATGCGTTCATATTGGTGACGCGCTCAGCAAGCGATGTGATAAGATGAGTTGACTGTCTTGCAAGGCAGAGGCAAATGAGATTCCTCTGCCTCCTGGATCGTGTCGAGCCACTGCGCTACTACGAGGAATTGGAGTGCATTGGGAATTGGGCATGACAAATTCGGGAGAAAGGGGGACAAAAAAAATGCATCTTAATACCAGGTGGAAATGGGGTCAGTGCTATAAAAGCGACATGACAACACCAGTCCAATCACTCAGATCCAACATGTGCACTGTAGATCACTTCATGAGCAGCACCTAGCAAATGTTTAGTTTTCTATTTAACATCTACACCTGATTATTTTCCATACAGGGAACGCATATAGCCACTGGGGGCTGTCAAGCTCCCAAAGGACAAAAAAGCATCATAAATGAAGTCCATACAACTTGTGTGCTATATTCAAAGTCTTCTGAACCTATCAGCATATCTTGATGATAGTTTTGTGTGAAGAACGATATCCACTGAAAAGCTTACTCTCCGCCATAGCTCAAATCTAATTTGCATTCACGCGTATTCAAACGTATATTTAACGTATATTCACCATATTTAAATATATGTGATTAAATTAATATTGCTGTTGCATATCTCCTGATTTTGTTCATTTATTGTACATCTTGTTCTCAGACGAGAGCGCTCTAAAGTGCCCTACATAGTCAGACAGTGTCTGGAGGAGATTGAGAGAAGAGGAATGGAGGAAGTGGGTATCTACCGCGTCTCAGGAGTGGCCACAGACATTCAGGCGCTCAAGACTGCCTTTGACACCAGTGAGTGTGATCTATGTTTTAAATAGATCTAGATGCGACTGTCTTTGTTCAAATCTTACATTCTCTCTCTGTAACAGATCATAAAGATGTGTCAGTAATGATGAGTGAGATGGATGTGAATGCCATTGCTGGAACGCTAAAGTTGTACTTTAGGGATCTTCCTGAGCCCCTGTTCACTGACGAGCTATACCCAAACTTTGCAGGAGGAATTGGTTTGTCTCTCGCTCTTACCTAAAACTCTCATTGCTATGTGTTAATCAGGATAGACTTCTTGAGAGTATAACTGTATTGATTACATGTAGTGTATGCCCTTATTTCTCTGCAGCTCTTTCAGACAGTGTTGCTAAAGAGAGCTGTATGCTGAACCTCCTACTCTCTCTACCAGAGCCCAACCTGGTGACCTTCCTCTTCCTGCTGGATCATCTCAAGAGGTAGACAAAACTCTTTCTCGTGTCCTCTGAGGCTTAAAGGAAAATATGGTCATCCAAAAATGAAAATTGCATTATTTACCCTCATGTCCAATCTTTGTTGCTTTATTTCGACACTAAATTACACTTTATTTCGGTATTAGTTTTATCACATTTTGTAAATGAGCGCAACACACCACTGATCATTGCTGTCTGATTTTAGGGGAAGGGTTAAGAAAGGTTTAGGGTGTGGGTAAGTTAGGACTATGACTGGTTGACAGGACTGTTGCACCAGGATCAACCAAGCATGTTTATTCCAGAATATGTACAACTACTTGTTTGCATCAGCTTCTCTGAGTGCTACTGACAATAAATACTTGTTCTTACTAAGGTATAGTGGCTGTTTGCTTGCCTCACTCAACCTGTTGATACGCACCCTCTTTTTGAGCACAAACCATGAAAATGACATACCTGAACTTAAATGGTTGTATTTACTGGACTCTTTGGAGTATGGACACAGTTCTTTTGAAAGAGGACACTCTGGGCTTTATTTCCCAAGTTTCAGAATTAATATATGTTGTTATTTTCTAAAGTTAGAGAAGCTGAAGTTTATAGTAATGGAAATATTTTGTGCTGAACGTGTTTTTATAATCTAAAAAAGTACCAAGACAACCCAGAAATACAATGTTCTCAAAGCCATAAGTCTAAAGAAGTTATGTTTCAAATTTGAAGATTATATAACAAAAAATGAGGTTCCTGCAAGTCTTTTTTCTCTGTAAAATCGCTGGAAGCGTACAGAGTAAAATGAAGGCTCCGCCTTTCAAGACGACACAAAATCTGATTGCACTGCTTGGCTATTATGAATAAAACTACACCCCATTTTTAAAAATAGACTTTGGAGACCGGCTCATTTTGTTTATGAGACTTATATATAAGGTCATATACAGTTTTACAGTTTTATTCATGAATGCTGCTCAGATTGCATATTTTGTTGAAGAACGATGACGAAGGGTAATTCTTTCAGGCGAGATCTCATGTAAACAATGGAGAATATATCAATATTTCTCAGATTTTTCATTTTTATGGACAAAACGTGCTATTGGATGTTTTTCAATGAACACTTGTCATGGACAATTGACCTAAGTGTAGCGAACTGGATTAATCTGGCGATCGCATTTTCATAAAAAATGTATGTCCCGTTTTGATATTGAATGTTTTCAAATGTACTCCTGGCACAAATAACTAAATTGCTGTTTCTGGAGCATTGCTATCGTGAAACAGAGATCGGATATCAATGTTGAACCCTTAGACCTTTGAAAAGATGTATAATTTTTAACATGAATTACATTTTAATTATTAATTATGTAAATTGTATATTGTATATTAAATGTAAGCAGAGTGATGTCACTACCGCGTGCGGGCGATTGTGTATCAACACGATTAAAGGAATAATTTACACAAAAATGAAAATTCTCTCATCAATTACTCACCCTAGTGCCATCCCAGATATTTGACTTTCTTCTGCAGAGGTCAAATTATGATTTTTAGAAGAATATCTCCGGTCTGTAGGTCCACACAATGCAAGTGTATTGTGAGCTAAACTTTTGAAGCTCCATAAAACACAAAGGCAGTATAAAAGTATTCCATACTTCCAGTTCAGTGGTTCAACTCCTTGAGAAATTATAGGATATTGGGTGATAAACAGATCAGTATTTAAGTCCTTTTTTACTATAAATCACTTTTGACCAGCCCCGACCAGCAGATGACGATATGCACAAAGAATGTGAAATGCCATAAAACAAATTAAGATTCGTAGTTAAAAAAAAAAGGCTTAAATATTGATCTGTTCCCACATCTATTCTATTGCTTCTGAAGACATGGATTTAACTGCTGAAGTCAAATTACTTTTATGCTGCATGTATATGCTTTTTTGAGCTTCAAAGTTCACCAATCAATTGCATTTTATGGACCTACAGAGCTGAGATATTCTTAAAAAAAAAATTGTTCTGCAGAAAATGAATGTTATACAACATCGACAACATTTAATTATCGATTAGTTGGATATTTGCGGTAAGCACGGAGAAGCCCCGTCAGTGACGTCACTTCACAGCCAAGTGAAAAATGTGTTGCATTATGAAACTCGTTTGAAAAACAACGAAGAAGTGTTAAAGTGGAAAAAACATGACCCAAGTCGCCCAGCGCACGAGAGCACTTAATAAACACTTCATAGAAGATCATAGTAAGCATACAGTTTAATGTGGAGTGGTTCCTATGTAAGGTGCGTGCTGTTTGATGCACACAAGTTGTTTCTCTCCAGCGCGTCACTTACATTTTACTGCTATTTTCTATGTTTTAGAATGTAAACATGTTATGAATTAAAAACCAGCCGCGTATTTTGCAAAACTTTTTGTTCTTACCACAAGCATGTCTCCGTTAAATTCTAATGAGCGAGCGAGTGAGCGCACACATCTGCTTTAATCAAACTGATCACAATGGAGAAAGGGAGCGCAATCATTTTGATTTACCTGTCCAAATTCATTCCACGGTTTCAGTTTCAATGTAATCAATTGTGCAGATTTTATGGAAGTCAGACTGAAGTCTCAGCAGTCAAGGTGTGCTGATTTTTAAAATGTTTCTCCTGCTCATGTAAGCGCATATAATACAGTGAGCACCGGGATGAGACTTTTCAGCGCAAGAGTGAATTTGCACAGGGTTTACAGATGATTGTACTATATTAAACTGTGTGTAATGCTGATTATAATTTAAAATAATGCTAATGGTACTGATATGTGAAGGTACTCCTGAAAATGCCACATGTAATGTCTGATTTCACTAGTAAATGTATACTATGGCAAACATTATTTTACTGGATTAGCATACACAATTTTTTTAAAAGAATAGTTTAGAAACAATCAGTTACAATAATATTTTAAAACCTATAATATTAAAATACTTAAATGCATGCAATCATTGACTGTGTACAAGCATTCTGTATGTATCTAACAATTATATAGTTTTCAGCTGGGCAGAATTATTAATATTTCTATTCTGATGTGACATTGCCATTTACTGGGCTGAATTCAGTACTGTTAATCAAACCAAATCCTTACGCCATTTATCATATCAGTTTATAATATACAGGAAAAAACTATTTATTTTTTATTGAGTAATCGATTAATCATAGGAATAATTGAAGATTATTCGATTAGTAAAAAAATTTATCTTTAGTTGCAGCCTTAGTCGTACTCATCAGGGATGGTTAAAGGGTGAGTAAATTATGAAAGAATTGTATTTTTTGGGTGAACTATTCCTTTAACACAGATTTCCTCTCATCCCTCTTGTCATTCTTTTGCTTTGTTTTAGGGTTGCAGAAAAGGAGAGTGTTAACAAGATGTCTCTTCACAATCTGGCTACCGTGTTTGGTCCGACACTGCTACGACCTGCGGAGAAGGACAGCAAAATCCCAACTAACCCCACACAGCCTATCACAATGGGGGACAGCTGGTCCCTGGAGGTTATGTCACAGGTACAGTCAAAGTTCTATAAATAATGAGACCATCGGTACACTTACATGCACTTAAAATTTTATTGCATTAGGAAAACCATGATGAAAGGAATCTAGTTATTTGTAAAAGAAACTGTAATGCACTGACGCACCTAAGTTTTGTTATGTATAGTAGCACCTTTGTTCTGACAAGTAATTTTTCAACAAGGTTTTTTTTCTTTAGGTGCAAGTTTTGCTGTATTTTCTTCAGCTAGAGACCATCCCTACACCAGACAGTAAGAGGCAGAGTATCCTGTTTTCCACCGAGGTGTAAAGGAATACTTACTCCCATTCTAAGTCTCACACCTGTGTGAGAGCGAGTGTGAGAGCGAGTGTGAGAGCGAGTGTGAGAGAGAGCATGTCCACCCACTGGGTGTGAGGGACACTGGAATGCACAAGAGCGACTCCTTCTGGACAAAAGTGGGAGTGCTTTGTCTTTGCTCATTTTCTAGTTGTCGCCACTAGGGGGCACTTGAGGAGCTCAAAATACTTGGAGCACACATGAATAATACTGAAACCTAAATGTACCCCAAATCAGCAAATTTTTCTCTGCCCATCAGTGTCTGTTCAGCACCTTTGTTTTTCATTTCCACAGACCTTGGTTGATAATGGATTCCTGAGCATGCTCTTACGTTGTGTACATGGGCCTCTAACTATATGTCATATAAGCTGGTGACAGTAAATTCTCTCAGATCTATATCTACTGCCTCTGATGTTTGTCCTCATACATTGTCGGTCCCCATTTGTCACTGATGAAAACACACTTGCTCTTTCTGTGCTGCTACAATTCAGTATCAAACACCAAACTGTAACAGATTTGCAGTATGTCAGTGTACAGGAGCCTTTTATTCAATAGGCAGTTCTTCACAACTGTGTTCGTACTGCAGACTCTTTTAAAGTTAAATGGAAAAAAGTGTTTTGTCAATCATTTAAAGGCGTTCATTTAGGATTTGTGTGTTTAAGGATGGTATTTTGTTTGTAGTGTTGATGTGATTCTAAGTTAGAGAAACAATCCAATAATCTAACCATTATTTAATTTTTACTCTTTATTTTTTCTTGCCCATACCTCTTTATCAAGCAATATTTAAGAGTTCAGGAGTGTGTAAACATTCAAAAAATTATCCTCCTTTTTTTTTTTTTTTTAATTTTGGGAGAAAGATACTTTCATACAGATCTAAGTACATTATCAAGAGCTTCTTTATATTTTTCTTCTGATTTTTTATGTAATACAATAGAATAATTATGATTATTTATTTGGGCCCAGATATCAACATCAATATCATTACGTATGTGAATATCAATTGTTAATTTAATCCGTGTTATGAAGTACTGTAGATTCCTTACATATCCTGTTCAACTGTCTTTATTTCATTGTTTGATCTCAATCTGAATCATTGATTTATCAGAAACGATATCATAAGTGCCCATTCAGCACAGCTAAATGCCTGAAGACTCTGTCATTAATTTGACAATACATGGAGGATGCTAAATATAGCACACCAACATTAGCATTTCCCCTGCCATATACCTAGTGTTGAGAGATGACCAAATCGAGAGCTTTTTTATTCAAAATCTTCCCTCTCATCAATCAGATCTCTCCGGCTGCACACACTGTGGTTGATGTCTCCCTCCATGTTAATTCAGACTAACTAAACAGCATTGCCTTGCAGTCATTATAAGTCTCTAAGATAAGACAATAATGCTGTAAATAGCACAGAGACCACTGCTGTTTATGTTGCCCATGAGTCATGTCATACTTTTTAATGAAGGATGGGTTATTTACAGAACGATGCACTACATCTACTTTTTCCTGTTTCTAAGTATTACAGCCCCTGTTTGTCTGTATTGTCCTTATGGCATTTCTGTTAATTATATAAATAAAAGTTAATTCTCTTAGTCTTTTATTATTTTCAGTTAAAAAAGGTGCTTTAGTTACTTTAACATGCAGGCATGTTCATTGATTTAAAAGTGTTTTTTTATGTTTGTTTTGATAAGTTTGATCATTTTTGTTTGTGCATTTGAGTATCATTGAACCAAATTTTGGCTGTTGTAGAAGGATTTTTGAAGACTGCAACATATCTTAAAATGGGGACCATGTTCGATAAATGTAATGAAATTCTGTTAATCATTGTATAAATCCTTTTCTATTGTTAACTATGATCAGTAAAGGTGCATTCCCATTATTGCAATGACTATACATCTTGTCATTCCTCTTCTCTGGCTGAGTTTGTCTTTAACCGTAATTGTTGGCACTAAAGGTAAATGTCATGTCTCGCAACCAAACTACAGCATCCATAAAAGTTAATGCAAGGTTAATGTTAATCTTCATTTTACGGCATTACGCGTGTCACAGAAAGGGTATATTCTAGACACAATGTGTCCTGGAGATGATTGACTGTAAAAGAGAATATGAAGGCCCCTTTTTCTCTCATCAAACTCTCCATGTTTGCAGCTCCATATTACACAGTCCTCTGTGACAACTGATGTATAGTGTCCTCTTATCAGTATGAAACTAAACCATAAATCAAAGCCAGGGGGAAAAAACTAATGTATTGCTCACAGAAAGCAGGTGAAATTAGGTTATGCAAAGCATTCCCATTGTGTTAATGTCTTTATTTAATTTTATTCTTGAATGCTACTGGGAGAAGAATATTGGAGCATTGGGGAAAATGCACCAGTTGAATAAGAGATACAGAGTATGTTATTTGAAAAACTATTATTTGCAGTGCACATGGTGATTACACTTTTGAAAAAAGCTTGCATGGCTTATAAACCATTACAAATTATCTACACTCTGAAAACGTATGCTCACATTGACTTAATGATTCAGTCTGTTCTCTTAGGTCTAAAGTCTTGTATGGCAACAAGGGAGAGAGGTGCAAAGAGTGATACTGGAGTATCCACAAAGTGTAACTGTTTTTAAATTGTTGGTATTTAACTGCATCGGTCATATCCATTTTAGTGTTATCATGGTTTGTTGAAATTTTGCCTTTTAAAGCATAAGACATACTGCACAGCCACTGGGACAGCCTATGGATTCTCTCCCTTTTTCCTCACAGTATATTCTCGCTAATACCTTAATGTTCTGGTTATAGGACTTTACAAATAGATACTGAATTCTGCAGACTGAAATGTTTGGAAGGCATTTGCGGCCTCTGTTTATACACAAAATGTTGAATAAAACCTCCTGTATAAGAGAAATGTCTGTCTTTGTCCTTTTTTTCACTCTAGAATCTCAAATTTTATTTTATTGTTTGGTACCAATTTTACACTTTTTATTATCAATTATATGTAAATGTACTATTATTGCTGTTATTGTTTGTTGGCCTGTTTACCAATGCTGTTATTAGTCGATTTGTACTGCAATCCATTATCTTCACATTCCTATGATGCTTTGAATGTCAGTTGATTATGGATTTGATATTTATAGTTTATGTATTTGCCCACAAGGGGACAGCACAGCCTTGAATTGCATGAAATGCCTGTAACTGCTGAGACTACAGCAATTGCAAACTCATTTTTAAAGGTGCACTCCGCAATATATTTACACATTTAAACATTTTACTTCTAAAGAAATTAATAGTAATTTTAAAACACATGTATAAAATCATAACCACTCATGTGAGATGAAGAGTTCAGTCATAACAGTAACATTATAAAAGCTGTTTTATTGTATATGGAGCAGGTGTGCCTCATGGGGGCAGCCATGTTAGCATCACATGACCACTCTCAGTAACTGCCCTGTTATTGGACACTCACTCATGGATTAAATTAATCCTGGCTAACTGCATAGTGAATTTCTTTAGTGGCATTGGTAACTGAAAACTATTATTTTGAGGGATGCAGCATCCAAGCCACTAGGTGTCAGTGTAAGACATACTTAGATATACTTTAAAAATGACTGAATGCGCCTTTAAAATGTTGTTTTGATAGTTTTGGATACCCCTTATTAAAAAGTGACATATGAGTATCAATAAATTTGATGTCCTGAGAAATTACATATTCCTTAAAATGTAAAAAGCTGCCCGCGGCCCACACGTGTTAACCAATAATAAACATAGACGCTACAGTTAACTGTTGTTTAGAGTCATGGAAGACTGGGGGAGTGTTTTGGAAACCATTTGTTAATGTAATTTGTTTTGCAATTCCAGCGGTCATATATCAGGGGATTTAGATGTATCAGACTGCACATCCGGGTTCTGTGACCGTCTTTCCTCAGTCTCCCGTTTCTCGGCTCACTGTGCGATCTGTACAATAGTTTATACAGATCGTTTATAGACCATTTCAAGAATGTAACTAAAAACAAAGGAATTAGGATGGTCCAAATGTATTTCCAGATCCTTTCAACAAAGTCTTTTTTTCCCAAGGTAAGTCAGCCCACTCTGTGGCTGTCTTTGGAATGCTCTTGGGGAGTTTGGGCTGCTATTTTTCTATGTAAGCAAGCATCATGAAAATGCAGCTCCTACCTACTTAAATGGGGATAGACAGAAATCACCAAAACGGTTGGTCGTGGTCACAATAAAAAAAAAAAAATTCAAATAAGCAGTAAAGTCTGACAACACTGTGTGGTGGGGTGAGCAAGAGACTCGGAGAGGCATTTATTTAAAATGTCCAAAACAAAGGGGAATATGAGGCATTCATGGTGCAAAGGGCTATGTGAAGGAAGAGTAGTGAAGATGGGAAGTTCCAGGTGATAGTGGACGGGTTCCTGGTGGCCATTGGCACGTAGGGTGGCAGCTTCACTCGAGCGGTCCAGCTTCCCTGGGCCTCGGAACTTGAGGGGAATAGCAGCCCAGCATCCTGCCCCATCGGCCGCGATGCATACTCTCCAATCCCCCACAACTAACTCAAACAAGGGTTGCGGGTCAGGCAATGCATCTAACTCGCACCAGACCCTCCCTGCTCCATTCCTGAACCTGGGAAGATGCCAGCAGGTGGGCCAGGTCTCCCGAGGAGAGACGTGCTCACATGAGTATCAGCAGCAGTCCGTGTTGGTAGAGCCATTCTTTGAATTTCCCCAGAAGCCCTGATTTTTCTATCCTCCTCAGCCATACCTCTGACTGCTTTTCAGTGTTGGTGATGTTGTTCCTGTCAGTAAGTGAGTAATCAAACCACTTTCCGAGGCATTTGATTGGATTCTCCTCTATCGATGGAATATCCTCTCCCTGCAATTGCAGCTAAAACCTGTTTATCGATTTGCCTTTTATGATCACCATACTACTGGATTTCTTTTGCTTAATCTTCATTCTGGCCCACGTTGCCATGCAGCCAAGCACTGTTAGAACCCACCTTGCCTCCACATGGGTTGTGGTTGTCACAGTGAGATCGTCCATGAAACCTCTTATTGGGGGCTGTCGGATATCCGATTCCATTTTTGGTCCTCAGGATTATTTCTCAGCAGCTGTTACAAGGAGGTTAATTCCCATAATAAAGAGGATGGGGAGATTGTGCATCCAGTTACGTTTCCCTTTTCCAGGTCTTGCCACTGAGTTGTAAACTGGTGTCAATGTATCCATTCTCTGTCATGTACAAAGTCACCATTTTAGCCAGCACTGAAAAGAACATTTCAAATAAGCAGTAAAATCTGACAACAGTGTGTGGCAGACTGAGCAAGAGATGGACATGGTGGGTGTGGTGTCAGGTCTCAGAATGATGTTATCAAATGAAAATGTATTACAGTTATAAAAAATATATATATAAAAGTACTTCTTTAAATTTGCTGATTAAACCAAATATTTGCGCTCTATTGCATGTTTGCCATGGACTAAAATCACAAAACTCCAATTTGGATTTTAAGCCTGGTGGGGACACCAGCACTAGCAATGAATACACAACACACAGTATGCTGGTGCCCAGCACTGCAGGTCTTTTCAACAGCAAAGAAGAAAATAACTTAAGGATGCTGTTGCGATATGAACTTTTGGTTTCCTTGTTTCCTTATATTTTCAGTTTCTGAATGTTATGGGCACATGTTTAATCCTCTCAGTGGATTTAAATAATGATTGCCCCTTATCTGGTGTCCAACTCTAATCTGTGTGTTTTGAGTCTTGCTGTGTCACTGCTCTGCTCTTGGCACGATGTGCTGCCTGTCTATCTGTGGCCTCTCCTCATCTCCAAAGCCATAAAACTCACTGACAGGAGCTTTGTCTGAGAAACAGCAGTAGAGATGTGGATTGACGTTTGATAATAATTAACCCTTTCACGTTTACACTCATCAGCAAGCCAGTAGGTCTTTGTGCATGTGTAAAAAAAAAAAAGCAAAAATCAAGGTCACAGCGAGGCACTTACAATGGAAGTGAATGGGGGCAATGAAAGTGAATGTGGCCAATTTTTGGAGGGTTTAAGGCAGAAATGTGAAGCTTATAATTTTATAAATGCACTTACCGGTACATTTTTCTGTTAAAACTCATGTATCATTTGAGCTGTAAAATTGTTTAAATTATCATTTTTACAGTCGTTTTTAGGTTTTAGGGTTTGTTGACATTACACCATAATGGGAACAAAATTGTAAAATTGACTGTAAAGTTACACTGAAAAGGTTTGAAAGTGGTTTTATCACACTAAAATAATGTTCACATGCAAATTTTTTATGTCTTGTGGCTACACTTTTGAAAAAGCTAGTATTTTAATCTAAAAAATTGGCCCCTATTCACTTTCTTTGTAAGTGCCTCGCTATAACCTTGAATTGCTTTTTTTAGAAACATTTTTAATATAACCCATCATTTAAAAAAATTACATTTTAACACTTGTATTACAGACTTACCTACATTTACACACTTATTACAATATGATTAGCTTTTGCAGTAGCTCACCTGAGAGACTTTGAACTCGGAAATCCGCGGTTCAAGAACAGTCAAGCATGCAAGCTTGACGTGAGACGAGTGTCACAAAAGTGAAGTGAGATCACACGGTTGCTTCAGAACATACGCAGTTTTTGGACAATATCGGTTAGGTTTTAGTAGTAGGATGTCTTGTTTTGTTGACCTCTCATATAGTTTTCGATCACTAGTGGTTAGGTTTAGGTTAAAGTTTAGGTTACTTATTAAAACCTCCACCTAATATTTACCTTAAAACCTCGTCTGATTACGACAACATTTCACTCACTTTTGGAGCCCCCTGCTGGACATTTCACTGCGAAACTGCAGTCAAACATGTAATAATTCAAGTATTTTTGTTTTGCTAAAATGTGCCATGATTACCTAATTTCTGATGCAATTTTGAAAATGCACAAGAAAGAAACATCCTAAAGCTAGATTGAAAAGATAATGCTTTGCTTAAAGAGATAGTTCACACAGAAATTCAAGCTCACCGTAATGTTGTTACAAACCTGATTGAGTTTCTGTATGGAAGAAGTTGCAATGAAAGAGAATGGTGGCTGAGGCTCACATTCTGCCTAACGTCTCCTTTTGTGTCACACGGAAGAAAGAAAGTCAGGGGTTCGGAACAACATGATGGTGAGTAAATTATGACATCAATTTTATTTTGGGTGAACAATGACTTTAAGCTGTTTAAAGTTTTTGGCATCAGATCTTCCCTTTCTGCTGTGCTTTCGACAAGATTAATAGAAAGTTCAAATTTCTAAAGGTAATAATTTTCATTTTTGATAGAGCTTTCTGTGATAAGGCCTCTGCTTTCCCGTACACTGTCACCTGCTGCTTTGCCTCAGGCAAGCGCAGAGACAAAGTGCTTTGCATATGGCTCATTTGCCAACCAAATCTCTCTCTCTCCCTCTATCTTTTATCTCTCCTCTGTTTCCCTCCCTTTTTACTGCCTTTCACTGCAAAACTATGCATGTGTAAATTTTTAAAGTTGTTATGACCTCTTGAGTCAATGTTCACAATTGATGAAGTGCAAGCTTGATGACTTTATGTGTATTGAGAAGTGGAGTGTGTTGGTGTTACTTTATTGTGCTGATGTGTTGACTCAGTGAGCATGTGTTCATAAGTATGGACTGATGTACACTAGGTCAAATGTATCTACTTTCCTGCAGGTATAAACAGTTTTTGGCACTGGATCCATTATAGAGTTTTATTACAGTCCCGGACTTTCCAAAAACCTGAAGCCACATCTCGCCTAGTTCACAGTTTTATCATTCCTCATAATTAAACCTTTGAATTAACTGTTCAAACACAGCTGCAAATACCACCGTTTAAAAGTGATTCTTACATATGATGTTTCAATTATTTAATAGAATACAGTTGCCTTGAAACTTTTTGGACCCTTAAAGGGACAGTTCATGCAAAAAAATGAAAATTCTGTAATCATTTACTCACTATCATGTTGTTCCAAACACTTTCTTTTTGCCATGGAACACAAAAGGAGATGTTAGGCGCTATGTTAGTCTCAGTCAATAGACTTTCATTGCATCTTTATTCCGTACAATAAAATGGAATGGCCCAACATCTTTTGAGTTCCACGGAAGAAAGGACGTTTGGAACAAAATGAGAGTGAATAACATATTTTTGGGTAAAGTATCCCTGAATTTTGAATTTGATTGCATCAGAAAAAATAATATCAAACCAAAGTGGGATTTATTTTGAAGAAAGTTAGCACAAGCATTTTAGAAAAGCAGTTTGTTAGGTTTTAGATGATAAAACAATAGATATACTTTGACAAAATTACAACAAAATGTATTTTGGCACCTTCTACTTGCCAGACTTAGTGGAACATACAGTATATACAGTAGTTAATGCGATGAACTAATGTGTGAATATAATTGACTTACCTCCACATACTTTCATCATTAAAATTAGCTTTGGGACCAGTTTGTTAAATGTAAATATGTCCAAACAATTCTTCAAAAAAAGTGTCCAAATACTTTGTGGTGTCATTGTATATTAAAAGTATTGGTCGCACTTCATTTTACAATAAGCTGAAGCTGAAGTATTTCCATTTAATTTCCAAGTCCTCGTGGTGGTGTAGTGACTTGCCTCGGGTGGCTGAGGACGAATCTCAGTTGCCTCCGCGTCAGAGACAGTCAATCCGCACATCTTATGTGGCTTGTTGAGCGCGTTACCATGGAGACATAGGCATGTGGAGGCTTCACGCTATTCTCCACGGCATCCATGCGCAACTCTCCACGCACCCCACCGAGAGCGAGAACTACATTATAGCGATTACGAGGAGGCATATGACTCTACCCTCCATACCAACTGGGCCAATTTGGTTTCTTAGGTGACCTGGCTGGAGTCACTCAGCATGCCCTGGATTCGAACTCGTGATTCCAGGGGTGGTATTTACTCGCTAAGCTACCCAGGCCCCCATTATGGTATTTACCAATAGTAACGTAACAAAACTACACCGAAAAAATAAAGAGCTACCGAAGTGTTTTTACGTAAGGTATTAGTGGACTGTGGCTGTATTGGCTACTAAAACTGCTTATATTTTATTATCAGATTTTAATATTAGTGGACTGTTTTCAGATTTACGAAATCACATGTTAAAGCATTGATCTATAAACAACTCTATCAACACACACATGCACCTCTGTTAAAATAGGGAAGTGGAACTCAGGTGTTTTTTTTTTCTGTGCCTGCCCCTTTATTTCCCTTTTCTCTCTCCGAGAATAAATTTGGCCCCAACTCACTTGCCTCAGTCCAAAAATCCTGTTTGTTAAGACATGGTCTTCCAAATCTGACACCCATTGGCTTTGCTTGTGATTAGCTTTTGGATTTACTGTCTCACTCCAGGATGTAGCTCTATAACTGTCCTGACTCAGAACCTGTTGACGAAGTAATACACGCAATCATTTGCATGAGCACCACAGATTTGTTTACCAACTGTACTGGGAATGCAGTTCCCACCTCGATGCAGACACTGATTTCTAATGTCCAACCTGTTTCATTAGTGAGCAGGTGTGCAGCTGGGGAACAGGTCAGTAGTGGAAGTGATGTGATTTCTGCCAAACTATCTTCAGCTTTTCTCTCAATCAGTTCCTCTTACAGTAATGGTTGAATGACAACACTTACCTGTAATTTAACATGTTTTTTCTTCTTTTTACTATTATAATAGATCAAACAGTACCCATGGCAAAGGTTAAACACCAGTTTTACAAATTGAGGATGACGTGATATGGTTTCCAGACCCACATAAGAACAAAAAAATAAACTTGAAGAGCCCCCAGATCCCCATTGTATTACATGATTAAAAAAAAAATAAAAAAAATTCCCCCTTGATTCAGATATTCATGAGTGCATTTCCATGCACAATCTTACAATGATTTAATAATCCGACAATATGTATGGTTATGCAACTGCTTTAAACATTTTTTTAACGGATTAATGTCATAAACTGATTAAGCATAAACAGATCGACATTCATAGAGTTTTGCCAATTACCCCGATTTCGCTCTGCTTATAAACATATTTACTGCTGTTCTTAACCGGCGTATCCAATGTGTGCAAATGTTACGTGCATGCATGTTTAGGATTTAGTTTAGGTCAAAAGCAAAGAGTAACCCGATAATTTCAACAAACATGTAAATGCCGTTTTCTTGCTTTGTCAGATTTATGAAAATTGTAATTTTTTGTTGTTATCACTTAAGTGATGGTGCGTTCACGTGCTATGGTAATTATGGTAAATACCAAAAGCCGACGTGGAAAATGCACATGAACACCCCCTCATGTGGTATTTTCCACTGGGCAACTCGTAGAATATTTTGATGCACGAGTTGCCGAGATGAGATAACCTTTGACCTTTTCAAAATGGCGGAGAGCAACGCGAGAGTGTTGAATGGTAAGCATTGTACAAAACCAAACCTTTTTTGCTACTGTTAGTAGCTAGTTAGTAGTTAGTAGTTGTGTGTGTGTGTATCTCCATCTTTTTACCACATTACGACAACAAAAGCACTTGAACGCAACACACTGGTAAATACCAGTTCACAAGTGGAAAATATCATATTTACCATAGCACGTGAACGCACCATCAGCCCAAAGTTTTCTTCGGTTAGACAAGAACGCTAGGCGTGTCGGAAATGTCGTCATCAGCAGAGTGCTCGAGCACTAAATGTGTGCGCCCCGATTATTCTAGCCGTGCTCGCTCTGAACGTGTGCATGCGCCTGGAATTATATGCACTAATTAGAGGGCCCACAAGGTGGCAACACTCACAACTGAGCTGCTGTCGTCATGAAGAAGCGCTAGATGTAATCCCTGGTAAACAACAGGATATGAAGGTGAAAACAACAACAGAGGAAGAGGTCAGGGAATCCCTGCATGTGTACAACTTGAGACTGATGGAAAATAAAGGCATCTTTATGGGTCTAAACTCCTGAAGAGAAATAGCCTCATAGCTGTCGCATCGCGCAATTGCATGTGTATGCGTGCACAGTCAAATGAAGTATACTTTGAAAGGCTGTGGGTTCGACAGAAGGCAGACACTAAGCTTTCGTGTCAAAACCGAAGAATACTTTGGGCTTTAGTGCAAACGCGTTCAGTGTTTCGAAAATGACTTTCCGGCGATAACTTTTAAATACCCATGGTGCTGTGCTTTTAGAATGGGACTGACATGAAGTACACTCGTCTTCACATGACAAGACTAAAAGTACAAATCTTCATAAATGTATGAATGATAATACAAGTAAAATGCTGTAATTTATGTCTATTTTTAGTTTTGTGCTGAAGAGTCGCTTTTATAACATACATATATAACTCCAAATGGGGCCTCAAGATGATTGTAAATTAGTTCAATTAAAATATGATCATTTTAAAATGATGAAATTTGATAAAATCCTGATGTAGGCCTACAACATATAAACGGACAGTTCCTGAAATGTCTGGAATCTTGAAATTGAATGTTATTTATTCTATTTACATTCCAAGTTTCAGGGGTTCCGAATATTGTCTTGGGCAATCAGAATGCCTCGGAGTCAAGAAGGTTAAGGACCGCTGTGCATGCAGGTA
Source organism: Moxostoma hubbsi (assembly GCA_032164185.1). Taxonomy (NCBI): domain Eukaryota; kingdom Metazoa; phylum Chordata; class Actinopteri; order Cypriniformes; family Catostomidae; genus Moxostoma; species Moxostoma hubbsi. Next base: position 33,419,888 of record JAVLUX010000001.1, on the reverse strand, counting down.
TTTTAAGGTAATTTAAAGTAGTTAGTGCATGATTAAGGACTGTATAAGTGGAGCGGACTTCATTACTACTTTGAAGTCAAATTAATCCGAAAAACAGTCAAATAAGATCCCACTCCTGATAATATATCGACTGGTACAGTGTTGCATATAGTATTATTATTATTATTTTATCCAGCTCCAATTTTGAAATAAGGGGGGACCCGTAGACACACTGAAAACAGCATTTAATGTTCTGAGGGGATCACAGCGGAGTTAAGTTATGTGTGTTTTATGGCATGCCACATTGTAGACTGATTAGATTTTCCTAACTGTCTCTTTTGTTTGAGAGAGGCGGTGTGCGTAAAGCTACAGTGTGTCGGTATGAATTTGTTTGGCAAAGCAGCTGGAACTCTACTAATGGGAGTGACCTGTCAGTAAATCTGTGAGTTTTTCTCAAAAATGTCTTGGGTACTATGTCTTTATCCTGCTTGTTCAAACTTTGCAAAAGCAAGTTCTAAAAACACAAGAATCATCCCATATATTTATCTAAATGTATATGTATCCCAATTATTTATCTAAATGTATATGTTTTCCTGTATGGCCTTCCTCTGACAAGGTTAAGGGGACTGAGGTCTGTTTTTTAGCCATAGTTTACAAACCTGCTAGGCAGGAGATTTGCATGTAGAGTTCCAGGTACCTATTTGAATGAAGCTTTATCTCCAGTCACACCAGAGGTTTCACACAGCCTCTGGCAGTGTGCAGAAGCTTCGGCAGGGCCTACGGAACTCTGTATCCGGATCCTCATCAGGGCGGAGACAGAAAAAGCTGCAAAGCCTTGTTTGCTAACTGTTCTATTTTTTCACTGTTCCAAGACTGATTCCTAACCATTTACACTACGTACTCACCGTCACCACCCCTTCAACCTACAGTTTAATAATCCACTTTTATGAATTGACCATGCAACTTACAACGCCATTTCAATATTTATTTAGCATTCTCATTAAGACACTATAAATAGAAAAGAACAAAAAGACTAAATCAAATCAAATCTGAACACATACAATATTTTCACAGCATTTAAAAAGCATTCATATAAGAAAAGTGTCTAATTTTAAGAGAACTAAAGGATTCAAAAGGTAGCACACAGGCCACTTCTGAGAATATGCTATTGAGAGTGAGAAATATGGCATGCTAACTTACATGTGGATGTGATTTAATAGTTTGAAATGCAGGTAGAACTTTTAAACGTTTTAACAGAACAATTAATGTAAGTGATTTTATAAAATTATAAGCTACACATTTCTGCCTTTAAACCCTCTAAAAATTGGCCCCATTGACTTCTCACTGTAACCAAGGTTTTAATGTTGCTTTTTGTAAAGAAAGAAACAAAAGAAATGTTTGTGGTTATTAACAGTATGCCACAAATGCTGTCAATTGAGCTTAATGTGTATTAAACCCGGAACGTTCCTTCAACATGAGTTGATTTAAATTAACTAAAAACCTCTTCATTTTACATTCTTCAACTGTGTTTTTACCAGCCCTTGGTTTGCATACAACAGCCATAGGTGGTCTTCATTCCTTCCTTGCTGTCCATCACATCATTTAAGGCTGTGCTGACTCTCGTGGTGTCTACGAAGATCCACTTTCCTTTGGAAGCCCTTGGAACAGATCTCACAACCGAATGGCTTGAATCCAGTGTGTTTGCGACTGTGTGTAATGAGGTTGGAGCTCTGGCTGAAGGCCTTCCCACACACCTGACATTTATGAGGTTTCTCACCTGTAAACATAACGTTTAACAGAATTGCATTTTTGTAAACTGAAAGCCTTTTTAATCAGTGATAAAACAGTTGTGAATCTTTGCTTTAAAAAACAGCTTGAAGCTAAGATTTGCCTGCCACCCAGATTTGTTCTGTTTTCCAATACAGGAGTGGCTGCCATATGCTACAGCATACATGCAAACATAACTTTCTGAAAGGCTTCTGTAAAGCAGGAAGACCAGCTATGCAAATCGAGGCAGCATTTGTTTAATCTTATTTTCTTGATTTATCTGTTGCTGTGCAGCTCTTCGAAACACACCCTAGAAAGTGTATCTATATTCAGGATAAACAAGAGTCTGTTTTACTGATGTACATAGAATGAATTCAGAGATAACACTTTCAATGTATTTCCAAATAACATGGGAACAGTTATTCAGCTACATTAAACCACAAGTGTTCTTGTTTATCAGTGCCACACATGTCATGACGTCTCACCTGTGTGGATGTAGGTGTGTTTCTTCATATCGGATTTCTGGTGGAATCTCTTGCCGCAGTATTGGCAGGGGTAGGGCCGTGTGTCAGAGTGGATCAGCAGGTGTGTGGACAACGTTGAGGAGCGTTTGAAGGTCTTTCCACACATCTTGCACTCAAAACTTCTTTCCTGTTCACACAAATCAACAACAACAACATTAATTACTTTCAAATTTCTTTTAAAAGCCAAAATGCAAGCTGATCTCAAATGGGACCTCCTACTACCAGTTTATTTGCCCGTTATTTACTTGTTTTTGCAAGCAAACAAAATTTGTTTAAGTTAGTCAAGATCAAAGTCAAATACATCAAAAAGTACATTTTGTTTGGTAAAACAAAACAGTTGCCATTAAACAGGTTTAAAAGGATTAGAAACCATGTAACATACAAACGATGAACAAATTGTCAACAAACAACAAACAAATGAATCAAAATGACTATCAATAACAAAAGTGCTGCAAAAGCTAGATATTTTTTAAGAAGTAGGGAAGTAATAGTGTAGTAACCCCAAACAAGCAAATAACTAAAGCTATTTGGTTCAATGTTCTCTACTATAACAAACTACTAGAAAAAGATTTTGAATTTAAAATTCCAGAAGCAATATAATGGCCCTTTCACACCAAATGCAAATTTTCATAGCAATTTCTCGGCTCAACAAAGATTTCTAAAGTTAGACGAATGAGCATTCCTGAGCCGACAAAGTGAATTTTTTTTTTTTTAAAGAGTAAATGTGTAATCGTTTTTCTCGCCTGGTGATGAAACGAGCTTTGGATCATGTGTCAGGAGCCACTGCATTTAACAAAACCATGCAATTAGTTGCTCAATGATATTAAAAGCTGAAGTAACTTAAGGAAGCCATCCTGAACCAACAGTAAGTATGTATATTTTATTTGCATCAAAGTCTCAAAAATATAATTTCTCTTATGGGTTCTCTTAAAATGTAAACAATATTGCATCTGAAACTGCATCCCTGACTTGCAAAATTCTTATGTGGATTCTCTTTATATTTCATATTGTTGCATTTTTGCCTTGTATATGTATATACATATAATATACATACAATATGTCGGGCACTTCTTACACACCTTACAGTCTAGCTGATCCCACAAATGCTCAATGGGGTTAAGATTCATAACACTCTTTTCCAATTATCTGTTGTCGAATGTTTCTTTGCCCACTCTTAACCTTTTCTTTTTTTTCTGTTTCAAAAGTGGCTTCCCATAAGTTCAGCACCCCTGAGTCTTCTCTTTACTGTTGTACATGAAACTGGTGTTGAGCAGGTAGAATTCAATGAAGCTGTCAGCTGAGGACATGTGAGACGTCTATTTCTCAAACTAGAGACTCTGATGTAATATCCTCTTTTTTAGTTGTATCTGGGCCTTCCACATCTCTTTCTGTCTTTGTTAGAGCCAGTTGTCCATTGATTTTAAAGTGTAGTGTACACCTTTGTATGAAATCTTAATTTTTTTTGGCAATTTCAAGCATTGTATAGCCTTCATTCCTCAAAACAATGATTGACTGAAGAGTTTCTAGAGAAAGCTTTTTCTTTTTTGCCATTTTTGACCTAACATTGACCTTAAATCTGTTGCATACTGTGGCAACTCAAAAAACAAATGCAACGTTAAGCGTCATTTATCGAACCAAATAGCTTTCAGCTGTGTTTGATATAATGGCAAGTGATTTTCTAGTACCAAATTAGCAATTTAGCATGATTACTCAAGGATAAGGTGCTGGAGTTATGGCTGCTGGAAATGGGGCCTGTCTAGATTTGATCAAAAATAACTTTCTTTTTTTTTCAAATAGTGATGGTGCTGTTTTTTTACATCAGTAATATCCTGACTATACTTTGTGATCAATTGAATGCCAAGATTTGCTGGGGCCTGTTGACATCTCACACATTTTGGTGATCAAGATGTTAAAAAATAAAAGACCCTACACGATATCCCAGTAGCTAAACACCCTTGATTGTTCTTACCTGAGAGTGGACGTTCATGTGTTGCTCCAAGCTAACTGCATGGCCAAAGCTCTTTCTGCAGATGCTGCATCCGAAGGGACGTGTACCACTGTGAGAGCGTCTGACATGAACCTCCAGGCCATGAGGGGTGGAGAACACCTTCAGATGTGAACAGAACCCAGTGGTGAAAAAAAATTCTAAAAGACAATTCTGTGTCATCAGACTGAACATTCTGATTACTATCTCCTTCTGTGTTCTACGGAAGAAAGAATGTCATATGGGTTCGGAACAACTTGAGGATGAATAAATGACAGGGCCGCCGCTGGCCAAATTGATGCCCTATGCAGAGCTCTGCATCTTTGATTTCACATCGTGTGAATCGATCATCTGTGTTCCGCAACTGCTTTCGGGTCCTTGAATAACGTATAAAGTGCGAGTAAGGGCAGCCGGTGGACATTCTGGTACCCTCCTAGGGTAAGATGGTGCCCCACTCGGGAGTTAGTGCCCAATGCAGACTGCGTTGTATGCATATGGTACTGATAAATGATGACAGAATTTTCATGTCTGATTGAACTATCCCTTTAAATATGGTAAATAGGAATGATAAAGAATGAGTGTGCATTTGTACATTCATTCTTTATTCTTTATATGCTTAATGAAGTAGAAACATAGGTACACACATTTACACACATTCACATATTCCATTCATATCTGAATACCTTGTCGCAGGTAATACAATGGAAGGTGTTAGACGTAGGTGAGTAGTGTGTGCTGCAGTCAAGCGCTCGTGAAGGCTCTGAGCTCTGCTTCAGATGAGCTCCATACAGGCTGCTGGCATGCTGCAGGAGCGATGGAGGAAAACTCATCTGCCTGAAGTTATATGGTGAGGTAACGTGATCCCAGGCATAAGAGCTCTTGTAGTAGGGAGGGAACTCTGCCAGTTGAGGCTCTGTTGGAGGTAGAGTAAAATATGTCCATTATGTGTGGATACTGTAACACTGAAATCATTCAATATTATACCAGTTCTTCATATTTAACTATCAGCAAAAAAGAGTAAGTCACTCACTGGATATGTAATAAGTCTGGCTGGTTGTAACAGGTAGCTCAGGGAGAGATGTTATCTGGTAGTCAGGCTCTGTCTCACACTTGATAAAGTCATACGGTTCTTGGTGGGATAGGCGAGTGAAGGAATCTAACGGGGGCTGCTCTGGGGAACAGCGTTCCTTTAATTCCAATGGGACTAGTGCTGGGACTAAGAAATCACAACGAAATCAAAAGATATTGTAAACAGCGGCAATTTATCTAATGACATACAGAGGCCCCAAAAGTATTTGAACATTTCAGTCACAAATGCATGAGTTTCATTGATTAGATAATTAATGATCAAACCAAATGATGCTAGCTCATTTACTCACCCTCATGCCATCCCAGACATGTAATTCTTTACTTTCCTTCTTTAAGCTTTTTCATCTTTGTTGGTCAATTGAATGCAAGTGAATGATAGCCAAAACTTTGAAGCTCCTTAAAGCATAAATGCAGCATAAAGTAATCCATACGACTCTAGTGGTTAAATCCATGTCTTCAGTAGCGATATGATAGGTTGGGTGAGAAACAGATCAATATTTAAGTCATTTTAAATATAAATGACCACTCTCATTTTCACTTGCACATTATTTTTTGTTTTTGGATATTCGTATTCTTTGTGCATATTGCCACCTCATAGGCAGGAAGGAGAATTTATAGACATTTAAAGGACATAAATATTGATCTGTTTCTCACCCACACCTATCATATTCGGAAGATATGGATTTAATCACTGCAAACGTATTTTACTTTTATGCCGACTTTTTATGCTTTTTGGCGCTTAAAATTTATGGCTACCATTCACTTCCATTGTATGGACCTACAGAGCATTTAGCAGATGAAAGAAAGTCATACATATCTGGGATGACTTGAGGGTGAGTAAATGATGAGAGATTTTTCATTTTTGGGTGAACTATCCCTTTAATTATTTTTGCAGTTGCATTTAATCTTGTCCAGAAGTTGCTTTTAGTATTAAAACGTGTCCAAATACATATAATCTAAAAGCTAATATCTAATATGTTTTTTAAAGCAAACAAACTTATTTTCCTGAAATGTTTTGCTTGAAAAGTGTGCTTGTTCTGTCGTTAAAATGAATGCCACTTGATTTAATATTTTATGTATGCCTAATACAATTATATTTATAAATTATTAAGTGTCTGAAGTGTCCAAATTCATTTGGTGACACCGTATTCACTGGAAACACAAGCTGATCATCTCTAAATGAAAACAGATAAAACATGTAAGGTTAAATAAGAGTATTCAATAAAATAGAGTCGAGGAGCCTACACGAAAACCCCTGGCAGTATAATTTAGAATGACACGTGACTGTTCCACCTAAAACATAGTTTTAACTACAATACAATCTTTTTTCTAAATGATTCATAATAATAGCCTATTAGCAGTTATGACAATTCTGGGCTCTTGTTTGAATGGGCCTAGTTTGCATATCCTTGACTTCCACTCAAACCGTTCGACAAATTTAAAATCTGAGGTAATAATAAAAAATTTAAAAAAAAAACCGCGCGACGCGCATGCGTACATACAAAAACATTGAAAATGCGCACATAAGGCGTAAACGGCACCAAATGTCCAAAAATACCGTCTTAGTTAGCTCTGCATGTATTGAGATAGCCGAGGAATCATCTGCGAAATCATCAAATATCAATCTGACAGATGTTCATGCAGCCCAACAACTCAGCAATTAAATAATGTTTCTCTGAAACTGAAAATGAGAGATTGTAGCCTATCAATTTCAATTATTTTGAACAAATAGGCTACGAATAAAAATGTCAAGCGTATTAAATTTGACTGTAATAGGCAGTCGTCTTCTCACGAACAACATGTTAAACCCGACACATTGAAAATTAAACAAAAGTTTAACTGAGGCTGATTTTTGAACAATTAAAATAATGCAACTGTTTCAACGATTAGAAATATGTTGGCAGGTATTTTAGTATAGCTAATGATACTCTTAATAATAACACTTACTTGTCTTGCATGCTGGTTCCGAGAGTTTGGGTTCACTTTGCTCGTCGTCGATCGGACGGAGCACGTTGTACGATGGACACTTTTTACTCTTCACCAAAAACGATCGTGGCATGATGATCCTGTAAAAACACCGTTTTGTAGGCTGTGAAGCTTCTTTCTTTTTTATTGGTGTTGTGATCTATAAATAAACAAGCGTGTCCACAACAATGATACAACAATACTTAAATTGACCCGGCTAATTACAAATGCCTAATTAACCGTAAAAAAAAAGAAAAAAAAAAAAGAAAAGAAAACTATATATACCTGTTTAATGTTTAAAAGCAACCTGCTCTAAGCTCCAGCAATAAGACAAATTTCTATTCAATATATAAATAATTAATTAGAGCATTCAATATGTAAACAAATAACACTTCAAACAACAATACTCTGCTTATAGCCGAGGAATTGTTTGTGCCTAATTTTTGCTTTTGCTATTGATGTTTGGGCAAGTTTCAGTCAAACCTTTTCCCTGGTGTGAGACACATCTTTCATAACATATGTTAGTTAGCCTATTTTAAATATAGCCTATAATTGCTAGTCATTTAAAATGATTTAACAAATATTTCTTTGATTTGAAATTAAGCAACATCTACAGTAACAATTCTGATACTTTGCACTTTTGAAAGTTGAATAATGTTCAAAACAAAGCTTACGTTTTATATCCATTAATTTTGCAAACTTTGTTTTCTATGGAAATGACTTTACCTGCAATTGTGTTTAAATCCTTATGTTTAATTACTTGGTTCTGCGTAAATAAATTACAGAAATAATAAAAAATAAAAAACTGCTGGAAAATCCGTTGTGATGTTTAGAAACTTAAGCACTTCAAAATACTGTTGCGTTGGGTTTTTCAGCTCCCCTCCCTGATTTTCAATCCGATAATTTTGCGCTTGAATCTGACTGTGCTTTCAGCCAATGAGATGCAACAAACAGGTGCAACGTTTGCCTACAAAACTTAACTTAAAGAGCCAGGTTGAGAGGCACTGTTTGCCGTAATGGCTCTAGTTTAAGCTAAAATAAATAAATAAATAGGCTACTGGTTATTATTTTCAAATGACAATTATAAATGTTTATTATTATTATTATAATATATTACATATTTACTATACATTTATGCTGCGTAATAAAAATTGGAAATATTCAAAAGGTTAATTGTCAACAGAGCAATATGTTAAAGGGGACATTTATCCATTAATTTTAAAAAAAAAATCAACAGATGCTGAAATGACCAGTTTATCATCATTGTAGGTCATCTGTTGACTTACCTCCTGTAGAACAGCTAGTGGGCTTAAGACGATCAGTGGGATAAACCAGCAAGAAACCTTGCATGCTTGAAAGTACCCCTTTAAAAATACACACCAAACCTGTAATGTTGGTACCTCTGAATGTTTGCTTAGTGTTATTTGCACAGTTGTTTTTTGATTGCAGCCTTTAGGCGATTTTTTAATTATTTATATATATTTTTTTAGATCTTTGGTTATTAAAAGCACCATTAGACAATGTGTTACGTTTAAACACTGGACGTTTTAAGATTCCTAAATGTTTACATGTAAAAATGTAAATAAATGTAAATCTAAAGACTACAGTAAAAGTGTTGCCCTGCTTGCATGTTGCTCCACTTAACAATGTGAATGTAAAGATTTACTGGCGATCAGCGCAGTTGCATTTGGCAAACAAACGATAGAGTATTTACGCCACCCTGTGGATTACTGTTGAACTACAGCGCACTTAAACATTAAGTGGCCTGGGCTGCAAGGTCTGGCGGCTAATCAACTTTAAAAACATACGCTTATATAAACATACGTTTATATACGCTTGAGTATGTGGCCCCCACAGCTGTCAGCGTATAGAAGGCCCCTTCAAATAACTGATAAAAGATAACTGGGCTTAGGTGGTTGGGAAAAAGAAGATATTGATATTATATTTTGTGTGGTACAAAAGTAGGCTACTGACCTAGAAATGTAAAGTTTGTCGATACAAACTATAATGTTGCTTTGACAAAACCTTGTCTGAAAGTTTAAAATAGTTTTAAATGCTTGAAGTTAGACATTTTCACAGGTCTTACACTAAGAGAAAGAACGAAAGAAAGCATCTTATAGCAGATTAAAGGGCTTTGTAAGCTTTGACCGCTGAAGTTTTGAATCACGAACATTCAAAAACAGACTCTTAGGTCATTTAAACATTCTGTTAATATGTCTAGGGTCTAGGGCTAGTCTAGGGTATTTTGGCTTGCATGATGCCTTCACAGGGCTAATAATAATGGAAGCCAAGCTGTAGGGTCATTGCAAACAGAATTTACAATAAAATGAACAAATTACCACTATTTTTGAGCCCCACACCTTCCAGCCCTTCGAAGTTCTCAAAGTGGAGAGTAAAGTCTTTGATAGAAATAGTGTGTAGGGAATTTCACTTCTGAATGGAACGCACCCCATCATTCAGATGAGTTAGAAAAGATACAGCAGCGTGAGCCAGAACTGCCTAAACTCTTTTTTTATTCTATCTGAAATCCTAAACTTCAGATAGAATAAAGTTTTGTATTCAGTCACTCAAGCCCACAGCCCTGATTGTCATCTCTTTTTAACTTCACCAGACATATCATCTGTTTTCTCTTGGACCGAATGGTTGCTTTTTTGATCCTGATATTTTACTTCTGCCCAGGGCCCTTAGTTATAATTATCTTGTCATCTTGTTTATATAAACATCTTCTGTTCAGAGCTGCGTCCATCTCAATCATGCTTAAACTGATTTAATTATTAATGATAATGTTTGGACAGTCATCAGTCCACTTAAAATTGTGAATTCTGTAATAGAATATAATTAACTAGGATTTCATAACATATTTTGAAAAAGAGGATCTGATAGGACAAACTGAATGATGTAATATTCAAAGCGTTCAGCTTGTTCTTTGCAAGCAGAGTGGCACAGAGGATGCGTGCTGGGGCCATAACCCAAAGGTTGATGGATTGAAACCATCCTTTGCTAGCTTCATTCTTGATAATGGTTGTCTAGTCATTTATATGTGCCAATCTGAAGGTTGCTGGTTCAAGCTCTGCATATTCATTCAGTTGTTAAAGACTGTCAGTAACTTTGGATAATACATTTGACAACTGAACAAAAACTCATGAAGAATGCATGAACAGAGAGCTTTAGATATAGATTGATACAGTACTTTATGAATCCCATGAGGAAAATTGCAATGCAACAGCAGCCAGACACAAGTAACACTGAGAACAGTAGGCTATGTATTACAAAAACACAACAAATAGGCTACACAACATATTGTATAGATGTAGACAAGACACACTACACAATTTACAAAATATAGACAAAGTTAACAAAAATAGACCTACAAACATAATCAGTATGTAGACAGTATGAAAACCAGAAGTGGATTCACAAAATATTCATCATTTTTATTTTCCTTTTATGGAAATGCAGATGAAAACGGATATGTCTGGTGAAGTTAAAAAGAGATGACAATCAGGGCTGTGAGCTTGAGTGACTGAATACAAAACTTTATTCTATCTGAAGTTTAGGATTTGGTGGCTGGGCAGCTGTCAATTCAGAAGGAAAAAAAAGGTCCAGCACCAATACTGGAAATCATCCATTCTCAAGGGCTTTTGGAACACGAGTTTTGGATCCACCGAGGCTTCCGAGGGATCTAAAGGCAATTTATGCAGTATCATATAATTTTTTTTTATATATATATAAAAATTATATATATCTTATCTGGTCAAATTAAAATATATGTATTTTTGTGCTTCCACAAGAATCTTAATGCACACAGTACCAAAGCACACATGCAGAGGCCTGCTAATGCTATCATCCTAGATTTTAACAAGAAATAGGCTACATATTTTGGTCTTTTTTTTAATGGGCAATATTTGCCCTCAAAAAGAGGCATTTTACCTTTAATGTAAGTGTTATTTCCTAATTGCTTATGCCTCAAACGTATAAAAAATGGCTATTATTCCCCACAAACTTTGCTTTTGTGACCAGGACAGTGATATTTTGAAATGTACCTATTTCCAATGAGAAAACGGGCGGATCTGTGTCTTTTTGTTCACATAAAGTCAGAAAAAACAACACATGATTCCAAATTAACATGTATGAAAACAATACAAAAATGACTTCAAAAGATTTAGAAGTGAGTCGCTTTTTTCCGAAATGTATGATTATACTGTAAATCACTTTCACGAATCAGCCCCCAAATGTACTCATCATACTTCAAGGCATCCAGCAAGGTGCTGATGCTGTTCTTGATCCTCTTGAGCTAGGGGAAGAGACGGGTACTTCTTACCATTATGGAGCAGCACAGCTTTGAGGCTCCTGAATGAGCAGAGGCGCCACTCATTCTGGTTACAGGCGATTCCGATTGCCTCGAACAGACTAGTCACATTGTGGCCAAGGCAGAGCCTGTCTTGATGGGTAAAGAAGCTGGAAAAATGTTGGTGACGCTTCCTCTGATCTGCGACTTGCACACTTTCATCCAACAACTTCCACTGGTTAAGCCTAGATGTCAAAAGCTCGGCATTGGACTTGGTGAGACCAAGATCTCCAAATCGTTGAGGTCTTTTTGGTTGGGGTAGTATGGGTTTCCTCTCCTCAGCTTCACCTCTGAAATTGTCATCTGGATCTGCAACTTCTTCCTTGCACTCTGACTTGCTGCTCTCTTCTAAAGATGGCTGCTCTCTCTCTGGAGGAGTGGATACGGAGCTCATGGCGATGGATGAAGGAAGGTCCGTATACGTGATAGAAGGTGCATTCTTGCCAGTCCAATGTTTGGAAGGGTCCACCATGCACAAGTAGCAGTTGCTTGAGTGGTCAGTGGGTTCCTGCAAAATTCTTGGTATAGCGAACTTCATGGCTCTCGTTTCTCCTCTGTACCATCCTACAAAAATACATTTATTTCACACATGACTACTGTGTAAGAGATTCTAATTTTTCATATATATTTTTCCATAACATTGAAAATAAAAAACTTTTCCAATTTTAAAAATCAACAAATTGTATAACGTAATTTTTTGCAGTGCTCGCAGGTGAAATGAGGTGCCCAGGGTTTGTCTCGATCCCAGACAGGCATGCCGAAATATGCCTCGTAGGCCTCACACATCTTAGCAGATGCTTCCACGTAGTTCTTTTTCACTATTGTCTTGATAAACTGGCCGCAGACATTGCAAAATGCGTCTGCCGGATGCTTGCAGCCTCTTGATGTCATCTCAGAAAAATGCAGATATGTATCCACTAGAACTAAACTGAAATGGTGGGCTTAAGGCCCCTGTATTTATACTACTATTTATATTACTGGAAAGTTCTAGAAGTTACACCAAGTTTACTCAGCACTAAATATATCTGGGATGTTCTGGAAAATATGTACATTTCAAAATATCACTGTCCTGGTCACAAAAGCAAAGTCTGAGGGGAATAATGGACATTTTCTATACTTTTGAGGCATAAGCAATTAGGAAATACTTACTATCCAGGAACAAAAAAACAAAACAAAAACAACTGCATTTTTTTACACGGTGTTATTAGCAGCTTTTCTTGGTCAGATTCAGCTGCTGCGCTCACCACCTGAGTCACGCGAAAACCGCATAACAGCGCACTGCATCCCTCCACCCTTCAGAAAAACAATCCAGGCCCTAACTGCAGGATCACTCCAAAACTTTCAAACGTGAGCCCAGCTCACTACAGAGTTCATAATATTCATAACGTATGATTGCAGTGCATTTTAAAACTATTTACGTCAAAATACGAAAGTCCTATTAAAAGATACAGACGTGTTTATTAGCGTTGAGGGATTATTTCTCCTGCAGAGCAGCGGAGGGTGACAGCGGAGGGAGGAGTTGTGAGGTGTTCAAGATGGCGGCGCCCTGCGGAGTGCAGTTGCTTTAACAGGTAAACAGCTTTGTTAAACTATGCATTTTGGCAAGTTGTTTTTCCCGCATCATGTCCAGCGACAGTCGTAATGTTAGATGTCTTCGTCTCTCATTTTTTATGTGCTTTAAAGAGTCTGTCAGACCGCATTTTATTTGCTATGAGCTTTTCGATAATAAGACTCTCTTGCCTGGGACTGTCAGTGAAATAATGGTCCTCATTGATTGATACAGTTTCAAAATGAATCTCAACAAATCTGCGCATGCATATGTACGAGTTTATGGAGGAAGGTGAAATGCATGTGGAAGTATTTTATTTTGTTGGCGCATTTTTTAGAGAGAGTCCCGCAGATTCTGGCCATTGTTCTCGCGAGCTGTTTACGCAAGTGGTCATTTCAACACAGAGAGCTGCTGTCAGTGCGTTTAGCCTCAACCACAAAATCTAGCTGCAAGGAAATGCGTGCATAATTATTTTGGACCATGCACACGTTAAAGTAAATGCACGTTTACTGGATTTTGCTGTCTTGCTGTGAGGTTTGAACAGAAAACATTTATCTGGTTTCTTGCAGTCTAATTTTGAGATCTAATGTTTTACATTGTTTGGCTTTATGACACACAATATTGTAATACACAAAACCAATCGTTAAGTTAAGTGAAATGATTGACTGACTGATAATTTGACATATTCCATTTTAAAAATTGTTATTTAGGTTTCAGGCTGGATTGAAAAAGAGCATTTTTAACCCACACCCAGTTTAAATGCATGGGCAATTTTATTTAACTTATTATTTAAGTTAAATTGTATTTAACTTTTTTAGCAGGCCAAAGCAGAGATGGTGGTCATCACAAGAGTGACATCTCACATCTTCTGTTTGTTTACACACAGAAAGGCATGCATTTCTCCCAGTCAGTAGCAGCAGTTGCGCTTGTACCACTTTTAAAACGTGGCACACATTGCCTGTAATTCTTCAAAATTATCAAAGATGTCCATCTATTGCATGTTTACAAAAGACTAACAATTGAAAATAGCACAGATGGTTGCAAAAATGATCCAGGGTGCTTTCAAAACCACAAGAAACAGGGCAGCTGAATGAAACACAATAGAGGTATCCTTTTTAGAGTTATAACTTGACATTGCATCTTTTAAAGCGGTGGTAGATGAATTATAATGGTCAAAGCTGTTCATGTTGTGTAAAAAACATTTAAATCCAGATGTCCTGTGTAAGTCCCTTTTGGTGTAGATAGTTTTGCTGAAGAGGCAGTCATATGCAGATGCATTTGGTCCTTGTGATGTCACAAGTTCCACAGATTTCATACAAGCCATTTCTGGAGCTTGGTTTAAATAAATTGAATTTTTCTAGTAAGGATGATGTTTTCAGTTTTGAAACTTACAGTATATTTTTTTTTATAGTACAATGACCTCTTGTATGTCAAAAGATCAAGGGAAATTTTATTCCTCATGTCATGTCCCTTTTAATGCACATTCATTGTCCTTGTAGCATATAGTTTATTGTTATTAGACCATTGAGACATTTCACTGGTCTCATTATGAATTTTTATAGTGTGCGTTATAATTCTATAAAAACTTGTGCACAGCAATATTTTTCTCACTCTGAACTGGGAAATTAACTGGCTGAAACTGCAAAAATGTTCAAAAATAAATATTTCATCATGTTTGGTATTTCTGGACAAGAATGAATGTCAGCCCTCAAATGTCTCTTGCAGTGGTGCCTGGAGACCTTTTTGACGGGCACCCCAGGGACCCCTCCAGGCTGGACAGGACACAGGTCGCTGTGAGAGTGACGTCTGAGAGCCCTTCCCCTCTCCTTTGTCTGTTTCAGAGAAGCCCGCCTCTGAATCATCCTGAGCTGTCTGTACCATCATGTCAAGGGAACAGCTGAACGTGGGGGACCTGCTCCCTCTACTGGAGACCTCTGACCTCCGCCAGTTGGATGAGATCAAGGGCCTTATCAATGAACACCTCAATACAGGTCCCCATGAAATAGGGCTGCATGATTATGATGAAAATCATAATTGCAGATTATTTTCTTTGATATTGTAATTCTAATAACGATTATTTTGATGAATAGAATTTACATTAAAATACTTTTGTTTGAGGTAACTGCATGCCATATTCTTTATATGGGATATGAATCAAAATGAGCTGAGAGCTGTGTTCCTGGTTTGCATTTTTATTTTAATTGCATGAAAAAAAGGAGTTATTCACCTTTTGAATAAAGTCATACACAGTCCTATTTTGATGGTGAGCATTACTAATATGTCTTTAGACTAACTTAAACGCCTTTGATTTGCCTTTGCACTCATGCACACAACAACAGCCCAAAAGGTATGTTGTAAATAAAGAATTTTGGTGCAATGGGAGCACATCTACATAAATGTAATGCTGTAATTGATAACTTGATTATATAATTGCGACAGCTGTAATTGTAATCTCAATTAATTGTGCAGCCCTTCCATGAAATATCCTATCCTATATCAAACTTAAAGATGAAGTGTGATTTTATTATTATTTTTTTAATCTATTTATTTCTGTCCCAGCTTAAAGAGACAGTTTACCCAAAAATGATAATTCTGTCATTATTCACCCTCATGACTCTTTCTTCTGTAGAACACAATAGGATATGTAAGGCAGTATGATGATCAGTATGATGCTTCCATATTATGAAACTGAATGGTAACTGTAGCTGACATTTAGCCTAACATCTACTTTTGTGTTCCACTGAAAAACAATCAAAGTTAATATCGAAGTTAAATGTTTTTTGATGATGCTAGTGGTGCAGAAATGACACACTTAAGGAGTAGTTCACCCCTAAAATGAAAATTCCCTAATTTACTCACCCTCATGCAATCCCAGATGTGAATGACTTTCTTCTGCAGAACTCAAATTAAGATTTTCAGAAGAATTTCTTAGCTCCATGTCCATACAATGCAAGTGAATGGGTACTACAAGTTTAAATGCACATAAAGGGAGCATAAAAGTAATCCATAAGACTCAAGTTGTTAAATCTATTTCTTCAGAAGTGATATGATAAGTGTGGGTGAGGAAAAAGATCAATATTTAAGGCTTTATTTTTTTAACTATAAATTCTCCCTGCCCAGTAGGTGGCGATATGCAAGAAGAATACAACTCACCAAAAACAAAAGAAGTATGTTCAAGTGGAGATTGATGGACTTAAATATTGATCTGTTTCTCACCCACACCTATCATATCTCTTCTGAAGATATGGATTTAACACCTGTAGTCGTATGAATTATTTTTATGTGCGTTTTGGAGCTTCAATATTTTGGTACCCATTCACTTGCATTGTATGAACCTACAGAGCTGAGATATTCTTTTAAAAATCTTTGTTGTGTTCTGCAGAATAGAGACAGTCATACACATCCTGGATGACATGAGGGTGAGTAAATTATAAGAAATTTTTCATTTTTGGGAATAGTATTCCTTTAGACTATTGCTTGTTGTTAAGGTCTGTAAGTGGGTACCCTTTGGGAACTTTTTCATTATTTGAGTATTTTGTCAAAATAACTGACAACATTTCTCCCTTCATGAGTAACTCCCTGCTGTCTTTTATTGTATGATTGACAGTTGTTGTCGATTGTTTTGCAGATCGGGGGTCCATGCTGCTGAATGGTTTGGTGGATTATTTCCTGGAGACCAACTCCGCCCAGGCTGTGCATATCCTGTCCTCAGTGAGGGAGCCGCACGATAAGGTGACTGACCGCAATTTAGTTTCTTGCACAGTCTTGAATTGCTAGATTGCAGAGAAGGATTTTCAGGGAGGTGCACAAGGGAAATCAAGAAAAAAAAATAAAAACCTTTTGGCGGTATTTGGGAAAACTGTTTGGAAACAAACAGTCATTATTTTTCAATTCAATTTGGAGCTGGAAGTGGCATCCATTTTTAATGAGGTCCACCCAAATGTAATTTCCTGGCTACGCCGTTGGTCCACAGTCCAACGGAAAGTAAACACCTGTGAAAATTTAACAAATATTAAAGGAACCATTCATTTAAACAGTCATTTAAACTCCTCCACATCTATATAAATAATCAGAGCTCTTAAGTCAGAGAAGTGTCCATTTTCTTCCCTCAATATTTAATAACAATACATGTCTAGGGTAAAGATAAACTTTGTAAAGTGCTATTAGTAAGGCCTGTTTGAAAGTAACTGTCAATTTCTTCTTCCTCAGCACCTTTTTGATAAAATGAATGAATGCATGGCTAAAGCCCCCTGTCGCCTACCCACTCTCACTCTACTGGGGCACGTTGTCCGTAAGCAGCCGTCTTGGATCCACAAGATTGTTCGCTATCCGCTGTTGCTCTCTCTCCTCAAATGCCTCAAGGTATGTTGATGAAATGTTATCCTGTGAAAGGTCCCACAAGCTTTAAAGGCATGTCCCAAGGGTATTCCTGTGTTTCCTGTGTGTTACAGACAGACACAGATGTCGTGGTTTTGATAACTGGAGTCCTGGTGCTCATCACTCTGTTACCCATTATCCCTCAAATTGGAAAGCAGCATCTCTATGAGTTCTTTGACATATTTGGTCGTCTGGCCTCCTGGAACCTGAGAAACCTGGGTGAGAAGTTAGGACAGTTCTTCATAGCTGCTATCCTCAGATTTCACATAGTCATGGGAAAACCTGGAAATATTAGGGAATTTTGAAATGGTAAATTCCATGGCTGGAAAGTCATGGAAATAAATCGAACCTTAAAAGTTAAGTGAATATAAATGTTTCTATCCTTGCTCTTAGATGTTTGCATTAAATATTTAAAGAATTTGTACGTGCTTGTGCATAGTAATAATTACATTTCACAACATGTTTTATTGGAGACATTTGTACACAAGTATAATTGTCTAAATGTATCAATTCCAGTGAAGGGTAACTAAAATACAATACAATCTATACATAAAAAAAAAAAATAATTATCCATTAACCACAAACAACTGGGAAGGTAATGGAAATTGATTTCCATTACCTTCCATGGAAGTTGTGGGAATCCTGTAACCATTTATGCTGTGTATGGAATGTTTTAATTCATTTGGGGCGTTGGTTTTATTATTATTAAGGCTGTCAATCGGTTAATTTTTAATCGATTTAATTACATGATATGCAGATTAATTAATTTAATAAATCACAATTAATTGCATATATACATATTTGCTGAGAAAGCCACTCAAATAGCAATATTTCAATAATGATTAAATAATTATATATATTATAAATATTATAATTCAGATCATTAAAATGCATTACATTTTTGTGGCAGACGAGTAAAGCATTGATAAGACAATACAAAAAGTGGCTTTAAAAAGCAAAATATTGATTGTTTCCATATTATTGAACATAAACCTATAATTGGCCTACAGTCCGCAGCAATTAAGTTTGAAATTTGTCAGTCTGTCCGAAAGAGAGGTATTATTAGGGCTTCTCTAAGGATGCATAAATGTACAGTCAAACGGACCCTTTGTGGAGCGACTTGCTCTCCGTCCAGCTGTATTTGAATGCAAGTACGCATGCTCATCTTGTGCTATCACTAGTTTCATGTCAGATTCTGGTTTGTTGTGTGTATAGCTGCGCATTGCCTATACAGCTGGAGTTTTGCTTACTGTCCCCTGCTGAAAATAGGTTGTACAACAAGCTTGAATTGCTCAGATGATTTATTATATTTTTATGTAATTATTCTGAATTAACTTGTTAAATTGACAACCCTAATTATTATTCACTAAAAGCATCTGCACTTGTTTAGACATCCATAGAGCTCAGAAATTTGGTAACAGGCTCCCTTAAAGCAACAAACAAAATGCACTCACAAACAGTAACCAGTGATGTATCTCCGTTAACTTCAGGTCACGTACCAGAGGTTTATCTCATCCACCTCCATGCCAGCGTCTATTCACTGTTCCATCGGCTCTATGGTATGTATCCCTGCAACTTTGTGTCCTACCTGCGCTCCCACTACAGCATGAAGGAGAACATGGACACCTTCGAGGAGGTGGTCAAGGTGAGCTCTCACTTTCATGCAGTTGGTTTCATAGAATATAACAGCTCAATGTAAAGTTCTATGTAAAAAATTTTTTTTTAAATAAAATGGAAAATCTGTAATGATTCTTCAATTTAGTCAAAGTATAGGTTTTATTTATGTTAAGAAAATAGCCCATAGTGTTTAAAATTAGATTATATCAGTTGATGGTGTTTTTAATTTCTACTAACAATGGTGTTTATGGTGTATTTTTATACTCAATTAGATGAATATTGAAGTCATGAATACACAATTGTTTTTGTTTCAGCCAATGCTTGAGCATGTCAGAATACACCCAGAGTTAGTGACTGGAACGAAGGACCATGAGCTTGATCCCAGCAGGTGAGCCGTCGCACTGACCTCTGCCTCATTTAAATGTTTTAACTAAGAAAATCATAGCCATGCCACTCTTTTGTCTTTTTTTATTTTTTTGCACAGGTGGAAGAGATTTGAGATCCATGACATTGTTATTGAGTGTGCCAAAGTCTCTCTGGACCCAAAGGAGGCGTCCTGTGAAGAGGGCTATGCCACCATGCCTGAGCATTTTTGTGCCCATTTACAGCAACGTCCAGCTGATTGCACTGCCAGCCCTTACGGGGACTTCCACAGCAGCTATGGTAACAATAACCTCATCAACTCAAACTTGTCAGAATGAAATACCCTTCTTACAATTTTTGGGTGGTGTAGCCTAGTCATAAAATGTCTTGTAGATTGTAAGATTTGCATGGGCCGATCCATTAAATATGACCATTGTAATAACCATTGTGCCCTTGAGCAGGGTTACCCCTTGGAGACTGTACTCATAATAAATGTACAGTAAATCATGTTGTATTGAAATGTCAGCTAAATGACAAATTTGTTATTAGTAGATAATTATGTATGTGTGTGTGTGTGTATATATATATATATATATATATATATATATATATATATATAAAAACGTGTTTAAAAAAAGTTAATGCATTTTAACATGACCATATTTAAATCGACAATGATGACTAACCAATTTCTTGCAAGTTCTTTGAGACAAAATATAAAGTAAATATATATATATATATATATATATATATATATATTAAAACAATTAAAATATGGTACATGATCCATTCCAACAAACATAAAAAAACAAAGTCATATATATATATATATATATATGACTGTTTTTTTATGTTTGTTGGAATGGATCATGTACCATATTTTAATTGTTTTAATCACAGAAAATTATGCGGTGAATTAGTTAAAAGTTTTAATCGATTCACAGCCCTAATATACATACACCGATTAGCCACAACATTTAAACCACCTGCTTAATATTGTGTAGGTCCCCCTCGTTCCACCAAAACAGCGCCAACCCGCATATCAGAATAGCAATTGTACAGAGCAGTTATCCGAGTAACCGTAGACTTTGTCAGTTGGAACCAGTCTGGCCATTCTCTGTTGACCTCTCTCAGGCTCTAGAATTTACTCTGAATGGTGCCAAAAACAAAACACATCCAGTGAGTGGCAGTTCTGTGGACAGAAACTCCTTGTTGATGAGAAAGGACAACAGATTAGACACAATTTTTCTATTCCTTGCAGGAAGTTCTTCCTCGACTCATTTCTCCACCCCTCGTCAGCCTGTCGTCCCTCCCTTGGCCTTGCCCTCTTTCTCAGGGACTCAGCCCCCCTATCGCAGCCCCATTGGAACCCGTCAGGTAAGTCTTCGGCAAACAGTTACCCTAAGAATAAAATACTTTTTCTATTCAGTCGTCATTGAGAAATTTACCACAATTGTAGAACTTACTTTAAAGGTGCAGTGTACAAACACTTTTTGTTTTTTATGTTTTGTCTTTTAACTGCCAAACATAGCAATATTGCCCTATTACCGATATGTTGAGTTTTGGGTGGGTATACGTTTTTGTCTCACCAATGGAAGATAAAGGGAGAGTTTTGATTAATAATGAGATTAATAATAAATAATGAGAGTCATTATTGTTACACTTCCATTTTATGGTGCAGAAATTACACATTGCACCTTAAAATAGTTATATTTGTGATCAGGCCACAGTGTTTTAAAAGTAACAGAAAAAATTATCTCAACACAGTTCCCCTCTGCAAAGGGTGAAACTAATGAATCAGTGCTCTGCATATACAGTAAACTGATCTGGGTTGGCAAACTTGCTTGCACACAGCTTCAATGAAGGAATCAGTGTCTGCCTTCCTCCACCCTTGTTTGTCAGCTGTTGTCTATAATTCACCCATCCCTGAAGCCTGCCCTACCCTTTCCACACCAGAGCACCCCTCCTTCTCCATCCATGAATCATCTCCTTGTTCTCCAGGCAGGCTGAGGAGCAGAGAGGGAAAGAAGAGGGATTGAGTGTTGAGTCATTCCAGTGGGTGTACCAGGCTTTAAAAAGAGAAAAACATGCTATCCTTAGCAGATGCAGAAACGGTCGCCCTGGCAACATGAATGACGCTGGAGCACTTTTTCTCGGGTGTTACCTCCCACTGTTAGAACCTTTATTCTGCTGAACCAACCACAGGCAGAAAACAAGCTGTCAGAACTGTCCTTGTGTTCCAGTTTGGACTTTGTGGTCATGTGTTAGGGGTCTGATGGTTCAAATTCTTCATGGTTTGGTGTATATCACGGTTATGTGGTTGTGGTTTTGGTGCGGTTTGATAAATGCTTTGTATGTCATTGATAAAGGTGGACCGAATCAAAATTTTCAGTTTCAGACAACATTTTGACATTGTGATGGGCTTTAAGTGATCAAATTGTTGATATTTCTTTTTTAAAAAGCCCTTACAAGCACTACTCCATATGCTGCAGCATTTTGTGAAATGTAAACATTTATATTTTATTACAGTCTGTATAGTCTGTATATAAGTCAAGGGACTTATTGTTTGTTTGTTTTTAGAATTCCAGCTGTGAATTTAATGCCACATATGGTGTTAAGGATTCTCTCTGGAGCCCCTCCTCCCAGTGTGGCATGGCCACGCCCCCTTCCTCGCGTGGGATGTCACCGAACCCGGAACTGTCCCAGAGTGCCTCACACCTACCCAGTCGCCTCTACAGCACACCTGGTAACTGTACTGACTTGCACTTTAGTAATTAATTCACAGTTGAAGCTGCATTTAGGAAAATGACAAGTACTGTATGACGTGTAGTTAATTGTGCTGAAGGTAATTTAAAGGTGCTGTAAGCAATTTTAGCATTCTTTCACAAGCCGTTGAATTAGCCACGCCCCCTCATTCCAAAACACTGCCCTCCAAAGATAGTTTTGAGACCAAAAACGAGCAAAAGGTCAGCATTGTTTGTTCATGTGTCTGTCAAGTTCAACAGTGGCACAATAGCACCCTCAACTGACAATCATGATTAATCATAGCCTCAATTATCTGCTTCAAATACAACACAATGAGAACAAGCAAAATGATTGACAGGTGAAAAAGTCTACAGCTGTTATAGAGACCAGTGAGATATCTCAGGACACTTATTTCATTATTGTCTTTAAGGGAGTAGGACATTTTTTTGCATATTTTCCATGAAAAAATTGCTTACAGCACCTTTAAATTGCAGGTACACTACATTTAGGTCTCCATTTCCACAAGCACTAGCATGAATTTGGTGTTCTGGTGGCTCAATTCTCTTGTCATTTTTCCTGCAGCAGGCAGTAAGGGCACCCCGTCCTCCAGTACCCCTGCGGCCTCCTCACCTCCTCCCAGCCTCTCGGATGAGTTTCCCCCTGTGTCCCTGCCACGCAGGACCTCCAGCCCGCCATGCAAGGTACTCTCAGACAGAGGTTGAACTTTTGTGGTGATATCCCTTTAAGCATTTTAAAGGGATAGCTCACCCAAAAATGAAAATTCTGTTAGAATTTGCTCACCTGTATGGCTTTCTAATGTGGAACACAAAGAGGAGATTTTGGGCAGAATCAGGGTTCCCGTGGATCCTTAAAGTCTTAAAATGTCTTAAATTCAGTTTTCCAAAATTGAAGGTCGGAAAAAGTCTTGTATATCTTTAGTGATACAACAAAAGTCTTAATTATCATTTAAAGAGGTCTTAAATTATGAGGTGGAAAGACAGGACTTGTGAAATGACCTAATGTATCAAACTTCAAAAGAATACGATTTATTATATAAGTGCATGCGCTGCATCTTTCAAAGTTTAAACGTGGCACTGTTGTTTTTTCTCCAAGCACGTGAAGGCTTGTGAGTGATTCCAGCTGTTGTAGAGCAGTTCACAATAATTAGGCTATATTGGAAATTTATGACAAGCTATCACATATGATCAACACTACATCATCATCATCATCAATAGTTGAAGAAATATTACAATGTTTACTTTTAATTGTTTATATTGTAATATTCCCAACCCTGTTCCTGTAGGCCGCCAATCTGTACACATTTTTTATATCTTCCTAATCAAAAACATATGATTAATCTTATCAGCTCGTTAGTAGAGAATCAAAAGTACTGTACTGTACTGGTACATGTACTGGTACATAAACATATTTGAATGTGATATAAATGTGGAAAACTTTTTAAGCAACGTTAAGGCCATGTCGAATATGTGCCCCTGCCTGTTTAAGTAAGAGTCTGTGATACATGATTTTTTTGGAGATATGGTATTCTTTTTTTTGTTCAGGTCTTGAAAAAGGTCATAAAAAGTCTTGCAGTTGATTTTAAAACTCTGTAGCAACCCTGAAAATATAAGCCTCAATCATCATACTCTTTTATTGTGTGGTAAAAATAATGCAATGGAAATTAATGATGACTGAGGCTGTCATTCTTCTGTTTTTGGGTGAACTATCCCTTAAGTTAAAACTGCAGAACTGCTCTGAGTTCAGTGAAGTCTTTTGAGTAGTTTCATTATAAACTGTGCTTTAACTTATGTACTTCAACTTTTTAGGATGGTAGACCTTTGGACCACACCAAACCTGCCTTGGTCAGGCAGGAGCCAATCAGAGAACTTGAGAAAATTGGGCCTGAAACAATCAATCACAGAGGTAAGAAAGTGCTGTTTCAGTCCTTACTAATACACAAAATATTGTTTTAATACAACAACGGACTGACCTTAAAGTGGATATAGTATAATTCTTTCTGGATTACTTCATTCTGATTGGACAATCACGTTCATCAGTTAATATTTTTTATGTAGAATAATCCATAAACTGCATAATTGACTTTTGTCCAAGGCAGCCAAATTCTTACATTGCTAAGTATCACTCTGTAGTCTCTTTCTTCTCACATAATGTAATAATTTCAATAAAAATCTATTTCATGTCCATTTATTTGGTAAGTAGCAGTGTAATAAGTGGGGTAATGTACAGTCAGGGTAATACAAGAGGTTGTTTTGCAATAATGACTGGCTGACTGTACAAGATTCCTCATTATTGCGATATAACCGTGTAACGAGGTTCGTGGTTAGGGCAAAGAGGAAGGGTGAGCTGGCGAGTTCCAACATAAAAAGGTATTATATTTTTAACAGAAAACTTTTAAACACTCTTCTTTAACACATGCCACACAGGCTCAGCGAGTGTGTGTGTGCGGGTCTCTCTCTCCCTTCTACTGGCATCTGGCTCGCTTTTAACTCAGTCTCCACTCTCACTGCAATGACAAACAGCTGTTAGAGACAAACATTGACAGGTGATGATCCTTACTGTTCTCATCTCCCAATCTCCATTCTTAAGCCGGCGCTCAACCATGCCCCCACTACCACAAACCGCCTTCTGTGTGATACAAGACCTTTGTCACCTTGTCTGGGTTTATTTTGCGATTATGACCGGCTGATTGTGTACATTATCCCTTACTTAATGTTTGCCTGGTTTACAATCAAGAATACTGAGTAATGGTAAGTCTTTTTTGTTGCCTGACCCAGATGGCAGAAGTGACAACATGCCCATGACATTGACTGAGCTCTCTGTCTTCATGAAGGAACAAGAGCAAATGAGAATCGATAAGGAGCGGGAGGATGGTAGGAACGAAAACATCTCTTTCTTATTCAGCAGTCATTTATATCTCTGACAAGAGATCAATCAAAAGTTAATGCCATTTCATAGTTGCTTCATTCCAGTTGAGTTTTGTTTTTGCCCTGCAACTATACCCTTGTCCCATGCCCATATGTTTAACAAACAATGTAAAAAAAAAATTCCGTTTATTGGGCCACATTCATGAAACACAATCAGTATGTTTTTTTGTGTAAGTCATTCGTAAAGCTACTATTTTATGTAAAATATCAGATTCAGATATTTTTACATTTAAAAATTACATTTTTTAAATTTAAATTTACACCTTCCCCGAACAAAATGCAAATTGTGTGCAAGACACTCAAATGTTTTGTGTTCTTTCAGGCAATGATTTGTGTTCTTTTTTCTTTACATTTTGATAGAAGTGTAAAAATAAATCAATATATACAGTTGAAGGCAGAAGTTTACATACACAGGTTTTAGTCCTTATAACTCATTTGTAACCACTCCACAGTGTTTTGGCAAGTCGTTTAGGACATCTACATAATGCATGACACAAGTAATTTTCCCAACAATTGTTTACAGACAAATTGTTTCACTTTTAACTGACTAGATCACAATTTCAGAGGGTCAGAGGTTTTCAGACAAGTTAACTGTGCCTTTGAACAGCTTGGAAAATTCCAGAAAATGATGTCAAGCATTTAGACAATTAGCTTCTGATAGGAGGTGTACTGAATTGGAGGTGTACCTGTGGATGAATTTTAAGGCCTACCTTCAAACTCAGTGCCTCTTTGCTTGACATCATGGGAAAATCAAGAGAAATCATCCAAGACCTAAGAAAATAATTGTGGAACTCCACAAGTCTGGATAATCCTTGGGAGCAATTTCCAAATGCCTGAAGTTACCACGTTCATCTATACAAACAATAGTATGCAAGTATAAACACCATGGGACACGCAGCAATCAACAGAACCAGAGAAGGTTAATGGTGGTGGACATCCTCCTGCCAGCATGAACTGAATATATTTTACACTGAAGCTTTGTTAAACTATTTTTGTTGACTTCTTGTACTGTTTGTTTCACAAAAGAGCTTCAGATCACCCTAAAAGCATGCGATGACAGTAAGTTCCTCACTTTCTTTGAGACGCTATAGTCTGCTAAATTAAGATTTTACGATGTGATTGCACTTCATTCCTAAAAACTATTTCATTACATTTCCACAGATTTTAAAAGCAATTACTAGAAGTCTAGTGACTTAAATGGCATCTTCATGGCCGCGGATTATGATTATTGTGAATAAACGTGCACGTGTGCTCTATTTACTAATATTTGGAATTCAGGAAAACAATAACATTTTTGGATGTATGCAGTGTTTGTGAATCTGGAGGAAAGTTTTCAGGAAGGTCCAATTTACACGTAAATAAACTCCAAATTTACATATATATATATTTATAAAAGTTTCATGAATGAGGCCCAATAAGAGGAAATATTTGCCCCCTGGAATTAATTTTTGGGGGAATTTTTTCTGTCTTTTTAGATTGTCATGTCATTTAAATAAATTCTCAATTTGAATGAAGTCTGAAGCGTCATCACCCATTTTGTTCTATGTCATCCTCTCAGCTGCCATTACAGAGGAGCTTCTAAAGCTGACTGAGGACAAACAGGATTTAGTTCGTCTTCGTGGCTTTGACTCACCATTCTTCAGCACCACGGAGACCCTGACTGGAGCCCAGGAGAATATCTTACCCTCTATTTCCCTCATTGGCTCGATGAGAGACCCTCTCAATGCCATCTCCATGCCTGACAAGGCTGACGCCACACCCGGGGACAGAGGTAAAGTCAGCAGAGGCACATCCCAGGAGCATCCCTGGACCTTTCAACCAGTATTTACGCCCATTGAGCACTCAACACACAGTCACCTCAATCGAAGCCCCTCTGCACCCGATGACGAGGCCCAAAAATACGGCTTGTGGTCACCTAGCCCATGCAAACCACCATCCCTGCCGTATGAGGCTCTGTTTGACATGGCCCTGCCCAGAGCGGCCTCCCTGTTTGTCGGAAGGAAGACCTTAGAAATTGTGAGGTTTCAGAGAGGTGACGTGGGCAAGCAAATGGAGGGAGATGGTGTGGAGGGGGTCGTGTCTGCCTCCCCATTGGAGGTGCTGGATCGCCTCGTGCAGCAGGGCGGTGATGCCCATGATAAAGTGCTTAAGAGGTGAGGCTATTCCTGGACTGTAACATAAATAAGTGTTTGTGCTACGGAATAATATATTCAATTGTGCAATTTGTTATGAAGAAGTGTATTGTTACTTTTCTAAGAGAAAAACTAATGATTTTTGGACTGGTCAAACAATTAATAAATCCAATAAACTTACAATAAAGGAAGAACCTGATCATATCCAGTGACCAGAAGACTTGAAGAAACCACCCAGAAACAATCCAGAACACTCTAGCAAAACCCTAACAACGCCCTAAACACTCAGAAAATCAGCATCTGCATAGGAACTCCCTGGCAGCAACCCACAACACTCTAATATTGTGGTGATGAGCTTTGAACAGACAAGCACCACTCATATTTTCTATGTATTGTAGAAAGTAAAAATCTAGTTTACTTTTTCCAAACTAGACAACTTAAAGTTTCTGAAAGGAGGGCTACTGGTCTTGCTATGAGAACAGAACTGGGTAAGACTGGTTGTAGATTTGCCCTGACCCCGATAACTTGCTGTCACACAGCTGTCTACATTGTCTCGTCTCACATCCACTGCCATGCATATAAGTCAACAGCACAACAGCAGAGCCTGCGTTAAGAGTATAAAAGCAGAGCTTTGCTTCTCTCTCTCGTCCTCTCCTCCCTCCCCTACAGCATACACAGACTTTTATCAAGGACACAATTTAGTTGGGTTACTGGTCTTACAAAAATTTAGGTGTGCTTTGGCTCGGATCAGAGAGGATTCTGTCCGGAAAGGCTATCTCTTGCTAGAAAAGCTGTGCCCAAAATTATTGTCACTTTGCCACTGACCTTGTTGACCCTTTTTCCTTCCTTTCTCCCAACATTTCCACAATCTCTCTCAGATTACCCCTGCCAAGCAAGTCAGCTGATTGGACACACTTTGGAGGTAAACAACACTGCATGAGCACACATTTACTGCTTGGTGTATAGAAGTGCTTTCAGAGTAAAGAGAACTAGTGTTGAGGTGTAATTGGTGACTATAATGGGTTCAGGATGGGCAAGGAGGAGGCAGGAACTGGCAGAATAGGCAGCATAACTTTAATGACGTAAAAGAACTGAAAAGTAACATAAACGCATAGATGCATGTGCACACACACACAGCAGCCACATGTGTGTGTGTGTGTGTGTCTGTCTCTCTCTCTCTCTCGAACTGGTTCCCCCGGCTTGCCTTTATGCCTCTTCCAGGTGATTAGGTGACTCAGCGCCGGCCACCCACTTCTCCTCGTCCCACTCCTCCACCGTCCAATTCAGGACGGGGAAACCTCCGACATGACATCCTCCCCTCCCTTCCTGGAGCCGTGCATCTGCCGGCAGGTCTTCCCCATTTCTCTGGAGACCTAGGAGAGATGAGGGGAGGGAGAGGGAAAGGGAAAGGGCAAGGGGGAGGCGTGAACTGGCAGAACAGTAAACATAACTTTAATAAAGTAAAGTACTGAAACATAACAAAAACACATAGACGCGTGCACACACAGTTGCCGCGTGTGTCTCTCTCTCTCTCAAACTGGTGCCCTGGCTCATCTTTATCCCCCTCCCGGCGGATTAGGTGACTCTGTGCCGGCCATGCACCCTCACTGCCTGGCCATGCCCTCTTCCTTGTCACAGTGACCAATGACCGAACTTTTAAAGAATAACTAACAATTTTTTTCTCACAAAGTTTCACACCTAAAGAAATGAATAGTTCTTTTGACAATGATGTTTAAAATGTACACTCACATGAGATGAAGACTCTTGTCATATGAGTGGCTAAGAAAAAGGACGAATTTATTTGTGATTACATCCTGAGTAAAGCTGCATTTTGGTTAATCTGGCCATTGATGATATTTGGTTGGACTATAACTTTCTGTCTTTCTCTTTCTCCATTTTTTTGTCCCCTTATTCTCTATTCTTTCATCCTTTACTTGCTTCTTCCTTCCAATCTTTCCATCGTTATTTACTTGCACCTTCCTTCCTTACTTGCTCCTTCCTTCCTTCCTTACTTCCTCCTTTACTTGCTTCTTCCTTCTTTCCTTCCTTTATTACTTGCTCCTTCCTTTCCTTCCTTTTTACTTGCTCCTTCCTTCCTTTCCTTCCTTTTTACTGGCTCCTTCCTTCCTTTTTACTCGCTCCTTTCTTCTTTCCTCCTTGCTCCTTTTTATCCTTCATTCTTTACTTCTTCCCTCCTTCCTTTACTTGCACCTTCCTCCTTTAATTGCTCCTTCCGTCCTTTTTTACTTGCTCCTTCCTTCCTTCATTCGTTCTTTCTTCTTTGCTTGCTCCCTCCCTTCCTTCCTTCTTTACTTGCTCCTTCCTTTCTTCTTTACTCACTGTTTTGTTTCTTCTTTACATACTCTTCCTTCATCCTGTACTTGCACCTTCCTTTTCTCACTTTTCTTGCTTCTTCCTTTACTTAATTTACTTGCACCTTCCTTCCTTCCATTACTTGCACGTTCCCCCTTCTTCCTTTCCTTTTACTTGCTCCTTCCTTTCTTTCATTCTTTCTTCATTCTTTTCTTTCTATCTTTTTCTGTTTTTCCTTCTGTTTTTCTTTCTGTTCCACACGTCCAGGTTCTGCTCCCTTGGATGAGCTGCACACACTGCGCAGTCAACTGCTGCTGCTGCACAACCAGCTCCTGTATGAGCGCTATAAGCGAGAGCAGCACGCCGTCCGTAACCGCCGCCTGCTTCGCCGCATCATCAATGCCACCGCACTTGATGAGCAGAATAACGCTATGGTAACTTCCCATAACTCTGCTCTAGTATATATAGCAAAGTTGTGTTGGCAAAAAAGAGGGCAGATAGAGGTTGGTAAAGCAGTCTTCTTTTATAAAGAAGAAGAGTACTTTTTGTAAATAAATATTTGTACTGGGCATTTCTTGAAACTGTTTATTACATGCTAGTTAATATATAATAGCAAATACTGTATATTAGCTTAACTTCTTAGCTTTTCCACTGCAACATCAGAAAACAATGTGAAATGGTAACCAGGAGAAACGCTAGCAGACGAAACCTTTGTTGATAACTAAAAGGTGACAGAGGGGAAGATCCCTCATTGAGTTCCATTAGAGTTGGTTGTATGTACACCTATCAGCCACAACATTAAAATCACTAGCTTAATATTTCATAGGTCCTCCTCATGCAGCCAAAACAGCACCAACCAGCATCTCAGAATAGCATGCTGAGATTATATTCTTCTCACCACAGTTGTACAGAGCGGTTATCTGAGTTACCGTAGACTTTGTTAGTTTGAACCAGTCTGGCCATTCTCTGTTGACCTCTCATCAATAAGGCATCTTTTTCCACAGAATTGCTGCTCACTGGATGTGTTTTGGTTTTGGCACCATTCAGAGTAAATTCTAGAGACTGATGTGTGTGAAATTCAGTGCAGTAGTTACAGAAATACTCAAACCAGCCCATCTGGCACCAACAATCATGCCACGTTCCAAATCATTGACATGAAATTGTTTCCCCATTCTGATGGTTGTTGTGAACATTAACTGAAGCTCCTGAACCGAATCTGAATTATTTTATGCACTGCACTGCTGCCACACAATTGGCTTATTAGATAATCGCATGGATGATTGTTGGTGCCAGAATGGCTGGTTTGAGTATTTCTGTAACTGCCGATCTCCTGGGATTTTTACGCACAACAGTCTAGGATTTACTCTGCGGACAGAAATGCCTTGTTGATGAGAGAGGTCAATAGAGAACGGCCAGACTGGTTCGAACTGACAAAGTCTACGGTAACTCAGATAACTGCTCTGTACAATTGTGGTGAGAAGAATATCATCCCAGAATGCTATTCTGAGATGTGGATTGGCGCTGCTTTGGCGGCATGAGGAGGATCTGCACAATATTTGGCAGGTGGTTTTAATGTTGTGGCTGACCTTTGTATGTGTGTGTTTGTGCAGAAAGCCCAGCTGAACCTGCAGAATGTGGATGTCATGTCTCTGAGAGAGAGCCTGCAGGTGGAGCAACAGAGATACAGGCAGCTCTGGGATGACAGAGAGACTGTAGTTACACGACTGCATAGCCAGATACGCCAACTACAGCAGGCCAGAGATGACTACTACACCAAAAACCAGGAGTTACAGGTGATTCACACACAACTCTCTCATTGATTTACATAAACACACAATTTTGTTTATGTAATGGTTACCCTGAAGGAATGAATGAATGTTACATTTATATAGCATTTTTCTGACACTACACTCAAAGCTCTTACTGTCATAAAACCAAGGTTATTTTTTCTAAGGTTAGGTTTAGGGGTAAGGCTTAATGTAGTTTGTATGCCCATACTGTATGATTAGTATTTAAATATGAGTGCAAATAGTATCTATCATTATTTGCACCAGGGTTGGGATGCAAATAATAATTACCACTATTTGTACTGGGTATAAATTGCATATATCTTTATTTTCACCAGTGTCCACATAGCATCTGACACTACAGTATGTGCACCAGGGTGCAATTAATATCTTCCATTATTTGCACCGGGTTTGGGATGCAAATAACATCTGCCACTATTTGCACTGGGGTGTAAATAGCATATACCATTATTTGAACCAGGGTGTAAATTAAATGAAATAATATAGAGTCACATGCGCTGCGCACCACAGTATGAATAAGAGGAGCCTCTCTGCCCTGTCCTTCACACACACACAGGCACGCACACAACACACAAATGCAACACACTCTTCTAAAGCTTGATTTTCATGTAGTGTGTCAAATAGTATCCATTTACTGAGCCATAGATAGGTGTGTTGAGTGTATAAACCGCTGTGAACTCTCAAATTAACTCTTTCTCCATTGCAGCACAGAGATTTCAGCCTGCAAGTCACAGGAAGCATTATATAATGAAAACTTCACAAACAAGATGAACTTTGAAGATCTTTTAAAATGAAAGTCCTGCTGAAATGAGAGCTCTATTCAACTGATTGCGTGAAATTAAAGACATTACGACTGAAAAATATTACTACTGTTTAAAAGTGTAATATTCAAAGCAGTCACAATAATACTCATAGTAACAATAATATAATATTAAATGGATATTTTATTAGTATTATTATCTGTAAGCAACATCACATAACCAAGTGTACTGAATATCAGCATGTTGTGATTCAGCCATTGAAGGTTTTTCCTCAGGTTATCAGTTTGTTTTCATTTAATGTTTTCAATAATACTGTAACGCTATTCTAAAAAATGTATATTGATAATAAATATTATATTTTCATTTTATTAAAGCTGTACAGTATGTATTTGATTAAACACAATTTGATCATAACATTAAATTACAAAATTTCACATGGAATCCAGAAAAATCTGAAAGAAAATAAATTTCTTTATGCAGTTCTTTTAGACAAGTAATTTCATAAAAAATCAGAGTTAGTATCGAGCTAGAATCGATACTGAGGAACCAGGGCTGGTATCGTACCAAAGCCAAAATTTTGTTATCAGAGCAACCCTGCACCAAACACTATATTGACATTTAAAAAAGGGTAATTGTAAAAACTTTTTCGTTGGGTCTCAGGAACTTATTGAAAGATAACATCATAATAGATTGTAATGTAAAATAATGAGATATTTATAATGACAAAGCAGACTGCATATATACAAAATACACAGAAATATTTGTTCACACTTTAAATATATCTTATTTACATTTCTTAATTACATCTTATAAAAAGTATATTTCAGCATTTTCAAAGCTCTGATTTTTTTTTTTTCTTTTTCTTTTTTTAATAGTGGGCACGAATGTAATGTAATGGTGATTGAGAGATCAAAAGCCTATTGTATCATATTTGATACATGTAATTTCAACTGGCTTTTTTAATAAAATAATATACAACATTTTAACCAAGCACAATTACAAATTTTAAAATCTCAGTTACAATATAATAATTACTATTACTTTTACTTTATTAAAATAAGCTATTATTTATCCCAAAATAAGAGTCACTTTTCGTGCAAGTCCGAAGCTATTTAAATAGATTGATATAAACATTTAAACCAAATGTTTTCCATAAATAATCACTAGATGGTACCATAAACATGAAAATGACCATACATGTTTTGGCTTTTCAGCTTGAACAGAGAGTGAAACGGGATCTGTCAAACATTGTGCAATATATTTGATACATATGGCGTGGTAGGGTTAATTATTAATATTGCATGCAGAAAAGCGCACACACATTCCAATTTAAATGAATGTAAATGATTGTTTCTGAAGTCATGCAATTTTACACTTTTTGTTGTGTCTGCCACTTCAGAGTACAAAATTACTATAATATTTGAATATGCATCTGTGACCCTCCATTCAGAGTAAGCTACAAGAATACCAGAAGCAAATAGGCGAGATGGAGGCAGAACTTCAGAGGGCAAACAACAAGGTGTGCCACACAGGACACCTGCTGAACCAGCTCAATGCCAAAGTAAGGAAAAGTTACAGACTCCTAAAGCTCCAAAAAAGAGCCAATCCTCCTGGTTATCTCGCTATGTTTGAAATATTTCAAATGAGGTTATCTCATTGCTTTTTCATTTGGAATATAGAATTAATCGTTGGACAACAAGTCTAAAATGAATTTTCCTGGTTAAATAAAACTTAATTTACAGTTGATTACCTCAGAACATAGTTAAAACATTCCTTTAATCTGTGTATAAGAATAAATAACAAAAAAACACTTA
The DNA here is from genome assembly GCA_032164185.1 of Moxostoma hubbsi. NCBI lineage: Eukaryota > Metazoa > Chordata > Actinopteri > Cypriniformes > Catostomidae > Moxostoma > Moxostoma hubbsi. The sequence continues at coordinate 33,385,808 of JAVLUX010000001.1, read as the reverse complement.
CAATTAAATTCTTTCAGGAACCGAAAATTAAAAAATATCCAACTGCCATAAAAGTATGACCACAGCATTTTAACATATAAGTTATATATTTTAAACATTGATTTGCATATTTTCCTTATAGAATTTCATTGTAAGTGTAATACTGTTTGTTTGTACAAACTGAGAGGCCAGTCTACATTTTTCTTTTTTAGTTTATTAATTGTTAACAAATTGTAACAAAGGTTGTCGAGCATAACTTACACTTAACCTGGAAAACTCCTTTAAATATTTAGTTTATGGTGCGAGTCATATAACAGTATTTTAAATGGTAAATGTCACTATTCCCCTTCCTCTCTTCTCTCCTCAGTTATCCTCAAGTGAAAGTATTCAGCAGCAGTTAAGTTTTCTGAATAAACAGTTGTTGCTTATGGGAGAAGCTCATAAACTGTGTGTTCAAGAGCTGCAGCAGACTGGACCAGACACTAGCAAGGTAAATAAACATCACATCAATCAACGATAAGACCAACGTCGCTTTCATCCTAGCATAACTGAAGCTCTCATTGTAAATTTTCTCACTCTATCTCTTCTTCTTAATATTTCTTCCTTTCTCCCATTCTCTCTTTTAGGAGGTGCAGATGCTGCAAACGTCTTTGGGGAAGGAGACGGAACGTCTGAAGCAGAGTTTGTTGTTCCAGAACCAAAAGTTGGATGCCGCTCAGCAGAGAGTGGCAGAGTTGGAGTCACAACTCTCCAAGAAAGAACACCTGATCGTTGAACAAAAGAAGTTCCTAGAAGATGTCAAGGCCCAAGCCAAGTATGAGAGCTCTGTATCTGTCTCACAAAGCAACTGCTGTTTGACCACAAATGATAGAATTATGCACTTATTGATAAGTGTATTAGATTGGCGATCAGATCAAATTTAATTTGTGAACTTGTGTGAATTTTTTGTAATCATTGCCAGCTGATTCTCTGAGGTCATCTCCAATATGTTTTGCATTTATTCTTTTATGTGTAATATACTGTATATCCATTTCCATTCTAGCCTCAGCATTGTCTCACTGTCTCACTCTATGTCTCTCAGAGGGGAGCTGCAGGCCTCTGAGATCAGGTATCAGGCCCAGCGGCGTATAACTCTTGCACTGCAGACTGAGTTGTTGCAACTGTACAGTAGACTGGAAACCGAGGACTCCTCTGTCACTGCTTCAGCCTCACCAGCAGAGGGCGCCACTGATCCCCGCAGTTCTGCTGAGTCTAGGTACTTTCTAAATCATTGTGTCATTCGAATAGGCAGGTCATTTTGTTGAATAGCGCTTTTCACAATGTACATGGTTTCAAAACAATTTGACATTGAATCATGCCTTAATGCAGTGGTTTTAAATATGTGGGGCACACTTTCCTTGCTAAAGGAAGATTTACGCATTCTCAAATATATTCACTTTCACACTCTCAAATTAGCCGCGGTGACAATACATGAAAGATCCAATGAAGTCTGTTTGCAATATCTTCTTATATGGTGTGCTCACTGAATATTGCTTATGTTAACTTGTTATGACTTGAAATATAGTGCATCCGTGGTGGATAACTTTTATGGTGCTTTTGAAGCCTGAAATACAGAATGAATATCCTCTTATCCCTCATCCAGGTCTTCCAAGTTGGGCTGGGCAAGATATTGAAAAATGAACGAGATAATTTTGCTGACGATGTTAAATTGACCAATATCGTGAATATTTGGCCATTAAGTTTCGTAAAGAATGCATCAGTAGACTAATTTCACAATCCTTCAGGGCTGCACAGTTACTCAAAATAACATAAAATTGCGAGTTGGTCATATGTGATTATTAATCCACCAAAGGCTGTGATTTAAAGACAGATGGTCTATGTGTGTTTCAGAACAAACCGTTGACACGCTGATTTTTGTGCACATGCATGGTGGTGCTCTCAGATCAATTCACGTGCATTGTGAAATCAAAGTAATGCAGGTTCAAGCATTCACGCAATTCCAAACATTAGAAATTAACAGAAAGAATAACAGAATAGATTACAGCGTTTCAGGAAATGCAGAACATTTCAACTGTCAAATACACTAGCCTTTTCTGTGTTGAAATAAAAGCTCCTTGTGAATTTGAAGTAAATGAGGTGAAGGCTGAGGTGAAGTAAACAGGACAGAAATATATTACTAATGTGTAACACAAAACAATAATGATAATTCAGCATTCTATAATAATAATCAACCTGACATGCCCCACAGTAAAAAAAATAGTATTATGCAATGTTCAGCTGGGGTTTCAAAAATAAGTCAGTGAAGTAGCTTTGCACACCTTTTCATTACAAAAATGTGTTAGTAAAACCATATAAAGGTAAATAATGCTTTTTATTAAGCTTCTATGTCTATGCTTCTATCATTGTAAATGAAATATAAATATAAAGTGCATACAAATGAATATGATTGAGTTTCATTCTCCCTTGTGTTTATTTAATAAAAACTAATTATTAGATTTTTATTTAATGTCTTTAAAATATTGAAACTACTTGCTACAATGGCTGTTTGGATGAAATGATGGTTCCTCTGATTAAAAAAACAAAACATTTTTGAGCCATTTTAAAGCAAACACAATTATCTAGATATATATCGAATATTGTCAATAGGCTGAAAAAATATTTATATAATTTTTGAAGACATATCACCCAGCCCTACTGCCAAGGATAAAAAATTCTATATGCCATAATGACTTGTGGGTAAATGATGATAAAATTTGTATTTTGAGTGAGCTATTCTTTTAACATTGCTCCTGCAGGCAGTATTACTTTTTATTTAATCAATTTTTTGGGATATTTTATGTGTATAATTAAATATTTAATGGATTTGTACACAAAATGTAAATGTATACAATGTATACAGAAAAGAACAAAACAATATATATATTTTTGCAAATGTTTTTCATTATTCATCAGAAAGAGTGACGTGACATGAAGCTGAAAGAAAAAAAATACTGTGTGTGTATGTATGTGTGTATGTATGTGTGTGTGTGTGTATATATATATATATATATATATATATATATATATATATATATAATATCACACACACACTTTTTTATATATATATATATATATATATATATATATATATATATATATATATATATATATATATATATATATATATATATATATATATACATACATACATACATACATACATACATACATACATACATACATACAAACAAACTAGGGCTGTCCATTGATTAAAATGTTTAATCGAATTAATTACATGGTGTCCCGATTAATTAATCACATATACAAATATTTGCTGAGAAAGCAAGATTTATTATGAGGGCTTGTTTAAGGGCCCGTCAATTTACACCTGCATCAGACGTCTCGGGTGTGTTGCGTCATAAACATAAAATGTTTAGGTCACTGTGTCGAGGTAAATATATTTTAATACTCAATCTTTAAATATATCTTGAGATCCCTTAGATCGCAATTGCACTCTTTCGAGTGTTTTCAACTCAAGAACGTAACGCATGTTTGTGGATTGATAGTAGTAACACTTTTCGTCACTGTATAAACTGTGCATTGCTCATACAGCTGAAATTTCACTTACTGCCCTCTGGAGTAAACGGGTGGTACTACAAGCTTGCATTTCTCAGGAATCTTCCTTATTATGGTCCGTGGGCATGCGATTAAATGTGTTAATTTTTTTAACGCGTTTTTTTTTTGTAAAATTAATCACGCTGAATTAACACGTTAAATCGACAGCCCTAATATATACATATCATTTGTATATTGTATATTTTTCGATCAGATTACAGGGTTGGGAGAGAAACCAGACGAATATTAAATCATGTGAAGTTTTACTTTACATAGTATAGTTTGAGATTTTTATTTGATAACACTGTTATAAAAATGTTAGGCATAAATAGTCTTTTTTGTGTGATTTCATTATTTTCTAGCAACATACAGTAAATTAACAAAGATTAATAAACAAAGAATTCATGATGTCCTAGGTTAAAGATCTTGAGTTTTAAATACATAAAAATATTTGGATTGTTACACTCAAAATAACTGTAACAATCACAAACACTGTTTCTGGTTTCACAGTGTCATCGTGGTGGACCGGCCAGTGAAAACATCCACCAAAGAGGACGGCAAGTCAACTCAGTCTCCACGTGGCAACGGCTGCACTTTATCAACAGGGTGCCTGAAGACCAGCCTGTCCTTGGCCACTTCTGTAAACGGCAATCGAAACACCCCCCCACCTGTCCTAGTGGAACCGCCCCCACTCCGTCCTCATTCCCCTCTGGGGCCCCCAGGACCCCTGGTCTCCACTGACACCCCCCTCACTGTAGGCTCTTACCCCAGCGCCAAGAGCTTTCTTGGCATGCGAGCGCGAGAGCTGTTCCGCAACAAAAGTGAGAGCCAGTGCGATGAGGACGAAGACCCTCCTCCACGTCTCACTGGCCTATCACAGGGTCTGAAGACTGAGCTCTGTGTGGAGCTGACAGCAAAGAGTACACCCAGTGCTCCCAGCTCCAGCTCTGCGCAGAGCTTCACGCTCATCACATCTGCTAAAGAAGCTCAGCCTGATGCTCGGAGAGCTAATTACCGAGATACATTCGGCTCAAGATGCCCAGAGCGACCCAGACAGCAACCGTTAAGAATCATAGACTATAATGAAGGTCACCAGGAGCACAGCTAAAGTTATGGAAAACATTGAAAGAGAGACATGAGAGAAAGTTGGGGAAATCTAAATCAGACTTGGTGTGTGGGGAGATGCGAAAATGTAGATATGGAGTGTAAGGCAAGACTCTTAATTTTCAGTGTTATCTGTCTCATTTCCACAATCAGACAACAGGATTTGGAGCCAATAAATCAGCAAAACTGGAAATTGGAACGCATGGACTAAAATCATTCATAAAAATATTTTGAAGTAAATTATCATATAAAATGTTATTTAACAATTGACATGGGATTCATGAATATTTTTGAATTCATATATTCATGAATTCGATCTGCTCGTGTTTTGTGAATAAGGCCCTATGTCTTTTAGCGAGCCCACTTTATTTGCCACCGTAAATGTCACTGTTACATCTTTTATTGTTGTTTTGCTAATTTATCAGCACCCTTTAAAAGAACCAAGTGACTGTTTAGCTTTGAGTTTAGTCTATTAGATGCAATATTATTAATTCAGATGTAGCGAAAATACAGCGCTTAGACCTTCTGAACTCATTCGCACAGAGCTGAATGTTTGCTTGGAAACCAGTTGGTGGATCTTTCTTTTTGTGCCATGTAGGAGTCAGTGTTTCATTTATAAACCATCACATCAGGTTTTACCATGACACATGCCAAGTCAAGTGCATTTTTTTTAAATCATGTGTTTATTTACAGTGTTATTGTGTGTATGTATGTATGATGTCTGTTTGTGTGTATGACATTGTGTGTATGAGAGCCCACCAGTGGTATGAAAGTGATGGCTTGTATCCCAGACTCAGGACTAATTCTGGGTTAAACTGCAGTTTATATTCATCATGGAAAAGCCCTTTTAGTCATGGAATCGACTTAAACTGGGTCTGGGAAGTGGACTCTAAATGTTACAGCTACTGTAAGAGGATGGTCCGTTGTGTTTTTAGGAGCTTTTTATATGAATAGTATTTTTAAATTATTTATTTTTTGCCCTCTATTGCTTTTGCATGACAAACAGCATTTTAAGTTGATTTTGGGGAGAGTATTGCCAGCCACTCACCAAGTTTGGCCATAAAAGTGGTCTTCTCATTGGCTGGGTCTAAGGGGGGGGGGGCTGCTTTGCCCCCCTAGATTTTCCTTGTGCAAACACCCCTCCTCCCCACCCCCAGTCGAACAGCAAAACGACCAAGCGGGACCATATTGCCCACCCTAAAGGTCAAACTGCCCCCCCCCCCCCCCCCCCCCCCCAAATATCACAACCTAGTACTGCCCCTGGCCGCAACTACAGACAAACTTCATGCCGATCAATCTAGCCACCGATCGAGTGGTCCGCTTTTCAAAGCATGCTTTGTGATACTCTTTAGCACAGTTATTAACGGGTGCATTTACAGATGCAGACTGTGAAAACAGCACTGCGCACAGACAGTACGCGCATGCTTAGTTGATGATTAAATTTACGGCACGCACTCTGTGCATGAGACATAGCTGTACGCGGAAAACCGAAGTACACTTTGGCCTTAATCCCTTTGGATTATACATGGATCTACATGTTGGCCATCATCAGACCTCATCCTAACAGTCACTTTTCAAATAACAGTCAAACATGAGTCAGTTCTGTTTGACAATAACAATCTTCAGTCTCAAGGTCACTATCATAATTCATACTCCCTTAGAGCTCTGCAGTATGAGATCCACCAAAACTGTAGACATTAACTTTTCTTAACCTTCTTTGTGTTTGTTCTGCCACATCCTGTCACTGGTATGGTTTTTGATGACTTACCAGCTTTGGTAACCTGTCTTTAACCGTCTCACTTCAACACACTGCATTTGTTTTTAATATTATTACTAATTTTGCACTTTGAGTGCCAAATACTCAATAAGACAATGACAATATTCTTTATATTTTATGGTTTTGTTGTATTACTCATGCCCATCAATTCTTATATTTATTTCCATATCAGTTAGAAGGGTAACTATGAGACAAAATTTATTTATCAGTTGGCATGTTTTATCAGAAAGGTCTGAGCTGAAAGTGGATGGACTGTAGTAATGAGAACTGTATAACACCAAGTAGACGGTGTAAAATGACACAATCTCCACAAGATAGTCAAGTTGACAGTCAAAGACATCATTTATGAATTGTAACCAAATCCTGTTGTCCCCTTGAAGTCTCTGCTGATCCTTCTGCCTTGCTATCTAGAGCATGTACACAACAATCCTCTTTTAATGCCAACAACAGGAACTATGACTTAACAAGACACAAGGTACAATCAGTTTGAAATTAAAGGAACGTATGAATCTGAGCTCCATCTCTGCAGATGAAAGGTTGGGGGAGGAAAGGCAGGGTTGGTTGGAAAAGTTTCTTAAAGCAGTTGCTTGTGTTAACTGTGAATGACAAAAATAAACCGTCTTCAATGTTTTGCACTACAAATTGGGGTTTGTTTGGATTATTTTTCTCCTTGATTAATGTTGCTTTGATATCTGGAATGGAAATGAGACTACAAGCAACACTGGCAAGAAAACACCACTTTCTTGGTGTTGTCTGTAATTATTTGTAATTTAAGCTTACTGTTTTTTGCACAAAATATGTTTACTAAAAACTACAGACCAGCAATAGCTGTAAGCTTTAAGTTATACCGTTGCCTCAAAAAGAAATTTGGCACTTAAGTCACACAAAAAAAAATTGCATTAGACATTGCTATCAAAGTGGCATCTGCACAACAAATGTGTAAGCCCTAATACTATGATTACTGGAATTAACTTAATTTAGCATTGCTTGAAATGTCAAGTTTTGGGCTCATGACTCAAGTATCTAAAAATCAGCAAAAAAAAAAAAAAAAGAAGAAACGTCCTCTCACTTTCAACTGCTTTTATTTTCAGCAAATTTAACATGTGTAAATATATGTATGAACTTAAAAAGATTCAACAACTAAGACATAAACTGAACAAGTTTCACAGACATGTGACCAGAAATGGAATAATGTGTTTCTGAACAAAAGGGGGGGTCAAAATCAAAAGTAACAGTCAGTATCTGGTGTGGCCACCAGCTGCATTAAGTACTGCAGTGCATCTCCTCCTCACTGGCTGCACCAGATTTGGCAGTTCTTGCTGTGAGATGTTACCCCACTCTTCCACCAAGGCACTTGCAAGTTCCCGGATATTTCTGGGGGGAATGACCCTAGCCCTCACCTTCCGATCCAACAGGTTCCAGACGTGTACAATGGAACACTGACATTCATGTCTTGCAAGAAATCACGCACAGAACGAGCAGTATGGCTGGTGGTATTGTCATGCTGGAGGATCATGTCAGGATGAGCCTGCAGGAAGGGTACCACATAAGGGAGGAGGAGGTCTTCCCTGTAACGCACAGCGTTGAGTTTGCCTGCAATGACAACAAGTTCAGTCTGATGATGCTGTGACACACCGCCCCAGACCATGACGGTCCCTCCACCTCCAAATCGATCCCGCTCAAGAGTACAGGCCTCGGTGTAACACTCATTCCTTCGATGATAAACGCGAGTCCGACCATCACCCCTGGTGAGACAAAACTGCGTCTCATCAGTGAAGAGCACTTTTTTTTTTGCCAGTCCTGTCTGGTCCAGCAAAGGTGGGTTTGTGCCCATAGGCGACATTTTTGCCAGTGATGTCTGGTAAGGACCTGCCTTACAACAGGCCTGCAAGCCCTCAGTCCAGCCTCTCTCAGCTTGTTGCGGACCGTCTGAGCACTGATGGAGGGATTGTGCGTACCTGGTGTAACTCGGGCAGTTGTTGTTGCCATCCTGTACCTGTCCTGCAGGTGTGATATTCGGATGTACTGATCCTGTTCAGGTGTTGTTACACGTGGTCTGCCACTGCAAGGACGATCAGCTGACCTTCCTGTCTACCTGTAGCACTGTCTTGGCGTCTTACAGTACAGACGTTGCAATTTATTGCCCTGGACACATCTGCATCCTCATGCCTCCATGCAGCATGCCTAAGGCACGTTCACACAGATGAGCAGGGACCCTAGGCATCTTTCTTTTGTTGTTTTTCAGAGTCAGTAGAAAGGTCTCTTTAGTGTCACTGTTAGTGTATTAACGAACATTCCACAGGTGCATGTTAATTAATTGTTTATGGTTCATTGAACAAGCATGGAAAACATTGTTTAAACCCTTTACAATAAAGATCTGCAAAGCTATTTGGATTTTTATAAAATTATCTTTAAAATACAGTGTCCTAAAAAAGAGAAGTTTCTTTTTTTTGCTGAGTTTGTTCCTTGAACTTTTCTTAAAAATCTATAGACATTTGTTAATTCAAATGATTGGGAATACCCATAATGAGTTATTTAAATATGTTTCCTTGGTCAAAGGAAACTTATGGGGGCATTTTAATAGTTGTTATTTAGAATTTAGGTTTTAGTGCTTTTGTAATATAATTATTGTTCTATTGTTTTGTTGCAAATAGTTGTATCATGTGATGTCACCAGGGTTATCTGTGTCCCTTTTGGTCAAGTTGGGTCCTGTTAACTCCATTTCAGTTCACCTTGTGCATGTACAATTTAAATATAGGTATATATGCATTTCAGTGGAGTATTAAGTTTATTTAATGATTGACCTAGAATTGGTTCTAATCATCTTTATTTGAGCTGTATTATTGCATGATATAAATTTGAGTCAAATCAACTAAATTTAGGTAGAAACAACAATATTTATGTTGCAAATCTGAGTTACGTCTGCTTGCATGTAGTTACCTTAAATAGTTGTTTATTTTCTCACCAAGTTAAGTGAACATAATTACACATGTTTTGGAGACATCATTAATTAATTGAGTAAACTCGTTCCCTCAATTGAGTAAAGTCAACTTAATAGGGTTTTCAATTTAGCCATTTTGCAGTTATTTTTACAGTATGTTCAACTAATGTTTGTCAAACAAAAAGTGTCCAAATACTGACAACTTTATTAGGAACACCTGTACACATACTTATTTATGTGATCAGCCAATCATGTGGCAGCAGTGCAATCCATAAAATCATACATATACGGGTCAGGAGCTTCAGTTAATATTCACATCATCCACATTGATGAGAAATTATTAGAGCAAATCCGGTTTGGGGTCATTTTTTTCATTTTACTCTTTAATTGTGAACAAATAATTATTTCTGAAGGACAATGAAAGGAAAATGCTTGTTGTAATTAAGGATCTTTCTACCTTCAATAAATGTATTTTGGACCATGTATTGGTGGGCCCTGGGCTTTAATCTAGTTTGGCGATTCCCCCCGCTCAAAAACCCATCAACAATGAAAACGATAATTGACCCCGGGGCCTTTGTAAATCATAATCCGTCCCTGCATTATTGAGATATAATTGTTTAAATGTTTTCCTTTTTTACTTCAGTGTATAAAACAAAAAGTAACAAAGTGACTCAGAATGACAGAGCATGTTACATCTTTTAAGGTGACTTAATTTAATATTGAATCAGTAGTATCAGTTGTTTTATAATTTAACATAATTTTGGAGCCCCTGTATTATAATATTTCTTTACCCACCTAAATGGTGCACACATTTGGGCTAACAAATTTCTATTGCCAAGAAGCCACTAATAAAACACCTTTTGACAGCACCATTTCCAATATATAAAATGTCTAACTGAAATCTTAATTTCTTAAAAGGAAGCATAACATTAATTGAGAGTCTTCAGCCAAATAAACTTATTTGTCCACATAGACAGGAAGCGATCATTCAGACATCCACCACTAGAGGGCAGTGTTGCTCTTGTTCAGCCAATCAATCTACAGGCGCAGCCGAAGCGCTGTTGACTCACCTGAGCAACCGTAATGGCCCAAAGCACATCTAGAGGTTAGTATTTATAAAGAAGCCTTTAATTTGATTATACATTTTTTTTTTTCACATGATACGGCTACCCTGGAGCAGATAGTTTCAAGGGCCTTGCTCAAGGGCACAACAGTGGCCCTCTCCCTGACCCAGTACCACCGCCCCCTACACGCATACTACGCAGACTGCGTAGGGCACCAACTTACCCTAGGAAGGCACCAGAAAGTCCACCGGCTGCCCTAACTCGCACGTTCTACGTTGTTCATAGACCCGAAAGCAGTTGCGGAACACAGACGATCGCTTCACGCTCATATCACGCTTACAACAAAAACAGCGGGAAAAACAACGCGGACAGACGCAAAATTCTCTAAAATTCAGTAATGTACCTCATGTTAGTATAATTTTGAAGCCGAATGTCTAAATGTTAAATTAAGTCTTTCAACCAACTCAAGTTCAAATTGCTTTTATTTTAGAGAGAGTGACCTAAACATGTCACAATTGTTCCCTCAGAGCGTCTCGTTTAAATTCAGCGGCAGAGCGAAACACGACTCGAGCCGCTACAACTGAGAAAGTAAGATTAGTTTATCAAACGTGTGCATATGTAGGACTATTTCATGACTGACTCAAAAACAAAAAAAAATCATGTTTAATTTAGCAGTACTCTGAGGGGTCAAGGAGACTGATGCAGAATAATTGGACGCAGAGGGAATCCATACCAATTTGTGTTTTCAGAATCTACTTGAGAAATTAGATGTCAGTGCAAATACGAAATTGCTCCTCAATGTTTTCAAAGATTGCATGAAATTTTAAGTATCAATCTTAAGTATTCACAGCAAAGGGATTTCTATCAGCTCTCTCTTTGCCAACTTGAAATGCAACTCTGTGAAATTATCAAGACACAGGAGGCAAGCTGATATAAAGCAGTGCCATGCAGTTATGCTTTGGCTATAAAGAGGCTTATTTTTATTTCATTACTTTTCCTATTTCTCTTGAAAATGGTGTAGTTTCCTGGTATAAAGGACTGGTCTTGATTTTTTCATTCATTTGAAAAGTAGAATTAAAAGGTAACCAGATCCCAGTGTGAAATAATTTCAGTATAACCTATCTAAAAGTCTTTGGTCAAATTAGAAGCCCAGCTAAAGTAACACACATTACAATTAACATTATTTTTGTGGCATGGCAACTGCAAGAGCATCTTTCCTAGAATTATCTGGGAAAGCATGAAAAAATATTTTTTATACATATTAAATTCATAAGATATTGTTATGCTGCAGCATGCTCATTTTTTTTTTAATGTTTTTGGCACATTAAAAGCCTGGTTATATTTAAACTGTGTTTATTCCACACGGATGCATACTGAAGCAAAAAATGCAAAACAAGATCATTTTTGGTAAGCATATTTCATACTGACACTTAAAAACGACTTAATTTGTCCTCATTAATAGCTTAAAGATCCATGAATAAATAATCGTAAAAGAGGATAGTTTTTGCTTTATGTTTAGCTAAATGCAAAGTGCACAGAAATAGAAAGAATGTTTATCTCAGGGCCCACCCCCGCTATCAGATTTAGACAACTGATACACACTCGCAGGGCCGTAGCAAGGAATTCTGGCCCCCCTTACTGTATATTGCTCTAGGTCCATTTCATATGAAAATATACAGTTTAAAATGTGTTGTGGGCCCCCCTGGACATGTGGGCCCATAGAATCGTTACCACCATTCACCCTATTAGCTACGGTCCTGCACACACGCACACCTTCAGATCAGACTGTTTTACAGGAAGGGGGAAAAAAATGCTTGTTTAGTTGGACCTTTGAGATGAGAGTAAATTCAATTAACGGAGAGTGGTTTGTGGGTTCCTCGCTTCTGATACTGTTAGCCAAGTAGACTCCAAACATAAAAAGGAGAGAAGAAAGGAAAGAAAGAGAGAAAGGGAGAGAACAAGGGATTGAAGCACCAATCCCAGTGGTTTAATTATTTTAATTATCATCCTTTTTCAGCTTTTCTAAAAAAGAGGCCATTAAAGGATGCCCATTTGGGTTAATCTGATTAAAAAAAGCATGATGGAGGGAGAGATAAAAGGCTGTGCATGTCAGAACTAATCAGGGGAGTTAAAACTGCTGTTTGTGATCTGGGACGGGTATTAAAGTGTTTTTTGAATGGCTATTTTTCTAAATAACTTTCTCCTTGTTTCAAATAGTCTAGAAATTTAGCAAAGTCTTTCTTGCTGCCACTGTCCACCTGCACAGTATTTTTTTTTTATATCAAATACAGCCAGACATTGAACTTGTTACATTTGAAACCATATGCATTCCAGTGCATTACATCTACCTTATTTTAGAACTCCTAGCAAACTGTAAATAATCAGCAGTTGCAAATGCCCTTGCTCATTACTTTACATTTCATTACCTAAAATAGGTAAAGTATACTTTGCTTTCAATAGACAGACTGTGAATAACCCCAAACATGACAGGAGCTTAAATTGCACTTGTTACATTTGCATTCACCAATTATAATCCTGTACTTTGTATAGCACACAAAATATAGTTCTTTATAGTTATATTTTTGAAGTACACATTTGCCACTCTAATGCAAATATGCTATTTAGATTATTGTGTTTTTACTTTTTTTCTCATATTCGATTACCAGTCTGACTTAGAACTTGATGGATGTGACTTTCTGCAACCGACCTTAATTGAAAGTTTCTATTCGCCGTTAAAGCATCTTTGTTCAAACATGTGCTGTGATCGAAACATCAGTCTCACTTTGACTAACCACGCCAAGACGGGCACCTAATGTCTTTTCATCGAAAGTTACTGAGAACCTGACATGCCACGCTCGAGTGCAGAAGACCGGCTAAACCTGCGCAGGTGTTGAACCACAGCATGAAAAGGAGGAAAGAAAGATTCCACTTTCTGAATAAATCAAGTCGAAGCAATATCCTGCATGTGTAGAGAGATGGACGGGAGCCCATGTAATATTAAAAGCACAGTGTCTGGCAACGCAAACGGTACCACTCCTTTCATTGCTCCTACTCCCTCCACTACCCGGCCACTGGCTCTTCTCTCAAGGTGACACTTCAAAGCACCAACACAGACGTGGAAGGCCTGGCTGCCAGCAACCTGCCCAACCCTCATCCACCCCCTTCCTCAAACAGGCGCCTGCTACCCCCGCTGGGCCAGGTCAACGCCAAGAATCCACACCGCTTGCCACTCGGGAACTCTTGTCAAAATCTGCTTCGTATCCTTAATTAATAACACTACTTTCCTACTGTAAACACAAGGGGGGAGAGATAGTGCCCGTCTGGAGTCCACTGGCACCGTTGGTTACCAGGGTCTCCATTTCGATAAAGAAACATTCTAGAAATGGAGCCGGTAATCTTTTGGATTAATATCTGCAGGAATGTGCTATGTTGTATTTGTAGGCCTGTTATGTGTACTGTGTTTTTGTGGATTATTTCTAATCTCTTTTTCTTTGTTTTCCCCAGGTTGTTCCTCATTTTGAGCCAACAGCACCTGTGCGCAGTCTAACAACAGTAAGAACATTTCACAAAGTGCCTTTTGGTAATGGAGTCCGTGGCTGTGTCCAAACCCTAAGGCAGCTGCCTTGCTGATTAGTTAATCAATTACTAAACAGTCAGTGTTTTTCGATGAAGGGACCTTCTAAGGAAACTTATTTCAGACAGGCTTCCGAGACACCGTAACGTCCAGCCCAATCTCAGAATCAAGTTACTATAACTTCAATTTTCCAAAAGGATTTTTACTTGACTTACTGTATGTTTCATGACAGTTTTCTGGTGAATTAAACAAATTTATTCAAACACATTTATTCAAATCATGAGTAAAACGGCAGATTATTGGTTTATAAACACTTGCTACACTTTTACTATAGTGCATGACTTGTAAGGCAATCTATTGAAACTTTTGCATTACATAACCAACTACATATACAAGCTTGTTCCAACTTCCAGCGCTGCACTTGCACTTGTGATACAAAGGATTGGGTAAGAGTCGACATGTGAGCTGAAAGTGTCATAAAATGCTAGAAAATGACATAGTTGCTTCAGCCATTGTGTTTTTCACATTAGATTCGCTTTTAGGACACTATTGGTTAGGTAAAGGTTTAAGTTTTTGAGTAGTGAGTTGGGTTTTGTTGATTTAAAACTCTATAGAGCATTAACCTTAAAACCCTTATTTGTTTGGGAGAATATTTAACTCGCTTTTAGCGCCACCCAGTGGACATTTCACTTTGGAATATTTTGCAAAGATGTCACCACTGTCACGTAATTTTTATGAGATCAGGCTTTGTTTTAATTATCTAAAACAAATTCAATATCCAATTGCCTATTTAGTTACTAATATTATTTTACTCCTTTTAACTCTGCCATTTTTATTCTTTCAACCAACTGCGAATCCAACACACAGGATATTGGGATATACCAGGCAGCAAATGATACAGTACACATATGCTATTGACCAAAAAAACTGACCAAATGAAGGAATCTTAGTAGTAGACAGGATGTTACACAAACATTAGATTCGTAAATGCCTTGTTGCCTTCCTACCTCTGAATACTGCTGTGGAGAGCGGGAGGCGAGGCCGAGCGATGAGGGAAGGCTGGGGGAGAATGATCACAATCAGCCGGGAGAGGGATAACTTGGAGCTGGAGCGGCAGTTCAAGAGAGAGAGAGAGATGCACGAAGTCTGTCTGTCTGTGTGTGTGTGTGTCTTTATGTTTATTTGTAGCTTGCTGAAAAGCAGTGTGTGTTTTTGTTTTGTTATACACTGAAAAGTGTTCATTAAATGTTTGACGTGGATTGTTCACGTTTTCTCCGCTTTCTCCGTGGATTGTTCTCCGCTTCCTCCTTTCCACATTGAGAACCTGATTTGCCACAACTGCCAATACAGTGAGCATTTTTCAGCTTTTTCCATACAATTTGTTCATTTCACCAAGTATAAGAGTGTGCTATGTTTGGATTCTTAAGAGTTTGAGCACAACACACACTCATGACCATGCTCGCACAACCCCAGATGGGCACACAGCTGCATCAGCTGGGTCCAACCATTATCACCTCTCAAATCTGAAGGGAGAGTTTTACAAACACCACCGTGATCGATATTTGCCAATCCATCCTCCACTATCAGCCCAAATAAAAGGCACAGGCGTCAGACAGGACTGGCGAAGCAGGTCGTAGGGAGGTCCTCTGCGTCTGTTTGATGTTTGTGTAGCACTCATCAGCGAGTTGAGGCTGCTTCACCTCTGCTGCTGTGGAATCAGCAGGTCATCGTTGTCTTAACCCCGCGTGGTGCACCGCTGATTGCCTAGCAGTTGCAGCGAGATTGCTTTTCTGCTGTTAGGGGATGTGCATCCTAGCAGTAAGCTGGGCTCTGTTTTAATAGGGACTCAACTCCAAACTCAAAGGTTGCTGTACTCTTGGCTGCAAACACAGGCTTGTTTATGTAGTTAGTTCACTATGGTTTTCTGCCCATTGCCAGTGTAATGTGTTGCCTGCTAATTTAATCTAATATCATAGCAGATGCATTTCTCAGTTAAGATTGCAGATTTGTTGAAACATCACATCTTAACAAAACAATTGCGTTTTTACATGTTCAACAAAATGCTGATAGCCCTAATCATCAAAAATCAGCTAATTATAAAAACAGAGATTTTTAAATGGCCTGTTTTTCTCAGTTTTTAATGTCAAATGTGAACAAAAATTGAACACAGTAAAGGTGTTTACATGCAGAGTGAGATCTTGTGCTGCCTTCACGTGCGCAATTATCCTAGTTCCTACTATCCTATTTAAAATTAAGAGTATTTTATGTACTGTACCTTAAGTGCTTTGTTGTCAGATGATTAAGAAACATGGACAACGCCAGTTCAGTCTTGTTCTCAGGGAACTAATCATTTTACACAATTATACATATTATTTAGCTTTCTGACGACAATGGAATTTTGGTCAAATCTCTGTGTAGAAAATGTACAGTATGCGTTAAATGGTTACTTGTATATAAAAAAAGTATGCGATTGAAACAGCAAGCGATAAGCTGTATTTAGAGACATTTATAAAAACCTATTATTCACCACAGACATCGCACTCTCATAGAAAACTTGTTTTAAAGTAATTAGGATATCACGTGAAGTAGCATTAAACTGCATCTAAATCATGGTCCAATATGTAAAGCTTCTTTGGAAAATTGTGGAATAGCTCTGGTTTAGCTAGTATTAGCATGCTAAGGCAATGCAAGTAATACTCAGCAAATGGTGATATTTAGTCACCTTAAACAATTTGGATATTCACATCTCTATGCCAAGTCAAATTGGATTATGAGTAATTATCCCATTCGAATAGAGCCATTGGCATATGGGATCTTTAAGGCCAGCAAATATCTTGCAAAGCTAATGCACAGTGAAAACATTACTGTCCTACTTCCATCAGTTGCCAATGGGGCCAGTCCACTACAGTCCCTGATGAGCTTTTGCTTAAACTGAATGCCAGTGTTTGCCAGTAGCCTACAGACAAACACAGGAGGCCATAGACCCACCTGTCTTTAATTAAAGGGTGTAGTGCACAGCTAGCATTTGTATAAACTGAAAATGGTACTCTCTTAACTATATATATATATATATATATATATATATATATATATATATATATATTGTCAAAACAACAGGCTTTTTGTCCAGGGCATCTTTCTTAGATAGCCAGTTCTTTGTTTAGTACATGCTTGTCTCAGCTTTGTTAGGATTTCAGAGGGTTGTCCAGGGTTAGTTCACCCAAAAATGAAAATTCTGCTATTATTTACTTGACTCTATCACCCCCTTTAGTACTGAGGATTGTTAAAGTTTGTATGTTCAACCAGACCACGTGTTGGCAATGCGTTTGCCAAGCGCTCGGATCTGTAAAAACGTACTTGCGTAAAGCATATTTCTGAATTATGAACTGTCAGCATCAGTTACCATTTGCTATCTTTGTATGGAAAAAAAAAATGCCTTGAAAGTTAATGTTGAGTGCGGCTCACATTCTGACTAACTACTTATTTTGTGTTCCATGGAAGTAAGAAAACCAAACAGATTTGGAACAACATGAGATTGAGTAAATAAGGACAGAATTTTCATTACTGGGTGAACTATACATATAAGATTTTGCTAATATCACATTATCAGAGCATATCAGCCTTTAGCTAGATCTGCAGTCACAGCTAGATATTATTATATTATTTTTTTGCATGATTATAGTTGCTTAGATTTTTTTCCAGCATTTTAGTACTGCAGAGAAAGAGATCCCATCTTTGAGGTGGGTTGATAGATTCATGGCCTGCAGTTGATCAGAGGAAAGCCATATATTAGAAGGCTTGACGACAAAGGTAGGAAGAGAGTTTGCATATGTTAATCCGCTGGCTGAACGATGATCAAAGCTGAAACATACCAGGCCCCACTGAACGCCCCAGGGCAAACCATGCTCTCCAGCAGTCTTCTCAAGAGTGCAGAAGAGGAGTAAACACATTATAAAAATCAATACACCATGGTTGGGACTTGGCTAGATGTATGGTGCTAGGGGAGCTGGCATTTAAATGCATAATGTAAAATTGTTTTAGGAAGGGAGAGTTTGACTGAGGTAAGAGAGTTCTGAGCTCTGGCAACCAATGTAAAAAATTTATTAAAGTTGATTTTGATGTTTCATATTACAATTATTTAATATTGTTGAATTAAGCATCTTAAAGGATAGTTCACCCAAAAAGGAAAATTCTCCCATAATTTACTCATCCTCATGATATCCCAGATTTGTGAATTTCTTTCTTCACCAGAACACATTAGAAGAAAAATAGAAGAATATCTCAGTAGGTCCTTAAAATTCAAGTGAATGGCAATTTCTCTTTTGAAGCTCCAAAAATCACAGACAGTCAGCATAATCGTCACCATACGACACCAGCTGTTAAATGAATGTCATCCAAAGCGACACGATCAGTTTTAGTGTGAAAAATATCAATATTTAAGCACTTTTTTAAACTCTAAATCATCCTTCTGTTCTGCAGAGGTATGCATGTGTGACGTAATCGCATTGGCATTTGAAACTCGAGAACTGACACACATGCGTCACATCCAGAAGAGCAGTGCTGTTTACAAATGAGAAGGAGGAACGCTATACAGAAGCTTGGTTGGCTTTGGTTTAGATCTGTATTTATCTGTTTCTTTACTCACAGTGTTGTGTTTCTGTGTACCAGAAAGCACTTGGACTCCACCCTCTTGTGACGCTTACCAGAAGCGATGATTTAGAGTTAAAAAATACTTAAATATTGATATTTTTTTCACACCAAAAGTGATCATATCGCTTTAATTTAACCTCTGGTGTTGTATCGATGATGTTTATGCTGACTGTCTCTGATTTTTGGAGCTTCAAAAGAGAAATCACCATTCACTTGCATTTTAAGGACCTACTGAGCTAAGATATATTTCTGTTTTTCTTCAAATGTGTTCTGGTGAAGAAAGAAAATCATACACACCTAGGATATCATGAGGTTGAGTAAATTATGAGAGAATTTTTTGGATGAACTATCCTTTTAACTTGTAATTGGACAGATTCAAATGTAGCAATATTTCCCTGTTTTGAAATCAGTGTTGTCCTTCCTCAAAGGATGATGAAGAAGAAAGTAGAAAACAGAAACCAAGGGTATTTTATATTCATTTATTTATTTGTTTATTTAAAGGGGCACTAGTGGTGGTCCTAGCTCACTTGGTGCCCAAATCAAGATAAGAACAACACCTTATCTCATGCAAGTAGCATGCAATGTTGCTACTTAAGCTATATTCAGAATAGGACTATATGTTTTGTAGTCCTATTAAATGATAAAATGGAATGTACAAATACAAAATTATGAATTATATAAAAAGACAATTATGGTGTTTCAGTTTGTACAGTATAGTAAGCATGAGACTGGTGGACTGACCAAATTTGGACATGTAAAGCATAATGATGGGAAGTCTGATTTATTTCTGTAAACTGATTATTTTGATAAGTGTGTTACAATGGTTACATAATCAGAGTAGGCTACTGTTGTGTTGAGGAGAATTTCTGATCAAGTCTGATTTGGTGAACTGCTTCAATCGCATAACTGAAACGAATCTGATCAAAAGAACGTTTCATTTGTGAACTAGATATTACTTAAAAAGTGATCTCTGCTACAGATAGACAGATAGATAAATAGATACTGTAGATAGATAGATTGATAGATACTCATGACAGTACAGTCAAAATCTTCAGCTGCACTCCAGTATTATTCTTGGCGTGTGTAGCAGAACTCTGACAGCAACTCAACTCAAAGCAGAAGTGAAAGAGAGTGTCTCATTGTCAGACCCTAAATCCGTTAGCTGTTCCTCACCACTTTGCTTCTCCTGTACGTTTTAGCCCAGTATGCTTGTGTGCACACCTGTATTCTCCATGGCCCTCACTCTTCTGTGTTATGGCTCCCACAGGATCAGCTGTCACTGTGAGCTATCCAGCTCCTACCTGCTTGCCTACTTAAATGCCAGGTTTGTTGTGTCTGCAAGGACTCCTTAAAAGGTCTATTGTCTGAGTCTATTCTTGGGATTACTATGTAATTAATTACTCTCAATTAAGGGTGATCTCCAAATGATCAAGGGTGGTTAGCGTCTCTCTTAAGTGTTGCTTTACTTTGTGGAAAAAAGTTGCTGAAAGACTGCAAAAAATAAGATTTTTTCCCTCTTCTGTGAAGAATTCTATAAATTGTTTTGAAAGGATTTATTAAATGACTTCACCTTTTCCCCCTTAGCTTGACATCTTTTAACTTTGTGTTTTTTAAGATGAGTGACTTTTGTGATTATTTTTGGTTATTTTCTGCTAATAGATGTTAATCCCCTCAGGCTAACGTCTGAAAGTAGCTATCAGTTTTACTTATTTATTATGCATATAATCTACAGAAATGGCATGGAACCCTTCCAGGACTTTCCTGTACTGAATGCTGTCTTCTGTTCCTTCTCCAGCTGTGGGTTTGGAGCAAAGGAGGTCCATATTTCAAGACAAGTGGTGTCAAGATCTTGGGCATCAAATGATTGGCAGCTAACTTTTCTAGAGGATGATTGGCAAATTAATTCAGAGCTACTGAGGGGAGACTTGGGCCATTAGTATGCCTTAGGATCGCAGTGTGGAAGATCTTTGTCAACAACTCCTTCCTGACTTGGTCTCCTCAATTTCATGAGACTACAAGTTTGTATCACTTTACATGTTGCCCTACTGAAAAATACAGCTTAATCCTGCTTGTTTAGCCGGTCTTCCAGCCTAGACAAGATGGGTTTCAGCTGGCCTAGTTGGTCTCCTAGCATGGCCAAGGTGGTTTTAGATAGTTTAGGTATTTGGACAGCTAGCGATCTTGCCAGCTGAGAAGAGAATAAAACCAGCAAAACAGACCAGCCTTACTAGAAGGGCATTTTTTATTTTAGTTCCAAAAACAAGAATGATATCCATTGTACTCCCAACTAAATTCCAGTATACGGTATATAGCAGATATATTACATATATCATCTTCAAGGAATATATATATATATTCCTTGAAGATGAAGTTGAGGCTTGCAGCAGTAATATTATATATGTAATATATCTGCTATATACCGTATACTGGAATTTAGTTGGGAGTACAATGGATATCTTGTTTTTGAAAATAAAATAAAAATGCCCTTCTAGTAAGGCGCTATATATATATATATATTATATAACTTATACAAAGAATTAGTTGGAAGAAACTATCACAGCTGAAAATAACTAAAAGCATGCTTATGCTCAGCGTTAGTATTCAAATCTCTTCTAAACATCCTGACTGAGTAGTCAGCAGCATAAAGTGTTATCTGTTGGCTATTGAGGATATAATAAGAATATTTTACACGCTACAAAGACTCTGTGCTATCCTCTCTCCTGTTTCCCGATGTTGCCTGTTCAGAGCTTGGCTTTTCTACCCCATCTATCTCTCTCCCTATTTTCCCCTTTATGTCAGAACAAATGCTTATTTATACTGCCAGGCAAAACAGCTGTTTAGAGGCAACAGTCGACTGGGTGACAAAAACAGTCTGAATGTGTAATGAGAAGAACAAGGCAGCCTGTCTCCGCGCACAGCAGGACGCCTCACTCTGCAAAACAAATAAAGACAAAAAACGAACAGAAACAATGTTGGAAATTGCCGTGGCAAAGTTTAATGTGATCTCTGATTACATTTAGCCAGAGTAGCAGAAAGAGTATGTAGACGCAGAGTGAGAGGGTTGGGGGCGAATCAGTGGTTGTTCGGTTGCCGTCACATTCAGCGTTGGAGGTCAGCGAAATATATTTTTTCCAATCGAGGCCCACTGCAGCAGAAGATATGAGACAACAGCATGGGGAATCAGCTTAGTCAAGTGTATACTGGGCTTGATTGTTCTACGTAGGGTTTGGCATATCTGCAGGTAATTGCGAGTGCAACCAGTTCAGTGCTGTAATTAGAGTAAGTACTGCCCGATTAAATGGCACGGATTGCATTTGGATCACTCTAATTTTACTGGATCTGTCAGTTATGCCCCTTTTTGTGATGTCATCCTTTTTTAATATTATTTCCTAATTTACTTTTAACAATTTTAAAAATTAAAATCAGTTAAAGTGATTGTTCACACAGAAATGAATATTCTGCCATCATTTACTCACCCTCATGTTGTTCCAATCCTGTATGACTTTTTTGTCTTCCATTGAACGTATTTCCACTTGATGATTATTAAAATGAGGAATGTCCTAGATTTTAGTTTGAACATTTGTGGGGTCCAAATGTAGGTTCGTCCATCCATCCATCCATCCGATCCACCCGTCCGTCCGACTGTCTGTCTGTCTGTCTGTCTGTCTGTCTGTCTGTCTATCTATCTATCTATCTATCTATCTATCTGTTGTACTGAATATCACTGATTCAGCTTTTATACAAGTTCTATATTCGAGAAATCAAGTAACTTATTTTAAACACAAATTATAATTTTAAACTGTTGCATAACAAGCTATTTGCCTTGCAAAAACACTGCTACTACTGTGAATCACCATGCTACCCGCCTTAACATTGCATCGGGCATTTCCAATGAGGGACAATTGAAATGGTGCTAATGTTAAATGATTTTACCAACAATTTGATTCTCCCTTAAGAGGTATATTTATATTACTTAAGGGATCCTTTTGTGACAGGTATAGTATGCCTGGCTCTCTGTGCCAGAGGGACTGTAGAAACAAAGACCTAGAGCATCTCTTCTCCCAGCCGGCCAGGCTCAGACCCACCCCGGCGTGCTTGCCATCTTCTTCATAGCACAAGCAGCCCTCAGGGAGCACCCTGGGATGACATGATTTTAATAATGGAGAAAGCACGCAGATCATGATTAGCTTATTAGGGCTAGGGTAACTAATTACCTAATTTTATTGTCAAAGGGGCCAGAGGGGGGCCACAACAGAGTTCTGAATCAGAGGGGCCCCTTACAGCAAGAGGAGCAAGAGGTTTTGCTCTCAGCAGGGGATGTCACAATGCTGGAACAGCCTCTCTCTCAACCTGTTGCCGTATGCCTCACGGCGGCCCTCCCCCGTCCTGCTGTTCAAGTTAGTGTGACATCTGCTCTGAGACACTATGTGTACCCCCGTGAGACAGGCCTCCCTACCACCTTCCCCATGCAGATGTTGCAGTCCCCTGGTCTGGCGCAGGCTTCACGGAGCACGCCAGGCCTGTTTGAAGTGTGATGAAACGGAATGGAGCGAGCCGCTCAGGGGCCCTGGGAGCTGGTGGAGGTGTGTGCATGTTGAGCGAAGGTTGGGGTGTGGGGGGGTGTTGAAGGGCCAGCGAAACTGGCTCATTACAATATCACTCAGATACGGAGCCGAGGGTCGAGTTGTTCCCCCTCTGTTGGTGCAGGTCCCACGAGGGACGATGGAGAGTCGTCTGGGGCCAGCCACGAGTCTTGCTCGTTCTCTCTGTCTCTCTTGATTTTGCACTTATTGTCTGGCTTGTCCCTTGTCCCATTTTCTTTAGATTTATTTTTACTGGGCTTAGCATTTTTCTATTGGTCTGGGTGTTGAGCACTGTGCTATGCTGAGTAAGGTTTTGAACAGTTTATTTTGTAGAGGCTCTGATGTACAATGTAAAAAATTTGTATTAGGTAACCTAAAATGTGCTTCATGTGGTTACATCTAAATTAACTTGGTTCATTCAAGTCAAAAACACTGAATCAACCTGACAACATAATCTAAAGTCATTTATGACAACATAATTGAAAGTCAAGTTCAGATCAAGTTCCTTAAGGTAACAATTGCACAGTTTCACTTTTACAGTGTACTGGATTTGTGAAGATAAGAAGCAGGGTTGTAGATATAAATTATTGCAGATACAGTAATGATAATGAATTCAATGACTATTGTCTAATAGAATATCTATTATATATATATATATATATATATATAAAATAGATATTTTACAACTTAATGACTCAGTACACATTCATATATTTTAAGTAGACAAGGAAAAAAATTGCTTTTGCCTTATTATGCTATATGCTATTCTAAGAAAAATAGTCTGTGCAGAATCAAGTCCTGACCTTATTAATATTACTGATTGTAAAAATATCTAATATATATCTAAGTATTACCAGAGGAGCTCAAAGTTTGTTGCTGAGCTCCAGAGGCCACTTTGATCTTTAACAGTTTACCTCTTCTATAGCACTTCACCTAACCTTCACACAAATGCAGTATCCCACTCTCTATTGCAGAAATTAAAGAAAAACAATTTAGCCAAAAAAAAAAGATATATATATATATATATATATATATATATATATATATATATATATATATATATATATATATATATATATATATATATATATATATATATATAATCTTTTTTTGGCTAAATTGTTTTATATATATATATATATATATATATATATAATCTTTTTTTTGGCTAAATTGTTTTTCTTTAATTTCTGCAATAGAGAGTGGGATACTGCATTTGTGTGAAGGTTAGGTGAAGTGCTATAGAAGAGGTAAACTGTTAAAGATCAAAGTGGCCTCTGGAGCTCAGCAACAAACTTTGAGCTCCTCTGGTAATACTTAGATCTATAAATGTTTCCATATTTATTTATTTTTTAAAATTATTCATTGCAATAATAATTTGGGCTTAACAAGCACTTGTGGGAGACGGCTTTCTATCGCATCTTTCTTTCGCCGCACCATAGAGGGATCTGTGGGATTTAGGGAACTATTAGAGAGAGTTTTCTATTTATTTGTAGCTAATGAATGTTGTTCATGCTATTTTTGCTATTTTTTTATACTTGGATGGAGTAACTAGAGATGGAGAATTGTAGGCTGTTTCAAGGTTCTATTGATTTAATCCCTTCTCTTGCTTTCTTCCAACACTGTTTCCCGTTGCTTTTATATGTTTACCTTTTTGTTTTGTTTTTAGTAGATTAGGTGTTATGTTGGTTTGAGAACAGTGTGGGAATTATTGAAATTACTTTCAAGTCAATGTTTTCAAAGGACTTCCAATTGGTCATTTACGATGTGCAATTTGTTGATGTTGTCTCGCACAATACAAATTGTATTTTGCCACCCCTGGTGCAATAAGCCAAATCGGTTATCTTCAAAACTATTTTGTGCAGGTGAATAAATGCTTTCAGAATATCAACATTTTTTTGTTAATTAATCATTATTTGAAAAACACTATTGAGACGTTTTTGTGTAAAATTATGAATAAAAACTGTTTGGTATACAGTATGTACGTTTAAGGACTCCCCCAATCTTTTGATTTGACTTATGCCTTAATAAGGGGGTTCAGACCCCCACAAAACCCTATCGTAATTCACACCCTAGTTTATACATAATAAAACTACAAAAACATTCAAACATAAGCAGTTTTTTTTGTGTGAAATAGAGATACCACTTGTTTGACCGTGTCAGTTTTAAGGATTGTGTAGGTATTAGGTATGCAATAATTTATGAAATCTGAATAAATTAACTCATCTGGGCTATCGGAGAAGTTTGGTGGTGAGTCCATCCACAATAATATGACCAGACTGTTGTTTCAGCATTAACTTTCAAACGTTAAAAAGACTTGCACACGAAGACAACTCTATGAACGCGGGCTGATAATGACCTCCCTGCTGAATTCAGAGCAGCGTTCCCCAGATGTCCCGCTGAACAGTGCTCAAGAGACTTTGATGTTTTCAATGATGCATCTCTCTTTGTAAATATGTACGTTTTTGAGTGGCAGAGAGCTGCTATTGTCTGCTTTATGGAGAACTTTGCAGACCTGGTGTGTGTTGAATGTTTGAGTATTATAGAGTGAGCAGAAATTGTGGTTTTCCGATACTGGACATGCCAGAGGCTTCAGTCTCCACCTGGTCAAGTTCAGGAAATCTCTGCTCGCCTACCATGGTTGATCTCGCCTGCTAAAAGGAAAAGTGAAGACAAAGATGTAGTGTTCTCTCTGTGTTAGCTATCATCAAGTGCATGGGGCTTAATTTTTTGCACACAAACTGCTGCTATGTTTGGTAGCCATTTCAAAATGTTATATTATTACAAGTGTTATTCAAAGTGTCCTTGTAAAACATATAGATGAAGTGTGCAATTTTTCTATGCTTTCCTAAGGCTTTCAGGAGCCCCTCCCCTCAACCCCAAGTGTTTGACAGCCCACCTGAGTGCTGTGCATGGCCTGCCCAAGGCAAGACCACAGGCGACGTATCTCTCCTGTGTCCTCCTTCAGGATACGCCATACCTCAGCCAGCCCATTATAGCACCCCTGCACCCCTATCTCGTCTTCACCTTATGCTTGTAGAAGAGCTGGGGAAGATTTATTTGGGGGTGTCCTCAGGCATCCAGGTTTTCAGATGCCACCTTGTGCCACAGCCACAACGGTAAAATGACTGAATGAATATTTTTGAGCGCTTATCTAACTATGTGGCTTTCCACTTGCTGCACTAATGCGTTATGACTGCTGTGCTTTCTAGGGGAGGGAGGGAGGAAGGAAGGAAGGGAGGGAAGCAGGGGGAACGGGTGTACCGTTGGTTCAAGGAATAGTTCACCAAAAAATTACAATTCTCTTATAATTTACTAATCCTCATGTTGATCCAAACTTAGACTGTAGACTGACTTACTCTATCCCATAAAATGTAAAAGGAGACATTTCGAAAACTATACTGGTCACTCTTGTCCATGCAAATACAACTAGGTTGGCTAGCCAAGTCTGAAAGTTTATTGATAGATAGAATGCTTAGCTAGGCATTGCTAACATGTTTTAGCATGTTGCTAGTATGTTTTAGCAATCAACTAGTTGTTGCTATCATGTTTTAGCACATAGCTAGGCATTGCTAACATGTTTTAGCATTTTTCTTGTCATTGCTATCATGTATTAGCATGATGCTAGCACTTCGCTAAGTATTTTGTGTTCCTCAGATGAATGAAAATTATGCATATTTTGGATGACATGAGGGAGACATCATTTTCATTTTTGGGTGAACTATTCCTTTAAGGCAAGTATACCAGACCGTGGCTTTACCACAGCTACTCACACCCCAACTCCACCTCCATATACACTACTACTTGTATTTTTTTCCACTCTTTCTTTTGGTCTGAGTCTTAGCTATCAACATTAATGAGACGTTCTTCTGCTGGCCGGATTCACAAAGGAAAGGTCAGAAGGAAATGATGTGGTATTCTGGAAGCTCTCTAACTTTCTGCCTATTTGAGTCTTTTTGATATAAGTGAAACCCAGAGAGCAGGATGGAGGCTGAATGTGAAACAGGCCCCTTTATCGTGCACTCTGCTGAAATATCAGGAGAGAGCAAAACTGTGTATGAATCATGTTGTGCATGCACTTTTGCTAATTTGAGGTTTCGAGAGTTGGTGAAATTTCAGTAATAGTTCAGTTCATAATTAATCGTATCTGATTTGCCTGATTGCCTTAACACAGTAAGGGATTAACTGTATCTACGAAGAGATTTTTTGAAAAACTGTTAAGTATTTATGATCCTTGATAGAACTATAAACGGCAAAAGCCATCTCCTTGAATATTGATTATCGCTAATTAAAAATTCATTTTGATAAGGAAGTCAGTAGCCCCTCAACCTCCTCAATATTTTGCCTACTTAAAGTTATCATCTCATTGCCTGTAGTTCCGTCTAGCAATTACCAGTGGAGAGCTTAACAAGGCCCTCATTAGTTCTCATTAGGATGCGGGTAATGAAGGCACATTAAAGGAAATAAAACATCCTGTTAAAGAAGGGCATAGCTGCATTAAGTCTGCCTGAAATCAGCCGATGACTTTCTTCAAAGGTTCATGTTGCAAACAAATGCACGAGCATGCAAGCAAGAGAAAGAGATAATGTAGACATACTGTTGCTTCTCCCAGACTGCAGTTTTCCCATGTTAAAGACATAAGCTGCTTTAAAGGAGAATTACAATATATATAAATATAAATAGCTCTAAATAAATTATTTAAAATTCAGTTTAACCTGGGATATTCCTATAAATCCATTACAGTTATGGGTAAAAGAGATTAAGTGATAGTTCTTGCATATTTAAAAACAATAATATATATATTTTTTTTTATTACGCTTCATAATATTTACTTTTATATTACAACTGACACCCAAATTCAAAACCCTTCTCTATACTAATCCTTAAAACACTTAATAAATAATATTTCTAAGATACAAAATTACTGTTGAATTATATTAAAAGATAAAATGTGCAATAGTTTGTCAGAGCCTAGGCTTAGTGGTAAGTATACATGTGCTAACACTGTACCAATAAAAGTGTCCTATCAATAAATGTGTCCAAAAGTCCCATAATAATAATTAAAAAAGTGCACTAGTTTAAAAGTCATTGAGAAGATGAAATAGCTGCTGTTTTTAAAGTTGATAGTGGTAAACTGGAACAGTGGAAACTTTTTCTCAGAACTGTGCCCTTTAGCAGACAGAGATTAGTTAGCCGGTTCTCGCATCGTCCTTTCCATTAACCCCTTTACACTGGTACCGAAATCCAGGAAGGAGGAGGGATGTGCCATAGTAGAGTCCTCGCCATTACCATCCACCCCAATGGAGCAGCCTCGGCCATCCGCCGGAGGACAGAGGAGCACGGCCGCCTGGAAGCAGAGGAACAGCCACCGACCACGAGGGGAGGCGGGGATCCCAATCAACCACCTGGAGCGGCGTGGGAGACCCCTACCATCCACCAAAAACGCGGCAAGGCATTCGGTCCGCCAGGGACCGGAGGTCTGCCTCCGATCTGTTCGGGGAGGCACAGCTGTCATCCATTAGAGGGTGGAGGAGTGGCCGAGGACCAAGCTACAGCGTATCAGAGAACCGGCGAGTAAGTGTTTTTTAAATTTCTCTCTCTCCACTCTCTCTCCCACTGCCGCTCCGTGCTGCTCCCTCTCTTTTTTAAAATGTTTTTGTTAATTTGCCACGATCGCCGTTACGTTTTTTTTGTTTCCCTCCCCTTGTCCTCTCCCTCATCCAGGTAGACGTGAATGACCTGCTGGCATGCCCCTCCCCAGGGAAAGGGGGGGTGGGGGTTGGGGGGTGTTATTCCGGGGGCTCCCCTGCCTGAGAGAACGAGGGAGGAATCTGACAGGGCGGAGGGCGGGACGGGTTGTGGTGCTACACACCCGGCCCCTAATCAGGCTAATCAAGCCTCAGAGAGGGATAAAGGCTGACTGGAGACTGCAGTGGGACAGAGAGAGAGATTTACAGGCAGCTGTCCAAAACTTTGTGTGTTTGTCTTTTTGTTTAGTTCTTCATTAAACTATTATTTATATCGTCAAGCCGGTTCTCACCTCCTCCTTTCCATTAACCCCTTTTCAACGTAGTTTGTTGAATTCTTGTTTGTAGTCTTGTCTATTTTCTTTAGCATTAGTAAATACAGTTCTGAGCTTGGTTGTTTATAATTGTGAGAAGTTGCTGACATTTTCTCATCTTTTAAAAAGTACCAGCCGCTACCAGTCTTTTTGGAAGCATAGAGCTAGCACTAGCAACACCGTTATTTCATATTCTTAGCCTGTGAGAAAGTATGTTTGTCAGAGTTAGAGGATAGTCAATCTATGCATGTATTCACTTTTATCAGGGCCCCTTTGTTTGGCTCATTACTCTCGCTTTCTGAATTAATGAGTGTGTTTTGCTCTGTGCATTTGCTGCTGCTTGGATTTGTTTGTCTCAGTTTGTTAAAGGTTTGAAAAGCTCGCAATAACACCCCCACCCCAACCCCCAAAACCAAATTTGGACAAAAATGCTTCCAACCAAAATACAGTTTTTCCTCACAATTGTCACATTTTTAAATGGACTTCAAAGCATTCGTTAAGACCTGTTAATTGACTGTAATGTCTGATTTTGGCCAAGCCTCAGTTCGTTCTTTGTACATGTAATTACCGGTGCTAACATGGCTAGCACTGGTCACAACTGGTGTTTTCTTGCTGCTAAGGGGGCCACAGGAATAAGGTACTGCAAAAACATAGGGACCCATGTGGGTAGCTGATTAAATAATAATGCACCGTGTACGAACATACAGCAGAAATTTGCACATGAAAATCTGCAGCATTACAAATCTTTTGCTTTTGTAGTGTCTTATAGACCGCCTATGATCCTTGGTTAAAAGTTAAAATGAAAATAGACCCCCCTTGTCTTCTCTGTGTCTCCTTTGAGAGCAGTAGGCCCATTGTCTGGATTTTGTTATTGTTTATTTTGTTTATTTCTAAAACAAAGTAGTTGATTACACATTTCATAATTTGTCTTTGAGGAGAATTACGCTAATGTAGTCTGTTTGAAGATGCTCCTAAGATGGGTTTCCCAGTGAAAGGAAGGTACATACATTTCACACTAAAAGGATAGTAGCAAATATCAGCATAGTTGGAGTAATTGCAGTTCATCTTACAGTATAGATAGTGCTTTCATGGATGTCAGTGTTTATTCTCCATCCAGTGCTAAACTACACGAACCTGAAACAGCCTGCATTGCAGTTATCCCAGAAGGATGGGTAATGTTCAGAATAGCATCCTAACTGTATCCATAAATGTAGTATGCAAATTTTCTCTGTAGAAAATACCATATTCCACAATGCAATGCAATTGACTTGCTCTTCCATTTACAGTGTGACAAATGAACCGGAAGTAACATAAGCCACTATTTTTAACTCAAATTAAAAATTTTACTCCAAAAACTGTAAAAAGTTGAAAAAACTTACCCAAAATGAATGGATTATATACATATATAAAAATGTTGCAAACTTAAATATTTATCTTTAATAAAAACAACTTTTCTAAAATAGTCAGTAAGTACTATGCTAGTATTGCATTCCGAGCCCAACCATTTGTTGTGGCTTGTGGTTGGACGTTTTTTACCTAATTCAATTTTATTTCTCTATTCATACTTGAAGCTCTGGTTCAATTTTTTCCTGTTTTTTCTTAATGCACTCCTGCCCAACATGTGCCATTCTCTGTTCTTTTTGTCTACCTTGCAAGTCACCGTGACTTCCCAGCGTGTTATGAGGCCTTGCACAATGAAAGAGATATGAGAACGAAAGAGAAAGAGAGACATGTCAGCTTGCGCCCTCAGTCATGGCTGGTTAGTTAAAGCAAATGGCGTTGGCCTCCTGAGAGAGCGCGGGCCAGCCGAGGGTGCCAATCATTGCTGTTCCCGGGGCTTTCCTGTGTTCCATTTGCCGCAAGCTACTTTTTATTAATTTAATAAACATCCCACAGAGAGCAGTGAGCCTGAGCCACTGACGGCGACAAGACCAGAAACAGGTCCAACAAACGTACCTCCACAATTTGACAAAACAGACTCTTTAACACAGACCAAGGCATAGTCACACACTCATCCATAGACATTTTCCTCTCTGATAGTTGAGAGATGTGGGCCAGCAAACACTCAGCTTATTTATTTATCTAATACATCACTCATTAGTATTCAGGGATTGACAGGTATTTTACAGGGGCCAACAGAGAACACCTAGTACTAGAAAAATAATGATCTTAGTTTAAAGGCAGTATCCTCAACTCCTAGTTGCCTTTGCGTGGACAGTGTCTGCAATGGGAGTCATTAAATGCATTCTCTTCCTTTCATCTTATGAGCAAATGCAGCGTAAAAAACTACTTAAACCATCCTAAGCTGGTTTGGTGGTCTCAGCTGGCCTCCCAGCCTGTTTGCTGTTGTTAGAGGGGTTTGGGGTACTTTCCAGCTGGCCAGGCTGTTCTGTTTGCTGGTTTTAGAGGGGTTTTGGGTATTTTTTTAGCTGGTCTTTCTGATCTGTTTGCTGGTTTGACTGTGTTTTGGACATTTTGAAGCTAAATAGACTGGTCTGTTTGTTGGATTTAAAGGGGTATTGGGTACTTTCTAGCAGTTTATGCTGGTCTGTTTGCTGGTTTTAGAGGGGTATTGGGTACTTTTTTTATCAGTTTAGGCTGGACTGTTTGCTGGTTTTAGAGGGGTATTGGGTAATTTTTAGCAGTTAAGGCTGGTCTGTTTACTGGTTATAGAGGGGTATTGGGTAATGTTTTGCAGTTCATGCTGGTCTGTTTGCTGGTTTTAGAGGTTTTTTTTTTTTGGAGTAGTTTTCAGCTTGTCAGGCTGGTCTGTTTGCTGGTTATAGAGGGGTTTGGAGGATTTAACACTGGTTAGGGAGGTCTGTTTTCTGGTTTTAATGGGGGTTTAAACATACTTAAGCTGGTCAAACTGATTGGATTGCTGGTTTTAGAGGGGTTTTGGCCACTTCACAGTTAAGGCTGGATTACAGTACAGTACTTTAATATTGTCTTTTGCCTGATTTGGTGCTAGCCGGCACTAGTCATAGTAAACTATATGATGGGTACAGGCTTGATGATTCCATCTATATGGAGCCAACTGGCCTTTGAGCAGCCAATAGAAATCTAACGCACAGGGCAAATACACTAAAGAAATGGAGATGCAAACTTGATAGTCAAGTAGTGTCTGAGCCTCAGACGTTTGGTTTGTGATGCCCAGTTTACAAAGTCATTAAGTGTATGATGGCTAGTATTTTTTAGAATCTGTCCCAAATTGAAGTATTGTTTGGTGTAAAGCCTGATTTAT
Source organism: Moxostoma hubbsi (assembly GCA_032164185.1). Lineage (NCBI taxonomy): Eukaryota > Metazoa > Chordata > Actinopteri > Cypriniformes > Catostomidae > Moxostoma > Moxostoma hubbsi. Next base: position 33,353,237 of record JAVLUX010000001.1, on the reverse strand, counting down.
ACTATGGAAGAAGCCAATTTTTTTTTTCTTTTGGACAAACTAAAGCACCCTACGTGAACATTTATACCACATGCAACATTTTTTTTTTCAAGGTGTAGTCACGTGTTTAACGTACTGTTCCAGCCACAAGCAATGCCAGTAATGCAGGCCTTTCTCTCCGTGGATTGCCACTTTTAGTGATGTATCACTTGTTTGCTTTATTAAACTTATCATAGAGCCCCTTTAACCTTTGGCGACAAGTTAAGCCTGATTTATACTATGGAAGCAGAACTTTTTTTCTCCTGGACAAACTAATGCACCCTAGGCGAATGAAGCCGGCATTTATACTATGCGCAACGTTGTTTTAAAGTGAGTTAATATCAGATGTTGTGGTGTCTAACGTACTGTTCCAGCCTCAAGTAATGCCAGTAATGCAGGTTTTTCACTCTGTGGATGCCGTTATAGCGTTGTGTTGCTTCTTTCTTTACTAAACTTGTCACAGCCCCTTCCACTTAAAACTTAAATCTATCTCTACTCATTTGTCGTGGCCATGCTGTCTTTAATCATGTAAAAAAAAATATATACCTCTGCACAATCTCTGAGAGACCGGCTTCAAAGTTATCAATTTTAATGACAGTTACCTAAGTAACAACTCCTCAGCTGGCAGGCACCCACGATTAGTTTTAACCAACCATCACCACTCTTTGACCAGCCAAGTTCTGCTAGCTCAAGAATTTCAGAGATGTGCGCAAACAGTAAAAATAACACCAAACAAACACATTGGCAGAACATAAATGTTACTGCATTTTGTCATTATTTTTAGGCAAAATAAACAAAGCCTGTTTGCCCAGTAAGTATAAAATAGCTTTAATCCAGCCTTTAGTCAAACTAGGAGACCATTTGGCCGACCAGCCAAACACCAGTCTGGCAAAGCAGGGAGACCAACTAAACCAGCTGTAAAACAGCTTGGCCAGTCTAGGAGACTAGCTGGTGACCATCATAAACCAGCTAAGACCAGCAAACCTGGTTGGTTTAAGATGTGTGTGTGTTTAAGCAGGGTACACACAGCAACACAGTTGCAAACACTCAAGCCATTACCATAATGCCTGGGTAATGGGGACTAGAGAGTCTAGATGTCAAACACTGGAAAGTGTAAATTTCCATGTAATAGAAATTTCCCTTAGTTTGCCTTCATTTCTCTCTCTCTCTCTCTCTCTCTCTCTCTCTCTCTCTCTCTCTCTCTCTCTCTCTAATGTTCTCTTCTGCTCCCTACCCTCTTTATTCTGCATCGTTACATATATTCATGAACTCATTTTTTGTGATGAAAACTTATGCATGAAAAGTGGAAGTGAGAGAAAAAACAAACATAAAATGTATTTTGATGGGTTCTGTCTAGTTTCAGTGCCAGAGAACTGCAGTAGCTTCGGTCCTTGGGGAAGTGCCAGGACGGTAGACCTTCATTCCATATTTCTCTTTTTTTCTCTTTTCACCAACCCCCCCAATTTCCCTCCATATTGCCCTCTCTCACCATCCTCTACCTTGGCCCTCCCTCCACCTCTCCCTTTCTCTCTCTTTTCACCCTCTGTCAAAGCCAGTTACAGACGGAAGATCTCTCCTTCTTAAATAATTCACAGGTTGATTAATAGACTCACAGGGGTATAATTAGACAGGGGAGAGACAGTGGCTAGTGTAACCAGTACAGTGCTTAGGGGAATTAGAGAGTGGGATTAATAAGGAAACAGAGAATAGTGCGAGTGTTCAATAAATGTGTTGGTGGTTCGTGTTGGAGAGCGAAGCTGGCTGGAGATGGGGGAAAGGTGGGGGGGCTGTATGAAGTACTTTCTCCAGGAGCAGAGAGCCAATGTTTGTTTGATGTTGAAATTGGACAGTTTCAATCCATCTCTTTTAATTTTTCACAAGTTACAGGGACCTCCTTGGTATACCAAACTTTTCTAAAGGAAATAAATTAATTTGGCTTTCCTTTTACTGCCTTCCTCTTTTCTGGCACCTTTATCTTTCAAAAATGTATTTGCCACGTTTTTTTTATTCTCCTTCCTTTATACTTGCACTCAAATAAGAGGAACCGCCACTAGTCTTTCCACATCTATCATCAGTATATAATCTCAGTGGCGCCACCTCTAAAACCGGATTGGGCTACTTTTGCATTCTGAAAGGGATGAGTTTTGTTGTGCAAGACTGGCGTTCTTTGCAAAATTCACCAGACGGATCTCCGCTTCAAATGTAAACAGCTTTTTATCTCATCACCTGTGCAGACTAAAACAGAAATGAAACAAAACATATTTCAGAGATCTTTCTGTTCACCCTTCAGTGAAGGGAGGAGACTTATGGGACTTCACTTATGATGGCAGATTATTTTGTTGCCTTACCTTTTGTCTTTTGTTTCTCATTTGAAAGATGAAATGTCCTGTCCCATGTGTGCATTTTAAATGGAAGGGAGCACAGCCTGAACATGCCCACCAAGCAGAGCTGGTCATATTTATCTACTAATTTTCTATTTTGTTTCTTCCATCTGTCTCCTCCAGATGTTTCTTCACAATGCATCTGATCTGTTGGTGAAGAAAAGGCAACATGACAGCGCTGTTTGCACAAGCTCATAGAGTGCCGTTTCATCCTGTGCGGTAACACATGGATTCAATGAGTCCCCAAGTGTTTTGAGTGGGAGATGTTAATTGCATTCACTTTATTTTGTGAAATTTAACTTTACATTTATTTATTTATTTATTTTTTTTTTTTTATTACTTTTCTTGGAATTGAATTGAATCTGGAAATTGTACTTATATCAGTGGTTCTCAACTAGTTGTGCTTCATGAACCAGATTTTACATTGGACATCAAGTGGTTACCCAACATTTCCAAAACACAGAATTGAACAAAAATGTACTTAAAATCAATCCTCTGAACTGCAATATGCAACATGCCCATAAATATGCTTAATTATTAAAATTAACTACCTGTAAGTTGAATAAAACAATTTTAAATAATGTAAATGCATACATTTATAGTATTAACTACCAAGTGACAGAGACTACAGATTTTGACCTTAACAACGAAAGATATGGTAAGCGTATTGTCCACTTTTTGGAAAGTTGATAAGCATATTTGTTTTGCTATCCCATACAATTATACATTCAGTTGCATTTTATTATTAGCATTTAGCATTCTTTTTCCCTGCTGTCCACAACCAAACCAACCACCAATTTTGGGATCACAACCCAAGAGTTGAGAACAATTGAGCCTTAAAAACACTTGCACTAGCAGTATTGTGATAACCTACAGGGGGCACCGATGCACCCAGCTGTGCATGTTGGTTTATTTATCTAGGATGGCATTAAAGCACTGTACACCTGATAAAGGGGGTGTCAGGAGGCCTCTGACAGCCTCAGAGGCTGCAGAGTTTTTGCGATTTGGATGCTACGCCGCCAGAACAAGGAAAGCCTGTGGCAACTTTGAAGTTTTGACAGACGCGAGTCTCTGAACATCCCTTAATCTTGCCTTTGCTCAGACAGTACACAAGGCAAGTTCAAGCTGTTTGCAATGCTTTCTGCTTCTTAATGACACAAAGCATTCACCCACCGCACATCATAACATTTCATCTACCTTAATGCAAGCTGGCTGATTTCTTCAGACGCCAAAGCCCCTTAACTCTCTCAGAAACTAGCAGTCTCTGAAGAGCACGTATGCGTGTAGGAAGAAGATGCGGTTTTTCGCTATGTGGCGATGAGCTCTTGTGTGTCGTGTGTGGGTTTTTGATCGTACCTGAATGTTTTTGTTAGCATGGTGCAGAAAACTGCCTGGAGTGATGTGCTGAAAATCAGATCAATAGCTAGCAACTGTAACCGGATGGCGCTGTCAGATCCTATTGTCCTAAAGCAGACATTGACAAGAGACAGGCTGTGCATTTAAAATGCCTTCATCAATCTAGCTCATTCGCCACACAAAACAGATAGCAGAAGAATTAAAAGTGAAATAGGCTCAATAGGGACAACAGAGGAATTTTTGTCAGATATCAGTATGCTTTCTTCTGGTTTTCTTTTTTATTCTAGAATTTAAGATAGCATTGGGTAAAGCATTGGAGTCAGAGTGCAGTAGTACAGTTTAGATATAAAAATTTCATAAGTTATGTATTCTGATAACGGATATGCGATTGATTAAATGAATTCATGCTCATATCTTCAGTCAATGCCAGGGAGGGGTTGGAGATGTGGCCAGGCAGGTAGTGCAGTGCTCGAATGGAGGGGGCTGGGCTGGGGGTGTCTCCATAAAGCATTAGAGACCCCCCCCCCCCCATAAGAAATTAAAAATAGGCTTTGGGGGGGTCCCCAAATATTTTTATTATAGTTAAGATAATAATGACCAGTACAATTTAATAAAAATGCCCGTACGTGGGAGCACGCCTCAAAAGACCGAGTGCAAAGTTCCTTTATTGCCTTTTAAAGGAATATTTCGGTTCAATAAAAGTTAAGCTCAATTGACAGCATTTGTGGTATAATGTTGATTACTACAAAAATTAAGTTCGACTTGTCCCTCCTTTTCTTAAAAAAAAAAAAAAAAGCAAAAATTTAGGTTACAGTGAGGCACTTACAATGCAATTTTTTGAGGGTTTAAATGCAGAAATGTGGCTTGTAATTTTATAAAAGCACTTACATAAATTTTCTGTTAAAACATGCATTATTTAAGCTGTAAATTGTTTTGCCAATCTTCATTTTTACAGTCAATTTAGGGTTTTAGAGTTTGTTGTCATTAAATTGTCATGGCATCAGAGTTGTAAAATTGGTTATAACTTTACACAGAAAAGGTTAGTAAGCAATTTCATCACACTAAAATCATGTTAATATGCTTATTGTTTACATCTTGAGGCTATAATTCTGAAATGGTGAGTATTTTAACATTTTGGCCCAATTCACTTCCATTGTAAGTGCCTCACTGGAACCCAGATGGGGCAAGTCGAAATACATTTTTCTGGTAATCAATATTATGTCACAACTGTTGTCAATTGAACCTGCAATATTAATTTTATGTAAAAGTGAATTTCTGATACTAGTGTACCATACTAAATGCAAAACATAACAGTAACTACAGTAACTTGTCTTGTTAAACTTCCAGACTTTAATTTAGCCATTTATTTTCTATATTAATTCTCAAGCTTTTGTCATACTTTCTATATCTTCCACCTTTCTTTTTCCATCTCTCCTTTTCTCATGTTGTGGCAACTGGCAGGCCAAAAAGAAAGATGGATTGTCTGCAGTAGTAAAGTAAGGTGGAGTGTAGTGGCACAGTGCAGGTGGGCAGAAGAGGGCATGAAGGTTAATTACTCTATTACTGGGTGGCTCAGTCTGGAGCTGTTTAAACAGGACCTAGTCAGCAGGGGATTAGGCCTCAGTACTACAGCTAAAGCTATGCCACAGACCCCTTCCCCTGGTCCTGCACTGCCTCTGCTTTATACGTGCCAGAGAATATTCATACTTACCCCGGGGGAGGGTGAGAAAAATGTAGAAAGAGAGTTAGGGAGGCTTGAAAGGGCTGACACAAGCATGGAGAGTGGATGAAAGGTAGAAAGATGGAGAGCTTAAAAGCATGAGAGAGAAACAGAAGTAGATAGAATCAAAAGAAAGAGAAAGAGAGAGAGTGAAGGCAGAGCATCACTCTTGTACATCTTGGCTTAACTTCTCCAGATCTGTGGCATCAACCACCTGAGCTGAGCAATGCAACAATTACCCTTCCAATACCCACACTTGCAGATTAACATATCCACTCCGATTACACCCTGACCTGTTCCCTCTCCTCTCTTCCTCTGCTCTCGGCCCACGGGTGTCTGATGGCACAAGCTGATAATCGTGTTCCTCTTCTTGAAGTACATTGTTTGAACTAAAATGGGGTTGAGACTGTGTGTGTGAACTGGACTTGTTGGTCAGTACGTCAGTGAATTGGGTTCACAAGTCTTCTGATCAAACTGGATTGGCCCTGAAACTGTCCTTGTTTGTTGATGGGACCGGTTTGTCAGATAGCAAGAGGTCTTTGTGGACCAACATGTGGTAGAAGTAACTTCCCATTTGTTTTTTGTTTTTTTGTTACCTTACAGAAACTTTTGATAAGTTTATACCAGTTCTTTTTGACATTCATGGCATGAGGCAAAAGCCTCCCATTGTACCAGGCTCAGCAATTAATCAGGGTTTGGGGCCACTGAAATTTAAAATGCAGGGGGGTAGGGGGGTAGGGGGGGCGGGGCACTGAAATTAAAAATGTTGGGGAACCCTCCCCCCCTCCAAATTAATTTCTGTTTGTTTGTTGTAAAGATGTATTTCTTTAAATTCCTTTCTAATCCCAATTATTAATATCCTTCATAATAATAATAAAATATAATAAAACATTTATAAAATAACAATTACAATAATTAAAAAAATAATTACACATATATATATATATATATATCAATATATGAATTTATAATTAATACCAATATATTATATTGTTAATAAATATACATTTTATATAATTTATTATACAATTTAATATATATAAAAAAAATATTTCAGATTAACAATTTTTATTGATTCACATATTTGAACTAGGGATGTCGATATAATGCGTTAATTCAGTGCGATTAATTTGACTAAAAATAACACATTAAAAAAATTTATGCCATTAATCACAATGCCCCAGAAGGTAATATGAAAGATTACAGAGAAATGCAAGCTTGTAGTACCACCTGTTTACTCCAGAGGGCACTACGTGAAACTTCAGCTGCGTGGCAATGCGCAGTTTATACAGTGAAGAAAAACACCCTTGAACAGCAAAACAACACCAACATGTGTTGCGTTCTTGGGTTAAAAACACTTGATGGAGTGCAAATCCGAATAAGGGATCTCAAGATGTGTTCTAAGTATTAAACTATATTTAACTTCACACAGTGACCTAAAAATTGTATGTTCATGATGCGACGCACCCGAGACACTACACAAGCATTTCTGACATAGGTGTAAACTGACAGGTTCTTAAACAAGCCCTCATACTAAATCTCCAACTGTTTGACAAATTCACTTGTGAAATGGATTGCTGTGAACTGTATGCCAATGATTGGCTTAAGGTCAATAATATAGTAGTAAACAATACATTGTATTCTAAAGCCACTTTTTGTATTGTCTTATTAATGATTAACTCTTTTGCCACAAGAATGTAATGCATTTGAATTATCTGAATATTTTTTTAACATTTTATATATATATATATATATATATATATATATATATATATATATATATATATATATATATATATATATATATATATATATATATATATATATATATATATGCAGCTTATTGAAATGTAATATGGGACGCTTACCATTCTGAATGAAAGACTTCGCTATGCTATCAAATAGCTTGAAGTAAGAGAGGAGGATATCTACAGGGAGAGACTGTAGCAGGTAGTTGAATTTTGGAATACAATTCATTTTAATAACATTAATCTTCCCACTGATCGATAAATTGAATGAAGCCCACCTGTCCACATTGCTCGAAATCCTTTTTTATTAAAGGGTCAAAATTAATTCGAACTAAATCAAAACATTTGTTGGGAATAAAATACCTGGCAGGAAAGCTACTGGGCAGTACACTGTCAGAGCCAAAGCTTCGGATTTAGACCAATTGACTCTGTATCCTGAGAAATTAGAAAAGGAATGAATGATTCCGTGGAGGCAAGGCATAGATCTTATGGGGTCGGAGACAAATAATGAAATATCTGCGTAAAGCAGAAGCTTATGTACCATACCTCACACCATAACCCCTGGAAAATCATCCCCCTTTCTTATCACAGCTGCTAATGTTTTCAGGGCAAGACAGAACAATAATGGGGAAAGAAGGCAGCCCTGCTAGGTGCCCCTATTCAGACTAAAATAATCTGAAATTAATACATTTCTTTGTACTGCCGCTACCAGGTGTCTATAAAGCAAATTAATCCATCCAATAAAAGTACTCCCAAACCCATTCATTTCCAAAATCTTAAAAAGATAATCCCATTCTACCATATCAAACGCCTTTTCGGCATCAAGTGATATGGCAGCGACCAGAGTCTGTACATTCACTACTGACCACATGATATTGATGAAACGCCTAATGCTATCTGAAGAGCTGTGGCCCTGCATAAACACCACTTGATCTATATGTACAAGAGATGTCATAACTTTACTTGATAGATTAACCCGAATTTTTGACAATATTTTAACATCTAGCTGGATCAGGGAATTGGATGGTAACTCTTACACTTGCTCGGATCGTTGTCCTTTTTAAGAATCAGACTGATCCGGGCTTGTGTCATGGCTGGCAGAAGCTTTCTATTCTTTAATAATTCCATATAAACTTATAACAAAAGTGGAGCCAGTTCTGTAGCATACGATCTAAAAATTCAGCGGCAAAGCCATCTGGACCCAGAGCCTTGCCTGTAGACAGGGCCTTAATTACCTCGCCAAGCTCCTCCAAGTTTATCTCAGAAACAAGAGAGTTTTTTGCTCAGTCATCGATTTAGGGAGTTCTAAAGGTTCCACAAAGTTTCTATTACCTTCATCAGTAGACGAAGACGTGGAACTTTAGAGATCAAGATAGAATACTTTAAAAGCATTATTAATATCAATGGCAGAGGTAATAATTTCACCACCAGCAGATTTCACTGAAGGAATGGTAGAAAAAGACACTGCTTTAAATATCTAGCCAAAAGCTTCCCTGTTTGTTCCCCAACTCAAAATATGCCTGTCTTGCCCTGAATAGCCAAAACTCCACCTTCCACGACAAAATGGCATTATACCTGTATTTCAATCAGGACAATTCTCTCACTTGTAATATTCTCTTCCAACTCCAGGAGTTCTCGTGCTTTGGATTTTTTTAGGAATGAGGCATACTGTATGATCCGACCTCTAAGAACTGCCTTAAGTGCCTCCCAAGACACGCCCACAGACGATACTGAGGACCAGATGTTCTCCATATAAATATTGATTTCAGCCTTTAACATTTGTTGGAAATCAGGATTTTGCAAAAGGGATACATTAAAGCACCAACTATATGATTTATTTTTCTCTATATGTGGCAACACCTCTAAACTCACCAGGGCATGATCTGAGACTAAGGCTTGTCTGGCCTGTATCCTTCTGTGGATCTCTGAGCCGAAACAATGTGAGCTTGCTCGATTTCCAGCTTATTGCCTACTATGTTGAGCAGACTCAGAAAGAGCTCATCCAGGAACTTCACCATATCTCAGCTCTCCTCATGCTCAGGAATTCCAACAATTCAGACGTTGCTTCTCAGACCACGATTCTCAAGGTCCTCCAGCTTTTCTCAGACATGCTCCAAATCCACCTGGGTCGCTAGCGGGTTAGCAGCCAATTCCCTCTCCGATGACTCCAGATAATAGATCCTTTTCTTGACCAACTCAAGATTCTCCAAGTCCGCCATGACCTTCGTCTGTATCACAGACATACTGGACAGCTGACATTGAATCTCTCCCGTAGCACTGTCCAAACTGAGTCCCTGGTCTACGGCCCTGTCTGGGGTGTCAGCCCGAGCGCGCAAGTGTCTTTCAATATCTCCAGAGCCCGAGGACCTTGTACTCCCTGACATGCTGACCCCACAGAACAGTTATGTAGCAGGGTGTAACGAATCTCACCGGTCTAAGACACCAAAATAATGAAAAACTAGCAAAGTGCGCAGAGCTCGCCGTTCACACGTCCGACCAACGCATGGCGCCACTTGACTCCCATTTAATATACAATTTAATATAATTGTATGAATCAATAATAATGATTGATTCAATTTAATTATTTGACAAAATATCATACAAAAATATGCCTAGGTAAGGTACAAAAAAAGGACCCTAAAAATCAACTCCAAGGGGCAAATATTGCCCCTTAATAAGAAAGTTTATTTCTGACTGCATTTTACCCCTGTTTGCTGCACATGTTTTGTCCATTAGCTGAGCATGAACACTATATTCATCAGCGGTGCGTTGACTCACTTTACAGGTGCACTATAGCTCACGTGCATATGTATGTCCACACCAGCCCATATACAGTTGCGATGGTTGATGTGACTAGACTGACCCTCGCACACATTGTGAACTCATTCTTTTCCTCTGTGCAGTATACAGGCAATCCACAGCCAGAACAAAAGACACAGTAGATAGACACATTCACAATATACATCATGAGTTGGAGCTGTGTACACGTGACCAGTATAGTACATTATATACAGTATATACAGTATTTCAGCCTACATAAAATCTGTTCAGTATTTACAATTTTTTTGAGCACGTTTGACTGAAAATGAAGCTGTACACAAAAATCTAAATCTATAAATCTAAATCTCTACCAAAGCTTGTAAGAGCAAGCAGTAACCCAGTTGGGCGAAGTAGCAGAGGGTCAATTAATAGGCACAATGAAATCAGCATACATAATAGGCTAAATTTGTACCTAATACTTCAGTAAGATCTGGAATGCTGCAACAACACACATTTATGCTTTATAAAATTGTGGGAACATGCTGTGACGTGCACACACACACACTAACAGAACGTTTCTGGAGAGACTGTTAAACATTGCCAATAAAATACAATTAGATATGAAAAAAAGTTTAATCTCAGAGATGCCAACTCTTCAATATGTGTGATTTAGCTCAAATCCTGGACAGAGCCACCATTATATAATTGAGGAAAAAATCAATGGAGGCAGCTGGACGTGGCCGCTGTGAGCAGGGTTGCATCCATATTTAAAGTGTGTGAGTTCGATCGTTGTCTGGGATTGGCTTAGCTTCACTACCCTAATCACACACCATGCTGGTCGATGCCGGAGCCCAAGCTATTGGCACTCACAGCATATGTTAAGATTAGTTTTTCTCTCCCTGTTTAAAGGCCGCAACTAAGATCTTGGCCATTTACTGGTAAAACAAAAACAAAACAGGGATTTAAGATTGCCTAAGGTGCGGGAGAAATTCTATGCCCTGCTGGTTGTGGATGTTTGGGTGGGCATTGGAGGAGAGAACAGAAACACACAGGATATTTATTTTATTGACATTCTGCTGTAGAAACAGGAAGATTTAGCGGGGCTAGACTGATAAAATTCCCTCAGAGCTTTTCACACACACTTGTACACATACAAACACAGGCGGTTTCACTAAGCAGGATGAAAAGCAGTCAGTCAATACCACAGGGTGATTTGCAGTGGAATAAAACTATAGGTTTAGGAAATAAATCTATAGGTTTAATCTGAAGACATCAGGTGATGCACATTTCATAATTCAAATACAATGAGGATTGGATATTGATGTTCTCAATTCAACTTAAATCACAGGTATTTCTTTTCAATATTTAGTCTTTTTTAATATTTGAAATTTCAGATACGCATTAAAGACATGTAAAGACATTCCTCATTGAAAGAAAAAAATTATTTCTCCCCTTTTCTCTCCAATTTGGAATGCCCAATTCCCAGTGCGCTCTAAGTCCTAGTGGTAACGTAGTGATCCAGGTGGCAGAGGACAAATCTCAGTTGCCTCTGCGTCCGAGACAATCAATATGCACATCTCATCATGTGGATGGTTGTGTGCGTTAATGCGGAGATGTTGCACGCATGGAGGCTTCACGCTATTCCCTGCTGCATCCGCGCACAACTCACCAAGCGCCCCACCGAGAGCGAGAACCACATTATCGTGACCACAAGGAGGTTTCACCATGTGACTCTACCGTACCTATCAACCGGGCTAATTTGTTTGCTTAGGAGACCTGGCTGGAGTCACTCATCACGTCCTGAATTTGAACTTGCGACTCCAGGGGTGGTAGTCAGCGTTAATACTCGCTGAGCTACCCAGGCCCTAAGAAAACAGTTTCTTAATAAATTTAAAATTATATTAAAGACCCTGCATGAAATGGTTTGATGAATACAATTTTCTGACCTGTGCTAAAGTATATTTCCTATAAAGTGCAAGAGTGTTCGCCATCTTTTTCAGCCGTCTTGGAGCTTTTTCAGCTGTAATGGGGAAATATTTTCCCCATTAATTTTTCCATTTCCATAGGGATTCCATAAAGTCCTTCATTTAAGAGTTCTAAGCCATGAACCAAACCAATCAGCTTTGATTTAACTACAGTACCATTAAGCATTGCAAATGACGTAATAATCATATAATAGAAACAGATATAAACTTTTTTTGTTGTTGTTGGTTATAAGTATAAAAATGATTTATTTTAAGTTTATTGAAAAATATTCAGATATATGCAAATATACATAAATATTTTTTTTTTTACATTTATAAGTATTTTGTGATTGTAGAGAGACTAACTTGATTCCGTCATTCTCAGTGCATCATGGAAGAGGGCTGTCGCTGTAGAGCTCTGATTGGTGATGTTTCTCTACTGCATCATGGTGGAGGTGTAGTAGTGTCTGAAGAGTTGGGTATACTGTAGAAATTGGATTTATATTTACATACAAGGAGAGAAACTGTTTTCCTACTTTGAAATGGGTTGATATGTTGAGAAAAAAAGGCACCACATACAGCAGAAATAAATGACATTTTATAGGCTATAATTACAGGACAACTACAGCATCTGCGAAGATCATCTAAAACTAGCACGGGTGCAGTCAGTTTTTACATAGTTATTAGCATAAGTTGTGTTTAAATTAATAAATATTTTCACGTTTAGCAGCTAAGTAATATACAGTGGAAATGATGGTGACTCCAGTGCTACTGGCGCATCAGCATTTCACTGTAGTTGCTAGAAATAAAATATTATTGGCAAATGTACAAACGTATCTGAAAAGAACGTTCTAATTGGTTGTTTAGCTAAGTCAGACTGTCTATCTTGCCCTTACCTTCACTTCAGCGCTCTTGCCTCTCACTGCTCAATGTGCTTTAAGAGCAAATATGTACACTTTAATAATAATAATAATAATGATAAAAAAGAATCACAATTTAATGAACGGTGCCGTAGTATCACTTCTTTACATCGAAAATTTATGGGTCAAAAGCCTACTCATTGTACATACATACCATCACTCATTTTAGGTGAACATACGCAAAATCCTTAGAAGATATTTGGGCATACGGTGTATGCGTGCGGATGCGCTAGACTACACTTCGGGAACATGGGCAGCAGGGCCATATCTGAGCATATGGGGGCCCTAAGTGAAATCCTATTTGAAGGCCCCCTGTAATACTTCTGGAAAAACTTTTAAACACTATTGACGAAATAGCAGCAGTACAAGGGTTTGCCCTTTTTATTAAATTGCATCTAGCCTTTAGTTTATGTCTCAGCCTGGCAAAAGCATGATTTGCCACTTGCTATTCGCCCTATATTTGTGTATTTTGGATTCTTTAACTTGGTCCCAGGCCCTGCGATGGACTGGCGACCTGTCCAGGGTGTACACCGCCTTTCGCCCAATGTTAGCTGGGATAGGCTCCAGCCCCCCCTCGACCCTGTACACAGGATAAGCAGCTGACGATGGATGGATGGAACTTGGTCCCAGTTTTTATCAGTCTTGGCCAGCAGGAAGCCATGCTCTTGAAGGAGATTCTGCTGGAACCAAGAGAGCATACCGTGCTTCCATATTAATTGTCCTTTGGAATGGACCAATTATGCTATTAATGGGTCCCGGTGTGAGAACTAATGGCTGGAGACCTTTTTTGCATTCCATTAGCATAACTGAGCTGCACATAGAGGCCTAGTGTGACTAGTAGGTCAAGCTAATGTTACCATTGGTCCAGCAGAAGACCTTTAACTGACATCTATATTAATTAACAGCTATCCAGTTACACGCTTTAAAAGAGATGAATTAGTAACGTGTTTGGTGAAGCAGTGAATTGATCTTCAGCAGAAAAATGGATCTAAGATCTGTAACGATGGATAATAGTTACTTTTTTATCTAGCTAACCCACTAAAACATGAATAAATACTTGAGAAATATGATTTATTTATGTTCTGACAGGTCACAGTTGGCTGAGTTTTGCTGAGAAAGAATTGTATATGTTTTAATGGCAAAAACATGAATACGCTAATTTCTCTCATTTCCGGACGCCTGCAGTACTATTAGCCTTAAAGCCAAATGCATTTATTTCTCTCTTTTTAGTAAGTCTGTGTTTTAAAGTAGAAAAGTTCGCCTACTTATGGAGAGTCCAGCTGCATCAGAAAGTAGGCTGAACAAAGCAGGTCAGGCAGGAAGCTCTTTTGTTATGTAAAGAGCTGCTATTTGATCCTCACACAGGAAAAAAAAGGAAAAGAAAAGGGAGCCGTTCAGATAAACTTCCCTCATCAGATAATTGAAGATGCCTTTGCTCTAGTTTCTCTCTTTTGCATAAATGTCTGATCAGTTTTCAGAGGCTGATAACAGCAAGCCTGTCCCTCTCCTCTCCATCCCACGGGCTCCTCTGGAGTTCAGTGGGCTTTCTGAAGCAACCCGGCGGAGAGGCTGTGCAAACACATGGTTTGCAATAAAAACACTGAAGATTAATGATGAGGTGTCAGATCTTAGTCAAGTATAGATACAATTTTTCATTGCATATTTTTTATTCTATCATTGGATATCTCCAGTCTCATGCTCTTGAGTTTAAGCTCTTGACATATGTGTAGCATATAAATTCCAGCCATTGAAAATGTTCATATTAATGTTTAAATTAGGATGCATTACAGCTAAAGATTCCTTTGTGTTCCTGTATCTCATCTGGTGTTGGCAATTCCAAGGTAGGGATTTGCGTACATTTATCTGTCTACAGTACATGACACAATGCCTAATTGATTATTTGAGAGAAGGACAACAAATATGATGGGTTAAAGCAATATTCAGGGTTTAATCCAAGTTAAACTCAATTGACTGCATGATGTTGATTACCACAAAAAATATTTTTACTTGTCATTAGCTCCCTTTCTGAAAAAAAGCTAAATCTGTGTTACAGTGAGGCACTTACAATGTAAGTGAATTGGGCCAGTCCGCAAACATAAAAATACTCACCGTTTCAAAAGTATAGCCACAAGACGTAAACAACATGCATGCTAACATGATTGTATTGTGATAAAATCGCTAACTAACTTTTACTTTTTTAAAGTTATATTCAATTTGACTGTTGCCATGACGACATAAACCAAACCATTTAAACAACTGTACAGGTATGAGTTAAAATAATTTTTTGTGGTAACAATTTTTTATGCCACAAATGCTGTTGATTTTTCCTTTAAATACACGTTGCAAGTCACGTCTTTTGGAGCACGCATGCGCGCAATCACTAGGCCAACTGAGGTCCGATTTAGGTGTATTCCTATCCATGCTGGACAAAGCACAATTATCTACTTCTGTTAGTCCAACTGCTCGATTTCAGGATGGAAGCATTTACATAACATTTTAAAAAGACAAATGATTGATTGGTACAATTGAAATGTAACTTTTAAAGTGCATGTAAACTTGCATAATAAAACAAACTGATAGAAATCTACCCTTGTGCAGTGTAGGTTGCGTTGATTGAAATCAAACTCAATTCATTTGACATATAAGTTCCATGAACTTGTCTCATGTTTCTATTTTCTTATGCTTATTAAATCAACAGTGGACAATTTAGGTTAACTATTGTTTCAACAAATGCACGTCATTGCCACAAAGCAGAATACTGTTATGAAGTTTGCATTAATTACCACAACAGACAATTATTCTGTTTGCATATATCTTTCTGCTGGTGCATAACGTTCCTCCATTCATTTCCCCCTAATATTCATGTCAGTTTGAGTCCGAAGTCTTCGCTTCGCTTCCCTCCTCCCTCTTCCACCTCTTCCTGCTGCCAGTCTTTAACTACTCTCCACGTTGGCCACTGCTCTGCTTGTTACAGGCCCAACACGAGTGCAAACAATCAAAGTCTTTGGGAACACTGAAATATGCATGGCTATCTGTGACAGACAGATAAAGCAGGGCAATTAGCCACGTAATCCAAGAGTGGCGCAAGGACTCGTCAGCCTCAGCCAGCCCCCCTCCCTCCGCGGATCTCTTTCCTCGCGCTACTCTCTTGCTCTCTATTAGTTAAATGTACTTTGTGTGTCGACTCACCATCAAATCAAGTAACACTTCCTCTAATTGGTTTATAAATTATACAGCTGAGGCAGCATTATAATTTCATCAGTGGTAAACATTGCAGGAGCAGTCGGTAAAGAATCTATCCCTCATTAATTTCTTAATTTGGGTAGATGGAACGAAGAGAAGAGAGAGAGAGAGGTTTGGATGAGTGAGAGAAAGAGAGATAGTGAAGTGAGGATCGGATGAACGAAAGAAACTTGAATCAGCTCAGGGACGAAGGGACATATGGTTTAAAAAAAATGAGGAGGATGTTGTTGGCGCTTTTGTCAATAAATATTAAATATACAACCCGAAGATTTTGTCAGTAGCACTTCCTGTGAATTCGAGGCAATGGCTCCCTTCTCATGACTTTTCTCACTCTCTCATCGTTTCCCCCATTTTCTCCCTTTGTGCTCTATTTTATACCGACTTGATGAATATTTCATAGCAAAGGTCATAAATATTCATTCTGATAGCTTTGCATATTAGTTATTACTGGTATTTCTTTTTAAAAAACAAAAATACTCATTATAAATTCTTCATTCTCTTCCACTGAAATAATTACATGTGCGAATATACCGAAATGCACACACGCAGAAACACATTCCTTTGTAGCAAGTGCTTTGTACCATTCCTTATGAAGTGGATACAATTGAATTTATAGTTCAGTAGTAGGCCTATAATAGGCACTTCCCCGAGTTGCTATGTCACGTAAGAGACAAGTATATTAAATAAAATAGGGGGATTAACTTTTTGCAAAGTATTGTACTAAAGTCATTTTAAGATGCATACAACTGTAAAAATGATATCTTAAGGGTTGTGTTAATCCTCTACCTGCAGGTCATTGAAAATTCAGGTAATTTATGCGGAAACTGGCATATGCTTTGAGCTGGAGTTGAATGCATCCGCGTGAGTTTGTATCCTGACTGTGTCCCATCTGTCTCCGCTCCGCTCATGCTGTAGATTTGGACTTGCTGCTTCCACCTCCTGTCATATTAAAACATGGAAACATATGAATGACTGACTGCTAACCGCTTCCGTTGTCATGTCATGTTAAGTCTTGAGATCCAGCCATTCTGATTGCTCATTTTGACCATTTTCGTACGGCTATTTGTGCGAGGCAGGTTAATAGTGGCATTGTCTGATCTTTGGGAGACTTATTTTTAAGCAATCTTCAAAACCAACATGAAAGGGGAAATGCTTTGCAGAAATGGTGTGAAAGGCAAACACCCAATGGCTTTTCTTTCATGGCTTTTATTCAATAAAACAGAGTTATTTTATGTAAGCCTTTTGAGTCTTTGACATATAACACCCACACTCAGGTATGAGCAGGTTTAGCTTTGCCACTGGATGACGATAACTATTAGACATTTTTTTGGGGATAATTTTTGAACGGTCATTTGAATTTGCCTACAGCTTTTGCTACATAGATATTAGCTTTTATTGATATCTAGAGAGCAGGGTTGCTGATGGCCAATATAATACCAATGTTGGCCTAGCCTATAGTGCAATTTGGGATAGTTCACTGTAAAATGACAAATCTGTCATCATTTACTCACACTGATGTTATTCCAAACCCATATGACTTTGTCTCTTCAGTGGAACACAAAAGGAGATGTTTAGCAGAATGTTAGGGACTGGCAGAATCAGTCACCATTCACTTTCGTTGTATCTTTTTTCAACACAATGCAAGGGAATGGTGACTTTGGCGAACATTCTGCCTAACATCGGGTTCCACTGAAGAAAAAAGGTCACATGGGGTTGGAACATCATGAGTGTTCGTAACAAATGAGACAAACAGAAAATTGCAGAAATTACTAAAAATATATTTTATATAATATTTATTCAAACACTTATTTAAACACGCGAGTGTATGATACATGTTCCATGCTGAAACATTTTATCATTCTAATTGGTCCTGTTATTGCCCATTTAAATTTTCGGCATGTCAAAAACATTAAACTCTTCGAAAATATGTACGTTTAAAGTCTGGGATCATTATTAGTTATTTAGATTTTAATATGCATGTTAACTGTACTCTGTCCAATCCGCTAAAATCTGCTGTCAAGCCCCACTTTAACTTTCACTTTCTTCTTCTTGTGTTTTATATTCTTTATGCATATCACCCCCTACAAGAATTTCTAGCCAAAAAAAAAAAAACAAACAAAAAAATATTGATCCGTTTCTCACCCACAACATCATATTACTTCTGAAGACAATTTAACCACTGGAGTGTTATGGATTACTTCTATGCTGCCTTTATATGCATATGGATTTCTAAAAATCTTAATTTGTGTTCTGCAGAACACAACAGAAGAATTCATACACATCTGGAATGGCATGAGGCCCAAGTACATAATGAGAGAATTGAAATTTTTTTAGTGAACTTTCCCTTTAACCAATTCAGGGGGGCAACGTTTTGTTACATTTGATCATGTTACACACTGGAAGACACATGTATAGAGACTCACACACTCCCCTGACATATCCACTTGTCTGTGGTTGTGTGTTCCGTGTATGGAGAATTACTTTAATGTTGCAGTAAAGCAGAGCTCTGGTCATGGCCTTTGATGAGGTTCTGCATTAGTTCCACCTGAGCTGCTCCACACCGCAGAACAAGCTGCAAGAGCAACTATTGACATCTCGCACTCCCTCATATCAGCCAGTCACGGGTCACCGACTCAATCCTAGCCGGTCTGTGTACACATTAAAGGGCTGTGTTAACAGCCTGATTTCCGCATCTGCAGGAAAAATCAGGGGGCCCTTAACAGGCCCTAGACAGACTTAATTACTTAGTCTGAGGGAACACTTCTACAAACCATACTTGAGACTAAATGTACTCAGCCAGGACACACACACACCAAAAAAAAAAAAAAGTCCCTTTTTCAGGACACTGTATTTAAAGATAATTTTGTATTTAAAGATAATTTTGTACAAATCCAAATAACTTTACAGATCTTTATTGTAAATGGTTTAAACAATGTTCTCCATGCTTGTTCAATGAACCAAAAACAATTAATGAACACGCACCTGTGGAATGGTCATTAAGACACCAACAGCTTACAGACTGTAGGCAATTAAGGTCACAGTTATAAAACTTAGGACACTAAAGAGACCTTTCTACTGACTCTGAAAAACATCAAAAGGGTCCCTGCTCATCTGCGTGATCGTGCCTTAGGCATGCTGCATGGAGGCATGAGGACTGCAGATGTGTCCAGGGCAATAAATTGCAATGTCCGTAATATGACACCTAAGACAGCGCTACAGGGAAACAGGAAGGTCAGCTGATCGTCCTCACAGTGGCAGACCATGTGTAACAACAAGCACCAAATTCCTTGGTGTTCACCTGACGGAGAACCTCACCTGGTCCCTCAACACCAGCTCTATTACCAATAAAGACCAGCAGCGTCTCTACTTTCTTCGAAGGCTGAGGAAAGCACATATCCTCACTACATTCTATAGAGGGACTATTGAGAGCATCCTGAGCAGCTGCATCACTGCCTGATTTGGAACTTGCACCGTTTCGGACCGCAAAGCCCTGCAGAGGAAAGTGAGGACAGCCGAGAAGATCATCGGGGTCTCTCTTCCCTCCATCAAAGACATTTACAAAAACACTGTATCCGCAAAGCCACCAGCATTGTGGATGATCCCACACACCCCACACACAAACTCTTCACCCTCCTGCCATCTGACAAGAGGTACCGAAGCATTCGGGCCCTCACGGCCAGACTGTGTAACAGCTTCTTCCCCCAAGCCATCAGACTCCTCAATACTCAGAGACTGGTTTGACACACACACACACACACGTGTCCCGAGTTGCACTTTAATTACTGTCACTTTATACCTGGCTGCTACCTCAATAACTGCTAAGTGCATAGAACACTATCTCATACTATGTTATGTTTACATTTGGCATTTTTAGAAACTGTCATCTTTTAGCACTTCTGTGTACTGGTCGGCGCTGCACTGTCTCTCACTTTGCCTATTGTCCTGTTCATTTTTAGTAATTTATAGTACTGTCCCTTTACTGCACGTGCACTTTATATAGGTATGTTATTTAGTCTGTGTGGTCTCATGTGGTTCTGTGTTTGTCCTATGTTGTTTTATGTAGCACCATGGTCCTGGAGGAACGTTGTCTCGTTTCGCTGTGTACTGTACTAACTGTATATGGTTGTATGACAATAAACAACACTTGACTTAACTCATATACATATAATATTATATGGATTAAAAATCAAATAAACCTTAAATTTGCTTCTCAGTGTTAAATCCAGGATAACTTTCTGAAACAAAAAATTAAAAAAAAATTAGTTTAGGTTAGTTAAGTTTGAGTGCAGTACATAGTTAGAGCAAATTACATCAATATCCACACTTAGCATACTGTTTGGGCTCTACAAATTGGGTGTTTAAAGCAAGGTGATGCATATAAAAATATGTTAACTAACAAAAGATTAAACAATATATCACATTTTTTTTTGTTTAAAGCACAAAGCCACGCACACAGAAGTTATGAATATTTAATTATGAGAAAAGAACGAAACCTTTCGAAATCTTGAAAGAGCACACAAAAAGAGGGAGGAGGAGGTTGTAATTATTGTAGAAATGTTTTTTGACAGATTGTTATATTAAAGAAGTAGGAGGTTCTGCCAAACAGAGCTAACCTCTTCAACAGATGGAGAAGTCTCCATCTATCAACAAAGCTAGCACTCAAATCAAAAGGCCAAGATCCACTGACAATCTAATATCTAGGAAGGGAATTACATGGCAGGAGAAAAAAAAAGTCCATTATGCTTGCAGTTTCAATTTAATCTGTGACATTTAGCATCTGCAATAGTTAATATGCACAGTATTTTGTGTGTACAATGGAAATTTGAATAGCTTTTCATTTTCCTTTTAAGTTAAAAAACAGCTTTAAAATTCATGTTATTAGATGCTTGTCACAATATGTCGCTGAACAAATTTGCTGTGACACGCAGCAGACGGCATTAGGAATTCTGAGCACTGCCTTTGTGTTCTAGTCCCTCTTTGATTAATAGATAATGCACGTTATAACCTTGTAATCAAACACCTCTTACATGTTGCATTACCACTTGTAATGATATGGCAACATTTCAGAATGCATCGTAATGAAGAACAGGCACTTTCTGTGAAAAGTAAAACATAGCTGGTAAGCAAATTTGTTTTCGACCAAAGAATATGTTCGGTGACACTGAATGAGAGATAGGAAGTGGAATTGTAATTATCAGGCCATCTTTATCTCGGGATACTATCCGAAACCTAACACAGGGTTGCCAACTAGCAATGAGGCGAGCCATCATCTTCAGTTACACTAGAGAAATCGCGGGGCAAAGTGACAGGATGTACTGGGCATGAGAACAGACCTGATGGAAAGGAGTAAGAACATTCCAAAGGTCCAACAGGCCAAAATCTATCTTTGATCAAACAGGGTCTTCCACTGATGGTGAAGCGCTTGTGTGGAATGGGTGTCAGGGTATATGGCCTGCATGTGTCTCCCCTGCGGCCCACAAAAAAGGGGGTAACTACATTTAACAATATGCACTCAACCTTGCTACCTTAATTAAAATGGGTATCACATATGCGGCTGGGATCCATTCCTCATTACCGCTGCATCTCATTAGAGTTTGGCCCTTTGGAGGGGCTGTATCAGTTTTAAAACAGTTTTCTCAGTGTCTCGCTGTTTTTCATTTCCTTTTACATTTCTTTTCCCTCATCTTGTCTTCCTTTAGGCCAAGGAAAAGTCATTATTTGGAAATGGGGGAGTTGGTATGGCATTTGCAGTTCCACAAAAATGTTTCTAAAGCCAATTAGGAAATGGATTTATATAAACCAATTAAAATCGGGCAAGGGAAAAGTGCATTTTTAATGCAAAAGTAGTAGTAGCATAATATTATAGAAACAAAAATATACATAGCATACCAAATATAAACAACAATAACAAAAATAGACAATAGAATATGGTATTAACACACAGCTTTCTTGATATGAAATTTGTACATCTCTATAAACTACACTAAAGCTTGGCTTAAAAATAGAGGTCGTGGAGAAGAAAATATTCTAAATGACTTGTATAACTATAATAATAAAATTATTTCTTTAAATACATTCATTTGTTTATCTTCCAAGAAATAAAAGGCATTTTTGCTTTTTGGGGAATAGCTCACTAAGGAAACGCCGTAATCCGCTGTGAAGAGTTTGTCATCTATAGCACTGTTGCTCTAGTAAAGAGGAGAGTCACAAAAGATGCAGGGACCTTGGAGTATTTTCTTTATCCAGTCAGAGTCTGTGAGTGAGATTTAGAGGAAACAAAAAGGCAAAAGGTTTTCAGTTACATTTGCATCATCCACATGTGCTGCATCAAATCAAGGTAGTAATTTCAATGTTATCTATCGCAATTGGCAAATGTCAAGAATGCCATGTAAAGAAAGGCTGAAGCTTTAGTAGTTCTTAAGTGTGTGTGTGTGTGTGTGTATGCAGGGCTTAACAATAAGAATAGAGTGGGGCCAAGGTGAGAGAGTTTGGGGCAAAGCCCCATTCAAGTCAAGTCAGATAACTCGGCGGTCATCTTTGGAACGTTCCTGGGCAGCTGTTTCGTATGTAAACAAGCAGCAATGAAAGTGCAGCTCCTATCTACTTCAATGGGACAAGACTGGCATCTCCAAAATGGTTAGTCAAGATTATGGTCAAAGAAAATCTTTAAAATCAGCCAGCCTGGTCTCATGAAATTTACATGAACATGACAACATTTTTGCAGTTAAAATTTACATGCTGTATAACAAGTTTGACTGCAGGTTTTGTAGTTCATGTAGTTACATAATAACTAGGGCTGTCAATCGATTAATTTTGAATCGAATTACATGGTGTCCCGATTAATTTAATCGCAATTAATTACATTTAATCGCATATACATACATTTGCTGAGAAAGCCCCTCATATAACAATAATTCAATATATAATGCTGAAATAATTATACATAGTTATCATTAAAAATTATTATTGTATATATATATATATATATATATATATATATATATATATATATATATATATATATATATATATATATATATATATATAATTTATTTATTTATTTATTTTTTTCAGATAATTAAAATGCATTACATTTCTGTAGCAGAAGAGTTAATCATTAATAAGACAATACAAAAAGCGGCTTTAGAATACAATGTATTGTTTACTACCATATTATTTAACATAAGTCAATCATTGGCATACAGTTCACAGCAATCCATTTCACAAGTGAATTTGTCAATCAGTTGGAGATTTATTATGAGGGCTTGTTTAAGGACCCGTCAATGTCCACCTGCGTCAGACAGATGCTTGATTAGCATCTTGTTTGCGTTGCATCATAAACATACAATTTTTAGGTCACTGTGTCCAGTTAAATATAGTTGAATTCTTAGAACACATCTTGAGATCCCTTAGTTCGAATTTGCACTCCATCAAGTGTTTTGAACGCAAGAAAGTAAGGCATGTTTGTGTTGTTCTGCTGCTGAAGGGTTATTTTGTTCTCGGAATAAACTGACCGTTGCCATACAGCTGAAGTTTCACTTACTGCCCTCTGGAGTAAACAGGTGGTACTACAAGCTTGCATTTCTCACTAATCTTCCTTATTACGGTCCGGGGGCATTGCGATTAATTGCGTACATTTTTTTAACACGTTATTTTTAATAAAATTAATCACACTGAAATAAAGTGTTAAATCGACAGCCCTAGTTATAAACATTTAATTTCCAACTATTATTGCTTAAAATAATTAATGCCTAGTAAAATGTAAGAAATTACAGAATTTTCATTTCTCAGTGAACTATCTCGTCATTGTTTTGTAAAATATATTTCTTTCGGACACATGCAAATATGTTGCTAAAATAAAACTTCACATTTTTGTGTTGGACCAAATAAAAACATTGGTAGGGAAGGTACAACTCTAAAATACTGGTCCTTATTGTTGAGCCCTGGTGTGTGTGTGTGTGTGTGTGTATGTTTGCTGAGAGGTAAATAGCGGCATACACACTATGCATTGTTCAGAGATTTTGTTTCCGGTGTGTGTAATGTTCCTGCTCTCTGTTGCATTACAAAAAGTTTAAGTGTGTGGTGAGATGTGGTTCTGAGAAGCGATATAATATAGTATTATGGCTCACCCTCAGGCTCTGCTACTGAGGCAATACTGTCCTGCAATAGACAGCGGCGGTATGTCACACCCTGACAGGCCTGATATGACAGCGCACACCTTAA